>OZ026522.1:16016303-17463920 GCA_964019695.1 Loripinus fragilis | reverse complement strand
AACTGACACCGCTTAAACACCCTGCACCCCTGCCCAGCAGTGCTCAGGAGGTAGGTTCCAACCCCGATTAAACAGCCCTAACCCCTGGCCCAACAGTGCCCTGGAGGTAGGTTCCTAAACCGCTTTAACAGCCTGCCCCACAGTGCCGGGGAGGTAGGTTCCGACACCGCTTAAACAGCCTGCACCCCTGCCCCACAGTGCCCGGGAGGTAGTTTCCAACACCACTTAAACAGCCTGCACCCCAGCCCCACAGTGCCGCGGAGGGAGGTTACGACATCGCTTAACCAGCCTGCACCCCTGCAAACCAGTGCTTTCAGGTAAATTCCGAAACCACTTAAACAGCCTGCACCCCTGCAACACAGTGCCTGGCAGGTTGGTTCGGACACCGCTTAAACAGCCTGCACCCCTGCAACACAGTGCCCACCTGATAGGATCTGACACCGCTTAAACAGCCTGAACCCCTGCAAGCTTAAACAGCCTGAACCCCTGCAATGCAGTGCCCGGCAGTTAGGTTCCGACACTTCTTAAACAGTCTGCATCACTGTAACACAGTGCCCAGCAGGTAGACTCCGACATTGCTAAAACAGCATTCACCACTGTAACACAGTGCCCGGCAGGTAGGTTCCGACACCGCTTAAACAGTCTGCACCACTGTAACACAGTGCCCAGCAGGTAGGTTCCGACACCGCTTAAAAAATCTGCACCACTGTAACATAGTGCCCGGCAGGTAGGTTCTGACACCGCTTAAAAAGCCTGTACCACTGTTACACAGTGCCCGGTAGTCAGGTTCTGACACCGCTTAAACAGTTTGCACCCCTGTGTTCACAGTGGCCGGCAGGTAGGTTCTGACACCGCTTAAACAGCCTGCACCACTGTAACACAGTGCCCGGCAGGTAGGTTCGGACACTGCTTAAACAGCCTGCATCACTGTAACACAGTGCCCTGCATGTAGACTCCGACTTTGCTAAAACAGCTTTCACCACTGTAACACAGTGCCCGGCAGGTAGGTTCTGACATTGCTTAAACAGCCTGCACCCCTGCAACACAGTGCCCGGCAGGTAGACTCCAACATTGCTAAAACAGCTTTCACCACTGTAAAAACAGTGCCCGGCAGGTAGACTCCAACATTGCTTGAACAGCCTGCACCACCATAACACAGTGCCCGGTAGGTAGGTTCTGACATTGCTTTAACAGCTTTCACCACTGTAAAACAGTGCCAGGCATGTAGGTTCTGATATTGCTTAAACATTCTGCACCACTGTAACACAGTGCCAGGCAGGTAGGTTTCGATATTGCTTAAACAGCCTGCACCACTGCAACACAGTGCCTGGCAGGTAGGTTCTGACATTGCTTAAACAGTCTGCACCACTGTAACACAGTGCCCGGCAGGTAGGTTCTGACATTGCTTAAACAGCCTGCACCACTGTAACACAGTCCCCGACTTTGCTTTAACAGCTTTCACAACTGTAACACAGTGCCCGGCAGGTAGGTTCTGACATAGCTTAAACAGCCTGCACCACCGTAACACACTGTCCGGTAGGTAGGTTCAGACACCGCTTAAACAGTCTGCATCACTGTAACACAGTGCCCCGCAGGTAGGTTCCGACACCGCTTAAATAGTCTGTACCACTGTAACACAGTGCCCAACAGGTTGACTCCGACATTGCTGAAACAGCTTTCACCACTGTAACACAGTCTATGGCAGGTAGGTTCTGACACTACTTAAACAGCCTGCACCACTGTAACATAGTGCCAAGCAGGTAGGTTCCGACACGGCTTATATAGCCTGCACCCCTGTAACACAGTGCCCAGCAGGTAGGTTCCGACACCACTTAAACAGCCTGCACCACTGTAACACAGTGCCCGGCAGGTAGGTTCTGGCACCACTTAAACAGCCTGCATCACTGTAACACAGTGTCTGGTAGGTAGGTTCCATCACTACTTAAACAGACTGCACCCCTGTAACACAGTACCCGGCAGGTAGGTTCTGACATTGCTTAAACAGCCTGCACCACTGTAACTCAGTGCCCGGCAGGTAGGTTCCGACACCACTTAACCAGCCTGTACCACTGTAACACAGTTCTGGCAGGTAGGTTCTGACACTACTTAAACAGTCTGCACGTCTGCAACACAGTGCCCGGCAGGTAGGTTCTGACATTGCTGAAACAGTCTGCACCCCTGCAACACAGGTGCCCGGTAGGTAGGTTCTGACACTTCTTAAACAGTCTTTACCACTGTAACACAGTGCCTGGCAGGTAGACTCCGACATTGCTAAAACAGCCTTCACCACTGTAACACAGTGCACGGCAGGTAGGTTCCGACACCGCTTAAACAGTCTGCACCATTGTAACACAGAGCCCGGCAGGTAGGTTCTGACACCACTTAAACAGTCTGCACCACTGTAACACAGAGCCCAGCAGGTAGGTTCTGACATTGTTAAAACAGCCTGCACCCCTGCAATACAGTGCATGGTAGGTAGGTTCAGATAATGCTATAACAGCCTGCACCCCTGTAACACAGTGCCTGGCAGGTAGGTTCCGACAATGCTTAAACAGTATGCATCATTGTAACACAGTGCCCGGCAGGTAGGTTCCGACATTGCTAAAACTGCTTTTACCACTGTAACACAGAACCTGGCAGGTAGGTTCCGACACTACTTAAACAGCCTGCAACACAGTGCCCGGCAGGTAGGTTCCAACACGGCTTAAACAGCCTGCACCCCTGTAACACAGTGCCCGGTACGTAGACTCCGACATTGCTAAAACAGCCTTCACCACTGTAACCTAGTGCCCAGCAGGTAGGTTCTGACACTACTTAAACAGCCTGCACCCCTGTGACACAGTGCCCAGCATGTAGGTTCTGACATTGCTTAAACAGTCTGCACCGCTGTAACACAGTGCCCGGCAGATAGGTTCTGACATTGCTTAAACAGCCTGCACCACTGTAACACAGTGCCCGGCAGGTAGGTTCCAACACCGCTTATACAGTCTAAACCCCTGCAACACAGTGCGCGGCAGGTAGGCTCTGACTATGCTTAAACAGCCTGCACCACTGTAACACAGTGCCGGGCAGGTAGGTTCTGACACCGCTCTGCACCACTGAAACACAGTGCCCTGTAGGTAGGTTCTGACACTGCTTAAACAGTTTAAACTCAATACAGGCAAAAACAGAGATATCTTAATTTCTAAAGAAAAAGGATTTTGAAAATCTGAATTTGGTCTTATTTTCCTATCAAAATTATTAAACAAAAATCAGAATTATCTAAAACTGGTTTATTTTTACTTAAACAGCCTGCACCACTGTAAAACTGTGCCCAGCAGGTAGGTTCCAACACCGGTTAAACAGCCTTCACCACTGTAACACAGTGCTCGGCAGGTAGGTTCCAACACCGCTTAATATGTCATCCCCTCTGTAACACAGTGCCCAGCAGGTAGGTTCCGACACTGCTTAATTAGTCTGCACCACTGTAACACAGTGCACGGTAGGTAGGTTCCGACACTGCTTAAACAGTTTGCACCCCTGTAACACAGTGCCTGGCAGGTAGGTTCTGACACCGCTTAAACAATCTGCACCACTGTAACACAGTGCCCGGCATGTAGGTTCTGACACCACTTAAAAAGTCTGCACTACTGTAACACAGTGCCCGGCAGGTAGGTTCTGACATTGCTTAAACAGCCTGCACCACTGTAACACAGTGCCCGACAGGTAGGTTCTGACACTACTTAACCAGCCTGCACCACTGTAACACAGTTCCGGCAGGTAGGTTCTGAGACTACTTAAACAGTCTGCACCCCTGCAACACAGTGCCCCGCAGGTAGGTTCTGACACTTTTTAAACAGCCTTTACCACTGTAACACAGTGCCTGGCAGGTAGACTCCCACATTGCTAAAACAGCCTTTACCACTGTAACACAGTGCTCGGCAGGTAGGTTCTGACACCGCTTAAACAGTCTGCACCACTGTAACACAGAGCCAGGCAGGTAGGTTCTGCCATTGCTAAAACAGCCTGCACCCCTGCAACACAGGGCATGGTAGGTAGGTTCAGACAATGCTATAACAGCCTGCACCCCTGTAACACAGTGCCTGGCAGGTAGGTTCCGACAATGCTTAAACAGCCTGTATCACTGTAACAAAGTGCCCGGCAGGTAGGTTCCAACATTGCTAAAACAGCTTTCACCACTGTAACACAGAGCCTGGCAGGTAGGTTCTGACACCACTTAAACAGCCTGCAACACTGCAACACAGTGCCCTGCAGGTAGGTTCCGACACCGCTTGACAGCCTGCACCCCTGTAACACAGTGCCCGGTACGTAGACTCCGATATTGCTAAAACAGCCTTCACCACTGTAACCTAGTGCCCAGCAGGTAGGTTCTGACACTACTTATTCAGCCTGCACCCCTGTAACACAGTGCCCGGCAGGTAGGTTCTGACATTGCTTAAACAGCCTGCATCACTGTAACACAGTGCCCGGCAGGTAGGTTCTGACACCGCTTAAACAGCCTGCACCACTGTAGCACAGTGCCCGGCAGGTAGGTTCCAACACCGCTTATACAGTCTGCACCCCTGCAACACAGTGCTCGGCAGTAGGTTCTGACTATGCTTAAACAGCCTGCAACACTGTAACACAGTGCCCGGCAGGTAGGTTCGGACACTGCTTATACAGTCTGCACCCCTGCAACACAGTGCTCGGCAGAAGGTTCTGACTATGCTTAAACAGCCTGCACCACTGTAACACAGTGCCCGGCAGGTAGGTTCTGACACCGCTTAAACAGTCTGCACCACTGTAACACAGTGCCCGGTAGGTAGGTTCTGACACTGCTTAAACAGTTTAAACTCAATACAGGCAAAAACAGAGATATCTTAATTTCTAAAGAAAAAGGATTTTGAAAATCTGAATTTGGTCTTATTTTCCTATCAAAATTATTAAACAAAAATCAGAATTATCTAAAACTGGTTTATTTTTACTTAAACAGCCTGCACCACTGTAACACAGTGCCCGGCAGGTAGGTTCCGACACCGCTTAAACAGCCTTCACCACTGAAACACAGTGCGGGCAGGTAGGTTCTTACACTGCTTAATATATCATCCCCACTGTAACACAGTGCCCGGCAGGTAGGTTCCGACACTGCTTAAACAGTCTGCACCACTGTAACACAGTGCCCGGTAGGTAGGTTCCGACACTGCTTAAACAGTTTGCATCCCTGTAACACAGTGCCCGGCAGGTAGGTTCTGACACTGCTTAAACAGTCTGCACCACTGTAACACAGTGCCCGGCATGTAGGTTCTGACACCACTTAAAAAGTCTGCACTACTGTAACACAGTGCCCGGCAGGTAGGTTTTGACATTGCTTAAACAGTCTGCATCACTGTAACACAGTGCCTGGCAGGTTTGTTCTGACATTGCTGAAACAGCCTGCACCACTGTAACATAGAGCCCGGCAGGTAGGTTCTGACATTGCTTAAACAGTCTGCACCACTGTAACACAGTGCCCGGCAGGTAGGTTCTGACATTGCTTTAACAGTCTGCACCACTGTAACACAGTGCCCGGCAGGTAGGTTCTGACATTGCTTTAACAGTCTGCACCACTGTAACACATAGCCCGGCAGGTAGGTTCTGACACCACTTAAACAGCCCTTACCACCGTAAGACAGTGCCCAGCAGGTAGGTTCCGACACCGCTTATACAGTCTGCACCCCTGCAACACAGTGCCGGGAAGGTAGGTTCTGACACTTCTTAAACACCCTGCACCACTGCCACACAGTGCCCAGCAGGTAGACTCCAACATTGCTTTAACAGTCTGCACCCCTGCAACACAGTGCCTGGCAGGTAGGTTCCTATACTACTCAAACAGCCTGCATCACTGCATGTAACACAGTGCCCGGCAGGTAGTTCCGACACCGCTTATACAGCCGCACCCCTGTAACACTGTGCCCGGCAGGTAGGTTCCTACATTACTAAAACAGCCTGCACCCCTGCAACACAGTGCCGGGCAGGTAGGTTCCAACACAGTTTAAACAGCCTACTCTCTCTCTCTCTCCGGACACAGTGCCTCCTGTGAGGCTTGGACTGGGAGCCTATCCATCTGAAGACCTAAATTTAATTGAGCCAGTAAGAAGAGATAGATCGAGAAAGACTTCAAGCCAGTTATTTGATCAAAATGCAGCAGGTTCAGGTTCTGAAACCTGATCCCTAGGCCTGATAACAAAGATCCACGAACCTGTTTGATATGGTTGGACTGAACACGATGAACTGGTCCACATAGTGGAACTGTAACCGATGTTAAACAAATGCAATGTGATGTGAGTCAGCTGACATGAAATATCTGGCAACGATGGCCAAAAATGAGGGAGTGCCATTGACACAAAAAAGAAAAAGAAACAATAAACAAAGCGTTTTGTGGGGAAAATTTTTTCGCTGTTGTCTTGGTTTCAATAATGAAATAATCATTGATTTACACGTTACAGATCTGGCAACGCACTTGAACCTTTTTGATTGGCTGTTCAACCATGCGTTTCAACGCGAATTGTACGTTGAACTGCGTTGCTATACTTGAGTTTATGATTGGTTAACAGGTAAATGCGTTGCACTGCAGTTCAACGCATATGGATAGTGGGCTTTGATTGGATTTTCGAAATTCGCGTTGGAAAACTAATGCGTTTTACGTGCGTTTTCAATGCGTTTTCAACGCGAATTCGACAAGGACAAATAGATGGGCGGTAGTGTATAGTATGTCATCGCAATTGGGATCCGTTGGCAAATGCAGTAGATTTTCTTATGGACATACACTATATGACTGCAATCATTACACAAAACAGTTGTTTTTTATATGTTTGCATGGAGACCTTTTACCGCGTCACAGCTAACGAGGAAGTACAATTCAGTAGATCACCTCGTGTTCCAGTTTTCGACCACAGCTGTTTAAACAAGAAATATCTTTAAAAAAGATATTCAGCGGCTTTCAAAGGAGAACATACATTTAAAGTCCTGCTGTAATTGGAAGATGTTTTTTATGCACAAAAGACTGGTGTTAGATGTTGATTGATTGGATGAGGTGAAAAATTGAAGATTGCCAACGTGAAAGTTTGACTCAGAGTATGTGAACGATGTCTTTTGCAGATCAAAGGGATAAAGTGTATTTTAAGCCTGTTGTAGGGACAAGGTGAAAATTTGTAATTAGTCTGGAAAGTCAGTTGGTGGAGGAGTTGCATTGTAAAAGAGAAGTGTAAGTTGAAGCATTGATCTGGCTGTGTAGGTTTCAAAGCCCCTGTTACACTATTGCAGTATTATAAGTAGCTCATAACTAAGAATGTTTGGAGTTATGGTATATTTTGTATATTTCATGTTTAATATTAAATAAAGGGATTAAAAGTGTTCGATTTGGGCCTGTTCCATAAGCAAGTTGATTACTCCCCAGCAGCAGTGTCTTTTACTGTTCTTTCTCAAACTCCCCGTCGATCAAGCTACTTCCAAAATTCCACCATTGCGTGAGCGATGTTGATAAACTTTGGAATCTGGATTGCTTCTAAAAGCGAAAAGGCCAATTAAAGACCTGACCAGTGATTTTATTACCTGCGGACCCTGTATCTTTTGCGCATAATTTTGTCTCTGGGATGCAAAGTTTTTATTTCAGCGAGTCCCAGGATGCAATAGTTTTGCAGACTTGCCATTAAAATAGTGTTCTGGACTCATAAGTTTGCAGTTGGGACTCATTGATATGGGAAACAGCGAGTCCCGGGACCGATAAGCCCAAAATTGTAAATGAATTACTGCCTTACCACTGAGCTTGAATCCAGATCAAACGTGGAGCCTTCGGATTTTCTAGGCTAAAGAAATGAAATAACTAAATGTAGATGGGTCAGTTACAATATGCCCCCTAGGTATTATGTGCATTGACTTCGATTGAGGAATACGGTTGGGGCGGAGGTTAACTCCACCACTTTTCAGTGTGTTTATGAGCAGAGTCTTATTTTAATATGCATATTTCCTGAGTTTAATTTGCTTCCAATGGATCACCTATGTACAAATCGTTAACTAAAACAAAAATACTCAGAGCTTGAAACACATGTAGCACTGAAAATAGTGGCTTCGGCAAATGCAATATAAAACACTAGGGGAGACCGGGCTAGTTCTACCCCATTTTAGAAAATGACCAGTTTTCGAAAGACTATTAAATCTAGGTCTATGAAACCTATATATTTAAGTAAGGCACAATAGGGCGATACCAGTCCCGGTAACCCACAACATGTGTCTCTATACGATAAAGGGTAATCTTCATTTAAGGAGATCACGTCATGGTGGCCAAACTTGATCCGCAATGGGGTAAGTTCGGCCACCCCTCGGGGCAAGTTCGATAAAGGCCAATATTATACAGTTAAACTTCTGTAGTTGGAATTGCAAAGGGCCAAGAATATGTAACGACATTAACCTAACATATGGACTATCCAAGTTGGTTCTTCGGAATACAAACTGAATAAAAATTTGGCTTAAAATGTCGTATTAAATTGTCCAAGTTATCGTCTTGCTTTTTGGGCCAATTTCTTCGTTGAATTGCTCTTGGGCCTGCCTAACCCATTAATGCCAAATAAAATGTCCCACCTTTATCAATCGGACAAACCAATTTGGAATCAAAGGGCTATTGGGTAGTAATTTTCATCAAATTTTATAATCTGTAAACAATAAGTGCAGACCATGATCAGACTCCTCACTCTGTTGTGTCTGATCTGGGTCTTTACTGTGTACCAATGGCCTAGAGGAAGGCGCTAGGTTTGTATGGGTTTAGAGTTTTTTTTAAACTTATTTCTTTCCAATCTTTGAATACATCTCGTTTTATTGTAAAAATAAAATAAAATAGAAAATAATAATAATAATAATGGCATGTATTTTTTGTAAGTGTGGAGCATGTTTAGCTATGGACCGAACTTGCTCCGACTTAAGTGGCCGAACTTGCCCCTGACAGACTATTTCCAAATATCACGTGACAACTCCTTTTAAGATGCAGGAGAAGAAATTAACAATGTTTTATATCAAAGCACATAATCCTTTCGTAATGAAAAATATAGAATTTAAATCAGAATCTTAGCACATCTTTTCCAAAGTCAGAGGTCTTGCGAAACCCAGTTGGTCCAGTTTGCGCACAACATCATCAGCAACCTTGATGGGGCTGTGAATCATGGGCACAAACAGACAGATTTAATCATAATGGATTCTACTAAGGCCTTTGACAAGGTTCCACACAGGAGGCTATTTCACAAATTGGAATATTATGGGATTATAGGATCCACCCACAAGTGGATCAACTCGTGGCTCTCTGGGCGCACTCAACAAGTTGTTTTAGATGGCCAAGCCTCAGATCCAGTCCCAGTGCTATCCGGTGTGCCCTAGGGATAGGTCCTAGGTCCGGTCCTGTTCCTCATCTTCAAAATGATCTGCTGGATAACATCAGGTCTTCTGTTCGCCTGTTCGCAGACGATTGTGTCTTGTATAGGAATATACATTCCCTTCAGGATTGTTTGGCCTTGCAAGAAGACCTCACCAGCTAAGGACAGTGGGAAGCCGATTGGCAAATGAAATTTAATGTAGCCAAATATCACTCAATGAGAGTGACTCTGCATCAGCATCAAAAACAAATTCTCTTCGACTACTCACTACACAATCAAACTTTGGAAAATGTTCAGTTGGCAAAATACCTTGGTATCACCATTTCTGATAACATGGATTGGGGTCAACATGTCTCAGAAATCTCTTTCAAAGCAACTAAGACACTTGATTTCCGTCGCAGGAACTTGGCTTTTGCACCTAGGAGGACTAAGGAAGTTGCATACAAAACTTTGGTTCGGCCTAAACTAGAGTATGCGGCACCCTTTTGAAGCCCTCATTCGAAACTTCAGAACAATCAGATTGAGAAAGTTCAGAGGACAGCAGCCCGCTGGACCTGCAGGAGATGGCGAAACATGAGTAGTGTCGGCGTAATGCTTGATGAGCTTGAATGGCTATCTCTTGAGGCCCGGAGGGACCAGTCCTCCTTGTTTCTCTTTCACAAGATTCATTGTCGAGCTGTGTTTATTGAAAAAGACAAGTAAAATTATGACCCCTGCTCACCGTTTGAAAACTACGCGATCATCACATAGTGCTCAATAACGCAGACACCAGACATACAGTGATGCCCTGAAGAATTTTCCTTCCCCCCTCCCCGAACTATTCCACATTGGAATAGTCTGTCTCCTTCTGTGGCCAATACCCAGTCCACAGAGGAGTTTAGGGCACTCCTTACTTAAACAAAAATTCAGCCAAAAGTTTTTGTGTTTTTGTGTTGTTTTTGTTTTGTTTTTTAGTTGTTTTTGTTTTTTTATTTTATCAAAATTTCCAAATTCGCAATCTCTGGTGTAATGCTCAAGTATGAGCGAAACCAGTAAAGATAGAAAGAAAGGAATTAAAAGCAGAAATTACTATGAAAAATTACCTAAACATTCAAGAAAACGAGTTTTCTGGTACAATATCAATCTACCCTTCAACAATGCAGCCATTGTGTAGGCCTACTCATGTAGACAAACTCGTCACAAGTAATTTCCAAATATGTTTACCGGCCCCATATCTTAGTTTACATGCTAAATATAGCCACTGCCGAACATGCCCCGAGGCCGAACTAGCCCTGGTCTCCCGTATAAACGTTCTTCTTTAAGGACATATGCTACTAAATACTTCCCATATTGAAATATTTTCAATACTTTGCATACAGTTTGTTTTATGCATGGGCTATCCATTTATGACATAAAAAAGATATGTCACCTTGCTTATTTTTCAGAATATCAAATTGAAGTTTTCAGCATTTGACCAATTTTCTAAAAATATAAAATAATAGTACTTGTCCTAAATATCGAGCTAAAACGGTTGTAATCTTCAGCCAACTTCTTTCTTTTAACTTAAATTATTGCCCATGACCTCAAACCTTTTAGAAAATGTGCAAGTTTATTTGTTATCCCATGCTGTGACAAGATACTGCATGATATATTTTGGCAATTCATGGAAAATTGGAATTTGTTTTTATAATAAATCATGTAGTAAAAAAATCTGATATTGAAAATCTTAAAAAATTATTTTTAATTCATAGACTATTATAATACCTTTCAGAAAAAAAGAATAAAAATGTGGGGTCACCGAACTAATTCTCTTTCAAGAGGGCCAAATTTAACCCCACCCCCATAGGTTTCATGCGTAATTCAAAATAAAAGTTCAGGAATTACCATTTCGGTCGTTTTGATGATGCCATTTTACTAGTATATGAAGCCATTTAGCAATAAAATGTTAAAAAAAGAAAGAAAAAAACACACTGAAAATATGTGCGCACCCTGGAATCGATCCTGGTCCTCTGGCTTTGTAGCCAGACACGCTAACCACTAGGCCACGGGGTCAGGTCGTGCGCTGCTCTAAATAACCATACAAACAGTAGAGACTCGGCCACTATCGCATTCGTAACAAGTGTAATTGTGTACGTCGTTAGATTTCGATTGAGCTACATTTATCTGTCTTTAGTGCTGGGACGATCAGTTCTGATAAGATGTCAATAGATATTTCGGACACACTTTGATTACTTTATTTTGTCAAGAAATATCGGAACACCGATATGACAGAAGCCTATCGGAAAGCTGTGTTGATTCGAATCCGTTAACGGTCGAAAGACAGGACCCAGACAACTTTACCCATTTCCAGACGCGGGAAAGGTGCGCATTGGAAATAGCCGCATATGTCTTTAATACATGTAACTGTAAAACTCCATGCGATGGTTCTAAGCTTTTTTAAAAGCTAACCTTATAATGATTTTAATCTGGCATCTATATATAGACCGTTGTATTTATCTACATGCGTAGGCTATTTATAGTTACTACAAAGAAACTCGGTGGCAGAACATACCGAAATGTCGCCAAAGGCGACACGTTTTTTGAGACAACTCATCGACAGATTTTGAGACAATTCGGCGACACTTTATGAGACAACTCGACGACACCTTTATTCTTAGTGAGGCACTGGAAGGGGTTTTAAGGATACAGAGATATTGGCCAAAAACTTAAAGGGATATAAAGATTTACATACCTATAATCAATAGGTTAAAACAGTGAATATTCGGTAGGTTGGGCCAAATTCGGTTCGGTTACAGTTTAAAACACAACCGGGTGAAATGGGCAACCCGGGCTTAGCCGGATACAACAAAACAAATAGCCCCAACATATTTCAAACAAAAGGTGATTATGTTGAAAAAGTTTTGCATTTTGTTTTATAAACAGGCAATTACAGACAGATTCGAATTCTTTTAAACAGGACCCGACGAAAAACTGCTGTGATTTTCTTGAAATTATAATCCGTTTGAATGAGTATAGATAGCAGACTTGCCATTGTCATCGACCGGAAGCATTTTATCAAATACTGTTTAGTATCTTTAGTATTGCGCCTGCGCACGACAATGGCAGACTTGCAGATGAAAGATTGTTTCTGATTGGTGGATAATTTAGATAGTCGGTTTCAATGAGCATAGATAGCAGTCTTGCAGATGTAAGATTGTTTCTGATTGGTGGATAATTTAGAGTAAAGTTGATTATAGACAGCTCCCGCTGAAAAACTGCTTCAACGTAAATCAAGCTTTATAGCTTACTCTGCCCTTTCCTGTGCTTCAACACCCGAATCAGTTCGCACAAATATTTAAATGTTTGGCCAACTTAATCAAAAATTTTGTCAATAAATGCAATATTTTTAAAGTAAATCATTAAATAAATCCATGAAGTGGTCAATGCGACCATTTCCAAAGGCGCAGTTATAAAAAAGGAGAAAACTTTAAGTAGGTCATATCATATACGAGTGTGTTTCAATAAGTAACCTGTCTGACCTATTTTTAACTGACTGACACAGTCAAGATTTCCACAGTTTAATTGGTCGCCATGTTAAGACATATGTACAAAGTTTAAGCATTATTGGTTCGTTAGTTGATAATTGAGTCAAAGATTTTCTTTCGTCGAATTAGGCTGTTACGTAAAATTGTACTATTTGATCAATATATTTAGTATGAAAATTGCAGTGTGCATATGTAATATGAGCCAGTGCATGAGATTTCCAACAATGTGGTATTTTGACATGTGTAGACTCAGACGAGCCTGTGCAGCCTCCTTTTAAGCTTAGAAATTCCAATTTGTGTTCAGTCAGTAGCTTAACAACCATAAAATACTCAAGTGACTAGCAAAGGCTCTGATCAGACTTCGCGTTGCTGGTCGCACATACCACATTGTTGGAAATCTCATGCACTGGCTCATATATGAACGGAACGAAAAATTTGTCGATTACACGATGGTATAAAAACGAAAAAAATGCATAATTTGATAGATCACATTACTAACTGAAGTGAACCATGGTTGAGGACAGTGTAGCATAACTCTTTTCAGACATGTTGGAAGCTCTCAGAAAGTAAAACTTTTAACAACTATTTATGTAATAATATATCCATTAATATCTGAACATAATTATAAATTCATTTTTTGTAAAAAAAAGATAGGAGTAAAATGTCTGAATTCTCAAATTTTCACAAATAAAATTTCCATTTTTTCAAAGGAAAAATGTAACTATTAAGTTTTAACACTGTAAAATTTTTCAAGAGCCCTGAAACTTATTCTCATTTAAAAAAATCTATTCTATTGGCTTTAATTATAGTTTAGTTACAAGTAAAAACCTTGCAATTTGCCTTTTTAAAATACTGCTAGAGATTAATTTCATCAAAGAAAAAGCGACCTATCTCGATCGGAAGTAGGGTAGGCCACTTACTTATTGAATGACCCTCGTATTACAATTATAAAATAATTAAAGTGCACGCCTTCCCACTTAATTCCTTTATAATTGTAATATATGATCTATAACATATACATAATTATTGACGCAAACTGTAAATTAAATGTAAAGTGGATACATGTAGCCTTATATCTTACCCATAAATACTTCAGTTAGAATTCCAAAACCATTTAGGTTAAGGCACGTATTGTTCAGCACAAATGCCCTTTTCACTTTTAAACAAGAAAAACTATAACATGAAATATCATGTTATACTGGGGCGTTTTTAATGGCTAACAAATGTTTACCCAGTTCATGAGAAGGCATTAGATATCTATTTAGTGTATATGTCTTGTTGCTGTTGTTTTGTTGTTGTTTTTTATTCACTGGAGAAGACATTCGGCTGGTTTCTAACACATAAAGGTGGGCTACATATGCAGAATTGTTTGTTGATTTGTAGAGTTGATTTATAAATAGATGGCTACATTAGGACAGTGTAAGAACGCACAAACAACATGTAATTTGCGTTTAGACGGGTTGAGGGTTTGTGCTCAAACAAACCGTCTCAACAATGCGTTTCTTTTGAATTGATCATATCTACATTCATTGCTGGTTCCCGATTAACAGGTGGTAAGCAATAGAAAAGCAGGTAGCCAGTCCCCATCCTCCACAATATCTGAAAATACGAGAGGGTTCTGGATACCTGCATTTACATTACTGACTAGACTGGAAACCGCCCAAACAGTTGAAATGTGCCTATACTCAGCCAATACCTCAGACTAACAAGAAATGATCCTCTCTAATAGCACTTTAACTCTTTCAAACTGTTTGGACTGGACCAATGCGATTTAGAACCTACCTTCATGTAGGGTCGGTTGTCAATGCCTGTTGATTAATTACAGTTTTGTAACTGTAGTGGAGCCTGGCCTATTATAACCCCTACCTTAAAGTGTAATCAATTTGTTTCAGTGGCTTATCTCACAAAATAACTGCCATTGGGTTTATATATCTCCAGATAAGAAGAATGAATGATCAGATTGCTTAATTGCTTATTTCTTCAAGATCCTACATGCTATGCATACTCATTGGAAGCGTCTCATTGAAATATTTCCAATGAACACTCAAACAAATGTTTTCAGAAAGATATAGAAACCTGTATTAAAGACAAAACATCATCTTATCTATGGATATGAATGGTCATCTCACAGTATTAATTCTTTACCTGCTAGCAGCGTCCGCTCATTACCTTTGCAAACCGATTGGACCTAGATCAGGACCGACAGAACTTCGGACTTGAACTGATTTGAAATTATTTGAGTCTGATATTTTCTTAAAAAGATAAAAAAGTAATTGCTAAAAAAATAATCAGCAGATGACAAAAAAGGATTATCTAGCATGCAAAGAGTTAACTGGAAGCTGCATCAAATAATTATCATCATTTTATATCAACTGTTAAAAGCTTCATATGAATTAATATAAAATATATGATAAAGAGCTTTTTATTATTTTAATATGGAGGAGGGCGATAGAATTTGGTTTAAGACAATTGAAATATGAACACATAAGAGGCAGTTATTGGATATGATGTGTTCCTGTGTAGTCAAACGGGCAGTGGAAAGTCGCTTACTTTTGAAATTGCACCATTTGTCTTTAGCTTTATGCATCATAAGGACCAACTTCCAAAATTAACATCTTCAGTTCAACTTATTTCACGACGTCATTTAAATTTATATGCAAAAGTTCCAGACAGTAAAATATGCTGCAAAATCTACCCACATTATCGTCTTAACATCGTTTATACAGATTCGCATTCAAACAAACTTTATATGCTAAAATCCAAAAATGCTAAATCACAAAAGCACAATATATTGCACCCATTGAATACTTCAGAATGAAAACCAACAAGTTAATGGTTTCAGGTGCCTTTACTGACCTGAGTTTTATTGCAGGTATAGAAACCTGATTAGTCACAGAACATTTGGCATTTCTCTACAGGTCATTTCTTAGACAGGCAATTATTGCATTCCATCCATCAAATTCGCATTGAACAAGTCGTTACAGTTTTAGCTTTCATTGGGGTATTAGAGAAGATAAAATGTATATATCTATAATATAATAGAATAATCAGGATAAAACTTAACTGAGATGACTGCACAAGTCTAATTACTGACCACCTGTAGACCGGTAACTGTCGGTAACAATTAATGTAGATATTGTGAGTTATATCACAGCTTTTTTATATTTATTTATATATGATTTAACACTCCTACATGTATCTGGAGGCCTGTACGTTATTGTGGTGATGCACAGACTGGTTTAAAATCATTAGGTACATCTCTTAGACAGGTAGGTTGGTAAAGATCTGTTCTCTCTGGAGCTTGTCGCCATGTAAACAGCTGTAAGTAATCTCATAGTACGCTAACCTTTAGTTCAGCTACCTTTTCATTAGAGACGGTGGGGGCTATGTCTATTTTTTGGGGACTGTACACTTTCTATATTCCCAGTAAGTATCTTAAAATGGGCTTGATCACACTTTCAAATGCACGAAAGTTTTCAAAATCATGCCCCATATGAATATCTATGTGCCATTCTGACCATATGAATCGAAAATTGCGTAAAATTGGCAAACGAAAGGCAGAAAAAGTAAGTAAATAAAACCATTGCATTGATTTATCTATTATAAATACCAAAAGCTAAAATATCTACTTTATCTGTTTGCAGCGAGTGTTAGGGATATGAGACAATAGGATAATTCCACTTGAACCAGTATTTTAATTGCATGCAAACATTAACATGCGTCAATCCAGACAGAAGTGTGTGTGCGGGGGGGGGGGGGGGGGGGGAGGCAGAAGGACCGTCCCTCCACTCACTGGAAAATCTCAATATTTATAGGTTTCTATGCGGAGAAGTAATATGGCACCCTCCTCCCACCTGTAACAGATGGACCTCACACCTGGAAACGTTTTTTTTTAATTTAAGTAAAAAAAATAAGTTAAGGATTAAAGAAAAAGTTTTTCAAAGCTGTTCTTAGTGCCCCCCCCCCCCCTTGACGACAATTCATGGATTCGCGCATGGGTGGTCAATCTCGTCCATGCACTTCCTTTAGTTAAAAGCCAATACTTGTTTTTTTTTAGAAAGAATAAAAGCCGGGACCAACGTTCGTGAACAATGACCGATTGTCACAGGGGGGCCAGCAAGGGCCAGCCCCCCCCCCCCCCCAAATAATTAGAGGGGGGGAGCCAGAAAAGCTTCTGGCCCCTCCAATAATTTGTCTAAATTGACATATAATTGCTTGTCATCCAGGGTAAAATAAGCAATTTCCACACATAATTATTAGTTGTTTTTCCTCGCTCGCTTCGCTCGCTCGAAGTTTTTGAATTTGGTTTAAAATTTTCTGATAGCAGACAATTTGCTAAGATTTTAATACTTTTTCATATCTTTTAGTCAGCAGGTTGTTATCACCTTGTATGTTTAAATGTATTTAAGATACCTTTTCAGATAAACCGCTTTTACAAGCTTTTTCCATTATTCTTATGTTCTATCCTAACTTTTAAAGAGCTCCAACCTTTTATCTCTCTTTGCTTTTTGCCCTGAAAATACCTTTCAGGCAAAAGGCTTCAAACAAATACATTATCACTCGCTTGGAGTAAAAGATTATATGTGTTTTTGTTTAGTTTTTTTATCACTTCTAGCTTTTTATCTCTGAAATACACATCTAACAAGAAATATCTTTAAAAAAGATATTCGGCGGCTCTCAAATACTTACAATTTTAACACAACTAAGTGACGAAATCCCCTTATACTCCCTGTCTTTGCATGCTGGAAAAGGATGTTCCGTCTAAAACCAGCGAATTTGGAAGTTGTGCTATGTTTCTGGTCTCTCTTTTGCTTGGTGCTCTTTTCGCTGAGCGATATGCATCTGAATCGTTGCAAATTTTAGGCACTTCACCAGCAAAGCCTAGGGAACAATGTTATTAGTCCTAATGTTTTTAAGAAAACGGGAGATTTTGACGATAAATGTATGTACTGAAACAAACTGAAAACCCGGAAAAAACATGCCAAATTGTTGTTGTTGTTGTCACATAGGCTAGATTCTGCCCGTCTCAGATCTCAACTTGGAGTAGTTTTCAAGTCTTAAATGGTTTACACTTTCACCACTCTATTTACATATTATGAATGTCTCTATTTACAGAAAAATACTGATATACCAAATCACTTTTGTGTGGAACTAACTCCTATAACCTTTCTATTTCCTGTGGCACCTTGCCATAGCCGGGGTCGGGGAATAAATACATGTAGACTCAAAAACTGATCGACTAGCTCCCAGTAAGCACTTTAAATCCGGCTACTCTCGGCCTGCCAGAAAAACACCACCCGAAAAGCGTTTTGCTGGCGGGCCCATAGTGGCCCGAGATTTGTGCTGGCTGTTTGCAAGTTAGCCCTGGGAAGTTAGCTTTATATGATACATGTTCGTCTGACATACATGTAGTTAAAGAAACTAGAGCTTGTGCTTGTCATCTTCCTAAAGGAAATAGCAAAATGCGCTGATACATGTACAGCTGCGGAGGTTGATCTGAGTCTAAGTGTAGGATTGTGGGTTGCGGGCACATTCAAATTGTAGGAAATTATGTGCCATTATTTACCGTTAAATATCCATCCCCATTATAACCTCTTTTTTTAAGATACATCTTTTTTCACAAAGATGTATGTTGTAAGCGCTATTAATAGACATTGTAACGTGGGCTTTTTGGCTGTCTATTTATAACGCACCATGTTGTCTGATTAAAGAGAGACTCTGCCGATAGCTACACTGTCCTTGTAAAAACATGCATTTGCCGGTCAGAGCAAGCTTTGCACGTATTTACTCGCCTGAACCCCCAGGTTACTCTCTAATTCGTGATGAATTTTACGCCCTTGTATATAATGTAATGCATTAAATACACTTGTTATATTTGTTTTAGAAATAGACTAGACCTAATAATCAGTGATTTTTTTACAAATTTGTTTCTATGAGTCCCGGGACTCACTGGGCCAAAATTCTTTGCATCCCAAACCCGAAGTTCTGCATCCCATACGACGTCCACTTTGAATTATAAATTTTGTGTATCCATACGAATCCGGCCATTCATAGAAGCCAATTTGGGAAGCAAAACACTGGCATACTTATTTATACTATAATAAAGATAAAACTTAATTTACTTTGTCAAGTAAAATAATAAAGATATAAAAACCTACCTGACTTTCTTATTAATAAAAAGTTTAGTTGCAGACAGTATATTTCCTTAATTTAATCATATTATCATTTTTTGCCAAGAGTCAGACTTTTGTCTCGCAGCTTTCATATATTTTTTAGAGCCCAGGTCATTAGCCCGTGTTCATCTAACTCTGCATGCCTACAAGTGTAGTGCTGGAAGTTACTGCATTTGAGCCTTTGGACATACCATATTAATTTTTCTTTTATCATCTGTGCACAGTCCAGTCTCCGTATTTCATGAGCCTGCAGTAATACTTTAACCATTCTATTGGTATTTGCTCGAAGCAGGGTGTTTAAACTTGTGGGTAAAAAGCATTATTCAAATGTTTCATTTCGGGTTGGTAGTATTGGATCAGTACTGGTTTATCGGCACTGGTTTTTACCAGTAGTCCGGTACTGGCTTTTACCGGTAAACTCCCCTACAGCGGGTCATATCTGAAAACACGTGTTTCCCAAGAGAAGTAATGATCGCTATACTGTTGGGGAGTTTTTTTCAGTACCGGTTTTTACCAATATTATTCAAGACACGATGCGCAAGTTAAAAAAAAACATTCAAAACGAAAGTTGCAAATACTAAATGCAGACTTTTCGCCACAATTTTAATGCATCCTGCAGGACTCTCATGGTTTAAAATCATGCGTCTTTTGTGAGAAGCATGCGTCTGAGACCCCGGACGCGCAGGTAAAAAAAATCACTGCATATTGTCGAAATTTATGAAACAGACTATAATCGTGTAACGCGCATTTGATGCGGAAACCATAATGGCTTGAGAATAAAAAATACAAAGATTTGCTTTATATAATGCTGTTAAAGTCCTTTAGGATATAGTGAGTAATCTTATATTGCACTTATTTACTATGTGCAATTAAGCAAGGCATGCAAAGAATGGTAGTAAAGCAAATTAGAAATGCTGTACAGCGGGAGTTGACCTATATTCATGATCAATGTTCATTATTAGGACTAGTGCACAGACTGGTTCTCGGCCATTTACATGGAAATTTTCAAGTTAAATTGCATCTATAATAAGATCGCGTGGTCAGTCTGAGTATTAACCAATGAGGGCATTGTTTTCTATCTGGTGTGATGAATATTACAATTTAAGAATACTTCTGATTGGTGAAAAATTTGCATAAATTGTAGGTCTAAAGCGATATTAGAACGGCGGCCTTTTGGCCGCCGTAAAAATTTTCCGTGCTCTATTTGCTCGCTCTGAGTAAACTTTTTTTTATTTATTTTTGCTCTGTTTCCTCCCGTAGCTATTAACTCATAAATAGACATTTTTACCCTCAAGCTGACTTGGAAAGCGGACAGCTGACTGCGTAGTTTATGGTATATATTAGTGGGGGCTGTCTCAACAACTAACATTAGCCTAATACATGACTAGAACAGAACGTTACATACTGGAAAGATGCGACAAGAAATACCTAAGATTAAACCGGATTAGCATGTATGTTCGAGCAGTTTTGTCATATACTTTATCATTAATTGAGTCGCAACATAAAATTTCCAACATTGTGCTATGTGCGACGAGCAACGCCTCAGATCAGCCTGCGCATACGCGCAGTCTGATCAGAGTCTTTGCTAGTCGATTGAATATTCTACGAATGTTAAGCTACTGACTGAACAATATTTGGAGTTTCTAAGCTTAAAAGGGGGCTGCGCAGGCTTGTCTGAGTCTACACTTGTCTAAATGCCAAATTGTTGAAAATCACTATCAATCATGAAAGAGAGCGTGGCCACTGCAAAGTTTATGGTAAAAAAAAACCTTTAAACAGTACACATCAAAAGGGCATATACATGTATATATATAACTTGTGATTTTCCAGGGGGGGGGGGTCCAGACCCCCTTTTCCCGATCCCCTTTTCCCCCCATCTGGCTCCGCACATGGTTACGATACAAAATTAATATATATAATATATATTAACTTTCTATCGTAACCATGTGCGGAGCCAGATGGGGGGGGAGGGATCTGGACCCCCCCCCCCCCCGGAAAATCACAAGTTCTATGGGTTTCTATAGAAATTAGTATTTGGACCCCAACTGAAAATGTTGGAGCCCTCCTGGAAAATGTTGGACCCTCTCTGAAACCTCGGAAAAGGTTTGGCTTTCTTTGATAAACCAGTGTAAAATATGTTGAGGACTTTAAAAAACGCTATTTGAGCTGTTTTCTAGCAGTCGGACCTGGACCCCCCCCCCCCCTGATAAAAACTCCTGGATCCACGCATGGCAACGGCATTAGCATCCATGTTCCGATAACAGCAGAGTGCTAAAAAGTATGGACACAGTTTCATCACAATCTCTGCAAGTTAATAATATCCTGCATATGCATACATGTATATCTCATATGTAAATTCATATACATCACATATGATCGTAAAGCAGACAGTCAGTTTTCCTGAGGAATTCATTAGACGACTGCAGTAACATAGGTACACTTGTTATGAAGTCGAAACCAAAGTGCGCTATTCATGCTTAAACACCAATATATTAATATTTTAGTGGAGGGGGTGGTGAAGGTGTTGTTTAACGTCCCAGTCAACAGCCATTGTCATGTCGAGCGGTCATTGACGCAGTTACACTTTTTCCTTGGCAAGCTAAGACTAAGCACTATATTATCTTTCGCTTCTAACTAACAACATCCCAGGGAAATTGATCATGATCAATCTTAATGAAAGAATGGGACCGGGCGTGATAGGTGATAGACATGAGAATATATACCCCCCCCCCCCCCCGGCAAAAAAAAGACTGCTGAAGAGTGAAACAGCCTGTGCAGCATCTGTGGCTAGTTAGAATGTTGATATTTGCCAAGAAACAGACTCAGATATCAAACTTACAAATACGCAAACGAAATCAGACTGTGCGGATATACAGGCTGGTCTGCGCCTTTGCTGTTTGCATAGCCAAAGTCGTCGAGAACCTACCCAGCTAGCACACATTGTCGGACCACCAACAGCCCGCAAGAAATACGCCATGTATCGCGGGCCGTTCGCGGCCCGCTGTTTTGTGCTTGCTGGGTAAATTATAGTGATCGATTCAAAAAAAAATACCAAACGTTATAAAAAGGTTGGATATAACTCGGATAAAATGCGACAGGTCTGCAACCTGGATTAAAACCCGAACACGGTTTATTGTCATGGTTTCCTCTTTAATTGTACGACAGTTGGTCAGACCTCCGACTCAATGATGGCTCTGAGGTAAAGCTTAAATCGGTGGTTTGGTGCCTGAGGCGTGTCTGTAGCTGGGCCCACCGTGGCTCAATTTGAGGTTTTCTTTAGCTCTGACTATCTGTGAGTCGTGAGCCCGTTTCATTTGATTGTTTCTCCATGGTGATGCATTGCGGTAGTTTGGAAGCCTCCATGCCAGCTTAACAGTTTTGGTGCTTCAACAACAGCAGAATCTAGGGCGCGGTTTTTATTCCAGTGGAATGCATTTTGGACTCCCGGTGGCTTGGGCTACTGTCCGTTTTTAGGCAGTGGTTCTGTTTTTTTGTATCTATTGTTTAATGTATTTCGCATTGTGGGAGGAGGTTCTGTGTTCGTCTTTGTTTTGTTATGCATTACTTTGTGTCCATTCTACCCTGCAGACACACAGCCTTAAAACAACGTCGTATCAACGTCAATGCGACGTCATGACATCGCATTGACGTCGATATGACGTTGTTTGACGTCATGTGCTTGCTGGGTATTTTTCAATCCACTTGAAGAGGAAGAGTAAGCTGGTTGCTTTGCTTTTGTTGTCTTACATATTGTCTTGTTAATGTAAATGTTATGCGGCTCTTCCTCACGGTGCCGCGGGTTGGCCTGCTGTGTACGATTGTAGTATCTCCTGATCGTACTCACTTTAATATAGTGTCCGTGTCAATGTTGATCTGACGTTGCTACAATAATGTTAATTTCTGACGACCCCCAGCCCCCCTAAGTCCCACCCCAGGCGACAGAATGAAAATTTTATTTGATATGTTTTTTATCTTTTATTTGTGAGAACACGCAAAAAGTTTGGTATAAAAATCTTAGAAATTGAGTTTGTAATTGAAATTTAAGGATGTAACACCTTTTGACCTTACCCCAAGGTCACCAGGTTGACCTTATGATTAGCAATTTACTTGTATTCTGTTCCTCTTATCATCCACGTTAATGTCTGTATGAAACATGGAAATGTTCGAATAATGACCCCCAGCATTAGCACTCCCGGTGCCACCAAGTCTCATCCCTGGAGCATGACCCAGGCATCACAACAAAAATCCCGTTCAAAATGTTTAATATTTTCTATTTGTAAGAACACACACACACACACACACACACACACACACACACACACACACACACACACACACACACACACACACACACACACAGAGTTTGGTGTTAAAATCTTTGAAATTAACTTTGTTACATATAAGCCATGTTCAAATCATGAGATTCACGTGTTGTTTGAACATGGCTTTTTACTTGACAGTCTGGGCCCTGATTTGTTTGCATAACGTTAGACTGGGAAGCAATGCGGCCTTGACTGATCATTTCGCCTATGCTTTTGTTTGCGAAAACGTGACGTTGTGGCGACGTTCGAAAGTTTGACGCTGGCGTATTTTGTTTAGAAAAATCCAGTGTAAGAAAAAGGTATATTATAGTGTTTAAGCGACGTTTTCAGTGCGGTTAGGTCAAAATCGGGTAAGCTATGCAAAAATAACGATCGTATATGTTTGTTTCGTTGCATTAACACTTGCAGGGTCCCTCGGACGATGTTTGAACACTCGGCATAACAGCCTCGTGTTCAAACAGCTTCCTCTAGACTAAAACAATGTAAATGCATAAAAAACATGTGTGATCCCTATACTCTTGCATAATCTTCGTGACGCGAAGCTGTTAGAAAACACAAAAATCCATGTGAAAATCATGAGATTAATGTGCTGTTTGAACATGGCTTGAAACTTATCAAAGTCTAAACTGGGTCCTGGTTTGTTTGACATGACATTAGAAGAGAATGCGCTGCAGCCTTGACTGATTATTTTGCCAATGGTTTTTGTTCGCGAAAACGTTGCGTGCGCCTTTGACGTTGTGGCGACGTCTTGAAATTAGAAAGTTGGCACTGACGACATTTTGTTTTGAGGGTCCAGTGCAAGAATATTGATAATTTAATGCTTAAGCGACGTTTTCAGCGCAGTTCATGTTGGAATCAGGTAGACTGTGCAAGAATAACGATCACACTGACGGCCTCCTGTTCAAACAACTTCCTTGGGACCATCAAAAGTTTAATAGCCATTTCTGCCATCTCAATGACTACATTTTAAAGCACAAAGCGTACTTTTCATAGTAAGTAAGGGTGCAAAGATCAGGATTCGATACAATCAAGAACCACACCTGAACCAGGATACCAAAGGGAAAGCGACAAACCCACAGCCGGACACCACAAATGAGTGCCAAGAGGCCAGCCCCCCCCCCACATTTATCATATTTGAGACGCGACATGGGATTTCCAACAATATGGTATATGCAACCAGCAAAGCCTCAGATCAGCCTGCGCCTACGCACAGTCTGATTAGAGCCTTTGTTAGTCGCTTGAATATTATACGACCATTTAGCTGCTGAATGAACACCATTTGGAGTTTCTAAAAGGAGGCTGCACAAACTCGTCTGAGTCTACACTTGTCAAAATGCCTCATTGTTCGAAATCACATGTTAAACTGATTTATTCCCTCTCCAATGCCTAAGAATGATCCCTGCCATTACATAATCATTATTGCTATGTGATCATAGTGACCATTCATTGTCTGGAGGACAGACTGTCAGGTAACTTCATTACGTTAATAAATATGAAACAAGCGCGGCTATGTGGAGGAATCCGTCCTTTATCCGACAGAGTCCCGTCACAGAGACAAGTCCATATTTACAACATGTCGGAACATTGTAATCACTTGACTTGACCTCATGTATTGGTGTGAATTATATGAGAAAATGAAGAAAAAAGCTTTTCGGCTAACAAAGGCATATGATATGAAAGACTAATCAACAAACAACGTAAATTAAATGCCGTGTTTGCCAATTCTTAGACGTTTTGTCGCCAATAGCGTTGTTTTTAACAATAGGTATCTTCACTTATTTTGAGAAAGTCCCTCAACTACATATTTAAAGTCAGTGTCAGGTATCAGCGTAAGGTGTCAGTCTGTGGGTAAAAATGTCTAATACCTTTAGACGGATGGCTGAGAATGGGTTTGCTCCCCCCCCCCCCTAGGGAATTTTGCAGACATATCCTATCTTGTAGAGAGTTGAAAGCCGAGTCTTTTAAGAGATGTTTGCACTCTGTGCTCCGGGGCGTTAGTCTGTAAGAGCCTGTAACATACGTTACTTAATTAAACTAAGAAAAAGTAAATTGAAAGTTTGGGCTACAAATTAAAGACATTAAAGTATTTATTTTTAAAAATCATTCATATAGTCTGCATACTGGATATCTTAACTACGTATGACAGCCATTTGAACAAAATTGGGGCGTCCTAAGGTGTCATATACGTTACATAAATCAGATAACCCATTAAAATTTGCAAGTGTGGCTAACATCATTTACATTCACAATCCCTCTGTGTGTTTTGCAAAATGTTTTAACCATGTCTGACTAGCTTATGCAAGTGGCTAACAAAAAAATTAAAGTTTGTTTTCCTAGCTTAAATATTTTTTTCTGAAATAAGCAATTAAACAACCCTACCCCTACCCAGTTTTAAGGTGAAATGTTTGGTATTAAAACTAAAGTATAAATAGTTAAAAAATATTTGCAGTTGATGAATGTGTTTCATTGCTTGGGAGTTATTTTCTTATATGAAAAGACTCATAAATCTGCAAGTTTGTTGCAAAATTTTTAATATCAGAGGCTGTAACATATGTTACCTGATGTAATAAATGGGCAAGCTCATTGTCTTTACGTAAGATATGCCTAAAAATGTTTTAATCTCCTCGAGGGAAATTTGCAGACATATTTCATCTTATAGTACAACTCAAGCTGCATCGAATAAGGGATGTTTGCACTCTCTATGTTGGGGCGTTAGTCTGAAACAGTGTGTTACATGCGTTACTATATCAAATAAAGGAAATGTAGTTTGAAAGTTTGAGCTAAAATTGTGAAAAAAAAACTCTCAGCTGTTGAATATTTTACATTGTTTAGGGATTTTAAGCTGGCTCCTATGATAAAGACTTATAGATCTGCTAGTTGTCATCAAGTTTTAAAGATCAGAGAGCGTTACATATGTTAGCGTGATAAGTAAAATCATCAAACAGTATTTTGACATCAAGCTGAGTAAGGGCCTGCTCCATCCTATCCCCTTTGGAATTCTGCAGTCAAATTACATCTTATGTAACCATTCAAGGTGCATCTAATAAGAAATGTTTGCACTCTGTAAGTCGGGGTGTTAGCCTGTTACAGCTTGTTACATATGTTACTATATCAATTTGAGAATAAGAAATTTGAATGTTTGAGCTACCAAAAGAAGACATTAAAATTATGTAATAAATTGACATTCTTATAGTCTTTATACTGGATGTCTTTACTACATATGGAAGCTGTTTAACATTAATATGGCTAACTGTGGTGTTATGTGCGTTACATGAACCTAATTATGATTTAAAAGCTATAATTGTGGCTATCGTTATGTAGTTAAACAACTACTATGACATGGTTTCAAACTGTTTTATTAGATTTTACAAACAAATACTCAATTGATGAATAGGAAAAACCAAGTTTGCTATTCTATCTTAAATATATTGTCTTATAGGAGCTAATACACAGCCCTACTCCCAGTTTTACAGAGAAGCGAATTTTGTTATTACCGTTTAAGTAAAACACATGAAAGCGATTACAGCGTGTGGATATTTTTCATTTTCTTAGTCTGTCTTGCTCATATATCTACAAGATGTCATTAAGTTAAAGATCAGGACACTTAATGTGTACTTATAAGTCTTTGGTGCCAAAACACTAGAAATTATATTCATTTCTGATTATCAAGCCCATGGACTGGTGTTACAGATGTTATCAATGACCTTTTGGACACATTTCCTAATACTGTGCATATAATGCTAAATATAGAGCCACAAATAGAAAAGATAGTTTTACATTTTTACAAGAAAATACAATAAATGAAATGGTCCAAACTATTTCTCATCGATTTAACATTCATGTTAAACGTTTGTCGTTGTCTCTTTCTGTGGTGACCATTATTATCAGACGCCTCCTTGCAACTAGTAGAATCATCACACAATATTTCAATCATTTACTGTCATTCAATTTTACCACCAATCCACTCAAAATTGATGAGCCATTATCAACTTTCAAATTTTGGCATTTATGGCTTGGAACATTCGGAAACTGATATGAATTCCTAATAGTAGTTGGCTCTTTGAGTATGTGTTTCAAGTGATACTCTGCAAGTAGGAGAAAGACTAAAGCTTTACAAGGATGAAAACTATGCCATTAAGAGCAATGAGTACCTGGACTGATGTACCTTGATATTTCTGGGATAAAGAATCATATCTTAGCTGGTTAACTTTTATAAATGTAGCCTTTCCATACATGCAACCCACATATTTTCATCTAATAATGTCTCTGCACTTATTATCTTTCCCCAAGCATTCAAAAACTTATTTAAAGTCTTAGTACTTCTGAAGTGCTGAAACCGAGGTAACTCTTTCCCTTCAGATAAACGAACTAGATGTATCACAACAGGTAAAGCAATGAAATGCAGGATGAACAGAGCGCAAATTAGACCCTTTCAATTCAATGATTCACTAAGTTTCTAAGATAAGAGCGCTTATTAAAGGATGTAACATATATAACTCGTCATAATAAATGAGCAAGGGCATTGTCGTGACATCCTTTTTGATTACACAGTCAGAGGCAAGTGTTTTCAATATCAGTGTTTTCAATGGATCATGAAATGAGGCACCTTATCAACTTGTTTACTCTGTATAAATCTTCCATAGAGCATAAATAGAACTACTGGTTATCCCATTCTACCTATAGTCCACTTTCCTACTTTTGAATGCAACAGCTAATGATACAGCTGCAAAAACTGAGAAATCATAGGTTTTACATTATTTTAAGACATGCTTCAATGTACTGACATCAAAATACAACCAACTGCAAACATAATTGATGGCAATGTCCAACTTCATATTCTTTCTTTTATACCAGATAACTTTCAAGGTGTAACAGAAATTGTTTCAGACGGTCTGCCAAAACCATCAAGAGTCAACATTGTAACTAAAGAAAACTTATAAAGTTCTTTGGGCGCAGCAAAATACTATTGATCTAAGACCTGAGGACTTAAGCACCAAAAGACTGGATAGCTTCCATGGCAAATGATGCAAAAAAGCAGCCTATCAAATTTCTGTTTGACCAATGTCAGAAATCTTAAGTATTCTTAGAGGTACACGGTAGAGACTTAGATTTTGCAAAAGCAGAGCAAAGTTATCATTTGACTAGCACGGATGCAGAGGCAGCTGCAGTTAGATTGCTCTTGCCACTTCACAGGAAGAGATATATACCAGAGTCATACACCATTGTATGCATATATGTGAAATGGCATTAAACCCATATTTAATCAGGTGTTTGATCCCATGACACTGACATGCTGTTTCTGCTTTTGAAGAATGCTAAGGATTCAAGTTTGGCTGAGTCAAGTTGTTTGACGCTGGGACTGGCCACTACATACAAAGAAAATTAAGTATTTTGATGGCTAAAGAGGAGGATCACACGAAATGCTTATAAGTGATGTTTGTCACAATTACCAATTTTAAAAAGTAATCTTAATTAATGTAACACATATAACACCATAGGAAGCTGTATATTTGTTAAAAAAAAACTTTTCTTATGTATCAAAGGTATTCAGCATGCAAACTACATGAATAATTCAAATAAATAGATAGTTTTATGTCTTGTTTCTGTTTCTCAGACTTTCAATTCATTTATTCTAAATGAATTGATATGGTAACATACGTATCATACCATAACAGGCTAATCCCCTAGTTAATAGAGTGCAAACATCTCTTATTTGATGCAGCTTGAATTGTTCTTTAAGGTAGGGTATGTCTGCACAATTCCCAAAGGGGTGGAGAGGAACAGGATTGTACTTAGTTAGCAGTCTTAATACAATACAATGATTCTACTGGTTATGATGAAATGGGTGATTATTTTGCAATAGAAGCAAACACAATGATAGACATTGTGAGGGTGACTTGAATAAGGATTGTTTTTGAATAATTTTATTTAATAGGAATATTTATTAAATTGTGTCATTTAAATGAGAACTATTATTTTCTATCTATATGTCTATATATTTTAATATTATAGGCATTAGGAAATATGTGATTAAAAAGGTTATATATAACATAGGTAACACAATTCCATAGGCTTGTTATCAGCAATGACTGTAATTACTAAGACTAAGGCACCAGAGGCTAGAGATTAATAGGAAAGCATGTGAAAAACGGTATTTTTCTGAAATATCATCTCTTACTTCCAAGAAAATTTCCTAGCTCATTCATTATGCCATGTAACATACGTTACATACTTTAATAAGTGCTCTGATCCTGATGTCAAACTTGCAAATGTATGATTCTTTATTGCATTAGCAAGACAGTGCCAAAAATGTAAGATATCCACGAGCGTCAAATATTTTCATATATTTTTCTTCAATTACAGATACCAAAATTGGATACTTGAAATTGGGGGTAGGGTTGTTTAATAGCTCATATAAAACAATGTATTAGAGATAGAAAAGCAAACTTTGCTTTTTCTATTAGTCAAATAAGTATTTAAGTAAACTAAGATTAAAAACACTTGTAAAAATGCACAAATCGTCTGTAAAATGAATGATGTTAGTCATGATTTCAACTTTCAAAGGGAAATTTAATCTATGTAACGCATTTAACACAATTGAAGGCTGAAATTTTGTTTAAAATGCTGCTTTTATGTAGCTTAGGCATCCAGCTTGCAAACTACATAAGAAATTTGAATTATTAGATGGTTTAATAAAAGTAAGTAATGGTGCAAAGATCAGGAATAATGTCTTCTTTCTGTAGCTCAAACTTTCATTTTGATTTTTTCCTTAGTTTGTTACAGTAACATATGTAACAGGCTGTCAGAGACTAACGCCCCGGAGCACAGAGTGCAAACATCTCTTAAAAGATGCGGCTTGAAATTTTCTTTAAGATAGGATATGTCTGCAAAATTCCCTAGGGGGGGGAGCAGGACCTTTTTTAGCTCGAAGTCTACTTATTAAACTTTCCTTGCTCGCTCGGAGTCAAATATTTATTTTAAATTGTATTTGGGTTCTGTTTTTATCCATCTAAGTTTTTTAATCTGCAAATTAACTTAACCGGAGTAAAATAAAATAATTGTTTTTTTTTGTTTTTTGTTTTTTGTTTTTTGTTCTGTTATTTTTATCCCTCTTAGCCTTTTGCTCACAAGAACTTTACCAAAAATTGTCCTCGCTCGCTTTGGTCACTCGGAATAAAATTTGAGCAATCTTTTTTGTCCCTCTTAGCCTTTTGCGCTGAAGAACCTTACATTATCATTGTTGTTGTTGTTGTTGTTGTTTTTTTGCTTTTTGGGGGGTGGGGGGGGGGGTTGCTCTGCTTTACCCCTCTCAGCCTTTTGCTATGAAGAACTTTACCAAAAAAATCCTAGCTCGCTTTGCTCCCTCGGAATAAAATGTTAGCATTCTTTTTTGTCCCTCTTAGTCTTTTGCGCTGAAGAACCTCACCAAACATTTTCCTGGCTGTAGTGAAATTATATACATGGCTTCTTATAAATGGAGATTTTTGCTTTGATTTTAATAATGTAAGTGTATTATATATGTATGCAGATTCAAATAGCTTTTAGGCAATATAAATAACCAAACCTTTCCTCATTCACTTGTATATATTTGTTGTTTTTTTTTTTCTTAGAGATCGCTTGGTTTGATTTTAATTATTTTCATATCAGGATGTAAAATGTATGTTTGCATAGGCTTCCTTCGCCTATGCATTAAAATCATCAAAATGCTATTTAACATTCAAATATCAAGACAAAAAAATTGAAAAGATCTACATTTTATGTTCTCCTTAAAATGTATATCAAGTTTTTTTTCAAAACACATGAATTTTTTAACAGCAAGCGCAAATATACCGTACCCTGTGTGGCATTCTTAAACTCAAAGTTTTGGCGATGGCGTTGGTCCCGGCTTTTATGATTAAGTGCAGAGTGATCTACATTTAGCACGGATTGGGAACGAAATGAGATTTCGATTGTAGATATTTGTAAATACTGTTTAAAGAAATACTGTTATAAATTGTAAATACTATTAATAAAACACCCCACATTATCATTTTTATAGGAAACACTTCGCCCCCGAAATACTGAGTCCAAATTTCCCTCAGATTACCGATTCGAGGACAAACCGAAAGTGACACTAGGTGGCGTTTCACTTTTTTGGCAAAATTGCATAACTCTACGTAAGACTAGGATGTGAATTCAAATAGGGATATTAAAAAACAGTCCATAGAAATACTTTATATTAAATACTTATAAAGAAACACTTCACATGATCATCTTCATCTGAAACACTTCGCCCCAGAAAAAATTAAATGTAAATTTTCTAGGTTTCAATTCACCCTCATTTCTGACTAGTTACACCTGCTGAAACATCTATATTTAGTTTTCAACGAAAAAGAAACAAGTTTCACATAAACTGTGAAATATACACAGGTACTTGTAGTTTAGATAGTCATACGTGATAATGATTTGGTTTAAACAATATTTATTCAGATAAAGTGCATGATATACATAAATACAATGTTAAGATAGTAGCTTAACACTCATAGAATATTCAAGCGGCTAGCATAGGCTCTGATCAGACTGCGTGTATGCGAAGGCTGATCTGAGGCTTTGCTGATCGCACGTACCATATTGTTGAAAATCTCATGTTGTGGCTCGTATTTTGAATAAAAAAGTGTACAGATCCAAAAGCTCTGCTGGCCCCAAGTGTCTGTGGCCATATTTGGATCTACTGGCAAACCCGCTTGACCTTTGTATAGTCGAACAATATTGAGCCCCCACCCCCCTAGCGGGATCTGTGCTCCCTTGATCCCTGAAAATAATGCAGATCGCCCCAAATCCCTGCAGGAAAATTCCTCAACTCCCTGAAAGTATTTTTCCTTTGCTCCCCAAATCCTTAAAATTATTTCAGCTTCTCCCCAAATCCCCAGGAGGGGCTGTTTTTTTCCAAAAGATGAAACAAGATTTTCTTAGACGAAGTGACAGAATGCATTTATTTTTGAAATCATAGAAAGTGTTCTAGTTGCTATTAGGCCCTATAGGTAAGTTTAACTTCATTTTCAACAAGTAGCAATATATCTGATCAACATTCATCAAAATTTTAATAAAACCTAGAGGGAGAATTACATACGCAGACGCGTAGTTAGTTCAGTTATGATGTTGATTCACAATTGTGCTAGGGGGGCCCGGATTTTTTTTTTGATAAAAATGGTGCGATCTGGTGCATTCTGAGTGTTCCAAAGTATGTTACTATCAACCTAAAATCAACCGTTTAAGGATAATAAATCAACAACCCAAATTTTGTGCCATAATTTTCTCCAAGATCAATCCAGATGCGCATGTTAGCACAAAAATAAATTCATTCACATTTTAAAAGGCAAAAGCCCCCAGAAGTCAAAGAAATGTAAAAAAAAAAAAAAAGCGTTTCCATTTAATTTTCAACATCAAATATTACATACCAGGCGCGTAGTTAGCCCTGTAATGATGTTGATTTAGATTCGTGCTAGGGGGTAGGGGGTTCGGCGACATGCTCCCCCGGAAATTTTGTATTAAAATGGCGCAATCTGGCGCATTCTGAGTGTTCCAAAATACGTTATTATCAACATGAAAATCAACAATTTTAAGGACAATTTTCCACAATAGTATATCAGTCACCAATACAAATCCAGATCAGCATGTAATACATTTAGATGATCCTAGGGGTGTCTGGGGGCTTTCTCCCAGAAGCCGAAGTTTTTTGTGTGTTTTTAAATCAAATGAAATTAAGGCTTTTCCTTTAAGGTGAGATCTTTTTTTTACTTTTTTTGTAGGCTCCCTAAATCCCCAAAACTATGAACTTCCTCCCAAAATCCCTGAAATGATTACCAGTGCTCCCCAGCTCCCTGAAAATAAACAACCGTTTTCCTTAGATCCCCCCCCCCCCCAAAAAAAACCCTGGGGCCCCAATATTTGACTGCACTCATTCATTTTTGGACTTGTTTGCAGGGAGACCTTTTTACTACCGCGCGGCTGACGAGGAAGTGAAATCGACTAGATCACCTGATGTTCTTGTTTTCGAACTCGACTGTTTAAAATAAAGCTTCTCTAATAGCACTTTAACTTTTTTCAAACAGTTTTAGCTTTCATTGGGGTATTAGAGAAGAGAAAATGTATATAATATAATAGTATAATCAGGGTAAAACTTAACTGAAACGACTGCACAAGTCCAGTATCTTACCCATTTATATTCCAATTAAAATTCCAAGAACATAAGGAACTTGCGGCGAACGAGTTCAGCACAAATTCCCTTTTCACTTTTAAAACAAAACTAAATATTCTGTGATTCAATAAACCCTCGGGCCTTCTCTCTGTACATTTGTTCTGTTGTTCGTTTTATTTTGCCAATTTATCTTTTTATGACCTGATATGTCCTCCTGAACTAGTTTTACGAAAGACTTCGAAGTAGAGCCTCTATTGAACAATACAACTTTTCACATCCGTCCAGTCTGATAACTATAGACACAGGTGTCTGGATTATCAAATAACCATTTTAAAAGACCTGTTCACCCGATCTACAAATAAAACATAACTTACCCTGCACATTCGTCCTTAATAATTTTCAAACTGGTAAACAATTAAACGTTATACTATATCAGTCACGCGACTAGTAACAATAGACTGGTTCTCTCCCTTTAATAGCTTGTTGTATGCGTAGCGGAAGTGGAGCTTTATCAACGAGGGGAACCAATCTATAGTAACAACTGCTATAACATCTATATTTAGAAGTAGACGAGTTTCACATAAAAACAGCATTTAAAGCCTGTGACCTCGAAACTTCGATTTTCGTAATACTCGCTAATTCAAAATAAAGGGAGACACAGGGTACAGAGAAAAGGGACTTTCTATTATCTATTTTATTAACTGTCTATAATAACATATCAGTGGCGGATCCAGAGTGGGTTCAAGGGGTTCTCTCGAACCCCTCTCTGCCCCCTGTTTTTAAATATCCTATGAAATGAAATAATTTGGTCTCATTGAGACAAAATTATTTCACTTTCATAGGACGTTTAAAAATATAAGATAAAATCAGCAAAGCGAACCCCCCCCCCCCCCCCACACTCTACACACACACACACATCTTTATACGCATGAGCCCTCTTTCCAGAAATCCTGAATCTCCGCCCCTGCATATGTTTAGGGTGCGTAAAAGACGTCTAGCTACTTTTACCCTCCAAAACTTATGTTTCATAGAGAAAACAACTGATTATACTCCTTTTTTTTGGGGGGGGGGGGGTATATATATTTATCTCTACTTCCATATAATTTGAACTATTAATAATTCGAAAAAAAACATCTTGTTCCGAGGACTTCGAATTTACGCGAATCGACTGTACAGTTAATTGCCCAGTTTCGAATCTTTCCTAGTTCCGAATCACGTCATAGTTTCGTTGCAAACTACATGTACACATCACAGTTGTGCTAGGAAGATAGATTAAGGCAGGTACATGTAAGTATCTGTTTAAAAGGTATTGTTATGTCGCAATAAGTGCTCTACAGAGCTTATGTTATTTCAAATAAGCGACGTTAAATAAAGCTTCTTTATCTTTATCTTTACATCAGCGGTAATATCTGTAAAACTTATTTTTGTTTTGTTTTATTGTATGATAATTCCTCTTTGTGTGTGTGTGAAATGTTATCCGCTTGGTGAAAATAATTACAATTTTCCCCCATGGCCCATTTTATGAAGGTATATTTTCACACGCGTCAGTATCTGTTCGCTGGATATTTCCGAAAAATGCTTTCGTTTGAAATGCATTTTTATCAAACTTTGGGTTTAATTATGTTTTCCAACATTTATTGAAACATATCTTAGAAAAAAAACGGACCTTTTATTCTGTTTTGGTTCCGTGATAGCCGTGTAATCCTTGTCACCTTTTTGTCCAGTTTAGAATCAGCTGACTCAGAGTGTGTAAACACAAGTTTATTTCACGTCACATAACAATAACGTACACGCGTTCAGCTGTTTGTACAACATTGATCAACATAGAAAGTCAAATTATTTGAAAAGTTTCACGGGCACCATATGCTCTCTCTCTCTCTCTCTCTCTCTCTCTCTCTCTCTCTCTCTCTCTCTCTCTCTTAAACAACATAAGCACATATATAGATCTATATCAGGGATACCCAGAAAAAATCTTTAAAAATTTCATATCCTAAAAAAATATTCCTATTCTGTAACAACATAAAATACATCGAAATGGAAATAATCACCCAAACAAAAAAATCGTCCCTGTTATGTTTTGAAGCATCTAGATCCACATCAGTCTGATCCAGTTGGAGCAATCTGCTCTGGGTCCACACAGTTTTCTCTATACTTACATAAAACATTAATTATGTAAACAACATGTGTAGCATGCGTCTGATGCAGACAGTATTTTCGGATGCAGTTCTCTTTTTAGGGGTAAAGCAAATGCAAATTTTTAAGTTTAATACTCTCATTTTGCCAAGGCTAGCTAGCTCCATGTCTTCCGTAGACAAATTGATTGTAAGCGCTGGTATGTGAGCGTATAAGTTTTAAGTGCTGAAACCTTTTACCAAATGTTTGAGTTTGTTCTCGTATTAAGGATATCCTTCGCGTAAGGGGTTACCAATTCCGTACGCCAAAACCATTAATTATTCCTGAGCGCGGTGGCTCAGTGGTACAGTCGAGGGGTCGCAGATTCGAGCCTTACAGGAGGCACTGCTTTGTGTCCTTGAGCAAGACACTTTATCCTCTGCTTAATACTGGTTCAACCCAGGAAGACACGTCCCAACATGACTGAAAAAAATGTAAACTGGGACGTATAGAATCAAATCAAATATTCCTCTTGCTCAGCTGCAGCGAAATCGCGCTGGTGAATGTTTGCATAAATCATTGGCCGCGGCGCAAGAAAGTCTGTCTTTCGGGGTACTGACCTGAGGTGAATTCAATAATGCGAGAGCTCGCTGGGCGCTCGTTGACTGGTACCTATCTTTATTCGTTATGTGTAAAGCCTGACATCAGTACAACGAGCGCTAGCAAGCGCTCACATTGTTGAACTCACCTCTGGTCTGACATGAACATGCCTGTGTGCTGATCATGAGTGAGTTTGTGTTTAACGTACTGTCAACATATGAGGTAATATGGAGACGGTTCCAGGGTTTGGAGTCTCATCTTACAGACTGGATCAGCCGGGAATCGAACTCGGAACCCCTGGGTACAAGACGAGTGGTTTATCCACAACACAACGACTGCTCCTCTTATTTTGCGCATTTTTATATTGTTGTTTGCTTCTATAAATTTTAAGATTCGCAAGTCTGTGTAAATTTCTAGAGTGGGTTGTGTTAACCTAATGGGGATTCCCGAGCACCTAAACAGATTTCTCGAGATGCAGTTTATATTAACCACACTACAGCCTATTTTCCCTACACACTACTCCGACAAACTGGCCATGGAACAGTCCAACTGATTATTCAGACGACGTTGTTCACAGAGTGATTTTATAAATTGCTGATTGCTGATGCGTGCCTAACCCAATCCCCACAAAGTGGAAAACGAAGGGTCTGGATCGGCGCAGGCCTTGATGTTTATTGCAATGAATACGGTAAAATGATGTTTCTTGTTTGTCTTTGGAAGTAGTGATTAAGCTAACAAATAGAAAAAAATAACGCAAGCGCATTGTAGAATATATTTTCTAGGAATTGCAGAAGTGATTCGAAACTGGGAAAATGATCCGAAACTAGACCAAATTGCAGTCTACTTCAAGGCCATTGTATGACTCGAAGCAGAGTCCGAGTGAAACAAACTGAAAATTCATTATTTAGGGGAATCATAGTGCATGGCTATCGCATACTCGTCGATTCTTTGAGTATCGCGCCTGCGCAGACAATAGGATAAAATTAATATAGATTTTTTTCAAATATGAAAATGCTTTCATATATTATATATGGAGAATATTTACTTTTTTTAGGTGAATACCAAATATACATGTATTTCAACGAGTGCGGTGAAAAAAATCAGTATTTTTCACGAGTGCGTAGCACGAGTGAAAATGCTGATATTTTCACCGCACGAGATGAAATATATTTGGTACATGTATTTGCCGAAAAAAAGTAAATTTTCTCCTTATTTTATACTCCACGGAAATACATAAAGCACAACTTAACTTTTTCCTTGTTCGTTTATCGTTTGATTTGACTTTTGCACTGTGTTTATTCGTAGTTTGCACCTAGAAAATGGCTTAGAATCATATTTAACGAATGAAACGTAAGAAATCAGCATTTAAAGAAATTCTATTGGGTGTGTCTTACGGTAGGCGTCACGTGCAAACTGGCGCAACGCCAGGTCAAACTGTGACGTCATTATGTTTGATGTTGACGTCACAACATGCGAGGCGTTATTTCTGATAAATATCCTTCACTTAAAACCTTTTGATAAAAAAATCCCAGTCCCAAATTGCCAAGAAAGCCTTGTTTTGTTACAGTGAAAATATAAATCGTATCAGTCACTAGTGAAAAATACGATAGTTTTTCACTGTAGAAAATACCAATTTTACTCACATTGATATGCATTGAATTCACTGCTTGTGATAAAATAAGATCATTTATTTTATCACAAGCAGTGAATTCAATGCATATCAAATGTGAGTCAAATTGGTATTTTTCTACAGTGAAAAAATTTCGTATTTTTTCACTAGTGACTGATACGATTTATATTTTCACTGTAGAATAGAATAGAACTGTAGCAAAACAAGGCTTTCTTGGCATTTTCGTGACTGGGATTTTTTAACATAAGGTTTTAAGTGAAGTATATTCGTCAAAAATAACGCTACGCATGTTGTGACGTCAACATCAAACATAATGACGTCACGGTTTGACATGGCGTAGCGCCAGTTTGCACGTGACGCCTACCGTAAGGCACACTCAATAGACTTTCTTTAAATGCTGATTTATTGCGTTTCATTCGTTAAAATATGATTCTAACCCATTTTCTAGGTGCAAACTACGTTTACACCCAATGTTATACCCAATAAACACACTGCAAAAGTCAAATCAAATGAGAAACGACCAAGTAAAAAGTAAGGTTGTGATTTCTGTATTTCTGTTGAGTATAAAATAAAAAGAAAATTTACTTTTTTACGGCAAATACAAAATATATTTCATCTCGTACGGTGAAAATATCAGCATTTTCACTCGTGCTACGCACTCGTGAAAAATACTGATTTTTTTCACCGCACTCGATGAAATATATTTGGTATTCACCTCAAAAAAGTAAATATCCTCTATTTATTCTTAACGGTTTCAGTGTTATAAATCCATGTTCACAAGTGCAGTAAATTGGTGTAGCACCCATTACGCAAGTTACGCACATGCGTAATAAACATAATAACAATCAAGGGAGATCACCTAATGTGGTAAAAGTGATTTTCCATACGATAAAGGATAGAATACGCGCTCTTTGGGAGCAAATTCTTACCTTTATTTGAAAAGGGTCACAATTAAAGATAATCATTGATTGATCCAGTAGTCTCCCTTGGATGTGCGTAACTTTTTCATCGTTCTGGTTACGCCATTGCAGTAGGCCTACACAATTTTCAGCGGCAGTTAGCTACCATCAATTATGGCAAATGATAACCGTATCAAGGATTAGTCTGTGATATTTAGTGACTTATAATAAGTGACAAGAGTTAGCTTTGCTATTGTGTTAGTTACGTTGAGCTTGTTGCCTGGACTTCATTGGAACCCCTGTTGGGCAAGATTTATTGCAAGATCCAGTTCTTGGTCTGCAGCTGGGCTTTCTGAATTGTTGGCCTCTTGTTTTGCCGCTGTTGGTTGGCATGTAGTTGAGTGCTGCTGGGGTGGGGGTTGCGAGGGATCAGGTGGGGGTCTGTTTTGGTCTCGTGTGGGTTCTGGTAGAATATTGGACAGGCATGGTCTTGGGGGTTTCGGTGTGTCTGGTTTGTCTGCGTGTGGTTTCCACCCTTTGTGTGGCATTGCCTCATAGTTTGATGACAGATAAACTTATTGATTTGATTGAAGGATGGCTCTCCTTGCCTTGCAAGTGATGGCAGAGGTGCATTTTTCACTTCAGGGGGCCAAGGAAGTGCCAGGTATGATCATATCAAAATATGTGTAGTGCGCTGGCCTTTTTGTTGGGCAGCATTTTGTATGGTTTGACGCTAGATTGTGTAGGCGGGTTGTAGGGGTTCCTTTGAGCGATGGTTGTGTTCCCCTGGTTGCTGGTTCGTTTTTGTTTTGAAGTGTCTCTTTCTGATGGTGGGCGGGCTGGTGTTGTTGAGGCTTATTTTTGGATGGTGTTTTGAACATAAATAATTATTTATTTTGATAGTGTGGTGAGTTAGGTATGTCCTTTGAGGCTCCAGCCTGGTATGGCTAATTCCTCTGATGCTGGGGCCGCGTTTTGGGACATGCATTTGTCCGTTTCCGATAATATTGTTTCTACCAAAATTTGCGATAAACGAGACGATTTTAACCTTGAAGTTGTCAATTTTCCGTTTTTGCATGCTGATGTTCTTCGCTCTGCATCCTGTTGGGGTTTTGCTTCTTAGCTTGTCTGGTTTGCTGGGGCGTCTGGTCGTGTTGCGGGCTTGGCACTAGAAGTGGGCTGTTGGCTCAGAGGCTTCTTAAGCAAGGCTGTCGGTGTCGTCCGCTTCCAATGGCTTTTTCTGGGTTATGTTACCGGTGCTGTGGTTTGGTATCTAGGCTCTGTGTTGGACTTAAATCTCTCTTGCGCCGGGGATTTTGGAACCGGCGTTTTATGGCGACTTAGTGTATAAATTAAAAAAATTGTTGGCACTGGTGGTTTTTCAGCTCGCTTTGTTAAAATAATGTCTCATTATAAAAAATGGTAATAACATTGGTGTGCGTGCTTGGTGGTCTACCCAGTCATGGTTGGCGGCTTTGCTTTTCTCTTTGGTTGCTTGCTGGTGGGTCGGGCATCGAGCTCTGTGATGGGTCCGGCTTTGGAACTTATCATCTATGAATGGGATGGTTGGGGCCTGATACTGCGTCTGTTGTCAGGCCCATCAGGGTTTAACTGTTGGATTTACTTTGCTCCGGTAACTGTTGATTCCTTATCTTTGTTCTGTCTCCTTTTTATATCTTGATTTGTGTGTACTGGGAGATAATTCGTGGATGGGTTGGGGATCTTTCATGCGGGCCAAACCTCTGTGTGTCTTGGTCCCCATTGGGATTAGGGGTGGGGTTGGTACCGTGGAACTAGTTTAAGCCTTCCAGTAATTTCTTACTAATCGTTCCAAGGCCGTGCTTCTTTTGTGGATCTTTTTTGTGATTTGTGTTTGTCCTTGTCATACGGCTATGTCGGTTTCTTGCAGCCTTATGATCACCTGTTGGGAAAGGGCTGACCACTTAGCTCTCTCGTATCTGATGTTTTCTTGTGTTTTTTGACACTTTCTGGATGTCCAGTAAATTGAATGCCTGATGATGTGTGTGTGTGTGTGTTTTTGTCTCTTACACTGACTGCCATAGTTTTTTTTGTGATCATTAGTGACTTATAATAAGTGGGATGTGTTGGTCTTTGTTCTTGAGTGACTAACACCGAGTGTCAATGGTTGGTCTTTGTTCTTGAGTGTCTTACACTGAGTGTCAATGGTTGGTATGTGATATTTAGTGACATACACTAAGTGGCAAGTGTTGGTGTTTGCTAATTTGCTCTGAGTTACTAGGGTTGGTTTATTTTCTTGTCTGTCTCTTACACTGCGTGGCAAGGGTTGTTCTGTATTCTGGTGTGCCTAATACACTGAGTGACAATGGTTGGTCTGTGTTCTGGTGTGTCTAGTACACTGAGTAACAAATGTTGGTCTGTGGTATTGTGTGTCACACATTAATTGTCAAGTAGTGGTCTATGTTATTGTGTTTCTCTTACACCAAGTGACAAGAGTTGGTCTGTGTTCTCGTGTCTTTTACAATCAGTGACAAGTGTTGGTCTGTTTTCTCGTGTCTCCTACACTCAGAGACAAGTCAGTAATTTTGTGTTTCTTGAACGGAGTGGCAAGGGTTGGTTTGTGTTCTTGAGTGTTTTGCACTGTGTTGTAAATGTACGTCTGTGTCCATTTGTCGCTTACACTGAGTGTCCAGTGTTGGTTAGTATTTGAGTTCCCCACACAAAAAAATGACATGAGGTGGTCCGTGTTCTGTTGTGTCTCACACTGAGTGTCATGTTTCAGTCAGTATTTTTGTGTCACTTACACGGAATGACAAGTTTTGGTCTGTGTTATTATGTGTTAGTTTTTACAAATGAGCCCCAAGTGCCGGTCTATATTCTCGTGTGTTTCTTACACAGAGTTTCAAGTGTTGGTTTGTCAGCATGTGCTCTTGAGTTTCTCTTACACTGAATGTTGAGGAGTGGCCTTGGTTGTTGAGTCTCTTTCAACGACAAGTGTTGGTCTTAGATTGTATGTCTCTTTCAATGTGTGAGAATGTTGGACTAAGTTATTGTGTTTCCCTGACACTAAGTGACAAGTTTCGGTCTGTGTCCTCTCAACATTAGGAAATTGGTATGTTTGATCAAGTAAGGTACATTCTCACTTGCCTTCTTAAAGTTATGCTGATAATAATGATAAATCTTTAGAAGCCGTCTGTGAAGAGTTTCTTGATTATAGCTTGTGACTTGATGCCGAAATGCAATAGGAGAACAAGACAGTGTTTATACACTGGATTGAGATGTATTCGGTTGATACTATTTTGATCCTTCCCTCCGATATTTTTTTTACTCTTTCACTTCATTGCTATATTAGAAAAGCATTCAATCAGTCCAAGCACTCTATTTATATAATAATATATTTCTTTAGCAGTATTGCCTCATTTTATTGTGCCTCCTGTAAACAGTTATTACAAATAATATAAGTGTGCTTTATATTTCAGCAGCGGCATGAGATTTCCAACAATATGGTATGTGCGACCAGCAAAGTCTCAGATAAGCCTGCGCATATGCACAATCTGGTCAGAGCCTTAGCTAGTCCCTTGAATATTCTATGAGTTTGTAGCTACTGATCGAACATCTTTTGGTGCTTCTAAGCTTGAAAGGAGACTGCACAGGCTCATATGAGTCTAAACTTGTCAAAAAGTCACATTGTTGTAAATCACATGTCGCGGCTCATTTTGCTTTTTCTTGACTGTAATAAGTTGGCTCCTGGTACCATTAGTTTAATAAGTGACCAGGCCCTGGGCGACGAAATGAAACTTTAGTGTGTCTTCTGAGTCTATTGGACTTTCTTAAGGTCGTGCAATTAACAGGGTAAACATCAGGGGCTATTTTGAAATGCATTGGGCTGCCGTAAGGCCGTATAATATATCACTGCGATTCGGATCTATTGGATTCGTATAGTCGTACAATTTATGCCTGTAAACACTGAATAAAACAATTATTTTGGGGTTAACGAGGAAATAAATTTGACTATACCACATCTTGTTCCAGTTTTTGACCATGGCTGTTTTTTTTGATTTTTTTTTTAATTTCTTAATCGTATAACTAGCTTGCTACTTGATGATGGAAACAATAGTAGGAATATACCATAATCTGTGTACACTGGGGAAGTTGGTCTAGTGTGATAATATTTTGATAATATTTTGATCCTTTCTTCCATTTTTTTCTTACCCTGTCACCTTCAAACTGCAAAACATATTTTACATTCTGAACAGTATAATAAGGGAAAGGAGCTCTAGCGATAAGGCGTATATTTTCCTTAGTTGACATGATTACAAAACCTAAATTTTCAAATTGCCCTAATATTTTTAAAATTGGACTATTTCGGTAGTAAAATATGCATAGAAAGCATCAAAATAGTTTCGATCCATCATTTACAAAGCCGTGAAAACTTGCGCCTTCTACTCCCACCCCTCGTTTTACGTCTTTAGACTGAGTGCCGTTTAGACGATAGTTTTAGTAAATCCTTTGCAGGTTTTCAAAGAGTAAAAGTGCTAAAATATTAAGGACATAAGTGCCATTCATTTCCAAAACTTTGCGGTATTCATTCTGCGCATGCGCACGAAATATACTTAAAATTGTGACGTTTGTCATTGAAAAGATGAAACTGGCGTCTTTCAGTTTGTTTTTAGATGCTTTCCCCCCCTAGACCCAAGATGCACTTTAGACAATTAAATGTCGCTATACACATATATAACATATGTAAATGGCGTTTTGGGTCTAGGGGCGGAAAGGGGTTGTATAAGCGAAAGAAGACATTAAATATCTGACAAAAATAGACCACTTTGCAAGATGGTCGTTTTTATTGTACATCAACTGTATAAATAGTTTTACTGTACATATCATGGTTCCCTGTTTAACAGTCTAGTTCCCATATATGTTACTGAATAACAAGCACAGTTGATGATCGAAATAAATTCTCATTCAATAAGAAGTAGAGTTATTACATGCATGAAGGAAACCCCGTTTTAAATATACAAATTGGGGGCAATAGTGCATCGACGGCTCGTCTATATACATTTGTTGAATGTGCCTAGTTTCTCCAGTCGTTATTTCAACAAAATGAAACGAACGTCTCATTTAGGGAGATTGCTCGCCTTATCGCTAGAAATTCTTTTACAATCATGCCTCATTTGAGTAATATGAGCAGTGACATATGATTTCCATCAAGGTGGTATTTTGACAATGTTATACTCAGTTATAATCTGTGCAGCCTCCATTTAAGCTTACAAACTCTGAATTATGTTCTCTTAGTAGCTTAACAGTCAAAGAATAGTCAAGCGACTAGCATAGGCGCTGATCAGACTGCATATATGCGCAGGCTGATCTGAGGCTTTGATGGTCGCACGTACCACATTGTTGGAAATCTCGTGTCGCGGCTTATTGGATATAACATAGTTGTGCTTTATAATTGGCTATTTGATACTGTTATGAGTTGGCCCCGGGTGTAATTAGTTCACGTGACCAAGCCCATGGCAACGACAGTTAACTAAAGAGTTTACTGAATTACAACCTTCAGTTTTAGCTTTATAGAGATACCTTGGACTTATATAGGGACTTTTAATTTACCACTGCAACATCAAGGGCTATATTGGAAGGCGTCGTGTAGTCTTAAATTCGTACAATTTATCACAGCCATCATTCCAAAGTCATATTGGGGTCCGCTAGGCAATCCATTTAACTGCCGTATGGTGGTACAGTTTATGACTGCAATTGCTGGAAAAAACATTTATTTTGGTTCTGTTTGCATAGAGACCTTTAACTGCGTAACGGCTAACGAGGTAGATCACCTCATGCTCCAGTTTTCAACCACAATTGTTTGAAACAAAGACTTCTGTATTGTAAAATAAGCGACAAATATTGACAAAACTGTACATTAAAGGTAAAGTGGATACATATATTAAGCGTGTATCTTACCAATTAATATTTCAATTAGAATTCAAAAAACATTTTCCAGGTTTCAAATAACCCTCATTTATGTTCATTTGTTCTGTCTATCCCTTTATTTGGTATGTTTTCTTGCCCTCATATGCCCTCCTCTATCTATTTAATGAAAACCCTTTACTGTATTAGAATTTCATATCAGTCTAGTCTCATAGCATTTTAAAAGGCACTAGAAAAGAGCCCACGCAAGCGCGGAAATATTTCATGATTGTCAATTTACCTTTATTTTGCATTTAAAAAAGCTGAAACTTGTATCCCCCTTTCATGTGTGTTAATTTTTCACAGCTTTATGAAATCTGAAACTTGTATTGGCGATTCTAGTCGCCGAAATGACCATGGGCCCAAATAGGTATGGGCCGAAATGACCCGAAACCGGCGAGTTTTAATTTTTTTTACAAAAGCTGATACTTGTAAACATGATTATGCTTATATCTTCTCATCTTGAAAATCACTAAAAATCTTCAGCGAGGTGACTTTTACTATATTTGTTTTCCTCCAAACAATGCCAAAAATCGCTCAAATCCAGGTTCTTATTTCTGAACAATGCACTTTTTTAAACAGATTTTATTGATAGCGTCATTGCCTACTGCGTCAAGTGGTACGACCAAGCCTATCAATGTAAGCTGTTTAGCGACCTTGAAACTTAGGATTATTGAGCGTGAGTCAGAGAAAGGTGTCTTGAACTTTCATAACTCTAGTTGCCATCAATGGTAGTAATTAACTATTTTATAGAAGTTCTGTTTGTTTTGTTACTGTTTTGTGAGTCCCCCCCCCAAAAGTCTGTACTTGTTTAAAGCTATTGTCAATTTAAGTTTATACTAAGGTCTGCTGATTATTATAGTTTAGTGTTGTGTTGGTTACTGGTACTGTCCAAAAATAGGGACAATGTCGGAAAAATTAGTCTGCAATTTTTTAAGTGGTAGCTGCCCAAACCAATAAATGAGTGGTTTTCACACTCAAAATGCAAAGAAATACAATATTTAAGGAAATTTTTGTATACCAAATTATCTTCTTCAAAGGCAAACCTGGAAATGTCGTTACTTTTCGTGGTTAAAAAACAAACTTTTTCTCCTTATTTTTCTTCCAACTTCTGATTGGGAATTTTACTGTGCCAATTGGGAAAAAGGAGGTGTTTCGCCTTTGGGAGTGGGGCCGAATTTCGCCCCCCAAAATGGCCTGAAAAGGAACACTGATGCCGAAATGGTTTGGATTGATCGGTGTTTTACGTCCCGGTAAACAATTTTTCAGTCATGTTGAGACGGAGCCACTTCTTCCTGGGTATTATTAGTACTTTGGGAAGGTGAAAGTGCCTTTCTCAAGGACACTACACAGCGGTCGTGGGGTTCGAACTCGGGGCCTCTAGGTCCCGAGTCCGACGCTCTACCACTGAGCCACCGCGCCTCCATATGCCGAAATACACTTCCCTTTTTACGACCATTATAGGCGAAACGGAGCGGTCTGGGGCGAAGTATTTCGCCGATTTGCCCTCAAACTGGAACCCTGCTTGTACCTGAAAGCTAACATATAAAATTTGGGTTTGATTGGCCCATCAATTTCCGAGAAAAGCCAGTTTTAATTTTCATATACGTAAATGACCTTTAGCCAAGGTCAAGAAATGACCTCGGCCTTCAATACTCACAATTCTTCATTATTTCAGTTGGTTTCAGGTCAGAGGCTGAAATATTTGTGAAAAAATCAACAGCTTTCACTTTTTCCTGTAGAAAAGCCTAAGTTAACAAATTTGACCTTGTTGTAAAATTGGTCAAGGTCAACCGTAGGTCATCATTTGAACAAAGTATGATGGGCAGAGTCACCACTGCTACATACCAAGTTTCGTGGAAATTGGTTCACCAGTTCCGGGGAAGAAGATTTTTGAAGGGTTTTTACCATATATGGGCGTGGCGGCCATCTTGGTCATGTGACCCAGATGCAACAAACAAACTTTCGTTCCCCCTACCCAAAGAGGCTCCACATAAAATTTGTCTTTGATTGGTCAAATGGTTTCCGAGAAGAAGATGTTTGAAATTGTTGACGACAACGGACCATGGGCATCCTACCTATAAGCTGACATATGCTGCTAAGGTGAGCTAAAAACAAATTCAACCTCAAGCCCTCACCAGTAGCTTGCACCTGACCGTTCTAAGGTGGTGATTTTGGTGTAGTTCTTACTTCGTTATTTGCATACCTGTCAACTTTTTGAAATCTTAAAGAGTGAGATTGCGCGCGACGCCCTTAAAATGGTTATTTTCTGCTCGCATTTACCGTGCGGACCAATTTTACCAAATTTTTTAGGAGTGAGATTTATTTTTTTCTAAGAACCAAAAAGGGATTATTGGGCCGAAATGACCATGGGCTGAAATGACCCGGAACCGACGATTTTTTTTCATTTTCTTTTTACAAAAGCTGATACTTGTAAATGTGGTTATGTTTATTTCTTCTCGTCAAGAAAATCACAGAAAAACTTCAGCGAGGCGCCTTTTACTAATAATATTTGATAGCGTCATTGCCTACCGTGATATAAGTGGTACGACCAAGCCAATCGATGTAAACAGTACATTATGCGCAGCGACCTTGACACTTAGGATTATTAAGCGCGTGTCGAAGAAAGGTGTGATGATTACCGCGACTAATAATCAGTTTTGATAAGGGATTATTTAAAATTACAGCCATATCTTTTTTTCTTTGGCGAGTTTGGCGGCGTTTTCCCCATTGTTGTTTATAATATGGCCGACTTGACACAGCATAATACACATATACATATGACATATACACAAAAATTCGGAACGCTTCGGTCATCTCCATTCAGTTTGTATTGGAAACCCAATCGATCTAAAAATAGTGACGCGTGACCATGAACGTGACATACACTAAATATAGAAACATTCGCCAGAGGGCGCAGTTCTTTTAGAAAACACACTTAATTCCAAAATTCTCTAAATCTATGCTAAATGAAAACTCATCCTAACCGAGATTATCAATGAAAGCAATATCTTAAAGTAACAGTAAAGAAATCAAGCATGAAAATGACCTCGATTTTTCAGTTTATGCGGTAATTCGTTTATTTAGTATTATAGATGTACCCGTGCAAATACACCATCAATAGAACATGACTTACCCTGCAAATTTAAGTCCTTAATACTTTTTCAAGCTGATAGTTATATTTTCAAACAATTACACGTACCATGACAACTTGTAAATATATATCAGTCACGTGACTAGTTACACCTACTATTAATCTATATTTAGTTATTTCACGAAAACTTAAATGAGTTTCACATTAAAACAGAATTTACCCAGTATCTACCATCTCAGGTATCCAAGGGAATGAGATGGTAGATAAGCAAGCAAAAACATCGCTTTCATTAGAACCAAGTTCTTTTAAGATTCCATTTTCTAATTTTAAGCCATCTATCAATAAGTATATCTTTGAAGAATGGCAAACTTCATGGAACAACAGCATTGGAAATAAACTTCTTGACATAAAACCAAGTATCGGTGAACAACAATCAGTTGTTCGAAACATTAGAAAGGAAGAAGTCGTTTTGGCTCGACTCCGTTTAGGTCATACAAGAGTCACACATTCATACTTACTACTAGGTGAAGAGCAACCACACTGTGTTGGTTGCGATGCACCATTCACTGTACGTCACTTCCTTTTGGAATGTGGCGATTTTGCACAAGTAAGAAATAATTGCTTCCATGTTGATAACATGAAAGATTTATTTCAAGATATACATATTGATAGTATTATGACATTTTTTACATATCTAATGTTATTTTTTTTTTCACATATCTAATGACCCACAAGGGTTGATGCGTCGTTAAGAACCAAACAAACAAACAAACAAACAGAATTTACCAACTTTGAAATATACATAAGTACAAGAACTTTAGATTGCCATATGTGATTTCAAATATATAGTCAAACATAAGTTAAGCATCGCCCAAATAGTTTTTTTGAAAAATGAAAGAAGCTTTCCAGTCATGAATATTTTCTTGTTTTATTTATTAGAATAGATCAATTGGTGACAATTTACAGCTAATTTTGATAAGATTATCATTGAGGTAAACAACCAGGCATGGTAAATGCACACTTACCCCTAAAACTGTCCCTATTCTCTTCCCTATTATAGTGTTTTCAAAACGCTTAGACATGTAAAGTGTCAGTGTCATATTGTTACAATATCAAAGACAAGTTCTGTCTGAAAACTCCAGATTTATATCTCTAAAAGAATAAAAGTTATGGATGTGTAAAGAATGGCATATTATATAGTGATTATGCAAAAATTAAAATCACGTGATTAACTTTCTCTATGATCCTCTATAACTGACATGTAACCTAGAGTTCGACAGCATCAATTTGGCACTATTTTGGAAAATAGGTCTAGATTTTTTTGCGTGTATTTGAATTCAAAGTAAGCACTTTGGGTTAAGCTGTGACACTTTTAAAGGGTATACCCCCAAAATAGGGGTTGGTGTATATAAGTCACCGTAGAAATTTTGCAAAATGACAAAATGGCATTCTGGTCCAGCAGACCCAGAAAAGACTACGCTAACACAATGTTACAAACTGGTTGTTCTTCTGAAGAAATTTGTACACGAAAAACGTCTCTGAAATAATCTTTGGTTGATGCTTAACTTATGTCTGACTGTATAGATAAATAATTTATTCTTGACGTTTCAGTAATAAATCCATGTTCAGCAGTGCAGTTCTTAATTCCAAAAGTCGGCTAGTCACTATCAATTTTGACAATTGCTAACTGTTTCCTCAAAAGAATTGCTATATTACTTGACTTTTCGCTTACTGTAAAGGCGGTAACTTTAATATTCATATCTGGGTGTGGTTCGGCTCTTTCATCTGCTAAGGAAGGGAAATCAGGTTTTATTTATCATTTGTGAAGAGTAAATAAGCTTTTTGAGCTGCGCAAACGTGCGTGCATTTCATGAAAATCCTAACCGTATACACACTGAACTCACATTTATTAACCATTAAAGCGCATAATCACAAAATGTTTGTTTTTTGTCGTCCACTAAACTATTTGAAGCCTCATAGATAAACAGTGTGAACCCAGATCAGAGTGCTCCTGTAGAAGCAGTTTGATCTGTGTTTGCCTCCCTGCTTATGTTGAATAGATATTTTCAGATGAAGTTATTTTGCTGGCGTTTTAAGGACTAAATAATGACTGAGGTAGTGGCACAAGATGATACAGTTACTTTTGAATAAAACCACGCCTCCTTTTCAGCTTTTACCTATGCATAAGGTTGACTAGTCCTAATTACGCATTCATGAGACGCCGCCTTTACAGTAACCGAAAAGTCAAGTAATACCACCTAATACAGGGAGCGAAGACATAAATAAACAATGGTCATAAGCGGCATCTTATCTGGGTGTGCACTGTCTGACTGTCCTGTAAATTGGATGCATAACGATGCCTGGTGCATCAACTTGATGTGTGTGTGTGTGTGTGTGTGTGTGTGTGTGTGTCTCTTACACTAAATGCTAATGTTTGTTTGTTTGTTTTGTTTCTTTACGTCCACTCAACAATCTTTCAGTTATGCGGGACGGGTCTTCCTGGGTTGAACCAGTACTAAGCTAGGATAAATGTGTCTTGCTCAAGGACCACAACGCAGTGACGCCGGTGAGGCTCGAACCCACGGCCCTTCGGTCTTGAGTCAAGCACTCTACCACTGAGCCACTAAATGCTAATATGACTTATTATAAAGTAAGAGAGACGGCAAAGATCAAGTACCACACATTACCCAGGATAGCACATGTGGAAGTAGCAAAAATACAATAAACGTGACCAACAAGGGCCACAGGGGTCAGCCCATTCCCAGCAGATGTCCACAAGGCAGCAATGAATAGACGCGAAAGCACGCGAAACACAAGACACAAAAACACAAATGATCCACAAAAGAAGTACCGCCTTGGAACGGTCAGTTAAATATTTTACTGAAGGGCTTAAACCGGTTTCATGGCCAGGCGAGTGTTGATCTTTGTTATTGTGTGACATACATTGCGTGTTATTTGTCTTTGTCCTTGTGTGACTAACATTAAGTGCAAGTGCTGTTTGCTCTTTAGTGACTATACACTGAGTTTCATGTGCTGGTGTTTGATATTATGTGACTTACACTGAGCTTCATGTGCTTGTATTTGATATTGTGTGACTTACACTGAGCTTCATGTGCTTGTATTTGATATTGTGTGACTTACACCGAGTTTCATGTGCTGGTGTTTGGTATTGTGTGACTTACACTGAGTGTCAAAAGTCGCCTCCTCGTAGTTATGTTATAAAATAATGTTGAAACTGTTAAAGCCGTCTGTGAAGAGCTTCTTGCTTGTAAATTGCTACTTGACGATGGAATGCAATAGGAAGACGCGATAGTCTTTATACACTTGGGTAAGTTGGTTTTGTATGATAAAAGTTTGATCCCCTCCTCCAATATTTTGCTTACTCTGTCACCGTCTTACTTCAAAAATGTATTTTACAATCCTGTCGCAATAAAATATGCCTTGTGTAAACGAGTTAATAAAAACTGACAATTTTTATTTGCTTCAAACTCGATAACATCAATTCATAGAGCTTAACGCATATGCTTATTTTGAAAACAAGACACCAGAAAATATTTTCGGAGAAAGTATATTTTTCATATATTGAACATGGCCTCACAACTTCAAAAATACCATTTTTGTCACTTTAGCCACTTTTGAGTGTAGGTCTAGATTTTGTTCGAACACTTTTCATGTATGCAAGGCCAATACAAGTACAAACAAAAATGCATTTTAAAAGTTTGCAATGTTTTATTGTGGCATATGATTTGGGATTTTACGATATGCTTTCGACGTTTATTAAACGGCATTGTCTTTATTTCCGTGGATTAAGCAATATCTTAAAACTTAAATGACTTAGCGTCCACCAAACATTGTTAGAGAATGCATTTTCAAGAACCAGAACTTATGTTGCACGTCGCGTTAAAGGATAAAAGCAGAATAAATCAAATTTAACGTCAATTAAAAAAACTTAAACTATGAATAATAACCGTAATTTCGTTGTCAACGCATGTAGAGGTTAAACGTGTGCTGTCTACTTGGTTAGAGTGCAAATTGGCTGCACATTAATTAAATCTTATAGGAATATCAGGTTTTGCCGTTTTCAAACTATCAGCATGTAATTGTAACGCTTGGCGTCGATTAATGTACGTAGGGGGTAGCTACGGCATTCAAAAGGACCGAAACATTTTCGAATATGCATTCAAAACATCATACAAAATGAAGTGTTGCAAGAGCGACAGTGTTATGTGAAAGCTTGTAAAACCCTGATAACGTAAAACTGACGTTGACATTATGAACAGTGACTTTTCGGTTGAACATTGCCCAATGCTTTATTTGAATGCCAAAAAGATGTCAATAATACAACAAATAAGCACACTTAAGTTTCGTTGTACTAGCAAAATTTGATTTAAAGAGTTAATCTATTCAAATAACCTAGGTGCATCTAAGTCTACCTTAGTTCAATTTTACGCACAGAAAATGCAAGTGAGCATCGTATTCATTTACTTTCAAAAGTTATAATAAATGATTTGTCAGGTTTCTTTAGATGTTAAGTAAATATGGAGATGTAGTTAATTGTATCGATTCCTGATCTTTGCCTTCTTTCTTACTTTATAATTTGCTCGTTGTTTACTGTCCCAAGCTGGCTCCCAGTATCGTTAGTTAAACGGGTGGGCGAGCTCAGGGCGAGGACAGTAAACAAAAGTATCTACATGTACTTAATGCCAAACAGCTTTATTGAGATCCGTAGGACCTACTTAGGGTCGCGAAATTTATCACTGCGAACATCAGGGGCTATACTGGACTGTGCTGGGCTGTCTTAGGGTCGTATAATATATAACTGCGATTGTTTAATGGCCATAGTGGAATCAGTTGGCAACTACTCCACTTGACGTTCGTATGGTTGTACATTATTTGACTTCGATCATTGAACTAAATGGTTAAGTTTGGGACATGTGTGCAGGGAGACCTTTTACCAGCGCACGGCTGACGAGGAAGTAAAATTGACTTCATTTTATGTTCTAGTTATGGGCTTCAATCTTTCAAAAAGGCTTCTTATTGTAAATTAAGAAATACAAATTAACAAAAACTGTAGATTACTTGTCACGTGGACACATGTAGCCTTATATCTTACTAATCAATATTTCAATTAGAATTCCAAACATATTAAGCAACACCTAATGACGAAAGCTTTAAATTGATTATACATGTAGCCTTATATCTTACCCATCAATATTTCACTTAGAGTTCCAAAATTATTAATCCACGAGTTGTTCAGCACAAAATGCCCGTTCACATAATTCCAGATAAGGATAGTTTGTGCACCTAAACTTGAATATGTCTTTACGCATCATTTCAAACATGTGTTTTGGGTGCTAAAAAGAACCGTCTCATTGAGACGGTTCTTTTGAGTACCCACAACATATATTTTGGTTTATAAATAATAACAATCATTTTCAAATACGCACTCTTATCTGGAGGCATGTGGTCACTAAAAAGGGTATTAACATCAGTTCTCTGAGAGCACCAGAAATTTCCCATAGACCCATTCCACGCACCGTCTCAGAATCGGACGAAACTTTCACACAATGATTAAGACCACCCAATAACAGCATAAATTTAGTTAAAATTTTGTTTGCATGCGCCGTTGCCATGGCAACCAGCAGAATAAAAATTGGCTAAAATTAGCCAAATTTCTCATATGCAAGTATTGAAAATAGCTGTTTTTCATGTGAAAATATCAATATAAAAAAATAGCATACATCTAAAATATGTTTTTTCTTCCAAGTCAACCATATCTTGCTAACACATATCAGATGTTTATTTCAAAATTTACAAATTACAAAGTTTTATGTCACAAGCGTGAAGTGTAGATACTCTTCAATATTTCTCAAAAAATTAAAATCACCATTTTAGGCAATTTTTGAAAAGATAGAGTCAAAAATGCACCTGGCTTTGAACATTCTCATAATGTTTTTCTGAACTGACTAAATAAAGTTATTAAAGTTATAGAAAAACATGAGTGGGTTATTTGGATCTTACTTGCAAAATGAGCGCTTTAATAATGGCACTGTACAGCAAATTTTAAAACCGGTTTTAATGGAGCACTGTCATAAATATGTTCTAACAATATAATTAATTCAACTGCAAGCACTTTTGATAAATAACCTGCTCCCTGGAAGGGTTTTAGATCAAAATTGTGTGAAAACGGGTTTGCATCTTGAAAATAGTGCTTATTTTCTCTATTTTTAAGCCAAAAAATGCAAAAAACAGGGGGTAGGGAAAATCAACCAAAGATTGACCTTTATTGTGAAAGGCTTGCTTGGCAGAAATGTACTAGAATCAAAATAATATTGGCCCTGCTAGATTTTAAAACCAAGTTGATTAAAATATTTATATTGTTTTGAGAGAAAAGGGGCCATAACTCTTTATAAGGAACTGAAAATGCAAGGATTTTGGAGAGTTTTTCTATAATCGAGGGTTAATCAAAAATAACTGAGAGTTGGTTAATATCTCTTTCTCTTGACTGAAACTTAAAACACCTATAGAATGAACCTTTGTGCTTTATTGCATATAGATGTTGACGTCTTATCATCTTCAATGTGCTGTTGCTGGGCAACCGAAGACCGCCTCTCAGCGATGTGCGTTCGTGCTAACGACATTTCTGACGAAGCAGAGATGAATTTAAAATTATTTCAAATCTAAAACAGTACATGTATAACAACGGACCTTTTATCTTGCAAATTGTATCATACAATGTGCTAGCAATGTTTTAAAGAAGTAAAATAGAAAGTTAATGCATGGGATATTCGTTGCCTAGCAACCAAAATTGAAGGAAATTCTATTTTTGACAAAAACACCAGATTTAGATGCTATGGAAACTGTTTATTCCTAAGAATATTCCAGATATGCATTCAAATATTATAAACAATGACTTCATACAATGAAATGGTTATATAACATTGTACTTAGTTGAAAATTTATCTCTAGAATGAACCATTATTGGTGGGTGGGGTATATTTTGGGATGAAATTTTCCGAAAAGTGATTTAATTTTCCTGTTATTTGTGGAATAAAATTCCAACAGCTATATTACAGTTGTTGCTTTTAATGAAATATATACAAAATTTTATTTGCAACAAATGGACAAGTGGATGTAACTTTTTTTGTATAGAGTTTCCATGACAACCCTTTATTCCAGTGTGAAGGTTTAACATTTCTCGCAAGTATTATGATTTCCACTTAAACAGATATAGAAAATGCACATTTCAAGATTTTTCCAATATAAATGCATTAGGAATCAAATTTGTCCTTGAGGTAAAAAAAGGTCAAGGACAACCCGGATCCATCATTTGTGCAAACCTGGTAGGGCCATCATCTCCAATAATACATACCAAGTCCCAAGGCCATTGGCCTTTTGGTTCTAGAGAAGAAGATATTTAAAGGTCTTTTACTGTATATGGGCATGGCGGCCATCTTGGTCAAGTAGCCATTAACATTTTTTTTTAAATTTACTCACCTTAACTTAAGGAGTCTCCATATGAAATTTGAGTTCAATTGGCCAAGTGGTTTCTGAGAAAACTATGTTTTAATACATTGATGGGACTCAATTATGAGCATACTTGGCTGAAAGGTCAACCTTGACCTTTAGAACTTAATAATAGACATTGTCTCTTAACATATTAAGGGAGAATAATGATTTGGGCTTCAAAAGTATTTAAAAAATCAACTTTTCAAAAAAAATCCAAGTTAAATGCATAAGGAAGCAAATTTGAACTTGGTGTTAAGTAGGTCAAGGTCAACCTAGGATCACCATTTGAACAAAAATGGTAGGTCCTACACCCTCAATGTTACATATCAAGTCCCAAGGTCATCAGCCTTCTGGTTCTTGAAAAGAAGATTTTAAAGGGTTTTTACCATATTTGGGTATGTCTGCTCTCTTGGTCATGTGACCAGAACAATTTGTAAAAAATTTGGCTAACTTATCATAAGGAGCAAGACTTTAGTTAAGAGTGCATAACAAAAATTTAATTTTCTTACTTCTCAACCAAAGCATATGTTGTGGGTACTCAAAAGAACCATCTCAATGAGACGGTTCTTTTGAGCACCCAAACATTATGTTAAAAGTGATGGGCAAGAAAATATTTACATTTTTACGCATTTTAAAGCTTTGAGGAGTCTTCCTATGAAATTTGAGTTCAATTTGCCTAATGATTTCTGAGAAAAAATAGTTTTTATACATTGATGGGACTCAAATATCCTAAGGAGTCTCTATATAAAATATGAATTAAATTGGTCCAGTGGTTCCAGAGGAGAGGATGTTTGAAAATGTTGAAGGACAGACGGATGCTGAGGACGGATGACAGACAGAGCCAGAGTCACTGGTATACTATTAGCTCACCCATGAGCCTTTGGCTCAGGTGAGCTAAAATGTTGGGCTTAAAATTGTGGAAAATTTATTTGACATCAATTTTTACATTTGTTTTGGGTGCTCAAAAGAACCTTCCCATTGAGATGATTCTTTTGAGTACCTAAACCATATGTTTAGGTTGAAAATATGAAAAGTAATTTTGAATTGCATTTTGTTTTTGTTTTTTATCATGAAGCCTACTATTGTCTTGATAATAATAATTTTATTGCTATTAATCTCCATGGGATTCCATAGCACTCTCTGGGTTGTCCTTCTAGAACCTTCCCATTGAGATGATTCTTTTGAGTACCTAAACCATATGTTTTGGTTGAAAATATGAAAGTAATTTTGAATTGCATTTTGTTTTTGTTTTTTATCATGAAGCCTACTATTGTCTTGATAATAATAATTTTATTGCTATTAATCTCCATGGGATTCCATAGCACTCTCTGGGTTGTCCTTCTAGTTGATTCAGCGCAGCAGTCTGTAAGTCTAACCATTTTATCATTCATGTGAATTGTAAGGTACAATCAAAGGCACTTAAGTCAAGATGAGAGGAAGACAGAAATACAAATGTTCAGACTTGAAGCTGTGAAGTAAGCTGTGTAAATTGTTGGCAGGTCTTTTCCTGGACTTGGTGGTAGTGTACAGATGGTGGATGGATGTCCCATAGTCAATTGACTTATTTTTACTGCTCTGCATCAACACCAGTGTTTGTAATTTGGCTGATATAGTTCATTTGTGGTCACTTTTCCAGAGGTATAATGTTACTAGATCTTGAAATGAACCACCAAATAAGCATATACTGTCTTCTCTGTAATAGGATCTGTGAACATGGTAAAAATCTGAAAAAGGGGAGCCATTAATTAGTAAACAGGTCTGACTAGACAAAGACTAGGTTTTCAAAATGACTAGGCAGCAATCAATGGGCTTTTGATCAAATTAGGCAGATGCACAATCTGATCTTAGCTAACATTCAATCTCTTTTTTACACTGTGTGGAACACTAAAGCAATTACTTCATGACAATAAAACTTCCATACTTTTTTATTTGAAAATATTGTTAAGAAATCTAAAACAGTTCAATGGTCCAGATTAGTGTGAAAAAATATATGTGTGTTTCTGGTTACATGAAATTTTAAAATATGGATGGAAGATACTGTAGGAAAATATTTTTTATTTTGTTAAAAGTTTTTAAATGGTAGACAATATATGGCCAATTTGGAAATTCCCTAAAAATAATGAAAAAAGCTAAAAATTAGGCACAGTCGGGTAACATAAAACACACATGTTTTTAATTTAAGCCGTCACATACTTTTTGAGCATAAAAAATAAGCCTATTTCCTTATCCATCAATTTCATTGTGGGTACTCCAAAGAACTGTCTCATTGAGACAACAGACAGACAGAGTTGGTCACAATAATATAAAAAAATGTCTGGGGATAATAATTGTAAAATGTAAAGTTAAAAGTATACGGAATGATCCACATTTATTCACATGCAGTTTGATACAATAATAGGCCAACCAATTAATAAATTGTGTGTTTCAGGTTACATTAACATTTATAATAGGGATGGTAGGTAGAAAAATATTTCTATTTCATTAAAAAAGTACATGGGGAAACAATATGGCTAAACTGGGAAACCCCTCAAAAGGCTTCAAAGGGGCAAATAAATTAGACACTGTCTGGTAACCTGAAACACACAATTTTTCTTTAGGCCTATAGAAGCTCCATTAGTAATTTTAAGGGATGATAGCTTGAACTGTCAAAAGTATATTATCATGATTATATAGGCAATGTCACAAGAAATTCGAATATCTGATTTCATTACATGTGCAGACCACTGAGACCAGCCTGCATATACATGTAGTCTGCATATACATGCAGTCTGCATATACATGCAATCTGATCAGCACCTTTATCATTCGCTCAAAGGTAAAATCCTAAACTTCAATGTTATCGGCAAAACCTCAATCTTCTAGCTAGTCTCTGTAGCTAAGCAAGTTGGTTTGTCCTGATTATAACTCAAAGTACCCAGTTTAGTATAATTTGAGTTCAAATTCCAAGGCATTGGCCTCCAGCAGGCAACAGCCTGCCTATTACAGAAAAAAAAAATACATTTTTATCCCACCTGCTAGTAGCAGGGTCTGTCATAGTTCTTCAAATCAGCCCTTCTACAATTTGCTTCACTTAAGCTCGGAGGGGGCCCTTTTGTTTTGCATTTTAATCCATTTTTGCAGACCAGGTCATTGAATTTTTTGTGCAAGGCAGAGAGATCACAGAGCAGAGAGATCACAGATTGGGCAGATTTCCTACCCAGTAAGCATGTAAAATTGAGCCAAGAATGGCCTGCCAGCGAAACACCATCCAAATGGCCCTTTGATGGCGGGCTAATAGTGGCCTGAGATCCGGAAAGGTTACATTTCAGGTCAACCAAAATTCTTATTTTATTAGAGATTACCAATTCCACGACACCTCAGCCCCTGACAAACTCGTCCCCTAACAAGTAGGACTACTAACTTGGGCCCCAACCGAAATATTGTTTCATTTTTTTCAGGAAGCTGTAATCCCACTGTATATAGTTTCATTGCACATGTGCTTAATCCCAATCATGTTTTGTCTATTCTTCAGTCAACCCATTGACAACAAACTCAGTACCAGATAACCATCATGGTTTTAATTCTCATAGTTCCAAATTTAAGCACAAATGAATCATCCTAGAGCTGATGTGCATGAGTTATCCTTTGAACATTGGAACCCCGTAAATGAATAGTTCTGAAGAGACTGCGCTGATGCATCTATTCACTAGCTTTTCAAATGTTACATATAGCAAACAGTGCAGTCCAAGTTGAGAAGCCTGATAATATGGGGTTTCATCAGGACAACAATGTTTGAAATACCAATTTATGATGACTCAAACCGAAAGAGAATCCAACAAAAGTTGTCGGACTGGTGATAATAAATGTGTGCCAATATCGAAGGTCAGGGGGCGGGGGAGGGGGGGGTGGGGGTGGGATCCAGGATTTCTTTATAGGGGGTTCAAGTTTATAAAGGAGGGTTCGATTTGTTAATTTTAACTGATTATTTATTAATTTTCTTAGATTTTTCTGAAAATTCTCCATGAAAATGAAATAATTTTGTCTCAATTGAACCCTCTCTGGTTCCGCCACTGAAGGCTCTATGCGCAGTCAGGCCTTAGCCTTCGCAGGTCACATATTGGATATAAAGTACCCTATGGGATGATAGGCTAGTTAAATAATATTGGATAACAGAACACAATTACATCCTTAAACTTCACACTTGAGGGCCTGTAATTTTTTTATCACTCCTTCAGCAACACTGAGATAGGGACATGTATATTGTCGTTGGTATAGTTCTCCCAAATTTTGTCAATAGGGGCTGAATTTGCAATGGGCATAGTTTGTGGGGCCCCCTAGATGTCTATTTACAGGCTTACCTATATTTGAACACCCTGGCAACCTCTTTTATCTTCAGCATCATTTCCAATGGGCCATTCTACATTAATTAAGTAGCCTGTCGGAATAGGGTACCAGTAGCATCACACAAAGTAGCCTGGGCTCCTTTTTTCTCCTCGAATTAATATTCAGTTTAGTCAATCCTATATGTGCATGACACACAACAAATCCCTTGGTCATTTTACTCAACAGCAGCAAAATGTCAGGCAGATATATGCTACAGAATGCTTCATCAAAGTGTAATTGTTGTTTTTATTGTTAAACGAAATAATGTTACATACAAATTTTAGTCACATTCAGTACTTCTTGAGTCCGTTTTTAGACATAACACATTCTCTGTCAGTTAGAAATTCATCTGAACATACAACTATGGTGGATAAATCAACACAGCTACCAAAATAGGCTGATTGACAGTCTTTTCCAGCAGAATTTGCCATTGTTTGAAAAATCCGGGAAATTGGTTTCACATGTATAAGGGAGGTAACTGCCTAGCAACTGCCAAGCAACAAGACAAGGGGTAGAATAGAACAGAATAAAAACTTCAAAATTAAGACCCTATCACCCTGTAAAATCTTGGTGAGATTACAATAACCCACTCATGTTTCTGGTGAATATTGTATTTCAGACTATTCAGATTATGTTTTGATATGGGGCCATGTCTGTATCCCGGTGCATTATGCAAAATATTCACTTAAAATGTAGACTGTTTTATGACAAAATAATTGCAAATTTCTCAGTTAAAAGGCCACTGTAACAAAAATAGACTTCAAATACCTCATTTTTAATTTTTATTTATTTCTTTGGTATTTACTTCAAACAAACATTGTAGAATCAATGAAATTAATACAGCTCTTGTTTGCTAAAAAAGACAATATTTTGGGCCACTGAAATTCTTGACCAAATATCAGTTTTACATAATTCATACAGGGTTTCCATGGCAACGAAAGATTCCATTATGAAACAAAGTATATTTTTCTGGGTTTTTGGACATAGACTTTCATTTGAATATGGTTTAAAGAAATTTCTTTTTGGTGCGTGGAGAAATTTGTCTGGTGCTCTCAGAGAATTGATCTTAAATGTAAATTTTGTTGGTTTCAATCAACCCTCATTTCTGTACATTTCGTTTTGCCGTTCTCTTAATTTGCTCCGTTTCTTGCAAGGAAAATCTTGGAAATAGAGTTTTTATTATAATATCATTTTATATCAGGCCAGTCACATTATTATAAACACTTGTTCACAGCAGTTTCTAGATTATAAAAAAAGACCTGTACACACGATCTATCAATAAAAATAACGTACCCTGCACATTCAAGTCCTTAAATAGTATATGAAGCCAGTAGATATAGTTTTTAAACAATTACAACGTGTCATGACAACTTGTAAATTTAGCCATTCTACGAAAACGAAACGAGTTTCACATAAAACAGCATTCACTAACTGTAAAAGGAACATGTTGTGTAGATTGTCATTTGTGAACATGATTTAAGACTGATCGAAGGGGCATAAGCGGATTCAGAAAGTTATGTCATAGGGGATTCAACGCAACTCTGTCAACGCGTTTTTGTTGTTGTTGTTGTTGTTGTTTTTTAGTTGATGAGGGGAGAGCGGGTCTAAATACCACTAAAATCGGACCGTCATCGGCAAGCCAGCGAAACGTCTTTTTAAGGAAACACCATTAAAATAGCGTTTCGCTGGGTTGCCGATGATAGCCCAATATTGAATGCTGACTTTGAAGCGTTATGATTTTCCAGGGGGCTCGGACCACAATAATTGCGAAGGAACCTATAATATTTATGATTTTTCATGGGGTCCGAACACCTGTCCACCTCTCTGGATCCGCCCATGTGATGTTAAGTATGGTTTGTACGTATTAACGGGAAGATACTCTCCCGTACATATGCACAATCGTAAATAACTTTGCACTAGCATGCGTGTGCACTTTGTTCATTGTGAGATACTTATATTTTGATGTAACACATTTGAATATCACTAAAAGCTGCAACAATTTATTCATAACGTGTTCAGTAATGAATCCTTATTCATTTAGTCACCCTCAATTATAGCAATAGGCCTTACCTAGTAAAAGCTCTTAGCCGCAGTTTAATAACAACTGTTGTCCATTCCCTGCACCTAGGCGGAGAACTCTACTAACTATATATTCTAACTAATATGGAAAATTAAAGGAAATAATTTCACCATTAGATCTTTAAATGGATAACAGAGGTATTTTAAAGAGTGAGGAATTATATTACATTGATAAGGCCAATTTGAGTCATACCTGGTCAAAAACCCGAAATTATACTTTTTTGATGAGGCTCAATTAAGTAAGCATGTTTTAATATGCCTCAGACTAAATGAAGACCCTGATCTTTCATCGGTGGGTTAGTGCCTGATGCTTGTTTTTGGCTGGGCCCACCATGGCTTAGATTGAGGTCTTCTTTAGACATATATGTAAGTCAATACGTTTGAGATATGTTCTTAAAAAGCCTACTTAGAAGCTAAACAACAACAGAATCTAGGAAAAGATTTGGCGCACATGTAAGCCGCCAATGGCTTCGGCTGCTGTAGATGCCTTGTGGTCACCTGCTGGGAAAGGGTTGACCTCTTGGCATTCGTTTGTGATGTGTATTTGTGACGTTGTCACTTTCCCATTGGTATCCTTGGTTTGGTCTGGTGTGGTGCTTATCTTTGCCCTCTTTCTTACTTACACTGAGTGACAATGTTGGTCTGTGTTCTTGTGTGTCTTACACTGATAAAGCGTAAAGGGTTGTTCTTGTGTTCTGTGATTGTAACATTTTTGGTCATTTTACTGGTATTTTACCATTTTTGTACAGGCCTATCATTTTTTTTTTTTTTTGCAATCATGAACACAATCTTTACATTTCTGTCTTTTTATGATATATAGGTAACATGATTCATTCCAGAGAAACAATAGATAAATTCATATACAGAATAACACAGAAAGGGGAATCTAAACTTAAATACACGTATGGAAATCAATATTTGGGGGATCTAAACTAATTATTGTAAATGCATATGGGATCAATGGTCTAAACTCATATTTTCAGCAAGGTATATTTCAGTTGATAGAACGAGACTAAGCAGTTCTGGAGATAAACAGACGACTTTGGAACGTAAACATTGACAATATTTTCTTATCAGCTTTATCATTTGTTTTGTATGCTAAAAAACAACCTCATTGCCAAAGTTCTTTTGATTACCCAAATATATGTTTATGTTAGTGAATAAGATTTTTTTTTAATCTGGATGTCTGTCGAAGTCTGACCTTGACTGTTTACGTGTAAAAAATAAAGTAGATATTTCAGTCATATCTTCTATTGTTTTAATGAAAAAAATGAAAAAGGCAAAGGTCAGGAATCTTTAAAACAAATATACATTGCCCTAGACTACATCGCGTATTTTCTCAGAAAGCTAAATTATAACTTACTTTGTATGTTTTGAATTTCCTTTATCTGTCGAATTATACGATGGAATGGAAAAAAACGCTCCTACATAGTACTTTATGACCATATCTTGTCATTGGTAAACGTGACTGTTCTATGGTTACTTACAAATTACTACAAACATTGTAACGATTGATCTTTCACGTGATCGTTAATATAGTTTTGAACAAAATGTAATTGTAGACACAAATATATCAAGCATTTCTTAAGATCATTGATATTGGGTGTTATTAGTATATCTGTACACTGCGGTTATATTTTGACGTTGTCCTTTTCCAATGCGCCCTTATTCACTTCATCAGACATGATAATTGCATGGAAAGAATTTATTGAAACTAAACTGTAATATTTTTTATTTACATTCGAAATTGCCTCGGCCAATTCCGTGGAATCATACCTAGAATGTATATCGAGGGTCTACATTGATACCGTGAGGCTGACCTCACAGAAACCTTGGCAATACAATTAAAAAGTAAGAAAGAGGGCAAAGATAAGGAATCGATACAATCAAGTGCCACACCTTACCCAAGATAAAACATGGGAAAGTGACAAACACACAATAAGACATCACAAACGAGAGCCAAGAGGTCAGCCCTTTCCCAGCAGGTGGCCACAAGGCACCAATAAACAGAAAGCATGCGAAAGCATAATAAACACAAGACAAATAACATGAATGATCACAAAAGAAACACCACCTTGGAACGGTAAGATAAAGTATTTTACTGGAGGGCTTAAATTAGTTTCACAGCGCGCCAACCTCACCCTTAGTTCAGATGTGGATCAAGGCACATAGATGTTTGGCTTGCATGAAAGACCCCTATGTTTAATTGCAGCGAACTTTAATATACCTGAATCCACATGCTACAAAATTGATTTTGCTTACGCCAGTTCTTTCTAATAAAATTCAACTTTAAAATGCGGTACTTGATTGTATCGATTCCTGATCTTTGCACCATTACTTACTTTTACATACATCTGAGGCTTGATTCTCAAATTGGGCCAAGATTTTCCTATTGTGTATATGTATAGTCACCAAGTGATGAATCACGTTCATTTGCTTTATGATGTAATAACTTGTAGAAGAGGTTTCGTCTGTTTTTAAAATGTTGGTAAATGCCTCAATCCAGACCAATCAGAAAATCTAGGCTGAATTCGAGAGAATCAAGACTCAGTGTGTGAAAGGCAAAGCATTGTGTATGTTAAAGCCCAGTTTTCTTACCCAGAACCGGGGCTAGCAAAAGTTAGTTCTGTAGCAGGTGGGATCAGCCCTATAAAAATCAATTAGTTTGATTATCTGAAAAGTGTTATCAACAGAATGAATTTTTAGGGTTTTTGTAGCGGAGCGTAGGTCCAACACAACTAGTTTAAATTTAGACCTATTTATCTAAAAATCTATTGAGCAATACAAAATATCTGACCAGTTCATCAATGTTCATTGGATAAGTAATTTGCATATTTCATCTACCGATCTCAAAGGCCAAGGTCGAGCGTGATATATAAATCTACAGTCCAGTTTAAATAAACACTCATATATTTTAGAAAAGTACATTTATGGTAAAACATGTACATAGACTGAAAAACACCCATTATTAAAGTGAAATTATACCATTTTGGGTTCTGGGATATTCAGTATTTGCTAGTGTGTTTTATCGATAACTACCATTGATATAAATAAGAAGTTTAAAAAAATTAAAACGATATATAGGCTTTTCCATTAAGGTGAGATTTTTTAAATTCATGTTTTACTTTCTGCAGGGCTTCATAAATCCTCCGAACTACATGTATGAGGTTGCTACCCAGATCCATGAAAATAATTAGCAGTGCCTCCAAGCTACCTAAAAAAATAGCCCTCCTCTCCAGATCCCCAAAACCCCTGGGGGCTCACATTCAAACCCTCAGTTATATCCAATAATTCTTTCAATGAAGGGCAGATTATGTGGCGCCTGCATGGTTCCAATGTACTGCGATTGCGTTTATTGCACTGGCTTTGTTACCCTGAGTTCTCACTGGGCAATTAAGCTTCTTATTCCAATGCTGCAAGAATTATGTTGCTATGGTGGTCGAAGCTGACTAGAAAATTTACGTTAAGATAATGGCAAGGTCTATTACCAGCCATCTGGTTATAGCGGTTTTACATAGAAAACGCTATTGCCAGATGACTGGTAATAGTCCTTTTACGTTAAAAGCCCTATTGCCAGATGGCTGGTAGCAGCGCTTTTAACGCAAAACCGCTATTGCCAGATATTTGACAATTAACCCTAGTCACATTGAACCATACGATTACTGAATTGCACATATTGTATTGAAATTCCGTTTTTAAGACCAATCGCAGATTTAGCCGCGATGGGCTGTTGTGGTCACATTGCTTAAACCGCAATGCGACTGGTGGTATGACTGGTTGTGTGATGATACTGTATATGATCAATCGCATGACCTGTTGCTGCATGCCAAGACCCAGTAAGCATCCGATCTCGGGCCGCTTTGGCCCGCCAGCGAAACGTCATTTGGAAAACGTTTCGCTGGCGGGCCGATATTGGTCCGTTTTTACTTTCTTTCTGGGGAGAAGTCACACGACTGATTGTGACTTGTTGCAGCCCAACACGCGATCAATCGTAACACCCTACCACGAACACATGATGGGTTGCTGTCGTCCGACTGAGGTGTGATTGTCAGTCTGCAAAGGGTAATAGTAAAGCACACACCAAGTCCCATATAAATGCCTGTCAAACGCGTTAAAGTAAGAAACCATTAAACGACTGCTGTAGGCACAGTTGCGATTGTGCGACATGGCTTTATCTCCTTTTTACATCTTGATTTAAATGTTCTTGCAGATGATGCATGGATAAGTTAGGGGTCTTTCATGCAAACCAAGCATCTATGTGTCTTAATCCACATCTGATCTAAGGGTGAGGTTGGCGCCCTGAAACCAGTTTAAAGGGAAAATTCACACTTTTATTTAAATGCATTTACATGTATTATAGAGCTACAGTATGGTAGGAATAATTATTCATTTAATGTGTGTGAAATCCCTTCAATTAGCCTGTAATTAATTAATTTAAGTGGGCACTGGGTCTGGCCAGTTGCAGGTCAATGAGCTTCTAACAAGTGGACTGGAATCACTATGACCTGCTTACACACTACCAGATCAAAATCTTAAATCCTTGATAATGACAAAAATTAACGATGTTTCAAAGTAATATTTTAAGCGGTATGTACATTGATGACTTTATTTTGATAAATGGGCCAAGGTTTGATATTTATTTCTAAAATTCAACCCTTAAAGCACTAATTATTACTATAGCAGATGACATATTTTGTAACAACTTTCTTCATTTCGGGTACAATAAGTCATAGCAAAATCAACTGAAACTTATTGAAAAACAAAATACGTTTCCTTTAATAGTCGAAACATTGTAATTTGCATTAATCTGACTGATAATTGTTATTAAAACAGAATATTAATTATCCAATATTGAAATGAAGCAATGTATAAAACCACTACCAAGGTGATTCTCTGAGTCATTTAGCTGACCTGAAATAGAGGTTCATGTTCATCTTTTAATGTCAATTACTGTAATATGGCAGCCCCCAGATGTTTAGATTAAGGCAATGAATACTGCCATAATTAACTTAGCAGATGAGGGGATGATCTAGGAGAAATAAATAAGTACATTATGAAATATTTATTTTTGATTGAAGTAAAATGTTCAAAACCATGAACATACACTTTAAGCCCACCAGTAAAATATTTCTACTGACCGTTCCAAGGCAGTTCTTTTGAGGATCATTTGTGTTATTTATGTCTTGTGTTTGTCTCGGATAGCCATAAACCACTGCTACAGAGAGTAACTTAGGAAACTAAAATTCTTGGGTTTTGATTTGGCTACTAGTCACAGAGTGTTGTGAAATTCCTGTTTTGTCGGCTGGAATTACACCAACATTGTCAAGAATTCACATACAAAAAAAATAAGTTAAGGTGATCAACAATGTGCCTGATAAATTCGTTTATAAAAATTCCTGATTTACGAAATTCTTAGTGAGGTCGACGTTATGTTAAAAAGCAATTGTAGACCCGGGCCCAGGTCATCTCCATGTAAAACTGCTTTTTCCAGTCATCTGGTAATAGCGCTTTCGTCGTAAAACCGCTACTACCAGCCATTTGTTAATAGCGCGTTTGACGTAAAACCGCTACTACCAGCCATCTAGTAATAGCGCTTTCGTCGTAAAACTGCTACTACCAGCCATCTAGTAATAGCGGTTTCAACGTAGAATCGCTATTACCAGTCATCTGGTAATGTCCACTCCGTAAGAGGCAAGGTCTATTACCATCCATTTTCACTTCGCCACTTTTCTTTTGTTAAAGATATTTCTTGTTTTCAATAACATATCACTATAGCATATTTTTCTACGACGTTTATTGTTGTATTATTTTGTTTTGCTGAAATCAAACTTGCTTTTGTGTTCGCGTGGTTTCTGTGGCGTCCCTGTCACGTTATCAAAGTACATGTAGTAATTCTGGATGTACATCCAAGATCTGATTCCACGGAATTGGCCGAGTCAGTTACATTTTGTACGACTTAATTCAGAGTCATAGGCATTTTCTTTTAGAACACGGAGTCATCTACTCCTAGACTATAGATACATGCTTGAAGGATTGTAACTGTGTCCAAATGGTAAGCACCATCTTTATATGTAATTTGCTGAATCAATTTTCAAACTACCGTGAACAAATTTTATTGAACATGGAAAATCTTTATTTGTTGTCAAACTCTGCAAAAATCTACTAGAGGACTTTGAAAACGCATCACCATATTTTTTAACGTTTCTTGCAAACCGTAATGCGATTGAAAAGTTACTCGCAGGTTTTAATGTGCAACCCATAATTGGTATGAATCAGTCATTAATTGACTGCACTATAACGCGACTCTGCTGATGTTGTCACATGGGTACATACACAATCCATCACCATTCTGCAAAGTCATTTGAAGCTTTTTGATTATTTGTGTTTTTGAATTGTGGCGTGCTTGATACAATAACCGGTAACGCAGTGTAAAAACTTTTTTCTAATTAAAAGTAATTGATAACTTTATATTTCGAAAAAAAAACCGTCAAATTTAAACATCAATTTGCAGCTCCTTTTCAGGAACATCTCCATATGTTACCCTAATGCACACTTTCATTACATGTACTGATACCGACTTCTTATACTGACAATCAATTTTGATATAAATCATGGCAGGAGATATGCTGTCAAGTGATCGACAACGTCTTAAAAGTTTACAATAACGCCACTTGCACAATACAAAAGAAATGTGATACAAGCGTTATTTAAGCATTGATAATTTTTCATTTGTATATGCCTTTAGCATTTTCCAACAATACCGGACAAAACCAATCGAAACTCTGAAAGGCCCAATATATTGAAGAATTTCTAGCGATAAGGCGGGCTATTTCCCTAAATAAGACGTTCGTTTTATTTTGTTGAGATAACGACTGGAGACACTAGGGGCACTCAACAAATACATATAGACGAGCCGTCTATGTACCATTGCCCGCTAAATGTATATTTAAAACGGGTTTTCCAAAATGCATGTAATATGTCTACTTCGTTTTGAATGAGAATTTATTTTGATCATCAACTGTGCTCGCTATTCAGTAACATGTGTGGGGAATAGACCGTTAAACTAAGGTAAACAATCGTTCTTCATTTATCACGAGAGAGTATATTATATATATTTATACAGTTGATGTACACTAAAAACGACCATCTTGCAAAGTGGTCTATTTTTGTCACATGATTAATGTCTTCTTTCGCTTATACAACCCCTTCCCCCCTAGACCCAAGACGCCCTTTACACATGTTGTATATTTATATAATGGCGTTCAATTGTCCAAAGGGCATCTTGGGTCCAGGGGGGGAAGCATCAAGAAACAAACTAAAAGACACCAGTTTCATCTTTTTAATGACAAACATCAAAATTTTAAGTATATTTCGTACGCATGCGCAGAAGGAATACTGCAAAGTTTTGGAATCGAAGGGCATTTATATCCTTAATTATTTAGAACTTTTACTTTTTGAAAACCTATAATGGATTTACTAAAATTCTGGTCTAAACGACACCCAGTATAAAGACGTAAAATGAGGGGTAGGAGTAGAAAGCGCAAGTTTTCAAGGCTTTGTAAAAGATGAATCTCTTTCGAACGTATTTTGATGCTTACTATACATTATACTACACAAACAGACGAATTTAAAAATCATTAGGGCTATTTGAAAATTTACTTTTTGTAATCATGTCAACTAGGGAAAATATACGCCTTATCGCTAGAGCTTCTTTTATTGCTGGACTATAGTACTCAGAGTTGGTGGGGTATGTTATTTTCTTTAAAGGGATGTTAATTTGATTAAACTGAACTGTCAATTCATTTCGAAGAGATCAATGATGAATGTGCAATCGTGAACGAATCCCAGGAAGCATATCTGATGAGTCAAGAAAAAAAAACTAACGCGGGTTATCTTGCACAGCTGAATTGGTGTCCTTTAATATCGACCACCCCTGTCTTAAAACGGATACAGTTTGACTATCCTAATCTAAATTTACAACCATGAGTTTTACAGGGCGCACCAAAAGCTGTTCAGATTATGTTATGCAATAGCAATTATCTGGAGAGCTTACGTGACAGCTGAATAATGAAAGCGTTTTGAAAACATCGGAACTTTTGATGAGTTGTTTGTCATAAAATTGGCCTCGAAACAAGAAAAAACTATCTTTGGAGGTTTGTGAACAACACAGGCGCAGACCAGCCTGCGCATCTGCGCCGTCTGATCAGCGCCTTTGTTATTTGCTTTTTGAAAAGTGCCATATGTAAACTTGTGACAGGTGAAATTTAGATTAGCTAGCTAGTCTCCGTGGCTAGGTAGACTAGTTCGAAACTCGCTTTGTCCGAAACTCCAAAGACAGGTTTCGTCGCATAGAGGCCAATATTTATTTAGACCCCCAACACATGTAGTTGTGACTGCCACTGTTGTTGTTAAATGTTTTGTTTTATGTTGCTCACATTGTATGTTGTGGTAGTAATTAACACCTATAGTTGTTAATGTAGTGTTTGATATTGCTCACATTGTAAGCTGCTCACATTGTATGTTGTGGTAGAAATATATTTGACCCACCACCAATAGCTGTGTCTACCTCTGTTGCTGTCAATGTATCGTTTTGTTGTTGCTCACAGGTACGCGGGGGTTAGCATTCAGTCCTGTTTTTGTTATGTAGATTTTTTTCTTTTTCTACTTCAAATTGATAATTGTTCTTATATCGCTCCCTCCTGGTGTCTATTTATCTTATGCATGCGTGTATGACTATCTGATGACGCTCCATTCCTATTGTGTATGCTGCGTCCTTATACGCATTCTGTCTGTGTATGTTCAGGCAAGGAAGGGCGAAGGTTCTGAGCGTTTGTTTAAGCTCGTCTGCTCAGACTTGTAACATGAACAAAAATTGTATGAACTGGCTCATCGATGTTTAATAGACATAAAAATTGCTAGTGTGAAACAAGATGAACTTGCTCATCTCTGTTTAATAGACATGAAGGCATTAGAGGAAACAATATGAGATGGCTCATTAATGTTTAAAAGACATACAACAATATGAAATGCTCATCGATGTTTGATCGACATACAATCACTAGTTTGAAACAAGATGAAATAGTTCATCACTGTTTAATAGGCATACAAATAACAAGTTTTGAACCAAGATGAAATGGCTCATCAAAGTTTAAAAGACTTACAAACACAGTGTGAAACACGATGAACAGGCTCATCGATGTTTAATAGACATACCAGACTTGAAGTCAATTACTTTGAAAAAGTAATTAATTACATACAATTACATTGGAAATTGTTCAATTAAATTACAATTACATGGCTTTTTCGCAAAGAAATTAATTATATGCAATTACTTTGTCAAATGTAATTACCTACATTACAATTACATTTCACTGTCACTTAGATAGCTTATCAGAGAAATTTGAAATTAGTTAAAATCTCCTTAAAAGTCTGAGTAACCGTAACATTCATTATATGTCTATTAGGTTGATTTTATGTTTTCGGCTTGTATCAAACTATTGTCAAGTGATGCAACTTAAAAGAAATGACATGAACAAAATCAGTTGTTGTTTTTTGTGATTGATGACATGATCACACAAGAGAAAATACAGCAACTATTTTTTGGGGATGGGGGAGGATAAATTGCCAAAGTTCTCAAACTAGCTGTTAACCGCTGAACAAAGTTCAGGAATACAAATTGGCTTGAAATGTCTTACAACTGTGGACGATAAACTATGGAAATTATTTTGTAAAACTAGCTAAAATCCAGAGAATAACTGTTTTCAAAAAGTGTTGATAAAAAATCTGTGTGGCCCTATGAGTTCTGAGTGTTGGCAAGAAAGTACAAAAAGGAATATCAGATAGTGACAAAATAAAAAAAATTACTAGCCTGTTGAAATGCTGGCTTTGCAAGCAAGAGGTCACTAGTTCGGTCACCAATGGAACATCTATTTTATTTTATTTTTGTTTATTATATTAACAATGATGGACCCCAGATTCGCTGAATTAGTGAAATTTAATTAAATTTTCTAAATCACATTTTATGAATATTCATTTTATCATCATTTTTATTATTATTATTATTATTATTATTATTATTATTATTATTATTATTATTATTATTATTATTGAAAATGGCAAATGAGCAGTTTAAGGGCTTTAAATAGTGCAATGGATAGATTGGATCATGCACCTTAGCATATGAGTTGTTGATCTTAGTTGTGAAAAATTAGCAAAATGCCTTCAAGGAGTCAATTCACTAATCATCACTATTATCCGAGTAAATACTATTGTTGAGATTTTCACACCTTCTTTGTTTTTGTATTGTTTTGGAAACTTAACTTATGATTAAAGGATGATTGTCACAAAACCACATCTTTTATAAGCAAATGAACAAAGAATAAATACTTTGCTTAAAAAGAAATAGTAGAAGTAACATACAGTATTTATCTGCAGTAAAATTGTTATATTCTATTTTATGTCTATAGATACATGATTAGTCCCAATTCTCATTTATTTATTGTTTCATGTTGCATTCAACTAGTACAGCATATGATATATTCAATACATTTACATAGGCCAAGAACAATTCATTTAGCAGTATTTAAGTATCTATGATAATCTTTAGTAACTGAAGTCATAACTGATCTGAAAAGTAATTAAAACGTAATTGTAAGTAATTGTTAATTACTCCCATTTTAGCCATTCAATTACTGTAATTAAAGAAATGGCTTAATAACAAGTACATGTAATTACTTTAGAAAATGTAATTAAATTACAATTACAATTTTGATAACCCCAACTCTGAGACATACAAACACTAATTTGAAACAAGATGAACTGGCTCATCAATGTTCAATAGACATACAAACACCAGTTTGAAACAAGATGAACTGGCTCATCAATGTTAATAGACATACAAATACTAGCGTGAAACAAGATGGACTGGCTCATCAATGTTAATAGACAGGCAAATACTAGCGTGAAACAAGATGAACTGGCTCATCAATGATTAATAAACATAGAAACACTAGTCTGAAACAAGATGAACTGGCTCATCAATGATAATAGACACACAAATACTAGCCTGAAACAAGATGAACTGGCTCATTAATGTTTAATAGACATACAAACACTAGTTTGAAACAAGATGAACTTGCTCATCAATGTTTGATAGACATGCAAACACTAGTTTGAAAAAACCTGAAATGGCTAATCAATTATATTAGACTGACACATACTAGCGTGAAACATGATAAACTGGCGCATCAGTTATTAATAGACATAAAAACACTAGTTTGAAACAAGATGAACTGGCGCATCAATGATTAATAGACAGACAAATACTAGCGTGAAACAAGATGAACTGGCTCATCAATGATTAATAGACATACAATACACTAGTGTGAAACAAGATGAACTGGCGCATCAATGATTAATAGACATACAAACACTAGTGTGAACTGGCTTATCAATGTTTACAGATATACAAACACTAGTGTGAAACAAGATGAACAGGCTCATCAATGATTAATAGACATACATTACACTAGTGTGAAACAAGATGAACTGGCTTATCAATGTTTACAGATATACAAACACTAATGTGAAACTAGTAGACTGCACCATTAAAATGTGACGCATATTAAGTATTTGACAGTGAATAAAGTGGTCTCACCTTTGTTAAATTATTTTCTTAGATAATGACTCTACTGTTGTAACCGTCTGTAAATATTTCTTGCTTTTTGCTTGCTACATGATTGTGAAAAACAACTGAAAGACGCAGAAGTTGAACTAGTAAATCTCTCTATACCAGGGTCTGTTAACTTTGTATGACTATGAGAGGATCTTTTTCCTTCCGTTTAGCTTGTTAACGTTACTGCCACCTTCTTGCTAAAACACAGGTACACACTTTATTATCAATATGTTTGAGTTTAGCCATGGAATAGTTATTAATTTTAGTGATAATTAAATAGTTCGCTTAAAACATAAAGCGTTTTTATACAATCATAAGAAATTAACGGAAGTGCCATCACCGCCCCTATGAACCGCACATATTCACTTATTAATCTAGTAGTTGGCTGTCCATTTAAACAAAAGAGGCTCATTTTCACTTTTGACTGCAAAATTGTGTAGAAACTGGCATCCATGCTTATCATGTCCCTACATGTGTAGTAAAACTGATAGGGATAGATGCCAAGTCTGAAAATGCTCCTGGGTCTCAGAATTAGTTCATAGGTCAAATGGATGCAAAATAACACAAATATGAACATACACGCTCTTATTTGTCATATTCTGACCATACTTTGCTAATTAAAATCACTGAAACAATCCAGGTTGTACTTATGGTGCATGTTATTTTTAATACACTACCTAGACAAGACCTGAGCATATTCCTGTGCAAGGTTAAAGTAAGTAAGGGTGCAAGATCAGGAATCGATACAATAAAGTACCACAAACAATCAAGGATACCAATGGGAAAGCGACAAACTCACAGTTAGACACCACAAACGAGAGCCAAGAGGTCACCCCTTTCCCAGCAGGTGACCACAAGGCACAAATAAACAGACGCACACAAAGGCATAACAAGCGCAAGACAGTCAAACATAAATGATCCACAAAAGAAGCACCGCCTTTGAACAGTCAGAAAACTATTTTACTGGAGGGCTTAAACCAGTTTCCCAGCGCCATACTCACCTTTAATTCATATATGTGGATCAAGACACATAGATATTTTGTTTGCATGAAAGACCCTTACTTATAAATGTAATCATCTCCTATAACATACAAGTTGGGAAATAAAAATGAGATAAAGCAAAGATAAGGACTCAACAGTAAAGGTAATTTAAGTCTTAATATCGCAAAATCAAAGTATGTAATGTTAATGCTTAATTTTGTCCATATCATACCAACATTACTCAAACGTATTATGAGTTTGGCTTAAACAGTTATAGGAAAATGAACATTTTAAGATTTTTCCCATATAATGCATTAGGAATCAAATTTGACCTTGTCATAAAGTAGGTCAAGGTCTAGCTAGATTCATCATTTGTGCAAACCTGGTAGAGACCACATCCCCAATGTTACATACCAAGTCCCAAGGCCATTGGTATTTTGTTCCAGAGAATAAGATATTTAAAGGGGCTTTCCCATATATGAGTGTGGTGGTCTTCACCTTTTAAACTTATTTATTTATAGCCATTGTCTCATTAGGTTTAACATATCAAGTGAGAATAATGACTTTGGCTTCAGAAATATTCAAAAATTCAACTTTTCAAAAAAAAAAATCCATTTAAATGAATTACAAAGCAAATTTGACCTTGACGTGAAGTAGATCAAGGTCAACTTAGGATCATCATTTGAACAAGCTTGTTAGGCCCCACATACTCAATGCTGAATACCAGTCCCAATATCACAGGCCTTCTGGCTCTGGAGAAGAAGATTTTTAATGTGGCGGTCATCTTGGTCATGTGACCAAACTATTTTGCATAGATTTTGCTAAACTTATCATAAGGAGTCTTCACATGAAATTTGAGTTCAATCGTGCCAATGTTTTGAGAGAAAACTATGTTTTAATATATTGATGGGACTCCAATATGCGCGACCTAAGCTGAAAGGTCAAAGGTCAACCTTGACCTTTGGAACTTACATATAGCCATTGTCTCATTAAGTTAAACATATCAAGTGAGAATAATGGCTAAGGCTTCCACAGTTTAAGAAAAATCATTTTTTCAGAAATTTTCCAATTTAAAAAGCATTGGGAAGCAACTTTGACCTTGACGTTAAGTACGTCAAGGTCAACCTAGGATCATCATTTGAACAAACTTGGTATGCCCCACAATCCCAATACTACATACCAAGTCCCAAGATGATCGGCCTTCTGGTTCTGGAGATTTTAATGGGTTATTACCATATATGGGCGTGGTGGCCATCTTGGTCATTTGACCATGACCATTTGAACAAACTTTCGTGATATACTCAGTGACAAGTGTTGGTCCGTGTTCTCGTGTCTCTTACACTCAGTGACAAGTGTTGCTCTGTGTTGTCATGTCTCTTTTATCAAGTGACAAGTGTTGGTCAATTTACTTGGGTGTTTTTCATTTAGTTGCAAGTGTTGGTATTTGTCTTTTTGTCGCTTACGTATACACTGGGTGTCCAATGTTGGTCTTTGGTTTTGAGTTACCCCTACAATAAGTGACACATTTGGGCCATCATGTAATTTTGTGTCTGACACAGAGTGTCAAGTTTTAGTCTGTGTGGCTGTGTCACTTACACGGAGTGACAAGTTTTGGTCTGTGTTAATATGTTTTTAATAGAATGTGTCCCTAGTGATGATCTGTCATTTTGTGTGCTTCTTATACAGAGTATCAAGAGTTGGTTTGTTGGTCTGTGGTCAGGTGTTTCTTTTACACTAAATGTTAAGGGTTTGTCTGGGTTAATGTGTCTCTTACACTGATTGACAAGTGCTGGTATGTATCCTCTCAAAATTAGGAAACACAAATTCCGACTGGTATCTGCAATTAAGGAGCAGGATCGGTGGCCATGCTATAGTAGTTGATGATGTAATGAAGCTAAATACTTACTCACTTCTACAAAGGATCTCTGATGGTGGTATTGGGAATAACAGTGTATCACTGCCTATAATTTTGATAAAAATTAAAGTTAATCAAATGCTTCCATCTTCATATATAAGCTCGCTGTTGGTCTCTTTTTTATGATTTTGCCTTTGGTTTCCTATTTCCATAAATGTATGGCTTTATTTTGGGGCTAAAATGGTCACTTTTTGTATTATACATATAGGAAATAGAAAATATTTTGAAACATCATCCCCCCCGAGTCCCAACCAATCCTTTTGCACGCAAGTGTGTTCTAATATTTTACATAATATATGTGAAAAGCTAGTTGGGACTCGTGGGAATGATATCCCACAGCCCAAAATGTGACGTCTGGGCGAGCCCGAACATTAACATTTGGATTTTTAGTCTGCTCTCTTGAAAATCTTTTTGTCTAGTATAATGAAATAATTAGCACATAAGCATAATCAAATTTATTTCGAATAACTGCAAGGCCTAGAGTCTGTAGCATAATCAAATGTGCCTCTATCAATTTCAAATAATGGCCCCGGGCCGCTTTTGAAGTTACATGCTTTATATTGATTTATGCAGAGAAAGATACGTGTATTTAAATTTTTGGTGTGGTCTAGAGACTTGATTTTTGGTATTTAGTGTCGCCTAGTGTTTTTTTTACATACTTTGTTCCATTGATAGTTCTTTGTTCAAAATGGCCCCAAACGCGGGATCACATGTTTTATATGCCATATATTATCACGTAAAGTTGAAGTCCTTGGGACTAGAGATTAGTATAGAAGTATCGAAACTTTCAATTTATAGGGAGGAAGACATAAAATATATAACCCATAAAAAGATTATTTTCAGTGTTGTTGTTTTATTAAACATTTGTTTTTGTGTGTAAAACAAACGTCTCTGAGACACAAATCTTTTAAGCATCAAAACATATGTTTTTATTGACAGTTATTAAAATAGTTCAAATATAGGCCATATCTTTTATTCCAGCATACCTCAAATTTGTTTCCAATAAGCGAGTATTTAAAAAATTAAATCCTAGGCTGTTTAATCGGGGTTCACAGAGATTAATCAGGCTTATTTGTCTAAATGGTTATGATAAAAACGACACTCTGCAAGCTATAGTGCTGCCGAGATCTAATGACCATGTAAGGCCACATAAGGCTGGTATATTCAGCACTCAGGTGTAGTTTTGAAAACCATTTGATATCAGCTTGTATAGCTCAGTAGGTATAGTCGCTCAGGCAGCAGAAAATATATCTATTGTCCATTATACGCAGGTTCAAACGCCATCAATGTTTTCAATTTTCTCTTCATTTTATTGTATTATATTTTCACATGTATCATTTAAGCATTGTTGGAAAGCAGTTTTAACATTTATACAAAGTGTCCATCAAATTGGACATTATTAAACACGAAAACGCATATGCGAGTTGCCACTGAGATCATCAACTCAATAGGGTATGCATTGCGTGATGTCATTAAAGCGATATTCAGCAACCCAAATAGTTTGGAAATGATTATGAATTATATCTATAAATAAATAAATTGACAAAACGTCGGGCTTGATCTGGATCCAAATGTTTGATACTCCTAAGATATTCTGTAAAGAGTTTCGCGAAAAAGTTGTTTTGAAAAAAAAATCAGCTGACGACAGCAGAAGCATAACAATTACCAAGCATGCAAAGAAATGAATCAGCAACAGGTTTTGCCTCCAGGTGGGAGATTGCCTTATTGTATTTTTGAGATTGATGTGTTGATTAAAGAAAGTCTTTTTTCTTTGTTCACGGAGCGGAAATTCAATATATTGATGAGCGTCAGATCATAATATTCAGGTACTGAATTTCTAAAACAGCTTCTTCTAGTTGCTGATCTGGTCCAATACATCCTAGTTATCAGATGAAAGGAAACAAACAGTCCCACACTATGACATATGTCACCGAACCGACGTGGGAACAATACGTTTGAGCGAATACGTTTAGGTGAACTTTGTATGCATACGTTTGGGCGAACTTATAGTAACTTTCACAATACTTTTGAGCGCACTTTTTATCCTAAGATACTTTGTGACAAGTGTGTTTGTATAGAAATTATTTTAACTTGCAAAAGAAAGTCAGGGATTTTTTTCGATGATTTTAGATTTAGAACAGGCATATACAACGGTACAACAACAATTTAGGGAGATGAAAGTTTTATAACTACTGCAGAGATTTTAAAAAATGTGATACTTTATTACTTCTCCGCTGCTCAAAATACAGAGCCCGGTAAATAAGACATTCAGGAGGTAGTGTATGTTTTTATATGAATGTGAACATATTTTTACTGGTCTGATGCCAGTCTAAGTATACCTGAATGCCTATATGAAAAAAGTCGCTCAAACGTATTCGCTCATTCGTATTGTAACAATTCCTCCCAACATTTGGTCGCTCAACCGTAAATTTGGAAAAAGACGCTCAAACGTACTGCGCCCACCGACGTATGAGACATTTGAGCAAGTACGTTGGTATACGGATAAGTTTTAAACACGTTATAAATACGCTACAATACGGTGACACATTTGATATGTTGTCATATGGCGAAGAGGTCTCAAAATTGTGTGCATGTATAAAAAATTTCAGCATTATGCCAACTTATTGCTTATACGTTAGACATTAGTTAGGTGTACGCAGCATGTAAGTTATGCATACGTTAAGGTACGTATAGCACCAACGTTTGCGGTCGTATGTACGTTGGTGTACATTGAATAAGTTAGGGATAAGTTTCAAACACGTAACGAACACGCTACGGTACGGTGCTATACGTTGTCATACGGCGAAGAGGTACCAACCTTTTGTTTATGCATACAAATGTTCAGCGTATGCCGACGTACATTATTGCTTATACGTTAGAAAAAATTAGATGTATGCAGCATGTAAGTCGGTCTGAGATTGGGGCTCCTGTAGTTGCTTAATTCTCCTAGAGTTTTTAGATACAATATTGGGACTTAACTATAGGTACAAGTTGTACATTAAGCATTTAACAATTAAACGACTTATTTATAAGATTTCATTCTGATAGTGAACAAGCTAGACATTTCAAAATAATGCATCGATTGCGCAGTATCGATTTTCTTTGTTCAAATGTTTCAATCAGAAGAAACTTCATTGTAAATCATGGGATTGTCTCGTCGTGTGCATGTCAAATTATTTTGTTGTTGGCTTCAAAATTCATTTTGAGGAAGTCACATGTTTAAAGCTTAAATTAATTTCTGCCCCAACCACAAGCCAATTATAAATTGATTGAAGCAGTTTTCCTTCTTATGCTGGATACCTAGTTTCAGAATTTTCATAGTTTATGCAGAACAACGCAATAAGCAAAATGGCTGTCTTTCAATCTTTCAGGGGGTAACATTCCTTAAGTACAAAAATACCTCCCGCTAATACTTATCAAATTGATCATTGTTATATATTTTGTCATTACTAACATTATTTGTTTCAACAGCGATCACTTTCCTTTCACTACATTGTCTTTGCTCGGTCTATAATGAATGGTGGGAAATATAAGACAGTTATGTCATGGTACAGGTCAATCAGGTGGCGAACCTCTTTACATTTTTGTAAAAAATTCTCCCCTGCCGTGGCGATCAATTTCACTTGTCTTTAGAAATAACAAAATGTCACTAAAAGTAAGACAACTTTTTTGATATTTTCATAAATACCATGATTAGCGTGTGACTTAAACAAGCTATTCAATTATTATTTGTTCTGACCATTCGCAGCAAATGACTTGAACAGGCTGCTCAGGTCTTTGTGTGAAAGTCAGTATATTTTACGTAGCTGGGACGAATTCAATAAGCCATTGTTTTATCGCTATGATTAAAAGCAGACTAATGTTTATCAACGGATATGTTTGTTGTGCTTGAAAACCAACAACACTTTCTATGATTATGACCTTGTCATTGTTTTTGATGACTGTGTTGTCCCCTTTCATTTTTAAATATCTTTACAGAGAATTTCATTCGCAAGAATATGGTGGAGCAAAATTGAGCGAACATTGACTGATAACCCCTCCTCACCTGTAAAATGTAAACAACTGTATGAATGACACGGCAAGATGTTGAAGTTTCTTGGATCGCCGGAATTACTTTTTCCAAATGGGGCTGTGGTGTTAAAAATTGGTAAAAACTTCAAATTTAGAAACAAAATTGCAAATTTCTGAAATCCATTTGCAGCAGCAGATGCATGATGCAAGCAAAGAAAAGCTTAAAAATGATCAATGAATCATATAATCATACCCTGATTTTATTGTGCAGTCGAAGTCAGAAATGAAATTCCTTTATTTTTTGGTGAAAATCAGCGTTTATTTTATAAAAATAAATCCAATTTTTGAAATCCAACTGGCAAAGTTTTAAAATGTATAGTTATTATTTACCTTATTTCATATTTGATGCTGCTATATTTAACTTACATATATCTTTTCGTGTATGCTTATAAAACCCGCCAAAATATTTTCACCCTTTACCTAAAAATCCGACATTTTATTAATCATGTATATTTTGGGAAATCTATTTAATGTCATTACTTGTATAACTGGGAACTGCTATATTAATACTTATAGTAAATATTTCAAATGGAAACGGCATTTATGAAGTACTGTGACATCATATCAAGTTTTGACACATAATAACATAAGGACCAAGTGACCAAAGATCGCTCACCTGAGTTTTGTTTAAAACGTCTCATCTATAGGTAGCTATAGGTATCTTTTGGAAACTGTCCACGCTCCTTGTGACCCACCACGTGGGTCATTTTTGGCCAAGAGCCACAATTTGAGCAAATTTAAATGTTGTCTACTGGGTGATGCTACATGTTAAATATCAAAGCCTTAGGTTTTGTGGTTTTAGACAAGAAGATTGCTTTATGTTTTCACTATGCAAGTCTATGTAAAAATAGTTAGTGAGGATGACTAGGAATGCCACAATCAAACACTGCAGGCCAACCTACGACGCGCCGTGAGGAAAAGTCAAAGAACAATAAAAGCCACATAAACTCTGTGACCTCCAGGATGGGCCATTTTGAACACAGAACCACAACTTGGTAGAGTACTACAAGGTGTGCTACATGCCAAATAGCAAAACTTTTATGCATTTTGTTATCTGACACGAATATTTTTAATGTATTTTCTATATAACCTACGCATAAAATATGTGACCTCCGGGGTGGCCTCATTTTTGGCCCCAGGGCCATAATTTGAACAGACTTAGTAGACGTCTACTACGTGATACTGCATACCAAATATAGCCTGAAGACCTTGTGGTTACAGACAATACTATGTTTTATGTGTTTCATATAATTATAAGCCTACGTAGAGGTTGGCCCAGTTTTTGGGTCATGATTTAAACAAACCTGGTAGAGGACTACTAGATGACATAGCAAATATCAAAGCTCTACTCCCGTAAGTCTATGCCTTGTGGGTTCAGACAAGAAGATATCTGAGTGTATATTTTCCCAAGAGAAGCATATGTTAAACATATGAGCTGGCAGGGCGGGACTATTTTTATTCCCAATGTTTTAACTTGAATACAATTGGCAGAGGCCTACTAGGTAATGCTACAGGCTCTAGGGCTTGTGGTTTCAGACAAGGAGATTTTTTCTATAGCCTACGTAAAACAAGGGTCCCCAGGATCGTGCTATTTTTGGCCCTAGGCCATAATGTGAACAGACTTGGTAGAGGTCTACTATGTTTTGCTACATACCAAATATCAAGACTCCAGGCATTGTGGTTTCAGACAAGAATATGATTTTAAGCTTTCATTTTGAAAATATATTTTAGCCCATCTGACTTAAAAATTATGAAAGAGGTCCATATTAGAATAATTCTTGCCAAGTTTGGTAAAATCCATCTAGTAAATTAGGAGGAGATTTCCTTTGAAGCATTTGGTGCGATTGACGACGGACATCCAGCTATCACGAAAGCTCAAATTCAGCCTTTGGCTCAGGTGAGCTAAAACATAAAGATACAAAGAAAGATACATACTCAATGACAAAACACAAGTAGAGTGGGATCAATCGATGGGGTGTTGTGCGCATTGCAAAGTACTGTATCAGCAATCACGCTACATCAGCACATTATGATTTAATTTACATTGGAATTTGTCTCCAAGGTCGTATCAACAATCCAAAACATTTGCTGTCATCTAAAGGCCACAGACAGCCAGTGTCCCAAATATGCACCACGTAAACCTTCTTAAGCTGTATGCGTTACAAGCCATAAGACAGAGTTGAAAGGCCTATCTTTTGTTTTATGAGAGGTCAACAGTGGATAAACTTATAATGGATATATTAGTTCACGTCTAAGTGTATTTCAATATCTCAGTGGACTAAGGGGACACACATATGGGACTTACCTCCTGTATAGGTTCACCAAGATAAATATAATTCTTTTATCAGAAAACACCTAAACCCTTTAAGGGATCCATTTATCACCCCATACAGGGAGTCCACAATCCCCTAATTATGACAAGCCTCTGTTATGCCCGAAATAGCACATAGGGAAAGTCAAGTAGTACCACTTTGACGGCTTAAAATTTAGGTATTTATATATTTTGACCTTGAACTTTCAATCAAAAGTCATCTCAACAGTCAGAAACTATTGTTGTCATAAATACACACCTTAGGCAATCCGTGTGCAAAATATAAACCACCTACAACAGAACCTGTAAATAATATATTTTCTTTACAAGCCATACAACCAAAATTAAGTTATTGTGACCTTTACCTTTGACTGAAATGTAGTATTGGCAACTATTATACAAAATATACTGAACTAATAAAGAAACCTGACACTTTTTACTTGCTTCAAACTCACAAATAACATTATAGAGCTAAGCCGATATGCTTATTTTAATAACAAGACATTAGAAATAGTTCTTGCTGTGCCATATGATATGAGGTAATTAAGTTTTGCTTTTGACGTTGTCTAAACGGCAGTTTTTTTTTCATTTGTTTAAGCAATTTCTAGAAATTGAAATGACTTGGAGTCAACCAATCATTGTAAGAGAATGCATTTACAAAATTTAGAACGTATGTTTAGTGTCACGTTAAATGGTAAAAGCGGAATTAACCAAATTTGACGACAATTAAGGAACAACGTAAACTATGGATAATAACCGTTTTTTCTTTGTCAACGTATGTCGGCATCTAGTGCGTACTGTCTACTTTGTTACGGTGCCAATTGGCTAAAGTTTACTTTAATCGCATATGAATTTCAAGCTTTGCAGTATACACATATCAGCATGTCATTGTAACGCTTGGCGTCGCTAAATGGACGTAGGCGGTAGCTACGGAGTTCAAAAGTCCTGAAACATTGTCAAAATGCATTCCAAACATCATACAATGTGAAACAATTTGATAAAGTGGTAGTGCTTTTTAAATGCTCATTAAACGCTGATAACGAAATATTGACGTTAAGAAAATGAAAATAGGCTTTTGGGTTGAAGAATGCTTGTTAGCTTAACTTGAATGCCAAGAAGATGTCAATGAAATAACAAAGCATCTCACTGAAGCGGTTCCTGGTGAATTTAGCGTGATTTCTTTATTCTTGCGAAAATTAAATTTAGGGATTACGTGACGTTTTAATAGTTGACGTCTGAAATTAGCTCATATTTTCAAATAATCTCAGTCCATCTTAGTCTACCTTTGTTCAGCTTTACGCATGGAAAGACAAGTGTGCATCGTATTCTTTTACTACCAAACAATTGACACACAGTATGTGTCAGGTTTCTATAGTAGTTAAGTATATGAAGCACTTTTGTCAAAAACATACATGTCTAATCTTTGACTCCAAGGTCATAGTGGTGATCTGTAATTTTCTTTGTAATCTACACACCACGAGAATTTCGCGTAACAAGCCATAAAACTGATTTCAAGTATATTTGACCTTTACCTTTAAATCAAATGGCATAGCGATGATCAGAAACATATATTGTAATCCGCACACCACTAGACTATCAGAACAGAACAGAACAGAATTTTATTAGACATAAACTAACAATTAGTTTCTAGTCTATCCTATATATTATACAACACAAAACAGTATTGGTCACGTGTACACCTAATTATCAGACTTATACATGGAATGCTGAACACAAGTTGAATAGATTTTCGTAAACTGGCTATATCCTGATGTAGATATAACCATGCTCTTCAATAAGATAAAAGTTATATTACTTGAACGGTGGAATAAATTCGCATTTTTCGTTGTTTCTTTTTCGGAGGATGAACTCGTCTACATATAGATTAATGCTTGAGCCCGACAGTAGCCGGTAACTGAAGGCGCTGGCGGGCCCATACATTTATCTGCCAAGTATATCAGTTATTTTACTTTGATGTGGTAAGAATTTTCTTGACAAACGTAATAACATATAATCTGTGGCACTTCACAGTTCAGTTCACGAGAAAGCCAGTAATCCAAACCGCTTACCTTCTTACCGTTATATATGAGTCGCGACACGTGACTTCCAACAATTTGGCACTTTGACAAGCGCAGGCCCAGACGAGCCCGCGCAGCCCCCTCACAAGCCCAGAAACGCAAAATGATATCCAGCCAGCAGTTAAACACTCATATAATATTCAGGCGACAAGCAAAGGCTCTGATCAGACTGCGCGTATGCATAGGCCGATCTGAGGCTTTGCTGGTCGCACATACCAAACTGTCGGAAATCTCATGCACTGGCTCATATGATAAAAAACGCAAAGGCTAATAATCCCCACTTGAATAAAAGTATCAAAGGACTGACACATATCGTGAACTACCCTGTAGACAGTACCTGTATTTTACAAAGTGTATAGTAAAATTATGGCTTTTGACCGCCGTACTCGACCTGCTAAGCGCTCCTTCCCAAAACGGCTAATCAGTCAGCCCTTTAGTTGCCAAAGACATCAGCATCCCCTTAACGCAATCCACCACACAAAATAACTATTATATGGAAAAATACAGTGCGCCAGGCAGGTCGAATGCGGCATAAGCAATTTCTTTCAAAAAGATAACCAGTTTTGCAAATGAACTACGCAATACTCTTTGTCAATTAATTCGATGCACAGGTAAGAGAGTGAGAGAGAGAGAGAGAGGTGGGAGTGGGGAGTAATTATGTACATACATGTTACATGTGATACAATAGTCATTCAACAATATATCAGTTATAGTCAACGGAGTCGCCTCGATACGACAGCCCATCCAAGCACCGCTGTGTATAATAATAAACTCAGCATGTGAATAGCGTTCGGTTGTGCAAAATACCAACACAGGCAGGGGCCTTATGAAAATAAGACCAGGCAAGATGTGTGTTGATCACACTATAAAAACAGCGAAATTTATATCCAGTGGAACTGCTTTACCGAAACGAAATGCAAAGCAGTCGCTAGGACAATGCAGCATCAATGCTAGTATCATATATTTATATATATTCGCTGTGCAATATATGAGCACCCTCTATCAAAAATGAGGAAAGAGTTCAAGTTACGAGTCGTATTACAGATATTTAGTAAATTTGACCTTGACCTTTGACTCATAGGTCATATTGGAAAGGACCTCTGACACTTTGATAGGGTATCTGCCAATTTTTCAGATGCTTCCCAAAACTTCCCTATGCATAGGATATCACTGTTATCACTGTTATCCTTTTGAATAGGACGATTGATGTATAAGAAACGAGTTAAGGTTATAATTAGACAGAAAAACCTCTACGACAAAACTGGAGACGCTACCAAAGGGGTCGCAAAATTTGACTTCACCAAAACATTTAGAAATCAATTATTTTCACGTGTAAGGGTATCATCAATAATCGACTACATATTCACGGTGAACGTATTTAGAAGTCCAAAATCATGAGCATTTTAATGATTATTTTTGTGGTTGTTTTCTAACTGATTTATTAAGAAATATTTTGAAGTGCAACTGTAGTCCACTTTCAACCTTGGTGACAATGTATTTACCTGGTGTAATATTATGCAGTAATGTTCTATAACCATTCACCTGTGCGTAAAGTGCACCTAGTCAAGGGCCATGTAGTTTATGTGTATTGGATATATACGAGTACACGTGCAAAATAATCTACCAACTGAATTTAGATAAATGACAGTTTTCATAATCTAAAGAAAAATATACTAAAATTTTGTAACATTTCATGACTTATGGGTTATAGTGTACTAATTATTTTATTGTACTGGAAAAAAGATTTTCAAGAGAGCACACAAAAAATCTAAATGCTTATGCTTGGGCTCCCCCAGATGTCACATTTTGGGCTGTGGGATATCATCATCCCCCCCCCCCGAGTTCCAACTAGTTTTTCACATATATTATGTAAAATATGAGAACACATTTACATGCAATAGGATTTTATGTAGTTGGAACTCGGGGAATGATGTTTTAAAAATATTTTTCTATTTCCTATATATTTAATAAAAAAAGTAACCAGTTTAGCCCCAAAATAAAGATGTACATTTATGGAAATAGTAAATCAAATGCAAAATCATAAAATAGAGACCAACAGCAAACTTTTATATGAAGATGGAAGCATTTGATCGACTTTAATTTTCATCAAAATTATAGGCAGCGATACACTGTGGTTCCCATTACCACCGTCAGAGGTCCTTTGAAACCTTCCTTGTCATCAACTCATCATAGGCAATTTCTGTGACAAATATGAACATCAAGCAATATCGTTAAATGACAAGTCCTTGTAACACTACCAAATTAATTTATTTATATGAGAAGCAAATTTAGGAACTCCAATACAATGGGCGTTCACAAGCGGCGATATCAACCATTGTTTTAATAACCTGATTGATATAAGACCACGTTTGATTAGGAATGCTTTCAAACCACATTCACTGACAATCTGTGTAAAAGGAAGACATTAAATTAAAAATAATGATGTTAAGATGATAAATTACGTACTTACATTCTGCTGATGCTACATTTATATACATTAAAACAGGCCTGACTTATTTGGTTAAATGTAAGACCTTACTGTTTTAAAACTTTTGGAATTATTTGTATTTATTTGCATTATTTCGTCACCCAGCAAACATTTGCTTACTTTAGATGCTGCGTGTCCTTAAATGAGGGTGTACTTCTTCAGGGCCTAATAAAGGGTTACTACCCCTGCTTTAACAACTAATTACCATGGTTTCATAATGCACATTTAATAAGCATCGCAATCCTATTTTACTGGTGGGGAGGGGTTCCACCTCACTAAGCTACTTATAATTTGCTTCGGATTTTGCTCCATTGATATGATATAATATATAAAAAAAACATTAAAAAATGATATTCTTGTCAAAAAATAAAAGGCCTAAAGTTTAGATATTTAGTATTACCTAGTGGTACTCTACCGAATTAGTCAAAGTGCGGTTCTGTTGTCAAAATGGCCTCATCCTGAAGGTAAGAGTCTACATTGACTAACATAATGAAAACATAAAGAAAGCCCTCTTGTCTGAAGCCACTAGGTCTAGAGCCTTGATATTTGGTATGTAGCATCACCCAGTAGAACATAGTTAACTTTGCTCAAATTATGACTCGGATGACAAAAATAACCCCAGCTGGGGGATCACCAGAAGCATAGCCAATTTCCAATAGATACCTTTAGATAAGAAGATTTAAAAAAAACTCAGGTGAGCGATTCATGTTTACTTGGCCCTCTTGTTAGCGTGTGTCAATACTTGATATGATATCACAGTTTAAGAATAAAAATGATGGTTACGTTTGAAATGTTTATTTTTTTCACGCCATTTTCTTAATATGACAATGCCCTGATATACAAGTAATAGCAATATATAAATATACCTGTATATCAAAATGTCAGATTTTGATGCAAAAATCGAAACTATTTTGGCAGGTTTTTATAAGTATGCACAACAAAATGTATAAAGTTGAATAATACAGCATCACATTTAAAACAAGATTAATAATAACTATAAATAGAAACACTTTACTAGTCAGATTACAAAAAAATGGATTTGTTTTGATTAAAACACTGATTTTCACCCAATAAAAAGGCATTTTATTTCTGACATTGACTTCATAATAAGACCAGGGTTTGATTAAATTAGACTCAGTAATCATTTTTCAGTATTTCTGTCCTGGTGTCAAGTATCTGCTGCTACAAATAGATTACAGAAATACGTGATTTCGTTCCTAAAAATGATTTTTTCACCCATTTTTAACACCACTGCCTCTCTTTGAAAAAGTAATTCCGATGATACAAGAAACTTCAACATCATGCTGTATCATTCATACAATAATTTTCCATTTTACAGATGGGGAGGGGTTCTGTCTTAACTAAGCGACTTTCTTCTATATTTTTGCTCTACCAATAGTTTTCATAAAAAACAATCACTACAAATTGCCTAATAGAATTTGGACAGAATATTACCAAACTCGCTAATATAAAAGATTATGGCGATAAGACAGCTCAACTAAGTGATAACTTGCCAAATGTTGCATGCAAACAACTTTTCCGCCGAATGGCATTACATGCAAACATAGACTCCTGGATGTGAGAATATTTTATAACAGCAAATGCGCCTGAAACGGACATTAAAAGCAAACATTCTCATGTTTGCAAGTATCGTTAAAACAACACGCTACATTTGTAACAACAAAAAACATTGCATTCTATTTGAAGAAATTATTTCATAGATCCTAATAAACAAACATTTTTTGCGTAAAAATGTGAATATTTTCTTATCCATCAGTTTAAACATTTGTTGTGGATAATCAAAAGAGCCGTCTCATTGCGACAGTTCTTTTGATTACCCACAACATATGTTTAGTTGAGCAATACGAAAAAAAGATTACGCACTCTAGCCTAAATGTCTGCTATTGCTATCATCCACAGTTGCTGAAGTTGTATGGTTTGGCTTGTCCATTATTTCAACAAAATTTGTCAAGTAACATGCAGGATGGCTCAAGCTGTTTTAAGACTGCGTTTGAAAGCAATTTAATGCTAGGCGAATCCTGGTGTGGTTTGTGCTAAATGCTATCAAAAAGACGGATTTGACATTGTTTGAATATTTGTATAAGCTTTATTTTGGCTTGAAAATTAAATTTGTGTGTAGTTTTATTAGGATTTTTTTTTAATGTTCCGGATTAACGGTTTACTATAGAGACAAACTACAATGGTTTTCAATGTGGGGGGAGGAGCTTTCTAAATCATTGTTTGCTTTAGTGATAATAAATCTGTCAACATCCTTTTGACACCAGCACTCTCAGATGTTTATATAACAAATTGTATCGTACATTGTGATACTTGATTAACTCTTATCCAGCAATTACCTTTGGTCATATGCTTTCCATTAACAGAGGTTGTGGTTTCATTAAGCCTGGGCAGAAGTTGGTGATAACTTCCCGCTTTCTGATCACCAGGATGAGCTTCATGGCAATGTACGCCTTTAGAGTTACATACAACTTAATCTCCTCCTCTGTTAAAGAAGTTTGCAAGGCGATTTATGAACATTACAAAGGATTACTCACCACCAGTGCCAACAGCATTACCCTGCCATCTACTCCTACCATGTATTTGGATGAAATTCCCGCCATGCCCGTGTCAGGGTGGGTAGTCACGTGGTTTCTGTTAGGATACACTGTACGGAAAAATGGCGGACTTCTTTCCACACCGATGTTTTAAGCAAAAGTAAGTAGATATTTCTGCGTGTTTTTTCATCTTTACACAGAAAGTTATACACCATTTTCCAGCCCCCATTTTTCCCGCTCTAACGATGCCAGGATATCCTCAGAAAGCTTCTTACTTTGAGTACAGACTCTGTCACAAAATTTTTAGCGGCAGAGATCGGGCCTGAATGTGGAAATAAGCTGTACGGACAACATTTGTGACAGAGTTAGTACTCAAAGTAAGAAGCTTAAAGATGCTATCCTGGTAGCGTTTGATAGGGGAAAATGTGGGCTGGAAAATGGTGTATAACTTTCATGGTATAGATGAGAAAACATAGAGAAATCTACCTACATTCGATCAGAATGTCCGTACAGTGTAATCGAACATCCGTACAGTGTATCCAAGCAAAAACCACGTGACTACCCACCCTGCGTGTGTCATTTACGGTATTCATGTCGCCATTAAGAAACCACATTAGTCTAATAGGGAATACTAAAAATACAAGGGTTTATGCTCTATTGTTCTGATTGGCATAGTAGATGCAGAGCACAAGTCCTTTTGGGTAAGTGTCGGAAACAACAGGTCTGCGTCCAATGCTGGCGTCTTCAGTGAATTATACTTGCGTATCGCTCAGCCGCTTGAAGAAAGAGGAAATACTATTGGCTTCCACCTAGCGGAGCTATTCCCTCAAGGTGACAGCAGCACCCCATACTTCACACTTGGAGACGAAGCAGTTCCTCTTCAAGCCGTATTACATCAGAAGGATGACATATGAGCAAAGAGTTGTTAACTATCGATAGTCCCAGGCAAAAAGATTCGTGGAGAATACCTTTGGTATCTTGGCGCAAAGGTGGAGGCGTTTGCTTACGACCATAGAGTACCGCCCCACCAGTGCCAACAGCATTGGTCAAGGCGTTATAATGTTGCACAATTGGATACACGCTAGAGCCCCAGCCCTTCAGCTCTCCTATGCTGATCAGGAGGATGAGCAAGGCAATGTTATTTCTGATTCTTGGTATCAAGGCTTCCAGCTTCTTGTAGACACCAGCTTAGATGTCCTTCGTCACGCGAGAAACAAACTTCAAAGGGATTATTTATGTGCCAATTTCAATAGCCCTGTGGGAAGACTTTTATGGCAGGACCAGGTTTGTAAGCAGGACATTACATTTTTATAATTATTACAGTTGGTCTTGAATAAATGATGTATCATTGAAATTAAAGTGACACATACTTGCAGAGAGCATTTAATTCAGTTTTTTCTTAGTGTCTAACATAAAAGGGAAAATATGTGCTAATCAAACATAGGTTAAGATAAACACAAATGTTGATTTTTTCCATCAGTTTTAACATACACTGCTCAAAATATTCAAAGGAACACCTGATAATGTTTCATATGTGATAATGTTAGCCCCTGCCCTATAGGCAAGCCATACATTTCACTGGACAATAAGGTAGAAACTTAGTTGCTTTTGATATATTTGCAAAGAGAGTCACGTATTGGATCAAAAAAGTTTTTGACAAAATATTCGCTGCTCAATTCATGGCTCAAATTTTGTAATTTTTAATTATTTTCTTTAAAATTTCGATTTTTTTTGCTGGAACTCTGTAGAAACTTCGGAATTTTTAATAGCCTACCCTAATAATTTCCACAACATTAAAAGGCTATTGAATGAACATAAATTATTGTTTTGTGATGTTTGATTGAAAAAATTCTTTATATCGGTCACATCATCCTTAATCAGTAACTAATGTATCACAGGACAAACATGTTTTGCCTTATTAATCCAACTCTTCCTATGAGTCAGACTGTGCATGTGTATTGTGATCAATGGCAAAACACACAATGATCCTTTAAATATATTGAGCAGTGTATATTCTGGGTGTTTATGAACTGCTTCATTGAGACAGTTTTTGAGTTATCAAAAAAAATATAGTTTTTGGTGCTCGAAGAACCATTTCATCGTACGGTTTATTAGGCACCCACATCATATGGTTTGGCTTAGAAATAAGCAAAATATCTTTTATTATGCACCCCAAGGCCAGAGGCCTTTAAAAAGACAAGCAATGCTCAGGAACTGTCACAACCAACGCCAAAATATTGTCATCAAAACCGAAAATAAATTCTTATTTGTTTGCGTCTATACATCCCAATCAACAATTTTCAGTCATGTCGGGACATAGCCTTGTCATCCTGGGTTGATCCAGTATATAAAAGTGGATAAAATAGACTCCATACCTTCCTCGCTGGAACAAAAAGAGATGGCGAAACACAAGTAGTGTCAGCTTATTGTTTGATTAGATTAAGCGTCCATCTCTAATGGCCATTAGGGATCAGCCCTCCATGCGACACTTACCAGATCCATTGTGGTGCTTCGTCCATTTGAAAAAAACGTATACTTGATACATGTATAGTCTTTCTCCTCCCAGACCATAGCCGTTTAGGGTATATCCATTTTAGTATAAACTAACTCATTCAAAGATTTTATCATCAAATTTCAAAATTATAACACCCTGCCATAATGATTAGTTTTTGATATAGCCAGTGTCTTGAAAATAAAATAAAACTAGAGTGTCTTGCTACAGGATAAAGCAGGAATTTTCCACCAGCTGATCCTTTGATCTCACCCTACCACGGAGCAAAGCACTGTTTATAAATTGGCATATTCCTGCTGTGATTCTATTGACGTTTGAGTAAATGTTTGTCGAAATGGTTGTTCCCATTGTGTGTGGGGGTGTGTTTTGTCATTTTGTTGAGTGGCTTTGGTGTTCTTCCTAGATAAGTAATCATCCTGCTAATTGCTTTGCTTTAATCGTGATGTACCTGTCTGTGACCTCTGTCTCTTCCTCGCGGTGTTGTGAGTTTGTCTGATGTCTTTGATTGTAGTACTTCCTGGTAATACTCATTGGCTTTGGTAGATTATATATACACACAAAAGCTGTAGATAACAACGAAAAAGCAACAGAGTGAATCACCACATCACCAAGGTGATCTGTCTTTTCTAGGTGTAGTCTTCTTTCTCAGTGGCATCGTGTCTTTTCAGTCTGAATTCTGAATTTAACTCTGATGACGATGGTTGTCGTTCTGTATTTAATGCGATATGGTGGTCTTACTTTTGTCGAGGGCAGCCGCACAACTGCAACGTGAAAAAAAAATTGCAGTTGCTGTATGTTTCGTAGTATTCCTGCAGCTTCCATGCAAGAAATGCAAGGCTATCGCAAGTTGCTCGCCCAGCTATCGTGCAATCTTTGTGAGACAAATTCAAGGAAAAAAAATGGGAGCAGCCCTAGCCTCACTTCGTGCGCATCAACGCTTATTGTGAGGGACTAGTGAGGCTGCTAGCAGCCGTCTTGGGACCTCGGAATATCGCTCAAAAATAGTAAGGAAAATGAACATGTTGATATTTCTCGGTACAACGTTGCGCCAGCCTTGCAGTTCGTGAGATGTCCTTGTGGCTGTCGCACCAAACACTCCAGAAATGTTGCCGTATACAGCTGTGAATCTGCCCTACGATTGATGTTAACAGGCTTAAGGAGCTTCATATGAATTTGAGTTCAATTTGCAGGGATTTTAATACCCACTTAGGGAAAATGTCCATGGTTTTACCCGCAGTGTGTTTGTGTGTGGGGGTAGGGGGTAAATAGCAGGGAACTGCAGACAAAAAGTTAAAATCCCCGCGTTTCCCTAGCTGTGGCAGTGGTTACCAATTACAAGTGCATTACCTGTTTACATTGCACTGCTATGTTTGCCTAGGTTAATCAAATGCCTGACATTGTATCCCTTGCACTATGGGGCTAGTGTAAAAGTAAAAACACAGCATATTTGCCTGGTTATCCCCGCCCTGCTCAAGGGGCTGGAGATTAGGTTACACATAACTGGTACATACCCCCCTCTTCATACACACACCATCACCCCCTCCACCAAAGACCTAGTGGGGTTCTGGTTACCTCACCACCTGTAGACCAGGACCAAGCAGTTAATATAACCGCCTCACAAGATCTAATACTGCTTGTTTGAAACAATTCACAATTTAGCTAGGTGTTAAGATTTTCTCTTCATCCATTTGCATAGGCTTTGATGTGCGGGCCAGTCGCTAGAAATGCATGTGCAAGCCAGTCGCTGTTCTTCCATGACGTGTGTTAGAAAAGATAATCTCCAGTTTCCCAGGGAGCGGTTTCTAGAGGTTTATCGTTGAATACAAGCTAACCCAAGTGATGCTGAATATTTCTTAATAATATGTTAAACGCTTCTTTTCAAATTTGACCCTTTTAATTGCATCATTCCATTTGTAAACATGTATATTAACCATAGTAGAAAGTAGTGTGGATCCTTATCAGATGGCTTCCTCCGAAACCGGGCCTCGAGGTTATAAGACTTGAGTTCATTTTCATACTCAAAATAAAGCGAATTGATTGCAAGCATCCAACAATTACACTTTTTTTTGAGTTTCAGACGGTATACTCAAGTTTTATAACTTTAGGGCCAGGTGATCTGGATCTGCATTGTTTTTAAAAAAGAAAATTCAGGAATATTTTATGTTATATACTTCCTTTCAAATTTTATCCTTTTAACCTGTACCATTCCAAATGCAAGCATGCATTTTAACCAATTATAGAAAACAGTTTTGATCCTGACCAGATGGCTTTCTCCGAAACCAGCTGATCTGAATCTGCATTGCTTTTAAAAAAAAGATAAATCATGGCATCAGCTAGCTGACAAATAAAATAGGATCAAGTCATAATGCTTTGCTGTGCAGGCTTGTCAGAGCATACGTTTGCTACCACTATAATCTACAGTTTGACAGGGAGAATTTCTAGAGGCTTTCACTAGATAAACAATTCATCTTGTAATTTTGCAGAGAGTTGACATAAATAAACAGTTGCTGATTGGGAGGTGAGTTTAATGTTAAACTGCCTTACTAGAATCTAGTAACTTAGGCATTTGGTGTCTGTCGTCTAGGTAATGCGAAGCAAACTGATATAGTCCTCGTACATGTATGCATTTAGTACCCCAGAAATAAATAACATATAAAAGAAAATTGACAATTTACCGTTTCGTAATTTAAAAACAGATAAGATCAGCATATAAAATTGTATACGCTGTATTACAGCTGCATATGTATGAAGTGGGAAAGATACTTTGCTGCAGAAAATCGTAAATTATGTGCAACATCTTTTCATTGATTGCAATTTCATTAATGATAAAGAAAAATGTTCTGTCGGGTATGGCAACGGCTTTGAGTTGCAGCTTTGGCTGTTGCCATACCAACACGGGCATTTTCCTTGAAAATGAAAACCGTTGTTTGCATTGTAATATTGAGCCACAGCATGACGAAGCCTTAAAAATGACATGTCGCCAGGGAAACATTTGCCCAGGCTGATCCCTTGCGCGTGTCAAAATATGAGCACAGTGATGATTGGCCTGTCTAGATTGGTTAAAAGAGTATTTTGTGTGTATTTTCCAAGCACTGGCTCAAATTCAAATACCTTTTATAATGACACATTTCTGATATTATTAAAACCGGTGCCTTCGCAGGTCGCCTATTCAATGAGCAGCACACTCCTACCATATGAAACCTTTATCATAATGAAAAGCGAATACACCTGTATATCACTCAGACGGAAATACTCTCTCTCTCTCTCATTTGACATTCAGTAATCTTGTTCATCCTCTCTCAAAAGCCCAAAAGTCGTGTGTGACTTAATGCAAATCTTTAGCGGAAAATTCCACTCAAACAAGCAAAATTAACGAATCAGCGACTTTGCACTAGACACATCTAAAGTAACTCTACACTGTCCGCCATACAGATACTTTTAATTTGGAATTTTTATATATGATTATTTGCTCAAGGGTCAGTTGACCTTTTTCCAGAGATTTATCAGCTTGATTGTAAGGTTAATGAGGGATAACCTCGATCCCTATTGACCTAATACGAGGTTTATAAAATTCGTTTTCGAACTAAAATACTTCTTCTAACATTGAGTATTTTCTGAGGATGCTAAATTATAGCTAACCTTGCATGTTTAAGAATTTCCTGCATTTGCCGAGTTATACTATGAAATGAAACAGCGCTCCCACATATGCATTACTTTATGAACATATCTTGTCGGCTGTTCTATGGTTACATTCAAATGACTATGGCACACTTCGAATCGAACTATAGTCCCTACTATATTAACTATAGTTCGATTCGCACATCGATAGTCGCTTAGTCCTACTAGAGATAAACGGTGGGTCAGAGCACCGTTACTCTAGTAGATTGCCTGGTTCCCTTCTTTAGCCCTATCTAACAAGAAGGGTTCAAGATCTGTCAGTAGCCTCAAAATAATTTGTTTCAGACTATAAATACTCGCTGTGCTCTATTTGCGTTCCTTTTTATTCGTAATTGTTAATTAGTGTTGGCTGTGCAGTATATGAACATCATTTTCGTCTGCAATGAAGGCTATTCACTTTGTTTACTTGGCAACCGACTAAAGTTCCAACTGTAGCCGTTCGGATGTAAACGTGTGCGCGCACCTATTACGTAATAACTATTATACTAGTAGGAACTTTAGTTCGATTCGAAGTGGGCCTATATTTATTGTCATTATTGGATTCTCACGTGACCGTTAAGATATTGTTTGAACAAAAAGTAATAGGATACAAAAAGATTTCAAGCGTTTCTTAAGGTTATTGATATTGGGGTGCAACGTAAATTAGTATAGCTGTAAAGCGCTGTTTATAATCTTGACGTTGTCATTCCCTCCACTTTTCTTCCGTGATTTCATCAGTCATAAATGCATGGATAGAATTTGAGCCGCGACATGAGCTTTTCAAATAAGTGTCATTTTGACATGAATATACTCAGATGAGCCTGTAGAGCCTCCTTTAAGCTTAAAAACTCAAAATGCTGTCCGGTAAGTAGCTTAACATAAAATATTCATGCGACTAACAAAGGCTCTGATCAGACCGCGCATATGCGCAGGCTGGTCTGAGCCTTTTGTGGATGCACATACCACAATGTCGGAAATCTCATGTCGCGGCTCATTTCATAAATCGTATACTGTTAATGTAAGGCCACAATAGAGTTATTCGCATTGAATCGTGAAGCGCCATTTTTGTCATTTGTCTTGATTAACTCACTTGGATGCGAGCAGCCGGCGGCTTTTTCGAGACTATTTTAAGCCACATACGCGACGTTGCGACCATTTTTAAATTGCGGTCAAATTGATAAATACATACATACAAAGACACGTTTTCTGCAACAATCGCACGATTTTCGCACGATTATCCCACGAACCATTGGCGAATTCGAGCTGTTGCAAGACATTCGCGTGACAGTCGTGCGATATTTGCTCGCACAATGACATTGCGCACATTTATCACCAACGATCGTGAGTTTACACATGGTTCAGTTTTATTTAAGCGCAATTTAGTCACGAGGTGTCTTATATATGTCGCAATTGATTCGCAATTTAGTAACATTTACTTAGCAAATATTTCGTGTTCCAAACTGCCAGTAACTAAATTGTGAAAGGTCCACTACATGTACAAGTTCGCGACGGGTTCGAGACACCCGCGATGACTGCGATTATTGTGCGAGGAACTTTGTTGCATAACATTTTTGATATGTTCATTTTTTTAACGATTAGCCATTTTCGCCAGTTTGCGACATGAGGAAATTACGTATAACAGTGACTGTTTCAAGACGTCTTTGCGACACAGTCGCGAATGCATGTCAACAGATGTCGCAAAAACAGTCGAATTCCAGCCTGAGTAAGATAGGGACTTAAATTACTCGATCCAGATTTATATGAATGAACTATCTAGATGTTGGGACTATATACTGCTAAACAAAGATTTAGCACAGATTTTAATATCATGTCCAGGGTTGAATGAATATGAAACATTTTATTTGGTATTAATCAACAAGTATGGGGATCTTCAAATTAATGTGTTTTTTCGTAACCGCCAGACAAAACGTAATCTGGCAAGGCAATAGTGGATTGGTGTTACTTTTAAAGTCATGCGCAAGTAAAGGATACAAGCTCACATCCGAAATTAAAACTTTTGATTCTAACGTAAAGCAAACGGTTCTTAATAATGAAAAAAAACGTTGATAACGTCCGAGAATGGTGCCCGTTTATGCCATGTTTCTGCGTTCCATAATGACGTTAAAATGCTATTTTCCTTTTTTTTTACTCTAAGCGTCCATGTAATTGTGGCACAAGCACCCTGAATAGTTCGCTTAGTCATTCATTTGAAAACGTCTTCTATGGATAGTGTTACCACCTACATTTAGCCTAGAATTCAGATAACGTCACTTTTCATGAATCAAATACGCAGAGACAAACTTTTATAAACTTGCCTTACCCTCAATTGTCTTTCTTATAGCACCGTTTTAAACACGAGAATACTTTCAATTAAGCATGTCTATACAACGATAACAGTACTGTTTTTGACTTATAAACGCTGTTATAAAAAGACGTTATTTGTTTCTGAGACTCAACGTTTGCTTCACAGGCTCAATTGAGACTACCTCAATTTGTTTTCAGAATGGCTGTTCGACCTAACCGGAAAACGAGAGACTTTATAAACCGAATAATTCGGATGCTGTATCACTTTTATATTGCGAATAATGCACTCGAAACACGTTTTTAACCCCTTCCTTGTTTAACGCAACGAAGAACGCAGTAGAAATCAAATTAAATTACTCCAATGTCTTTCATTAAGAATTGAAAGTTATTTTGTGAAACGCAGACAAAATAACTTTCAATTCATTACGGAAACCGCTCCGTGCGAAATTTAATATATACCGGACTACTTTCTGCTGATCGAAGACTTCCGTATATTTCCGATAACGAGGAAGTTGGAACAAGTATTAACTTTATAAAATCAGTAGCAGTCGTTTAGCTTTGGAAATTGCAGGACACACATTTACTTTATATAATACGTCTGTGCGCGCGTGCGCGCAGTAAAGTGTTATTTTATTTTATTTCTCGATGTTGTCTCGGTAAGATGAGATTAATAAATGCTTAGCTGAATCTAGAAATCCCACCTTCATTGTTGCGCAGTTGTTTAAGTCCAAAGCATAAGATATAAGCCTTGTTAACCCATATAAGACCAGTGCCTTTTGTGGGACAGTGCCGAACAGTGCAGATCCAGATCAGACACCGCAACTGGAAGTGGCGTTCGATCAGGGTCTCCACTGTTGCTTACAAAATGCTCTTGTAAAATTTGAATAAACATGTAAAGTACCACTCTACAACCCTTAAAACGGAAATTGACTGGTCCATTTGATAAGAGTTGAATGTTTTATAAGGCATACATGAGTATGTTAGACCAAAAATTGGACAGTTATGTCGTATCCTAACATAAAATTTATGATACGGGGATGGTTTCTGAGTTATAAATAGTTTGGATACGGATCAGGTTCTACGAAATGTCCCGCTTGATCTGGATCTAAACTGCTTGAAACTTGGTGAGCCTTGTATCTACCATAAGGGATGGTTGATAATAACATTTATAAGCAGTTTTTGGGCCTGATTTGGATCTAAACTATTTGAACAATTCAAACCTAGATCAGACGCATCACGCGCGACGTTAGATCTCGGTCTCCATTGTGTGTGTTGCGCCAGGTCACATTTTTGTACATATTTTATTCCGTATCCCGCTATTTAAAGGACATTGTATTTGCAATGAAAATCAAGGTACACGCTGAGCGTCGGCGACCGATCAGTCACTGCGCAATAACTAGCCAACATACTCATTTGAGCCTAGAATCCATTACAGTCTGGTCGGGGAAGACAGTGGTTCGGCTGGTAGAGCCGTAGACTGGAGATAGAATGGTTCGAGACTCGCCTGGGTCACTGTGTTGTGTCCTTGAGCAAGACACTTTATCCGTTCTTTGTTCTAGTTCAACCCAGGAAAACAGAAAATTATTCCGACATGATTGAAATTGTTGACTGGGGTGTAAAGAAGCAGCACAAACAGAACAAATCCGTTTGATCACAGTTTTTCTGTTTGAAGAAGATGCAAGCATTCAAATTGAACGAATATTTTGAAATGATTTTGTCCTCCCTATATATTATAAACCCAATTATGCCGGATAAAATCGTACATCCTAATTAGAAAAAGGGGGTTAGCTAAAATTTTCTGATTATTATGGTTGCTGTATGCGTTTTTATGGTCACCAAATGGTGTTGACTTCGACTGTCGTATCCTAACATACTGTGTCTACTGTGACTGAAACTCCGATGAGATTGTGCCTAGTGTGGTAGCTCATCTTGGTCTGCACTGTTTGCCAAGGTTCCATTATTTGGACAGAATATGATAATATGTCTCTGTAAACCTTTTTTAAATTTCTAGTATTGCCTCAATGCTACTTTTCGCAAATGGTGGAGACCGAGATTTGATACGGGTCTTCACTGTTTGCTGAGACAAAAACGATCTTCACAGAAAAATATGCAATTTTTATTTGGAAATTACAACATTCGATCCATCGATATATACAATGGACCTTCTAAAGTTTAAAGTAACAAGCGGAGGAAAATGGTTAAAAAATGAACATACAGATCTACACAGAAGCGCTACACGATTTTTACGACCTAAAATAGGTCGGTAAAGTTAGCACTAATTTTGCTGCAGCAAAAAACGGTAAGGTTGGCAGCAATTTTTCTGCAGCAAAAAACGGTCAAGTTAGCAGCTGCAGCAAAAAACGGTAAAGTTGGCAGCAATTTTTCTGCAGCAAAAAACGGTCAAGTTAGCAGCAGCAGTAAAAAACGGTAAAGTTAGCAGCAATTTTTCTGCAGCAAAAAACGGTCAAGTTGGCAGCATTTTTTCTGCAGCAAAAAACGGTCAAGTTAGCAGCAGCAGTAAAAAACGGTAAAGTTAGCAGCAATTTTTCTGCAGCAAAAAACGGTCAAGTTAGCAGCGATTTTGCCGCAGCAAAAAATGGTAAAGTTGGCAGCAATTTTATGGCAGAGAAAAACGGTCAAGTTAGCACAAAATTTCTGCTAGCACAAAATTTCCTGCTAGCACAAAGAATTTGCTGCCAGCAGAAAAAAATCTGCTAGCACAAAAATTTCTTTCTAGCAAAAAATTTGCTGCTAGCAAAAAATTTTCTGCTAGCACAAAAATTTCTGCTGCACAAAATTTGCTGCTGGCAAAAAATTTTCTGCTAGCACAAAATTTTTTGCTAGCACAAAATTTGCTGCCGGCAAAAAATTTTCTGCTAGCACAAAAATGCAAAAACATATCTGCTAGCACAAAAAATTTTGCTAGCAAAAAATTTGCTGCCAGCAGAAAAAATTCTGCTAGCACAAAAATTTCTTTCTAGCAAAAAATTTGCTGCTAGCAAAAAAAATTCTGCTAGCACAAAAATTTCTGCTAGCACCAAATTTGCTGCTGGTAAAAAATTTCCTGCTAGCACAAAAATTTCTGCTAGCAAAAAATTTGCTGCCAGCAGAAAAAATTCTGCTAGCACAAAAATTTCTTTCTAGCAAAAAATTTGCTGCTAGCAAAAAAATTTCTGCTAGCACAAAAATTTCTGCTAGCACAAAATTTGCTGCTGGCAAAAAAATTTCTGCTAGCACAAAATTTTTTGCTAGCACAAAATTTGCTGCCGGCAAAAAAATTTCTGCTAGCACAAAATTTCCTGCTAGCACAAAAAATTTTGCTAGCAAATAATTTGCTGCCAGCAGAAAAGTTTCTGCTAGCACAAAATTTGCTGCTAGCAAAAAAATTTCTGCTTGCACAAAAATTTCTGCTAGCACAAAATTTGCTGCTGGCAAAAAATTTTCTGCTAGCACAAAAATTTTTGCTAGCACAAAATTTGCTGCCAGTAAAAAAAATTTCTGCTAGCACAAAAATTTCTGCTAGCACAAAAAAATTTGCTAGCAAAAAATTTGCTGCCAGCAGAAAAAATTCTGCTAGCACAAAAATTTCTGCTAGCAAAAAATTTTCTGCCAGCAAAAAATTTTCTGCTAGCACAAAAATTTCTGCTAGCACAAAAATTGCTGCTGGCAAAAAAAATTCTGCTAGCACAAAAATTTCTGCTAGCACAAAATTTGCTGCTGGCACAAAAATTTCTGCTAGCACAAAATTTTCTGCTAGCACAAAATTTGCTCCTTGCACAAAAATTTGCTGCTGGCACAAAAATTCCTGCAGGCACAAAATTTGCTGCAGGCACAAATGAGCAGTGACATGAGATTTCCAACAATGTCGTATGTGCGACCAGCAGAGGCTCAGACGAGCCTGCGCATACGCGCACACTGATCAGAGCCTTTGCTTGTCGCTTAATCATAATATAAGTGTTAAGCTACTGATCGAACTTAATTTGGTGTTTCTAAGCTTAACAGGAGGCTGCACAGGTTCGTCTGAGTCTACAGTTGTCAAGATGGCACATTGTTGGAAATCACATGTCACGGTTTAAATATTCCTGAATACCGGGCAGCGTAGGTAGTCGGTAACGTGTCTGGCTACAGATACGTGTCTTACTGCAGATCCTGGTGTCCCGAGTTTGATCGCAGCCCGGTCTCATACTTTCATTGAGATTGATCGTGAAATAATTTCTACCGTCATATCACTCTTTTCCGCTATATCATTCAAGAGAAGTAGCTGTCAGTTTTAAGCGAAAGTATGCGCACGAAGTACTGGTTTGATTTGATTCATTACGTCCCATCAACAATCATTCAGTTATATAGGAAAGGGTCTTCCAGGGTTGAACCAGTACTAAGCTAGGATAAATATGTCTTGCTTAAGGGCACAACGCAACGCCGCCGGTGAGGCTCGAACCCGCGGCCACTCGGTCTCGAGTCAAGCACTCTCGCTCCCGAGACAAAGTACTGGTTAACCGCTTCTTCAAGCTTCAAAACTAACAGAACCATCGCCTTAAAATGGACAGCAGCCTAAGTCACTGGGGGTGGGGGGGGCTTAAATGCATTTTACTGGTAACAAATCTTCGTCAAGTCACATTCTTAGCAAAGATGATATATTTATGCCAGATTACAAGAGGACAAGCAAGCAGTCACGCACATACACAGTGAGGCGGGCAGCTAGATACATAAACTCACAACCCTCGGGTGATTCAAACGCCTACCACCTGCTTTCTATTGGGATATCTCAGAACATGGCTTGGCGGCCAAACAAGAGCGGAAATTAACAATACAAGTATAGTTGGCAACTGTCGGTTCATTTGAATTCATTGTGTCTAGTTAGAGCAGATGATTTGCCATAAATCATATGATTATTTCTTGAATGGTCGATTTAACCAAAAATATACTGAACAAAAAAAAATAAGTTTACACTTTAACCAATTTAACAAAAACTCATTACGTTAAAAGGTATGCGTATATGACAAAGATCAGGAATCAATGCAATCAAGTACTACACCTGACGCATGACACCACATGGGAAAGTGACAAAATCTCAACATCACATACAAGCAAGAGGTTTACCCCTTCCAAGCATGGATGACCACAAGGCTGCAATTAACAGGCAAGAAAGCATGACAAACACGAAACATAAATAACAAGAAGGATTCACAAAAGAAACACCGCCTTGGCCACACGTCTGACAAGACAACCATGCGAAACTTGATCAGGCGTTCATGAATAACGTTGAAAAACGTTAAACTGCATTTTCTACGGCGTTACTTATTAATGCATAAGTAACTAATATTAGTTCATTTATGAAACAGTGGTTACTTAGCCTATAATTGTAATTGGTTTTGAAATGGACTATTCCGAAGAGGGGTGTGATCAAAGTTATTGTTCAATGAATAATGTTTTGATTAAATTTTTCGTTTTTCCAAGGGTAAAGTAAAAACAAACGTAGACTTCTCTTATTAAAAGAGTATTTAAAACGTTTAAAATCGGGTGTCTTTTCAGTGTAAATGTCGGATGTTCAACCCCTGTTATACCCACGGACTATACCAATTTTTCACACTCGCCAGCAGGTCTAATGGTCTAACTTAGAATAACTTAAAATTGTAATTAATATTTCTACCAAGAAAATATTTCCAATTATGTATTATCAGCGGTTTTCTGGGGCGAACTTATTGATAATTCATTACTATAGATACGAAATTCTTAAATAAGTATATTAAATTATAGGTATTTAAAGGACTATTCTGTAAATCATTGTGACGTCATTCATTCTATATTTAGCAGTGTGCGATAAAACAGTGCCACGATAAAACAGAAACAAACTTTTCATTTTATTAGAAAAAAGGAGCAAGAAAAAAAAGTTAAACAAATAAACAGAACGTACAACGGGCATACACGCAGAAAATATGAATAAGCAAAGAAAATAACCTAAGAAATATTAAAGGCAAAACGCGGAAAATAGGTCATTCGATTGCTGAGGTTTGTTTCGATGTTGTGTCAAACGCGGAAGCAATCATCATCTTTCTTTATTTTGCTACTGGCACGCTAGTAGATTTTTTCTATCACCCGCAAACTCATGGCTGGGGTTGGGTTTCTTTCCATCAAAAGGAGGAAAATGCATGGGATATTATTCTTTCGACTTGAGAAGTCATAGTTTTTCTTGTTCTTTTTTAAAATACTGTATAACAAGGGACGTAATGCAGTCTAACTTTTTCTTTCCCCGCGGACAAGTATTGGTTTTCATAAAAGACTGATGATAACAAGTATTCACAAAAGCTTGCTTCCCCATCACCGTCTGATTGGATGGTTTATTAGCGAAACGTCAAGCATTTAATGACTCATTTCAAAGCCGCTTTAATGTATATCTCATTTCGAAAAAAAAACCTTCATAATTATCCTTCATCTATTATTACTCATAAGAACCTTTCAACAACGCCGTTTATAACATGTAACACATGTTATAATTTTTCTTGTTAAATCTGGAAGATTATCTTTACGATATTTTGAATATGTAAACACACTATTCGGGAGTATTTCTGTCTGAACATCGAACATCAAGAAGTAACGTCTGCGATGTATACTGTACTAATGTTACGGTATGTCAAAATGAGCGTAAGAAGGCTTTTGGCAGATCACCGCCATACCAAGAGTAATCAGCACGGTATAGATGTTTGGTTGCTCAAGATTTAATGGAGAAATATAAAGTAAAAAATCGAAAAAATAACAATTTTTAAATGCTGGCAACAATTTTGCTGCTGGCAGATTTTTTTGCTAGCAGGAATATTTGTGCCAGCAGCAATTTTTGAGCTAGCAGGAATTTTTGTGCCAGCAGCAAATTTTGCGCAATCAGCAAAGTTTGTGCTAGCAGGAATTTTTGTGCCAGCAGCAAAGTTTTGCTAGCAGGAATTTTTGTGCCAGCAGCAAAATTTTGTGCTATCAGGAATTTTTGGGTCAGCAGCAAATTTTGAGCTGGCAGCAATTTTTGTGCTTGCAGAAATATTTGTGTTTTGTTTGTTTTGCTGCTTTACGTCCCAAGTCATCAACTATGGTCATGGCGAGACGGTCAGCTCACCTAACCACACCTTTCCTGGGCAAGCTTGAAGAAGCGGTTAACCAGTACTTCGTCATCGGAGCGCAGTGGCTCAGTGGTAGAGTGTTTGACTCGATACCGAGTGGCCGCGGCTTCGAGCCTAACCGGCGTCATTGCGTTGTGCCCTTGAGCAAGACGCATTAATCCTAGTTTAGTACCGGTTCAACCCAGGAAGACCCGTCCCTACATAACTTGTTGATGGGACGTAATGAATCAAATCAAACTAGTACTTCGTGCGCATACTTTCGCTTAAAACTGACAGCTACTTCTCTTGAATGATATAGCGGAAGAGAGTGATATGATGGTAGAAATTATTTCACGATCAATCTCCATGAAAGTATGAGACCAGGCTGCGATAAAAGTCGGGACACCAGGACCTACGCGGCCCGATATGAAGATTTGTGCTTGCAGCAACTTTTGTGCCAGCAATATTTTTAGTACCTGCAGCAAATTTTGTGCTAGCAGGAATTTTTGTGCCAGCAGCAAATTTTGTGCTGGCAGCAATATTTGTGCTAGCAGGAATATTTGTGTTTTTGTTTGTTTTGCTGCTTTACGTCCCCAAGTCAACAACTAAGGCCATGGCGAGACGGACGGCTCACCTAATCACATCTTTCCTCGGGAAGCTTGAAGAAGCGGTTAACCAGTACTTTGTCATGGGAGCGAGAGTGCTTGACTCGAGACCGAGTGGCCGCGGGTTCGAGCCTCACCGGTGGCGTTGCATTGTGCCCTTAAGCAAGACGTATTTATCCTAGCTTAGTACTGGTTCAACCCTGGAAGACCCGTCACTATATAACTGAATGATTGTTGATGGGATGTAATGAATCAAATCAAACCAGTACTTCGTGCGCATACTTTCGCTTAAAACTGACAGCTACTTCTCGGAAGGGAGTGATATGACGGTAGAAATTATTTCACGATCAATCTCAATGAAAGTATGAGAACGGGCTGCGATCAAACTCGGGACACCAGGATCTGCAGTCAGCCAGACACGTTACCGACTACCTACGCGGCCCGGTATTCAGCATCCTCGGTAACCCAGGCGTGACCCATTCCGTACCCACTGCATTCATCACCCCTGGGGCAACTGGCTTATATTTTCTCGTTTCCTATGAATATTCATATCAGCGGGGAAGACCTCAGTAGCCAATCAAAATGTCGGTAACATTATCGCTACTCTTTTGTGCGGAGGTATTTTTTCTTTTTCCGTTACTTTAAATAACTCGGGAAAAACCAATATCTGCTTTGATAAACAAATATGGCGGAAGCCTGTGTGCTTTGCAATGCAACAATTCAAGGCAAGCACTACAGAACCCTTGCGACCAAAGCAAATGTCGAGAAGTACGGCGCATTGTTGCAGACAATGGGAATGTGTTCACAAGGGAAAGCCTGTTATATCTGTGTTAATAAGTTGAATAAGATCGTCAATTTAAAAGGCGACATCCTTGCGAAGCAACAGAAGTGCCAATCGGATGTGGACGCTATTTTTTCACAACTCCAAAAACTGCCAGGTGTGGTAAATTCTGTTGCACCCGTTACTCCAATAAATATCCAAAAGGGCATTAAAAGACAGAGGACACCACAGACACCTAAATTGACTCCCAAGACCAAAAGACCTCTATTTACCACCCCACCCAAACTGGAGATATACAGCAAGAGAGAAGCAAGAGTGATGAATGCAGTGGGTACGGAATGGGTCACGCCTGGGTTACCGAGGATGGGTATTCAGGAATATTTGAACCGTGACATGTGATTTCCAACAATGTGCCATCTTGACAAGTGAAGACTCAGACGAACCTGTGCAGCCTCCTGTTAAGCTTAGAAACACCAAATTAAGTTCGATCAGTAGCTTAACACTTATTAAATAATTAAGCGACAAGCAAAGGCTCTGATCAGTGTGCGCGTATGCGCAGGCTCATCTGAGCCTTTGCTGGTCGCACATACGACATTGTTGGAAATCTCATGTCACTGCTCATTTGTGCCTGCAGCAAATTTTGTGCCTGCAGGAATTTTTGTGCCAGCAGCAAATTTTTGTGCCAGCAGCAAATTTTGTGCTAGCAGAAATTTTTGTGCTAGCAGAATTTTTTTTTGCCAGCAGCAATTTTTGTGCTAGCAGAAATTTTTGTGCTAGCAGAATTTTTTCTGCTGGCAGAAAATTTTTTTACTAGCAAAATTTTTTGTGCTAGCAGGAAATTTTGTGCTAGCAGAAATTTTTGTGCTAGCAGAAAATCTTTTGCTGGCAGCAAATTTTGTGCTAGCAAAAAATTTTGTGATAGCAGAAAACTTTTTGCCAGCAGCAAATTTTGTGCTAGCAGAAATTTTTGTGCTAGCAGAAAATTTTTTGCAGGCAGCAAATTTTGTGCTAGCAGAAATTTTTGTGCTAGCAGAATTTTTTTTGCCAGCAGCAAATTTTGTGCCAGCTGAAATTTTTGTGCTAGCAGAAAATTGTTTGCTAGCAGCAAACTTTTTGCTAGCAGAAATTTTTGTGCTAGCAGACCAAATTTTATGCTAGCAAAAATTTTGTGCTAGCAGAAAATTTTTTGCCAGCAGCAAATTTTGTGCTAGCAGAAATTTTTGTGCTAGCAGAAATTTTTTTGCTGGCAGCAAATTTTGTGCTAGCAGAATTTTTTGTGCTAGCAGAAATTTTTTTGCTAGCAGCAAATTTTGTGCTAGCAGGAATTTTTGTGCCAGCAGCAAATTTTTTGCTAGCAAAATTTTTTGTGCTAGCAGAAATTTTGTGCTAACTTGACCGTTTTTCTCTGCCATAAAATTGCTGCCAACTTTACCATTTTTGCTGCGGCAAAATTGCTGTTAACTTGACCGTTTTTTGCTGCAGAAAAGTTGCTGCTAACTTTACCGTTTTTTCCTGCTGCTGCTAACTTGACCGTTTTTTGCTGCAGAAAAATTGCTGCCAACTTTACCGTTTTTTGCTGCAGCAAAATTAGTGCTAACTTTACCGACCTCTACGACCGGATGTGATTTTCGCCTCCGGGTATTGCAGACATCCTGCTATCACACAGCCGTATCAAAAGAAAATATATTCCTACTTTTGTTGTTGATGTGTTTGTTTTTAACGTCCCACCAACAGCTAAGGTCATATGGAGACCCACGGCTTAAAGCTGGGAATCGATCCTGCGACCCCAGGTTTACAAGGCAAGCGGTTTATCCACTACACCAAAGCGGCAACTATATTCTTACTACTGAACTAAGCTGCCCGACAGAATCATTAGTACATGACGTTGAATGCGTGACAGTGCTCCTTTTCTGTAGCTCGCGAACGGCGCACGAAAATCCTTAGACATGAGTAGAAATAACCTGTCAAACTCCATGAAACCCGTGGTTCTATATATATATGATCTCGGACCCAACTGGGTCCGATATGCGATACAAATTTCGGGCTCTTTTAGCACGGAGAAGTTTTCAAGATGAATCTCGGCTACACAGTGGGCCGACTTCCAAAAGGCTTATTCAAATAGGCCGGGCCCGAGGCTATAGAACTTTTTTCATGCTCAACTCAACAAGTGACGTAGACTCAACTGCTCATAAAAATTAAATACCGACAAATGAAAAGTTTCTTGCTTTAGATCTTTGTCATGCTTGTAAATGTTAAAATTTTACCATTTATGAGCAGGATAGATTTCGTGCTCAGCTGAGCCAGTGACCTATACGTCACTTGCTGAGTTGAGTATGAAAAATGTTTTATAACCTCAGTGAGTTCTCGAACTACCGGTAAACCGTCGGCCCAGCACAGCTTTGTAGCTCTAAAACAGGAAACACAAATAAAAAAAAAAAACACTGATCAGCATGCGCGGAAAATTATTGCAGACGATTAAAGCTGCTGAATGAGGGCACCCATATTCATGCAAAACAGTAGAAATTATAAAGACATACTCACTGTGAGCTATCAAAACCAACCCACAATCAAATTGAGTCATTAAACAATTATTATTTTGTTTTTGTTCAGTCACACGACACACCTTTAGATTGTTCTGTGACTGATAAAATCGTCCAGACTGCTTAAATCGTCTTGAACCCGGGACCGGGCCACATAGCACAGTCGATGACGTGTCTGTCTTGCAGATCCAGCGGTCCCGAGTTCAATCCCGGCCTTGTCCCATACTTTCGTGGAGATCGATCATGAAATAATTTCTGCGGCCATTCTAGCTACTCCCTACAAGCTAAAGCATGTGCACGTCTTACTGGTTTACCGCTTAGTCAAGCTTACACGGGAAAATATTCGGCCGTCCCGATATGACCATAGTCGTTGACTGGGACGTAAAGCATCATTTGTATCACTGTAAGTGTAAGGATCTGTCCATATTATTGCAGTTGCTGAATGTTTTAAGGATAGAAAATGGTGCAGACCATGACGACACAGCATAATTGATCATAGCTTTCTTAACAAATGTAGACACAGGTTAGATGCGACATGCCTTTCCTGTGTTTATTGTCGATATGTCCTGGCAATTATATTTCTTCGGGGTATTGCGCTAATCCGCTTTCCCTAAGCCGTACCAAATGAAAAGTTATTCCAACTTTGTCATACGAATGTCTGCAACCAATATTACAGTGCATTCGATTGGTGCTTAAAATCAGAACCTACGCTGCTTGCTTGGCGTTTCGCTTTAACGACCCAGCAAATGACAATTCAGTCATGTAGGGCCAGTTTTTGAACTGCGTACATCGATCAGTGTTGGCATTTTACTTCAGTACACTTTACACATTAATGGCGCGCGTGTAAAATGAACCGTTCCTTGTGAAAACTGCCGTTGCTCAATTGAAAATAATGTAAGTGCAGAGTTTTGAAAAGCCCACAAATGATCTAAGTCTGATCTGCACATATACTGCCTGTTACTTTAAAACTCTGATTTGGAAGTTTACGAGCTGAGCAGATCAGTTTATGTCCTATATTGTATGGAATTGTTTATATAGCTTTTACCATGAAGTGGCTCAAACAACCTGCTCCATTTTTACGAATACACGATGGTTTCCGGAAATCGACGAGTCCGCGTAGTAATATCTCTGAAAGCGTGAATAGTTTTATATCGCAAATATATGCTTATATTTTTATTAAGATCAAAAAAATTAAAAAGCATTTACGATTTTCAAAAAAATGTAAATTTATTTTTTGGTTATACTTTGTATTTCCATTTAAAATATAGCGTGTTTTTGGACGCACTATCTTTTTCTCGACCATCCCCGCCTTTCCCTCGGTTTTACTATGTGCAAATCTGGGGTGTTTTTCGCACGGAGCCGTTTCCGTGATGTCTTATAATTACAACTTCTTCTTTATTCTTTCTTATTCAGTATTTATAATTATGTTTTCCTAAAAAATATATGTTTCCAGCTAATAGTTCGTTTCGCGCATTTAGACTATGACGTGCGTATGTAGACGTTACGACATTCAAAAAATCAAAATGGCGGCCGTTCTCCAATAGAAAATAAACAACTACATTTTAGAGACTAAAATCTCGTTTTACAGAGTGACAACATGGGTGCTCATTAGAATGTGTACGATAGTTACGTCATCGGATATGACGTGATTCATTTATATTGGTGACGAAAGCATCATCAGTCGAAATGGCTTGGAAAGAAACGACCCCAGCAAAAAAAAATGTGCTTGCTTTATTGAGTGATTGACGAAAGCAAAGACGAATTGCAAAAAAAGTTGGATAAACCAGGCAACAGTCAGTAAGTTCAAGAAACGATTTTATTGCGGGGCTCGACTGAAAACATACAAAACAAGCACAGGACCTGGTGCAAGAGGTGATCGCCCCGGGTTGATCGCATCATTTTGCGGGCTGGGAAAATGAAAAGATCGCAGCAGACAGCTGATCGGCATGACTACTGTTAATTTAGACGTCGTATGTATGTTAATTTTTGCTTTTCTACCTGAAAATATAGGTGTAAGTGAAAGGTAAACTGTCAGTTGTTGCAGGCTGTCCATTTCTCTTCATAGAAGCATTGCACAGTATCACAAAAGTAGTTATGTCGTTTTATGGCCCTCGGAATGGCCCCGCCCCTCATGCATACGGACCGGGTTCATTGAAAAATGAAACACAGGTCAATGCGATCAAATGATCGTTCTTGACCAATCAGATTAGCGGATCTCAATAAATGTTATGACAGTTGTAATTATTTTACTTTAAAACTTAACAAACCATCATTTCAGCAGATATTTTATAACTTTAAATAATTTGCTCACACATAAATTAATCTTTCTTTATCCGTGCTAAACGTTTGCAGTATATACCACACCAGGTAGGCAGCGACCCTGGACGCATTTCTTACAAAAATTCCTTTCTATTTGCAAAAAATGCACAATGCTTTCTGCTACTGTTAGAGTGATAGGATAGACATTTTCTTGCACACCAGATAGGGGTATCTGAGATTTTACCCTGTGATAGATTTTTTTATTTTTGCACACCGGATAAGGATATCTGAGATTTTACAATGGGATAGGAAATATTATCTTACCCATGCTATATCTTACACAGGACGTCATGTAACGTCACTATGTGAAATTGCATCTGAGCGGATTTTGGGACTTCTGGATAAATAAATAGATAAATAAATAAAAACAGTGGTGAGCAAGAAAACTAATCAATAATTCGTGTGAGGGTAGGGTAGAAAAATCCGTCCCTCGGGATCACCGTTTGTCATCACTCGACAAGCCCCGTGATGCCAAACGGCGATCCTCGGGACGATTTTTTCGATCTCACCCATACACTCATGATAGATTCTTATATTCTATACAATCAACCCAAAAGGCAACGATCGCTCGCCTGAGAGCCAGCATTAATATATGGTAACACCATATTTTATGAGACAGATAACTCTGAATTGAAACAATGACAAGGCCACAATTAATATAGGCAGGGATCTAACTTAGTTTTACCGTGCACCCCCACAGGGTGCCAAATTGTTCATTAGGACCCCCTTGATGTGAAACAAGACCGTCCGAAAAAATAACTTGTTCAGGCTATATGTAAATGCATGGTTTCCATGGCAGCCCATAGTGGATTCGAGGATGGGGCTTGCCTATAAAACTACTCATATCTCAGCTGTTACTTATCTTAGACTACTGTACTTATTTCCAAATTAAAGCTTAGACATAGGCCTTTTATCATTTGTCGCATATGCAAATTATCTAATTTGCATATTCATAAATATTTATGGAAACATTAAAAAGGGTGATTCAAAATCGGGGTATAGGGGTATACCTACAAAGTATATAATTGGTACCGAATTAAAGCTCCAAAACAGGACTTGCATTACAGGGTCAACATGCGAATTATCATATTTGCATAATTTACATATTCGTGATTAAAAATAAAGACATTGAAAAATAAGAGAAAATCATTAAAACATAAAAAAAAGCTAAAGTCCACCTTCCCCCCATATTATCATTGTTGCATTTTTTATATAATCCCTGATACAATTTGACAATGGTTCTTTATGAATATTATCTCATATGTATATACATGAAACTACATGAAAACATACAAAAATGAGGGAAAATCACTTAAAACCATAAACCAGAAGGCAGGGGTGAGGTGGTTGGTAATTAGGTCTACCTTGCACTCCTCGGGCATTTTCTAATGCATGCCAATGCATGCAAAATTGTTTAGTGGGGCCCCTTGAATGTGAAAAAAGTAAAAATGTTTTGGCTATGTGAAAATGCAGTGTTTCCATGGCAGCCCATAATTTGAATCTCAAAAATCGGGGTGTCCCAACAAAATCAATCGTATCTCATTGTCACTTATCCTAGACAACTTAACATGGCACCAAAGTAAAGCTTAGACACATGCCCTTGCTGCCACAGTCATTTATGAAAATCATATATTTTTGTTTAACTGGCATATTTATGAGTATTAATAAAAAAACAATTAAGAAAAAAGGGTGTGTAACTACACAATTACCAATATCTCAGCTGCGTATTGTCCTTTACAGCCATACCTGGTACCAAAGAAGCTCTAGCGATAAGGCGTATATTTTACCTAGTTGACATGATTACAAAAGCTAAATTTTCAAATAGCCCTAATGATTTTAAAAATCATCTGTTTTGGTAGTATATTATGTATAGTTAGCATCAAAATACGTTTCAGAGCTATTCATCATTTAAAAAGCCTTCAAAATGCGCGCTTTCTACTCCTACCCCTCATTTTACGTCTTTATACTGGACGTTGTTTAGACCAGAATTTTAGTAAATCCATTATAGGTTTTCAAAAAGTAAAAGTACTAAATTCTTAAGGATATAAATGCCCTTCGTTTCCAAAACTTTGCAGTATTCCTTCTGCGCATGCGTACGAAATATACTTAAAATTGTGATGTTTGTCATTGAAAAGATGAAACTGGTGTCTTTCAGTTTGTTTTTAGATGCTTTCCCCCCCCCCCCCTAGACCCAAGATGCTCTTTGGACAATTGAACGTCATTATATAAATATACAACAAATGTAAAGGGCGTCTTGGGTCTAGGGGGGAAAGGAGTTGTATAAGCGAAAGAAGACATCAATCATCTGACAAAATAGACCACTTTGCAAGATGGTCTTTTTTTGGTACATCAACTGTATAAATATATATAATATACTCTATCGTGATAAATGTAGGACGATTGTTTACCTTAGTTTACGGTCTATTTCCCACACATGTTACTGAATAGCGAGCACAGCTGATGATCAGAATAAATTCTCATTGAAAACGAAGTAGATATATTACATGTATTTAGGAAACACTGTTTTAAATATACGAACTAGCGGGCAAGGGTACATAGACGACTCGTCTATATGTATTTTTTGAGTGTGCCTAGTGTCTCCAGTCGTTATTTCAAAAAAAAAAATAAAACGAACGTCTTATTTAGGGAAATTGCTCGCCTGATCGCTAGAAATTCTAAATGATATGACATGGTACTTTGACGTAATTAACAGATATGCAAGTAATCTAATTTGCTCATTTTTGAATATTAATGAAAACATTAGATATAATACGAAGAAATATAGAAAAATGAAAGGGGTCTACAAACAAAATAAGCCATATCTCGGCTGCTAAGTGCTTTATTCAACCAAACATGGCACCAGATCAATGCTAAGATATAACAGTCTATGTTCAATTCATGCTTAGCAGTATAAGATAATTAGTAACAGAGATATAAGTTATCTTGAAGTTACATTCCCATTTATTTGTATTCGATCTGTCTTATTTTCTTAAGTTTCCATTAACATGTATGAACATTAAAATTAGATAATTTGCAAACCTTAGATTAAAAGAACAATAACTAGGTTTTGATTATGAACAGTGATTTGAAATTTATGATATACATAAGTTGCAGCTGAGTTATGAGTAGTTTTGTCAGTGCACCCTATTATTTTTTCTATAATTTCCTCTCATCTCTTACGTTTTTCATTAATGTTCATAAATATGATTATTAGATAATTTAAATATTTTATCATTAGGTAAAAGGGTTTAAACTTTAAATTGGTACCATGTTTGGTACTCTAGGGTAATAGACAACTTAAATTTAAGAAATTCTGTTGGCACGTTCCTATTTTTCTGTGACTTTTTCTCTAATGTCTCATGTTTTCATTAATATTGATGAATATTAAATTAGATCATTTGCATGTTAGACCGTTGTGTAAATGGACTATTTCTTAGCATTAATTTAGTGCCAAGGTTAGCACTCTATGGCAATTAGCAGCTGAGATAATAGTAATTTTGTAGGTAAACCCCTTATTATACTGCAGTTTTTCTCTATTTTCTAATGTTGTCATAAATCTAATGAATATCTAAATTAGATAATTTGCCTATAAAATAACAGGATAAAAGAAAAATATCTAGGCTTTGATAAGGTACACATCTTTAAAGATTTTGATAATTGGCAACTGAGATATGAGTAGTTTTGTAGATACATCCCCTTTATTTTTCTTCTAATTCCTCTCCTTTCTAATGTATTCATCAATATTCATGAATATGATAATTAGATTATTTTCATATCTTATCATTAGGTGAAGTGTCATTATATCTAAGCACTTATTTTTTTACCAAGTTTGGTACTCAAGGGCGATGAAAAACTGGATTATAAGAAATTTTGAAGGGCCTACCCCTAAATTTTCCTTCATTTTTTCTCTAATTTCTTTCATTTTCATTAATACTCATGAATATAAGAGCTAAGAAAATACGTAACAGGCCACTGGATAAGTGTGCGATGACAAAGCATTAATTTGGTGCCAGGTTTGTTACTCTAGGGCAATAAGCAACTGAGATATGATTTATTTTGTAAACACACCCCATTATTTTTCTGCATTTTTCTCTCATTTTAAATATTTATTTTTCTCCATTTTTCCTCTCATTTAAAATATTTCTTTTATATTTGCATATCGGACCATATGGGTAAGAGTGTTTTGCCTTAGCATCAATTTAGACAATAAGTACTAATTTTGGTAGTCTAGAATAGTGAACAGCTGATATATACTTAATTTGTAGGTACACACCTTATTGTTTATCTGCTTTTCCCTCATTTCTTATGTTTTCATTAATATTCATGAATATTGTCATTGAATTCGACAATTTGCATATCGCTCCATCAGGTAAAACTTCTATGCCATAGCATTAATTTGGTATCAATGTTTGTTTTCATAAATGAGTCGCTGGTGAGATGAGATGATTTTTGTAGTTCTAATCCCATTCTTTAGGATTGATTTATGGGTTACCATGGAAACCATGTGATTTAACATAATACCTATATTTTTGAGGAAAATATATGTACTATTTTGCGTTATGGATGTCCCTTTAAACAAGTTGGTATCTGTCAGAATTTTTTCTAGGGGTGTAAGGTAGGTCTAACTGCCCCAAGCATAATCATTTTTCCAATATTTTTTCTCAGTTTTTAAGTTTTCATTAATATTCATCAATATGCAAATGAGATCATTTCCATAAAGAACCACTCGATGAAAGTACTTGTATCACCGATGATATACCAACATGCAACAATGATGGTTCGGTGCTGAAATCAATTTATTATTATCATTTTCTATAATATTTTGTCAATTTCTTTTATGTTTTCATAAATATTCATACATATGCAAGTTATACAAAAAATAATTTGCATAAATCACCATAGGATGAAGGCCTATGTCTGAATTTTCTTTGGTGCCGCCATGTTTTCTAGTCTAGGATAAGTAGCAACTGAGATATGTAGGTGCATCCCAAATTTAAGAATCATATTATGAGTTCCCATGGAAACCATGCATTTTCACATAGCCCAATCATGTTTATGTACTTAGGACAAATTATTTTCGCATTCAGAGGGTCCCACTGAACAATCTGGCATACATTAAAAAATTACCTAGGAGTGCAAGGTAGATCAAATAACCAACCACCTCAGGCGTATAGTTTTACGCAGTTTTGCATTATTTTTTAAAAGTTTTCTTGCTTTTTCATGATTTTAAAATAAGATAATATTCGTATAAAACCACTGGATGAATGGAATTGTCAAATCGTATCACTAATGATATAAAAGCATACAACAATGCTAATATGGGGATGAAATCAGCTTATCTATGTTTTGAATGAATATCACATATATTTTAACAATTTATTAAAATTCATGAATACGCAAATTATAGAAAAAAGATACTTTGCATATTTGACAACAGAAAAAAGCCCTGGGTCTGAGCTTTCATTTGGTACCAATTGTAATAGTCTATGATAAGTAACAGTTGAGATATTATTACCTTTGCAGGTATACCCCTATCTTGAATCAACATTTTTAATGTTTTCATAAATATTTATAAATGTGCAAATTAGATAATAAGCAAATGTGACAACTGGATAAAAGGCCTATGTCAAGGACTTAACTTGGTACTAAGTTTGGTAGTCTAAGATGAGTAACAGCTGAAATATAAGTTATTTTGTAGGCACACCCTCATCCTTGAATCCGTTCTAGGTTGCCATGAAAACCATGCATTTACACATGGCCCAAACAGGTATTTTTTTAGGACGACCTCATTTCGCATCTTAATGGTCCTAATAAACAATTTGGTACCATACTAATTGTCTTATGGGGTTGCAGAGTAAGGTAAATTAGATCACAGACTAATACACTAAGTACAAAAGGGTCGAAAGATCAGGAATCGATACAATCAAGTTACACACCTGACCCAATGGGAAAGTAACAAACCCACAATTAAACACCACAAACGAGAGCCAAGAAGTCAGCCCTTTACCAGCAGATGACCACCATGCATCAATAAACAGGCACGCACAAAAATATAACAAACACAAGACCGAAATTACATAAATGATCCACAAAAGAAATACCACCTTGGAACGGTCAGTAAAAATATTTTACTGGAGGGCTTGAACCAGTTTCACGGTGGTTTCATAAAACTCATTATGCCAGTTCTGATTATTTGCAATTGTAAAAATGAAAGAGAAAACTTGGTGAAATTTCATTTTACAGACACTAGAGGACATCTAACTCCGTAGTCAGTGGTGGAATCTTACTGAAATTCAACCATAGCTTTTATATATGTCTTGGTTACCTACAAGAATGAAGAAGATCCAATAAAAATGAAGGTGCTATAGTGATCATAACACTGTACATCTTTATTTTAGATGGTCAAATGCAGCTAATTCCGTAGTCTGTAGTGGGATGTGGTCGACATTTGAACCTATTCAAGGTTTTATTGTTGTCCTTGCTACCTGTAAGATTGAGAAAGGTCCCTACAAAATAAAGGCATAAGATTGGTCACAACATTTCATCCATTGTAAGTCTCTGAATTTTTTCTAGACGCGCAAGCGCATTTGACTGTACAGTTAGATATCGGATCTCATGCATGCTTGTACATCTATAATTGTCCTTGTTACCTGTGCGAATGAAGAAAATCCAATCATGTGGATGCTAGAGTGGTCACAAAATAATACATCAGGTTTTAAGACGCCCAAGGGCAGCTAACTCCGTAGTCCTTGCTCCAATCTTGCAAAAGTTAAAACTTGTGTATTATACTTGGCATTATTGATGATAGTTATTTACAAAGAAAAATATCTAATCAAAATTAAAGGCGCCAGAGCGGTCACAACAAAATACATTGAATTTTCAGATGCTCAAGGGCAGCTGACGCTATAGACAGTGAAGAGATCAGGCCCAAATTCAAACTCCTTCAAGCTTTTATGTTTTTTCTTGTTACCTGCAAGAATGAAGAATAGCAATGTACAAATGAAGACACTTGAGCGGTCATGGCATTTTTCCCTTTATAAGTCAATGTGGATTTTCCAGACACTCAACGTCAGTTAAATCCACAGTTCCGGGTCCAGTCTTGCTGGATATTGAACTCACATCCTGTCTATGTTTTATTCAATCATTCATTTAAAACAATAGAAATCTCTATTATGTTTGTAACAATGTTTGAACGTCAATGCATAAATTATATATCTTTTAGTATCACTAAATGTATACAAATATATTGAGTCGCATCGCGGAAAATACATTTAATGTCTTTTGGGGTTTCGACCAATTAAGACTAACGAAAAAGGTTTATAGCTATATACACCAGCTAGAATATTAAGATTTTCCTTGTATCAGTTATCGCTATTCTACTTTCCAGAATACAAAGAACACACACACTGATCAGACTTTGCATGTACGTAGGCTGATCTCCTAATTTGATGTTTGCATGTTTTATGTCAAGAAGGCAAACACATACATATTGACAGTCCACTTATTATTATTCCCAAATTAAGCTATTCTAATACTGAAGATTTTTTTTGTTTCAAGAAACAGTGCAGACCCTGGTATTATGCCACACAACAACATTTTGACTTTCTAAAGTACCTAGTATTGATTTCTAGTTAACAAAGTTATTGCACTCTTTGATGGCTGTAAACTTGTATCCAGATTAGTATTATATAAGTAAATGACAAGCGCAAGCGCGGATGCTGGAGGGAATTATGCAAAAGTATTTTAAGATTGGTAGGTGTCCTCATAAATACTAAAACGGGAGCAATTATTAGCATTTCAATACATAAGAGCATAATAATCGTATAAGAATTCTGACATAGCAAACTCAACATAAATATTGACAATACCAATCAATGCATATGCAAAGTTTTGTCAAAATTAAATTATAGATGGGGCAATAAAAGTTGTATATGTTAATGTGTATTAAACGAAATCCTAAAATATATGAAACGATTAAAACTTTGGGATGACCATATATATAGATGGGACTGGCTCGTATGTACCAAAATGTTTGGTAACTTGTCCTCACCCACCACCAGAGGTTGATAACATGGTGTTTCAAACATAGTATTGTAGTTGTGCTGCCAGTGCTAGATATTTGGAGGATATAAAATAAAAATAATATATGATCAAAGACGAAAGTGTAATTGCAGTTGTTGAAAGCAGTTTTAAACAGTGTTTATGGACCTTTGGTGCCTGGCAGTGATCAATAACCATACATAACCATATATTGCATATAATCTGAAATGGCTCACACAATTACACAGAATCAACCTACCTCAAAATATGTCTGAAACTAGCCAGGGACGAAACAACCTGGATTATTTTAAAGATGTATAAATGTACCATGACACACTACTGTAGTTCTTATAAAAGTCACTGTACTATTGGACCTGTTGTGGACAGACATTCCTTGTCGATGTAGTCAAGCTGGGAGAATTTAAAACATAGAAAACTGCCGAAATAACAATCACAATCTACGTTAAATTAAATAATATGCAAAACGAAATTATCAATAACAACTATATTTTAAAGCCTTGGTGTCGAAATTTTGCAGCCAATCTTCGCCGTTTTCAAGGTTAAGGCGACACTTGGTGTACTTAGTATTATAGGTATACAGCAGACAACTTGAGCAGATGACATTTTTTAGATACATTTTAGCAAGCCCATCATAGGGTAAGAAAGCAGGTAAAATCATCATTTCATTAGGGTACATTTTCATACTATCTGTAAGTTTTGTCTGTATTTGGTGCCAACTCGCTTATTATTTTCAAAATTGTAATATTTTTGAGCATGAGTGCCTAAAATCAACCCACACTGATGCTTTAAATCTATGACACTTTGACAAAAAATCACAATGGAAATGGATGAGCAGTACTAAGTATCCATTCTACCACCAGTAGTATTATTTTATTAGTTGTGGGAGGTGGGTCGGGGGTCTTTTTCTGTTTAAGCCAGTACCCATGTCTTAGGCTATGGATTGATCTTTGTGTTAACTCTATGGAAATGTTACAAAACATAAAACATTGAAAACATGCTCCCATGTCCTAATGGTTAAGAGAACTATCAATCCCTACACTGTATCAAATCCACAGGTACTAGATAAGAAAACTTTTGACTTTTTGAGAGTAAAATTGCTTTGGGTTGATGCGTATGATCATTGTTACTGAATATCGTTGCGCCACTGAGTAGCAACGGATAGCTACAGAAACACACTTTTTTTAGACTACAAAGCGTTCCCAAATATTTAGAAAGCAAAGCGCCAAATAAAAGCGCTCACAATATGCAACTATCACCTGAATCCTTCTTAGGGCTTTAATGACATCTCAGTGCGACGGTTTTGGTTATCAATTTCAATTACTCAATCTTATCTCGAGGACTGAATTTCTTTTATAATTTATTAGGACGTCACATTAAACGGACTGAGTACCCACAACATGGTTTGGTTGAGAAATAAAACGCGCTTTCCATGCTAATTAATTATGGCCTCTCATTAAAGGGGTTCTTTTGAGTACCATCAACATGTCTTGGTTGAGAAATAAAACACAATTTTCAGTTTGGCACTATTGGTGTGAGATCTTAATGTGTTATTTTTAAATTTTAACATAATTTCTATGAGAGGGATGTTTCAAGTACCCATAACATGCTTTGGTTGAAAAAAAATGATTTTCTGTTAGGTATAAAACAGTTGTGATTTCGGTTTCATGTTTTAAAAATAATGGGTCTGAAGGTCAGTATTTTTTCAAAACTGTGCTTTCAGAGTAGGTATTTTTATCTTACCTTGGTGGTGAGGATCATTTACGTTTAGATTCGACAGGTACCCGTATGATGATCAACAAATATGTGAAACATCGGTGAGAAATGGCCTGCAAGTGCTGGTAATAGAATGACAATAACTTTTTATGTGCCATTAAGTATTGGAACCACGCATTCTGACTGTTTTACCTCTAAAGTATGTGTTTCCTGTTCCAAGCATAACCTTCGTCCATTATTCATTTTCAGAACTTTGATAATCCAGAAAATGAGCGAAAGGCAGGGTATTCCTACATGTATATATGTAGTTCATTTTAAAATTAGTTGCTAAAACCACCATTTCACCAAGGATGGTTTCTTTCCAATTGGCCCGATCCCCGATCAATCAATCTTTTGATCTGCCCGATGGTCGTCCTGAATTGCCTCCTATTGCCCCACTTTTTTTACCTAATTGAGCCCCGACTATATTAAGAAATCAAGTCGACTCTTTTGCTAGCTAGGGAAAGCCATGTACCAATAGTCAGTGCTGGGGCTTGTTTTTGCTCTGAAAGTCGTTCTACCAGAGCACAGTGAAATGGTAAATATATGAAGAAATATGCTGTGTAGGAGTCCCAGATAAAATATTCCAAAAAGAAGTAAACTTGTGAGTCTTTAAAGGGTTTTCAATTGTGTTTCGTTTCAGTACCCTCATTTAGAAAAGTGTCCATTTTTTCATTATAGTGTTGGATGTATGCAGCTCAACACAGAAAACAACAACAGTAGGGTAATATATTCCATTGCATACAAAATAATGAAGATATACATACATTATTCGTCAATATCTACCTTTCTAGTAAAATAAACCAAGCAGTTCAGCAAAGAATATGACATCTTTGGGCCCAATTGCGTCCGATTTGACAATTGGGTAGGATTTGATAAGTTTACGGAACATCCATATATAAATAAGTGTCAAAATTTCATTTTGACAATACAAATGCTGTAGTAGGCTTAGAGATAATGTTTATTCCGAATTAAAAGCAATGAGCTTTTGACGGACTTTGTCGTTCTTTTTTGTGTCCCTTACTGTGGCGCAGGATGATAGCCTTAGCCTACGCATGTGAATGTCCACCACAATACGTGTTGGACGTATGCAACTAAACACAGACTACAACAACAGCCGGGTAATATATTTCAATGCATACCAAATAACTAAGAACGAGTATTTGTTCATTTCCACCTTTCTAGTAAAAGAAACCACTCAGGTGAGCAAAAAATATTATATTAATGTTCAAGCATGATCGGGTCCGATTCAGTCATTTGGCCAGATTTGGTAAGTTACGGACCCACCAAAACTAAATCAGTGTCAAAACTTTATTTTCATAACATAAATCAGCGGTAACAACCTACGTCATAGCATTTACGTCGCAAACACGTAGATTGGGGCCATCTTTGGTTTACACAGTAAGTTTTTCACTTCGTTAGATTATACAAATAAGTGTCTGAAAACTAAGCAGCACAGGCGGTGCCCTACATCACACTTGGACAGAATATATAATAGTCATGCCCAGAAATGCCGTTGCCTTTGTAATCATTCTCCCACAGATATTGAAGCGGAGGACACAATGATGATTTTAGCAGAGATGTAGTATACACATTAAAAATATCATATTTTACAGATGATATCACTAATCTTACCAATATTTGTGTGATTGTGGTAAGCAGTTCTCCTTGACTATCACTTATAACCATTACCCCCTGTACATGCTGCAGTAGACTTATTTTTATTGCAACAGACTGCATGCTTGGTGGTCAATCCAATCACGGTTGGCAACTTTACTTTCCTCTTTAATTGCACGCCGGTGGGTCGGACTTAAGACTCTATGACGGTTCTGACTTAAAATACTTATCTATTGATGAGATGGTAGGGACCTGATGCTTTGGCCATATATCGAGCCCACCGGGGTTTACCTGTTAGATTTCTCCGGTATTCAGTTTTATTTACTGTTGAGTCCTTATATTTGCTTTATCTCATTTTTATATCTTGATTTATATGTTCTAGGAGATTATGCATTGATAAGTTAGGGGTCTTTCATACAAACCAAACATCTATGTGTCTTGATCCGCATCTAAAACAAAGGGTGATCCGGTTTAAGCTCTCCAGTCAAATATTTTACTGACCGTTTCAAGGCGGTACTTCTTTTGTGGATCTTTTATGATTTTTCCGTCTTGGTGTTTGCTATGTCTTTGTACGCGTTTGTTTATATGTGCCTTGTGGTCACCTGCTGGGAAAGGGCTGACCTCTTGGCTCTCGTTTGTGGTGTCTAACTGTGAGTTTGTAACTTTCCCATTGGTATCCTGGGTCCGGTGTGGTACTTGATTGTATTGATTCCTGATCTTTGCACCCTTACTTACTTTTAATGATAATGTTTATTTGAAATTCAAGCAGTGAACTTTTGACAGATTTTGTCATTCCTTTCTATGTCCGTTCATGTGGAGCAATTTGATATCCTATGCACGTCAGTTGTTCCTCCACCCCACCCCATCTACCCAAAAACTATTCCCCCACCCACAGGTTCAGATTCAAGACCCCTCTTAATCACTTGAAAAGTCAAGAAATTGGCCAAGAAATCTGCTTGAATGGCTGCTATACAAATGCATATTTCTAGTGATTAACAAAGACCCAGCTGAGCCATTGCATGCACACTGTCTCATTAAAGTTGCAAATATTGTCGTAGCATCTTGAACAGCAAAATGTATTGCCGCTTCTTATGAGCACCACAACTTGAAAAAGTACGATGTTGTATTTGCGACAGAATCAACAGAGATAAACTTATGTACCTGTCTGATCATGATTTTCGCTGACTTCATCAAACACTCGTTGTTTTGCAGAACTCAACCTGGGGGAAAACCCAGCTGACATTAGCCATCTTTTTTTTTTTTTTTTATTGAGTATGAAAGCCATGACCGGCCCCGTTCTGACAAGCCACATCTGCCACACCATAAATCTATTTTTATGGATAAAAACATTAAAACAAACTTTAATTTTGCAAATGAGAAAAATATTTTATGCAGAGGATCGAGCACAAATAAATAGAGAATTAAACATTTTTGTTCTATGGGAAATGAAAAATTGGATTTCTGGCGCGGCGGATCAAAAACGGCAACAAGGTGTGGCCATTGCTTTCATTACCATCAAATCAAGGGTCAACTTTGACCCCTGAAAATGATTTATGACCGCGTGACATATGGATATACACCTTACGACCAATCGATGCAGCCTTTCTTGGTAAAAGTTGGGATAATATGAAAACATTTATCGATATCGTCCATTATCATTAGTAGTTAAAGAAGGCGTTACCCTCTCACAATTGATGGGAGAATATGGAGTCAAAAACTTGAATCCAAAAATCTCAAAAAAAAATAAAAGTAAAAGAAGCTTAGATCGAAATTAATAAATGAGGGCAATTTCAGCGTAGAAAAAAAAGCTAGTAAAGATTAGCGTTTCCAGTTTTTGAGTGCAAAGGGCTCCTTTAGTAGTATAGATAACTTGGCCGGTTGTATTTCACTCATATTTATTATGAGAATACAACGAAGTATCTTTGCATGCATATGTTTCAAGTGAAATAGTACGATTTCGTCTTTGTCTACACCAGCAGTTTACCCTTTGAAAGTTTAACAGTCAAAAAGGTTAAAACTTGTTTAAATGTTTCAGCGAAAAGTTTGTCATTTTGGAATATAGTTTCTTATCATATTTTCCACTGTTGGCGTATTCGCATTATATATAGGGCTTTTGTTTGTTAGTATGGAAGCACTTTTAAAAACTTTGATATAGCCACATAATTAATGAAGGTTTTCTACAAATAAATGATCTCCCTGCCGCTGATTCACATAGGACAGTAAAATAGTCAAGTGTATTATTTGATTTACTGCCCAGAAAAAGTCACGCGACGTAAGTCATGATCAACGATAATGGGCTTGATATTTACACTATGGAATTTGGCCATAAAATCACAAATGCAATATAAAGATTATTCTTTTTCAGATGTTGTCAAATCAGTAATTATACTATTTCTATACTGAAGACCAACGTGCAGCTTGGCAAAGAACTGTAGACCTCTCTGTTCTGATGGCTAGCTGCCAAATTTATATGATTTGAGTGATATAAAGCAGTCCAAGATTTACTGTTTCAAAAGAAATTTGATTGAGAGATACTCATTCAAATAATGAATAAGGCCAACTTAGCACCTTGTGGGAGTTTAGGTTATTAATAGTGATTAGCAGCAATATTAAGTGTCTCTCCTACACAGACACCTGCTTGCTTATTATGGAAAGTAATAATCATAAAACTACAATACAGTAAAAACCTGTCTTAAGCGGCCACTTAAAAATAGACAAAACAAAGGTCTTAATAGAAAATGGTAGTACGCTGGTATTGCTTAATGCTTCCCAAGGGGAGCATTCTGCAATACTTTAGACTTGCACTAAGTGATAATCGGTATGAAAACCAAATTTTGGTGTTCATTTTGAGTGGCCGCGCGCTAAAGACATGTTTTACTGTAGTCTCAGTCTTCGATACAGTAGTATTTTAGTTTAAAACTAAGTTATACCATATCAGCCAGTGCATGAGATTTCCAACAATGTGGTATGTGCGACCAGCAAAGTCTTAGATCAGCCTGCGCATACGCGCAGTCTGATCAGAGCCTTTGCTAGTCGTTTGAGTATTTTATGATTGTTAAGCTACTAACTGAACACAATTTGGAGTTTCTAAGCTTAAAAGGAGGCTGCAGAGGCTCGTCCGAGTCTACACTTGTCAAAATGTCAAATTGTTGGAAATCTCATGCCGCGGCTCCTATAGTAATCACGCAACTTCCTGCTTACTATGAAAATCAAGCAATGAAATGCATTTAGTCCTTGTCTCCTCTACAGTAGCAGGTGTAGGTTTCGGTTGTAAGTCACGATAAAGGGCATTCTTTTTATGTTTATAAATTATTCAACAGTGTTCAATTTAAGGTATAGTCTGCCAAAATTGACCTTAGACTGATTAATTTTCGCCAAAATCTTCGTGATATTCGTGCGTTTTCGTGGAGTACTCAGACCTTGGTCACGCTTTTACAGAGAATATGAAAATAAATTACAATTCGTTAATGCAAATGGTCTGATAGCCTAGTGGTTAGTTGACTACTTACAAATCAAGCATACCTTGATCGAAACTTGGATGGAACCTTTTTTATATAATTGTCAAATTGCTTTCTTTTTTAAGTTAATATTGTTCGTATATTTTACATCATCTTGTGATGAGCTTTACATCTTTCATTTGTATTTAGCCTCTTTGTATTCATTATTCCCTAAGTTCCCCACTCTTTCATTGTCAGCTGATAACCTTTACAAATAGTTTGGACCCAGTTCAGTACCAACAGAACGTCCGTTCTAATCTGGAAACAGACCGTTTGACACTCTGATAGTGTCCCTGTAAGAATTTTTGAAAAAGTTATTTTTTATTAAAAGTCACTGCGCGCAGATGATAACAAAAATATCAAAAAATATTCAGCGTGCAAAGAGTTAATCATATGTATGTCAGAGGCGTATGATACAACGCCTCTGATGTAGGTTTATTGAAATTATTCACGGTGCTGTATTTGTTACATAAACGCATGCAACATTCAAATAAATGTATCCAGTTGTGCACAAAATCAAGAATAAAGACAAAGAAACTAGCAAATCGAAAAGAAAATTGAAACAAAAATCTTAAATGCTACTGGACTCGAACCCACATCTTTGGAGTGCTAAAACACTCGACTATCCACTAGGCTATCGGGGAATTGCGATTAACTTCACTCAGATTAGTAATTGTACAACAATCTAAAGTGCACTTTTTTACGAAGATTCACGAGGACTCAGTAAAAGGTCATTGAATATTCATATGTCTCGGGTCAATTTTGACAAACAATACATATACGAGTATACTCGACAGGTGTAAAACTATTTTTGTTTTTTAGTAATATAATAACACTATGAAGAAACCAACATGCTTGACCAAGAAACGGAAACAATAAAAACAATAAGAAAATGATCAGATTGGAACCCAGGCTACTATGACGTCACTCCATTGTAGAAACTGGCACTTAGTTTTCTGGAATGGAAACTCAGTTAAGTGTTTATTACTTTTGTGTAGAAGTTATTACACTAAAAAGTAATGTACACTTTCTGTTTTCGTGATCGGTCGTTACTTTTGTACTCGTATGCAATTCTTAAACAACAATACAGAGAATGCCTAAAACAGAATTTCACGACTGCGTTAATGCACGAAAAAATGCGTTTGACTGGAACTTACGTTATATACTACAGGGGACATACGTCTTACTTACTACTTCCAAGAATGTTACTGCCCCTTTCGCAATCACAACTTGGCTGAATTTTTACATATTACATATACATGTAACCCTTTTCATTCTGGACACCGATAAACATGTGTCTTGGCAAACAGTGTAGATCCAGATGAAACCCGAAGAAGGCGGCATTTCATTAAGACCTGCACTGTTTGTTGTGATAAACTATCTTCAGGAACAGAAATACGTCATTTTATAGAAATTTTAACAGCAACCCCTTAAACTACAAAATGGACGATTCCATACTAATTGCACCACTATGTTTGGGACAATCTATCAAAATAAAAAGGGTTACTGGCCTATTTGTTCTTTTTTCCAATTAATATAAGGCTAGATATACTGTGTACATGTCTACCAAAAGACATTTGAAAACAATAATATACACACAATGCAAAAATCCTGTGGCATGATAAATTCAAATGATCGTTCCGCAAAATTGCATGCAACGTAAACAAGTCAAAAATGAGTTAATCTACTTATTCTATACTGTAGAACGTTTTGAAAGAGATATCGATGGAAAACTGTTCAGCATTGTTGAAAGAACCACTGTGAATATATATTTGGTTCCCCTGAAACAGTTCTGCCTCTAAATGTCCTTCCAGTGTAGCAGTTATACCAGAGTTTCACTAAAATTGCAAGGAAATATGATCAAGCTCCGTATCACTGAGGTTACTGTTAAATCAACTGCTACATTTAGCTGAAAGAAATTATGCGTGTCTTTTAGTATAGATATATTTGTCACTTTGGTGGTGGTTGTCTGCAGTTAAAAGACAATTTTCAAGAATATAATTCAGTTAAATTAGATGAACGCAAGCAGCAACCTTAGAATATGTCAGAGTTTTTACTCCCAACCAGAATTGAATTTTGCTTGCTGATAAAAAATTTGCTCGCTGTGGGAAGGTTGGTAAGGCACAAACTGTAGAGTGATTCGATGATAAAAAGCATAGCGAATTCCGTCACTGATAACTTCATCGTTGACGAAATTCGTGCGCTGTGCTATTTATCATCGAAAGATGGATGCGACTGGACATATTATCTTAAACACCCTACCCCAGTGTCTTTCCAGGGTTTGTGGTGCGTATCTAATCAAAGACAATGCATTGGACGATTTGTGCGGAAAGACTCTAGGTATGCTTACCTTCTGTTCTGCCACAAAGAAAAGGTAATATTCCATTGGGAAAATATGTTTTTGAGAGACATTCTAACGGCTCTATCAAAATAATACGAGTAAAGCACCTTTGATCGACTGCCATGATCCAGGCAAATCTGTTCCAAGGGAATCAAATATATAAACAGTGGTTCCTACAATAATGCTGAGCAGTTTTCCGTCGATGTCTCTTTCAAAACGTTATACAGTATAGCAAAAAGTAGATAAAATTAACCCATGTTTTACTTGTTTACGTCATGTGCGTTTTCGCCGGATGACCGCTTGATTCTTATCATGGTACTTGATTATTATCGCTTAGCATTGTGTCATATATATTTAGCATAAAGAGCAACACAATTTGAAATTTTAACCTACTGCAATTTTAGGTGGCGCTATTTAAAGGTTTACACAGTGACTGTCAAATTCGTATAATTTAACACCAAAAGAGTTGACAGTTGAGCTTCGACCTCTTTGATGTAAACGTACAGTTACTTTACCGCTAAAACAAATTCAGGCCAACATTATTTGCAGCAGAAGATTTCAGCAGATGATATTTTAAGATTTTCGGCGCTTTAAGGGTAAATAATTTGCGTCAATCATTTGTAACCACTCCCACATGCCCCGCCGGAGCCGGGACTTTACTTTGCGAATGTCGTCGCTTCCAATGCTAAATATTATTTCTCTTTACCTGTTATAGCTGTATTTATTCTCAAGGTCATTAAATACCATTTTCAGCTACAATGCCATCAAAGATGGTGTAAATATACAAACAAAAATCGACAAATATAATAAATAAGAGGTGCTGGGCTAACTCTGATCAAAATGCAGTTATCCCTGCCTGCTAGTGTCTTTTAATGATAACCGTTGGATTTACAGACAGTTTGGGCTCAAATCAGCTCCAAAATACTTTGGGACCTATTCTGGATCCAAACTGTTCGAAACTCTGATCATATTCCTGAACTATTTAAAAATAAGATAATTTTTGAAAAAAAATCATGTAATATTACCCAGTATGACAACTGTCCCTAAATATAGTTTTGTAAGAACAGGGTCACGAGGAAACGTAATATCATTATGCTCATTAAAGCGCCAATCACAACAAAAGTCTATTGCGTTTTGTCGTATGTCCAAATTTTAAGAAACCTCTAGGGCAAACAGTGTGGATCCGTATCAGGCTGCTGTCTGATTTTGATTAATCTGTTTGCTATTATACTTAAATAAGTCAGTTGTGTTGGGTAATTATTTGCAGCAAGCGACTCCAGCAGATGGCATTTTCAAATTATTGGCGCTTATTAAGGGTAACCACTCCAACATACACCCCACGGGTGGTGAGATTTTACTGTCATAGCTTTCCATAGGTCCAGGTTATTTTTGCGTTTTTTTTAACAAAACATGCGGTGATGATTTGCTTTTTTAATAATTTGCTTCCCAACCAACAGCTATGGTTATGTTCGGACGGTCAATTCACCTAACTACACCTTTTCCTGGGCAAGCTTGACTAAGCAGTTAACCAGTCTTTGTGCAAATACTTTCGTTTGTAAAACATGCGGTGATAACTTCGTTGCAAGGAGAAGCACAACGGAATGTGCAGGTTTTAACCAACTGCATCTTTTACCTATATCAGGGGTTTACATTTGTATATGGGCGAAATATATGTCCCCCCATCTATCTGGAGGGACCCTGGTTATAGTGGTACAGAATGATTTTTGTGGGTGTTTGGTTGATGCGTTTCGTCCCAGTCAACAGTTTATCAGTCATGTTGGGACGATCCATTGTCTTCTTTGGTTGAACCAGTGCTCAGCAGAGGATACAAAATGTGCTTCCGGTGAATCTCGAACTCACGACCCTTCAATCCCAAGTCTAACACTCTCCCAACTGAGGCACTTGTGCTGGATGAACTTTGGAGATGGAGTACTATATTTTTCAGAATGATATACAGACCTTTAAAACTCCGTTGTGGTTACCAATCTTTGTCAGATGCATCACAGTCATCATCAACAAGTTTCTATTTAAATAAATTCCACTAAGTAAAATATTCGTGGCACATGTAGTTAATATATAAGCCAAACATTCAATGACTGGGTAAAAAAGCTCCGTAATACTGACGGTGTGAATATCACTACAATAATGGAACAATACCAACGTGGATTGCAAAATATTTGAATAAAGAAACCTGTCTTACATTATCATAAAGGGTCTTATAATCTATCGTCTTCATACATCAGATTATTCATAAGAACATTGACATCTTAATTGACTTAATTTGAAAAGATTGAATATTAAAACAATTATAGCTTCTTGTTCAAAATATAAGATCAAATCAATAGCTTAAAGATTAAATTTATCCCAGACGTAATCTGAATTTGAGCCGCAACATGAGATTTCCAACAATGTGGTATGTACGACCAGCAGAGGCTCAGACCAGCCTGCGCAGACGCCAAGTCTGATCAGAGCCATTGCTAGTCGCTTGAATATGCTATGGGTGGCAAGCTACTGACCAAACATTATTTTGAGTTTTTAAGCTTAAAAGGAGGCTGCAAAGGCTCGTCTGAGTCTACATGTGTTAAAATGCTATATTATTAGAAATCTCGTGTCGCGGCTCATTTTAGCTTTTCAAAAAGTCACAGTTGTTTTGTGTCCAATTCCTTTACAAAATACAACATTATCAATATCAATATAAAGGTTTATGTTTTACCATTCTCCAACTGAACCTATATATATATATATAACGTAAATTTGACTAATGTAAATCTAAATAGCTGCCTCTCAAAAAGCCCTCACCATTTGTACTAAGCCTGTTGGATCAACTTGATAAATGGTTGAACACCGCCAAACTTATGCCTCTAGCATAACAATACTTTCAATGGAACATGGTAAAGTATTGTATATTGTTTACTCAAAATGGCACTCGTGTCAAAATTATGTTTTTTTGCAGTCCTCAACGTTTTATTACAGTTTACAGAGGGGGTTCAACGTATATTGATAAGGTAGCTGCTATATACGAGTGCCCATCAATATTTCCGTGAACTAATTCTGTGATACGAGTATAACTAGACTAACAAATCCTTCCACTACAACGTTTCAAAGTGACATCCCTGGCAAAGTTTGCTATTTTCCAACGTACAACCCATGAGTGGAGCACGTGCAGCAGTATGGAAGGGATTCATCAACGAAGTTCTATGTGTCCAATTTAGGTTTGTTTTTTAAGATTGCAATTTTATTTCGTAAATTATGTCATTGTATCATATGAATTGTCTAATGATAACAGCTTGGACCAACAATGTTGCTGAAGAATTAAAAAAAAATGATACAAAGTAAATTATAATTAGCATCAACAGCATAATAAATTGACATGAAATAAGCATTTGAAGCATTGGATATTGTCAGTAATACCGCGCTTCTTTCTATGCTATATATTTTGACACCAGAGGGCGCGCTTTCATTTATAATTTATAGAATATCTCTTTTTAGGAACTCATCGATTAATTTCGGAAAACGGTGTCAGGATTCATTTTGACTGAATGGTTTATCCCAAAATGTGGTACTTGATTGTACAAAATGTATCGATACCTGATCTTTGCCCTCTTTCTTACTGTATGCTAATTTTCAAATAAATATATCGAAAAAATCAAAAGCTGTTGGCTTCAGTTTTTGTCCTCTTGTAAAACGTTTGTTATAGGATGCAAGATAAATTTCTTGCTATACATCCCTGTAGAATTTAATCCTTAACAAACAACAAATATTAACGAAAATATTACAAAGTGAAGATGAAAATGTCTTAAGTTGAAAGGAAAGCAACTGGGTGGAAATACAAGAGTTAAAATTTTTAGAAAAGATTAGAAATTAGCCCATTATACCACTTTAGCACACTATCTCATTATGTACAATATCTCATTATGTACAAGGTCTACACTGATGTATGTGGTATAAAATAGCTATTCGACGTTTGTCCACCTGTATGTAAGACAATTCACTCGCTAAAGCTTGTAGATTATCTCCAAATACAGGCGGACACGATTACGTATATTTATTATGAAAGGAGACTATTCCAGTTGCACGTCTGTACCATACACCCTTATTTCTAATATGACGTCGCCATTTGACGTCCATCGAAATTTGAATATCTAGATATGTTTTTCTTTCATTTTCATTTTCTTATAATTGACTTTTTTCATCCTTGGGTCGCGAGTTTGACCCCAGCCCAGTCCAATACTATTGGGGAGATGGATCATGAAATAAGCTCTCTGGCCAGTCTCCTCTCTTCCGCTGAGTCAAGAAGGGTTTTTATTATGTGCACGAAGTACTGGTTAACTGCTTTGCCAAGCTTGTCCAGTAAAAATTTTGGTGTACATTTTTGCGTCTCTAACAGCTGTCTTTTGGGTTAGAGACATGTTTAAAACAGTTCAATACACAGACTAGCGTATAGTCTGGACATTCGCCTGTTGCAAACTACGATATGATACTTTCAAATAAAGGAATAACAGCGGCGTTGATCTGTTAGAAACAAAATTACAATCTTCCAGCTAGTCTCTTTAGCTGAGCAGGCTAGTTTGTGCATGCCTCATCGCGAGAAAACCTGTGTTCAGGTTAGAGACAAAGTTAAGCACAAACCAGCTTGCTTAGCTACTAAGAATAGTTAGAAAATTGAAATTTCTGTTATGGCAAGCTAACATATGATACTGTATAATAAGAGAATAACAAAGGGGCGGATCACCTTACGGGATGCACAGGCTAATCTTCACCTTTGTCGTGTGCGCAGTCCAACGACAGGGTTTTCTCGCGTTTAGATTCTGTACGTGTAAGTGATTGGTCATGGTGCGAAGGTTCGATGTTGTTAGCCACACACTTTTATGCTAAGGTTATAATCCTGTAAGATTGTTATGAATTCCGTCTAAACTTTGTAGGAGATATAGCCCAGACAAAGTAGCGAATCGAACAAACTTAAGTTCGCAAAAAGTATTCTACAGAACAATGTTTTTTTCTCCATTAAACATACGTTAATGGTCATAATCCAATTGAATACATGCGCGGATCCAGAGAGGGCAGCAGGGGGACCTTACCGCGTCCCCTGGAAAATCACTAAGCTATAGGATTCATTAGCAATACTGGTCCGGAACCCCTGGAAAATAACAAAGCATTCAATGTTGGACCATGATCAACCCGCCAGCAAAAGGCCATAACGCAATTCAAATGGTGTTTCGCTGGCGGGCCGATGATGACCCACTTAAAATGGTATATGGATCCTCTCTCTCCCCTCAACAACTGAAAAACGTTGCCAGAGTTGGAGCCGTTTGACCCCCTTTCTGGATGCGCGCATGGAGGAGGTACCCACGACATATTTAGAAGACGGTTTGTATGCCATAATATGCCCTGTCTTTAAACAATGAAGCCAAATCTTTCTAAATATATAAAAAGGGAACACCTTCGTCTTCGCATTTAATTACATCCTAACACCAGGATCTTTTTAATGAAATTTCGAACTTAGCACAAAGGCGAGAGAAGAAGGCTCATACGAGTCTGTGCACATGTGAAATCTCGATAGAGCCTTCTCACCGGATGGACACCGATGGAAGCTCAGAATTTTGGCATCTAGACAGATGGTTCATCCCTAAGATGAAGATGGCCATATACTATTTACAGTTATGACTTTAGTTCAAAATATTGACAATTTGAAGAAAAAAGTCCCGCATACGCAGACCAAGGTTTTTTTTCAGAGGGGTCAAAATCTGACATGAGTTCATGAGAAGAGAGAGGATCCAAATACCATTGAAAGGGGGTCATCATTGGCCCGCAAACGAAACGCCATTTAAATTGCGAGCGAAACTCCATTTGAATGGCGTTTCGCTTGTGGACCAATTATGGCCCTACATCAGGAAATTGCTGGCTTGGGAGTTTTGTGATATCCAGGGGTGACAAGTATTTATAACTGTCTGATTTTCCAGGGGGTTCAGACTCCTGTCCCCTACCCCATATACCCCCTCTGTATCCGCGCATGCCTAGAACTACTGAGAATTGACCTGTTTCTAGAGCCTAATGAGCCAGCGCATGAGATTTTGGAGGGTCTCAATGGGGTACCTCTAAAATCGCTAATCAATAAAATTTAGGCCCACAAATCGCTTATCAGTAAAATTTAGACCCAAAAATCAGCAATCAGTAAATTTGAGGACCAAAATCGCTTATCAGTAAAAAAAAAAAGCCCTCAAATCGCTAATCAGTAAAACATGACCCCAACATCAGTAATCAGTAACAATTTTTTCTCACCTTAACAAACAGTATATGTTCTGGGAGTTGATAAATTGATAAGTTAGGGGTCTTTCGTGCAAACCATATATTTATGTGTCTTGATCCACATCTGAATTAAGGGTGAGTTTGGCGCCGTTAAACCGGTTTAAGCCCTCCAGTAAAATATTCTATGACCGTTCCAAGGCGGTACTTCTTTTGTGGATATTTTATGTTTTTTTTTCTGTCTTGTGCTTGCTATGCCTTTGTGAGCGTCTGTTTATATGTGCCTTGTGGTCACCTGCTGGGAAAAATCTGACCTCTTGGCTCTCGTTTGTGGTGTCCAACTGTAAGTTTGTCACTTTCCCATTGGTATCGTGGGTCAGGTGTGGTACTTGATTGTATCGATTCCTGATCTTTGCACCCTTGCTTACTTGATGAAATGCCACGTAATGTGGCATTTCATCTGGGTCTTCACTGTTTGTAAAAGTATCAGTTCAGGGGTTTCTCATATACAAAGGCTTAAATGCGTTGCCAAATTATTAAATGTACGATCATGTACGTGCTTGCCCGGTAGTTTGACTTTATACTTATTTCAGCACTAACGTCGAACTAAGCCACTAACTGACAAATCAATCAAAGGCTTTAGGGTTTAGTGATCTGTGAATCAGAGAAACAATCTGGTTAGTTTTCAATCTGTAGATCAGCCTGGATCTGTATCAACCAAGTCTGATCAGTTTTCGCTGTGTGCTCAATGGTACATGTATCTATGTCTATAGAATTTAGAACCGATGGTTCAATGCAGGCACCATGCACTCTGATCGCACATGATGGGAGTTCAGACTGACATAGTGCTTTGTTTTGATGGTGCTCATTATTAAATTGCAGCTTTTAAATTTCTTTTAAAATCATTTACATCTCGGTTAAAATCATGAGGATGCAGGTTGGAGCCTCTGCTAACATTCTTTTATGGTGATCATTTTTCCATAGTAGGGCAGTTGTTAGTCGCTGACATAATGGGTCTGTCCACTGAAAGTGTAATGAAAGAAATATACAATCCATTTACAAATGCTTCATATAGATTTCTATGGGTACATGTACGCTGTGTATAGTAGATATAGGGACTTTGGGTTAAGTAGAGATGACACGTAGCAGTAGCAGATTTATTATTCGTCAAAACAAACATAAATTATGTAATTGATTACAAACTCTAAAAAACTATGGAACTCATAAAGATACATATTTAAACCCTTTGTATACGGAAAATCCCTAATAGGCCAGTAATATTAGCCAAAAATGACCCTTGACCCAAAACTAATTCCTTGAGAAATGTTATCAACAGTTTTAGTATCAGGAAGGTGTCCTGTTTTATAGAAAAAAAGTCCTCAAAAAATATCCGAGGGGAAATGGTATTTTTGGGGGGTGAAAAAAATACGAAAAATGAAGAAAAATCGCTGAAAACAGGCAATCAATATCATGTTACTGGTACCATAGGATCTAATTTGACCTACCTTGCTACCCCAGGACAAGTTTCAATGGGTGTTGGATTGTTCATTGGAGACCCAGTCATGCCCCAAAAATTTGTCCCCAGATTTTTTTTATTCCAGCTATGTCTAAATGCATGGTTTCCATGGCAACCCATAATGCTATTCTCCTGAATGGGGGTGTACCTACAAAAACAACCATAACTCGGCTGCTTTTTAGTCTAGACTGCTAACCTTGGTACCAAATTAAAGCCTAGGCATAGATCTTTTATTACTTAGTCAGATATGCAAATTTTCTAATTTGAATATTCATGAATATTGATGAGAACTTTAAAATATGGGAAAATTTGAAAAAAAATACCTGTAGATTAACTGATTTCTGCCCGAAAACATCACTGATGTACATTGTATGTTGCTATATCATAAGTGATACAATTTGACAAGTTCTTTCATCTGGTGGTTCTAGATGTAAATTACCTCATTTGCATATTCATGAATATTTATGAAAACCTGAAAAATGATAGGAAAATCATTGGAGAGAAAAACAGGAAGCAACAACTAGAAACTTGGACCCTGTGATAGTAGACCTACCTTACACCCCTATGACCATTACTACTGGATGCCAACGACTAGGAATTTGGAACCTGTGATAGTAGACCTACCTTACACACATATACAATTTCTACTGGATGCCATATTGTTCATCTGGACCACCAAAATACAAAAGTATTGTCCTCAAAATTTAACCCATTTGGGTTATGTGAAATTGAATGGTTTCTCTGACAACCTATAAAATAATTCTAAAGAATGGAATTTACCTACAGAAATACTCATATCTCAACAGCAACTCACCCAAGAATACTAAACTTGATATCAAACTAAATCTTAGTCATAGATTTTTTTCAGGACTGTCTGGTATGCAAATTATCTCATTAGAGTATTCATGAATATTTATGAAATTAGAGAGGAAACTCAGGAAAAAATGGAGTATACAACTCAGCTGTTTATTGCTCTAGTATATAAAACTGGTACCAAATCAATGCTGAGACAAAGCTCTTCTACTCTGGTTAAATATGTAAATTACCTAATTGTCATATCCATCAATATTAATGAAAATGTAGAAGAGAGAAAATTTGTCAAAAAGAAAAACAAGGGGAAAAAAGGTGTCGTAAATTCATATCTCAAAATTCTTTTACCCACTTGTTCAACATTCAAATGACTAAATTTATTTATTACCCAACCGTCTATATACGGAGTAATTGTCTATTTTTGCTATGTCATGGGTCACTGAACTATTGCCCAGTCAATATTTTTGACTATTGACTGGCACTATACCTTGGCCTGGATTCCCGCTTCGCTGTTAAAACCACACAGGCGCTTATCGACATGTGCCACAACGATGCGCGTGTACGGTTGGTTTATAACAGGAGACGCTGGCAACAAAGGTGAAAATGAGCCATGCTTCGGCAATTAAACTCCAATAAATTCGTTGTTTATGGTCAGAAACATAAAGTGTGGGTACTCATTTTCTTAGTTAGAACGAGCAGAACATTTTGAGACCTAAATTGAGCAGATTTGGTGAATTTTCTGTTTTGCAACAAAACCGCATCGTCTACAGCAACTCCATTCAAGAAACGCTACTAAGTATTTCATAAAAATGGTTGGGTAATAAAACAGTTATACCATGCCTGTTTGTAGTATAGTCAAACTATTACCCTTCGGTACCGTGGACGACCTGATGCACTATTGCACTCGGCCTTCGGCCTTGTGCAATAGTGCCTCAGGTTGTCCACGGTACCTCGGAGTAATAGTTTGGACTATACTACAAACAGGCATGAAATCACTGTGTAATATTCACGGGTATCAATGAAATATTGGAAATAATAGACAAATCTCAGGAAAAAAAATAAGTGGATATGCTTTCAAAATTACTCATATCGCAGCTGCTAGATGCCCTAATTTACCAAGCTCAGCTCTTAATTGATGCTTAGACATAGTCCTTATACCATGTGGTTCAATATGCATATGATCTAATTTTATGTGCATATGAATTTATGAAACATTTGAAATGATAGAAAAATCGCAGAAATAAATAGGAGAGTATACATACAAAATTACCTAGGCCAAAAAATGTGAGTTTACTATTGACTGGAAAATTAAAATAAGGTAGGTAGGTCTGATTTGTTTTCTAAAAATATATATATATGGGATGAATGGGGAAAATATGGCCAAAAAGGGGGAATCCCCATATAATATTGAACAAGAGGGCAATCATGGGTGTCTCTGGAACTCTCACCTGAATCGTAGCCCTGGGGGCACTTTGTTAAGCATAGGTTAATGATTTTGGGCAATATAAGGTACATAGATCAATCTGAAACATTTTTTGCAATTATTCTGAATCTTGATCAATGGATAAGATGTTGTATAAAGAGTTCTATTTTTAGCTCTGGTGATTATAATGTTCAGAAGAGTAGAACTGGTTTGGTAGCTTTAGTAGAAGGCCTTACAAGGAATGTCATTTTAAATTGTATGAAATGCTTCCCAATTTGGACCAGTACAATGTAGTTCATTTGTCGTTTAAAATATTTCTTATCTAGAGCTCTGACTGCCATCTTGGCTAGCAGAACGGAACTATTTGGGCAATTTTTAGTAATTTAAGAATTACAGCACCTGAGGTAGTGGTTATTTTGTGGGTACACCGCTATAAAATTTTCATTTTTTTCTCATTTCAAATACTTTTTTTTTTATTAATAATGGTGATTTTGCAATTCAAATATTTCCAATAAAGAACATATGATAAAGGCTCTATGTCTTAGCATTATGTTAATACCATATTTGCTGCTCTTTGGCAATTAGCAGCTGAGATATTAGTAATTTTCTAGGTATACCCCCCTTAATTTTTCTGCGATTTTTCTGTGATTTCTTATGTATACTTTAATAATCATGAAGATCGAATTTAGATTACTCTCACGTTGAACCAATGGATAAAAGGAATGTGTCTTAGCATCAATTCAGAACCATGTTCAGTAACTCAGGGCAACTAGCAGTTGTGATATGAGTAATTCTGTAATGATACCCCCTTAATTTATCTGCGTTTTTCAATAATACCTTACGTTTTTATCAATAGTCATAGATATTTAAGGCTAATTATTTACATGTAAACCACCTGATAAAAGGGTTGTATCTTGGTATTAGTTTGGTACCATGTTTGGTAATCTAGGGAAATTGGTAGCTGAAATATAATCAATTTTGTAGGTATACCCCGTGGTTTTTCTTAGAATTTTCTCTTATTTCTTATGTTTTCATTGGCATTGATGGATATGAAAATAATTAAAATTGCATATTAAACCACTGTGTAAAGGGACAATGTCTCAGCATTAAATTTGTACCAATTTGTGACCTGTAGTTAAATTAGCAGTTAAGATACAGGATATTTTGTAGGTATATCCCCTTAACTTTCTGCAATTTTCTCTAATGTCTCATGTTCTCATAAATAATCATGTATATACAAATTAGATAATTTGGATATGAAACAGTCAGGAAAACGTTAGATAACTAAGAAATAATTTGGTACCAAATTTAGTATTTTAGGATGAATTGATACTGAGATATGCATATTTTTGTTGGCACACCTCCATTATTTAGGATTATGGGTTGCCATGGAAACGAATATGTTCTCTGCTGGCCACTCAATTTACACACTTATAATCAGAAATCCATCCAAATCTGATTTATTCAGCATTTTCTTAAAAAGAATGTGAAATTTATAAGCATATTTTGTCAAAAATCATTATTTCCAGTTTTCAGGTACCCCACCCACTAATGATAAAATCTTAAATCTTTATTTTCTTGAATTTGGCACCGATATTTTTTGAGGACTTTTTTATGGTTATTTACACTACACAACCCTATGCTTTGGTGCTAAAATAATTTCTCAAGGAATTATCTTGACCTTAAATGTTAAAGTTCCTGGCCTATAAAGGGTATTTGTAGAAACAGTGAAGACCTTGATGAAATGCCGCATAGTGCGGCATTTCATCTGAGTCTTTACTGTTTGTATAGGTAAAAAAAGATATTCAGACAAAAGAATACAATTTGTTTTCAAAAGTATAACCAGATACCCCCAGATGTTCACAATGGACTGTCCAAAAAGTATTTTATCAACCCAGAAGGAAGAATCCATTAGCATACACAGGGTTAAAACTATTTGATGGTACAAAGACAATACAGAACATAGATTTGCAAGAGCTCAGCTATACAGGTAGTTCTGGCGTTTCCATAAAAAGTGCTGAGTTCAATTGCAATCCATAGAGAAGGTACGGACAGCACAAAGGTACATGTATTTAGTTGGACATATTAAGAGGGGGCTAATTTGGCGCCATATGGAGGCAAAAACTGAAAGTTGTTTTTCACCAATTTCTTCGGTTTGGTTAATTAAGAGAATAACCCAAGTGTAAAAATATAGCATTTAATCAGCTTATATCTTTGCTTAAAAATGACCGCCAAAATAGTCATTAAATAGAGAAATTGCTATTAAGGCTTTGTGAGACCGAAGTTTAAGGAATTAGATATCAGCACAGCTAAATACAAAATAAAATGAATTGGTTGGTTGTCATGATAAAGTTCCTATGTGAGCTTTATTGTACAATATTACGAGTGTATATACAAATATTCCCTGTTGTAGGTGGGCCAAGTCTAAGACGAGTTTCCCCCTACAAGAGGGAATATTTGTTTACTCACGATTATTTGTGCAATAAAATACTTGTTTCATGATCAATAAAACAACCACCTTTTAATTTATTCATCATGTATTCAAATCAATGATAAGCTCCACCATTTATAGGGTCTTGTGGAAATTATTGAACAGCATAGACTAAAGGAAAGACGACAAAGTCATGATACAATATCTGTTAAATTATCTCTTTGGTATTTGCTTGTGCTTTATTTTAATTTATCTTTCTAATGTCTCTAATGTGTTCCAAAATGGTCATTTTCCTATTTTCAGCATGATAAGCAATGTGAGTGACACCAACACTGACGAGGAAGCCAGCTGGAATGTCATGGTTATTACATGTAGCAATGCTTGTGATGCCAAACTAGCCTAGGATGCCAGCTCAGATGCCGTAGGGACTAGCAATGTGAGTGACACCAACATAGACTAGGATGCCAGCTCTGATGCCATGGTGATTACCAACATGTTGCTAAAATTGTATTTCGTACAGCCCAGCTAATCTCCCCAGGTGGCCGAGCTACTGTCCATTGAAAGGTCGTAACTATGTTGTGGATTCATTCTTTGGTGTGACTCCAACGTTGTGTTGGAAGTTTTGTGTTGGGTCCTTGATTGGAAATGAAGTTCTTAATGTCATTTCTAGTTTTGTAAACAGTGTCGAGGAAGAGAGCTGGATGTTTCTCTTTGTGTTTGTGCTCTCATGCGACTGTCTGTGTTTTGTGTCTCTTCCTGATGGTGCCACTTATTGTAATGTGATATGTTATTGTTAAAATTCCTAGCCATACTCGCTGATTTTAGACAGGCACAACTTCTCAAAACAAATGTGTGGGCTAAACTGACTGAGCCGCGACATGATTTCCAACAATGTGGTATTTTAACATGAATAGAGCCCGCCTTCTCTTTAGCTTAGAAACCCCAAATGCTGTTCGGTCAGTAGCTTAACACTTATAAAATAGTCAAGGGACTCACAAAGGCTCTGATCAGGCTGCGCGTATGCGCAGGCTGGTCTGAGCCTTTGCTGGTCGCATATAACACATTTAACATATAACGCATATAACACATTGTTGGAAATCACATGACATGGTTCATGCATGGAATGTGAGGTAAAATGCCTGGAAAAGGATAAGGTATTCCAATACTCAGTCCACACTATATGTTTTGATGTGAGCTGTACACATTGTAAAATAATAATTATCTCAGCAGTGATACTTTTTTGTGTTCGAAGAGACCGATAGATAAAGTATGTTTAAACATTCAAGCAAAGAGGGTAGCTGGACCACTGGGAGAACATTCAAGGTTGGGTAAAAAAACTCAGACTAAATGGTTTAGATGCCAATAAGATAACCAGTAATGTCAGTGATTGACACTTGAAGCCATATTTGTTGACAAAAACCAATCAGTCACACGAGCTCAAGACCGTTAGACGAAGATATTAGGCTGAAAAGAAACTTCTCCGACCAGGAATACGAGAAAAAAAAAATAAAATCGAACATAGCCACAGACAGAGTAATATTTGTTGACAAAATGGAATTAATGCCCTAGGTACAGTTAACCTCGTAAATTTGAGCCCCCATTTTTTTTTAATACTCTCTGATTCGAAATAAATTTGGGAAACACTGGATTCAGACATGTGCGGATCCAGCGGAGGGACAAGGGATCCGAATCTTACCCCCCCCCCCCGTCAAAAATCACCAAAATAAAGGGTTTTATAGCAATACTGGTCCAGATCCCCTGAAAAGTCACAAAGCTACCAAGCCAGCATTCGATTTTGGGCCATTATCTGCCTGCCAGCGAAACGCCATTTAAATGGTGTTACGATGGCGGGCTGATAATAGCCCACTTCTAGTGGTATTTGGATCCCCTTTCCATCATCATCAAAGAAAAAATTGTGAATCCGCGCATGTCAGATAAACTATTTATTATCTTTTTGGATAACAATTTAGTCTTTGAGACATTTCTTTAACGCATCCAAAACATCTGTATGATTGAAAACATCTCTGATAATACTCATTTTTGAGCTTATATATTATTATGTCGACCTCCCTACATGGTGTCCCAGACATAATGAAACCCATTTTCAGCTCCTTATACCTCTTATACTATTCAACCTGTGGTGAGTTTTATATACCAGCTATCAGGCATATTATTTATTCACATTTATGTAAAAGTTTAAGCTCAATTGCTTTTATACATTTTGAAATATTGCGTAAAAACTGAAAGCACCCTGTTTAAATTCCCCCCAGAAACAAATTTTTCACACATTTATCTTGTTCATAATTTATTTTTGGGATGACCAATATGTCTTTTCTTTGCCAAGTTCTTCCAGGTAAATTCCTCTTACAATGTGATATTTTACGTGTAATACAAAACTTTATATATTTTCTTTAATTCTATTTGGTTTAAACAGCTTGGTGACAGATTTTGTGATGAATAAATGAGAAAATGCCAATTTCATTAAATGTACTTATTTTATCCATTATCCAATTTTTGGGGGAAATTGAAAACATGGTGCCTTCAGTAATGATGCAATGTCTCCAAATCCAAGAAAACATATAAACTGTAATTTTACAAAAGTGTTGTCTACTGCTGTACCTACAAACCGGTCTATAAATCTTTTATAGTCGATGAATAATTTTAGAGAGATAATGAGTTGAAAATTGGTTACTATTTTTCTGGGACACTCTGTATAATACAACCAACTGATAGTTCGAAATAAAACATCAAGTCCCGAGAAGTTGATGAGATTTGACTATATACAATGTATAATTAGACTACTAGTACAATATCCTGATAAGTTCAGACGAAAATGCCATAATATCTCACAAATAATATCTCCACAAACACGGGAAGTCTATGGATAGATGAATGAAAATTCATTCGCGTTGAGATAATCTCTCCCCAAGGTAGTACTGACAAATCATTGAGAAAACAAATATATTTTATCATGTGGTTTATTGAGTAAATGTATGAACATTTTTAAAATCATTCCTAGAATATCTTAAGACGTAAAACTTACCTATATGTGGAATAGGAGACAGGACACCATTAGCCATGTTAACAAGCCAGCATGTTTTGCTACACAACTAGAAAATAATGATGTTTCAACTTGTTTCAACAAAGCAGAGCCCAAGTTAATAATTTAAACAAATGATACCTACTAGCCAGGTCTCCTTGAGAGAAAACTTGTCTTAAGAAGTTTGCAACCCTATAAAGTTCAAACAAGCCTTCTAAGCAAAAGGCTTTGCCTAGAATATTGTAATTTTAACTGTAAGACGTTAAGGTACTCAACTTTTCCGAAAGTAAGAAACAAATGTGCTGATCAGACTGTGCAGTCTGGTCTGCACCGTTGTTGTTTGCAAGTAACAAGTCTCTCGCTGAAGCCAATTTTATAGTGACAAAGTCACTCTGCCTATTTTTGCAGTTTAACATCTTCATTTAAGACAAAACAACATTGTCAATCCTGTTTTGAACCTGGACCCATTTTCTTCAAAGTCACAATTGTCAGTCATTTAATAGTGTAATAAATATGGAATTTTCATAATTTTTCTTTGCTTGTCTGCTGACTTCTTTTTCACAATCAAAATTTAAACAACACTATCAGAGTGTCAAATGGTTTAAATCCAGATCAGGACTGACATTCTGTCAGGCCTGACCTGAGTCCAAACTGCTTGCAAAATTCAGCAGCATATGATGAAATTCCCCAATAGCAGTTTTATGCTTAGATGTTCATGCAAGTCAACATATATTTGAAAGCAGAAATCTTAAAATTAAAATTTTGTTATTTATGATAAATTGCAGCCTTTTTAGATTATGCATACATATAATACGCCACATATATGAAAGCAGACAGATTCTTAAACTTTGTTAATATATACTAGAGGACTTTGAAAATGCATCACCATATTTGAGCACTTTTCTTGCAAACCGTATATGAGAATGAAAATTACTCGCAGGTTTTAATGTGCAACCCAGTCTTGGTATGAATCACTCGTTAATTTGGCTGCACTATCACGCGACGCTGCTGATGACGTCACATGGGTGCATTCTGCATCCAGCATATTTCTGCACAATCCAATGAAGCTTTTTTGATTATTTTTTATGTTTAAACTGTGGCGTGTATGATACCATATCACAAAAAGAGTTTATATACTTTTTTCTAATTAAAAGTAATTGATAACTTCAATATTTCGAAAATAAACGTCAAATTTGATTATCATTTTATAGCTCCTTTTTAGAAACATTTCCATAAGTTACCTTTATGCACGCCTTGACTACTGATATTGAATACATACACTGGCAGCCATGTGGGGAAGACGTTTTGATGTAAATCGTGGCAGGAGATATGCTGTCATGTGATCGATAACGTCTTAAAAATTACGTTAACGTCACTTGCACAATACAAAAACACGTGACACAAGCGTAACTTATGCATACTCTGTCATTTGTGTATGCCATTAACCTCTTCCAATAAAACCGGACGTAAAAAATCGAAACTTTGAAAGGCCCAAAACGTTGAATTTTATTACTAGACTATAGTAATCAGGGTGGGTGGGGTACTTCGGTATTTTAAAGGGGTGTTATTTTGAGCATACCGAATTGTCAATCTATTTCTAATCTTTCAATGATGAATGTGCAATCGAGAAAGAAGCAAAGGACGCAAATCTGTTGAATCAGGAAACAAAACTAAAGCGTGTTAACTTGCATCTGAATTTTTGTCCTTCAAAATCGACCACCCCTGTCTTAAACGGATATGTTTTCAATACCTTAGAGTAAATTTACAACCATGAATTTTCTAGAACACACTACAAGGTGGTCAGACTATAATATTCAATAAAAATGATCTTGCTGATATTCTCAGGGTTTGTGAAATAAAGGATTTAATCTTGGTGATGCGTTTTCAAAGTCCTTAAGTATATCAATGTGAATGTTCTGCTGGTAGATGAATTCCATGAATGATATGCGCCATTGAGTTACGAATGCCACATTCACCAGAGTCTACTCTAATTGTTCGAATATTATATTCCTGTGACTCCTCAATATATACAATGGACCATCCAATCTTTTATTACTTGGGCCTCGACATGAGAAAACCTGTCTTCGGAGGTTTGTGAACAATACAGGGGCAGACCAGCCTGCCAGCCTGCGCATCCGCGCAGTCTGATCAGCACCCTTTGTTATTCGCTTTTTGGAAAGTATAAATCTTGCGAAACTTCAATTCTCTAGCTAGTCCCTGTAGCTGAGGAGACTGGGCTGAGTCTCATTTTTCGGAAACTAAGAAGACAGGTTTTATCGCGCCGAGGCTCATATGATTCAGTCTCCAGTATGAGGTACAACTTGGCATGGGTTTACAGCGAAGATTCAAAACAGTCTATATATGAGCCGCGACACGTGATTTCCAACAATGTGGCATTTTTTTACAAGTGTAGACTCAGACGAGCCTGTGCAGCCCCCTTTTAAGCTTAGAAATTCTTAGAAATGTTGTTCGACTTGTAGCTTAACTGGCATAGAATATTCAAGCGAGTAGCAAGTGCTCTGATCAGACTTTGAGGATGAGCAGGCTGGTCTGAGCCTTTGCCGGTCACACATACCACATTGTTGGAAATCTCATGTTGCTGCTCATTATCTGCTCAATCTGACCAATCTTAGTTTTCTGACTGAAGAAACATTGGTACTTTCGTTACCCGTAGAGTACCATCGAAAACTCTGATCAGACTGTGAGGATGTACAGGCTGGTCTGAGCCTTTGCCGGTCACACATACCACACTGTTGGAAATCTCATGTTGCTGCTCATTATCTGCTCAATCTGACCAATCTTAGTTTTCTGCCTGAAGAAACATTGGTACTTTCGTTACCTGTCGAGTACCATCGAAAACTCTAATCAGACTGTGAGGATGCGCAGGATGATCCGAGTCTTCCTTGGGTGTACAGGCCACTAGTATCCTTTGCTGGACAATTGCTAAATTATCAAACTTTGTCCATTCTAGTATTGCAATCATCTTGATGGGGAAGAGAGAGCTGGTTGCTTTGCTTAATTTGTCTTCCTGGTGTCTTGTGATGGTTGAGTGGCTCTTCCTCGAGGTGCCATGGGGTTGTCTGCGGTTTGTGATTGTGGTATTTTCTGGTCATACTCACTATTTTTGGTGGGAATTTCCATTCTTCTAAAAAAAGTAAAATCTTGCTAAGTGAGTAATAAAGATGCAATCATGAGACCTCCAGATAAGAGTGCGTAGTCAAAAATGAGTGTTCTTATTTCTCAACTAAAACATATGTTGTGGGTAATGAAAAGAACCGTCCCATTGAGACAGTTCTTTTTAGCACACAAAAAAAATGTTAAAACTGATAGAAAAGACAATATATATAATTTTACGATGAAACTTTTGCCTATTCGGACCTATGATTCAGAACCAAGCCTATTCATACCGTGTTCAAATTAAAACAATATGACTACAACATACATTACACAACCATGGATGACACATAGACAGATTCAAGAAAACAGTTTATAAAATGCTTGGATATGCATAATATACATATTAAAATGCTATTGGCGAGTTCACAAGGCTTTAGTACATACCTCAAATGTTCTAAGTGCCCAACTTTTTCCGATACTTTCTAAATTTTCTTAACCTTGTATTTGTTTTCATTTTCAAGACATTCCCCTTTTAGGTTGTTTGCCTGTGGTATTACTGGACAATTGAGCATGGTAGAACTGAACAGAACCTGGGACACCCTAACTAGATACTTCAGCCTTGGCAGCATTTATCCAGAACAGAGAGGTGTGGAGTTTGGATGTAAGCCACTCTAGCCTCTTGCTACCTACCCCAGTACCTGGTACACCCTAACTAGAAACTTCAGCCTTGGCAGCATTGATGCAGAACAGAGAGGTGTGGAGTTTGGATGTTAGACACTCTAGCCTCTTGCTACCTACCCCAGTACTTGGACATCCTAACTAGATACTTCAACCTTGGCAGCGTTGATCCTTAACAGAGAGGTGTGAAGTTTGGATGTTAGACATTCTAGCCACCTGCTGCCTACCCCAGTACCTGGTACACCCTAACTAGATACTTCAGCCTTGGCAGCATTGATCCAGAACAGAGAGGTGTGGAGTTTGGATGTTAGACGCTCTAGCCAAGTGCTACCTACCCCAGTACCTGATACACCCTAACTAGATACTTCAGCCTTGGCAGCATTGCTCCAGAACAGAGAGGTGTGGAGTTCGGATGTTAGACGCTCTAGCCAAGTGCTACCTACCCCAGTACCTGGGACACCGCAACAGAATACAAATAAACTCAGAATCGAGTCAAGCTCAATGTAAAACCATAATCTTATAATAAATCATTGCATAATTAGTTTTGTAAAAATTCAACTCCAATTTTCTTATGTTGATTGATTTGCTTATTTGAGCTGTGGCATGTGATTTCCAACAATGTGGCATTTTGACAAGAGTAAACTCAGACGAGCCTGTGCAGCCTCCTTATAAGCTTAGAAATACCAAATGATGTCCAATCAGTAGCATTATACACATAAAATATTCAAGCGACAACTAAAGGCTCTGATCAGACTGCGCATATGCGCAGGCTGATCTGAGGCTTTGGTGGACGTACATATAACATTGTTGGAAATCTCATGTCATGGATCATTTTAACTTTGCCAAGGCGCCTAAGTCTATGAGACCAGTCCTGTCACTTAACAACACTAACAAATACTTTAAGGGCAAGCCAGTGAGAAATTGATCAGTCTATTACACATATCTTTAACCCATTTAAGCCGAATGGAATTTCCCACTCTTATCAATTGGACCACTCCGATTCGGTTGTAAGGGTTGTTGGTTGGTATGTTTCATTTTTATTTAAAGTGTGGTAGAATGTTGGTAAGCAAACAGACAAGAACCTGATCAGATGCCGCATATTGCGGCGACTGATCTGGTTCTGCACTGTTTGCCAATGTCCCACAAAAAGAACGCTGTGCGCTGTGCTTATATGGGTTAAACATACATACACGGCTTTAGATTTTCATCTCCCCTTTATCATCTAGTTCTATGTACAGTAAAACCTGTCGTAAGCGGCCACTCAAAATTAGACACAACAAAGGTCTCAATGGAAAATGGTAGCTTGATATTGGTCAAAAGTATTGCAGTGTGCTCACCTTGGAGCATTCTTGAGTACTTTTGACCTGCATTAAGCGATAATCAGTATTGAAAACCAATTTTGGGTGTTCTTTTTGAGTGGCCGTTTAAGACAGGCTTAACTGTATGTACTTGTAGAAGTGTGTCATATTAAAGTACAAATGTCTCATGTGTAATCATTTTCTTAAAATATGTATTTTCTAAAAGTAATGTTATTTGTCATGCCAAACTCTATAGAGTAATCATTTACAAGTCTGATTTCCTACACGGGGGTCATGGGTTTGATCCAAGCCCAACCCCATACTTTCGTGGAGAATGAAACTCAAATGAGTTGAGCATGAAACGTTTGTTTAGCCTAAGAGTTTGCAACCTGCCTGCTCCGCTCCAGAGACAAGTTAGATAACTGAAATTTCCCATGTAGTCCTGGATGAGAATAACAGATTTGCTGATAAGGTCTTTGCAATTGACCAGGCTTGTGTGAACCTTTGTTGTTTGCTTGCAGCATAATCAGATTTTCTCACCACTAAGTCTGTAGTCTTGACTGTCACAAAAATCTTTGACCATAAGCCATTAACCCTTTATGCACTAATTGACTAATCATTCTGGATTGATATAATAAACCTGGGACGGTCTATTACATATATGAGAGATCAAAGCTTATATCTTCCAAATTAAATTACATTTTCTTTCTCTGAAAATCATTAGAGCCATGATGTAATTTCCAACAATGTGACATTTTAACACTGGTAGACTCAAACGAGCATGTGCAACCCCTTTCAAAGCGTAGAAACTCCAAATGGTGTTCAGTCAGTAGCTTAACATCCAAACGACAAGCAAGGCTCTGATCAGACTGCACCTATGATCTGAGGCTTTGCTGATCGCACATACCACATTGTCGGAAATCTTATCTAATGGCTCATTTTATCTAAGCAAACAGTTTAGACCCTGATGATATGACACATTATACATTTCATCTGGGACTTCACTGATTGCCAAAGCATATATTTATGAGAAGCTACTATATACAGGGATAGCATTCAGGTTTCACTTGGTTTGAAAATGGCGATCACATAATTCTACACGCTAGACTTCGTTACTATTTACATTTGTGAATAGCGTACACATCTCCCTTTAAAGCAATGGAGTGTCAATATCAATATCCCTGCTTATCTTTTTTATGTCATTTCTATTATTAAAGTTAATATGAGCACCGATAAGATATAATAAAACACTTTATACATTTCATCTGGGACTTCACTGATTGTCAAAGCATACATGTGAATAGCGTACACATCTCCCTTTACTGATTAGACATAATACAAAAAACTACGGATAAATAATTGTACATGATCTATAATTGGCCTAGAATTGCAATTTGGATTAATATACAAACGTATAAATCTACATAATATGAGCCTCGACATGTGATTTCCAACAATGTAACATTTTGACAAGTGTTGACTCAGACGAGCATGTGCAGCTTCCTTTAAAACTTAGAACCTTAAAATGACTTTCTGTCAGTAGCTTAACACTCATAGGATTTTCAAGCAACAAGCAAAGGCTCTGATCAGACTGCGCATATGCGCAGGCTGATTTGAGGCTTTGCTGGTCACACAGACCACATTGTTGGACATCTCATGTCTTGGCTCATATATGAACAAAAATATCTCTACATATACCTATTGTAACCACAAGAGTTTTAAATAGGGAATTTACATTAAATATAATTATATAAGGAATTTACAATTAAAAAGAGAATTTGAAATTTACAAGGTCATTTAATAAGTTAATTTCCTGAAGCTAAAATGAAACCTTAACATGAATTAGGAGGGTTACATGCAAATTTGTACTTAAAAAGGTTATCCTTTGGGAGCAAGAATGCACCAAAGAACTAAAACTAGAGTGTAAAAAAAATTCTGGGCCAGTAAAAAGAACGATTAAAAGTATTCAAATTTTTACACCAAATTTTTTACTAGTTTTTTTTAATTCTTTACATCCCAGCTGATAATTTTTACAGTCATGTCGGGACTGGTCGTCATGAACTGAACTAGTAACAAGTAGAGGATAGAGTGTTGCTCAAGGTGACATATACTCTGTAATTATCAACAATAAAACCTGTCTTAAGCAGACACAAAAAACATAGACAAAACAAAAATCTTGATGACAAATGGTAGCTAAATGAAGTTCAAAAGCATTACAGAATACTCCAAGGGGGCATTCTTCAATACGTTTGACCTACTTTTTACCAATTATCGGGTCTGAAAACCAATGTTCGGTCTTCCTTTTGAGTGGCCTTTTAAGATGGGTTTTACTGTATTCAATATTCAATTATAAATCTTGTATCAGTGTCACTACTTTCCTTTAATCGTTAAAAATCAAACTATTAAAAACAAAATTATTACCATATTTACATGCTTGTACTTGAACTTTCATCTTCCTATTTCTTCAACAAAACATATGTAATAGGTGCTCAAAAGAACTGGCCTTATCAGATAGTTTTTTGAGCACCTACAAACACATGTTTAAACTTCTGTTTAAAAAGAAAAAAGATAATCTGCTCAAAAACTTTGCTTAGCTTTACCTAAGTGTTCACACTAAATGAGCCGCTACATAAGATTTCCAACAATGTGGTTGTGCAGCCAGCAAAGCCTCATATCAGCCTGCGCATATGCGCAGTCTGATCAGAGCCTTTGTTAGTCACTTGAGTAGTCTATGAGTGTTAAGCTACCTATTGAACATCATTTAAAATGTCTAAGCTTAAAAGGCTGCACTGGCTCATCTAAGTCTATGTTTGCCAAAATGCCACATTGTTGGAAATCACATGCCATGGCTAATTTATTTTGACAGAAAGCACAGATTGATACATCATTTGTTTCATTTGATTTGATCTTTACGTCCCTGTCAACATTTGTTCAGTCACGTCGGGCGGGTCTTCCTGGGTTGAACCAGTACTGAGCAGGGGTTAATGTGTCTTAATCAAGGACACATCGCAGTGCCATCGATAAGGCTCCAACCTGCAACCTTTAATCTTGAGTAATGAGCCACTGCACTCCTGATACATCATTTGTGAAAATAAGAGGACCTGAAAGTGCTGAAGCACTTACCTGATCTCCGCTCACCTGATCTTCATAAGTGTTATGTTTTTGTGTTCCTATCATATAAACAGACACACATTATTATATTAGCAACTTGATCTGGCGTACTGTATCACGTCGAGTGGAAAAGGTCATACCATTGGATCACCATCGACGCCCTCATCCACTCAACGTGGTACAGAACGCCAGATTAAGTCACTACTTAACCTTTTTCTGACATTATTATGATTTTATAAATGGCTTTCGTCTGTAAATTGCCCCAAACACTTTCCATTACGTTTCGTTTCTCGACGTTACGTCATCATGTTTTCCGTCTGATTTCGTGCTTTATTTACTTTACGTAACGTTGCTATATAAACAGGTAACGTTAGTCTCGTTTTAAAGGAAAGTGAGACGGAATCAGAAAACCTCAGTTCGTTCGTCCGGCTTTCTATATCAGATGGCCAGAAACAGCAGTTCAAAAGATGTAGCACGTATAGGTATATAAAAATCAATAACAGCGACGTTTTGTGTTAAAACATTACATGACACTATTCACAAGTTTACTATTGTAGCCTATAGATAAGTTCAAAGTGACGTATAAGAGCGTACCAACACTTGAAGGTAATACAGGTTATACCGTTATTAACGGTAAAAAAATACATTAATACCTGACAAAGGTTTTCAAAATACGGAAATATTATACCAAGCCGTCATAGCTCAGTCGGTTGAGCCGAGGCAAATATTTGTATCTATATCTATTAACGAGAGATTTAAAACGGTGGAGGGTTCGAATCCCACACGATTGATTTTTTTTCATGAAGGAGATATTCTTTAAATATCATTATTGCTTAAACAAGACTTTTTATCATATTTTTGTTATATTTTTATGTTTTTACTATAGTATTCTTTGAGTGTTTTTTGGTGTGTTTTTGTGAGTTTTTTCTAGTTTTTTTGACATTCTTCACATATTCATTTCATTACAATACAATACAAAACAATACAAAAGAGGTCAGCACAAACATTCTTCGTCTGCTGATTCTGTGTTGGAATAGTCTGAGCACTCTGTTGCGGTGTCTGTGTCTTCGTTTTCTGTCATCCGATAAAAATATTAAAGGTCATTCTTCACAAACATAAAATAACAAAAAGCAAAGATAAAAAATATGCCGTGATTGGAATTCGAACCTTCAATTGCAAAACTTCGGGACAGAAGTCTACGATCTTACCACCGCGCCAGCCCAACTGTGACAATATTAATGATAAAAGAATATAATGTACAAAGTTAGCGAAACCGTTTTACCTATTTACATCAATGGACAATGTCCAATTATCAAAACATGCTCTGACGTCACTTTGAACTTATCTAGTAAGGACAGTATGCACAAGCATTTATAGCAAATATTCTTAAATGCAATACAACATACTATTTACAATCACAATAATGTTTATAGAAATATACATTGTAATAGGTACAAAAAGTTGACAATAAAATATTCTAGTTGAGACTCAATTTATGCTGTTACTTAATATATAATCTGACATATAATTGCAGCAATATACATTATTGCAACTTTGAGTGATATTCCAACGTTCTACATCAAATATCTCACAATGCACAAAGAGCACATGCATGCTGGTGCAATAAGGCAGTTAGTGTATGGTTGTGCGTATGAACGGGAGATAATCCACTCGCGAAAAGCTCGTGGATTATCCCCCTTACATACGCACAAACCATACACTAACTTACACTTGTATCACAAATTTCAAATATTATTTTTTTCAGAATTGTAACCTAAACTATGTAAGTTTACTTTACGAATATCAGCTTAACAAAACTGCGATAAAGTTGGAGCATACCTAAAATATGTGATTTCCAACAATGTGGCATTTTGACAAGTGTAGACTCACATGAGACTTTGAAGCCTCCTTTTAGGCATAGAAACTCCAACTGCTGTTCAGTCATTAGCCTTAGAGTCATAAAATATGTAAGCGACTAGCAAAGGCTTTGATCGGACTGCGCATTTGCGCATGCTGATCTGAGACTTTGCTGGTCGCACATACCACATTGTTGAAAATTTCATGTCAAATCCCAATTATGCGGCTGTACCACCTTAGGCGCTTGCATCAACCACATGACAGCCAGGGACAACATGCACTTTTCCAAATCACCGAAATTTTCAAAGATTAAAATGCATCTTCTCATTTATATAACTATTTTCTTTCATTTTAACCATCCAACATATTCAAGTATATGTAGTTAAAATATCATCTAATTCCATTTGGGAATTATAAACTCAAATCTTGACCTGTATTGCGTAGTTTGTTCAACTTAACAACAAGTGCAAAATAATGGTATAATTTAACAATGTCACACAATATACACTATTTGTTAACTTGAAACTGCAATAGAGTCTTTGGGGGTAATGATTTTGTGGAATAACACAATATACTCTATTTGTTAACTTGAAACTGCAATAGAGTCTTTGGGGTTATAATTTTGTGAAATATTCTTTGGCCCTTGAGTCAGTATATGGGCCTCGAAGCGAGAAAACATGTCTTCGGTGTTTGTGTGCAACAAAAGGGGCAGATGCATCCGCGCAGTCTAATCAGCCCCATCGTTTTTTTTTCTATTTAAAAAGCATCGTATCTACACTTGCTACGAGCGAAATTCAAATATTCTAGGTAGACTTTGTAGCAGAGAATGCTGGTTTGTGAATGACCAGATAGGAAACCCCGGAGACAAGATTTTCTCACGTCGTTGTCCATATAAAGCCAAGCACGATAGAAAATGTTTTTGTTGCATGAAAAATACAAATACATACATCGTAGACCAGTCTGTATAGCTTGGCAGTCCGAGCCGTACCCTGGTTATTTGAATCATAAACGGTTTAAGCACTAATTCTCCTGAATATATAGTTTTACAGTAAACCCAGTCTTAAGCGGCTAAACAAATAGACAAAATATAGGTCTTTAAGACGGTTGGTAGCTTAGTGCAGGTCGAAAGTATTGCAGAATACTCGGGAGCTTTCTGCAATACATTTGACGTGCATTGAGCATTTATCCGTCTTGAAAAATATGTTTAGGGACGTCTATACGGTGGCCGCTTTAAACAGGTTTTACAGTATATGGTAGATGTAGCTGAGCAGACTGATCAGCATCTTACCAGGCCACAATGCCCAAAGCCAATATTGTCTCACTTTAAGGCAATCATATAACGACTTAGCCTTAATGTCAATGACTACGTCAAACATCTCACTTATGTTATATGATAAGATTAGATGATCTTATTAACAAAATGCCTACCGGTGACACACAATACACAGGCATGAAAGCATAACATGCAAATTGAAAAATATATGAAGTGCAGATACAGCTTTAGAAAATAATATTCTGTTTAAGGACTTCGTGCAGCCCACTAATGACCTTCACTCCAACTGCATACCGCGAAAATTGGCAAGTTTTTTGAATACTTAATCATTCACCGATTGCCTATATAGTCACCAATGAACATCAAAGTTACATATCCAGAGTAGAACGCAGACTTTTCTGAGATTTGTGCCTGTAATATATGCTCATGTTAGCTGCCCATCATTTCACGTGACTCAAAATATTACTCTTTTAAAGGCTACTGATTGAAAAGAATTTGGAGATTAAAGCTTAAAAGCTGACTGCACAGGCCGGTCTGAGTCTACACGTGTCAATATAACACATTGTTGGTAATAATTGTCACAGCTCAAATTATCTTATAATCATTGGTGGAATTAAGACTTTTAAGTATCATGAATCAATGGGACTCAAAAATGTAAGTATGGTCTTGATTTTGAAACCTCAAAGTACGCATTATGGCTCAAAATACCAACAATTGAAATGTGTTGATGATACATTATATTTAGATAGACCCAGAATTGACCTGTAAAAGCATAGTGTCCATTTTGTGGGATATAGGCAAACAGTTCAGACCCAGCTCAGACGCCGCAGAATGCGGCGTCTGATCAGGGTCTCCACTGTTTGCTTACAAAATGCACTATTAGATTTGAATATGAATGAAAAATACCACGCAACTACCCTTTAAAATGACAATGTACTGGTCCAATTTATAATCATGGTAAAATCCATTCATCTCAAATGGGTTAATTAGAGAAGCTATATACCCATCCTGCCAATTTCAGTATAATATTTTGTGGCCGACTTTCTGATGAAGGTCAGTCTCAAAATCCTGAGTTCTTGGATACTCCTAAAACTTTAGAAACACATGTCTTATCTCATGATAGTAGCTCCAGAGTTAAAAGTATTACCTGAGCAGGCCGATATGAGCCTAACCGTATCACAATATTCGAAGCTATATTAAGTTCACGTTGAGACACAAATAAAACAATTTCATATCTAAGACTGCAATGTTGTACTTACAACGTTACTATTTATATCAGACCAATATAGTCCAAGTAAACGTCTGTAATCAGGCCACCAACGGTCCTCAGGGCAAACGCCATTCGAGTGGTATTTTGCTGGTGGGCCGATGGCGGCCCGACTGGGATGTTTGAAACTTGATATGTTCAGTCTTTCAGCTGAATTAACACATTTTTTCTTTTGGATCGAATCAAAACATCTGACAGTTTCATATAATATTGAGTGAATTCGTCTTGCACGTTACTTAGTGTAAGTTCCGTGAAGTTGCAATTGTGTGCATTAAACGTCCCAGCCAACAGCTAGGGTCATAACGAGGTAGTCAATCAGCAACATTTTCATCGAGACAAGTATTGCCAACTAGCCTACTTCAAACTAATTTGAATATTCAACAGTTAATTGATGTTTACAACCACCCTACTTGAATTAGACTAAGAGATAACCACAAACGCAATATAAGTATTGGCATCTCATGTGTGGTTTCAAGTATTCAATCAAATATGTATACGAGCCCAGAAATCTCTGGTGAGAATGCACACATGCGTACATGTACATAGTTACAGGTCCGAGGTCAGCTGTATTGGTCCAAGGCCGAATGTGCAACCATTATTTAAACTCTCGTACTTGGCTTTGGTAATTCATGCAAGCAATAACCATCAAGGCATCTTATGTTGGTAATAACCGTCCAGGTATTTCATTTTAGTAATGATCATCCATCCAGGTATCTTATTTTGGAAATGACCATTTAGATATCTCATGTAGGGTAATAACCATCAAGGTATTCCATGTTGGTTATGACCATCCAGTTATCTCACGTTTGTAAAGAACAATTCAGATAGCTCGTGTTCGTAATAACCATCCAGGTATCTCAAGTTGGTAATAAACATTCAGGTATCTCAAGTTGGTTATAACCATCCAGGTATCTCCTGTTGGTAATAACCATCCAGGTATCTCCTGTTGGTAATAATCATCGAGGTAACTCATGTCAGTTTTATAGGTTTTATCAAGGAAGCTCGTGTTTCTAATTACCATCCAGGTATCTCATGTAAGTATCACCATCCAGGTATCGCATGTTGACATTACTCATCCGGATATCTAACGATGGTAACAACCCTCCAGTCATCTCATGTTGGTAAAACTATCAAATATTTCATGTTTGTTATAACATTGAAGGTATCTCATGTTGGTAATAACTATCCGGGTATTTCATGTTTGTCAAAAACATCCCGGTATCTCGTGTTGGTCAAAAACATCCAGGTATCTAAAGTTGGTAATAAACATCCAGGTATCTCATGTTGGTAATAACCATCCAGGTATCTCAAGTTGGTAATAAACATCTAGGTATCTCCTGTTGGTAATAACCATCCTGTTATTTCATGTTGGTCAAAAACATCCAGGTATCTCGAGTTGGTAATAACCATCCAGGTATCTTATGTTGGTAATAGCCATCCAGGTATCTCATGTTGATAATAACCATCCAGGTATTCCTTGCCGTTCATAACAACCCAGGTATCTCATGTTGCAATAATCATCCATCCATTTTGGTAATAACCATCCAGGTATCTCATGCTGGTAAAAACCAACAAGGAATTTCATGTTGGTAATAAACATCCAGGTATCTCGTGTTGGTTAACATTCAGGTATCTCATGTTAGTAATTACTATCCAGGTATTGCATGTTGGTATAATAACAAATCCAGGTATCTCATGTAGGTTATAACCATCCAAATTTATATTTTGGTAATAACCATCCAGGTATATCTTGTTGGTAATAATCATCCTGGTTTCTCGTATTAATTATATCATTCAGGTAATTCGTGTGCAGGTATCTCATGTTGGTAATACTAATCCAGATATATTGTGCTAGTTAGATCTGATTTTTCCATACAAAGGAAGGCTCTGACGAGACTGCACGTATGGGTCGATTAGAAATTTAACATGCATGCTAGGCTTTAAGTAGGACTTATAACCATCTACTCTTCTATACTGCGTGTTTGTAAGCAGGGAAGGCTCTGGTTAGACTGATCATATAAGTTGATTCAATTAAAAATGCATACAAATTTATGTTTGTTTATTTGTTTAAAATATTCACTTTCATGTCAACATTTTTCAGTCATGTCGGGACAGGTCTTCCGTGGTCGAACCAATGCTAAGCGGCAGATAAAATGTCTTTCTCAAGAAGACAAGAAAGTGACTCCGATGGCGGTGAGACTCCAACTAGCAGCCCTTCGACCCCCAGTCTAACGCTCTATTATCTGAGTCATTACGCTCGGCATACAAGAAATATGTAGTAGGTGAATTATTCTCGAAGAATATGTATGAGGTTATCTTCATCTCAATGAGGCTTGGACAAGACTGCACAAATGGAAATATGTATTGTTACAAGCGTGCGCTGCATCTTGTGTGTGGTTTTAATTTATCACACTCAATCATACTATAATATATGGTATGGCTGCTCTGGCAAGACTGCAAAAATGGAAAATTGAATTATTACATGCGTGTGGTACATCTTGTGTGTGGTTTTAATAAAACTCACTCTTTATTACTATTTTACTTGTATGTGAGTAGGAATGGCTTTGACGAGACTGCTCATATGCAAATATATACTAATTGTGTATTGCGTTTCCTGTGTGGTTTTAACCAACCACTCTTTAATACTATTTGTTTGTGGACAAGAAAGGCTCTGACAAGACTGCGCATATGCAAATATATTTTTTATATTTAAATCATGGGTTTGATGTATCTCGTGTGTGGCTTAAACCAAGCACACTTACATGTATATGAGTAGAGATGACTGTGACGAGACTGCGCATAAGCAAATATATAGTATTACATTTAAACTTGCGCGTGGTGCATCTCGTGTGTTGTTTAACTAACCACTATTTCATACTATTTGTGTGTAGACAGGGAAGGCTCAGACGAGACTGCGCACTGCTGAGCCATCTCTGGTCGCCTATGTGATACTTATCAGCAGTCTTCGTTTTTTCTGCTTTGTTTCATCTTATATACTAAAAGATTATTGCTGTCGTCGTCCAAACATCCAAGTACAAGCGTGTTGTCCGACTGTCTGTACGCTACTGACCATGGATCAGAGACACCGTCCTGTGATGTAAGTAAAGTACAACACTTGGTGCCATCAGCTCTGATAACTTGTACACTATCAGAGAAATAGCCACACACAATAGCATCCCCTCCTCCATCAACACATACACCTCTTGGTTCTCTTAACTCCTTATCTTTATACTGGTAAACAACAGTTCCATCAGACATCAGACATGATACAGTGTCTGTGGAACTGTCAGTAATAAACATTTTCCTGGAGGAGGGACATACTGTAATATAGAATGGCGAAGAAAACATAGACGGCTTCTTGTCTGGTTGTCCGAATCTATGTGTAACAGTACCATTCATATCTACAACAAGTACTTCTCCCTCCCCAGGTCTGCTGTGACATGTTACATAGATAAGGTCCTCTACCACCTGTACACCCCAACACTCCCTGTCAACATTGATGGATCGATCTATCTTTAGTGAAGGAATCACCTGTATAAGTGATAACTTCTTCTTATATGGTAAAGTGACCATAACACTGTTGCTGTTGACTGGTGATACATCCCATGGCTTGGAGTCCAGATGAAGACGTTCTTTGACAGTAAATGTATCACTTAGCAATTTAAGATTGCAGTTACTGTAGTCACAAAGAACTACCCCACCATCAGGTATAAAATGTAGAGCCGGCTATATATGGACAGTAACTGTCACTTGACAATTGAATGTTGACCTTCCGTGAACTGTCTACTGCCAGTTCTGTAAATAGTGTATTAGTATTTTGAGATGATTTGTGTGTTATTTGACCTGTTAATTGTCCGAGTTCTTTAACGGTTTTTAGTAAATTTCGAAGCTCTTCATTACTTTTAAAGGTTAAATCAGGCGATATACTTTCTTGTTTGAAATCGTTTAATAAGCTCTCATAACTTTCAATACGATGCGATACTTTATGATGAGCGGCAAACATGTTCGCTTTCTTTGATGTTGTCTGTGCCTCGACAAGAAGGGTTTTGTCTGCTGTGAGAGATTTTAAGGTTGATGAGCAGGTTTCAATATGGCGGCTGATTTCTTGTTTAAATTTTGCTTCATGAACCTCTGATTCTTTGACTACCTTATCTTCTAATATATCTAAATAAGAATTTAGTTCTTTTCGAAAGGTATGTATATCAGATTTGCATTGGGCTGTCATTGTCTGTACATGTTTTAAGTCAGTAGTTCTATTACGAATAAACGAGTCCATTTCCTTCTTCAATCTGACTACTCGCTGAATAATTTCTTTTAACTGATTTTCAGAGAACGATTTAATTTTCTCACCAATAGTTATACTTTGATATTTTCTGTGTTTAAGGATTTTACAGTTAGTACAAAATGTATGAGTATGTTCAATACAATAATGGGTGATAGGAGATGTTTGACCGCAGTCACATGACATGATAAACGAATCACTAACCGTCGATGTTTGCATGCCCGACATATCTTTTACGTCTAAGAGTTTATGATTCCGTGATATCTTCTGACTTTTGTGAGACTCTGTGCATAAATGACACATATATTCCTTACAGTTCCTACAAAATGTTATAGCTTCTCGATTCACACCTCTATAATCACAGGGTTCACATGGATGGGTATATACTGCATCGGATCCAACATGGACACATTGAGCTCCGTCATCTGACGCCATTCTGTAGGAGAAAGATTAGAAGAAAATGACAATTCATGAGATTTTTGTACTGACTGCATCATCTAGCATCGTAGACTCAGACGAGCCTGTGCGTCCGCGCAGTCTCGATATAGCTTCGTCAACTGACGCCATACTGTAGGAGAAAGATAAGAAGAAAATGACAATTCATGAGATTTTTGTACTGATTGCATCTTCTAGCATCGTAGACTCAGACGAGCCTGTGCGTCCGCGCAGTCTCGATATAGCTGTGTCAACTGACGCCATACTGTAGGAGAATGATAAGAAGATAATGACAATTCATGAGATTTTTGTACTGATTGCATCTTCTAGCATCGTAGACTCAGACGAGCCTGTTCGTCCGCGCAGTCTCGCCAGAGCATTTCCTGCTCGCATAAACAAAGCTTAAAGGTCGATAATGGCTCAGATCAAAGATTATTATTTAATCCCAATTGGATAACTTACACGATGGCGTAGCCAGAACATTAAAGAAGGGAGACTACTACATCAAGCAGTGATTCTCTTCAATTGCGTCCCTTTGCAAAATGGAATCTTCTCTTAAGGAAAGAATTTGCTCCCAGGGGAGCGAATTCTTTGTTTTAAGAGCAGTTTCTTATGGTATTGATACTCAATTTTACCACACCATGTGACCTCCCTTGAATGTTACATGTACTATTATTATTACGCACGTGCGTAACTGCTTAAGGTGCGTGTTTGTATGTCTTTATCAGTATGCAATAAATACCATTTTCTCATGACCTTAGTCTAATATTAAAATTCATACATGTACGGTTGTCAATGCTTAACTCTTTGCCTACTAGTTTCGTCTACTGCTAACCTTTGCAAACATATTGCATCCAGATCAGACCGACAGAAGGTCGATCCTACTCTGGATCAAAACTGTTTGATACTCTGAAGGTATTTTTCTGATATAATTTTTCGAAAAAATAAATTTTGAAAAAAAAATCAGCAGACGACATACAGGCACGCAAAGGACCAGTGTCTATAAGGCCTGTTCCACGGCCACTATGAATTTCCTTTAAACTTTGTGTAATAAAACTAGTATGTCTTAGCTGTAATATCATGAAATGTTGGATCAATAGATGAAGTTTTCTGAGTTGTATATTCATTTGAAGCGGGTGGGGTAATTCCACCCCAAACAGGGTTATGCTACAAAAACGACTATATTTTTATAACCGTATGTAGCTTAGAATCAGCCATTTCAAAATCATTTATGGGATAACAGACATAAAAACTGATGCTTATGATATTTTAAAATATTTATAAATGATAAGTATATACTCACTTGAAAGTCATACCAAAATTTTAGTATTTTCTTCTCCAACTTTGCGTAAAACCACAACATCTTTTCATGCTTGAACGAATTCTATTGATGTTTAGAAGTTATATAGTTTATAAGATGGTAATTATAAAATTATGAAGAATTGTTTCCATGGTGATTACTTTTAGAGTTATCTGCCCGCAAACCTAGGGATTTTATATTTTTTCATTTTTTTTAGAGTGGGTATACATGCATTAGATATTTTAGATACACAATTGCTTCTAACTAACACAATGATCGGTCATGGTGTGTTGAATAAAACTAAGGTTTCAGACTGCCGATATGACCTTGTAGTCAAAGGTCAAGGTCACACATACTAGGAACTTGTCTATGGCTCAAAACGCAAGTACCTCTTTCAGTTTTTGACCTAGTGTGTACGTAGTGGGTACATATTCGTCACATGATTGCCTATCATGTGTAGATTACAACAAAGATCTCAGAATATGGATATGACCTTGAAATCAAGGTCAAGGTCAAATATTCTTAAAAACTGTCACACTGCTCATAATACAAACTCCTTTTTGGTGTATTGATGGGATGTGTTCATATTTAGCACAGCAATTGCATTTGATGTGTAGATTAAAACACATGTTTCAGATAGTTGATATGACCTTGTGATCAAAGGTAAAGGTCACTAATACTTAAAACTTGTCTACGGCTCAAAACGTGAACACCTCTTTCATTTTTTGACCTTGCATATTCATCTTAGCTACAATAATTGCATATCCTGTGAAGATTACAACGAAAGTGTCAGAATATGGATATGACCTTGAAATCAAGGGTCAAAGTCAAATATTCTTAAAATCTGCCACACTGCTCATTATACAAACTCCTCTTTCGTGCATTGATGAGGTGTGTTAGAGGAAGAGGAGTGGCACTAGAAGCCAAACAACCTTACAATATATTTAGGTCATTTGCATTCATAGAACCGCTATCATGTTGCAAGCCGTAGGATCGATTCTTGACCTTTAATACCAAGGCCATATTGGTTCTCTGAAACCTTCATTTTAATATACCCACCTTAAGAAATCATTTCCTATATATGGACATCCTCTAACAAACATGAAAAAGGAATTCACGTCAAAATGTGTAAGATATATTTGACATAGATATTAAACTCCAAATCATAGCAGTAATCTGAAATTTTCATTGAAATCCCCAAACACAATAATGAAAGTGCAGTAACCAGTGGTAGAGTGTTTGAGTCGATAGAGAGGTTACTGGTTTGAATTTCATAGGTGGAACTGCATATTGTCATTGAGCAAAGTAAAGAAGAAGCTCTTTCCGACAAGGTCGCAAGAAACAGACATGACTGGCAAGACAAGTTACATCCTGCTCAATGACAGTTCATCCTGACATGACTTGACTGAAAAAATATTGACTGGGATAAAAGGGATCAAATTAAACAAACAACACACCATAGGCAATCATTCTGCCAAATATGACCACGCTCGCTCAAGAGATGACAGAGGAGCTCACAGTATATTCTGTATTTAGGTTTTAAGCAAGTGCGACCTTGGCGTTGACTATAAGGTCACATCAGCGATATGAAACCTTGGTTTTAAACAACACTTCATAAGCGATCATTGTGCTAAATATAAAGGCACTCCATCAATGCATGAATGAGGAGTTTGTGTTATGAGCTGTAAGACAGATTTTAAGAAATATATGACTTTGACCCTTAACTTCAAGGTCATAAAAATATTCTGAGATGTTTGTTGCAATCTACATATGATATGCAAACATTGTGGCGAATATGAACACCTTTGTTCAAAATAAATGAAGAAGATATCATATATGTATTTCGAGCAATTTGAAGAGTTTTAAGTATGTGTGACATTGACCTTTGACCACAAGGTCATATCAGCTGTCTGAAAATTCATTTTAATCTACACATCATACTCAATTGGTGTGCTAAATATGAACACACCCCATCAATACACCTATGAGGAGTTTGTATTATGAGCAGTGTGGCAGCTTTTAAGAGTATTTGATTTTGGCCCTTGATTTCAAGGTCATATCCCTATTCTGAAGCTTGTATTGTAATCTTCACATGATATGCAATTATTGTAGCAAATATGGATATGCAAGGTCAAAAAATGAAAGAGGTGTTCGCGTTTTGTCTACTTCAAATGAATATACAACTCAGAAAACTTCATCTATTGATCCAACATTTCATGATATTACAGCTAAGACATACTAGTTTTATTACACAAAGTTTAACGGAAATTCATAGCGGCCTTGAAACAGGCCTTATAGACACTGGTCCTTTACCCAGTTTGCAAAGAGTTAACTACCCCTTGTACTTGTAAAGCTTTCAGTAATAATGTTTCAATGGGTCCCATCATACGATAAATTTCTAAATGAGTGAGTTGGCCCCAAAAGGTGAGACAAGAAATCCAATCTGACGTGTTTTTCTTTCTGTTAATTATCTGAGGTAAGAAGAAATCTATTTGGTAATTCTCCTATTTTCAATTTCTGAATGGGGTTAACTAAAAAATTGCAATTTAGAGTTACAAGTTTTGTGCTTTGCAATGTTGCATGTTGTCGCATGTGTTTAACATTTCTTTAAAATTTCATGTAAATATGTGTTACGTTGGAGACCAAAAATTTATTATCTATATGAAATATCAACATTTTCTCCTTTCTAAAGCACAGTAATTAAAATACGAACAACAGAGTGGCAGTTATTGAGCCCTGTAAATCATCTCATGCATAAAGCCACATAAAATTTTAAAAAAAGACTACAGAGCGTCTAGAATAAAACCAGACAAATCAACTTTAGATTCCGAAGTTCTAAACTCCTAAATATTTAATATGAAATTATTGGATTTAAATTCTACACGTTTTCACATGTAACTCTACAAATTAAATATCTGAGAAAATTATACAGTAACAGAGGCACGACAGCATCATCTTATCTACAAGTACCAATTTCAAAGAGTCATGCCCACTCCTATTATTATTTGATTCTTTACGTCCCATCAACAATCTTTCAGTACTAAGCTAGGATAAATGTGTCTTGCTCAAGGACCACAACGCAGTAATGGTTTTCAAGTGAGGTTATTACAGATACAGCTTTTTTCAATAATCTAAGGACCATAACACAAAAAGTATCCAGAGTTATAATTCTTGCATTCTACACCTTGTCTAACAGAACCTTTCATTTGTGAAGCGATTTATGAAAGCTTGAGCGACATAAAAAAAAACTTAAACGCTACTGCATACGCAGTGACGCTGAGGCTGGCGCCTTTGTTATAATTTTACAGGGCCGGGAATTACAATGCCTCCTTAAACTTAAGGAAGACTTTAGTTAAGTATTAATATTTCAACATGCTATATTAGATGCGAAATAAATTGCCTGGATCGATGCAGTACTTGTGGTCAAAGATATCATTGTGATCTACAGAAAAAATGAAACTATTTTGATTTTAATCAGTTTGAAACGTTATTTTTCGCATCCTGAAAAATCAATACTAATCATAAGTCTTCCTTAACTTTAAGGAGGCATTGTAATTTCAGGCCCAGATTATTTTATATAATCGACTGACTATAATATACACAACCCGTGGTGAACGTAGATATTAGAAATATCCTTTTTAAGTTAAATTAACTGTGTACTGGTCAGACTGCGTCAAGACTGAAAAAAGGGTGTGATTCATTGGATCATAAATTGTAGCTACTGTTGTATTGTATTTCAATTTTGCTGTGACGAATTTTAAGATATTCTGGTATACGGGTCCAAAATATCATAATTTTGAGTTTAAAATCATGATATATGATATATGAGCAAACTACAGCTAGAAAGACTTGTAGGATGGGTGTTTCTTCAAGTTGAATTGAAAACCAAGGTAATATCAAACAATGCATTTGGGAAAGTCCAGCACAATTGGAGAATCCAATCACGCCTTGGCTGTACGTAAGGCGCATTACGCGTAGTATTTTGTTAGCATGGAGGAGTAAGGAACATTATTTTTTAGCATGTGAGTTCAGTCCTACTAAAATCCATTTTTCTTATTACCCAAAAAGTTTAATCAGCAGACTAAATAAAGTTTATGTATTTTTCAATAAAATATCGCTATAGCAATATTTTATTGAATAAACAAACTTCATTTATAACCGCTTGTTTCGATGCAATCAAATTTGTTATTGTGACAACATGGTTTTTGTGACGTCAGCAACAAGTAATACGTTGTCACCCGCGTTATAAAAGTAGATCCTCGATGTACATCCGTGGTTTGATTCCACGGAATTTCTCGGAATTGGCTGAGGCAGGTCCAATTTCAAACAATCCTGCTTGGGGTGAAGGACATTGCATTGGATGCAGTTGTCAGCTGTTTTCAATGAGCACCAATTGTGTCCTGTTAACCAAATGATTTTGCAAAGAAGGTAATTTGTTATTAAAGTGTCCCCTTTTGATTTTAAACATTGTGTAATATTGATCTACAGACTGAAATTAAGTGATAGGGCTAGTTTCATGCTGCTAACTTTCTGTTTCTATACTAATTGTGGTGGGGTAAGCATCTTTTAAGTATTAAAAAAAGTATTTATGGGGATATAACAAACACTCTTCTGGGTCAAAGGGGCTTTATTTTTTATTCCGCAATGTTTTGACTCCTGTCTAGAGAACCACCAAGTAGGAAGCAAGTTTATGTGCCTATTTGTTGAGAAGTTATTAACTTTAAAAAATAGCATGCGCCCAATTACCAGTGTCTTGACATGGTGTAAATGTATAAGTATCCAAAATTCATCAAACTATACCATACGGTGCAAGAGTTATGAGCATTTTCACTACAAACCACGACCAGCCAAAATGATGCTCGGCGAAGTCTCATCGCCATTTCGAACACAAGTGTTTGGGCAATGTTGAAACTAGAAATGTGCCCAGGGGACAGGGATGACCCCGCTGTTGCAAAATACACATATTCTCACAAACAAAGGCGAAAAAAGACAATTAATGAACCCTGGAAAGCACTAGATGATATGGATCATCTTGAAACTTAAACAAGAGAATCTAGTGTTAATCATTATGTCTAAGTTTCTTTAATTTCGTTTCAAATTACGTGAGTTAGAGAGTATGCATCGCAAATAAAAGCAAACTTTCATGAACAAAGGGCAATAACTCCTGAAGAAATATTGCGATATATAATATGTTATAACTTGGGAAAGATATTTGGTACCTAAACACTGTGAATAAGTTTGATACAGTTCTGATCAAAATTACTCAAGTTCGCCACAGTACAGTAATACATCAAAAATCATCAAAAATGTGAATTTTCATCAGAAAAAGGGCAATAACTCATGATGGCAAAAGGCAATATAAATCATAATCAAACTCGAGAAAGACATCGTGGTGTTTAACACTGTGGACTAATTTCATAAAATTGTGATCAAAATTACTTGACTTAGAGACCAGACACCATCGAAAATGGTGATTTTTCATAAACAAAGGGCAATAACTCCAGACAGCATAATGCGATATAGACCTTTATCAAACTTGAAAAAGACATTATAAAACTAAACAGTGTGACCAAGTTTCATAAAATTCTGATCAAAATTATTCAACTTAGAGAGCGGATATCATTTCAAACGGCGAGTTTTCAAAAACAAAGGACCATAACTCGTGAAAGCATAGTGCGATATAAACCATTATCAAACTTGAAGAAGACATTATAGTACTAAACTATGTTACCAAGTTTCATAAAATTCTGATCAAAACTTTTCAACTTAGAGAGCGAGCATAATTTCAAATAGTGAATTTTCATAAACAAAGTACCATAACTCCTGAAGGCATGATGATATATGGACCATTATCGACCTTAAAGAAGACTTTATGGTTATAAACATGTGACTAAGGTTCATTCTGATAAAAAATATTAAACTTAGAGAGAGGTCATCGTTTGGTGTGACGTACGTATGTATGGACAGACGTACGTACAGACTGACAGGGGTAACACTTAATGTCCCTGCCATTATCATGGCAGGGGCATAATAAATAGGTATGCGAATTTTTATCTAACTATACCATGTGGTTCAGGAGTTATGTACATTTTCACTAATTGACCATAATCTGGCAACCGGTTTAAGCCCTCCAGTAAAATATTTTTATTGACCGTTCCAAGGCAGTACTTCTTTTGTCGATCACTTGTGATTTTTGTGTCTTGTGTTTCTCATGCTTTAGCGTCTGTTCATTGCTGCCTTGTGGTTACCTGTCGGGAAAGGGCTGACCTCTTGGCTCATGTTGGTTATTTTATTGTATTTTTGTTACTTTCCCATATGGTATCCTGGGTCAGGTGTGTTACTTGTATCGTTTCCTGATCTTTGTTGTCTTTCTTACTTTTACTGATACTCGGGCAAAGCCTTGTCCACCAAAAAAAGGTTGTTACGTATTCCAGTGCTTGGAGAATGTTGACATGCATTTGTATGCAAAATTGAACAAAATATGGCACATGGTTTAAGGGTTTTGAACATTTTGACTAACTGCTAACGGACACAAGGCAGAAAGATAGGTGGACGGACGACAGATGGACGGACTAACAGAGTGATTATTGTGCACATCTACAGGTGGTGCATTTGTTCTTAATTGCCGTGTTCTCTGACTGTTGGTAGCTAAAAGGTCAGTACACACTAGCATCTTTCCCTGCTAAACTTCCCCAATTTTGGGGGTTTACTGGCTAAAGCCCTTTTAACTTGATTGTGATCGGCACACTGCAGCATTTGAGAGAAATATTTCCTTGGCTAATCTGATGAACTCCACTGGGACTCAAATTAGCTCATTTAATATGCTTTTCTGGATAACGTGACTTTTTGAGTTTTAGTAGCCACACAGCAGGGTGGATGTAGACCAGCCTGTTCAACTGTTAGAATAAACAAATGCTTGATATTTCGATTAACTACACTCCTTCCTTGTTCTTTATAATTAATTAACTTGATTCCAGTATTAACATAAGTAGTTTTTACAAACAGAATGGAAATAATGAAATTCCTGATCAGCGTGCTTAAAAGCCAGCTGGTCTAAATTCCAATGTTTAACAAATTATATATCCTGGATCAAAATGGTAAGGATTGAAAGTATATTAACCTGTCAATGCAGCAAATATCAATGCCACTACTACTACTACTACTACTACTACTACTACTACTAATAATAATAATAATAATAATAATAATAATTGTAATAAAATACTACTACTACTACTACTACTACTACTAATAATAATAATAATAATAATAATAATAATAATAATAATAATAATAATAATAATAATAATAATGATAATATTAATGATAATAATAATATTAATAATAATAATAATAATAATAATAATAATAATAATAATAATGTAGTCAAGAGTAATTGTAAGAGAAAAATATTTGCTAACATGTTATTGTGAGCTTCATTCCCTTTAGTTTGATAAGCAAGATGATAAGAAAAAAGTTTTTTTTACTAGCCTATGTGACCCCTGCGGTGCCATTTGTGGCCCCAGGGGCATGATTTGAACAAACTTGGTAGAGGTCTACAAGGCAATACTAAATATCAAGACTTTAGGTCTTGTGGTTTCAGACAAAACGCTTGTTCATGTTCACCCTATTTGACCCAATTTTAAACATGTGACCGGGAAATGGGCCCATTTTGGACCCAATGGCGTAACTAAAACAAATTTGATAGAGGTCTAGGGGTCCACTAGATGATGTTACATACCGAATATCAAGGCTCTAGACCTTGTGGTTTTAGACAAGAAGATTTTTCACGTTTTCCCTGTATAAGCCTTTGTAAAACATTTGAACCCCGGGGCGGAGTCATTTTTGGCCCCAGTGGTATGATTTGAACGATATTAGGTGATACAAGAAGATTTTTGAAGTTTTCATTTTGAAAACCTATTGTTAGCATATGTGACCAAGATATGCAAAACAGACTAGAACCATTTGAGCAAGGCCCAGATCATTTGTGTGAACTTATTTCACATTTGGACAAGGGGTTTAGGAGTAGCTGTCCTTCAATTCAATTGTTAAAGGTGGGACGGAAGGACGGATGACAAAGACGGACGAAAACCGATCAAACTTTATAAAGCTCCCCTTGTCACTATGTGACAGGTGAGCTAAAAAAAAGAACAATCCCTTTAGTGGTAAGCGCGAAATAGTTGGGACAAACATTCATTTGGACTGTCTCAGGCAAGTGCCTTAGAGTCCACCGTTTTGAATTTTGAAACCCCTGCACAGCTCAACAATCCAAAGTTTTCTGAGAGAGGAGCACAGTGGATAAGTGGTAGAGTGATTGACTTTTGGCCAAGCGGTTGTTGGCTTGAGCCTCACCAGCATCCCTACATTTGGGTCTGGATTGGGTATAATGAAAAGATTTTGCAAGAGCAAGATGCATTAATTCTTCCTTAGTACTGGTTCAACTTATAAAGACCAATCCGGGCATAATTGAAATTTTTTTGACTGGAATGTAAAGAAACAAATCAATCAATCAATCAAGAGAACAATCTGTCCAGTGGAATTGTCCAGACAAAATCTGTGTGGAAAAAGAAATAAAATAATAATAATAATAATAATAATAATAATAATAATAATAATAATAATAATAAAAGTAAATAACAGAATAACAGTAATAAGAAACAGATAAAAAGAATGTCTCCCCACTTTATTTATGTCTCCCCACTTTATTTGGGTCTACCTATGGCCATTAAACAATAAATAAAATTGACATAAATGTATTTTCTCTGAAAAAGCTGGCTGGAGAAAACCTTTTGAAATCTTAGATCTAGCAGATAATGCGGTCAGAATAGAGAGAAGCTGATGCAAATAAAAAGAGATAGATAGACATAAATAGCAGAGAGTTGAAGGGGAAATATCTGGTAAATGATGCCTATCTGAGTATAGATCAATGTTTTATATAAAATGAATTGACAGATCCATAAATACCTTTTTTTAGAATTGATATTCTACTGTTGACCACCTGTAGACTTTCTACCTTCTTGATGCCTGCAATATACGAGTGTCAGTCAAAAAAAAAGAGAGTTAGTTAGTATCTTTTTACTGGGTCAGCAGTTTTGATTGAAACTTAATACACATATAGAATGAACCTTCAGGCTTCATAACATATAGAAGGTGACGTCTTATCATCTTCAATGCGCTGTTGCTAGGCAGCCGAGGACCGTCTCTCAGCGATGTGCGTTCGCGCTGACGACACTTCTGACTAAGCAGCCATGAATTAAAAAACATTTCAAATCTAACACAGTATAATGAATTACCTTTTATCTCTCCAATTGTATCAAACAATGTGTTAGCAATGTTTTGAAGAAGTGTAATAGATAGCAAATACAATACATGCAATGTTCGTTGCTTAGCAACCAAAATCGATGGAAATTCCAATTTTAACTAAAAGACCAGATTATGTTGCTATGGTGACCGGTTATTCCTGGGAATATTCAAGATATGCATTCAGATGTCAAAATCATTTACTAAATACAATGAAATGGTCATATGATATGATACTTAGTTGATAATATTGCTCTAAAAAGAGCCGTAACTGGAGGGTGGGGTATATTTTGGGGTGAAATTTTCAGAAAATTTAGTTAATTTTCCTCTTATTTATGTAATACAATTCTAACGCCTCAATCTCAGTTGTTACAATTAATAAAATGTATTCAAACACTTTATTTGCAACAACTGCACAAGTTGATGTAACTTAAATTTTGTATAGTGTTTCCATGGCAACGCTATATTCCAGCGCGAACGCATGACGTTATGTGCATCAAGACACATAGATATTTGGTTTGCATGAAAGACACCTAACTTATCAATGCATCATCTCCTAAAACATATAAATCAAGATATAACAAGGAGATAAAGCAAAGATAAGACTCAACAGTAAATAAAACTGAATACTGGAGGAAAGGAAATCATGAGAAAAATCATTATGTCAATAATGAACACCCTTCATCAAATTTGAAAGAGCAGCTTAAACCTAATTTTAAGTTTATTTGACATTGTACTTGGTTCCAAGGTCATATTGGTAAGCTGAAACCATAGATGTAATCTACGGACCACTGGCAATTATTTTGCAAAATACAATTTTCAGTCAAAAAAAAATATAAGTTTTTCCCAAAGTCAAAACAGATTTAAATATATTTGACCTTGGCCTTTAACTCCATGTTCTGACCTGGTGATGCAAAACATTTGCTGTGATTTACACAAAATAGGCGATCACTGTGGTGCAGATGAACACCTTCTATCAAAATATGTAAAACATTGCAACACACACACACACACACATACTCGCAAAAATTCCTAATTCAAATAGAGTTTATTGATCACATGACATTGGCCTTATACGTTCATTAAAGGGTTGGTGTCTGACATTTGTATTTAGCTTTGTGGTTCTCTTTATCCTCTTAAAACTAATACCAGTATCGAAAAATTCAATCAGTGTCTCCTCAAATAGCATTGCATGATCACTAAATTGTGCTCTCAAAATTAAGACACGCAAAAATCCAACTGGTATACGCAAAAAAGGAGCTGAATTGGTGGCCGTGTTATAGTAGTTGATGATGTTAAAGAAGCTAAATTATAACTCACCTCCTCAAAGTTATGATGTATGACAATGATGAAACTCTTTAAGTCCTCTGTGTAAATAACTGGTTTATAGCTTGCTACTTGATGATGGAATGCAATAGGAAGACACGACAGTTTTTGTACTCTGGGAACGTATAACAATATTTTGATCCTTTCCACCAATATTCCTGTTTACTCCGTCAGCTTCTTACTGTGAAAAAAATGACATACAATCACTATTATAAGGGCCAAGACGCGAGAAAACCTGTCTTTAGGATTTTGGACAAAGTGAGATTCAAACCAGGCTGTTCAGCTACAGAGACTAGCTAGAAAGTTGAAATTTCGCATGTAGCAACTTTGGGTGTGATACTTTCTAAAAAGCGAAAAACAAAGGCGCTGATCAGTCTGCGTGGATGTGCAGGCTAGTCTGCGCCTGTGTTGTTCGCAACCCTCTGAAGACAGGTTTTCTAGCGTACCAATCTGGACAGTATAATTAAACAATCGTGTTTCATTGTAAACATTTATTTGGAAATACTATAATTGTGCTTTATAAATTGCTCTTTGTTTCCTGTCGTGAGTTCACTCCCAGTACCATTATATTAATAGGTGACTAAACCTGATTGTCTACTGAATACCAACGATCAGCTTCAGCTTTACTGAGGCCCGTAAGACTCTATATAGGGTCTCGCAATTTATCATGTGGATACCAGGAGTCATATTAGAATCTGTTGGACTTACTAAATGAGTCGTATAATACATCACTGCGATCATTCAATGATTATTATGAGATACCATTTACCGCCACGTGGCAAATAAGGAAGTAAAGCTGACTAGATCTATATTGCCCCATGTTCCAGTCTTCGACAACAACTGTGCTGTTTTTTTTTTGTTTTTTTTTTTTATCTTTTTACAAATTAAGCAACAACTATTAACAAAAACTTCAAATCAAAGTAAAATGGACATGGACATGCATGAACCTTCGCATCTATTTTTCAGTCAGACTTCAACAAACATCTGCAACACAATTTTTTTCAGCACAAATGCCCTTTTCACTTTTATAACAAAACTTAATGTAAATATTCTGTGTTTAATTTTAACCCTCATTGTTGTACACTGTTTTGCCATTCCTTTTATTTGGTCTGTTTTCTTGACCTGATAAGTCCTCCTGAATCTGTTTAACAAACTTCCTGGGACAGCCTATATTGTAATAGATAGAGAATAGTAAACTGTGTTTCCGTGATATGAAAATTATGTCACGAAGGAATGGTGATGATTCGGTAAACAACGAGTCCGCAGGACGAGTTGTTTACCAAAATCACCACCATTCCTGAGTGACATAATTTTCATATCACAGAAACACAGTTTACTATTCTGTATATTATATAACCTTCCAGTGATGGTTTCAACGAAAAAAGAAAGAGAAGAAGAAAAAAACACACACAAAAAAAAACTCATATTTAACGAACCGCCATCCCCCATCCCCCCGCCCGGTGCGTAGTAATCCAGCAGCATGGAAGTTGCTTGGCTCCGCCTACATGTCACATGTAGCTGAAAAATTTTGGCTTTGCCAATCAAGCTTCGTCTCAAATGTTTTTATATTGTCCCCCTTATATTAGTAAAAGCAAAAGAAATGTAACTGTCTAGCGAAATCATTGTTTTATATATTTAAGTTGTTTCCCTAACAACGTAATGCGCAACTTATACCAAGGAAAAGCACTCTAAAAGCCTGAGGCTTGACAAAAACAGAAACGTTTTAGGATTGAACATCGAGAGATCCATTTCAGTTGTTTTTTTAGCCATATGCTAGTCTGTTGCTTGCCAGATCAGACGGCAATAGCCCGAGAAGTTGACAGAAATGTGTTTGTCATGCAAAATGAGGATGGTTTTGTGAGGAGTAAAGTGAGAGGACATCAGAGAATTGGACAAGCCGCAAGCGCCATGACAGGGAGAAAAAATACAGCTCAGATGTAAACATTTGTCTGGTGTCTGATCTGGCTATAATAACATCAGATCAGCATTGTCAATTTTTATGTAGAATGCCGTAAAATCTTCAAAACTCCCAAATTCCTCTAAAGTAGACCAGGATGGATCAATATCTGATGGTGAGTTTGATTGTTTTGTGCATATGTGTATTGAAAAAAGTAGTTCCGACAAAAAAATAATATTGACACTGGGCAGTGATGATATGAAAAAAACTGATATCATCACTTGTGAAATATTTCACTCCTCAAGATATGAAAACTATCTCACTTCCAAACAATAGGAAATTAATGCTAGGTATATGATATAATTTCAAATCAGTCCAGCCTCATTGTTATAACACATGTTTCTCGATAATATAATAGCCATTTTAAGAGGCATATACGTGCAAACCGTCAATAAAACATAACTTACCCTGTACATTCAAGTCAATAGCAAGTGTTTTTTTTCTCTTCAAGCTGGTAGTTATATTTTTAAAAAAATGCAACGTACTATGACAACTTGTAAATATATCAGTCGCGTGACTAGTTACACCTGCTAAAACATATTTATGTTGTTATTCCATGAAAAGGTAAAAGAGTTTTACATAAAAACAATATGAAACATACAGGAGTACAAATTGTTAAGATTGTCATTCCGTATGTGAGAGATTTCAGATAGATGTTAATGTATTCGTATTATCCAAGTTCACAAGTGTAGTGGGGTTCATTCCCTAAGCCAGTTAGTCACTATCAAATATTACCGTCTCCTAAAATAAAATAACATACCACCTAATACAGAGTGAGAAGACACAATAAAGTGATAAAGGTAAATGACGCACATGGCGTCTGATCTCGGCCTGCACTCCCTGACTGTTCCGTAACAGTGACCTATATTAGAGTGACTGGACACTTCATTTTTCAGCTATATAAGTATGTCGTGGCATGTTTCACGTGACTTACGCCTGGTGTGCCTTTTATCGTACACACTCAAAATGGCAAAGCAGCTTGTGAGACCACTGTATTATAGGTACATTAAAGAGCGTACTACGTCGTAAATATCGCTTATTGGTATATATTGTTAATAACAATCGAAAAAACATATATGAAATATTGCTAAATGCTATGTTTCTGCAATGTAAAAACTAATCCTATTGAGTTATGACCGTGTAAATATCGGATGACTTTATGAAAGTTGTGGAAATCTGCAAAAATGGCTTCAACAATACCTCTTTCACTCCAACGAATAAAGCTTCAAACATGGCTATGGCTGTGTCTCGAATTATCAATATTCATAAACTAAGATGTCCAATAATTCATAATTATCGATATTATATAATTTCGGTGTTTATAAAGGTGTTAAAAGTTTAGGTAAACAATAGAGAAATTACGCTTTGTATTCCAAAACAGCGGTAAAAGCAAATCGTGTAGATAAATGATACCGAGTTTCCCTCATTTACCTGTGTAACATGCCCGACAAAGAGTTGAGTGTTGGTATTTCATTGGAGTTTCTAGTCACTCTTATAAAGGTCACTGTCCGTAAATAGGATGCCTAATAAATCACGTTGGTGTGTAATCTTATGTCTCTTACACTGACTGTCAATGGTAAGTCCATGATCTGTTGTAGCTTATAATAAGTTGCAAGTGTTGGCCTTTTTTCTTTAGTGACTTACACTGAGGGTCAAGGATTTGTCTTTGTTCTTGTGTGACTTAAACTTAGTGTCAAGGGTTAGCCTAGAGTCTTGAGTGATCTACACTGAGTGCCAAGGGTTGGTCTTTGTTCTTGTGTGACTTACAGTGAGTGTCAATGGTTGGTCTGTGTTATTGTGCGTCTTACAATGAGTGTCAAGGGTTGGTCTTTTATTATTGTGTGTCTTACACTGAGTGTCAAGGGTTGGTCTGTGTTATTGTGTGTCTTACACTGAGTTAGGCTGGGGCCCAGGGTGAAAAAATATCAAAAATGGTTACCCCGAAAGTAGCAAGGTTTGTTATAGTATATATTTTTTAAGAAGTATATATGGTGCATAGAAAACCACTGTAAAGCAAACTTCTCGGAATTGCATAACGCCACTAGAGCTAATAAAGTATGGTAGCCCATGTGTCATATGCATGCATGCGTTTAATACAAACGCTATTACCTCAGCAACGCGTTATCAAATTAAAATCAAACTACCTTACAGGAATGGCAATGCGTTTGTTTTAAAAGTTTTGAGTATTAGTTTCAATTTCAAAGAACTGTTGCTTTAGCATTACGTATTAAATGTTGTGTACCATATGTAACCAGATAAAACGTAATGTTTCGTTTTCTCCCATCTGTATCTACCACGACTCAATTCAATTATTTTCACACAAACACATCATAACTGTCCAAAGATCACATTGCTGCCTGTTTGGGTGAGATTTAATATCCATTATGGCTGCCGTCGCCATAAGGTACGAAAACGTATTTTGGGGATCATTCCTAAGCCTACTAACAGGTCACGTTTAAAATGCTTGCGTATGTAGTGGGACGTCCGTGTGCCTATTTCACAACACAAAATTTATTGTCACGTAAGAATGGACACTTTAAGATGGCCTTGAATATAAGCACATAGGCTGTCAAATAGATTCACTTTATTCAATGCATTGTTCTGGCGAAGCGGAAGGGTAGATATGCAAAAACACATCGCAATGTTAAGTAGATCCCAAATAGTTACTAACTTTTTTCTAAGTATGCGATAATCGCCTAAATGTAAATAAAGTTGATATAGGATGGCACCTTTGTGTTCCATTACATAGTTATTGGGCGAAAAGAGTGAGAGTCTTTTAATGGTCATTATCAGCTGACCGATTTCAAAAATCAACACACGTGGAGGGCAATGTTGGTAGCCTACCTGTTGGTCCTCTGTCTGTCCTGTCAAACTATACATCAATTGAATTTTATATATATGTTCAGCGCAAAGTGAGAATCGGTACAATTCCGGAATTGTACCTGCGCATTGTGAGAATTCCTACTTTGTCCGCCGATTCCGGAATTGTACCGGACAATTCTAGAATTGCGCAAGGGGTATTTTATCGATTTTTGCTATAACCAGGCCCTGCGCAAAGTAGGAATGGGCTGGACAAAGTGACAATTGGATGAACATGCATGGGAGTCCCATTTTTAACTTTGACCGTTTGCAGAGATGTGTTTCCTGATTTTTAAACTCAAATATAATCTAACGGCAGCCACTTCAAACACATTACATTTTATTTGCACTGTTTGCATGTTCTGCATTGCCGGGATTATCCTAGATGTGACTTTGAGAGAGAGAGAGAGAGAGAGAGAGAGAGAGAGAGAGAGAGAGAGAGAGAGAATGATTATGATAAGGAAAACAGCATGCCCTTTTTTAAATAGCGACAACCTTTTGATGAAAACATAAATATCATTAATCCGAGAAGTAAGTAAATTAAATGAAATTTTGAGTGTTTGTCTAGGACGGACGGATGGATGTACTGGGCAGACGAAATGGTGCCGAAAAGAGAAAATGGACAAGCGGCGGATCGCAGGTTACTTTGATACATAATGTTGGCTTCATTATTTCTTTATCATCATATATCACGCAATGGACACATTTCATGTACGCAAGTTAATGTGTGGTTTATTCGCATATACGAGCGATAATCCTCTCTCTTAGGCCCGTGAGTTAGCTTCTAGAACACACGCACACCCCATAAAATAACCATAACTTAAAACACAATGAAATCATCACAAGAAAAATATCAGATTTTAAATCAAATATTACTTTGAATTCAGAGATCGAGAAGTCGCGGGTTCGAGCCTCACGGGCATCACTGCGTTGAGGTCCTTGAACAAGACACATTTATCCTACCTTGGTACTGGTTCAACCCAGGAAGACCCGTCCCTGTTTAACCGAAAGATTGTTGGTGGGACGTAAAGAATCAAATCAAACAAAACAAAACTTTGAATTAAACTCACATGGATTGGTCTATCCTGTTTGTTTTATTATACATGCATTGGATTGTTCATTCATGTTTATCGTTACCCATTGCTACAGATTAGCTTGTTTTTATTTGATACATGAGCCGAGAGTTAACCCAGCCAGAATCCTATCGCGGGCCACTATCGGCCCGCCAGCGAAACGCCATTCGGATGGCGTTTCGCTGACAGACCGGTAGTGCCCCGATTTTACGTGCATCCTGGGAAGTTTGGCAAAGATTATCCCATTCTATTGTAAACGGTATACAATGAACAGAAGTATGGCCGCTTTTGAATTTCATTTCCTGACGCCCCAATGACTATGATATTAAAATGAATTATCCTCAGATATGTGCCTTTCAATCGGTTAAAATTAAGCGATGCTTTGAAATAATTTTCTATCACTTCACGATTTTTGGGTTCAAAAATGTAAAAATTATTTTTTTTTAAAGAAAATAAGCGTTTTGAGTGTATTTTTATTTATTATAAGTAACAAGTGATTTCAAACCCATTTAGCTGACTTGAAAAGGCCAACCACTTGAATATTTGCTTATGACAGTCTTTCTGTGATCAGTTTCCGCATTTACCTTAAATATTCCGATAAATACGTCTTATCATACAGTCTAAACGCACATTAGAATGCAATTTGATCAGGGTTTACACTGCCATTTCAATCACCATGGGGGAGTCAAAATTTATTCACCCATGTATAAGATACAATGTTGTTAGATTTTTTTTTCTTTTATCTTATTACATTTTTCAGTAAATGCCAAAAGAATCGAATAAATAAAATCCTAGAACTCTTCAAAATAATTTTAGTACGAATATATCGACAATCTGTACAGCTTACTATTTTAGCATTTAATTATCTTTATTGCATATTTCGTTTTTGAGACATGTATAAAATAATTTAGGTGTGAAAATAAAATAACTGGAACCAATGAAACGATGCTTAAGGCGTGTCATGAAGGTCACATGGTCAGTTAATAGATATTTAAACAAGAGAACTTACAAAGGTCCTGATAAGGATAGTTTGTGCACCTAAAATAAAATTTATTTCCGTTACGTGTTTTGGGTGTCTCAATGAGATGGTTCTTTTGAGCAACCACAACATATGTTTAGGTTAAGAAATAAGAAAAATAATTTTTCAGAACCCTCTCTTACCTTGAGGCCTATGAATTGCAACCAGAATCAAAACAACATTCTTTCTTAACACTCCTAGGACTAGAGTCTGTGCTATTTATAGAACTCCATCAGGCTGCTATGTAAACCTGATCAGGTCTGATCTATTTATTTACCCTAGTCGTAGGAGTGTTAAATGACAAATTATTTCTTTTTAACCACCAAGGTTTTTCAGTAATAAACCTAATTTTGTTGTATGCAAGATAAGCTGCTTTTTCATCTTTATCTTTGTCATACTGAATATTTTCATGTTTTACAATCTTCTATTTGTTTTCAGTTAAAATAAAGCAGGTATGTATTTTCAAACAGAATGAAAACAGTGTGGATCCTGATCAGCTGGCATCATTTTAAGCCAGCTGATCTGGATCAGCAATGTTATCGAAAAAGGATAAATGTCACAGCAGCTGCAGCAGGACAAGGTTAGATCCAGATAAGGTATTTATTAGCATGAAATTGTTTTTTTTTTCGTGCCCATCAATTTAAGCATGTGTTTTGGGGGCTCAAAAGAACCATCTCATTGAGACATTTCTTTTGAGTACCCACAATATATGCTCTGGACGAGAAATAAAGAAAATAGTTTTCCAATATACACTCCTATCTGGAAGCCTGACAAGGGTTAATCAAGTCAATATTCTGGTTGTTTTTATTCCTTTTTTTAGTCAAGGGAATAACCTGTGTAAGTTAAAATATATATCACTTGAAGAAGTTAACATTGTGCGATTTCCATAATGGTTTCAAAGTGAGGCTACAGAGAGTTACTAATTTAGGTTATGTCTGAAATTATTTCGGCCAAGGTCAAAATGGCAAGCTCAAAAATATAACTTATTCAAGTTAGAAAGTAGGTTTTTTCTGATCTTCAATGACCTTGCGTACACATTTTTATACCACCCTAACCAACTTTAGCACGAAATGTATTGTGATGTGCAAGGTCTACACTGATGTAGGTGGTATAAAATAGTTATACCATGTCTGTCCACCTGTACGTAAGATAATCCATTCGCTAAAGCTCGTGGATTATCTACACGTACAGGTGGACAACCCAAGGTATAACTATTACCTAGGCGATGCATACGGAATTTTACTGCATTATTGTTAAGATACCTAATAGATAAAATTACACACATGGTCATGATAATTTCTGCAACGCCAGAATATGAAGTTGAAAAAGATACTATCACTCAAACAGGTTACTTTTGTTTTGTTGTAAATATAATTAACTGCTTTAAGTGATATATTTTTAACTTTTGGAGGTTATACAGGGGATTGTTTCTTATTTTAAGACTTGGTTTGGTATTTTTCTAGTCTTTGTTTTTTGTTCTTATTTGTTCTTTGGTTTTGTTTGGTTTTTCTGTTAAAATTAAATCTTTTTGTTTCCAAATAAATCCATCCATGTTGCTTGATAGAATGAGCTCAGGATGGTTCCTTGTACATATAAAGGGGTCATATATACAGATAGATTTTCAAATCAAGACATTTTTCAGTCCCTAGTATATTTATCGTGACAAACAGTGCAGACCCTGATAAAAAGTATTATGAAACATTTTTACCTGGGTTTTCACTGTTTGCCAAAATCCCCATTCAGGGGTTATGAAATCTTCGCAAGCCAAGGGTCCTAAGTCCACTTTGTTTCATAGGCATCTTCGCAAGCCAAGAGTACTAAGTCCTCTTAGTTTCATAGGCATCTTTGCAAGCCAAGAGTACTAAGTCCTCTTCGTTTCATAGGCATCTTAGCAAGCCAAGAGTACTAAGTCCTCTTTGTTTCATAGGCATCTTTGCAAGCCAAGAGTCCTAAGTCCTCTTTGTTTCATAGGCATCTTCGCAAGCCAAGAGTACTAAGTCCTCTTCATTTCATAGGCATCTTTGCAAGCCAAGGGTCCTAAGTCCACTTTGTTTCATAGGCATCTTCGCAAGCCAAGAGTACTAAGTCCTCTTCGTTTCATAGGCATCTTTGCAAGCCAAGAGTACTAAGTCCTCTTCGTTTCATAGGCATCTTTGCAAGCCAAGGGAACTAAGTCAACTTCGTTTCAAAGGCATCTTTGCAAGCCAAGAGAACTTAGTCCTCTTCGTTTCATAGGCATCTTTGCAAGCCAAGGGAACTAAGTCCACTTCGTTTCAAAGGCATCTTTGCAAGCCAAGAGTACTAAGTCCACTTCCTTTCATAGGCATCTTCGCAAGCCAAGGGTACTAAGTCCACTTCGTTTCAAAGGCATCTTTGCGAGCCAAGGGAACTAAGTCCACTTCGTTTCATAGGCATCTTTGCAAGACAAGGGTACTAAGTCCACTTCTTTACATAAGCACAAGTAGTGGATATATTACCCTTCATGCATGATGCATGGATCAAGAGGGGGGACAGGGAGTCCGGACCCCCCCACCCCCAATCATTCAATGTTGGGCCACCAATGGCACGCCAGCGAAACGTCATTTAAATGGTGTTTCCCTGTTTTATGGATCCTCTGTCCTCCCCTCATCAACTAAAAAAAATAATAAAAAAAAACAAAAAAATGTCACAGTTGGACCTCCTTCTGACAAAAATTCCCTTGGCTTGCGTGATGGGGTAATGGTCAATACACATCCAGTTTCATACAAAACACCAATTTTAAAAACAAAGAGTGTTTGATTAAAATTTTGAACAGAAACTTGATGAAAAAATAAATACTTTAATTTATACACATGATGTATAAACTAAAATAAAGTCGACATTTATATCACAAATTAAGTATTTACACTACTGGACATGGAGATGATTTCCTTGAAAAATTTGGAAAATGGTACTGAATGAAAGGCATAACAATTGAACACTGAAAAAAACAAGAACTATATTTGGTCCTCGACACTTCAAAAACTGTCCTTGGGTTTTTCGAAAAAAGCAAAATTCAAAACAGTTTCTTCCGCTACGAAGACTAACTAGAACATTGAAATTTCGCTTGTAGCAAGTCAAGGTATGATCCTGTCCAAATAGGGAATACCAAAGGAGCTGATCAGCTTGGGGGGATGCACATGCTGGTCTGCATCTTTGTTGTTCAGAAACCTCCGAAGACAGGGTTTATCGCGCTGAGGCCCATTTTGTTTTTGCATACAAGATTGATTTTATCTTTGCAAATAGTGCAGAACCTAATGAAATGCCGCATTATGCATTTCAGTTGGGTCCTCAATGTTTGACAAAGTAACCATTTAGGGATTACTAGTTAACAAAGGGTTATTAAGCAATAAGTCTAGCTGCTATGAAAAGGTTAATTCTACATGTTTTATATAAAGAAATTTTCTATTCATATTTTAGATATACCATTGCTAGAAATGAGCAAAATCTAAACCCTGTGCAAATTGCACAGTTTGGCATTCATTTCCCTTTCAGAAATTTCACAACAATAATTCGTGCTTGTCATCCGCCATCATTTTTGAACCTAAAAGTAGCTGTAGCCTGTTGCTCTAATTTGCAACACAAACCGATATGAACATTTTTTACCAATGAAGCATTGAAATAACTTGAAAGGGGGAAATAACCATAAACAATATGTTATGGCTTGCATTGATGTCTGTCGTACAGAATTAACATCTTCCAATGCTTGAAAGACAGCAATATGCTGTAAGACACAGTCAACGTTTGTGGAGGTTCGTGTCAGGAATTATACCACAGCGTCTTTTTTCCTCTTGTTTTACCGCTTATGCTTTTAAAAACGATCCAAATTTCGGGCAATTTTAAAGATATTATTGGTCTTTTTTTTTGCAAATTTTAGATGAAAACTAGTTTGATGACACATAGGGCAGGCTTGTATACCGGTACAGCAAAAGTGAATTGCGATACGATATTTATTTAGAGTGAATTGGGGGTTACCGGTATATCGTTGCTCCCCTTACACACATGCTCTTAAAACCAAAGATGCTGATATAAGCACAAACTGAGTATTTTATGTTTTTTTAATCTTTTTTTAACAAAAGAATACACACCATATTCAACCTTAAACCTAGGTCCATCATGTGGAAGAAAAAAGTTTGGACCCAGATCAGCTGGCTTCCTCAGAAGCCAACTGATCTGGATCAACACTTTTTTTCCAGAATAATAGTGATTTTTTTGAAAAAGTAATGCACATACTGTCCTTATTTGTTGTTTTGATTCTTCACATCCCAGTCAACAATTGTTCAGTCACGTCCGGACAGGTTTTCCCGAAGTTGAACCAGTTCTAAGCAGCTAATAAAGTGTCTTTCTCGAGGACACAACAAAGTGACGCCGCCGCGTCCAGGCTGGAACAAGCAACACTTCGATCACCAGTCTACGTTCTATCAGCTGAGCCACTGTGCTACGCCAACATACTGCTCTTAGTCTAGGTAAAATACGGTATAATTTCAAACATCATTCCATTCACTTCATGTCAAGAGAGCCAAATTTTCAATGAGCTTGATCCACTTCTTATTGGGGATTATACTTCAAAGTCCACAATTCAATAAAATCTATCAGGATTCCTTACTAACAACCCTATGTTCAACAATGGATTCTTCCATATTCAAAGCAGGGAGAGTCAATGTTCAGAGAAAGGGGGTAAAAATAAAGAATTTTGGCACTGATTAAAGCACAAGGAACACACTTAACGGCAACAACAAAAACAATCTATAAAACACTTACAGCAGACGACATTTTTAAACCCTTAAAGCGCCATCATAAATGCAGCAGACGACATTCAAATATGGTTGCTTCCTTAATAAAACACCATAAGACTTTATTCATGTATTTAACGTGAATTGGCTGCTGGTAGCCCGCTCTCATCTGTCATGTTCTGTATCCAAACAATTTCACACCTGATAATGTTCCTGAAAGAAGTTTTTGATTTTTTTAAAAAAGTCAGCAGACGACAACAAAGGCATGAAAAATTACCCAGCATGCAAAGAGTTAAAAGCAAAATAGTCTTTCATTCTTTTTCGTTTAACCCTTAAAGCGCCAAGAAAAAAATGCATCTGAAAATGTTGTCTGCTGAAGTCCTCTGCTGCAAATAATTGTCTAACATTACTGATGAATTGAGTATAGAAGCAAACAGTGTAGACCCAGAACAGACTGCTCATAAAGGAGCAGTCTGATCTATGCCACACTGTTTGCCATAGAGGCTTCTTAAACATTTCAGCAGACGAGAAAAGCAGACGACTTTTGTTGTGATTGGCGCATTAAAGGTTAATCTTACTACATTTTCTAGCCAAATTAAACTGGATACTTTATATGAATCCTCTAACAGAGAGTTCATAAGATACATCAAACTATTTTGCTAAAAAAACTATTTCATTCTAAAATGCCGTCGGATGCAAAATGATAAGTGGCACTTAGGTAAAATACTCTTCCCAACAGACACATAACCATAATCCTTTACTCCATGGCTATTTTTAGATCATGACATCATTTTCTATTTTTAGATAGCATAAAAAATAAAGAAAATTTTAAGTAAAGTTTTAAATACTTTTTGATCATATTATGGAAAATGGAGCATTTGCTCCAAGGAGCAAAAGCTCGATTTTCCATAATATTTTCAATACAGCAAATGCTCGATTTTCCATAATATTTTCAAATACATAGTATTTCAAAGGCGTCAAAAGGCCTTATCATGGAGTAAAGGATTACAACTACATCCTATCAATGTCCAAGCGAAGTCCTGATGTCGCATCTACATTGTTTTGACATCATAAAACCTGCTGGATATCATGTTATTTCTGTCATCTGGACAGATTTGAAAGAGTATTTAGACGATTCTGTATTTAGAGGCCCGTTACTGTTATCGTCTGTACTCTGATCTTCATAAAGTAAAACACGGAAGAGAGGTGACGTCTGCATAATAAGGTCAACCGCGTCCTTCCGATTGAATTCTCGTAACGTTGTTATTAGATAACCAACCGTTGCATTCGGTTCGCGGTTGGACCATTCTTCCAAAGTCATATCAGTTTTACTTTCACATATAGAACTAGTAGTGTCCAAATTTGGCAGACATGTTTCTAAGCCCAGGGTCACTGCTAGAAGACACCAGTCCCTCCCTAAGGGATCTTGCGGATCCATAAGTCTAAATAACATTTGTCGCGTGTGCGTCAACAGATGCGATATGGGAAGATCTACTCCTGAGCATACACTATTTTTGACCTCGTTTGACCCTAAAAATAATACATCACAGTAACTCTCTGACTTGCCGTCAGCCATTCTTAAAGTCAACATCTTATCTAACTGCGCTTGAATTGCTTCCCTTGGGGAGTAGCATTGTGGATTTCGTATATGATCCTTTAACTGTGAACAACTCAACACATGTTTTTCTGCACAAAGACCAGGACACACATGAGCGATCACTTGCTCTGCGGTGTTTACAAAATCCTGAAGAAAATAAAACAATGCCGTTCTTGAATCTTCTGGTCCACGAACTTTTATTTCAACAAACTGCTCTTGTCTGTCCATGCTTATCATACCCTCAAAATCACCGCAGCAGTATTTTGACCCATGATGCCACTGATATAGATCCGAGTCAGGATCATCACTCTCCTGCAAAATATTTCTCCGTAAATGAGTTTGAATGCGGGGAAAAATATGCTTTAGTTGACCAGGCGTGTCTGCCGAAGTTCTTAACCTAACACCTCCATAAACTGCATTTCCAAACCTTTTAATATCTCTCTGCCACAATCCGTTCAAAGTCTCGACAAAATTAAGGCACGGAAACTCATATTCGATTTCATCGTCAATATCACACTTTGTGCAAACCTCCAAAACTTCCAGCACGTGCAACAATTCAGAAGCGTCCGTCTCGGGATACATGATCTGGAAGTCGTCAACACCGAAACACCCAGTGATTCTTGACTGGACTATTTTTTCATGCGAGATTAGGCTGCCTACAATATCACTACACAGCCATTATGGATTAAGGATAATTAAATCTTCACCAGCTTCATTCTGTAAACAGACAATCTGAAAAAAGGGACAAACAAAAAATTTGAGCGTAAAATTGTGAACATTTTCTTATTGATCAGTTTCAACATTTGTTTGGGGTGCTCAAAAGAACCAATCAATGGTCTCAATGAGACGGTTCTTTTGAGTACCCACAACATATATTTTGGGTGAGAAATAAAAATTCTGAAAAAAAAGACAAACTTTCAAAAATGAGATGGCATAAGTCGAGACAAGCAAGGCTAGAGGACTTGAAGTTCCTGAAACACCCACCTGATCGCCAAAATAATGTTAAAATAGGTCAAGGTAAACTACAGCTTATAATGTAACACATTTTGTTTTAACATTTATGGGGGTTGCGGTCATTTCGGTCAAGTGACCTAAAACAATCTAATGAATACTCCTTTATACAGCCCAGTGATTTCTGAGAAAAAAAGTTAAACATTTCTTCCAAGTAGTATGATTTCCGATATCAGTTATTTGCAGCAGACAAATTCGGCAGACAACATTTTCAGATGCATTTTTTTCTTGGCCAACAGTTATAGAAAAATGAACATGCCCAGATTTTCCCTACATAATGCATTAGGAATCTAATTTGACCTTGCCATAAAGTAGGTCAAGGTCAACCAAGATTCATCATTTGTGCATAACTGGTAGGGCCCACATCCCCGATGCTATGTACCGAGTCCCAAGGCCATAGGCCTTTTGGTTCTAGAGAAGAAGATATTTAAAGGGTTTTTACCATATATTGGCATGGTGGCCATCTTTGTCATGTGACCATAACAATTTGTATAAATTTTGGCTAATCTGTCATAGGGAGTCTTCATATGAAATTTGAGTTCAATAGGCCCAGTGGTTTTTGAAAAAAAACTTTTAATATGTGGAAGGGACTCCAACATGAGCGACCTTGGCTGAAAGGTCAAAGGTCAACCTTGACCTTTGAAACTTTTTTATAGCCATTCTCTCGTTATGTGTAACATATCAAGTGAGAATAATGACTTTGGCTTTAACAGTATTCAAACAACAGGGCCCTTGGGCCCCGGGTTGTTCACCTGAGAATAATTGTTCAGTGGAGTGGAACCATTTGTGGAATTTTAATAGAGTGCATCATGAGGAACAATTCTGTTAAATTATAATAAATTTGGGTCAGTAATTCTGGAGATGTTGTTTAAAAGATTTCTTATCTGGAGCTCTGGCAGTCCTCCTGTTTGGTGGAGCAGAACTATTTACGCAATTTTGAAAGAGGGCATTATAGGGAACATTCATGTGAAGTTATTTCGAATTTGGAACAGTGGTCAGAAGGGGATATTGTTTAAAGACAATTCTTATCAAGAGCTCTGACGACCCCTTTGATCAGCGGACCGGAACCATGTGTGCACTTTTGGTTGAAGGTATCATGAGGAGCTATTCTGTGAAATTATTTTGAATTTGGACCAGTGGTTCAGATGTCGTTTAAAAAGATTTCTTATCTGGAGCTCTGGCAGCCATCCTCTTAGGTGGAGCGGAACCATTTATGCAATTTTGAAAGAGGGCATCATGGGGAACATTCATGTGAAGTTATATGAAATTTAGAACAGTGGTTCAGAAGGAGATGTTGTTTAAAGAAAAAGTTTACAAACAGACGGACCAACGGACGAGGACCAATCACAATAGCTCACCTTGAGCCTTCTGCTCAGGTGAACTAAAAACCAACATTTCAAAAATATTCCCATTCAAATGCATAGGGCTTTAAGTAGGTCAAGGTCATCTTAGGATCATTATTTGAACAAACTTGGTAGGTCCCACATCCCTAATGCTACATACCAGGTCCCAAGGTCACCAGCCTTCTGGTTCTGGAGAAGATTTTTAAAGGGATTTTACCATATATGGGCTTGGCAGTCATTTTGGTTATGTGACCAAAATATTTTGTATAAATTTTGGCTAACTTATCATAAGGAGTCTTCACATGAAATTTGAGTTCATTTGGGCCAATGGTTTGTGAGAAAACTAATTTTAATATATTGTTGGGACTCCAATATGAGCAACCTTGGCTCACCCGTGAGCCTTCGGCTTAGGTGAGCTAAAATTGAGGGTAAAGTTGTGAATATTTCCTTATCAATCAGTTTTAACATTTGTTTTGGGTGCTCAAAAGTACCGTCTCACTTGAGTACCCACAACATATATTTTGGTTGAGAAATAAGAAATCTAAAAAAAGATAAAACTTTCAAGAATGAGATGAGAACAAATGTTAAAGTATAAGAGTTGGACTACAACAAAGGCCCCTGCATAATGGGCGATAAATGACTAAATTACAATGTACACAAAATAGGATGGACAGACGGATGGACTGACAATTATAGGATAAAAGGGCTGAAGGCATGCAACATACCCTGCCACGGGATATTTTCAACGCAAAGAAAATCATTTTGAAACAAGGGCTATAACTCTGTACTTATTTGTCAAAATTTACCCATCAGCAATCCCAGAACACTCCTTCACAATATCGACTTTCATACCAAGTTTGAAGTAAATCGGTAAAGGAATGCCAAAGATAGAGAGTGAAAACCAATTTCTAACGTCAATCAAGGGCCGCAACTCTGTACTTATTTGCCAAAATTTACCCATCTGCAATCCCAGGACACTCCTTCCCCATATCAACTCTCAAATAGCAAGTTTGAAGAAGATTGGTTAAAAAATGCTCCCAGCAGAGAGTGAAAACGATGCTCTGATGGACGGACGCTCGAACGCAATTTTTGAGTGGAGGGTATAACATAATACCCTGCACTTTTTAAAGTGGCGGGGTATTAAAAGGTGGGAATGTGTTAAAAATTGCCATACCTCTCCAACAAACTGAAGCTGCTGAACCAGATGCTTGATGTGATCTTCACTGGCCAGTGGATTAACCTTTGACCTCACATAAACACCAAACTGTTGCCATGACAACACAGGGAATGTAGAGGATGACCGTTTCCATGACGTCAGGGTCATGATCATAGCTTCAAGGAAACCGCTCGACCTTCCATGTGACTGAAAGAGAGACAGAGGTCACAGGTTTCATACAGGTAAGGCTATGTGAAATTCAAGGATTTTTAAGGACTTCTAAAAGATTCTCCTAAAGTTTTCAAGGACTTTAAGTTGATGAAAAATATTGTTTTATTGTTAAAATTTTACTTCAGGAATGCTAGACTGATAATGGGAAAGTTAATTCTAGAAAATTAGTATAAAATTTTTGTGCTTTTATTTGGTGCAGCATTTGCACATCCAAGTCAACAATTTTTCAGTGATATGGGACAATTTCCCATCTTTCGAGGCTAGACCAGTACTAGCACAGGATAAAGTGTCTAGCTCAAGGACACAACGCAGTGCCTCCAGAGAGTCTTGAACAAGCAACCCTTCGATCTCAAGTCTAACACTCTACCACTGCACTCCTCAAATGTATCCTTCGGGCTTCACTTACTTTGCAAGAGACCTGAAGTATTCATGATTCAATGAACCTTCCAAAAATTGAATTCATTTCTTAAATGCATCCATGTTGTATATCTTTCTACCCATAATGCACCCGTTATTACTGCAGAAAGAAGACAGGTTTAAGCCCTCAAGTAAAATATTTTTTCAGACCGTTTCAAGGCAGTACTTCGTTTGTGGATCATTTGTGTTTTTTTATGTCTTGTGTTTCTCATGCGTTTGCGTCTGTTCATTGCTGCCTGGGAAAGGGCTGACCTCTTGGCTCTTGTTGGTCATGTTTATTGTATTTTTGTTACTTTTCCATGTTGTATCCTGGGTCAGGTGTGGTACTTGATAGTATCTTTTCCTGATCTTTGCATTCTTTCTTACTTTGATATTTCATGTGAAAACAATTCAAACTAGAACAGTTAGACTCTGACAAAGGGCCCAGCATAATGCCCTGCAGTGAAAAGGGCACATCCCTTTTGGCGACAATCTTGATTATCATTCATCTGACAAAAGCCAAAATAGTTCATAGATGAAATTTGGAAGAAATCGGGAGACAAATGAGCGTCCCCAAAGGTAGTAGTGTAGGCCTCTGTGTCGAAATTTGGGCTCCCGTGGGAATTTTTGGGTAAAAGTGTTTCCTATTGATTTTCGTCTAGAGAAATATATTCCATTTAAGGAAAAAGATGTGTCCAATTTTTTCTTGCATGATTAACGTCACAGTGACGTCACAATGTGACGTACCGTCTTTTCACATGAATGAAACAGTTTTTATCAGCTAGTGCTGTATACACCTAAAATAATCACATTTTAGTGTTGCTTATTGCGTTGAAGTGGTCGAAAAGTCTATAGGAGGACCAAATGAAAATTTGATTCAACATGGACTTCAAAAAGTAAGTCAAATTGACGTCGGTTTGATGTCAGTATGCAGGAAATAAACGTATTGTGTACAGAAATATAATTCAGGAAAATTGTGTGTGCTTTGCGATTAAAATCAAATGTTAGCATAAATTAATGTTTCTGTCGAAGCTTTTTGACACATGTTATTAGGGTCCATTGTGTCACTTATGTTACATTTAAACTAGCCCCTGTAAAACCATTGAAATGATGTTAATAGGTTCATTCAATAAGCTTCTCATTTAACATTCATGGTTTAAATATATATATTCCAAATGACAATTGGCCATTTTATAACTGCAAGCAGCTGGTTTTTATCACAAACACTTTAAGAGTTATAAACTACTTAATATTAAAACCCTAAATAACATGTTAAATGTAAGAATATTTTCATTCTAAAATTTAGCATGTACTGCTATATGAAAGCCTTTAAACAGCATATGTGAGCTTTATATTGAAATTCAAAAGTGAAAGGCTGTACTCAACATCATTCTGGTGTAAACTATCACTTCGTTATTCGTGTGACAATATGTAACATATATTACAACCCTCACGACTGCATATACATTGCTAAATTCCTTATATTATACACCATATGGTATTTTATAACATTTCGAAAAAGTTAGTAAGTATGATCAGGAAATACAATCACACACTGTAAACCAACCTACCGCACTATGAGGAAGGGTCACAGAACACAAATAATCACAAGACATCAGACACAATTTAAGTCAAGCAACCATCTCTATTTCCCATCAATGTGACTGCAACACCAGAAGGACATAAAGTGCTGAGTAACAAAAAAGGACCAAACAAACACAACAACACAAACAATGAGAGCAACAATGAAAAATGAATCATCAACAACAGAACCACGCCTTAGAATGGACAGCTGCATAAGCCACTTGGGGTGGGGGGCTTAAATGCACCTTTGTCCAAGATCCTGTTGTTGTTGTTGTTTAAGCACAACAACTGTTAACCTGGCATGCAAAAACTGATTGTTTTTGTTATAGATATCCAGATTCCAGTTTGTCTGAAAAAAAAAAAAAAGATTTTTCAATTCATATTAAGTTGGTATTAATTATTCATGCAACAATTGCAAAATAGTATGTCTTTTAACTTTTTTTATATCTACAATAATGATTTCCCAAAATAATATATTTTGATACTTATAAGCAAATACATTGTTAGAGAAATCAAAGTTTAATTGAAATAATTCTTATCAGTTGTTCAAAAACAATCATTTTTGTAACTTTTTGAACTTTAGTTGTTCAAATAATGGGTAAACATATTCAGTTGCGTTACATGATAAGGCTAAATTCTATTTATCCATGCATATTTAGGTTAATTTACCATAAAATAATACTAACTATTTTGAGGGAGGTAGTCAGATCTTATGCATTATAACTGTCTTTGATCAGTTAAAGTTAAAAGAGACTGTCCCCAAATCAATTTTTATCCTGGCTTCTAGTTGTGTATGCAGACGGCGAAGCATTACTTAAGCTTTTAAAGGATCATTGACGGTTTGGGCCTTATACGCCTATTTTTCTGATTCACAGAACGCTGCTTTTGAGCTTCTAGTGTGGTGCATGTAGTATCAGTGCAATAGATGAATCTAATGGCAAGTGCCAGCTAGCAAAATATTTTCAAAATACTTACGCACTCGAGAGTTATGGCGGATAGAAAGGGGAGGGGGTCTGAAATTTCATGAAAATAAAAAGTGCGTTAAAAAGTGATTTCTGCACGTTTTCTTGATTTATTTGGTAGGCATGGTGATATCTATTGATTATACCACATGCAGAGTATTAACGAATCGCGATAATTGATGAAATTGTTTTAAAAACAAAATATGTTTTGTAATAAAATGATTTTGGGGAGATAATTTAGAAGTTACCTGTACATTTTTGACTACATGTACCGTAAATAATACAAAACTGAAAACTCAACAAAAGAAATAAATATTTTTGAAGGAATGAAAGTGTCCCATTTAGCATTGAAAAGTAAAACTGATTCTAACTAGATCCTTTGAATATTACTTTTGCTTTGTTTAAAGGGCATAGCATGTTGAATGTATTTAAAGTGTCCGAATATTTATGGTATATATATGCATGTATATCCCTATAGGAGACAATATATTGAACACTAAGGTATTTACCTGTTATTACTCTTTGCATGCCAGTGGATAATTTTGTCGTTTGCCAATAGCCTTTTGCAAACATTTTGAACCCAGATGAAGACCAACAGAATGTCCGTCTTGATCTGGATCCAAACTGTTTGACACTCCGATGGTGGTCCTGGGTGGTTTATTTTTAAAAACTTTATTTTGAAAAAAGTCAGCAGACGAAAATAAAAACATGAACAATTCCCTAGCATGCAAATAGATAACTACAGGACGTTTGCAAAATAATGTGTCATTTAATAACAGTGCGATTTTTTCTTATGAAAAATGCATAAAACCTTGCTAATCCTACTTTTAATCTTTAAGTACTTTATATTAAACTAGCACAGAATACAAAGCAATTTAGGAGGTTGGTTCTAGAGAATTTCATTACTGTCATTAATTTCTTATTTGGTAGAAAAGGCATTTTATGGGCTTAGGCCCTGGGTTTTTGGGCTGCTGAACATCTTTCCCCCCCTTGTGCCAGCAAGCCACTTTCATACAATGTGTAAAATATGGTCACACATATACATGCAAAAGCTTTTGCTGGCACACGGGGGGGAATGATGTTTTAAAAAATGTTTTCGGATTTCTATATATCTTAATGTAAAACTGATTGTTCTACCCAAAATTTTACATCTTTGAAGCATTTAATATCAAAAAAGGATTTCACAGCCATAAAGTACTCAGGTCAGGGTAGCTTCAAGGTGAAGAAAGGGACAATTGACAAACTTTTATTTTTACTGAAATCATAGGCATTTACCCATAGCAAGTGTCAATGATCCTTAATTTAAGTTTACATTCAGCATATCTTTCGTTGTTCAGTTAACGAAACTGCCAATCACGTCAACTTTGTACTTCTGATCACTTGGTCAACCAGCAATGGGAAAATTGGCTATAGTAGTGAGTTTTACTCTGTGGCAATAACCACATTAGATATGATCATATCCAAGGAAACAGATCAATTGCTACTTCAATACAAATTTAAATAAAAAAAACTTTATCAGCCAAAATTATTTCCAGCCAAATTTGACAAGGTGACATTAAAGTTATTGTGAAATAGATTTTACAAAGTACTGAAAGAAAAGTGAAATATTCAATAAGAAAGTGCAGTCATGAGATCTGACTAAATTTTAGCAATGCATACTTATATACCTGAACAGACTGTGACTTTGGCTAAATATTACAGGAACCTTATAAACATGGTAAAGGGAATAATAACAAAGAGTTATATGTGTATTGAAGTTTAGAATAAGTTGTAAACTCGCCAGGATATAGATTCAAAGAAACATGCAAAAATATCAACTGCTCCAGCAAAACAACATTAAGAGGACAATCTACTACTCAGAATTATACTGACGCCAATGATAGACTTACTTGCAAAGTGCCAAAATCAAATGAGCTTGTTCTTTCTATTCTTTATGTTAGTACAGTTAATTTATTTTGTTTTATTGGATATATGTAAATAATTAATTGGATGTATTTCTGTATCCATAATGTTCACATTTGGTTGACAAAATATCAAAATGATATTATCTGCAACAAAATTCAATTGCAAGGCTAAATCTAATTGATTGATTAATGTAAAACAAATTAGCCAATAATTTATTTGAGTCCATGAATTTAGCAATGGCTGTTATATAGGTATTATATTAGCAATGTCAGAGAGCTTTTCTGGGTGATAAACCTATTTCTTTCAAATGTATGACTATAATGAACCATAAAGAACTAATTTTGTTCTGTTTCAATGCTTCACACAATTTTAGAACCAGCCAGAATAGATGATAAGTGTAATACTCTCCTTAAAATTATCTTGTTATAAATGGGATTCTGACCTCACCAAACTAGTCATCTTCAGATATAAAGCGATTATAACCAAAGGAATAGGCTTGGCATGTGTCATATGTGGGTTGAAAGTGGTTAAGTTTTTAAAAAAAATACTTCAGTTTATTTTTTCAAAAGACAGGGATAAATGCCTCAATTTTCACCTACGTCTAAAATAACTTACAATTTTAACGAATTCTGGGTAAGTTTTTATCTTTGAATGGTATCAAAATAGTTGTTGTAATCACTGGCTGGCATACACAATGTGTAATAGATCTTGCTTAAAAGCTACTTCATGCTAAATTTTATTGTGTCATCTAAAATGAGGTGAAGTGAGTGACAAAAATCGTGTTTTTATATATCATTTAATGTATAAGAAGAAGCAAAAACATGAGTTTCAGTGAGATAAAAGACATCTTGTAAGCATTAAAAACATGTGATCAAATACACCGACTTGATATGATGACACTTATGTGATTTAAGCTCAAATTTCTTCCCATAACCATCAATGCTTTGTTGGTATTTTCAGTTAATTGCAGTTAAATGGCAGTAAATAAACCACTAGCAGTGCTGTTTTTGCTTTAACATAATGTATTTAAAAAAAGTAAAGTGCATAACAGTAATAGCAGGTCCTTTAAATGGCTACAACCATACTGCTCATAATTTGATTACAATTGAAACATCATATTGTCACGTAAGAATAAGTAACTATTTGACAAGATTTCCTGTTATTTCAGGGTAACAAAGTAAATTTTGCTATTGCAAGGTAACACTGTAACCGCTATAGAGTTAACTTACATGATTCTTAGGCTTTTATATTGTAGTTTTAGAAAATTATAGTGTAAAAACCCACTTGGAGGTCTTTTGGCAGCCCATTGTTTAGTGGTAGTACTGCGCTAAGTAGTAATGCATTTGAAGTAAGTAACATATATAACTGTAATAACATAGGGATATATTGTTTAAACGGATACTAGTTGTTTGCTGCTTTTAGATAAATATGTTTAAGGTAATTAGCAAGTCGATAAATAAGAATTAGATATAGCTTGGTATTTGCACAATATGATTTGAAATTACAATATGGTAACGCAGCTAACATAGCTGTTACAGGTCAGAGAGCAAACATTTGTCCTTTTGCATCTTATATAATGTAGCTTCAGAAAAGCATAGTGTACAGTATCCCAGCAGTGGGAGAGGAGGGTCTATTCACATATTGTGATCTAATGTCATTTGAGCTATCACTATAACAGACTTTTCAATTTGATACTGACGTCATTTTTCTTGTACTGACATCATTCTGAAGGTAATGTAACACCTGAGTAAGGGTCTATGCTCCAAATACAATATGTCGCCAGTAATTTTACCATAACTGATCAAACAGTACATGTTTATGCAAGCTGGAATTCATAGTACTCAATTTTCATACCTAATTAAGTCCAAAATTGGTACATCACTGTGTGACGTCACCATGACGTAAAACAGCAAGAAAAATTGGAAACATATTTTTTTCTTAAACAGGATATATTTTTCTCCAAGAAAATGTATGTTTGACACTTTTACCAAAAAATGCACACGGGATTACACAGCGGCATACACGTCATTTTTCCTGTGTTGACGTCATTTTGACGTTAATGTAACCTGTATATAAGTCTGAATTAGTGTTTATTTTCTGTTAACAACATGTTGACAGTAATATTATCACAGCTGATCAAATAGTACATGTTTTCCCACTGGAATTTATAGTATTAGATTTTCAAGCCTTAAATAAGCCGAAAATGGGTATGTCACTTTGTGACGTCACCGTGACATTAAAACAGCAAGAAAAAATTGGAAACATCTTTTTCCTTAAACAGAATACATTTCTCTACAAGAAAATATATGTTTGACACTTTTACCCAAAAATACCCACGGGATTACACAGCGGCCTACACTATTATCATAAGGAGTCTTCACATAAAATTTGAGCTCAATTGGGCCAATGGGTTGTGAGTTTTGTTTGATTTGTTTGTTTGATTTGATTCTTTACGTCCACTCAACAATCTTTCAGTTATGCGGGACGGTTCTTCCTGGGTTTAACCAGTACCAAGCTAGGATAAATGTGTCTTGCTCAAGGACCACAACGCAGTGACGCTGGTGAGGCTCGAACCCGCTACCCTTCGGTCTCGAGTCAAGCACTCTACCACTGAGCCACTGCGCTCCCTCCAATGGGTTGTGAGAAAACTATGTTTTAATATATTGATTGGACCACAATATGAGCGACCTTGGCTGAAAGGGCAAAGGTCAACCTTGACCTTTGAAACTTATTTATAGCCATTGTCTCATTAGTTTCAACATATCAAGTGAGAATAATCACTTTGGCTTTAACAGTATTCAAAAAATCAACTTTTCAAAAAAATTCCCATTTAAATCTATTAGGAAGCAAATTTGACCTTGACGTTAAGTAGGTCAAGGTCAACCTATGATCATTATTTGAACAAACTTGGTAGGCCCACATCCCTAATGCTACATACCAAGTCCCAAGGTCAACGGCCTTCTGGTTCTGGAGTAGAAGATTTTTAAAGGGTTTTTACCATATATGGGCATGGCGGCCATCTTGGTCACGTGACCAGGACCATATGTACAAACTTTCGTTCCTCCATCCTAAGGAGTCTCCATATGAAATTTGAGTTCAATTGGCCAAGTGGTTTCAGAAGAGAAGATGTTTGAAAATGTTGACAGACGGACGGACGACGAATTCACTGGTATACTAATAGCTCACCTCGGAGCCTTCGGCTCAGGTGAGCTAACAAATAAAGGGAATGAAGCAATATGTGGCTGTTTTGTTACACAATACAACTCATCAATATCAAGATTTGTTCCAAATTTCAGAATCCGAAGTCAATTAGTTGTTGAGAAATCTTTGACAGAAAAAAAGCTTACAAACAGACAACCAAACAGACAGACAAACACAATTACAGAAAAGGCAAAAACTATATACCCCTATATAGTTCGTACTGGTAGTATAAAAATGTCCACATGTATTATATACTTGAAGGTGTACACAAAATTTGAAAACACTGGTTCTTATAATAGGAGCTGAGGAATCAATCTGTGACAGAAATTTCCACTGGAGAGAAAGAAAAATGAACAAATAAAGGGACTGATAAGAAATATGTGGCTGTTTTTTTTTTTGTTACACAATACAAGTCATGTACCAAATTTCATAATCCTAACTCAAGTACTTCCTTAGAAATCTTTGACAGAAAAAAGTTTGCAAACAGACAAACAAACAGTCAAACATAATTACAGAAAAAGCAAAAACTATATACCCCTATATACTTTGTACCGGGAGTATAATAAATTTAATAATACAGGAGCACTAACTTTAGATTCTATTTATCACATGACATTAAAAATACTTAAAATCACATTCTTGGTGTGAAAACATCAAGATTTTCCCCTCTTCTATGCAACTTTATAATGGACGTCATTAGGTAACGTTACTAAATCTGTAAACCCCTACTGGTTTATTGATTTTATCTCAGATGCGACATCATGTGATAAATAGTTTTATCATATGAGGTCGCGTATGGGAGTGAAATAACACCATGCAATAAAATCGATAAACCACTAGTGGTTTATAGATTTACGGGAAACATTATGACGTCCATAACAACGTTGCGATCATAATGACAAAATTATAACGTTTTTACTCCAGAAACGAGATTTCAAAGTATTTGTCATATGATAAATAGAATCTAACATTTGTGCTCTTGTATTATTGAATTTATTAAACTTGTTGCGAAAAAGAGATAAAATGCTCGGCAAGCCTCGCATTCTATCTCTTGTCCCAAACTCGTTTAATAAATTCAATAAAAACATGAGCACTCATGTAAGATATTCTATTCAACCTCAAGGCTTGATCCAATAAATAAACATATTATTATAAGAGTAACGTGATCTGGCGTACTGTATCACTCGTGGATGAGATCATAAAATCGCATCACCCTCGACACTTTGCGTCTCAGGTGATCCCATGGTATGACCTCATCAACTCGACGTGATACAATACACCAGATCAAGTTACTATTATAATGTGTATTTAACCTCAATGCTTGATCCAAACTATTGGTACTTACCTAAAGGTAACAATTGGGTCAGTGGCCTATAAAAAGTTTAGCCTCAAGGCTTGATCCCAACTATGGGTACTTACCTAAAGGTAACAATGGGGTCACCCTGGCCTTTAAGAAGTTTAGCCTCAAGGCTTGATCCAAACTATCAGTACTTACCTAAAGGTAACAATGGGGTCACCCTGGCCTTTAAGAAATTTAGCCTCGAGGCTTGATCCAAACTATCGGTACTTACCTAAAGGTAACAATGGGGTCACCCTGGCCTTTAAGAAGTTTAGCCAGAAGAAAACCTGAGCAATCTGTTCATCATAGGTGTCTGTCAGATTGAACATCACCACATGGACACAGTTCATGTAGTAGGGTTCATATCCCGAGAAATCCCAGACACTTAGGTCACCAACACCTGAAGATAAAATGAGCCGTGACATGTGATTTCCAACAAAGTGACATTTGACAGGTGTGGATTCAGACGAGCCTGTGCAGCCTTCTTTTAAGCTGAAAAATGCAAAATGATGTGCTGTCAGTAGCCTAAGAGTCATTGAATTTTCAAGCTACAAGCAAAGGCTCTGATCAGACTGCCTCTATGTGCCTAATCATTAGAGCAACTTTGGTAAAGGGCAATATAAGGATAATAAAATATCATTGATTTGATTGATTATAAACATTTGAGCAAAATTATATTAAAACTGGATAAATAGATCAGATGTAATGTTAAGAGTTATTTTTTTAGGTTTGGTAGTCACTTTGCTGGGAGAAGTGGCACTGGAGGCCAATTTGAATTTGGTAGAGAGCCATATAAGGCACATGGAGCTTTATAGATTGGAATCAGATAAGTTATATAAATTTGTGGCTTTTATTTTGAACCAAGACCTTTGGATCAGATATTAAGAGTTCTATTTTTAGGTCTGGTAGTCATTTTGTTCAGAATAGGGGAACTAGTTGGACAATTTGGGCCAACATTTCAGGCAGGCCCCAGATAAGAGTGTGTAACTGAAAATCATTTTCCTTATTTCTCAACCAAAACAGATGTTCTGGGCGCTCAAAAGAACCGTCTTGATGAGAGGGTTCTTTTGAGCACCCGAAACACATGTTTAAACTGATGAATAAGAAAATAATCGCAATTTTACGCTAAAAAAGTGCTTAACTGGCCCTATGTTCAGGAGTACTTGTTTAAAAGATTTTTCCATTTTTTGCACTGATGGCTATTTTCTTCTGAAAAATAAGGACCCTGGACAAACACTGATCACAAAAGAAAAGTGTGGATCTAATTCATACCTCTAGTCCATTACATGGGTGAAAGTTCAAAATTTCCAAAATCCTGAACTTTTGAAAATCAAATCTTAAAACTTGAATTTTAAAGTTTGACTGTAGTCGCGGTTTGGCAGTGAATGGTAAATTCGACTACAGTCATGTTTGGCAGCGAAAGTGTTAAATGATCAATTGTCTTTAGATAAAATGAAATTGAATCAAAAAAGCCAAAGAAATCTGCTTAATTCAGGATTTTGAGGCTGACTTTTTGTGGAAAGTCAGCCTCAAAAATCCTGAATTCAGGAATAATCCTGGAAACTTTCATCCATGTTAGTCCCACAGGACGCAAAAATGAGCATTTAAAGGGGGCTTTTGGGCATACACTATATTAGGTATCAAACTGAAATGTTGATATACCAGGCCTTTAGATAAGAGTGTGTAATTGAAAATAAATTTTCTTATTTCTCAAAACATGTTGTGGGTACAAAGAAGAACCAACTTAATGAGATGATTCTTTTGAGCAACCAGAACAAATATTATTAACACTAATTGCTAACAGAGCAAACTCAGATCAGGCAGCTTGTGTAAGAGCTGCCTGATCAGAGTCTACTATGTTTGCTTCTGGAAATATGATTAGATATGATCCCACATTTGTGGAACTGACAAAAAATCTTTTGTTCTATTCACAAAGTTTATTTATATAATTATTCATAGTGGGTGGAGCTTAGCATGAATATTCATGAAGGATAGGTTTAAACCGATGGATAAGAAAGTAGTTGTTTTGACCTATACATTGGTGAAAGTTCAAAATTATCGAAATCCTGAACTTTAGAAAATCAGAATTAAAAACTTGCTGTATGCCTCCAAATTATCAAAAAATTCTAAATTTAATGGTCGAATACCTTCAAATAAACTGAAACTAAATCAGAAAAGCTATTATTTCCTGCAGAATTAATCATTTTGAGGCTGGCTTTCTATGGAAAGTCAGCCTCAAAATCCTGAATTCAGGAATCATCCTGAAAACTTTCACCCATGCCTAGATAAACACACTACCATACCAGCAATAGTGACATTCTGGATGTTGATTCCCTTTGTATACTGTGGGTTCCCAACACTGTAGCACAGTGGCGTTGGTAGACTGTACTGTCTGGGTAGCCTCCCCTTTGAACCTGAAGGAGAAATAGTTCTTTGTCAGGAAACTGAGGCAATTGTTTGCAAAATTTTACAGAATTGAGTCAGAACAAGACAAAGCCAGCAAAATGAGAGTGCATCGAGAGAAGACTCAGATCAACCTTGGCCTCTGCCCAGTCTGATCAGACTTCGCTATACACACCAGATAGGTGGCAATCAATCGCCCATTGTAAATAAAAATTGTTAGAAACAGAGTTTTTGATTGCCATTTGGCGCCTGAATGGCAACAAATGACAATCGAAAACTCTTTTTCTAACGATTTTTGTAGGGAGCGCAGAGGCTCAGTGGTAGAGTGCTTGACTAGAGACCTAGGGACCACGGGTTCAAGCCTCAAGTGCGTCACTGCGTTGTGGTCCTTGAGCAAGACACATTTATCCTAGCTTAGTACTGGTTCAACCCAGGAAGACCCGTCCCTGTTTAACTGAAAGATTGTTGATGGGAAGTAAAGAACAAAATCAAACTATTGACTTTTGTTCATTGTTTTGTCGATTGTTAAGCACATTTTTGAATGCCCACTATCAGGTGGGGTACACTAGATGGGTATCTATGGATCCAAGCTTTCTTTAAGTGAAAAGTAAAGACTCTGATGAGATTGAGATGATGCCTATGGTGATCTGAGCCTGCTTGAGATGCACAACCAAGGTTCAAAGAGACAAGTGTGTGTAAATTCAAGGACTTTTCAAGGACTTCTAAAAGACTTTCTTACAGTTTTCAAGGACAGAAAACTTATGAAAAATACTGATTTACACGTTAAAATTCTACATAGGAATTGCTAGAGTACACTACTAAAGATATTAGTTTTAGAAAATTAGTATAATTGGGGTGTCTTTATTTGGTGCAGCATATGCTGCACCAATTGCAAGCTTCACAGTTTTATACTGATTTAGGTCTCCAGAAACAGTGTTGAATCCATCAAATCAGTGTCTAATCAGTGTTGAATCCTCCTGTAAGTGGTAAAATTTAAGGACTTTTCAAGGCCTTTGTGTGTTTCAACTACTTTTCAAGGCAAATTTAATTTTTAAGGACTTTTCAAGACAGTCCTGTATATTCAAGGACTTTTCAAGCCTGTGCAAACCCTGATATCCAGTAAAACAGCTTTCATTTAAGAAATGAATATGATTTTTGGAATGCTCATGGAATCGTGAATACTTCAGGTCTCTTGCAAAGTAAGTAAAGCTTGAAGCTCTTAACGTTAACTTTGCAAGAGACCAGAAGTATTCATGATTCCATGAACAGACCAAAAATTATATTTATTGCTTACATTTACATCTAATTTAAAGACATTATCTATAATTCAGGAAAAAACCAGTTTTGTATTTAATATGTAAGCGTGTTAACGATTTTGTTGGCGTGTAAACGGAAAATTGGAACAGCCAGTGTGAAGACAGACAACCGATGGAGCAAATAAGAGGATTGTTTTGCATGTACAACTCTGATGTGGCTCGCTGTCAATCACAACACCACTGTCACTTCTGGTAAATGGATTTGATGTTTGAAGCGTATTGCACAGGCAAGTGAGCTTGGAAGCTGTCAATCAACTATTTGTCTTTCATGAGGCTATGAACGGTTGCGTAAATCTAAAGATTCATTAAAGACTTGCTTGAAAATGATTTCTTATAAGAAGAACTGTCTTTAATACGAGACCTGTTTCATGTTTATTTGAACAAACTTGAATTTCACTTTTTGCGGTTGCATACAAATAAAACATACAAATTTGCTTTTTCATGCATAACGGAAGTGTCCTTGGTATTGCCAAGTAGATAAGATGGCAATTTAAAGCATAGCCATAACACGACGGCTCTATTTTTTTTTGAGTCTAAAGGAATACTCAGTCTAATTTTCAAATGAGAAACAGCCTATGTGTGTCTGTTTTTGCTTGAAAACTGGGATTAACTAGTTCTTCCATACAAGTGCCGAAATGGGTATCTCATGTATAAAATGTGTCTTGGAACAATTTTAAAAAATAAATTCTCAAAACTCACAACAGACTCAATTTCTTAGATATTTTAAGTATCTAGCGCCGATAAAACTGATCACCAGATATTGCAATTGAGCATTTTGCCTAAAATTTAGTGTTGCTATGGAAACTGTAAACCCTAAAATTTGATGTTCAAGTCGCTTCCAAAAAGTAAATATCCAACTGGTGGAATGCTTTATTTTCTAACAGAACACACTTAGATTATTTATGTACAATATATAAAAGGTTCCAAGCGAAAATCTTCGTATCTTTTAGAGAAATTGTTCAAGAAAGATTTAGTACATTTCGTTTCAGACAGTATTTTTTAATGCTTAAAATTTTACTTCTCATCTTCAGAGTCTGTTTCAGACCAGAAAATAAAAATTAAGAACTGGTTTTTGATGACTGCGTATTCTTGGAGATCAGACTAACCTATGGAAATCAATTATTACCAAATATAACGAGAAATATATGAGTAACGGCATTTTCAAATTTGTTAAAATAAACATGAAACACCTCTTGTAAATGCCACCTCCAATTTGTTTATCTTTTTTTAAAACGTAAATCTTGTTCCTTCATCAGGAAGCATCTTTTGCAAACATGACCTGAATACAATCCAACATAAAATCCATTCATATGTAAACATAATAGCTAGAAATAAAAAAAATACTAATTTTATTTCAGAAAGATGTATACATGACAAAAGTCACAAATAGGATACACTAACTCTTTGCATGCTGGGTAATTTTTCATGTATTTATTGTTGTCCACCAACTTGAGCCGCGATACGTGATTTCCAACGTGGCATTTTGACTCAGACGAGCCCGTGTAGCCTACCTATAAGCTTGATCCAGACCTGACCTGGGTCCAAACTGTTTTCAAAGGTTATAAGCAATTCTAATGCACTTGCAAATGCAACGTGACGTCTGATTTGTTAACTTCATAAATTTGCTACAGAATGTCCTGATATACTGTCACAAACTGACGTCATTACGTAACATCATTTTTCATTGGTTGACAAGTGAAAATACACAGCTGGCAAGCGGTTTTATGCAGCTGGACGTAGGCGCAACAAAGTACATTTTCACTGTCTTTTTGAAGGGAAAATATTAATAGTACATTAGAATGGGGATAACCATATTCAAAATTTTCATTTGGGGAGTATATCGTCGGATATACGTTCGGAAATCACGTTTTACGGCTCCGCTTACGCGTCCCCTTAAAACTAAATTTCCGACCATATATCTGACAATAAACCTTCCCAAATGAAAATTTTGAATACAGTTATCCCCAAAATGATAAAAGTCACTGTTAGCACTAATATGACCAGAATAATGGAATACCTTTATTGCTTTGTGGTGAGTTACCATGACTAGTTAAGCGGGACCTTCGAAAGAAACTGCTGAAAAGGCCACATTATAACGTTTCAATCAGCGTGCTCTTTCCAACGCCAGTGGAACCAAGAAATTTGACCTTGACCTGTGGCAGTGGCAAAGATGACAGCATCAACTGTTTTATGTACGTCTCTCCGCGTTCCTAGAAAAATAAAAAAAAATGATCATAAATTTTCTACTAGAAATGGTCCACGACATGTGACAGGGGCAAAAATTCCACTCCTCTGCTCGTAATTACGAGTGATATCTAGAAAGGATGAGTAATTCTTTCCAAAGCAGATGAGTGTTTAGTAAAGAATTACTCCTGGAAGTCATGTTACATACTAACCCTTATTATCTGTATTGCATACACTTTTAAAAGATAAGTGCATGTGTTTGCAGGATGAGTGAAAACTGTAAGACACTCGACCTGCAGGACAAGTGCAATATTAAAATTTTTTTGTCCCCTGCGTGATTTCCAAAAAAGTGGCATTTTGACATGAATAGACTCAGATGAGCTTGCGTAGCCTCCTTTTGAGCCTAGGAACTCCAAATGATACCCAGTCAGTAGCTTAACAGTCATAGAATATTCAAGCCGCTAGCAAAGGCTCTGATCAGACTGCGCATATGCATAGGCTGGCCTGAGCCTTTGCTGGTCGCACATTCCACATTGTTGGAAATCTCATGGCATGGTTCAAATTATGATACAAATCATAGCACTGAGTCTATTAATGTTAATTACGACGTCAGACGAGTGTGTGTAGCCTCCTTTTGAGCCTAGGAACTCCAAATGATGTTCAGTCAGTAGCTTAACATTCATAGAATAATCAAGTGACTAGCAAAGGTTCTGAACAGACTGCGCATATGAGCAGGCTGGTCTGAGCCTTTGCTGGTTGCACAATCCATATTGTTGGAAATCTCAAGTCACAGCTCAATTTATGATACAAATCACAGTACTGCTGTATAACAATATTCATAAGATGACGTTGTGCTTGGCACTGATATAACACCATGTACTACAGGTTTAGATAAGCAAAGTACACATTTTCAGTTATCAAAATCCCACAAACTGACTTAAAAACTATTTTCAGTTATCAAAATCCCACAAACTGACTTAAAAACAATCATTCTACATTTTATTCAGTAAATAACCTGTATAAACCAAGCATCTTTTTTGTAGGACAAAGGCAAACAATGCAGACCCAGATCAGATAATCCAAAATGCGGCATCTGATCAGGGTCTAAACTGTTTGCTTTACAGAAGGTTCTATTAAAATTTGAATAAAATGACAAATATCACCCAACAACCCTTAAAATGGAACTGGGCTGGTTCAACTGAAAAGAGTGGGACATTCCATTCAGCTTCAATGGATTATGGTAGATTTTAGGATACGACTATTTACTCTCACATGGAATAATTTGGGGCCAAATCATAAATAATTTTTGTAAAACTATTTAGTCCCTGTGATAAAAGTTAGGTAAAACCAACTAATTCTAAGCACAGGCCTTTGACTCTCTCTGAATAAAACTGTAAAAATCCCACAAACTGCTCGTATTTACCCATTCTAGTCAACGAGAAGTATATCTTAGGTAAATAAATTGGCATTTTTGCAACTGTAACATTATGTCAATGGCCTGTGTTCTAAGCCTTCTCTGTCCCTAATCTGGGTAATCAGTATTTGGAGACCTGAGGATGGGACAGAAAAATATGTCCCTCTTGATCATCGTTTGTCACCACTCAGCAAGCCCCATGATGCTAAACAGTGACCCTCAGGACTGATTTTTCTATCCCTTCATCACAATCATCAGGACTTTAGTTAAGAGTGCGTAACAGAAAAATATTTTTCTTATTTCTCAACCAAAACATATGTTGTGGGTACTCAAAAGAACCGTCTCAATGAGACGGTTCTTTTGAGCACCCAAAACATATGCCAAAAATTATGGGTAAGAAAATATTTACAATTTAACGCTGAAAGTTTTTGTTATCTAAACCTATGCACTCATGATAGATTCTTATTATCTATCATGACTGAGAGGGGTTGATATAAAATTCCCACCCGAGAATCACTGACAAATGAGCTGTGACATGTGATTTCAAACAATAAGGAATTTGACAAGTGTAGACTTGCACGAGCCTGTGCAGCCCCCTGTTAAGCTTTGAAACTCCAAATTATGTCCGGTCAGTAGCTTTACAGTCATAGTTATATCAAAGCGACTAGCAATGAATCTGATCAGTCAGCCCATGTGCCCAGGCTGGTCTGAGCCTTTGTTGGTCTAACATACGAAATTGTTAGAAATTTCATGTCACGGCTCAATTGGTGATCCTGATCAATGTATCTCTCAACAGTTTGGGAGCGCAGTGGCTCAGTGGTAGAGTGTTTGACTCTAAAGCCGAAGGGCCACGGGTTCGAGCCTCACCGCCGTCACTGCGTTGTGGTCCTTGAGCAAGACACATTTATCCTAGCTTAGTATTGGTTCAATCCAGGAAGACCCGTCCCTATATAATTGAAAAATTGTTGATGGGACGTAAAGAATCAAATCAAACAAACAAACAAACCAATCTCCTCCAGTCTTTAGGATAAGACTAAAAGCTGTGGCCCTGTCTCCATACGAGCTTAGCTGTTGGTGGGACTTTAAACACAGATTTACTCACTCACTATTGCAGGAGTCCTCATTTAATTATACTTGATGCGAATGCAGTGGTAGAAGATTGTCACCACAGCTTGTCTTGCATCCCATCAACAATCTTTCAGTTAAACAGGAACAGGTCTTCCTGGGTTGAACCAGTACTAAGCTAGGATAAATGTGTCTTGCTCAAGGACCACAACTCAGTGACGCCGGTGAGGATCAAACCCGCGGCCCCTCGGTCTCGAGTCAAGCACTCTACAACTGAGCCACTGCGCTCCTTCAAAAAATCAGAGAAGTAGTAATAATCTGCCTAATTCAGGATTTTGAGGCTGACTTTCTATGGAAAGTCAGCCTCAAAATCCTGAATTCAGGTATAATCCTGAAAACTTTCACCCATGGATTGACAAGCACTTACCCCCTTCATTTTGTTGAGCAACTCTGCTATTGAGGTAAATCCTTCAGCCAGTGCCATGATTTCTGGCGAAACGCCATCTTTGTTCGGAGTAGTAGGACAAGCGCCAGAAAGTAGCAGACAGCGGACTATTTCTATTAAACCACACTTACTGGCAATATGCAAGGCGGTAACATTCGTCTCCTGCAACAAAAAGGCGACGAGGCCCAGAGGTTATAAAACTTGTTCATGCTCAACTCCACTGAGCATGAAATTTAACATGCATATAAATGTTAAAATGCCAACAATTGTTGGCATTTTTAACATTTATGAGCATATCAAATGCAACATCTGAGAGTAGGAAAGCAAGGAAACTTTATTTTTCAGCATTTTAGTTTTTACGAGCAGTTGAAATTTCATGCTCAGTTGAGCATGAAAAAAGTTTAACCTAGAAGCAAGGTCGATTACAATGAAGAGACAGACACGGACAGACAGACACTGTTTTACACAATGTTTGTAACGAAAAGTTAAAAACTGGAATGCTGTAGGTTAACAGAATAAAAAAAATATCAATCTGGGGAGATGGCCAAAACCCCCTCCCCCCACCCTTTACCTAAAGGTAAATGACAAGGAGTTACAAACTGACAACCAAGTATATTCAAACCCATTTAAGCCGAATGGATTTTCCCATTCCTATCAATTGAACCAGTCAATTACCATTTTAAGGGTTGTTCGGTGGTATTATTAATTTTTAATCAAATTTTAGTCGAACATTCTGTAAGCAAACAGTGGAGACCCTGATCAGATGCCACATTTTCTGTGGTGTCTGATCTTGGTCTGCACTGTTTGCCAATGTTCTACATAAAAGATGCTAGGCTTAAATGGGTTTATGTCAGATGAGGTATGGAGTGTCCACTGTAATCTGTAATAGACTCCTTTCACATTGTTATCTCCCTTAGTTACATTGCAAAACACATAGTGATGCTTTATAAGTCGATTGTTTTGGCCTTTCGACGCTAGAATGGGATATCTTTTTCTAGAAATCAGATAAAATAATAATTTCATATACATTTTATAAGTCTTCAGTATTTATTTCACATTAGTTAGTGTAAAATATACTTTGATATCGAACTAAATCGGCTTCTTCTTCAGGCACAAAATCGCTTCTTCTTTGGGCACGAAGTCGCAAACAAACTATTTGAAACACTTGCCAACTAATAAGCAAAACTTATCTGTTAATATGCGAGCATCGACAACTCAGAAGAGATGCAAATGCACAGTCTCATCAGGGCATTTGATGCTCGCACACACATCGGACTCATTAATGTGTCCAAGCGCACATAAAGGCAGTGCATGTAGACGGAGGCCCAGACAAAGAATAGACCCCACCAAATAAGCATGCAGTAGCGCGCGCATGCTACCAAATAGACGTACGTGCATAATGACTAAGTATATGCGATAAATGTCGAAATCGAACTTTATGTAAATACCTCCAATCATAGACCCATTAAATTACATCATTTCTACACAACGTCCGCTTATGCGCAGGCTCGCGAGAATCATCGCTGCTCGTACACACAAATTAATGATGTACGGATGAAGACTCAGATCTATCTTTTTAAGCACTAGTCCACTGGTTAAGAATGTGTCGGTATATGTTGGCGCATTTTACGTGAATGTGTTAACAGGGACTGCTGAATAGAGAGTCCTTGGTGTTAATAAGAGCGACACATCACGTCATAAATCAATCGAACACCGTTATATTACAAACGTGTGCAAGGTACGTGTACTTTTATTGTTTTCAAAGAGCCCTGGGCATAGGATTAAAGGACAGGATATTAAAATGGGCCCCGACGCGAGATAACCCGACTTAAGTGCATGCGAACAACAAAGGGGAAGGCCTGTATTCGTATCCACGCAGTCTGATCAGCGCCTTTATTGTTCGCTTATTGGAAAGTTTAATATCTAAACTTGCCTCATGCAAAATTTCATTTTAACTAGTCTCTGTAGCTGAACAGACTGGTTTGAGTCTTACTCAAACCCGCAAGACGGGTTTCTCCTGAGATGGCCTTAATGTATCTTACACTTATTTAAACCAGAAGACCCTGTTTAGACGTCAAGTGTATGGAATGTAATCATAGACCATGTAGACCTTGAATAAGAACGAAGCTTACCAGACTCTTCACTGTTCGCATTCGCACAGTATGGAAGGAAATTACTGATACGGTGCATGTTACAATCTATGACCAGCCGCAGTCCTTCACGCACCCGCTCATTCGAAAAAAAAAGTCAGTTTAGGATGCTAAGAAATCATTTTTTTTATCTCAAATATTCGGAATATTAGAATTTATCACTTATTTTTGTTACATTTATCATTTACTTTTACTATTTGTCTAATCTTTATTTGCGAAATTGTTTTTCTTTTAATCGTTTTCCATATTCCATTGTGCAATATGTAAGGCAGCCGTATACAGGGTGCCCCTTCACGTGTAATCTCGCGGAGATAACGCGGAACGAGACTGTTTGGCGCATGCGCACTAACAATGTGAAAGGAGTCTATTGTCATGTAAAGATGAAGTGATGCCTATAGAGAAACAAGTTTATTGCTATTGGCTCTTCATTCTTTCAAGGGAGGTACAGTAAAACCTGTGTAAAACAGCCACTCTCAAAAAGACCTGAAATTGGTTTTCAAGTCCAATTATTGCTTAATGTAGGTCAAAAGTATTGCTTAATGCTCAAATGGGAGCACACTGCAATACTTTAGACCTTCGTTTAGATACCAATTGTCATTAAGATATTTGTTTGAATCTTTGTCTATTTTTAAGTGGCCGTTTTATACAGGTTGTACTGTCTGACAAAAAGGAAGCACTGCAGAGCAATCAGCCTTTTGACAAAATATGAGCCATGACATGTGATTTCCAACAATATGGAATTTGGTAAGTGTAGACTCAGACGAGCCTGTGCAGACGAGCCTCCTTTTAAGCTTAGAAACTCCAAATGATGTTCTGTCAGCAGCTTAACAGTCATAGAATATTCAAGCGACTAGCAAAGGCTCTGATATCAGACTGGGCATATGCGCAGGCTAATCTGAGTTTTTGCTGGTCGCACATACCACATTGTTGGAAATCTCATGTCACAGTTCAAAATCATTTATCTATACCTAGTATTATCAAACTATCAACTGCTGATAACCTTTGCAAACAGTTTGGACACAGACCGGGCCCGACAAAAATAAAATGTCGGGCCTGACCTGAATCAAAATTGTTGGACACTCGTGAGGTATTCCTGAAAGAATTTTTCGAAAAGTTGATTTTGAAAAAAAAAAACAGCAGTCGACAAAAACACATGAAAAGCTACCTTGTAGGTGTAGGCAAAAATTTAATGGCTCGTTTCATGCCTATGTGATTAGAGGAAATTTTAAGGTTTGTATGCTGATGGGTTTCCCTAACATAGTGATACAGTCAGAAAGGGATTGCCCATGTTATATTTGAAGGGGTTACCTTATAGAAGTATCTAAATTATGATGCACAGTAAAACCTGTCTTAAACGGCCACTCAAAAATAGACAAAACAAAGATCTTGATGACAAATGGTACCTTAATGAATGTCGAAAGTATTGCAGAATGCTCTCCTTGGAGCATTCTGCAATACTTTTGACCTGCATTAAGCGATAATTGGTCTTGAAAAACAGCTTTTGGTCTTCGTTTTGAGTGGCCCCTTAACATAGGTTTTACTGTACTTTTGCCCCTGGAGGATGTTTTGATCCTTGCAAATAGTCATTTGCCAAAGTATCATGTACCCTTTTAGGGGTTTTCAGTAAACATAGGGCTTATCAACTTACTAAAGTTTGTATGTCCACCTTACAACCATAGGCACACATGGTTTGCACCACAGTCAACAGGCCCTCCCTCGTAGCACAGTGTAGAGTGGCTTCCCCTGTTTCCTGTAATGACATTCAAGCCTTTATTTAACAAATGAATTTAATTTTTGGAAGGTTCATGGAATCATGAATACTTCGGGTCATGGCAAAGTAAGTGAACTCCGAAGTATTCATGATTCCATGAACCTTCCAAAAATTGAATTTATTACTTATATTTACATTTTATATTATCAGTCAAGTATCAATTTTCAATTTTCACCTAACTTTACTGGTTTTCCGGACAGTGTTCAATCTAGGAAATTTTAAATGGGACCATTTTTATTCGATTTCAGATAAAAATAAAACGCTGTCCAATATTTCCCCATTCACATAATGGTAAAGATGGCCCAGTCTAGCTTTAATAAGGGGCCATTTGATCCAAAAGGGGGTCAATGGCCCCATGGCACCCTCTAGATTGAACACTGCCGGATATTTTGCATTAAATCAGACATAACGTAGGGTTGGGAATAGCCAAAATGCCAAAATTTCGCTCTTAACGCCATGGCGATGCGTGTTCAACGTCACGCAAACATCAGTAAACAAGCAACGTTATTGGATGGACTTGATGTTAGCCCGCTCAAATGGTGCGTATGTGGGTGTGGCTTAAATCAATTTGTTCATGAAGGTATGAACCACATCTCAAATGTAAAGGTTCATTTAAAGAGTCGCAGTGGAAATGTAAATATTTAAGAGTGTGTACCAAAAAGTTAATTTTCTTATTTCTCAACCAAAACATATGATGTTGCCTCTAGTGGTGAAATAACACCATGCATTAAAATCGATAGACCACTAGTGGTTTATGGATTATCAGGTAGCGTTATGAAATGAGGTTTTTTACAATATGTACAGCAAAACCCTAATATTAGTGCTCCTGTATTATTGAATTCATTAAACATGTTGCAAAAAAAAAACATGCAAGCCTTGCATTTTATTGATCTTCCTCAACTCGTTTAATTAATTCAATAAAACATAAACACTCATGTAAGATCCTGTATGTAAATTATTGTTTGAATCAATTGTAATCTAGAACTATATTTTTGTGATGTTCTCTTTTATGAAAATCACATGCCAAATGTGCCTCCTATCTTCCTACTATAACAAAACTTAGTCATGTGATCTAGTTGGAAGTCCGCTTGCAACGGAGGGCCAAGTCAATGTCCAGGGCTTCAGATTTTTTTCAAGATTGGTGGGCCGAAGTGACCCATGGAGCTAAAAATGGTCGGCCATTTTCTGAAATGATGGGTCCAAGCATATCAAACTAAACACAGTTGACATTTGGGTAGTGTACTTTACCAACACACTGACACTTGCATGCATATATGTATATTGACTGCTGATGTAATACAGTAAAACCTGTTTTAAGCGGCCACTCAAAAAAGACCAATTATCTCTTAATGCAGGTCAAAAGTATTGCAGAATGCTCCAAGGGGAGCATTCTGCAATCCTTTTGACCTTCATTAAGCTACCATTTGTTATTAAGATCTTTGTTTTGTCTATTTTTGAGTGGCTGCTTAAGACCGGTTTTTACTGTATTGACAACCTAAATGTTCTTTCTGCTTCGTGGAGTTCTTAGACTCTCTGTAAGATGAATATTTTATTAATGTAAAAGTAAGATATTTTCACAACTAAAAATGATGGGTCCATTTGGCCCACTGCCTTGGAAAGTGATGGGCCATATTTTGAAATCATGGGACAATGACCCGGGCCTGGCCTGAATGTCCACCAAGCTTGCTCTTTGGTTGACTTATGTTTTGTGAGGGTTTTCAATCACCATGATGTCAGAGGCTTACACCATGCCCTAAAACTGCTCGGAGTCGGAAAAGGGCAACTACTCAGAAAAGGGCAACACCATGCTGAATGCAACAGGATGGATTCAATCATTGTTTACATGTGCTATAAAACCTGTGTAAAACAGCCACTCTCAAACTCAAAAAGACCACAAACCGGTTTTCAAGACCACTTATCGCTTAATGCAGGTCAAAAGTATTACAGAATGCTCCAAAGGGGAGCATTCTGCAATACTTTTGACCTTCATTAAGCTACTGTTTGTCATTAAGATCTTTGTTTTGTCTAATTTTGACTGGCTGTTTTACACTGGTTTTACTGTAACTATTTGCCTAAAGGCTAATTTTGTATGCTTTATTTTTGTCTTCTGCTGATTTATTTAAAAAATCAACATTTTCAAAAAAATATTTCAGGAATACCATCAGGCTGAGAGTGTCAAACAGTTTGGATGCAGATCAGGCCTAAAATTTTAAAATTTATCAGCAGACCACACTCGCAGGGACTAACCCTTATCCCACAGCTATATTTTTGCTTTTTACAAGTCTACTATTTTTATCGTGGAAACAAACATTATGAACCCTAATCAGACTGCTCACAAAAGCAGTCTGATCAAGGTCCGTACTGTTTGCAATATGAGCTAAGAACATGGGCCGATGAGAGGAGCAAACCACAAAAGTCGTGACATGGGGGAGTTTAGGTTAAAAAAAAATAACAGATGTTAATCTTGCCCATACTGTTTGCAATATAAAGTAAAACCTATGACCACCTATGTAAAGTTGCCAATCAAAAATAGATAAAACAAAGATCTTAATGGTAGCTTAATGAAGGTCAAAAGTATTGTCGAATGCTCCCCTTGCAGCATTCTGCAATACTTTTGACCTGCATTATTAAGTAATAATTAGTCTTGAAAACAATTTTTGGTTTTTTTGAGAGTGTAGGCTAACTAAGAACATAGCTGATGAGAGGAGCAAACAACAAAAGTTGTGACTGGGAGAGGGGGGAGGGGGGGACAATTAAGGTGAATTTTTTGGTAATTATAGGTGTACATACCTCAACAATGTGATCCATCTCACAGCCAGCATGAAGCAACATCAAAGCTATTCCAGTATGCTGTCGATTACAGGCCAGATATAAATCTGTACTGCCTCTCTGCAAATAAAGAAATATATATGAGAATTCATCAGGAATGTGATGGTTGGATAGCAAAATCCGTCCCAACGATCACCGTTTGGTATCAGGAGGCTTGCCGAGTGATGACAATGGTGATCTAGAAGGACAGATTTTTATATTTCACGTTCACACAAATAATGGGTTCTTTTTCTTGCTCACCATTGAATTTTACTTTAAAATAACCTTCCAAAAGTCGCTGAATAGGCTGAAATGCAATATGACATGATGATGTCACTTCAGCTGTCTATGACTAAACATTGACGTCACTTGATGACCAAGTGCACTACTTCCAATACAAGAATAATATTAATCATATGACAACGCACTTGGGACAGATATAATGCCATGAATAAACCCCATAATATAGGGTTAAAATACTGATATTTATGATTTGAGCCAGTGCATGCGATTTCCAACAATGTGGTATGTGCGACCAGCAAAGCCTTTGCTAGTTGCTTGAGTATTCTATGATTGTTAAGGTACTGACTGAACAGCATTTGGAGTTTCTAAGCTTAAAAGGAGGCCGTACAGGCTCGTCTGAGTCTACAAATGTCAAAATTCCACATGGTTGGAAATCTCATGTCACGACTCAATTGTTTTTCAACGTTCATGATGTGATGAAGACAGTGGGTGGAGCAAAAATTCCATGACGCTATTTTTAGGTCTGGTGGCCATGTTCAGACGATCGTTACCATTTACAACCAGGCAACCACCAAGTTAGCATTTCATTCCAATGAAACATCTAAAGATAAGCTGTCAATGCTATAAAATTGGCTATCTATTATTGTCATCCAGGTGCATGCCAAACTACACAAAACTTGTTCATTTCTACATGCTCATTACACTGAAACATAAAAAGTAGCTGAAAAGTTAGTGAAAAAACTGTTTATGGTGAAAAACACTCATTTATTGAATGGACATATGTTGTAGGTGCACATTGGAATTGCCACTATGAGGCAATTTCTATGTGTACCTACATGTTTCAGTGTAATGAGCATGTCAAAATGGACAATATTTTGAGTAGTTTGGCGTGCACCTGGATGACAATAATAGACAGCCAATTTTACATTATTGACAGCTTATCTTTAGATGTTTCATTAGAATGAAACGCTAAATTGGTGGTTGCCTGGTTGTAATAGAAGACACTTTAAGAATCAATAAGTGTGTCATTTGGCACAACTCTATAGGTTCTCAGTAAAAACCAATTGCTGGTAATCCTAAAATCAGACCTGTTATTTCCCAAGAGTATTAAAGCACATATTTAAATGCGATCATTTCCTAAATATAAGCACAAAATTATCACCTTACAGTGTACAAACTATCTGCTTTTATTCGAGAAATTGCATCTTATTTATCCGAAGAAACAAATCACTCACTTTTTTTTTTTTGGGGGGCGGGGGGAGAGAGGGTTGTTCTGATGCCTTAGTTTATGATCCAGTCAACATCAAAGGTCATTTAGAGTATCTTAAGATAGTCAATTTTTGTTTGATTGTATGGTTTTGAGGTTTTATGTCCCTGTCTTCATTGGTTCCATTAACCACATTTTTTCCTGGGAGATTACTTGGCCATTTAGGGTATCTTAAGATAAACAATTTTTGTTTGTTTGCTTGGTTTGAGGATTTACGTCCCAGGTCATGTGGAGATGGTCAGTTCACCTAACCACACTTTTTCCTGGACAAGTTTGACTAAGGGACTAACCAGTACTTCTTGCACATACTTTTGCTTGTAACTGTCAACAACTCTGTAGGAATCTGCGGAAGAAGGAGAATGACCGTAGAAATTATTTCATGATCAATATCCACAAAAGTATGGGACTGGGCCGAGATGGAACTTACGACCCCTGGATCTACAGTCAGACTCGCTACCGACTGCTCTACAAAGCCAGGTTTAACATAAACATGTCAAGCCTCCCCTGGGGAAATCAGTTAACCAGTCCTCACATCATACTGCTGGCATTTAGTTAAGAGTGCATAACGAAAAAATAGTTTTCTTATTTCTCAAACAAAACATATGTTGTGGGTACTCAAAAGAACCGTCTCAATGAGACGGTTCTTTTGAGCACCTAAAACATATGTTTAAAACTATGGGTAAGAAAATATTTGCAACTGTTTGTTGAAAAAAATTTGTTTTTCTAAACCTGTGATATTGTCGGTAGCTGATAACTACCCATACTTGATTCTACACTAGGAAAATAGTATAGACCCGAATTAAGTCACTCTATGTGGAGCGATCTGATTCTGGTCCACACTGGTTCCCTATATGTAGACGACTGGCCACAACATTAAATGCGAACAGCAGGCGGCATCAACAGCCTCCATTATTAGTTGCATTGTCACTTACTACCGAGATTGACAACACTTAAACAGAAATCATGAGACTTATGATGGTGCTTCTCTGCTCAATGAGCGCAGAAATCAAGCTGTAAAAACCGTCCACATTTTCTCTTGCTAGAACATCATTTATAATACCATGAATTCCAAGAAGGATATCAAGTACAAGTTCATCACATATACTTGCCATTTTTATGTAAACATCAACACCAACGTTGTTCCAAATTTTTATCCACATCTTATGTCGGACATCAGTATACCTTGGACATCTCAAAACAATATGTCCAACAAGATTATCAACTTCAACGCCAACATGTTTTCTCAGAAACTACATGACCAATTGACCAAGGCATGACCAAGTTTGTCCCCATGCCCATCTTAGGTAAAAACTTCAGAACTCTATAGTCCTCTGGTATTATTTGAGCCGTGACATGTGATTTCCAATAATGTGGCATTTTGACAAGTGTAGATTCAGATGAACCTGTGTAGCCTCCTTTTAAGCCTAGAAACTTCAATTGATGTTCAGTCAGTAGCTTAACAGTCATCATAGAATAATCAAGCGACGAGCAAAGGCTCTGATCAGACTGTGCGTTTGCGCAGGCTGATCTCAGGCTTTGCTAGTCGCACATACCACATTGTTGGAAATCTCATGTCGCGGTTCATTTGTAAAAGTAGCAAGTGTCTATGCTTTACTTACAGGGGGCATACCATTGACGTATTGCATATAAGTTTTGTTGCATGTCAATTAAAAAAAAAAACGTCTATGTTTTTCATCCTAAATGCAAATCTAGATATCTTACTTGAACGCACGGATCTATTCATATTAATGTCGAATGAAACTGTTGTTTTTGAATGGTTATATCGCGTCGGAGTTGTCTATTATCCATTTAAAGGTTTACATGCTTAACTTTATAAATTACCATGCTAGTTGGTGCAATGTTTTATACCACCCTTACCAGTTTAAACACGAAATATCTCGTGATATGCAAGGTCTACACTGGTGTAGATGGTATAATGAAGCTATACATGCACCATGTTTATCCACCTGTACGTAAGATAATCCACTCGCTAAAGCTCGTGGATTATCTCCACGTACAGGCGGACAAGCCATGGTATAATTTTTCATTATATATCAATGCAGACCGCTTTCTGCGACATCTCATCTGTGTCAATTCTATTTGAGCCAGTGCATGAGATGTGGTAAGTGCGACCAGCAAAGCCTCAGATCAGCCTGCACATACGCGCAGTCTGATCAGAGCGTTTGCTAGTCGCTTGAGTATTCTATGATTGTTAAGCTACTTGGAGTTTCTAAGCTTAAAAGGAGGCCACAGAAGCTCGTCCGAGTCTACACATGTCAAAATGCCACATTGTTGGAAATCTTATGCACTGGCTCTTAATTTTATTGGCCACTAAGCTGCCTGTAAAACATAAGTGTAACTTTACTCCACATCCGTTAGCTGCTAAACTGCCACCACTCTTGGTGTAATCATGGTGTTATCTTGGTGTTACCTATCCATAACAGAGACTATGGCTCCGAGTGTTGTGTTGTCATGAAATTAGTATGAGAATGCAAATAATTGTTGGTATTTGTGTACTTGTGAGCATGATAGATTTCATGTCTGTTAAGGGTGAGCATGAAACAGGTAGTTTTGCCACTTTTACGGGAAAAGCGGTGCGACGTCGTGGCGTTACGTTCATGTCGACGTGATGTCACACATCAAACAAGTACAAAATGGTGGAACAGAGACTATGTAGTTGATATTGAAGTGCATGTGTTTTTCTTGATAAAGGCCTTTGGCCGAAATATTGAATTAAGAGTAAAATTATCATATGTGTTCTACATTGTTCCCTATGGAATATTACACAATTATTGACTTCAATGAACGTACATAAAGTTAGCTGCCGATTTATCTACCAGTAAAAGTGATCATTCACCGAGGCCGCTAGGCCTCGGTGAATTTCACTTTTAAGGGTAGATAAATCCAGCGGCCGAGGTAAATTATCACTTTTACGGGTAGATAAATCATTATGTCTACCGAAATTGAAGTCAATAACTGTTTTGTTATATGACTTTTCATTTAAGAATGAAAAATTTCGCTACTTACACTTTTGTAAGGACTTTCTCACAAGTTTTAGCAACTGTCATTAAAATATTTTAATGTATAGTATTTTGCATTTTCAAATGTATATTAATTCTCTTAATGGGGAATATACAATGTTATCATAAAACTGTTTTTACAATTTGTTTATTCAAACAAAAATTAATAAGCAAACAAAACAAAACAAAACTGTTGTAAAAATTCATGAAAGTCTTTATTTTACCTATTGGGAGGTAAAACAGCAAATCATGTTTATTTTCATGCAGCACATGCTAGTTTCACACTCATCATGTTTTTTAGCTCTCTAGAGGGTAATATTGTAGAAGTGTCAAACTATTAACTTCTGGAAACTAGTTCGAGCTGTTTTTCATGCAATATTAACTTGAGGACAGGTTTAGACCAGTTTCCAGGTAGACATAGAGATTTATGAAGACAAATTGGGCCAATCAGGAGACAGGATTCTCTCCAGTCATATAACAAAAAATAATATTATCCATAACAGCTTTGAAAGCTATGTTTGACCTAGAGAATACCTACATTTTGTACAACAAAAAGGTAGAACTGTTTTACATTATTTTTTAATTACCCAAAATGTTTTAGAAGGCAAGTACATGTAAGTGTACACCTAAATAGGTGGCAGCTTAAGCTGCCACCTCTTTGGGTGGTAACTAACACGTTTTTACAATCATGTATAGGGAAGAACAACCTGAGTGGCACCCGAAGTATTCTAATCAAATTGCAACGTTTTAATCTTTGCAGAAATTTTCCTGGCTTTGAATTCAAAAATTCCACTGAACTTATTAAATAAATATTTCGAACTAAATGATTTATGCCTTAACTGACAGTTTTCTCATTTCAGAGATAGTATTGCAGACACACATCGATAACATTCCTCCTGCCCCCGCCCCACCTCTACAGCCCACATGCAGATCAGACCTGGTGTTAACTATAAGAATGATACTTCCGTGGTCCATGATCTAAAGTATAACTGTAAATTGTTACTTTTATATAGCGGTTTTAATGTAAATAATAAAAAACACATTTATATTCTAAAACCAAGTTCTAATTGGTCACTTTTCAAACTCATTATTTCTGACCAAACGCTAATAAAATTGAAATGATTTTTTTTGCCTATATATGTACATTCTAATGGGCAAACGTTTAGCAGTGTTTTGAACAGTTTTCTTTTGCTTCAAAGTTTTTTGGGTTAAAAATGCAAAATTCAACTTTTTGTAAGAAAAATGGTTTTGAGAGTAGTTTTTTTTTTATGAAATAGACATTTAGGTGGTTACAAACTGGTCTGTCCGACTTGACAAACACCAAACAATTGAAATTTTGCTTATGGTAGATTTTTTCAGCATTTTTAAAATGTTGCATTTTTCAATTTTTTTTAAGATTTTTGAAATTCACCAGTATTTCCTGGTAAAATTGTTAAATGCACTTAATTTTTTAACACTGTAGGCCAAACACAGTAGAGAACTTGAGTAATCCATTTTTGGCGATTATTGTTTTACGAGTACTGTGGCATAATAATTTTGTTTTAGTCAATCCACAAAGACGGACGGTAACGTCTGGTGATAACAAATAATCGCAGAAAATTTCAATGCCTTGTCGCTGATAATAAAGCGTACAGAGCAGTGCTAAGTCTCTATGTAAATTGCAAGCTTAAAGCTAAATTTCACTGATTAACCTGCTAAAAGTGTTTGTCTTATGTTGTTGAGTAGCAAAAACGACAAGTCCGATGGAATCAAAACTTTTGAGGTTTATTTTTCTTATATCACACTAGCCAGTAACATATTCAAACAAACAAAAACGTTACTTTGCGTTATGGTTTATATCGTAGAAAAAGTGTGACATTTTGAAATGAGGGCACCTTTTCTCTAGCTTCGTCCGTGCAAGAAGTACACGTCATTTTTAAATGAAATAACTTGCAGAGTCTCAGCAAAGTATTGCATCACTTAAAATACATGAATTTTGTATACTCTATGTTTAACTTTCTGAACTAGCGTAAAAATGTAAGGTGGGTTTAAGTATATGTACAGTTCTTGTTCAAAAAAAGTTGATCTTGAATGAGCAAAGGCAGGTCGTGATTGTTCTTTTTTATTACTATGATTCACAAATTTAAACCCATTTAAATCCAAATGCATCACGAATTCATTTGATGCGCTCATGTCCCTGGGAACCCTGTGCATTTTGTTTTTTAATGGTTTAACTATGGAACAAGGAAGATAACTCTACAAAACAATTCGTTTTTACTTTACCAGGGTTATGCTGGCTGATGCGCTCTTACGCTTTTGAGTGCCACCATTGTGGTCATTGTGTGTGAGTTTGTGTTTAACGTCTCACCAACTGCTAAGGTCATACATGTATTTATACCGGCCTGAGATATATAGAGACATATATGAATAGAGACGGGACCATGCCGTAGAGCCACACCCGACAGACTGGAGGAGCCGGGAATTAAACTCAGGACCCCTGGTTCAATGCAAGTGGTTTATTCACTACACCAGTGCGGCTCCTCGTTCTATGGATAGTATTTTTACTGTTTGCTTAGTTATTTATTTTATATTCTAATAATTAAAATATGAAACAGACAAGCTCGCTGTCCGAATTTAGCTGACTGACAGTGTTCGAATTTTCCCGAATTTTCCCCCGACTTTACCCTAGTTTGCCTTAAGCCCCGTTCTCACTGTGCCGATGTAGCCACGGTACATCCCGATTCAGGACAGCCGGTATACCATGATGCACCGGGACACATTTCATAAAAAAATAAATTGCGTTCTCACCTTACGGACGTTACCCCGGTATAGCCCCGGTCCTCGAGAAAGGAAGACGCCGGTTCATTCCCGGTTCACCCCGGAGCACTTACGGTGCAGCACGGTAAAGCCACGGTTCATGCCGGTATACCCCAGTGTTACCCAGGTTGTTTACGGTGGTGTCCCGGTAACTGCTGGTTGCGCCACGGTTACATGCCGGTAGCGCCACGGTTGCGTCCCGGTGTTACTCTGGATAAAAAAGTTGTCTTCTGTCTCTATCGCATAATAGTTATATCTTCAAAGAAAAAACATCGAACAGACACAAATTGGACTGCACAGCCTAATACGGTAGATGGAGACTTGAAAGTTCAGATTAAGTTACTAGAGGAATCATAATCTATGTAGCGAAAACAAATGCCTAGAAACCTCGCAGCTCATTTTGCATGGATGTTGTCGTATAAGCTGTAGCAGACCTGGCCCCGAGGTTATAAAACTTGTTTCATGCTCAACTCAACTGAGCATGAAATTTCAACTGCTCATAAAACTAAAATATCGGCAAACAAAGAAGTTTCTTGCTTTAAGTCTCTCAGGTGTTGTATTTCATCTACATGTATCTATATGGTACACGCTGCCGTCACACTTGACTATCATAGCGCGGACTATTTATCTTGCTAATAAATATTAAAATGCCAATAATTGTTGGCATTTTAACATTTATGAGCAGGATAAATTTTGTGCTCAGCTGAATTGAGTATGAAAAATGTTTATCATAACTATTTGTATCTCTTAAAATTTAACTAGAAATGTTTCTTTAGACACGGTTGCCCCCACACCATATACAGGACTTACCTGTCCATTGAGACTGTAAGCCAATGTCCCAAGCTCCTGGGATGTTAAATGCAAAACCTCCGACGGGGAGACATAGGGTGCTCCTGGACACAAAGAACAAAAAAGCGACTCATTTCTGGTTAAACTCTGTTGCATTAGTTTGGAGCTACAGTGCGGGTTGGGTGGTGTTTGTATTATAAGCAGTGGAGTATGGAGAGAGGATTCGATGCCAGTGATGTGCACTTGTGGACCCCCGGTAGCTTCTTTTGCGCATCTTTTTTATTTGTATTTGTCTTAAAAAAGTTTGCCAAATTGTTATGTCTGTGTCTTTCAGCCTTTAGGTCATCTGCTAGAAAAGGGCTTACCTCGCGGCTATCCTGTCTGTGACGTTTTGTTGTGTGTTTGTCACTTTTCCATACGATGTCCTGGGTCAGGTGTGGAACTTGATTGTGTCGATTTCTGTTATTTGCCTTTTTCCTAACTTTGGGCTGCTATTCGTTCTGTGGAAGTAGTTCTGTTGTTGTTGATTCATTGTTTGTTCCCTTTGTTTCTGGGTGTTCTGTGTTTGGTCCTTGTTTTTGCTCATTGGCGTAGCTCCATTACGCAGTTACCCACGTGCGTAATAAAAAACAACATGACAGGAAAGGTAACATATTGTGGTATATAAGTTATTTTCCATTTAATAAGGAGCTGCTCTTAAAGGAAAGAATTCGCTCCCTCTGGGAGTAAATTCTTTCCAATACGAGAAGTTCCCATTTTAAAGAGGACGCAATTGAAGAGAATCACTGTTTGATCCAGTAGTCTCCCTTTGATCTGCGTAACTTTTCAGCGTTCTGGCTACGCCATTGTTGTTGTGCAGTGATTGGTGTTCTTCCTGATTTTGCGGACAGTCGTCCTTGTGGGGGGTTGATTTCAATTGTCTTCCTGCTCTCTTGTGACTGTTGATGTTCCAAGTGTGGATTTGGGGGGGGGGGGGGGGGCAGGGGGACCGGACCCCCCCCTGGAAAATCACAAGTTATATGGGTTTCTATACGGAATAAGCAATTGGACCCCCCCCCCCCCCCTGGAAAATGTTGTGCGCCCTCTGGAACCTTGAAAAATGGTAGTTTTCTTTAAAATTAACCATTTGACTTCTGTAAAAAAAAACCTGAGGATTAAAAAAAAATCAGAGCTTTTTTTGTCAGATTGACCTGGACCCCCCCCCCCCCCCCTGACGAAAATTCCTGGATCCGCGCATGATGTTCTGCGGCTCCTCTTTACAGTTCCTTGACTTGGTCTGCAGTGTATGATTGTGGTATTCTCGGACCATACTCACTTACTTTTGGGGGGTTGATTGTATGATTGCAATAACAATTACTTTGGAACTTCATTATTAATGATAACAATTACAATTCCTTTCTTTAAAATATAATCGATTACAGTTACTATTATATCATGATTACTTTATAATTACTCATGATTACTTTGGAAAAATAAGATGCACCGTATTTCAATTCAAGACTAATTTCAGATTGTTATCCTGAAGAAAGGATAACTTGGTTATATGCATGTATCTCAATTTTACCTACAGATAAATTTGTTCTCGCCAAAACATACATCTTAAACCTAAAATGACATAGCCTCTGTAACCAGTAACGATATTGAAGAAATATTCAACAGTACATAAAGGATGCTTCTTCAAATATTGGTATCACAATGTTTAAAATTCGCATAAATCAGCATTATGTTACTATTTGTGATACATTCCTTTTTAAATTAACCACTTTCAGCCGCAAAACATGTTCGTGTGTATAAAGCCAGCTTCTGAAACGAACACTTCTCCTGCATTAGGGTTGTCACTTGTGGTCAGTGGCAAAACTTATCCGATGCTAATGCTTGTACTGTTTTGAAAATGAGGGTCGTCAAAACTACCTGGTTCAATTTTATAAATTATACCTAGTTGTTGGCTGCTGGCTTATTCGTAATGAAATCGGAATATATATTGCGCATAAAAGGTTTACCGTGAAACCGGTTTAAACCCTCCAGTAAATATTTTACTGACCGTTCCAAGGCGGCACTTCTTTTGTGGATCGTTTATGTTTTTTCCTGTCTTGTGTTTGTTATGCCTTTGTGCGCGTCTGTTTATTTGTGCCTTGTGGTCACCTGCTTGGAAAGGGCTGACCTCTTGACTCTCGTTTATGGTGTATAACTGTGAGTTTGTTACTTTCCCATTGGTATCCTGGGTCAGGTGTGGTACTTGGTTTGTATCGATTCCTGATCTTTGCACTCTTACTTACGTAACAGAAAATCTATAAAATACATGCGATTTGTTTAATGTTTTGACTAGTATACAAGTAAGCCACAGCATTAAAGAATAAAAACAACAGTACATGTATTATAGTCCCATATTATTCAAAATTTATTCATGGATACAAATACGTTCATCTTACATTTTTTACATGTCATCTTTGGTACAGTCATATTAAACTGTGAAAATTTCAATAAACGTAAACTATCACTAGTGTTAAACTAGAGATTTGACCATCGGTTTAACAAATCGAACACAGTTCCTTGTGCTTCCGATTTATTTTTTGTTTGTTTGTTTTAAAACCATTTAAGCCTAGCGTCCTATTTGTGGGGCATAGCCAAACAGTGCAGACCCAGATCAGACGCCGCAACACGCGGCGTCTAACCAGGGTCTCCACTGTTTACAAGCAGAAAGTTCAATGAAAAGTTTGATAAAAATGAAAAGTACAACCTAACAACTCCTAAAATGAACATGGACTGGTATAATTGACAATAATGGAAAATTTTATTTGGCTTAAATGGGTTAAAAGAAAAGATAATTATTTCTAACTTTACTATATAACTTTCTAGTGATGCAGCAATAATATGTTTTGTTTTATGTTTTAGCTTAAGTTATAAATTTGAATTAAGAGGAACTATGTTATTTGATTAAAACAAAAAAGTTTTCAGGGGCTATTACCACTAGATTCTTCTAACCCATTTAAGCCGAATGAAAGTTTTCAATCTTAATAATTGGACCAGTCCATTTCCGCGTAAGGGATGGTGTATGTTATTTTTATTTTTTATTCAAATATGATGGAACAATCTGTAAGCGAACAGTGGAGATCCTGATTAGACGCCACATTTTAATGCGTCTGATCTGGGTTTGTTCAGTTTGTCAATGTCCAAAAATAAGGACGCTATGCTTCTATGGGTAATTATTAATAATTGTAGATTCCAATCTTCAGATGTAGCTCAGTAAACTCTGTGTAAAACGGGCACTCAAAAATATACAAAAGCAAAATTCTTAATGACAAACGGCAGCTTAATGAAGGTCAAAAGTGTTGCAGACTGCTCCAAGTTACTTTCGACCTGCATAAAACGATACTTAGTGTTCAAAACAATTTTTGGTCTTTTTTAGAGTGGCTGTTTTACAAAGGTTTTAATGTACAACATACCGTATCTGTATTTATCAATCTCAGATGACATAGATTGTTACATATGCACGTATATACACAATATTACATAAATGTTTAAATAGCTACATCAAGATGAGAGAGAGAGAGAGAGATAGAGGGAGAGAGAGAGAGAAAATGAAATTATATCTCATATAACTATGTACAACACATAGTTGTTGTTCATGCTGATATAGAGAATAATATACTGAGGGAAAAAAAGTTTAGCAATATACTTTGAGGATTCACAGTTTAGAAGAAATAGGACTTTTAATGTCATAGTGTCAAATATATTTGTTGACAAACGTTCACGAGTACGATGACATTAACTGGTTGACATTTCACATAATGTATAGTCTGATTTTATGCCCCCTTGCTAAAACAGCTTATCTGGCAATAGTGCGAATAGTTTTCGACTAAAAGTTTCATATTTTCTGTCCAATGTTTAGATACAAAAGCAAGAAAGTGAAAAACGGTTTAAAACTGAATGTTTATGTAACACTTTTCGTACAGTTTTTAGTTGAAAATCGTAATCTCCAAATTACCTCCCTTTCAATTGAATAACGTTTGAAATTAAAATGCTCAGCAGATCAAATCCTCACAATGAAGTCGGATTTTGTTTCTTTTGACCACTTGCGGGTAGCCATTAGGTCATTTTCAAACAACTGACATGTTTGCGAACCTGCCAATTAAAAAGATCTAATGCTTCAAAGATCACCTATGGAAAACCCCGTTATAAATAATTGCTAAACTTTTTTCCCGTTGCCATGGTCTGTCATGCAGACTTGGCTGAATACACATAATCAACGAGTCCAAATGGACTCATTGTTTACACGTAGAGCCATGCTTTAGTGACAGCAGGTAGCACAATCAAAGGGGCGCTATAGATGGGAAAAACTTTCTTCCTATTCAAGGTTTCTGATTGGTTGAGATATCTTGTTAAAATCTCTTCTGGTCTGACTATAAGATAAACATTCTAGGGTCAAATTGCCACTTGCAGCAAATTAACAATCTATGATACATGGTGTCAGAGGATTATTTTATTTCTACAGTAACTGCCCGAAGGTTTAGATTTGAATGAAAAGAAACAAAAGAAACCCACACATTTTTATGCAAGAAGCTATTGGCACAATTATTATAAGGTGTGTATTTTTGGATAATTAAGGGGATAATTTTCTTTAATATTCCATAAAACATATGCGCTGTGATGTGATAAAGCCAACAAAATGTATGCAGTCAGTGAAGACTCAAATCAGGCTAGGTCTGATCAACCCAAATGAAGTTTTATTAAGAACTAAAGAAAATTAAACTTACCCCATCACTAAATACCCATCTTATTGGTTTCTTAAACCCTTAAAGTGCCAATCACAACAAAAGTTGTCTGCTTTTGTCATCTGCTGAAATGTTTTGGAAGCTTTGATCAAACAATGTTGACCCAGATCAGACTGCTCCTATATATTGTTGACCCAGATCAGACTGCTCCTACAGCAGTAGTCTGATCTTGGTCCATACTGATTTTCTCTATGCTTACATAATTGAAAATGTTAGTAAAAATATGCAGCAGACGACTTGAGCAGACAGCATTTTCAGATGCAATTTTGGTGGGGCTTTAAAGGTTATAGAAATTGTATCTATTGTACACCAGTGTTGGCTGACTTTCTTATGTTGGACATAAAACTGTTTCTGAGGCACATAAGATATATAAACAATCTCCAGGGACAAAAATACATCATTTTTTTTTTAAATTATGACTAGGAGCCCCTTAAAATATGAATGGGCTATTCCACACTTTGTAAGGAATAGTCCATCAGAATAAGAAGGGTAAATTATCACCAAATGCCTTTATTTTCTGTCAGAGTTTTATGAAATAAAATAAGAGTAATCATCAACACACATGTATGTTGACTGTATACTCCCCACATTTGACACTGTACTGTACGGAGAGAGCAGTATTTCAGATTTTGAAGAAGTTGGTAGGAGCACGACAAAGTCAACATTATGCTGTTATCAAAATGAACCCAAACTGCGTCTGGCAGCTTACTATATAACAGTAGGTACACAGGACTGGTGTCTGTGTGACCCTTAATTATTACTGGGAAACTGAAGTATTATACCAGGCTGCTTAAATATATTTCTGCATTCCACTTTATTAATTCAAATGTTTCTTGCGATTTTAAAAGGTTTTTCTGTGGAACTGTATTTCTTGTCTGATCAGCAGGTTAAAAGAAAGGTATCTCAAGAGAAAATGTCTTATTGAGAGAAAATGTCTTATTAAACATGCATGATGCTAGACTTTATCCGATCTTATCCACCAATAGATTAACTAAATTTGCTCATGGAGCAATTATAATAAATAAAATAAATCTAATTTTAAATGCAAAAAATACTGGTTAATACAGACCTGTATTTTTATGGTTTACAAAAAGTGATGGTGAGCTGTCCTTTTCCCCTAGGAACTTGGTCTAAATTTGTTGGCAATTTGTTTAGATTAGTGAGGGTGAAAGGCCATAAACCTGCCACTTGTAGCATTGCTGACATTAGTAGCATTGGAATTTCATGGTGATAATCTCCAATGATCTACAGGGAAATAGCTTGAATAGGAAGAATCATGTCCCTTCGGGCATGAATGGCAGTACTCAGCCCCTTTGATTGTGCTACCTGGTGACAGCTAATTCAAATACCATGGAAACGTTATATATTATTCTCTAAACTCTCTATATTATATACCTATCTTAGTGTTCCTAGAAAAATAGACAGGAAAAGATATCAAAATGCAACAATGACAACATGCGTAGTTTAACACAGGCAGACAGGAAATAATATCATCAACAGTGAAAATTGCCACTGCTCAAGATACTGAAACTATCTCACTGAAAAAAAAAACAGTAGGAAATTTATGTTAGGTATATAATGATAACAGTTTATGACAACTGTAGAGCACACTTAAAAAGCATAAGATAAAACCAGCTTTGTTCTGTGGTTCCTTAAAAATCGCCAGAAAATTATTTACAGGACAACTAAATAGAACGTATAATAGAAATACACAGAGTGTGACAATCTAATGTTGATCTTGATATATTGATCAAACCAAGGCTGAAAATAAGATCATATTCAGCATGAAGATGGTCAAAATTAAACATCCAAAAGATTGTTTGTCAAAAGATGTTGAAATTATACTTTCATAAAAGTCCCTTAATACCCCTACTCCACACAGACCACGAATCGCCCGAACCGCCACGAATTGATTTTTTTATTCGGGGGATTTGTCAGGTTTCATTATTTTTTTCTCCAATCTTGACGTTCTACGAGTCAGTCCCGATTCAGATACGATGTCGTTACGAATATTCGGGGAAATCGGGCTCAATTTGGCTGGAATCGCACAAGAATTCATTACGATTAGTGAAAAAACATTAGAGCATGCTGCACGAAAGTTAAGGATCAATTACGAATCAGTTAAGAATAAGCCGAATGCAGCACGATTTGGGCACGTATTAACAGAAATCCGCGACGATTCGCCACGATTCGCGAGATTTTCTCTCACGATAGTTATAAAAAGGCCCATACATGCTTCCGACCATCAGTTCCAAAATGAATGTTCCTAGTAAAGCAGCAGTAGAATTGATCCTGCAACTTGAGTGTTGAAAACGGCTTCTTATATAGCTAGAAGAAAACAAATTCGTTAAAGTCGAGAGACCCTGACGCAGGCTCTTTGACTTGGAAATATATAGCAGCTTACAATTGGCAAAAATACCAGGCAGGAGCTACTGACTGATCCTGATTGTGCTCCAGAATCTGCCAAATCCGTTTCAACTTCTAGGACTGCTCACATGCGCGTGAGGGGGTAATTAATCTTAGGGAAAATCCTTCTACTATCTCTTCCTTGGTTTTAGTGCTTGGCTTTATCTCCCAATTCCCCATGAATGAGCTAAGAGTAGCTACGAATGCCCGAAAACGCCTCCGAATCGATAACGATTCAGTTACGATGTCCAAAAATGCCTTAGAAATTTGGTACGAATCACGCACGATTTTTCGAATCGGGGAATTCGTGGCCAAATTTTTGAACAGTTCATAACTTTTGAGCCGAATTCCCGATAGACCTACGAATTGCAAGAACTCACTACGGACTGTGCGAATGAGTTAAGACCTTCACAAACTGAGTACGATTCAGCCACAAATCCAAATATTTGTCCATCCGTGTCAATTATTGGGATTCGGGGCCTGTGTGGAATAGGGGTATTAGGAGTAATAAAAAACTTAGGAAAAGGCTCCCATTTCATTTGACAGCACAGAAAAAAAGTTGACCAGAAATGTCAAGCCTATCAGCTCAGAATTGTTTTGAAATCATGGCAGCACTGATAGTCTTTGCTTTTTCTGTGATTGTTTAAATATTTTAACGTAAAACTATAACTAATTGTATTTGTATCACAATAATTTAGTGTTCAATTTCATTAAATTGATAGCCTTTGTATCCCTCTTTTCTTGGCGCATGCGGTAAAACAACCTTTGACAACATTTGAGCCACGACATAAGATTTCCAACAATGTGGCATTTTGACAAGTATAGACTCAGACGAGCCTTTGTAGCCTCTTTTTTAGCTTAGAAACTCCAAATGATGTTTGGTCAGTAACTTAATATTCATAGCATATTAAAGCGACTAGCAATGGCTCTGATCAGACTGCGTGTATGCACAGACTGGTCTGAGCCTTTCCTGGTCACACATACCACATTGTTGGATATCTCATGTCGTGGCTCATTTCAGATGTACTATTTTAGCTGTCCACGTATATTCTAGCCACCAATCTGATAACGTGTAAAGTGCATTTCAATCTGTGTAGAGCTCTGTAGCAATTAAGTACACATTTCATGGACCACCTGACAGGAGGGTAGCTATCTAATTGAAGCAGTAAGCGGACAGAGTGAAGCTATGGTCCAATTAAACTAAACCATGAACATGATCTTGCCCATAAGCAGCAAGGTCGCTGAGCTGTTATGAACTGTCCATCAATTTACAAGTAAAATCAATCTGCCAAACAGACAGGAGAGTTCATATCTCTAGCTGCTTTCCAAATTTTCTCTAGATAGTAATTTTTGTCATAATTATTTACATACCCTATGTACTTAAGATTTGATTTTGCAATGATTTAGAGGTGCGAATCATTATGTGTTTTATGTTTTATTTAAGCACATGTATAGCACTGTAACAACAAAGCATTTTATCTTGAAACTGATTTCGTTTCCTGCGAAAATCTGGCATGTCATCTTACACTTAGTAACACCACCATTAGTTGTGATTTAATGACAGCTTGGATTCTTTTAAGCATAGCCGAATGCACATCTTCTAGGTCATCTGAATTCATGGTGCACCAAATTTGATACTAATTTCTTAATATGTATGTCTTTTATATTTGACATCCGACTAACGTGACGCTTAACAATGCTATAGTCAGTTTATATGTGGGTTAGCTCTACACTGTAAGGTGGCAACTCAAACATATCACCACCCTGGCCCCAGGTGAATGCGCGAATCTAGTAAAGAGCTGTTGCAATGTGTGTTAACTTGTTGAATGCTTGGGGCATAGTGCCTTTATATTGGAGTTTTATATGATTTTGATATTATCCTGGTATGTGTCTTACTGATGATAGTTTCAGTTACAAGCTAGAGACCCCTTAAAACGTTACGAGATAGTCCCCTCAATACAATTCAAGTGGATTTTTACCATCCATCAATGTATTGTGGATAAATGTATTCGTGTTTCAGACACCAGATGAGAATAAGTTTGCAAAAGAAATAAGATTAGAGTGTGGATTCATCTAAAAAGATGACATTTTCCCAATTTTAATACAATTTCAAACCCTATTGGCCCATTTAACTGTTTGGCAGTACTGTACTGTCCTTTTGGTCTTTCTCCTAATAACTCTCACTTACTATGTAGCATCAAATTTTAACACCCTATACAATTGTTGTCATAGACGTTGACATTACATCTGACGTTGCTGCATGAAATATTATGTTTGTGTGTTGATATCATATTTTTGGGTTCGACACGGGAAAACCTGTCTTCGAGGGTTTACAAACAACAAAGGTGCAGACCAGCCTACGCATTCGCGCAGTCTGATCAGCGCCTTTGCTATTTTTTGTGGAAAGTAGCACATGTAAACTTAATACAGTTGATATTTCAATGTTTTATCTAGTCTGTGCAGCTGTAGAGACTGGTTTGAAACTCGCTTTGTCAGAAACCCAAAGAACAGGTCGTCTTGAGACAAGCCATCAAGGTTATAAACTTTTTTTCATACTCAACTCAGCTGAGTACAAAATGTATCCTGCTCATAAATGTTAAAATACCAACAAATGTTGGCATTTTTAACATTTATTAGCATGATAAATACAACATCTGATAGACTTAAAGTAAAAAACCTCTTTAGTTGTTTTTTATATTTTTTGAGCAGTTAAGATTTCACTCTCAGTTGAGTTGAACATGACAAGGTCCCAAGGTTATAAACTTTTTCATGCTTGACTCAGGTGAGTACAAAATTTATCTTGCTCATAAATGTTAAAATGCCCACAAATGTTGGCATTTTAACATTTATGAGCATGATAAATACAACATCTGATAGAAGCTTCTTTAGTTGTCGATATTTTATATTTTATGAGCAGTTGAAATTTCACTCTCAGTTGAGTTAAGCATAAAAAAGTTTTATAATCTCGGGGCCAGGCCCATTTTTCACATAACGTTCGTTATGAAGTGAATAACAGTGATGATATGCGTTAAACATTACGCATGACACTTTTCCCAATATACAAAAATATGCGAAGTTTCGTTAAAATGAAATCCTCGCAAAATGGCGAAATCACTCTGTCGATTACTGATAAAGGTAAATCATGCACTAGTCGCAAACTTTTAGCGCCGCAAAAATGTCTTTCAACGCTATTCGCGAAAAAAAAACCTGCGAAAATTTCTGGATTTACAGTATTTACAATTTAAAAGAATACAGAAACATGTATAATTGGTACAAAGTGATATTTGATGTTAATTATATACCAATACACATCAAGATATTGTACTTCACCATTTATACCATAACATAATGCAGTGAATTACAGTGATGATATACACTAAAAATTACACAGGACACTATTCCCAATATACAAAAGTTCATTGTAAATATTCTATAAGACACTACAACCTACTACTGCAATTCCGGAAATTATCACGAGGGTTTTATTTTCGCGAAACTTCGTATATGCTGCGAAGTTTCGTGAAAATGAAATCCTCGCAAAATGGTGAAATCACTCTCTTGTTTACTGATATAGGTAAATCATGCACTAGTTGCAATTTCTTAGCGCCGCAAGAATGTCTTTTAACACTATTCGCGGAAACAAAATTCTTGCGATATTTCCGGATTTACAGTATTTACAATTTAAAAGAATACAGAAACATGTATAATTGGTACAAAGTGATATATGATGTTAAGTACATAGAGGTGTTCAAATGTTTTTGTTAAACATGTCTTATATTTCATGAGTGAAATGGACAATATTTATATTTCATGAGTGGCGTTTTATAATTATTGTCCAATTCACAAGTGAAATAAAAGACATATTTAATAAAAAAACGTTTGAATTTTCTTTTTATTATCTACAAATTTTCCATGTTCTTTTAAGGTAAAGAGAAGCGAATCTTACTTTACATTAGCTTTTGTTTTGATTTTCTAGTTGTAGCAGACAAATTTATAAAAGCTCTTTCTTATATTAAGCTTCTAAGTGACTCTGCCTTTTTGTTTACATACCATAGAAATAGGAAACACCAATAGTTGTTTCCATTAGAAAACAAAAATAATTGCTTCCCTCAGATCATATTGAGAAAATAGGAAAAAGTAGTTCCAATCTTATGGTTTTTCTCCCATGAAAATATCAAATCTTGTATTTTCACTGCTGTGAAAATACAAGTTTTTATATTTTCATGGCTGTGAAATATATGCATTATATTTAATCAATATTTTCCTGTATTTCATTACATAGTAGATAATAAATATCAATATCAAGGTACTGTACATAACCAGCTTTCAGTATAGCAAATGTAATGATATGATCTTCACTAAAATCACTTACAATTTCTAGGAGCATAACTAAACTATGTTAGTGTGCCGCTACATTTTTTCAGTCAGTTATGAGCATTATTCCACAAAGTCAAGAATTTCAAAGACGTTAATGCATTTTCCCATATATGGGGAAATTTCTATGATTTTTCAGGCTGTCCAACATATTTTTGTGCTTTCTGTACCATGAATGAGGCGATACATTATTAGTAAATTTGAGTTACATAATCAAAAGTTACAGAGCTTGAAACTTTTGAAAGATATTCTGGACATTACTTTTTTGTGCAAAACGTAAATATGACTAGAAAATGTCACACTCACAAAATGTAGACCCAGAGGAAGGGCCAAATAACATCAACAGCCACAAGAATATTCAAGCAAGCAGGCCATTTTTCCCAAGAGAGATGACCGCAAGACTAGAAAGGACAATTAAAACCTAAAAATGGAACCCCTCAAACAATGGCTACAAATCAATAACAATGGATCCGCCGCATTAGAGCAGACAGCAGCTGAAGCCAGTGGCAGCTCAAATTAATTGTAATAGCCAAATCTCTGCACTAGATTCTGCTGTTCTCAAAACACAATAGTTGAGAAGCTCGCCATTCAAGTCAATGAAAAATGGCATTTTGAAGTGAAGATATAATTATTATTTCTATTCTTAACAGCAAATGCACAAAAAATGGTAATTATTTACATGTAATCATGTCACACAATATGCACTATTTGCATAAGAGCCAATGGGATATTAATTTCCTTGAGTTAACATATAGGCCGTGAAGCGAGAAAACATTCAAGGTTTGTGAACAACAAACAACATCAAACCAGTCTGCGCAATCGTGCAGTCTGATCAGAGCCTTTGTTTTTCACTAAATGGAAAAGATATTTTATAAACTTGCTGCAAGCGATATTCAAATGTTCTCGGTAGACTTTGTAGCTGAGCATGCTGGTTTGGGTATACATGATTGGAAACCCCCCCCCCCCCCAACACACGCCTCTCTGGTAGACCAGCATGCACATCCAGGCAGTCTGATAAAAACATTTGTTAATCGATTCATAAAGCGTTCAAACACTAATTCTCCTGAATACATACTTTTACAGTAAAACCAGTCTGAAGCAGCCACTCAAAATAGACAAAATATAGGTCTTTAAGACGGTTGGGAGCTTAGTGCAGATTAAAAGTATTGCAGAATGCTCGGGAGCATTCTGCAATCGTTTGACCAGCACTAAGCTACCACTCTACTTTGAGGCTTATATTTTGTCTATTTTGAGTGCGTTAAGCAATTATCGGCCTTGGAAACATAGTTTTATGGGCGTCTTTACGGTGACCGCTTTTGGCAGGTTTACTGTATATGGTAGATGTAGCTGAGCAGGCTGATCATTATCTTACAAGGTCACAGTGCACAAAGCAAGAGCGCGATAGAAAATGATTTTGTTGCATGAATAATATAAATAGATCAGCTTAGATATCTGGGCAGTCCGATCATCACCCGATTCATAAAACGTTTTAGCACTATTTCTCCTGAATGCATAGTTTTACAGTAAAGCCAGTCTTAAGCGGTCACTCAAAATAGACAGAATATAGATTTTTAAGACGGTTTGTAGCTAAGTGTAGGTCAAAAGTATTGCAGAATGCTGGGTAGCACTCCGCAATGCTGTTGACCTGTATTGAGCAATTATCGGTCTTAAAACATATTTTAGAGACGTCTATAAGGTGGCCGCTTTAGACAGGGTTTACTGTATATGGTAGATGTAGCTGAGCAGGCTGATCAGCATCTTACCAGGTCACAGTGCACAACGACAAAATTGTCTCACTTTTAGGCAAACATATAACGACTTAGCCTTAATGTCAATGACAGCGTCAAACATCTCACTTGTATGATAAGTTTAAATGATCCTATTAGCTAAAGGCATACTTCGGACACACAATACACAAGCATGAATGTATAATTTGCATATTCAAAAATATTTGATGTGCAGATACAGCTAAAGGAAATAATATTCTGTTTAAAGACACTGTGCATCCCTTCAATGAACATCACTCTAACTGCATGCCATGAAAATTGGCAGTTTGTTTTTAAAAGGAACCTCTATTTCAACACATACACTAAATGCCTATAGAATTTTTTAAATAATCGACCACCAACGTTGAATATCACGATGTTTCTGAGACTGTTCTCCTTTTATATATATGCTCATGTTAGCTGCACATCATTTCAAGTGGCTCAAAAATAGATAATAAATAATAATGAATAATATGAGCCGCGACGCTAGATATCCATCAATGTGGTATGTGCGACAAGCCAAGGCTCAGATCAGCCTGAGCATACACGCAGTCTGAGCAGAGCTTTTACGAGTTGCTTGAATATTATATTACTGCCAAACAGAATGTGCAGTTTCTAAGCTTTAATGGAGGCTATACAGGCTGGGCTGAGTCTACACTTATCAAAATGCCAGCGATGCGTCTCGTGTGTGGTTTTAACCAAACACACTCTTTCATACTATTTTATATGTATGTAAGTAGGGATGGCTGTCACGAGACTGCGCATATGCAAATATATAATATTCCATTTTAATCAAGAATGTGATGCATCTCGTGTGTGGTTTTAACCAAACACACTCTTTGGTACTATTTTAAGTGAGTAGGAATGGCTCTGACGAGACTGCGCACATGCATATCTATAATATTCCATTTTAATCAAGCAGGTGATGCATCTCGTGTGTGGTTTTAACCAAACACACTCTTTGATACTATTTGAAGTGAGTAGGGATGGCTCTGACGAGACTGCTCATATGAAAATATATATTATTACATTTTAATTTTGTATGTGATGCATCTAATGTTTGGTCTTAACCCAAACACTCTTGCATACTTTTGTATGTGAGTAGGTCGGATGGCTCTGACTAGACTGCGCAAATACAAATATATATCATTTCATTTAAAACATGCGTGTAGTGCATCTCGTGTGTGTTTCAACAGAACCACTCTTTCATACTATTTGTTAGTGGACAAGGAAGGATCAGATGAGACTGCGCAAAAGCGCAGTCTCGTCTGAGTCTTCTCTGGTCCCCTCTGTGATACTAACTAGGTCTTATTTTACTCTATATTTCATTCTATATTTTATTCTATATTTTATTTTATATTTTATTTCATCTTATATACTAAAAGAGTATTGCTGTGACCACATCCAAGTATGAGAGTGTTGTCCGAATGTCTGTATGCTACTGACCATGGACCAGTGCCATCGTCCTGTGATATAAGTAAAGTACAACACTTGGTGCCATCAGCTCTGATAACTTGTACATTATGGGAGGTCTCGCCACACACAATAGCATTCCCTCCTCCATCAACAACTACACCTCTCGGACCTTTTAACTCATGATCTTTATACTGGTATACAACAGTTCCATCTGACAACAGACATGATACAGTATCTGTTGCATAGTCAGTAACAAAAATATTCCTGGTGGAGGGACATACTTCAATATAGTATGGACTAGTAAACATAGACGGCTTCTTGTCTGGTTGTCCTAGTCTATGTGTAACAGTACCATTCATATCTAGAACAAGTACTTCCCCCTCCCCAGGTTTGCTGTGACAGGTCACATGGATGAGGTCATCTACCACCTATACACCATAACATCTCCTACCAACATTGATAGATCGATCTATCTTCAGTGAAGGCATTACCTGTATAAGTTGTAACTTCTTCTTACGTGGTAAAGTGACCATAACACTGCTGCCACTGACTGGTGATACATCCCATGGTGCGAAGTCCAGATGAAGACGTTCTTTGACAGTGATTGTATCACTTAGTAATATAAGATTGGAGTTATTACTGCGGTCACAAAGAACTACCCCACCATCAGACATAAATGTACAACTGGTTATACATGGACAGGAACTGTCACTTGACAATTGAATGTTGACCTTCCGTGAACTGTCTACTGCCAGTTCTGTAAATAGTGTATTAGTATTTTGAGATGATTTGTGTGTTATTTGACCTGTTAATTTTCCAAGTTCTTTAACGGTTTTTAGTACATTTCGAAGCTCTTCATTACTTTTAAAGGTTAAATCAGGTGATGCACTTTCTTGTTTGAAATCGTTTAATAAGCTCTCATAACTTTCAATACGATGTGATACTTTATGATGAGCGGTAAACATGTTCGCTTTCTTTAATGTTGTCTGTGCCACGACAAGAAGGGTTTTGTCTGCTGTGAGAGATTTTAAAGTTGATGAGCAGGTTTCAATATGGCGGTTGATTTCTTGTTTAAATTTTGCTTCATGAACCTCTGATTCTTTGACTACCTTATCTTCTAATATATCTAAATAAGAATTTAGTTCTTTTCGAAAAGTATGGATATCAGATTTGCATTGGGCTGTCATTGTCTGTACATGTTTTAAGTCAGTAGTTCTATTACGAATAAATGAGTCCATTTCCTTCTTCAATCTGACTACTCTCTGAATAATTTCTTTTAACTGATTTTCAGAGAACGATTTGATTTTCTCACCAATAGTTATACTTTGACATTTTCTGTGTTTAAGGATTTTACAATTAGAACAACATGCTTGATCATGTTCAATACAATAATGGGTAATAGGAGATGTTTGATCGCAGTCACATGACATTATAAATGAATCACTAACCGTGGATGTTTGCACGCCCGACATATCTTTTACATCTAAGAGTTTATGATTCCGTGACATCTTCTGTCCCTTGTGAGACTCTGTACATAGATGACACATATATTCCTTACAATTCCTACAAAATGTTATAGCTTCTCGGTTCACACCTCTATAATCACAGGGTTCACAGGTATAGGTATATACTGCATCGGATCCAACATGGAGAGATTGAGCTCCGTCATCTGACGCCATACTGTAGGAGAAAGATAAGAAGAAAAAGATGATTCATGAGATTTTTGAACTGATTGCACCATCTAGCATCGTAGGCTCAGACGGGCTGGTGCGTCCGCGCAGTCTCGATATAGCTCCGTCAACTGACGCCATACTGTAGGAGAAAGATAAGAAGAAAATGACAATTCTAGAGATTTTTGAACTGATTGCATCATCTAGCATCGTAGGCTCAGACAAGCTGGTGCGTCCGCACAGTCTCGATATAGCTCCATCAACTGACGCCATACTGTAGGAGAAAGATAAGTAGAAAATGACAAGTCATGCGATTTTTGTACTGACTGCATCTTCTAGCATCATAGACTCGGACGAGCTCGTGCGTACGCGCAGTCTTGATATAGCTCCGTCAACTGACGCCATACTATAGGAGAAAGATAAGAAGAAAATGACAATTCATGAGATTTTTGTACTGATTGCATCTTCTCGCATCGTAGGCTCAGACGAGCCCGTGCCATCGCACAGTCTCGCCAGAGCATTTACTGCTCGCATAAACAAAGCTCAAATGTCGTTAATGGCTCAGATCAATGATTACCATTAATCCCAATTGGATAACTTACACAATGGCGTAGCCAGCACATTGAAGAAGGGAGACTACTGGATCAAGCAGTGATTCTCTTCAATTGCGCTCTTTTCCTAAATGGGAACCTCTCTTAAGGAAAAACTTTGCTCCCAGAGGGAGCGAATTCTTTTTTTTTAAGAGCAGTTCCTTATGGTATGGAAAATCGATTTTACCACATAAGGTGACATCCCTTGAATGTTACTACTTTTATTACGCACGTGCGTAACTGGGTAATGGGCGCTACGCCAATAATACACATGCACGTGTTTGTATGCCTTTACCAGTTTGCAATAAAAACCATTTTCTCATGACCTTAGTCTTATATTAAAATTATCATAAAATTCATACATGTACGGTTGTCAATGCTTAACTCTTTGCCTACTAGTGTCGTCTACTGCTGATAGCCTTTGCAAACAGATGGCATCCAGATCAGGACCGAAAGAAGGTAGGTCCTGATCTGGATCAAAACTGTTTGAAACTCTGAAGGTAATTATCTGAACTATTTTTTCGAAAAAATAAATTTTGAAAGAAAATCAGCAGACGTTAAAAAGGCATGCAAATTTACCCAGTTTGCAAAGAGTTACCACCCCTTGTAATTGTATAGCTTTCAGTAATAATGTTTCAATGGGTTCCATTAACCGAGAAATTTCTAAATGAGTGAGTTGGCCCCAAAAGGTGAGACAAGAATCTGACGTGTTTTTCTTTCTGTTAATTATCTAAGGTGAGAAGAAATCTATGAGGAAATTCTGCTATTTTCAATTTCTGAAGGGGCATTACTCAGAAAATTGCAATTTAGAGTTACAAGTTTTGTGCTTTGAAATTTTGCATGTTGTCACATGTGTTTTACATTATTTTAAAATTTCATGAAAATATGTGTTACGTTGGAGATAAATTAATAATTATTAATATGCAATATCAACCTTTTTTCCATTCTGAAGGGCAGTAATTAAAACATACGAATAACAGAGTGAGAGTTATTGAGCTCTGCAAATTATCTCATGCATAAAGCCACATAAAATATTTAAAAAAGGCTACAGGGCGTATAGAATAAAAACGAACAGACATATCAACTTTCGACGTCAAAGTTCCTTAACTCCAAAATATTCAATCTGAAATTAGGGCCTTTAAATTATGCCCGTTTTCACATGTTACTCTACATTGAAATAAAGTTTAATTTAATATTGGAGAAAAGTATAAAGTAACAGAGGCACGACAACATCACATAATCCACAGGTATCAATTGTAAAGAGTCATGCCCATCCCTATTAAAAAGGCAATACAGAGATACCTTATTTGGGATCTGTGCACAGGTGAAAGTTTCATTAAAACAATACAGAGAGTGACTGTATTTGGGATGTGCACGTTGTTGTATTTTACCAAATTTCATTTAACTATCTACAATGATTTTCAAGTGAGGTTATAACAGAAACAGCTATTTTCAATAATCTAAGGACCATAACACAATAAGTATCCAGAGATATAGTTCTTGCATTCAATAATCCAAGGACCATAACACAATAAATATCCAGAGATATAGTTCTTGCATTCAATAATCCAAAGACCATAACACTATAAGTATCCAGAGATATAGTTCTTGCATTCAATAATCCAAGGACAATAACACAATAAATATCCAGATATATAGTTCTTGCATTCAATAATCCAAGGACCATAACAGAATAAGTATCCAGAGATATAGTTCTTGCATTCAATAATCCAAGGACCATAACACAATAAGTATCCAGAGATATAGTTCTTGCTTTCTATACAAGCCTCATTAAAACAATACAGATAGTTACTGTATTGGGATCTGCACGTTGTTTTATGTTACCAAGTTTCATTAAACTATCTAAATGGTTTTCAAGTGAGATTATTACAGATACAGCTATTTTCAATAATCTAAGGACCATAACACAATAAGTATCCAGAGATACAGTTCTTGCATTCTGCACATTGTCTAACAGAACCGTTTATTTGTGAAACGTTTTATGAAAGCTTGAGCGACATGAAAACTTTAACGCCACTGCATACGCAGTAATACAGAGGTTGGTGCCTTTGCTATAATCGTACGGGGCCGCAATTACAATGGATCCTTAAAGTTAAGGAAGACTTAAGTTAAGTATTGATATTTCAACATGCTATATTAACCCACCTTTCCACTGGGCGGCGATTCTGCTATGCTCATGGCGATCTAGGATTTTCTCTAAAATTATTCCAAATCGCCGCGGAAGCGTAGACTGCCACACGATTTGGGGACTTGACGCTTCCAGTACGCTTCCACTACGCTTCTTCTACGCTTCATTTACGCTCCTGCTATGATCCAACTACGGCAATGAAGATCTGGCTACAATTAGTCTATGCTAATGGCGATGTAGCTGCGACCTTGCTACGACCTTGGCGATGGAGCTACGCTTTCGTTGCGCTTTTGTATCCTTTTATATAGAATCTGAAATTCCGATACGCTTCTACTACGGCCTTGGCGCTTCTACTGCGCTCTTGCCGTTTCTGTTACGATTCGTATCATTTTGACCAAAATTTTGAATCGTAACAGAATCCCCGTCCAGTGGACTGGGGGTTTTAGATTCTAAAGAAATTGCCTGGATCGATGCAGTACTTGTGGTCAAAGATATCATTGTGATCTACAGGAAAAATAAACTATATTATTTTAATCAGTTTGAAACGTTATTTTTGCACCCTGCAAAAATCAATACTAACTTAAGTTTTCCTTAACTTTAAGGAGGCATTGTAATTCCAGGCCCAATTGTTTTATATAATCAACTGACTGTAAAATACACGACCCGTGGTGAACGTAGATATTAGAAATATCTTTTTTTAAGTTAAAATAAGTTTGTACTGGTCAGACAGCGTCAAGATAGAAGAAAGTGTGAGATTCATTGGATCATAAATTGTAGCTACTGTTATACATTTCGCCTGAGATATCTATTGTATGTCCTTCTTGCTGTAAATAATTTTAAGATATTCTAATATAGGGGTCCAAAATATCATAATTTTGAGTTTAAAACCATGATACGTGAGCAAATACAAGTATCAAGATTTGAAGAATGAGTATTTCATCAAGTTGGAATGAAATGAAAAACTAAAAACTATTAAAAGTGCATTTGGGAAAATCAGTCACAATTTGAGAATCGAATCAAGCCTTGTGTGTACGTAAGGCGTATTATGCGAAGTACTATATCAAAAGCTCCATTTTGTAAGTGGAAAAGGCATAAGAATTGTAGTTTGTGAGTTCAGCCCTAATAAAATCCATTTTTCTGATTACCCGAAAAGTTTAATCAGCTTACTTAATGAAGTTTATGTATTTTCCAATAAAATATCTCTATAGCAATATTTTATTGAAAAACATAAACTTCATTTATAACCGTTTGTTTCGATGCAATCAAATTTCTTATTGTGTCAACATGATTTCAGTGACACCAGCATCACGTTATATAACGTCAGCGTTACCAACCGTGTTATCAAAGTGGATCCTCGATGTACATCCTTGGTTTGATTCCACGGAATTTCTCGGAATTGGCTGAGGCAGTTCCGATTTCAAAGAATCCTGTTAGTCATATGATTTTGCAAAGAAGGTAATAGATTATTTAAGTGTCCCCTTTTGATTTTAAATATTGTGTCCCCTTTTGATTTTAAATATTGTGTAATATTGATCTACATACTGAAATAAAGTGATAGGGCTGGTTTCATGCTGCTTACTTTCGATTTCCATACAAATTGTGGTGGGGTCAGCGTATTTTAACTATTGAAAAAAGTATTTATGGGGATATAACAAAAACTCCACTGGCACCTAGTGTTGGGTCAAAGGGGCTTTATTTTTTATTCCGCAATGTTTTGACTCCTGTCTAGAGAAACACAAGGTAGGAAGCGAATTTATGTGCCTATTTGTTGAAAAGTTATTAACTTAAAAAATAGTATGCGCCCAATTACCACTGTCTAGACATGGTGTAAATGTATAAGTATCCAAAATTTGATCAAAATATACCATACGGTGCAAGAGTTATGAGCATTTTCACTAAAAACCTCGACCAGCCAAAATGATGCTCGGCGAAGTCTCATCCCCATTTTAAATTCAAGTGTTTGGGCAATGTTGAAACTAGAACCGTGTCTAGGGGACACGGATGACCCCGCTGTTGCAAAATACACATATTCTCACAAATAAAGGCAAAAAAGACAATTTATGAACAAAGGGCAATTACCCTGGAAACCACCAGATGATATGGATCATCTTGAAACTTGATAGGCCTTGAGCTGGCTATAGACCCCCTCCCCCCAGGGGGAATTTTGTACACTATGATTTTCTGAAACTACATTATATATGCCACAAAATAAAAGATGTAAGCCCTCTGAAAGTGGCAGCGTTAACGTGTAACATCACGTTATATACGTTACACCCCCCCAAAAAATAGCATTAAACGTCCCTGATAAATTCTCAACGATGACTTGTTCGTACATATTTGCATGCTGACACAGGTTTATGTACTCTTATTACACAGTTACATATTTTTTGTATTAATTTTATAAATATCTTGAGTTAGTACCGTTGTATACGTTACTTAGTAAGTAAGGGCGCAAAAATCAGGAATCGATACAATCAAGTACCACACCTGACCCAGGATACCAATGGGAAAGTGACAAACTCACAGTAGACGCCACAAACGAGAGCCAAGAGGTCAGCCCTTTCCCAGCAGGTGACCACAAAGCACATATTAACAGCCCGCACAAAGACATAACAAACACAAGACAGAACAAAAACATAAAAGATCCACAAAAAAAGTACCGCCTTGGAACGGTCAGTAAAATATTTTACTGGAGGGCTTAAACCGGTTTAACGGCGCCAACCTCACCCTTAATTCAGATGTGGATCAAGACACATATATATTTGGTTTGCATGAAAGACCCCTAACTTATCAATGCATCATCTCCTAAAACATATAAATCAAGATATAACAAGGAGATAAAGCAAGGATAAGGACTCAACAGTAAATTAAACTGAATACCGGAGCAAAAGAATCCAACAGGTAAACCCCGGTGGGCCCAACGAACAGCCAAAGCATCAGGCCCCTACCATCTCATCAATAGATAAGTCTTTAAGTCGGAACCATCATAGAGTCTGAAGTCCGACCCACCGGCGTGCAATTAAAGAGGAAAGCAAAGTTGCCAACCGTGATTGGGTTGACTACCAAACATGCAGTCTGTTGCAATACATTAATGTTATAGCCAATCTTTTTATAATGGGAAATTATTTTAATGAACTGCGCTGAAAAATTATTAGAGCCAACAATCTTCTTCAACTTATACACCAAGTCACCATAGAAATCAGGTTCCAAAAGTCCTTGGCGCAAGAGAGATTTAAGTCCAACTTGGAATTTAGAAATCAAATCATAGTATCGTCTATAAAATTTTGAAAATGTTTTGTGAAGTTTATGATACCGATAGCCTTGTTTAAGAAGTTTCTGAGTTAACAATTTATTGCGAGTGTTGAAGTCAGCAACATAGCTAGATGCTCTAGCAAAACGAATGAGTTGAGAGATATAGACTCCATATGATGTAGAACGAGGAACATCATCATCTAAAAACGGGAAATTGACAATTTCAAAATCAAAGTCGTCACGTTTATCATAAATTTTGGTAGAAACAATATCATTAGAAATTGACAAATGCAAGTCTAAAAATGCGGCTTCGGTATCAGAGGCATTGGCTTTATTAAGTTGGAGCTCTGAAGGGTATATTTGACTAACCATATTGTCAAAATAAACATTATTAATATTTAAAATATCGTCCAAATATCTGGAAGTAGTGTTAAACGCATCAATAACATCAGCCTGCTTATCATCAGAAAGAGACATCATAAAGTCCCTTTCATAACAAAACAGGAATAAATCTGCAACCAGGGGAGCACAATTAGTGCCGATAGGAATCCCAACAACTTGTCCATAGAGCTTGGTGCCAAATCGAATAAAAATGTTGTCCAACAAAAAGGTCAGCGCATCACATACATTTTGACACGACCATGCATGATATTTTTTAGGTTTTTCTGAAGTAAAGAATGCATTTCTGTCACTACATGCAAGGTAAGGAGAGCCTTCTCTCTGGAAGGTATTTTCAATAAGATCAATAATTTTATCTTTAATTAAATTATGAGGTAAAGTAGTGTAAAGAGTAGAAAAATCATAAGTAGACAAACTGGTCGCATTGAAATCTCTAGCTTTAAGTTTATCTAAAATTTCACCTGAATTTTTAATCGACCAAAATAGGTTTTTACCGGATCTCTCATATACCTTTTCACAATATTTGAGTCTGCAACAGCCTTCCTGCCAATGTAATCAGCCTCAATAAGTTCCTTAGCTATGCCAGGCTTAGCAGGAATCGGGGGCAGAAATCTACAGTAGTACTAATACACTGTTTAACAGATTGCGACACTACCAATGTGCCAATGTGCAAGTACCACGGAAAGGTTGTTCCTATCACACTGATAGAGAACCCCTCCCCAACTGGTTCATCAACATTCTAAGCAGGGTAGGGAAACAAACAAAGAATTGTTCTAGGCACTCATCAGTGACATGAAGCCCTAACATGTGCTAATGTGAATAAGCTGCAGTATGACATGTTTCTGAAAAAAGTACCCAAGCCATACACATATACTGACTATTTCAAATGGCATGAACATGAGCTTGACCACCGTCCTCCTTTTCTGTCCTTAAGATGTACATACAAAGTTTGAACTATCAAGTCTTTCCCATGAAAACAAGTGAGGCTTTCCAGATATGAACACAATGTGCAGAAAATAAATGAGAAGGAAATCAAATACCTCTGGGTGAAAGAAAACTTGATTGTACCCTAACAAAAGAGCCACAGAATTATATTTCAAATTTTGTGTGATATGGGGTTACCATGTTTAAAACTCAACAACTCAAACCTTATAAAAGATAGAAACATAATGTTTGCAGTTTCCAAAAGGTACATAAACATTCTTTAATGTGAAATGAATTAATAAACACATTCACATTAAAAATGTCAAACTATATTAGTTTCATTCATTATTTATATAGGAATTATGAATTGTCACATACGTAACACTTTGGGGTGGATATTTGTTTTCAAAAATCCATATCTGTGATGCAAAACTAGCTTACTTGGATGATATAGCCAATTTGGAAATCTTCCCTTATGGTTTGCACTTTTTCAGAAGTCATGTCATTTACTAAAATTATCAAAGATGTTGATGGATAATATATGTAATTGGCTGTTACAAGGTAATGATGCCTTTACCAGAGTGCTAGCATATTGCAAAATCCCTTGCCAGATGAATCTGACAGAGGATTAATAAGCTGTATTTGAAAATTCTTTAAACCCTTGGATAATATACGAAGAGTTGCTAGCTTGGCAAGAAACGGTTTTCTTTGATCTTTTGAGTTGTTACTCGCACATTGTACTGTATGTTACAAACTTTCCATGAGTATTATGTTAACTATATTTGATGTCTCTATAAAAGAAAAGAGGGTTTATGGAAGTTTATGTTTTGAGTTACTTCCTCAGCAAATAAGCCAGATAAAAAGAAGTACATAGACCTGTGCCAGCATGCAAATAAGTACAAGCAGGTCATGTTGGAGACCATATCTTGAACGTTTAATGGTATCCAGAGAGTAACGTATGCAACCTGAACTGTAAAATAGTGTAATACACCTTAATAAGGAACTTAAATCCATTTGAATAGAAGCCTCATAGATTTGCTATATTCACTGACAGATGTAATACATGTAAAGTCAATACCTGCCATACTGATACTTGGAAATAACATATTAAACACTAAGTAACATATACAACGGCAACAAACTCCAGACATTTATAAAATAAATACTAAAATTATGTATCTGTGTTAAAAGAAGTTCTTAAACCTGTGCTAGACTTTAAAAAAGTGTGAATATGTCATGTTGAAGACATTATCAGGAAAATTTAAAGGTATTTTGGGGTAACGTACGTAACATAATGTTACCCGCTAACGTTGCTACTCTCAGATGGCTAACATATTTCATTTTGTGGCTTATATAAATGTAGTATCTGGGAAGCATAGTGTACAAAATTACCCTTCTGGGAGGTGGGGTCTATAGCCAGCGCAAGGCCTAGAGAATTACAATTTACAGTTTTGTGTGATATGGGGCTACGATGTTCAACATCTAATAACTCAAAAAGTATACAAGATAGAGGAGTAATGCTTGCAGTTTTGAAAAGGTTAATAAGAATTCTTTAATGTAATACCAAATTAATGAACATATACTGGTTTCAATAAATTTAAGACAAACTATATTAGATTCATTTATCATTTAAAAGGGGGTTAAGTGAAAAAATGTAATGAACACTACATGGGGGTGACTTTATTTGTTTTTAAATGTCAATATCTGTGGCCCAGTTACAGCTTACTTAGAGAATATAACCAATTTGGAAATCTTGCCTTATCTTTTGCACTTTTCTGAAGTCTTAAGAAGAATTTTAATTATAAAATATTTTGTAGGGTAACGTATGTAACAGGCTGTTACAGCTTAACGCTGCCATTGTCAGAGGGCTAACATGTTGCAAAATCCTTGCAAGACATTGGGCTTTAAGAAAAATATGGTCTACGAAATTCCCCCTGGGGGAGGTAAACCATATCCAGCCAGTGGCCCATGAACAAGACAATCTGATGTTAATCATTATGTCTAAGTTTCCTTAATTTCATTTGAAATTACGTGAGTTAGAGTGTAAACGACGCAAATAATGGTAAAATTTCATAAAAAAATGGCGATAACTCCTGAAGAAATATTGCGATATATACTATTTAAAAACTTGGGAAAGACATTTTGGTACTAAACATTTTGAATAAGTTTGATACAGTTCTGATCAATATTACTCGATTTAGACACAGTACAGTAGTACCACAGTACAGTAGTACATCAAAGAAATTGTGAGTTTTCATCATCAAAGGGCAATAACTCATGATGGAATAAGGGCATATAGACCATTATCGAACTCAGGAAAGCCATCGTAGTATTTAACACTGTGAACTAATTTCATAAAATTGTGATAAAAAAAACTTGACTTAGAGACCAGACACCATCAAAAATGGTGATTTTTCATAAACAAAGGACAATAACTCTAGACAACATGGGGCGATATAAATCATTATCGAACTTGAAGAAGACATTATAAAACGTAACAGTTTGACCAAGTTTCATAAAATTCTGATCAAAACTATTCAACTAAGAGTGCAGACATCGTTTCAAACGGTGAATTTTCATAAATAAAGGACCATAACTCGTGAAAGCATAGTGCAATATAAACCATTTTCAAACTTGAAGAATACTTTATAGTACAATGTGACCAAGTTTCATAAAAGTCTGATCAAAACTATTCAGCTTAGAGAGCGGACATAATTTCAAATGGTGAATTTTCACAAACAAAGGGGCACAACTCATGAAGGCATGATGCGATATGGACCATTATCGCCCTTGAAGAAGACCTTATGGTACTAAACAATGTGACTAGGGTTCATAAAATTCTGATCAAAACTATTCAACTTAGAGAGCCGTCATCGTTAGGTGTAAAGTACGCATGTATGAACAGACGTATGTATGGACGAACACCTAATGCCCCAGCCATTGTCATGGCAGGGGCAAATAAATAGGGGTGCAAAATTTTATCTAACTATACCATGTGGTTCAGGAGTTATGAACATTTTCACTAAATGATCATAATCAGGCAACCGATTTAAGCCCTCAAGTAAAATAATTTTAATGACTGTTCCAAGGCGGTACTTCTTTTATGGATCACTTGTGCTTTTTTGTGTCTTGTGTTGCTCATGCTTTCGCGTCTTTTCATTGCTGCCTTGTGGTCACCTGCTGGAAAATGTCTGACCTCTTGGCTCTTGTTGGTAATGTTTATTGTATTTTTGTTGCTTTCCCATATGGTATCCTGGGTCAGGTGTGGTACTTGATTGTATCGTTTCCTGATATTTGTCGTCTTTCTTACCTTTACTGATACACAGGCAAACCCTTGTCCATCAAAAAAGGTTGTTATGCATTTCAGTAGTGGACAATGTTGACAAAATGTATTTGTATGCATTTTTTGATCAAAATATTGCACGTGGTTCGAGTTATGAGCATATTGACTATTTGCTAACTGACGGATGGCAGGTGGATGGACGACAGACGGACAGACTAACACAGTGATTATAGTGCTTACCTACGGGTCGTGCATTTGTTCAAGTTCTTCAATGGCGTTTTCTCTGACTGTTGGTAGCTTAAAGGGCAGTTATCTATAGGCAGTTATTTAACAGGGGGGGGGGGGGCAGCTGGGGCCAGCCCCCCCCCCCCCCAATAATTTTGTAGTGGGGGGCAGGACAGTCTCTTGCCCCTCTAATAATTTGTCTAAATTGACATATAATTATTTGTCACTCAGGGTAAAATAATTAATTTCCACACATAATTATTAGAAAATATTTTCCTCACTCGCTCGAAGTTTTTGAATTTGGTTTAAAATTTTCTGATAGCAGATAATTTGCTCCGATTTTAATACTTTTTCATATCGTCCCTTCAGTGCTATAGTGTTCTATCTACCATTGCACAAGTTTTGAGAAAAATGAGTTTGAAAATTCTAGCATCCTGATTTTTGATGCCTTATTTATCACAGACCTTTGACTCATACCAGAGGGTTAAATGTATACATACAGTGTAAATGACCTTGGTTTGAAGAAATTTTTTACAGTAATATGGTATTTACGGGCAGTTTGCAGATAGAACATTATGCCCTAAAAATCGCATTCTGCGTTCAGTGCTATAGTGTTCTATATTTTCCTACAGCTTAATATTCTGGTTATGGAGTCAATTCATATACTAGTCTGAACAGAAATGATTATTTGTACATTAAAGTAGCAGATTTAGTTATTTATTTGGCATAACAGTAACAAAACGCACCGATTATGCCATTGAAATTTATGCAAGGGAGATAATCTGTTTCTACAGTTATTTTTTCTGTCATTGGGGTCAATTTTTTATAATATTTTAGACTGATCTGAATATTTGGACCTAAAAGTAGCAGATTTAACCAGTGATTTGTAATAATACCGACAAATTACTTCAATTAAAGCGTTTTAGATATGTGTAAGGGAGGTAATCTGTTTCTACAGCTTATTACTCTGTCCATGGATCAATTTGCGCTATATTTTTGACTGAGCGGATTATTTGGACCTAAAAGCAGCCGATATAGCCATTGGTTCATCATAAGACCGACAAACCGCTTCAATTTAGTGATTTTAAATTTATGTAAGGGAGGTAACTGCAATTTTAGCAATTTCTCTAAGGGAAGTGAATTATTGTAGATAGAACAATATGACACTGAACTCATCCAGTCTCGTCACACAAGTATCATTGGTCATTGGATGAAAATCACTTAGAACACTATAGCACTGAACGAAATTGTCTTTTTGTAGATAGAACAGAAACGCAGAGCGATTTTAAGCTTACTGGGGGGAAATAGGCAAATGAAACCTTCACCAGTAGATAGAACATTTGATCCCCTTTCCAACGGTATGCATAACTCATTTTTGACCAAAATGTCACTTAGAACACTATAGCACTGAAGCGACGATATCTTTTAGTCAGCAGGTTGTTATCACCTTGTATGTTTAAATGTATATAAGTTACCTTTTCAGATAAGCCACTTTTACAAGTTTTTCCCATTATTCATATGTTCTATCCTAACTTTTAAAGAGTTTCAATCTTTTTATCCCTCTTTGCCTTTTGCTCTGAAAATACTTTTCAGGCATGAGGCTTCAAACAAATAATTTTTTCTCTCTCGCTTGGAGTAAAAGATTATATTTGTTTTTGTTTAGTTTTTTATCACTTCTAGCTTTTATCTCTGATATACACAACTAAAAGTTTTCCTTGGTCGCTTTGCTCGCTCAGAGTATATTATATCTTTTTTTTTTTGTTCTGTTTTCACCTCGTAGCTTTTAACTCATAAATACCTTCCTAAACTCTCCTTGCTCGCTAGGAGTAAAATATTAATTTTAAATTGTATTTGGGTTCTGTTTTTGTTCCATCTTAGTTTTTAATCTGCAAATTAACTAAACCAAAAATTTCTGCACTCGCTTGTAGTAAAGTATTATAATTGTTTTTTTGTTTTGTTTTTGTTTTTTGCTCTGTTTTTTTATCTCTCTAAGCCTTTTGCTCAGAAGAACTTTATCAAAATTTTCCTCGCTCGCTTTGCTCACTTGGAATAAAATATTAGCAATCTTTTTTGTCCCTCTTAGCATTTTGCGCTGAAGGACCTTACATTATCATTGTTTTTGTTGTTTGTTTTATAGTTTTTTTTATTTATTTATTTTTTTTTTTTTTGGGGGGGGGGGGGGGGGTTGCACTGTTTTTACCCGTCTCAGCCTTTTGCTCTGAAGAACTTTACCAAAAAATTTCCTCGCTCGCTTTGCTCGCTCGGTATAAAATGTTCGCATTCTTTTTTGTCCCTCTTAGCCTTTTGCGCTGAAGAACCTTACCAAATATTTCCTCGCTGTAGTGAAATCATATACTTTGCTTCCTATTAATGTAGATCTTAGCTTTGATTTTATTAATGCATGTGTATTATATATGTATGGAGACTGAAATAGCTTTTTAAGCAATATAATTAACCAAACCTTTCCTCATTCACTTGTATATATTTGTTGGTGTTTTTTTCATAGAGATGGCTTGGTTTGATTTTAATGATTTTCATATCAGGATGTAAAATGTATGTTTGCTTAGGCTCTGCATGCATGCATACATGCATGTGCATTAATGCATGTGTGTATGATTATTTAACACATGTGTGTACATACATGTGCATGCATGCGAATATGTACTTTTGGCAACCCCCCCCCCAGTATTGAAGTTGGCTGCGCTGGGTTTGCCCCCCCCCCCCCCCAATATTGAAAAGCTTCCTAAGTCTATGAGTATAGATCAATGGTGTATATAAAATGAATCCACAGATCTATAAATTATACCTTTCTTCTAGAATTGAATTTCACTGTTGATCATCTGTATACTTTCTTCTTTCTTGATACCTGCAATATACAACTTTAAATTATATGACTGGAGAGAATCCTGCTTCCTGATTGGCCCTATTTGCCTTCATAAATCTGTTTATCTACACGAAAACTGGTCTAAACTGGCCCACAGGTTGACATAGGATGAAAACCAGCTCAAACTAGTTTCCAGAGGCTGGTATTTTTGAAACTTTTCTTATATCACTATATAGAGAGCTAAAAGCAGCATGGTGAATATGAAATTAGCATGGTCTACATGCAATTGACCTGATTTGCTGCTTCAACTCTCAACAGGAAAAATAAAGATGTGTTAATTAATCTAGTATTTAGTATTGTTTTGTTTGTTCATTTTCCGTTGTTTGAATAAACAAAATAAGTGATTTATAATAAAACAGTTGCTTAAATTTACGAGAGGTCATTCGGTTGAACAAGAACCTAGTTACAAAAATGAAAGTAGAAAATATTCAGTCACAGTTGAAAAGACATATAATACAATATTATACAAGTATTGACTTTTGATGTGATGTCGACCTGAGAGTACCTATTATATAGACTGAGGCGGAGCCGAGGTCAATATTTGTATTACCAGTTTGACATCACATCATGTCCAAAGCCTCAACCGTCATCAATTGTTTTAATATATAATGTTTCTAGACAAAAACAGCAACAACAACGAAATCTTGGCCATGGCTCATGTCTTGGACAGTCTGCAATTTCTTTTTTTTTGACATGATGACCAACTGCTTTCATGCAGTAAAAAGAGAAATGAATGCATGTATTTGTAATTACAACTGCAGATGGAGAAGATCTAGATGAAATGCCGCAAAATGTGGCATTGCATCAAGATCTACGCTGTTTGCGAAGATAAAAATGATCTCAGAAAAAACTACAATTGTATTTAGATTTTCTAACCTGTGACCCTTGAATTATACAATGGACCATATCATTTCTATTGCATCAAACCAAATGGAAGAATTCATTAGTGCATAAAGGGTTCTGCTGGTATTCAACAGCAAAGTCTTGAATTACATGTCTATCATGAAGCACCAAATCTTGTAAGTTCGTGATGATATTACTCACTGATTTGAATTTACAGCAAATTATGCAAGTTTCGTGCTGAAAGCACACCTGTTAAGGAAAGTTTCTTTGATGTCTATTTAAGCAACTAATATTAAATTGGGAAAACCCCAGCCAATGCCACTTGCAGTTCTCTTGACTCAAGTGAATATGGATCTAGGCCAATCAGAAAATGTTTATTTATAGGTAATATAATAAAGGGATTTATCTACCTTTAAAAGTGATATTCACCCCGGCCTTGCTGTCTCGGTAAATATCCCTTTTAAGGTTAGATAAATCCTCATTTCTATCTCATTGAGGTCAATACTTTTATAATAATAAGTAAGAATGAAGGCAAAGATCAGGAATCGATACAATCAGCCACCACACCTGACCCAAGACATCACAAGGGAAAGTGGCAAAAACAAAATAAAACATCACATACAAGAGAGCCAAGAGCTCAGCCCTTTCCCAGCAGGTGGCCACAAGGCTGCAATGAGAAGACAAGAAGATAAGACAAACAAGAAACATAAATAACAAAAATGATCAACAAAAGAAGAACCACCTTGCCTTGAAACGGTCAGTAAAAATTACTTTTTAAGACCTAGTTACTTAATGGCCCATTCAATTAATATGTTTGTTTGCACATATGAGTGTTTGGTGAATATGGTACTAGGTGAGCTTAAGTATTTGCCTAACGGGTAATTTTAAATGTTTTTTGCTGCCTGCTGTTTTTTTTAAATCAAGCTTTTCAAAAATGATTTCAGGAATAGCATCAGAGCGTCAAACAGTTTGGATTCAGATCATGCCTGACAAAACGTCAAGTATGAACACCCTTCATCAAAATTGATATATTAGCTTAAACCTATTTTTAAGTTTATTTTACATTGAACTTGGTTTGAAGGTCATATTGATAAGCTGAAACAATAGACGTAATCTACAGACCACATGCAATTATTTTGACAAATATGAACTCCTTTGGTCAAAAAATGAAATATGAGTATATTTGGCACAGTCTCTAAAACAGATTTAAATATATTTAACCCTGAACTTTAACTCCATGGTCATATCTGACTGGGTTTATCATAAATGTATTGCAACAGACTGCATGCCTGGTGGTCACCCCAATCAAATTTGGCATCTTTGCCTTCCTCTTTAGTTGCATGCCGGACGGTCGGACTTCAGAGACTATGCTGGTTCAGACTTAAAAACTTATCTTTTGATGAGCTGGTAGGGGCCTGATGCTTTGGTTGTTTGTCAGGCCCACCAGGGTTTACCTGTTTGATTTCTTTTCCTCTGGTATGCAGTTTTATTTACTGTTGAGCCCTTATCTTTGCTTTATCTCCTTGTTATATCTTGATTTATATGTTCTAGGAGAGGATGTTTTGATAAGTGAGGGGTCTTTCATGCAAAAAAAATATCTATGTGTCTTGATCCACATCTGAATTAAGGGTGAAGTTGGCGCCGTGAAAACGGTTAAAAACCTCCAGTAAAAGAATTTTTGCTGACCCTTCCAAGGAGGTGCTTCTTTCGTGGATCGTATTTGTTAGTTATGCTCAATGTTGGTTTGTGTTGTGCTGTCATGTCTTTTCCTTGTGGTTACCTGCTGGGAAAGGTCTGATATCTTGGCAGTTGTGTTTTGTCACTTTCCCAAATGTGTTCTGGTCCACATCAGAAATAAGGGTGAGGTTTGCGCCGTGAAACTGGTGTAAGCACTCCAGTAAAATATTTTACTGACCATTCCAAGGCGGTACTTCTTTTGTGGATATTTTATTTTATTTCTGTCTTGTGTTTGCTATACCTTTGTGTGCGTCTGTTTATATGTGCCTTGTGGTCACATGCTGGGAAAGGGCTGACCTCTTGGCTCTCTTTTGTGGTGTCTACTGTGTGTTTGTCACTATCCCATTGATATCTTGGGTCAGATGTGGTACTTGATTGTACCAATTCCTGATCTTTGCACCTTACTTACTTTGGTAATGGAAAACCTTTGCTGTCATTTACACAAAATAGGCTATCACTGTGGTGCAGATGAACACCCTCTGTCAAACAATGTACAATACAGTATTCTTCGATTAATTTTGGAATAAATTTATTTGAATTCAGGATATTTTACGACACACACACTCGCCAAAAATCCTAATTCAAATAAAGTTTAATAATCGCAAGGCATTGGCGGGTGCATGACGTTTGTATTTTGCTTTGTGGTTTTTGTTAGCTGTGGTAGTCTTTTGGTCATTGATCAATTTTAGCTCGTTCAATTAATTACTTCTTGGTGATGATAATTATCAAAATTGAAGAGCATACGTGACAGCTGAATAATGAAAGCGTTTTGAAAACATCAGAACCTTTGATAAAGTGTTGGTAATAAAATATATATAGACCCCAACACCTGTAGTTGTGGCTGCCACTATTGTTGTTAAAGTTACGTTTGATGTTGCTCACATTGCGTGCTGTATTAGTAATTATCACCTATAGCTGTAAATGTATTGTTTGAAATTGCTTAGTAGGAATATATTTGACCCCAACACCAATAGCTGTGTCTAGCTCTGTTGTTGTTATTGTATTGTTTGTATTTGCTCACATTGTACGTGGGGGTTAGCATTTGGTCCTGGTTTTGTTATGTAGATGTTTTGCCTTTTTCTACTTTGATAATTTACCCTCAACACCAATAGCTGTGTCTACCTCTGTTGTTGTTAATGTTCTGTTTGATGTTGCTTACAAAATATGCTGTATTAGTAATTAACATCTATAGTTGTTAAAGTAGTGTTGGATATTGTTCAGTAGGAATACAAGTTGACCCCAGCACCAATAGCTCTGTCTACCTCTAATGTTGTTAATGTTTTGTTTGTTGTTGCCACATTGTACGTGGGGGATAGCATTTGGTCCTGGTTTTGTTGCGTGAACGACTAGCTGGTGGTGCTCTATTGCTATTTGTTTATGCTGCGTCCTTATACGCATTCTGTCTGTGTGTGTGTTCATGTAAGGAAGGGCATAGGGTCTGATGAGTATGTGTGTTTATATTAGCTCGCCAGAGCCTTCGCTGTTCAGACTTGCAGAAGGGTCACTGATGAAGCCTGAATGGCAGAAACTAGCTAGTGTGGCCCAGGAAATATGCACACTCTAGTTTCAGTTCTTTGGTGCAGTTTTTGCTTCAAAAGGATACCATTTTAAGAACATATTTGCAACAAGAACCAAAATCGAATGAACTTGCTCAACTTTGTTTAATAGGCATACAAACACTTGTGGGAAGCAATATGAGACGGCTCATCAATGTTTAAAAGACATACAAATCAACAGTGTAAAATATGATGAACTGGCACATCAATGTTAAATAGACATACAAACACTAGTGGAAAACAAGATGAACTTGCACATCAATGTTTAAAAGACATAAAAATCACAGGTGTGAAATAAGAAGAACTGCCTAACCAATGTTTAAAAGACATACAAACACTAGTAGAAAACAAGATGAACTGGCTTATCAATGTTTAATAGACATACAAATCACAGGTGTGAAATAAGATGAACTGGCACATCAATGTTTAAAAGACATACAAACAACAGTGGAAAACAAGAGTAACAAGCACATCAATGTTTAAAAGACATACAAATACTAGTGGAAATCAATATGAACTGGCTCATCAATGTTTAATAGACATACAAATACTAGTGTGAAATAAGATGAACTGGCTTATCAATGTTTAATAGACATACAAATACTAGTGTAAAACAAGTTGAACTGGCCTATAAATGTTTAATAGACATACAAATACTAGTGGAAAACAAGATGAACTGGCTTATCAATGTTTAATAGACATACAAATGACAAGTATGAAACAAGATGAACTGGCTCATCAATGTTTAATAGACATACAAATCACCAGGGTGAAACAAGATGAACTGGCTTATCAATGTTTAATAGACATACAAATCACCAGGGTGAAATAAGATGAACTGGCTCATCAATGTTTAAAAGACATACAAATACTAGTGGAAAACAAGATGAACTGGCTTATCAATGTTTAATAGACATACAAATCACTAGTGTGAAACAAGATGAACTGGCTCATCAATGTTTAATAGACACACTAATCACCAGGGTGAAACAAGATGAACTGACTCATCAATGTTTAGTAGGCATACAAATCACCAGTGTGAAATTAGATGAACTGGCGCATCAATGTTTAATAGACATACAAATACTAGTGGAAAACAAGATGAACTGGCTTATTAATGTTTTATATCATACACATCACTAGTGTGAAATAAGATGAACATGTTCATCGATGATTAAAAGACATACAAACACTAGTGTGAAACCAGATGAACTGGCTCAGCAATGTTTAATAGACATACATCAATGATTGATAGACATGCAAACACTAGTGTGAAACAAGATTAACTGGCTCATAATGTTTAATAGACAGACATCAATGATTGATCGACATGCAAACACTAGTGAGAAACAAGATGAACTGGCTCATCAATGTTTAATAGATATACAAACATAAGTGTGAAACAAGTAGACTAAATGATTAAATGTGACGTATATTTAGTATTTGACAGTGAACAAAGTGGTAAATTCTCACCTTCGTGAAATTATCTTTTCAAATAATGACTCTAGTGTTGAAACCGTCTGTGTATAACTTCTTGCTCCTGGCTTGCATCTCGATGTTGAAATACAACTGAAAGACGCAGAAGTTGAACCAGTAAATCTCTCTACACCAGGATCTGTTAACTCTATATGGCTGTGAGTGGATCTTTTCCTTCCGTTAAGCTCGTTAACTTTACTGTCACCTCCTTGCTACAAAAAGGACTTTATTATCAAATATGGTTGATTTTAGCACAAGAACAGTCATTTAGTGGTAATTGACTAGGTTGCTTAGAAAGTAACACCAAAATGTTTTAATTTATATGATAAGAAAAAGAAAAACCATTGGCATTGGTCTAGCTCCCATTACGCAGGTTATGCACATGCGTAATACAAATAGTAACACTCAAGGGAGCTCACCTAATGTGGTAACAGTTACTTTCCATACCTTAAGGAGCTGCTCTTAAAGGGAAGAATCGCTCCCTCTAGGAGTGAGCGATTTCTTTCCTTTAAGAGAAGTTCCAATTTTGAAAAGGGACGTTTATGTAGATAATCATTGCTTGCTACAGTAGTCTCCCTTTGATATGCGTATTTTTTTCAGCGTTCTGGCTACGCCATTGATTGACAGACATTATCAAAAGCGCCAGCACTGACGCTATGAACTGCACAGATCATGTACAAAACAAGAAGAGCTCGGGCATAGAGGATCAAGAGGGGGCACACAGGACAGGAGGCAATTTAAAGAAGCGATATACATTAGATTGCACACATAGGTCATAATATGGGATGAGGGGACATTGAGTCTCTTTAGGATCTACACTGTAAAAAAATAAATCTTACTTTACAAAAAATTTGGTGGCTGCTGAACCGCCGCTGGAAAGGGTCTTACAGTTCAGCAGCTTTTAAAATTATGATCGTTTAGATTGTAATGAACTGGAGAATAACTATAACAATCAACTATAACTTTCATCATCACTGGAAAATGTTTTGCCCCAAATTAGTGCCAGGGGGAAAGAAAAATTACGTTTACACAAAAAAGATGGTAAATAAGCCGCCACCTCTTTTGATGTTAATTTAGTCTAACAATGTATTTAATAGAGAAAGCTAACCTGGCTCAATATTGTTTAATAGATTACCAAGTTGCTCGACTAAGAGTAAAATGAGTAAATTTAATGTTTAAGGGGCAAAATATATTGTGCTCTCAAAATTAGGACACACACAATCTAACTGGTATATGCAATGAAGGAGCTGGGTTGATGGCCGTGTTATAGCAGTTGATGGTGTAAAGAAGCTAAATTCTTACTCACCTCTACAAATGTATGTTGTATAATAATGACAAAACTGTTGAAACAGTCTGTGAAGAGTTTCTTGCTTCTAGCTTGCCACTTGATGATGAAATGCAATAGGAAGACACGATAGTCTTTGTACACTGGGGTAAGTTGGTTTCTGGTTGATGATATTTTGGTCCTTTCTTCCAATAAGTTTTGTTGACTCTGACACCTTCTTACTGCAAAAATAGCATGCAATCAGTGTTAGCACTCTGCACAGTATAATGATTATTTTTTTAGCAATCTTGCCTCATTTTAACGTACCTCGTGTAAACATTAACTTGGAAAGACATGATGTAATATAATTTTGTTTCATGTTTTGCATTTTGTTTACTGTCGTGATTTGACTCCCTATACCGTAAGTTTAAAAAATGGCAAAACCCAGTGCGATTACAGCACACTCAGAGGGTACACTGAGTGACAACCTTAGTTTAACAAGTCACAGAACCCAGTGCGATGACAGTAAACTAAAGAGGGTACACTGAAATATATAATTTTATGCATTTTGAAAGGTATTTCGCCTTTCAAAATGCATAAAATTATATTAATTTTCCCAGAAAACGTAAAAAAATCATAGGTTTTAGCAGTGAATTTAAGTAGGGTTTGGTTACCTGTACCCTTAACACATTTTTTTTAATTTAGTCTCAGCTTTATTGAGATCTGTTGGACTTTCTTAAAGTCGTGCATTGTTTCACTGCGAACATCAAGGCCTATCTTTAAATGTATTGGGCTCTCTTAGGGTCGTAAAAGACTGCGATTGGGATGCGTTGGCAAACCCACTTGATTTTTGTACTGTCGTACACTTCATCACTGCAATTATTTAACAAAACAGTTATTTTTGGTTTCTGTTTTCAGGCCTTATGGCAAACAAGGATGTAAAATTGACTCGATCTCCTGATATTCCAGTTTTTTGCCACAACTTTTTTTTTATTCTTAATCGTATCATAAGCAACAGCAATTGAAGAAAAATGAAAATTAAAGGTTTAAGTGGATACGTGTATGTTTGTATCTTAACCATCTATTTTTCAGTTACTATTTCAAAAACATATGGAATGTCCAACTGGCATGTGCTTTTAGGGCCTTGTTCAACAAAAATGCCCTTTTCACTTTTAAAAAATATTTTCATGTAAAGATTCAATGTTTCAATTAACCCTCATTTCTGTACATTTGGTCTGCCGCTCCCTTTATTTGGTCAGTTTAATTTTTTCTGCCTTTATACGAGGGCTGTTCAAATATGAAAGCAAGTAGCTTCATAACTTTCTTCACATATATGCTTCGACAAAAAGTCGTACCTTTCTTGAAATAACTATTTGTCGCCTTTACAATGGCACCAAACATAAAGAAAGACTCAATATATATCTCGAGTTACAGACGCTTATATAAAAGCCATTCCTGTATACTGAGGTTTTTCTGAAGCAAATTGCCATACACGTTTTGGTACATGTGCGGATATAATGTCATATCTTTGTAAGTTTGAGACAAAATAGCACCAAATTTTTGATGCGATTTTAAGGTACATTGACAAAGTTGCTTGCAGAAAAAAAGTTTATATAATCCTGTTTCAATCTCGAGTAAACAGGCACGTTTGTGACGTCATTAATTCTATGGTACTGGTGATGCAATAATGAACATCGCTGTGTCTTTTACTTTGCGTTTTGCTTAAAACATGCTTGTTAAGTCATAAGGAAGTTTTCAAAACGCCCCAGCCTATATTTACAGAATTATTACATTTTATATACTTTTTTTACGATTTTTCTGCTTCTTAATGACCTGTTTACATTAATTAAAATATGTTCAATCTCTCTAGTCCTCAAGACCAGGTGAGCAATTCTATTGTAAATAATGCATATCTTGGTAAAACTTAAAGTTGACGTCCAAATTTAGATTAAAACCGCAATGTTATGGCAACAAAATTAAGTATAAGTTCTATAACCCCTTCACTTAAGGAAGTTTGGACTTAATAAAATGCTCTTCATCGTAAAAAAAAATTACCCACTATCCTTCAATGATTTGTAGCAACAACTCAGTATGAGCGATCAATATATTATCTTTGAGTTAAAACTAGTTTAAATGTTGCTTCGTGCATTTTGTTAGAGAAAAGTTTGACTGAAAACTGATAGGTGGTGTTTTGTTAACCATTTATTTGCAAACAGGAGAGTTTAGTAAAAACGATGCGATGCAAATTAACAAAAACATGTCCGATTTTCGCAACTTTCACAGAATCATTTTATAAGTATATGGGGATACTTCCTTAAAAATCTCAAGAAATTTCACCGATTTATCGAAGAATAATACGCTCGGGTATATCACTGGTATGTTCCAAGCATTGAGTTTGTTAGTATACTTAAGTGACCCTTATTCAAAGGGCTATAACTCGATAAGTGTACTATATTATACTTTAGGTCTGGTGTCAGTTTAAAGGTGACATATAATCCTTTATAGAATTGTATACCATTTTCTCATAGCATATATGTGACGAAAGATATAAAGCTACTTGCATTCACATTTGAACAGCCCTCGTATGTCCTCCTGAACCGGTTTTAAAAAAGAAACTATTAAAATATCAGGCCAGTCTCGTGGTTATAAACACGTGGTTCTCGATTATAAAATGGGCCACGTCACGAGAAAACCTGTCTTCTGAGGGTTGCGCACAGCAAAGGCGCAGATCAGCCTGTGCATCCACGCAGTCCAATCAGCGCTTTTGTTATTCGCTTTTTGGAAGAACCATAATCTTAATCTTGCTACAAGCGAAATTTAAATTTTCCAGCTAGTCTCTGTTGCTTATGAGACTAGCTTGAGTTTTGCTTTGTTGGAAACCCCGAAGACAGACTTTCTCGAGACGAGGCCCAAATAGACATTTTAAAAGGCATGTACACAAGAACCATCAATAAGACATAACTTACCTTACACATTCAAGTCCTTATATTCTTTTCTCTAGCTAGTAAGTATAATTATTTTAAACAATTACAACGTACCATGACACCTTTGTAAATATATCAGTCACGTGACTAGTGACGCCCACTATAAATTCTATATTTAGATATTCCAGGAAAAGGTAAATGATCTTCACATTAAAACATCATTTACCAATTGTGAAATATTCATGGATACAAATAGTTTAGATTGTCATATGTGAAAACGATTTCAGATAGATGCAAATTTATTTTTATTATCAAAGTAAGAAAGAGGGCAAATATCAGGAATCGATTCAATCAAGCACCATACCAGACCCAGGATTACACATGGGAAAATGACAAACCACAATTCGAAATCACAAACAAGAGTCAAAAGGTCAGCCCTTTCCCAGGTGGTGACCACACAACAACAATAAACAGACTCTTACAAACGCATAACAAACACAAGACAGAAATAACATAAATGATCCCCAAAAGAAGCACCGCATTGGAACATTTTACAGGAGGGTTTAAAACGGCTTCACAGCGCGCAAACCTAATCCTTGGTTCAGATGTGGATTAAGACACATAGATGTTTGGTTTGCATGAAATACCCCTCATTTGTCCATGCATCATCTCCCAGAACATATAAATTAAGATATAAAAAAAGAGATTAAGAAGAAATAAGGACTCCACAGTACATAAGCTGAATATCAGAGCAAAACAAATCAAACAGGTAAACCCCGGTGGGCCTGACAACAGACAAAGTATCAGGCCCCTACCATCCTATCAAAAGATAAGGCTTTAAGTCGGAACCTTCATAGTGTCTGAAGTCTGACCCACAGGTGCAGACTAAACAGAAAAGCAAAGCTGCAAAGTATATTTGGTTGACCACCAAGCATGCAGTCTGTCTCTTGTGTCTAATGTTTGGCTGTCTTCTTGTTTTTTTTCACTGATTGACAAATGTTGGTCCATGTTCTTGTTTGTCTCTTACACTGGGTATAAAGGGATGGTCTGCGATCTTGTGTCTCTTACACTGAATGTCAAGTGTTGGTCTGTGTGCATGTGTCTCTTACACTGAGAGCCAAGTATTGGTCTGTGTTCTTGTGTATCTTACACTGTGTGTCATGCGTCGGTCTGTGTTATTGCGTCTCTTACAATGCGTGTCACGTGTTGGTCTGTGTTCTTGTGTCTCTGACACTGTGTGTCAAGGCTTGGCCTGTGTAATTGTTTCCTTACACTGTGTGAGAAGGTTTTTGCTGTGCTCTTGTGTATCTCTCACTGTGTGTAAAGGCTTGGTCTGTGTTCTTGTGTCTCTTATATTATGTGTCAACGCTTGGCCTGTGTTATTGTTTTTCCTACACTAAATTTCAAGTGTTGGTCTGTGTGCATGTGTCTCTAACACTGTGTGTCAAGTGTAGGTTTGTGTTCTTGTGTCTCTAACGCTGTGTGTCAAGTGTAGGTTTGTGTTCTTGTGTCTCTTACACTGTGTGTCATGTGTTGGCCTGTGTTCATGTGTCTATTACACTTTGTATCATGTGTTGGCATGTGTTCTTGTGTCTCTTTCTGTGTGTCAAGTGTGTGTCTGTGTTCCTGTGTCTCTTACACTGTGTGTCATGTGTTGGCCTGTGTTCTTGTGGTTCTTACACTGTATGTCATGTGTTGGCCTGTGTTCTTGTGTCTCTAACACTGTGTGTCAAGTGTAGATCTGCGTTTTTGTGTCTATTACACTATATGTCATGTGTTGGCATGTGTCCTTGTGTCTCTTGCACTAAGTGTCATGTGTTGGTCTGTGATCATGTGTCTCTTATAATGCGTGGCAAGTGTTGGTCTGTGTTATTGTTTCTCTTACACTGTGTGACAAGGTTTTGGCTGTGTTCTTGCGTCTCTTACACTGAGTGTCAAGGCTTGATGTTTTGATGTTTACTCTGTTTTGGAATGTAAAAAACGTAAAAGTAGATCTCATGGTAAACGTAAAAATGGCAACATTAAGCGCAAAATTTGTACTGAAAAACGCTTAAATACTTCTCTAAAGGATCTGTCTTTGACTTTAACTAATCATAATCGACATGGCTTATTTTCATTTTTAAGTTCCTTGCCTATCTCAGTTTTACGCAATTTAGAGTTAGAGGCTAATAAACTTTATGATAGAGCAAACAAATTATATAAAGCAGCACTCCTTACAAGGTGTTATGTTCAACATTTCCTTAGTCCTTATATCGATTCTGAAGTCAACCATAAACGATATTTTATCAAAATTCCATTCATTAACAAAGGCATTGAGTTTATTGATTTACATAGTATCTTCAAGGATAATTCAGTGATTTCATCTATTCCAAATTACTTTAATAATTCTGAAACTCCTATCATTTGTTATAAATATAACAAACCAATAAGGTCTACGATATTTAACTTTAATAAAATTGTAAATGATTTAGATATAGATTCCAATACTCCTGCCTCCTGAGATTGTAAAAATTCAAATTATTTATATCCCTCTGCAGGGCATGTTATTACAGGTAATCTAAATGTCATTCCTGACGCTAGAGTTCGCAATATCATTTCTAAAGGTCCTAAATATAGATTTCCCTCTAATATTGATTTCTCTAAATGTCGTAGAGAGATCGCTGCTTCTTTAAATGACTTCAGTAATCGTTGGTGCAAACGGGAAAATGTTGAACCTGATGCTTTGAAGGAATGGAAGATTAACATTTTTAAAATTATTGATACTCGTATTTCATTTTACTCTCGTAATACACATCTTTTGCCCCCTAAACCTAAATCTTCTTTTCGTCATCTTAAATGAGGTATCCAGGATTTTCATATGAACTATGTTTTGGTTCCAGCAGATAAAGCTGCTAACAATGTTGTAGTTGTTTGACGATTGTATTATATTAATACTCTTAAGCGTGAGCTTGTTGACACTAATGCCTAAAAACTGCAGCCTTCTTTAAGTGAAAGGGTGATTGTTGATGGGCATGGTTGTCATACAGCCCTACATTTTGGTGTCAAAGCTAAAGAAAATCAAGACAAAGTTCCTACGTTGTACTGGTTACCTAAACTCCATAAAAAACCCTATAAAGCAAGATTTATTGCAAATTCTAGTTCATGTACGACAACAGAACTTTCTAAATTGTTAACCTCGTGTCTTACAGCTGTGAAAAAACATGTTATCAAATATTGTGAAAATGTATATGAGAGATCTAGTAAAAACCTATTTTGGTCCATTAAAAATTCAGGTGAAATTTTAGATAAACTTAAAGCTAGAGATTTCAATGCGACCAGTTTGTCTACTTATGATTTTTCTACTCTTTACACTACTTTACCTCATAATTTAATTAAAGATAAACTTATTGATCTTATTGAAAGAACCTTCCAGAGAGAAGGCTCTCCTTACCTTGCATGTAGTGACAGAAATGCATTTTTTACTTCAGAAAAACCTAAAAAATATCATGCATGGTCGTGTCAAAATGTATGTGATGCGCTGACCTTTTTGTTGGACAACATTTTTATTCGATTTGGCACCAAGCTCTATAGACAAGTAGTTGGGATTCCTATGGGCACTAATTGTGCTCCCCTGGTTGCAGATTTATTCCTGTTTTGTTATGAAAGGGACTTTATGATGCCTCTTTCTGATGATAAGCAGGCTGATGTTATTGATGCGTTTAACACTACTTCCAGATATTTGGAAGATATTTTAAATATTAATAATGTTTATTTTGAAAATATGGTTAGTCAAATATACCCTTCAAAGCTCCAACTTAATAAAGCCAATGCCTCTGATACCGAAGCCGCATTTTTAGACTTGCATTTGTCAATTTCTAATGATATTGTTTCTACCAAAATTTATGATAAACGTGACGACTTTGATTTTGAAATTGTCAATTTCCCATTTTTAGATGGTGATGTTCCTCGTTCTACATCCTATGGAGTCTATATCTCTCAACTGATTCGTTTTGCTAGAGCATCTAGCTATGTTACTGACTTCAACACTCGCAATAAATTGTTAACTCAGAAACTTCTTAAACAGGGCTATCGGTATCATAAACTTCGCAAAACATTTTCAAAATTTTATAGACGATACTATGATTTGATTTCTAAATTCCAAGTTGGACTTAAATCTCTCTTGCGCCAAGGACTTTCGGAACCTGATTTCTATGGTGACTTGGTGTATAAGTTGAAGAAGATTGTTGGCTCTAATAATTTTTCAGCGCAGTTCATTAAAATAATTTCCCATTATAAAAAGATTGGCTATAACATTAATGTATTGCAACAAACTGCATGCTTGGTAGTCAACCCAATCACGGTTGGCAACTTTGCTTTCCTCTTTAATTGCACGCCGGTGGGTCGGACTTCAGACTCTATGATGGTTCAGACTTAAAGACTTATCTATAGATGAGATGGTAGGGGCCTGATGCTTTGGCTGTTTGTCGGGCCCACCGGGGTTTACCTGTTGGATTTCTTTTGCTCCGGTATTCAGTTTAATTTACTGTTGAGTCCTTATCCTTGCTTTATCTCCTTGTTATATCTTGATTTATATGTTTTAGGAGATGATGCATTGATAAGTTAGGGGTCTTTCATGCAAACCAAATATTTATGTGTCTTGATCCACATCTGAATTAAGGGTGAGGTTGGCGCCGTTAAACCGGTTTAAGCCCTCCAGTAAAATATTTTACTGACCGTTCCAAGGCGGTACTTCTTTTGTGGATCTTTTATGTTTGTGTTCTGTCTTGTGTTTGCTATGTTTTGTGCGCGTCTTTTTATATGTGCTTTGTGGTCACCTGCTGGGAAAGGGCTGACCTCTTGGCTCTCGTTTGTGGTGTCTTCTGTGAGTTTGTCACTTTCCCATTGGTATCCTGGGTCAGGTGTGGTACTTGATTGTATCGATTCCTGATCTTTGCAACCTTATTACTTTGGTCTGTGTTATTGTGTCTCTTACACTGTGTGTCATGGCTTGGTCTGTGTTATTGTTTCTCATACACTGTGTGACAAGACTTGGTCTGTGTTATTGTTTCTCTTACACTGTGTGCCAAGGCTTGGTCTGTGTTATTGTTTTTCTTACACTGTGTGAAAAGGCTTGGTCTGTGTTGTTGTTTCTCTTACACTGTTTGACAAGGCTTGGTCTGTGTTATTGTTTATCTTACACTGTGTGACAAGGTATTGGCTGTGTTCTTGTGTCTGTTACACTGTGTGTCAAGGCTTGGTCTGTGCTATTGTTTCTCTTACACTGTGTGACAAGGTTTTGGCTGTGTTCTTGTGTATCTTAAACTGTGTGTCAAGGCTTGGTCTGTGTTATTGTTTCCTACACTAAATGTCAAGTGTTGGTCTAAGTGCATGTGTCTCTAATACTGAGAGTCAAGTGTTGGTCTGTGTTCTTGTGTATCTTACACTGTGTGTCAATGCTTGGTCTGTGTTTTTGTGTATCTTACACAGTGACTGTGTTTCATGTGTTGGTCTGTGTTCTTCTGTCTCTCACACTGTGTGTCAAGAGCTGACCTGTGCTCTTGTATTTCTTACCGTGTTTGTCAGTTAATAGACTGTGTTCTTGTGTCTCCTACACTGTGCGTCAAGTCTTAGCTTGTGTTCTTGTGTCTCTTACACTGTGTGTCAAGTGTTCGCCTGTGTTATTTTTCTCGTACTCTGTGGGTCATGTGTTGGTCTGTGTTCATGTGTCGCTAACACTGTGTGTCAAGAGCTGATCTGTGTTCGTGTGTTTCTGACAGTGTGTCAAGGAATGGACTGTGTTCTTGCGTATCCTACACTGTGCGTCAAGTCTTGGCATGTGTTATTGTGTCTGTTACACTGTGTGTCAAGTGTTGATCAGCGATTTTAAGTCTCTTTGACTGTGTGCCATGTGTTGGCCTGTGTTCTTGTGTCTCTAAACCTGTGTCAAGTGTAGGTTTGTGTTCTTGTGTCAATTACACTGTGTGTCATGTGTTGGCATGTGTTCATGTGTCTCTTACACTGTGTGTCAAGAAGTGGTTTGTATTTTTGTGTTCTCTTACACTGACTTTCGAGTATTGGTGTGACAAGTGTTGGTCTTAAGTATCACGTTTCTCTTACAATGAGTGCCAATTGTTTGCCTGTGTCCTCTCAAAATTAAGAAAACAAAATCCAACGGAACTGGATTGGTGTCCATGTTAAAGTATTTGATGGTTTTCTCACTCACCTCCTCAAAGTTATGCAGTATAATAATGCAGAAACTACTGAAACTGTCTGTGAGGAGTTTCTTGTTTCTAGCTTTCTACTTGATGATGGATAGCAAGAGAAAGCACGACATCTAGGGGTTAATTGGATTTGTCTGATAATATTTCGATCCTTTCCACCAATATTTGTTTACTCTGTCACATTCTTACTGCAAATATATATCATGCAATTACATGTAGTGATGTAGCATTCTATAGAGTTCAATAAAAATTATTTTAGATATTAATTTGAAGTGGGCAAAGTTGTGCTTTATATTTCGTTTTTTGTTTACTGTCATGAGTTGACTCCGGTTACCATTACTTTAATAGGCGACTGAGCCCAGGGCAACGACAATAAACTAAAGAGGGTCTACTGAGTTCCAACCTTCAGCTTTGGCTTTATTGAGATCAGTTGGACTTTCTAAAGGTCGTGCAATTTATCTCTGCAAACATCAAGGGCCATATTGGGATCTGTTATTTTGGGATCTGTTTGCAGTGAGACATTCTACCACATCACGGCTAATGAAGAAGTAAAATTCAGAAGATTACCTTATGTTCCAGTTAAATACCAAAACTAATTTAAAAAAAAACGTCTTTTTTGCGTATTTGTTCTGCCGTTCGGTTTCTTGTCCGTGTATACCCTCATGAATAATATTATGTTCAAAAACATCCTGGTAGTAGAGCCTTTACTGTAATAGAGTGTCATATCAGTCTCCTCTCATATTTATAAACACATGTTTCACGATTATAAAATAATCCATTTTAAAAGACATGTAGGCACAACCTATATATTAAACATAACTTACCCTGCAAATTCAAGTCCTGAATAATTTTCAAGCTGGTAGTTATGTTTTTAAAACAATGACAACGTACCATGGAAACATGTAAATAAACAGTCATGTGACTATGTACACCTGCTAAAACATCTATATTTATTTATTCCACGAAGAGGAATTGAGTCAAAAAAAACAGCAATTACCGACTCTGCAATATACAGGAGTACAAGTGGTTCAGAAAGTTATGTGTCAAAATGATTTCAGACTGAGGCTGTTAAGTGTAAGTTTAATATTGTATGGTTTAAAAATTGCATGTAATATCCTGTCCGTATGCACAATTATACTACAGTTTTCTTTTTTGCACCAGCATGTATGTACACTTTGTACATTGTGAGATACATACATTTTGCATACGCTAGCACCTGTTGCGAAGGTTCTGCGCGTGCGTAATAAAATTAGTAACATTCAAGGGAGGTCACTAAATGTAATAAAAGTGACTTTCATACCATAAAGGAAAGAATACGCGCCATCTTGAAGCAAATTCTTTCTTTTAAGAGAAGATCCCATATGTAAAGGGACGCTATCGTAGAGAATCATTGCTTGACCCAGTAGTCTCCCTTTGGTGTGCGTAACTTTTCAACGGTCTGGCTACGCCGTTGTTTTTATGTAAAACATTGTAACATCACCCAAAGGTGCAAAATTTTGTTCCTAACGTTTTTCAGTAATAAATAATTTATGCTCAGTTATTTGCCATCTATTATAGCAATAGGCCTTATTCTGTCAAATCTCACAGAAGCTGTTAGCAGCTGCGATTGGTACAAATATTGCCCATTGCAAGTCTTGCTAACAATAGAGTATAATTAATATGAACATTGATGGAACTTATTTCACCATTAGATCTTCTAATGGGTTGTAGAAGTATTTAAAAGGGCGAGGTATTACATATATTGACATAAAGTGCCAGATTTTTTAAGATGTCTGCTAACGAAGCAGGAGTAGAACCTGATAGACTTCCTATAATGATACAGAGGAAATATTGAAAGAAAATATGATAACAAAAATGGTTGAGCCATGACATGAGATTTCAAACAATGTGGTATGTGCGACCAGCAAAGGCTCAGACCAGTCTACGCATACGCGCAGTCTGATCAGAGCCTTTGCTGGTCGCTTGAATATTCTATGAATACTAAGGTACTGACCAAACATCATTAGGAGCCTCTAAGCTTAAGAAGAGGCTGCACATGCTCGTCGGAGTCTACACTTGTCAAAATACCACATCGCTGAAAATCACATGTCACAGCTCATTTAGTCTTTAACTAATCAAAACCTAATCAAGAACCAAAACCTTAAATATTTTGAGCCCTCCTTCAATGTGGTGTTTTGACAAGAGTAGCCTCAGACGAGCCTGTGCAGCCTCCCTTTAAGATTAGAATCTCCAAACATTGTTCGGTCAGTAGTTTAACACTCATAAAATACTCAAGCAACAAGCAAAGGCACTGATCGAACTGAGACTATGCGGATGCTGATATGAGGCTTTGCTGGTCTCACATACAACAAAATATTATGCCGCGGCTCAAATAATTTTACGCCACCACACCAATATCCAATTTTGAACATCTTTTATATTTGTCCTACTGTTTTATATAGTCACATGTGGTAATAAAAATCTCTTGATTTTAACAAAGACAGATGCTGTGTTTATTCTGATCATGTTTGCTTAAACTACTTGTGCCATCTGTTTTAAACCGTTGCCAAGATCAAGTCCGATAAGCTCTGGGTAGATCTGTATCCAAATTGATTGACGCTCTGAGAGTGTTTTGAAAATTAGTAAACAATCACTATTCAACAATAGCATGCAAAAATACCCAGCATGCAAGGTATTGAAATAATATGTTTTCTCTGTAATTGATTTTCAATCTAGTATTTCTAAAATGCGGTCCAAAGGGGTAGAGTTTTAAATAAAATGGTGACCGTTTAGAAGAAAATGGGAAATATCAACCAATCGTTCGTTTAAACCGAAGATTTATGCTGGGTTATTTTTCCAGCTTTTCTTGTCATCTACTGACTTTTTTGTAAAAAAAAAAAAACAACATTTTTTCCAAAAAATCTTTCACTCCGGTCCTACTCCAATCACATGTTACACGAAATTTACGGGGGGGGGGGGGGTTGGGGGGGGGTCTTTAATAATGACACACAAAGCTAGGAATGATATGCGTTGGCGAGTGTAGACACACCAGCCTCTCACTTAAGCCACAACCCTTGGTTCTGCACTATAATCACAATGTGAGTCCGTCCATCCGTGATCAATTAATAAAAATGCTCATATATGAGCTGTGCTTTTTGATAAAGGGAAGCAAGTGTATTTAAACTTTGACACAAAAATCAGATTCACCTAAGTAATCAGGACATTAAATCTTCTTTATGCCTTGCTCTTTTGGGTTCAAACTTTCTGAAAATTCCAATGTTGCTTTGCGTCCTATGCACACGCAACCGGAAATATGTGTATTGAAGTTTGACCTTTAAAGTGGCTATCAGAGTTCGAGCATGATAACCGGAAGTTAAAGTAAACGCGACACTTTTGAATGTAAATATCGCAATAAATGTTAACCATAGGTCATGACCTTACAAGTTACGACTGCCAATTTTGAAATGATTCAGTTTATTCTCAAATTAAGCAAATATGTGCTAACACAGAAATCTAAAAAATAGTTTTAGGTCCTTCTTGCAAAGCAAATTTCGTGTTGTATTCCGTATCTTTGTTTGTTTGGATAATCGCAATTCTTTCACACTGAAATTGAGTAGAATTTCAAGATTTGAGACAGTTACAAAAAATGATAAATTTGTTATTTTCATCAAATTGTTAAACAGAAGTGTGCAAGCGAGCTCAAGTTTTACTAAAACGTTTTCTTACGAATGGGAAGCTTGTAATACGTAGACAAAGTATATTGCGCCAGCCTGATAATTATAAGAAAAGCAACACTTGCACCAGTTTCGTTTTTAATGATTCTAAGAATATATCACTGAGATTATTCAAGGGCCATATTTGGATCCATTGGCAAAAATAATGAGTGAGTATGATCAGGAAATACCACAATCACAACTTGCATAAAAACACTTCATTTTTGCATGGTCGCACAATAGAGGGCTGCGATCATTTATTCTTGGGACCTGTTTGCAGACAGACCCTTTACCGCCGCGCAGCTAAAGAAGAAGTAAAGTTGACTAAATCACCTCATGTTCCAATTTTTGGCCACAACTATTTAAAAAAACGTCTTTATTTTAAGTTAAGAAAAAAACTATTGATGAAAACTGTATATTATAGCTATAGTGTGGATATGTATGCTTGTATCTTACCAATCTATATTTCTATTAAAATTCCAACAACATATGGAAGTTGCAACTGGCATGTGCTTTTGGGGACTTGTTCAGCACAAATGCCCTTTCCACTTTTACCAAAAAACCTTATTGTAAATACTCTATTTTACAATTTAAAATAGTAAGTGAGTTTGCTCAGGAAATACCACAATCACAAATCGCAGGTAACCCCATGGCACTGCGAGGAAGAGCCACACAACCATCACGAGACACCAGTAAGACAAACTAAGCAAAGCAACCAGCTAACTAAGCAAAGTAACCCTCATTTCTGTACTTTTGTTCTGTCGTTCCCTTTAATTTTGTCAGCTTTACTTTTCTTCTCCTGATATGTCCTCCTGAACGTTTTACGAAAACCGTGGACGTAGATCCTTTATTAAAACACAATTTCATATCAGTCCAGTCTCAAAGTAAACATTTGTTTCTCGATTTCAAAATAGCCATTTTAAAATTCATGTACACTAGAACCATCAATAAAAAATAACTTACCCTGAACATTCAAGTCCTAAACAATTTTCAAACGGTTACATGTAGTTATAAAATAATAACAATTACAACGTACCATGCCAACGAGTGAATAGATAAGTCACGTGACTAGTTACACCTGCTAAAGCATCTATATTTAGTAATGCCACGAAAAAGGTAACGAGTTTTACAAAATAACAACGAACCATCAATAAAAATAAATAGCCCTGCACGTTAAAGTCCTTAATAATTGCCAAGCTGGTACTTATATTTCTTTAAACAATTACAGCATACAATGACAACCTGTAAATAAATCAGTCACTTGGCTAGCTACGTCTATATTTAGTTCTTCCACGAAAAGGTTAACGAGTTTCAAATTAAAACAGCATTTACTGTAACCAACAGTGAAATATACAGTAAAATTTGGAAATTCGAAATTTCGAAATACTCGCTTATTAAAAATAAATTTGGGAGACACTTGATTCATAGAAAATTAAGGGCCTATTATTGGTCTGTTTTAATACATGTCTGTAATAACATATGTTTATATGGTGCATCTAAATACGAAATGTCTTATTGAGAGACCTTTGTTATTTTGTGACTTAAATTGAGTGTCAAGGGTTGGCCTGTGTTCTTATGTGTCTATATACTAAATGACAAGCGTTGACCTTTGTTATTGTGTGACTTACACTGAGTGTCAAGGTTTGGCCTGTGTTCCTGTGTATCTATTTATTTTATGGCAAGTGTTGACCTTTGCTCTTGTGTGTCTCTTACACTGACTCTCAATGGCTGGTCTGTGCTCTTATGTGACTTTCACTGAGTGTCAAGGATTGGTTTGTTTTCATCTGTGTCCTACATTTAGTGGCAAGTGTTTGGTCTGTGTTCTTGGTTGTCTTACACTAAGTGGTAAGTGCTGCTTTTTGTTCTTGTGTATCCTCCACTATGACACTGTTATTAGAATGAAGGACAACTTTTCCTCTAAAAAACATAATTGCACCTCCAAACATCTTTCTATGACACTGTATTTAGAATGAGGGACAATTTTTCTTCTCAAAAACATAATTATACCTCCAAACATCTTTCTATGACACTGTATTAGAATGAAGGACAACTTTTTCACTAAATAAACATAATTACACCTCTACATACATCTATCTATGACACTGTTATTAGAATGAAAGACAACTTTTCCTCAAAATAAACATAGTGACACCTCTACATACATCTTTCTATGACACTGATACTAGAATGAAGGACAATTTTTCCTCTAAACATAATTACACCTCTACATACATCTATCTATGACACTGATATTAGAATGAGGTTCATAAGCACCCTCGTCAGATTCATCACTTATTTTAGCATTCGTTGTTGAGAGTTTATTTGGACGCTTTCTTGTATAACATACGTTACACGTTAACATTAAACCCAGTAAAACAGGCATCTGAGATCAAAATAGCCTTTTTCAGATTTTTCCAATGTATTATGTCCGAATGAGTCCATACTTTGTATTTACCTGATAGAAAATTTATTTGTTCTTCACAAACTTTTTGATTTTATATAATGTGAAAGTTGTTGAACTTTAAACTTGGTTCAAGGTGCACACTGGATAAATGCATAACAGAAAGACAACTTTAATATCGTGAAATATGATATTCTGCTGTAAAATCTAACAGAAATGACAAATGGTTGAAACTTGAAATTTCTTCAGGCTTGAGAGGTTCTCAAATACTATAAACACAATTAGCTGAGACGTGCCTCAACATAATCTATGTGCAAATAGCATTAGTGACATAGATACCATTAATACAATTTTGAAAGCAACAGCTTTCGTTATAAGTATGGGATCTTTACCCACCTTATGAGCTTCTAAAAAAAATTATTTCTATAACACACTTATTAGAATTAATTTGAAGAGACAGGCCAAAAAATCACAATAGTCTAAATATATTGTTAATATGCATTTTTAGCTCGACTGCACGAAGTGCAAAGAGCTATTGTAGTCAACATGGTCTTACGCGTTCCCATTTGGTACCCATACCAATGTGTTAAAGTTTTTTAGAAGTCCATATCTTGAGAACCACTTTATATAAAGCATTTATACTTGCACCATAGATACCTTTTAGGTTTAGCGTACATTCCACGATATCGGACCCTAGGTTCCATGCTGGAGGGGTGGGGCTAGAGGTCAAAATCTAGTACATATCAAAAAGATAAGATTTTTTTTTTATTAAAGTTTTCTAGAAAGCCTTATTTTTGTCAGAAAGCGGTCATACTTGCACCATAGATACCTTGTTGGGTTAGCTTTCATTCCACAACATCGGCCCTAGGGTCCATGCTGGGGATGGGGCTAGAGGTCAAAATATAGTACATATCCAAAAGATAGGATATTTGCATTAAAGTTTTCTAGAAGTCCATATTTTTACAACCACTTGTCGGAAGGAAAGCATTTATAATTGCATCATAGATACCTTGTAGGGTTAGCATTTATTTTACAATATCTGACCCCAGGTTCCATGCCGGGTGGGGCTAGAGGTCAAAAACTAGTACATATCTAATTGATAGGATTTTTGTGTTAAAGTTTTCTGGTTGTCCGAAAGCATTTATACTTGCACCATAGATACCTTGTAGGGTTAGTTTTCATTCCACGACATCGACCCTCAGGGTCCATACCGGGGGTGGGGCTAGAGGTCAAAATCTAGTAAACATTTCTAGAAGTCCATATTTTGACAACCACTTGTCTGAAAGCATTTATACTTGCACCATAGATACCTTGTTGAGTTAGCTTTCATCATTCCACGACATTGTACCTCGGGATTCATGGCGGGGGGGGGGGGTGGGGTTGAGGTTTAACTCTATTACATATTCATAAGATAGGATTTTTGCGTTAAAGTTTTCAATAAGTCCATATTTTGACAACCACTTTTCGGAAAGCATTCATACTTGCACCATAGATACCTTGTAGGGTTTGTGCTCGGGGTTGTGGCAAGACGTCAAATTATAGTACATAGTATATCTGGTAATTAATAATTAATTTTGCTAGAAATGGTAGCCTATTTGGCATGTATGTTTGTTGACCATAAAGTATGTTTCAACTGTACAATATTTGTTTATTAGCTTCCTACACATACATATTCTAAGGTTATCACACGTCTCTAAATTAAAAGGTGACAGTCGAGCTACGCTGTCATGCGACAGCTCTTATTATGTAAAAGTATAATTGTACTTATCAATATATATCACACTGGTAGGCGTCGATCCTGAACCATCTACTCATATACTGTTAGAGATATAATCTTGAAGAAATGTTTTATATTCATACTGGATAAGAGATAACACTGAACTATCTAGATACAAGCTTGAATGTTTGGAGTATATAATACACTGGGTAGGAGGTGATTCTGAACCATCTACTCCTAGATTGTAAGAGATATAAACATGAAGGTTTAGAATATATATCTCACTTGGTAGGCGGTGACACTGAAACATCCTCTCCTACACTGTGAGAGATACAAGCTTCACGCTAGAAAACCTCTGTACTCGAAAGGCGCAGTCATCGCGTGGTGGTTGCAGTCGACGAGTAAACAAAATAGAGTACCTAGCTGTTAATAAAGGTAATATTTCGGTCAATGTTTTACTTCTGAAAATGTTCATCACGAATTATTATCACTTATAAATGCAGCTATGTATCTGCATAACAAAGTTTTTGTGGGTTGGGTGATAGGCGCTGCAGCGCCAGATTTATGCCAAAAATGTGATTTTTACCTGAAAAAGAGGATAAAAGAAACGTTTGCTTATGTTCTGGAATTTATGCTTACTTTCGTTAAAATGCAAAATACCTATCATTTAATGTGCACACAGTTTGAAACCTGAGGACAGAGCGTTTTGGAAGTTATTCATTCAAGCTTTTCATACTGTATGCATAGTTCTGTATGTCGGGTGTTCTGGCCCAGAAATCGAGTGTCTAAATAAAATCAATATGAAATAGTCAACGATCCTAATACCAGAATACCCGAAATACAGATCTATGCGTAAAGTATAAAAAGCTCAAATAACTTTCAAAATGCTCTAGCCTAAGTTTTTTTAAGTTGTTATCATTATAGAACTGTCATCTTGCATTTTAGCTGAAGTAAACATGAATTCCAGAACATAAGCAGAATTTTTTCATCCACTTTTTTCAGGAAAATATCACATTTTTGGCATAACTCTGGCGCTGTAGCGACTATAACTCAACCCACAAACATTTTGTTAAAGAGATACAAAGATTGATTTATAAGTGACATTATTTCTTGATGAATATTTTCAGAAGTAAAATATTGACCAAAATATTACCCTTTTAAACAGCTAGGTACCATATTTTGTGCACTCGTCGACTGCTACCACCACGCGATGACTGCACCTTTCGAGTACAGAGGTTCTTTAGCGTGAAGCTATATCACACCTAGCAGTGGACGACACTGAACAATCTTCTCAAAGACTGTTTTAAATACAAGCTTGAAGGTTTGGTCATTAGTCAGGAGCCCTCCATGCGAGCTAAACAATTTTGTGTTTTAACAACAACATAATCTACGGCGAAGTTTTAGCGTTAGTAAAATGCATTTAAGCCCCCCCCCCCCTCTGTAACTTAGGCTGTTGTCCATTTTAAGGTTGTGGTTCTTCTGTTCTTGATTTATTGTTTAATGTACTTCCCATTGTTTATGGGAGTTCTGTGTTTGTCTATGTTTTGTTATGCATTACTTTGTGTCCATTCTAGTTTTTCAATCATCTTGAAGATGAAGAGAAATGTAACCTTGAAGGTTTGGAATATATATCACACAGCGTAAGCGGAAACACTGAACCATCTGCTCATAGACTGTTAGAAATATAACCTTGAAGGTTTGGAATATATATCACATGGCGTATACGGAAACACTGTACCAACTACTCATAGACTGTTTGAAATATAAGCTTGAAGGTTTGGAATATATATCACACAGCATTAGCGAATCACTCAACCATCTACTCATAGACTGTTAGAAATACAAGACTGAAGGCTTGGAATATATATCACACGGCGTATACGGTAACACTGAACCATCTACTCATAGACTGTTCAAAATACAAGCTTGAAGGTTTGGAATATATATCACATGGCGTATACGACAACACTGAACCATATACTCATAGACTGTAAGAAATATAAGTTTGAAGGTTTGGAATATATATCATACTAGGTAGGTAGTGACATACTGTGTGTTATACATAACGATCTAAAACGCTGTTTTGTGTGATCGAAAAAGCATCGTTGATATTATTCCGTGTGTTCACGGTGGTCGCTCAACCTGTTTGTATCTAGGCAAACGCAGAGGGTTTTGGGATCGACGATCGAGCAAGGTTCATGCGCAGTCTTCCCAGTACCTTCGATGTTTGTAGTTGCACACGCTTTGTTTGAATAGTGAATTAACATAATATTTAATACAATCAAGTATCAAAATTGGGTGTTTGCTCTTATGGAGACGTGTACAACTATATTTAAAAAGTTATATCCTGTGAATAACGTCGGGCCCATATTTGCATTGATCACCTACAATTAATTAAAGCTTAGGAATTATAATTCATAAAATTAATGTTGTGAGTATGAGAAGCAACAGACGAGTAATCATACATCGAACATTGTTTTCTTTTTTCCCATTAGGCGGTATACATATGGGTCATTTTTTCCACAATAGGAACTTTGAATAAATATCAAATTGAGCGCCGTTTCTTGGGAAAAGCAATGCATTCAATATAATTTACCACTTACCAGAGCTTCTATAGTGGGGTGTTTTCGGTCCGAAGGACCAAAGTTACAATGTTTCCATAAAAGGCTTGAGGTGTATCAAATCTAAGCCCAAAAGAAAACTAATACATAGGCATCATGCAGTTTGCCACAGTGTATAACATACATGTATAAGAAGACCTAGAGGTTGGAATTCCGTGTGACTTACTTGTGCATTGGATATTGGCTTCAAAACATGAATATTTGTCACCTAAGCCATAGGTTTAGATAAACAACATTTTTCAGCTTAAATGTTTTAATATTTTCTTACCCATCAGTTTTAACATATGTTTTGGGTGCTTAAAAGAACCGTCTCATTGAGACGGTTCTTTTGAGTACCCACAACATATGTTTTGGTTGAGAAATAAGAAAACTATTTTTTGGTTCGCACTCTTAACTAAATTCCTTTAATCATTACCTTATCAAACCACGTCTGCTGTTTTGATAATTGCTTGCCATGGTTCTTTTGTATTTCATAAGGATCCAGCTGTTCAACTATATCATTGTAACGTCCGCTGTTTTGATAATTCTTTGTCATGGTTCTTTTGTATTTCATAAGGACCTATCTGTTCAACTATATCATTGCTACGATTCTGCCAAAAAATTGATATTTAGTTTTATTGTTTAGGAATAATTTGAAATTGACCTCTTGAATAGGTTAAACAAGATATTAGCTGTAAATAGTTTCATGTTTCATTATTGATTCTGCAACAAAGCTCCAGTAATCTACGGACATGCGCCAAAGCGTTTTAGATGTAATTTATTCCTGTCAATGTTTTATTCAATCATTCATATAAAACAATAGAAATCTCTATTAAGTTTGTAACAATGTTTGAATGCCAATGCATAAATCATATATCTTTTAGAATCTCTAAATGTATACAAATATATTGAGTCGCATCGCGGAAAATAATGTCTTTTGGGGTTTCGACCAATTAAGACTCACAAAAAGGTGTATAGCTTTATACACTAGCTAAAATATTAAATTTTGCTTGTAACAGTTATCGCTATTCTACTTTCCAGAAAACAAAGAACACACACACTGATCAGACTTTGTATGTACGTAGGCTAATCTCCTCCTTTGTTGTTCGCATGTTTTAAAATCAAGAAGGCACATACATATTGACAGTCCACTTATTATTTTTCCCAAATTAAGCTGTTCTAATACTGAAGATTATTTTTGTTTCAAGAAACAGTGCAGATCCTGGTATTATGCCACATAACAGCATTTCGACTTTCTAAAGTACCTAGTATTGATTTCTAGTTAACAAAGTTATTGAACTCTTTGATGGCTGTAAACTTGTATGCAGATTAGTATGATATAAGTAAATGACCTGCGCAAGCGCGGATGCTGGAGGGAATTATGCAAAAAGTATTTTAAGATTGGCATGTGTCCTCCAAAAATACTAAAACGGGACCAATTATTAGAATTTCAATACATAAGAACATAATAATCATATAAGAATTCTGACATAGCAAACTCAACATAAACATTGACAATACCAATCAATGCATATGCAAAGTTTTGTCAAAATTAAATTGTAGATGGGGCAATAAACGTTGTATATGTTAATGTGTACGAAACGAAATCCTAAAAAATATGAAATGGTCAAAACTTTGAGATGACTGTATATATGGATGGGACTGGCTCGTATGTGCCAAAATGTTTGGTAAGTTGTTCTCATCCACCATTAGAGGTTGATAGCATGGTGCTTCAAACATAGTATTGCAGTTGTGCTGCCAGTGCTAGATATTTGGAGAATATAAAATGGAAAAATAATATATGATTAAAGACGAAAGTGTAATTGCAGTTGTTGAAAGCAGTTTTTAAACAGTGCTCATGGACCTTTGGTGCCTGGCAGTGATCAATAACCATACATAACCATAGATTGCATATAATCTGAAATGTCTCGCACAATTACACAGAATGCACCTACCTCAAAATAAGTCTAGAACTAGCCAGGGACGAAACAACCTAGATAATTTTGTGGATGTATAAATGTACCATGACACACTACTGTAGTTCTTATAAAAGTCACTGTACCATTGGACCTGTTGTGGACAAAAATTCCCTGTCGATGTAGTCAAGCTGGGAGAATTTAATACATAGAAAACTGCCGAAATCACAATCTATGTTAAATTAAATAATATGCAAAACGAAATTATCAATAACAACTATATTTTAAAGACTTGGTATCGAAATTTCGCAGCAAATCTTCGCCGTTTTCAAGGTTAAGGCGACAATTGATGTACTTAGTATTATAGGCATGCAGCAGACATCTTGAGCAGATGACATTTTCAGATGCATTTTAGCAAGCCCATCATAGGGTAAGAAAGCAGGTAAAATCATCATTTCATAAGGGTACATTTTCCTACTATCTGAAAATATTGTCTGTGTTTGGTGCCAACTCGCTTATTATTTTCACAATTATAATATTTTTGAGAATGAGTGTCTATAATCAACACACACTGATGCTTTAAAATCTATGACACTTTGACAAAAATAGACAATGGAAGTGGATAAGCAGTACCACGTATCCATTCTACTACCAGCAGTTATATTTCATTAGTTGTGGGAGGTGGGTCGGGGGTCTTTTTCTGTTTAAACCAGTACCCAGGTCGTAGTCTATGGATTGATATTTTTGTTAATTCTTAGAAATGTTACAAAACTTAAAACAATGAACACATGCTCCCATGTCCTAATGGTTAAGAGAACTATCACTCCCTACACTGCATCAAATCCATAGGTCTAGATAAGAAAACTTTTGACTTTTTTAGAGTAAAATTGCTTTGGGTTGATGCGTATGATCATTGTCACTGATTATCGTTGCGCCACTGAATAGCAACGGATTGCTACAGATACGCAGCTTTTTTGCGCTCACAATATGCAACTATCACCTAAATCCCTTTTAGGGCTTTAATGACATCTCAGTGCGGCGGTTTTGGTTATCAATTTCAATTACTCCATTTTATCTCGAGGCCTGAAATCCTGTTATATTTTTTATGACGTCACATTCAACGGACCGAGTACCCACAACATGGTTTGGTTGAGAAATAAAACGCAAGTTCCATGTCAATTAATTATGGCCTCTCATTAAAGGGGTTCTTTTGAGTACAATCAACATGTTTTGGTTGAGAAATAAAACACAATTTTGTGGGAGACCTTAATGGTTTTTTTTTCAAATTTTAATATAATTTCTTTGAAAGGGTTGTTTCAAGTACCCATAACATGCTTTGGTTGAAAAAAAAATGATTTTCTGTTAGGTATTAAACAGTTGCGATTCCTGTTTCATATTTTTAAAATAATGGGTCTGTAGGTCAGTATTTTTTCAAAACTCTGCTTACAGTGTAGGTAAGTTTTATCTTGCCTAGGCGGCGAGGTTTGTTTAACTTTAGATTCGACAGGTCATTTTCAGAACTTTGATAATCCAGAAAATGAGCGAAAGGCAGAATATTCCTACATGTATATATGTAGTTCATTTTAAAATAAGTTGCTAAAACCACCATTTCACCAAGGATTGTTTCTTTCCAATCAGCCTTATCCCCGATCAATCAATCTTTTGATCTGCCCGATGGTCGTCCTGAATTGCCTCCTATCGCCCCGCTTTTTTTGTCCCAATTGAGTCCCAATTATATAAACAAATCAAGTCGACTTTCTGCTAGCTAGGGAAAGCCATGTACCAATAATCAGTGCTGGGGCTTGTTTTTTGCTCTTAAATTCGTTCTACCAGAGCACAGTAAAATGGTAAATTCATTAAGAAATAGGCTGGGCAGGAGGCCAAGACAAAATATTCCAAAAAGAAGTAAACTTGCGAGTCTTTAAAGGGCTTTCAATTGTGTTTCGTTTCAGTACCCTTTTCTAGAAAACGTGTCCATTTTTTTCATTACATTGTTGGATGTATGCAGCTCAACACAGAAGACAACAACAGTAGGGCAATATATTCTATTACATACACAAAAACTAAGAAACATTATTCGTCCATATCTACCTTTCTAGTAAGATAAACCAAGCAGGTCATTAAAGAATGTGACATTTTTGGGCTTGATTGCATCCGATTTGATAATTGGGTACGATTTGGTCAGTTTACGGATCCTCCATATATAAGTCAGTGTCAAAATTTTATTTTGACATTACAAATGCTGTAGTAGGCTTAGAGATAATGTTTATTTTCAAATAAAAGCATTGAGCTTTCGACGGACTTTGTCATTCCTTTTTTGTGTCACTTACTGTGGCACAGGATGATAGCCTTAGCCTAGGCATGTGAATGTCCACCACAATACGTGTTGGACGTATGCAACTATACACAGCAGACAACAACAGCCGAATAATATTTTTCAATGCATACAAAATAACTAAGGACGAGTATTTGTTCATTTCCACATTTCTTGCAAAAGAAACCACTCAGGTGAGCAAAAAAATATGATATTAATATTCGGTCAGATTTGGTAAGTTACGGATCCACCAAAACTAAATCAGTGTCAAAACTTTATATTCATAACATAAATCAGCGGTAACAACCTACGTCATAGCATTGACGTCGCAAACCCGTAGATTGGGGCCATTTTTGGTTAACACGGTAAGTTTTTTCCCTTCTTAAGCATAAATCAGCGGTAACAACCAACGTCATAGCATTGACGTCGCAAACCCGTAGATTGGGGCCATCTTTGGTTTACACGGTAAGTTTTTCCCTTCGTAAGATTATACAAATAAACTAAGCAGTGCAGGCGGTGCCTTACATTACACTTGGACAGAATATAATATATTACGAAGGCAAGGGCATTTCTGGGCATGACTATTATATTATATTATAATAGTCATGCCCAGAAATGCCCTTGCCTTTGTAATCATTCACGCACAAATATTGAAGGGGAGGACACAAGGATGATTGTAGCAGAGATGCAGTGTACACATTAAAAGAATATCATATTTTACAGATGATATCACAAATCTTACTAATATTTGTGTGATTGTAGTAAGGAGTTCTCCTTGACTATCACTCATAACCATTACACCTGTACATGCTGCATGTTTCTTATCATATATCCACTGTTGGCGTATTCGCATTGTATATAGGGCCTTTGGTTGTTAGTATGGAATTAGCTTAGTACTGGTTCAACTCAGGAAGACCCATCCTTATATAACTGAAAGATTGTTGATGGGACGTAAAGAATCCAATCAAACAAACAAAAGTTAGTATGGAAGCAGTTTTAAAAATAGTTTTAAAAACTTTGGTCTAACCACATATTAAGTGAAGGTTTTCTACAAATAAATGATCTCCCTGCTGCTAATTCACATAGGACAGTAAAATAGTCAAGTGTATTATTTGATTTACTGCCCAGAAAATTTCACGCGACGTAAGTCATGAGCAACGATAATGGGCTTGATATTTGCACTATGGACTTTGCCATAAAATCAAAAGAAAAAGACAATATAAAGATTATTCTATTTCAGATATATCAAATCAGTATTACTATTATACTATTTCTATACTGAAGACCAATGTGTAGCTTGGCAAAGAACTGTAGACCTCTCTGTTCTGATGGCTAGCTGCCATATTTATATGATATGAGTGATGTTGAAAAAGCAGTCCAAGATTTACTGTTTCAAAAGAAATTAGATTGAGAGATACTAATTTAAATAATGAATAAGGCCAACGTAGCACCTTGTGGGAGTTTAGGTTATAAGTAGTGATTAGCTTGTGGGAATTTAGGTTATAAGTAGTGATTAGCAGCAATCTTATATGTCTCTCCTACACAGACATCTGCTTGCTTATTATGGGAAGTAAACATCATAAAACTACAATACAGTAAGAACCTGTCTTAAACGGCTGCTTCAAAATAGACAAAACAAAGGTCTTAATGGAAAATGGTAGCTTAATGACGTTCGATAGTATTGCAGAATGCTTCCCTAGGGGAGCATTCTGCAATACTTAAGACTTGCATTAAGTGATAATCGTTATTGAAACATTAAGTGATAATCGTTATTGAAAACCAATTTTTAGTGTTATTTTGAGTTGCCGCTTAAGACAAGTTTTACTGTAGTCTCAGTCTTCTATACAGTAGTTTTTAGTTAAAACTAACTTTATACCATAATTGAGCCAGTGTGAGCCAGTGCATGAGATTTCAAACAATGTGGTATGTGGGACCAGCAAAGCCTCAGATCAGCTTTTGCTAGTCGCTTGAGTATTCTATAATTGTTAAGCTACTAACTGAACACCATGTGGAGTTTCTAAGCTTAAAAGGAGGCTACAGAGGTTCGTCCGAGTCTACACTTGTCAAAATGTCAAATTGTTGGAAATCTCATGCCGCGGCTCCTATAGTAATCACGCAACTTCCTGCTTACTATAAAAATCAAGCAATAAAATGTTTAGTCTTTGTCTCCTCTACAGTAGCAGGTGTAGTTTTTGGTTGTAAGTCACGATAAGGGACATTCTATTCATGTTTATAAATTATTCAACAGTGTTTAATTTTAGTTACATATAAGAGCACTCTCGACAAGTATAAAACTAATATAATAACACAATGAAGAAACCAACATGCTTGACCAAGAAACGGAAACAATAAAAAAAAATATAAAAATGATCAGATTGGAACCCAGACTACTATAACGTCACTCCATTGTAAAAACTGGCACTTATTTTTCTGGAATGGAAACTCAGTTAAGTGTATATTACTTTTGTATAGAAGTCATTACACAAAAAAGTAATGTACACTTTCTGCTTTCGTGATCGGTCGTTACTTTTGTACTCGTATGCAATTCTTAAACAACAATAGAGAGAATGCCTAAAACGGAATTTCACGACCGCGTTTATGCACGAAAAAAATGCGCTTGACTGGAACTTACGTAAGGTTAAATACCACAGGGGACATACTCCTTACTTACTACTTCCAAGAGTGATACTGCCCCTTTCGCAATCACAACTTGGCTGAATTTTTACATATTACATGTACACGTAACCCTTTTCATTCTGGACACCGATCAACATGTGTTTTGGCAAACAGTGAAGATCCAGATGAAACCCACAGAAGGCGGCATTTCATCATGACCTGCACTATTTGCTGTGATAAACAATCTTCAGGGACAGAAATACGTCATTTTATAGAAATTTGACGGCAACCCCTTAAACTACAAAATAAACGAATCCATATTAATTGCATCAATAGGTTTGGGACAATCTATCAGAATAAATAGGCTTAGTGGCCCCTTTGTTCTTTTTTCATGCTAATATTATACAATTATTGACTTCAATGAGGTAGACATTAGGATTTATCTACCCAGAAAATTGATAACTCACCGAGGCCTTTAAAGGGTAGATAAATCCTTATGTCTACCGAAATTAAAGTCAATAAATATTTTGTTATATGACTTTTCAACTAAGAATGAAAATTTCCTACTTTCACTTTTGTTGTAAAGACATCTAAGACATCTAAGAGCTTTCTCCCAAGTTTTAGCAACTTTTATCAAAATATTATAATTAAGTATTTTGCATTTTTAAATGTATATTAATTCTCTAAATGGGGAACATAAAATGTTATCATAAAACTGTTTTTACAGTTTGTTTATTCAAACAAAGATAATTAAGCAAACAAAACAAAACAAAACTGTTGTAAAAATTCATGAAAGTCTTTAATTTACCTGTTTGGAGTTGAAACAGCAAATCATGTCAATTTCATGCAGCACATGCTAGTTTCACACTCATCATGCTATTTTAGCTATCTAGAGGGTAATATTGCAGAAGTGTCAAAATATTAACTTCTGGAAGTCTCGAGCTGGATTTCATGCAATATTAACTTGTGGACCGGTTTAGACCAGTTTCCAGGTAGACATAGAGATTTATGAAGACAAATTGGGCCAATCAGGAGGCAGGATTCTCTCAAGTCATATAACAAAAGGCTTTATATGCTATGTACATTGTCTTCCAAAAGACATACACTATTATACACACTTAGCAAGGTGATAAAAATCATGTGGCATGATATAAATCAAGCGATCGGTCCGAAAAAATGCACGCAACGTAAACAAGACAAAAATTGTTTAATTTTATTTACTTTTTGCTTTACTGTAGAACGTTTTTAAAGAGATATCGATGGAAAACTGTTCAGCATTATTGAAAGAACCACTGTGTGTATTTGGTTCCCCTGAAACAGTTCTGTCTGGAAATGTCCTTCCAGTGTAGAGGTTATACCAGAGTTTCACTAAAATTGCAAGGAAATATGATCAAGCTCCCTATTACTGAGGTTACTGTTAAATCAACTGCAACATTTAGCTGAAAGAAATAATGCGTGTCTTTTAGTATAAATATATTTGTCACTTTGGTGGTGGTTGTCTGTAGTAAAAAGACAATTTTCAAGAATATATTTCATTTTAATTAGATAAACGCAAGCAGTAACTTCAGAATATGTCAGAATTTTCACTCCCAACAACAATTAAATTTTGCTTGCTGATAAAAAAAAATGTGCTCGCTGTGGGAAGGTTGGTAAGGCACAAACTGTAGAGTGATTCGATGATAAATAGCATAGCGAATTCCGTCACTGATAACGCCATCGTTGACGAAATTTGTGTGCTGTGCTATTTATCATCGAAAGATGGATGCGACTAGACATTTTATCTTCAACACCTTACCCCCAGTGTCTTTCCAGGGTTTGTGTCGCGTATCTAATCAAAGACAATGCATTGATCTATTTGTGCGGAAAGACTCTAGGTATGCTTAGCTTTTGTTCTGTCACAAAGAAAAGGTAATATCTTGTTGGGAAAATATGTTTTTTAGAGACATTTTGACGGCTCGATCAAAATAATGCGAATACAGCACCTTTGATCCACTGCCATGATCCAGGCAAATCTGTTCCAAGGTAATCTAATATAAACAGTGGTTTCTACTATAATGCTGAGCAGGTTTCCATCGATGTCTCTTTCAAAACATTATACAGTATAGCAAAAAGTAGATAAAATTAACTATTTTTACTTGTTTACGTCACGTGCGTTTTCGCGGGAAGACCGCTTGATAAGCCTTTTCGTAGTTCTACCACTAAACACTGGTAGACGATACATAAAGAGGTCAAGTGTTGCCAAGAATGTAAACAAACCACTGTCTGCTACAGCTTTATCAATGAAACAATATAAACTGTTTTGAATTAATTCGTATCTCTGCTGATTACATTGTAGCCTTGTTTTGCAATATTTTGATGTATTCAAAGCACACTGTACCATAAATATCATAATTAACATCCAACTACACCAAAGTATCTGTCATACATTTATCAGATGTGTTCCTGTCGAAAGCGGAAAGAACACAAACCAGATTTTGAAGCTGAGAATTTTTAAACATTTACAGATATTTATTTTATCTGCGTTAAATATACAAAAAATAAAACATATGCAATTTGCACAGGTTTCATAATGTTTCATCATGACAGGACATTCAAATCCAGGGGTCCCAGGTTCAAGACTCATCGAAAGGCACTGTGCTGTGTCCTTGGAAAAGGGCACTTTATTAAACCTCTGCTTAGCTATGGTTCAACCAAGGGTTTATTCTGATATTACTGAAAGATCTATGACTGGGAAGTAAAGCATCAAACAAAAAATGACAACATGATAGCATTACAGCTATTATTTTAAGCAGTTTTTTTATTCATTTTATCAGTTTAATCTTTTGAGACACTTTTAAATATACCTGGATTCCCACTGCTTAATATATTTCATAAAGGCCAAATCTTGTAACATTTTTCTTTAAAATCTGAATAAAAATAGAAAATACCATCCATTAACCATTTAATTAGAAATGGACAAGCCCAATTGATAGGAAAGCAACTGTGTGAATTTCTATTTGGGTAATAATATAGTAAAACTTTTTATTAATGGGGTAAAGATTACCCCCCCCCCTTATTTTTGCTCTAAAACTCACAACCAATCTATGATAAGAGCCGACTTCAGAAAATAATACAGAAGGCAGACACGCACGCACACACACGCACAGAAGTCAGACATAAGGAAAGCAGGCAGACAGACAGACCTGCAAATGCAACTTGGTCAGGTTACCTACCTTTTGGTCGTCTGCTGATTTTCTTTCAAAATCAACTTTTAGGAAACATTCTTTTAGGAATACCATCAGGATACCAAACAGTTTGGATTCAGATCAGGCCCGACATTCTGTCGGGCCTGATCTAGGTCCAAACTGTTTGCAAACGTTATCAACATATGACGTAGTAGATGAAGTTGATACAGAGGTCACACATGAAACACAGAAAGGTCACATCTGTCGAAGCCTAAGGCAACTCTAATACACTCAGAATGGCATGGTCAAAATTCCATGTCAGAGTGCAAAATTGTTACAGTAAATCAGTCGGATAAACAATATAGTCTACATTTAGTTAGGCAAGTGTTTAACCCTTTACACACTGGGTAATATTTCATTATTTTTGTCGTCTGCTGATTTTTTTCAAAATTAACTTTTTCAGGCAGGCAGGCAGACAGACAGACAGACAGACAGACAGAATTTCTCTAATCTTTCAATTCTTTTTTTTTTCAAAATGAAACAAGTATATTGTATTGTTTTCTTTTACTAAAAAATCTTGAAGTAACAGGTTATTCTGCAGATAACGCACAGATGATACGGCCAATCATTCATATATAAGTATATGGGATAATTAGCTTGATAGCACCTAAATTGTTGTTATAACAACCATTTTTATGAGGTTGATCTATGTATTTCTATAGAGGTATATAGAAGAGAAACAGGAATATGCCCCCGTTGAACTATGACCTACAGCAGTATACACAGAAAACCAATAGCATAGCTGGAACTGTGAATACACTAATTCCTGTCATGGTACTTGATTATTATCGCTTAGAATAGTGTGATATATATTTAGCATAAAGAGCAGCACAATTTGAAATTGTAACCTAATGCAATTTCAGGTGGCGCCATTTTAAGGTTTACACAGTGACTGTCAAATACGTATAATTTAACAGCAAAAGAGTTGACAGTTGAGCTTCGACTTCTTTGATGTTAACGTACAGTTACTTTACTGCTAAAACAAATTCAGGCCAACATTATTTGCAGCAGACGATTTCAGCAGATGATATTTTTTTTTCGGCACTTTAAGGGTAAATAATTTGCGTCAGTCATTTGTAACGGTTACCACTCCCACATACACCCCGCCGGTGCCCGGACCCTACTTTGCGAATGTCGTCGCTTCCAATGCTATCTCCAAAATATTATTAAGGAGATAATTGTATTTAAAATTTTCTTTTGGGGAGGTATATCGTCGGATATGCGGTCGGAAATTTAGTTTTACGGCGACGCGTAAGCAGAGCCGTAAAACGTGATTTCCGAACGTATATCCGGCGTATTACCTCCCCAAATGAACATTTTGAATATGGTTATCCCCATTTCAATGCACTATTAACATTTTGCCTTCAAAAAGACAACGAAAATGTACTTTGTTGCGACTATACGTCCAGAGAAAACCGCTTGCCAGCTGCATATATTCACTTATCAACCAATGAAAAGCGACGTTACGTAATGACGTCCGGTTTCCGACAGGATATACTGTCGCAAATTTATGACGTTATCCAATCAGGCGTCGCGTTGCATTTGCAAATGCATTAGAATTCCCTTAACCTGTTATAGCTGTTGTTATTCTCAAGGTCATTAAATACCAACAGCAGCTACAATGCCATCAAAGATGGTGTAAATGTACAAACAAAAATCGACAAATATAATATATATGGGGTACTAGGCTAACTCTGATCAAAATGCAGTTATTCCTGCCTGCTAGTGTCTTTCAATGATAACCGCTGGCTTTGAAAACAGTTTCGAACCAGATCAGCTTCAAAATACTTTGGGCCCAATTCTGGATACAACTGTTCGAAACTCTGATCATATTCCTGAACTATTATATTTTTTAAAAAAAAAGATACTTTTTGAAAAATAAAAATCGTGTAATATTACCCAGTATGACAACTGTCTCTAAAAATAGTATTGTAAGAACAGGGCCATGAGGAAACGTTATATAATAATAATGGTTCCTTAAAGCGCCAATCACAACAAAATTCTAATGCGTTTTGCCGTATGTACAAATTTTAAGAAGCCTCTAGGTCAAAGTCCGATTTGGGTTAATCTGTTTGCTATTATACTTAAATAAGTCAGTAACGTTGAATAATTATTTGCAGCAGACGACTTCAGCAGATGACATTTTCAATTTTTTGGCGCTTTTAAAGGGCAACCACTCAAACATACGCCCCACCGGTGGGGAGATTTTACTGTCATAGCTTCCCATAGTTTCAGGCTATTTTTGCCTTTTTTACAACAAAACATGTGGTGATGGTTTGCTTTTTAATACTTTACGTCCCCGCCAACAGCTATGGTTATGTTCGGACGGTCAGTTCACCTAACCACACCTTTTTCCTGGGCAAGCTTGACTAAGCACTCGAACTCGCGACCCTTCGATCCCAAGTCTAACACTCTACCAACTGAGGCACTTGTGCAGGATGAACTGTGGAGATAGACTATTATATTTTTTCAGAATGATATACAGACCTTTAAATCTCCGTTGTGGTTACCAATCTTTGTCAGATGCATCACAGCCCTCATCGACAAGTTTATATTTAAATAAATTCCACTTAGTAAAATATTCGTGACACATGTAGTTAATATATAAGCCAAACATTCAATGACTGGGTAAAAACAAGCTCCGTAATATGGACGATGTGAATAGCACTACAAAAATGAAAAACAATGCCAACGTGGATCGCAAAAAAATTGAATAAAGAAACCTGTCTTACAATATCATAAAGGGTTTAATAATCTATCATCTTTATACATCAGATTATTCATTAAAACATTGACACCTTAATTGACTTAATTTGAAAAGGTTCAATATAAAAACAATTATAGCTTCTTGTTCAAAATAAAAGATCAAATCAATGGCTTAAAGATTAAATTTATCCCAGACGTAATTTGAATTTGAACCGCAACATAAGATTTCCAACAATATGGTATGTACGACCAGCAGAAGCTCAGACCAGCCTGCGCAGACACCAAGTCAGATCAGAGCCATTGCTAGTCGCTTGAATATGCTATGGGTGGCAAGCTACTGACCAAACATCATTTTGAGTTTTTAAGCTTAAAAGGAGGCTGCAAAGGCTCGTCTGAGTCTACATGTGTCAAAATGCTACATTGTTGGAAATCTCGTGTCACGGCTCATTTTAGCTTTTCAAAAAGTCACAGTTGTTTTGTGTCCAATCCCTTTACAAAAACAACATTATCAATATAAAGATTTATGTTTGACCATTCTCCAACTGAACCTATATATATATAACGTAAATTTGACTAATGCAAATCTAAATAGCTGCCTCTGAAAAAGCCCTCACCATATGTACTAAGCCTGTTGGAACAACTTGATAAATGGTTGAACACTACTAAACTTATGCCTCTAGCATAACAATATTTTCAATGGAACATGGGTAAAGACCACACTGGTCAATGTAAACACAACGGTGGTTACTACAACGAGCTGGTGGTCCCATTTTTCAGCACAGGTGGAGGCGTAAAAGGTAAAACAATCTATACCTGTTGACTTTATGATTTATTTATAAACTTGCATTTATATTATTTGTGATGGCACCTTGCGTACAGACCATCGTAAACATTGCAGTTTATGGCTCTGCCAAACAATTGATAATTTAATTCATAGTTTGGACTGCAAATCCAACAAAGTTCTGGAGTTTTGCCATGATATGTGCTTTTTCTAGTGTAACTGCCTAAATTGAGGGGAATATGCATGTCTTAGCACAGTTGATATAAGAGATGATTTTTCAGGATAAAATGAATATATTTCGCATGTTTTCCTAGCTCAAGTCCCCAGCCTCTGGTGCCTTAGTCTTAGGTATTGATGATTATAAAGCCCCTTTATCTTTGTTACAGATGCTATGCATATTTGTTTTCAATATTTCCTTATATGAATAATTCTAAAATAAAGATACATCCTAGAGGAACATAGAAAATAATCGTTTCACATTTAAACAGTACAATTTAGTAAATGTCCCTTTCTAATGTAAATATTCTAAACCAATCCTTATCCAAGTCATATACAATATCGATTATTATTTCTGCTTCTCTGGTAAAATAATTGTTTTCCTCATCTCATAAACAACCAGAATAATCAAACAAGAGTTTGACTGCAAGCTGAGTGTTGACCTGCTCCATCCCAAACTCTTTTAGATATACACTATCGTTTGTACCAATTCAAGATGCATCGAATAGGAGATGTTTGCACACTGTAAGCATGGGTGTTAGCCTGTAACAGCTTGTTACATATGTTACTTTATCAATTTGAGAATAAGAAAATTGAAAGTTTGAGCTACAGAAAAAAGACTTTAAAACTAACTAATCAATGAACATTCTAATAGTGTGCAAATTACTGGATGACTTTACTATGTATGACAGCTGTTTACGGTTACACGTTGTATTATTTGCGTTACATGAACTTAATTATAATTTAAAAGTGGCAATCTTGGCTATCGTCATTTAGTTTAACGACTGCTCTGAGTCGGTTTCAACCCGTTTTAAATTATCATTATAATTTTACTCTTAATTCAATATTTCGGCCAAAGGCCATTATCAAGAAAACATGCACTTCAATGTCAACTACAAGATGGTGGAACAGAGACTATGTAGTTGACATTGAAGTGCATGTTTTTCTTGATAAAGTCCTTTGGCCGAAATATTGAATTAAGAGTAAAATTATTATATGTGTTTAACATTGCTCCTTATGGAATATAAATGAATATCGTTTTAGAATAGGTTTAACAAACCTATACTCAATTGACGAATACAAAAACCAAAGTTTGCTTTTCTTTCTTAAATATTTTGTCTTATATGAGCTAATGCACAACCCTACTCCCAGTTTTGCAGAGGAGCAAATTTGTTTTCGCCGCTTAAAGAAAACATATATAAAACAATTGCAGAGTGTTGATATTTTACATTTTCTTTAACAGTCTTGCTCATATATCATCAAGTTTCTAAGATCAGAACACTTATTAAAGATGTCAATGTGGCATTGATGATGTCACAACCAGGGCTCTGATCGAATTCCATGCACTTTCAGGTGCTGATAATAACTAGCTCAATGTCAGGAAAGAGCAAGAAATCATATTGGCAGGCATTTAGCTTTGCTAGGGACTCTATCCACGAAGCATTCTTTCGCCTCTGCTCAGTGCCCTTAGAAAGCACTGTGGCGGATGCACTAGAGAAATATATTTGTAAACTGTCCTGACTTCTTAGCTCTCGTCTGTGATGTCTAACTGTGAGTTTGTTACTTTCCCATTGGTATCCTGGGTCAGGTGTGGTACTTGATTGTATCGATTCCTGATCTGTGCCGTCTTTCTTACTTTGTATTAGCCAGTCACCGATATTGTTCGACTCACTGCGTTGACGTAGTGGATATTTGGGGAAAAAAAAGCTGAATTGCAAAAACTACCACTTAAAAGAGCTGTGTTTCTCGAAGGTGTCAAACGTGCGCAGGACCAGTGCATCATTTGGAAAACCTCATCTGTCATTAATCCTGACAAATCAATGCCTGACAATTATGGTTAGAAGCGAGGCTGTGAAAAATATTGCCCCGTTATGATGACATTGCCTATGTGCGGATCCAGAGGGGGGTAGGGGGTCCGGACACCCCCCTGGAAAATAACAAGTACGCACATGGGTTTCTAAAGAAATTAGCATTTGGACCCCCCCCCCCCCCCTGGAAAACGTTTGACACCCCCCCCCTGGAAAATAATGGACCCCCTCTGGATCCTTGGTAAAGTATAAGCATATTTTTCTCAGCAATAAAACCATTGGACCCCCTCTGTAATCCGTAAAATAAGTTGAGGACTAAATAAGACAAAAATCCCTGGATCCGCGCATGTTGCCTCCTGCCCCCGAAACCCCTCTGCAGCTAATAAAATGTAGTTGCAGCATGTATATATGCGAAACATCTCGGTGTAAGTACAAAGTAAACCATTTATAATGTACTGATTTGTGTTGCCGTGGAGCAGAAGAGGACTAATGTAAAATATTGCCAGTGGCCAATATGCCAATGACTTTTGAACAACTATTTTCATGTGGATTCAGATATTTCTTTAGTCGTATCAACAAGAATGCCTTTTTGTCCGATTTTAACCTTTAAAGACGATTCTACCTATAAGCATGCGAACGATAAATCAGACTGTAACAGTTTTCTATTGGCCGTGCTATCGAAGTACAATGGGTAACTTGTAGAGGGTTTATCCTTATTTCCATATCATGAACTTACTTCTAAGTAGACTCTTCTAACGTTTGATCCTTCAGGGGTCAAAATCGGACTATAATGAGTTTGCAAATGATAATACTACTATCTTTTTTTTGAGTGTAGGATAAGCAGCTACAGATAAGCCAAAAGCTTTTGAGCGTGACTCTATTTACAATATTGATATGTTGTACTAGAAAAAAGGTGTTCGGGCATTTATTTACATTTACTATAAAAGCTTTGACATACGCATATGTTCTACCCGGACTGGCTCATTTTACGTATTCTGCATCAATCGTTTGAAATAGAAAGACCCAAAGGTCATTGGTCAGAGGTCGTGGTACATCTTTATAAATATAAGCATAAGGGATTATATTTACACCGTTCATTATCGTGTTTTTCATTCACTCCACTGTCTTTTTATTCGTAGATCGTGACGGCATTTACGTTCCTCTCTCGAACTGACTTCACACTATCTGAATATATTTTGTATGTTACGATTTAGAAGAGTTTGTATTCAGTCATGATAAGGCTGCCAGTTTATTAAAGGAATATTTCCATGCGTCGGAAATGGACAAAACGCATATATATGTGGTATTTACATATTAGGCGTCATTTCAATGACGTCATCTTTTTGTTCTGATGCGAAAACACTATGGGCGACATGTTAATTTTAATTATTAACCTCCTAAGATTAAATTTGGTGCCTTTCGACTGAAATTGGCAAACAAAATGCAAGAAAGTCCTGATTGCCATAGACTACAATGGACATTCCGTTTAAATTGCACTGATACAATGTACGTTATTTTGATGACGTCATAATGACGTCCAGACGTGAAACCCAGATGGGGGACCAGCTGATTTTCATTAGTTATCCCATAAAGTTTGATTTGGTATAGGTCACCATAAATCGGCATCAAATTCGCACGGGAGTCCCGATCGCCCCTGACTATCATAACAAAAAACAACAATCTGCAACAAGAGGAGCACAATTAGTATCCATTGGAAAAGCTACAATTTGTCTATATAATTTCGAGCCAAATCTTATAAATCTATTGTCCAAAAGATATATAGAGCAAAATTGTGTTTTTTCAGTCCTAAACATTTTATTACAGTTTTCAGAGGTGGTTCAATGTATATTGAAAATGTAACTATATACGAGGGCCCATCAATAATTCCGTGAACTAATTCTGTGATACAATGTACGAGTATAACTAGACTAGCAAACCTTTGACCTCTGCAACGTTTCAAAGTGACATCCCTGGCAAAGTTTGCTAATTTTCCACCGTTCAACCCATGACTGAAGCACGTGCAGCAGTATGGAAGGGATTTTGCGACGAAATTCTACGTATCCAATTTAGTTTTTGTGTTTTAAGATTGCAATTTTATTCCGTAAATTATGTCATTGTATCATGTGAATTGTCTAATGATAACAGCTTGGATCAACGATGTTGATGAAGAATTAGAAAAATAATACAAAGTAAACTGCAATTAGCATCAACAGCATTAGGCGCGTTGATGAAATTCAAATTTTTGAAAAAAACTTACCTCATCGTCATAAAGAATGAAACAGGTCTTAAATTCAAGATAAATGACTCTACTTTATTTCTGATTGGGTCGCACGCTAAAAAATTGGTAGCATCATATTAAAAAATTGGGAGATAACTCAATGTTTGCAAAAAACGGAAACGTAAAGTACGGTTTTTAAACTGATTTTGTATTGACAAAAAGACTCTTTTTTTTCGCTAATTGTTTTATTTTCTAAAACTAAGTTTACTGTTTTTTTATATTTGTATGAATTTTATTTATTTATATAAATTTAAATGTAGTGTTTTGGTGGAACAACTCTTACTACCCTATAAAATTTAATATTTTCCTCTATATCATTCCTTACAATACCGTTATATTTAATCCGAACCCGCAAAACTTCATCATTCCTAAAACAATTGTCTTCTCGCTTTTTAAAAATATGATTTGCTGCACCCTGATATGCCTGACGGCTCAGAAATTTGCTTCTAAAGTTGCCACCCCTGTGTGGAAAAAAAGCGTTTTAATGCATTTTTTCCAATACACTTGAAACGAGCATAGGGGGTTCGCTGATTTACTTTTGGAGAAAACTTACATTATCGTCCTAAATGATGATACATGCCTCAATTAAAGATAAATATATCTGTACTACCAATTTGTGAGGATCGTACGTTAAAATCGATTATCGTCATACATAAAATGGGTAGGTTGCTCTGGTACTAGAAATAATGTAAAACCAGCATAGATGAGCGTCGTTAAGTACCTCCTTGAAATATTGCTTCTCTGCTTTTTTTCAAAAAGTATATCTGTTTGAAATATCTAGTCTTTCTTTCTTGAATAGATAGAACAGAATTTCAGAAACAGCAATATGACGCTCTTATTAGATAATAACATTATCTAATTTGCATATTCAAGAATATTAATGAATACATAAGAAATGAGAAAAATTGTAGAATAAATTAAGGGGCGTCACGTGCAAAATTACCTATATGTTGCTGTTTATCATTCTAGACTAAGAATCGTGGTACAAAATTAAAGTTGAGACATTGGCAAAATGACCAACTTAATAGATAAACGAATTATCTAATTTGCATACTCATGAATATTAATGAAAACATACGAAATAAGAGAAAATTGGTCGAAAAGTAAAGGGGTAAACCTACAAAATTACCTCTACACCAGCTGCTAATTATCTTATCCTACAAGATTTGGTATCCAATAAAAGCTGAGACAAAGCAATTTGACTAAAATGATTAATAAACGAATGATCTAATCTAAATATTCATGAATATTAATGTAAACGTACGAAATAAGACAAAATTGGTAGAACAATTAATGGGGTATACCTACAAAATGTCATATACGTCTGCTGCTTACTAGCTTAGACTACAAAACATGGTACCAAATAAAAGTTGAGATATTCCCAATTCATATATTTAAATTTGTAGAAAAATAAAGGCGGTATACTTTCAAAATTACCAGGACGCTTGCTGCTAACTATTCTATCTTACAAAACCTGGCACCAAATAAAATATGGGACATAGCCATTTGATCAAAATGATGAAATGTACGAATTATCTAAATTAAATAATCATGAATATTAATGAAAGCATAAGAGATAAGAGAAAATTTGTAAAAAAAATTAGGTGGTATACCTTCAAAATTACCTATATATCTACTGCTAACTATCGTAGACTACAAAACTTGGTACCAAATTAAAGTTAAGGCTTGTATTTTGTTCAAATTGATTATATATACGAATTATCTTATTTGAATATTGATGAATATTAATGTAAACATTAGAAATAAGAGCAAATTGGTAGAAAAGTGAAGGTGGTATACCTACAAAATGTCCTATATGACTGCTGTTTATCAGACTAGACAATAAAATTTGGTACTTAATAAAAGTTGAGACTTTGCCATTTTACCAAAATTATTAAATATGTCCTGAGCACGCAAGGCTGGTCTAATTCGACAATTGGGTACTAAGGAATATAGATGCTTTTACTTTTGATATATAGATAGAAGAGAAGTTGTCAGAGTTGGAAAGTTATAATTTTCTTTCAGTTTCAGTTTCTTATAATTGACTTTTTTCATCCAGGGGTCGCGAGTTTGACCCCAAATCGCTTATCAGTAAAAAATGACCCTAAAATCAGTAATCAGTAAAAATTCTTTTTTCCCTTAACGAACAGTATAGACCTTGATGAAATGCCACATAATGTGGCATTTCATCTGCGTCTTCACTGTTTGTAAAATTATCCATTCAGGGGTTTCTCGTATACAAAGGGTTAAATGCATTGCTAAGTTATTAAATGTACTGACGGACTTTAATTACGCAACACTAACTTCCCCACAATTTTCCAAAAGACTGTTGAATATAAACTTCCTTTGCTTTGATAATGTCATCATGAGTTGGCTTCTTCAGCAAACACTTTAGTTTTAATTGTACAACTAAAATGGACAACGTTATTTGCTCCGTACGAATTTAGCCATTTTAACATTTCTTAAGCAGAGGAGATTTTAAGCTATTGAATGAAAGGGTACACCCAGATAAACGTCATATACGCAAATAAGCTGTATCGCAGACCTGCCAATCAATATGAAAGGAATTCCTCGATGACTAAATAAGTCCATGATACAAATTTGATGCTTCTAGTGTTTCTTGGTTTAAAGAAGTAGGGAATTTTTCATTCATAACATTTGGTCACATGAAACGGTTGACCCCTATCTCAAAAAGTTTACATTTTAATGCATTAAGTTCATCTTAGTTGGACAAGTTTTCCATGTTTTACTTACAAACGAATGCTCTTTAACATACAATCAAAATTATTGTTATGCCTTTTTTTCGAGATATAAATTAAAGCTGATATCTAAGTGTTAAGTTTTTAAAGTCCGTCAGTATATTTATTTCAGCACTAGCGGCGAACAACATTAATCAAAGGCTTTAGGGTTTAGTGATCTGTGAATCAGAGAAACAGTCTGGTTAGTGTTCACTCTGTAGATCAGCCTGGATCTATATCAACCAAGTCTGATTAGTTTTCGCTGTGTGCTTGATGGTACAGGTATCTTTGTCTATAATGTTTAGAACCCATGGTTCAATTCAGGCACCATGCAGTCTGATCGCACATGATGGGTGTTCAGACTTACAGAGTGCTTTGTTTTGATGGTGCTCATTATTAACTTTTCAGCCTTTAATATTGTTTTGAAATCATTTACATTTCGGTTAAAATCATGAGAATGCAGGTTGGAGCCTCTGCTAACATTCTTTTATGGTGATCAGTTTTCCATAGTAGGGCAGTTGTTAGTCGCTGACATAACGGGTCTGTCCAGTGAAAGTGTAATGAACGAAACATAGAATCCATTTACAAATGCTTCATATAGATTTCTATGGGTACATGTACGCTGTGTATAGTAGATATAGGGACTTAGAGTTAAGTAGAGATGACACGTAGCAGTAGCAGATTTATTATTCGTCAAAACAAACATAACTTATGTAATTTATTACAAACTGTAAAAAGCTATGTAACTCATGAAGATAAAAATTTAAACCTAAAAAGCTATGGAACTAATAAAGATAAAAATTTAAACCATTTGTATACGGAATATCCCTAAAAAGATACTTGTAGAAACAATAAAGACCTTGATGAAATGCCGCGTTGTGCGGCATTTCATCTGAGTCTTTATTGTTTTTATAGTTAAAACAGATATTCAGACAAATGAATACATTTTTTTTAAAAGTTTAACCTGACACCCCTAGATATGTATAATGGACTGTCCAAAAAGTATTGTATCAAGCCAGACGGAAGAATCCATTAGCATACAAAGGGTTAAAACTATTTGATGGTACAAAGACAATACAAAACATAGATTTGCTGGAGCTCAGCTATACAGGTAGTTCTAGCGTTGCCATAAAAAGTGCTGAGTTCCATTGACCTCATAAGAGAAGGTAGCCTGGGTCCAGTCGTCAATATTTTGGCAATATTTTCTAATGCTAATATTCTAAAAAAATAAGAAAATAAAATTATAAAACATCAAAGGTATCGGTTGTCCGTTATTGATTTCGATCAATATCATTTTTGACCTAGGAACGGAAAAATAAAAAAGAAGAAAATGATCAGACTGGAACCCAGGCTAAAGAGAAGGTTACAGACGGCACAAGTGTACATGTAATTAGTTAGACACATAAAGAGGGGCTGATTTGGCGCCATATTGAGCCAAAAACTGAAAGTTGTTTTTCACCAATTTCTTCTGATTGGTTAATTAAAAGAATAACCCAAGTGTGAAAGTATGGCATTTTTCAACTTATACCGTTGTTTTAGTAACCAAAAAACGCCAAAATAGACATTAAATAGAGAAATAGCAAGTGAGTATGAAATAAAAAATGCTATTTTGGACCAAATTTAAGGCTTTGTGAGACCGAATTGTTAGGAATCAGATATCAACACAACTAAATACAAATGTTTTTAATACATTGTAATTTGTTGTGTGTCGTGATAATTTTTATTATCTTTTTTAAATTTATCTTTTGTAATTTGCTTGTGCTCTATCTTACTTTATCTGTCAAATGTCTCAAATTTGTTCCAAAATGGTCATTTTTCAATTTTCAGTTTATTTGCGGCCATTTTTGTTACCATAGCAACGGAAATATCAAATCAATACCAGATTAACAATTGAGCTATTTTTCTGATAACTAATAAGAAGAAATTGGTGAAACACAATTTTTATTTTCGGGCCTCATAAGGGGTTCAAAATCGCCCCTTTATGCACGCAGCTCTTTAGGTCAAAACTGTACATTAACTTCCGCTCCCCCCATTACTAAGTATGAACGAAGGCCTACGTATTGCTGGCTTCATTAACCCATTAAAGCTGAATGGAAATTCCCAATTTATCAATTAGACCAGTCCTTTTTTTGTTTTTAGGGTTGTTGTTGCCATTTTTCATTTTTGTCAAAATTTTAATAAAAAATTCCATCAGCAAACAGTGGAGACTGATCAGACGCCGTAGAACGTAGCGTCTGATCCTGGTCTGCACTGCTTGCCCGTGTGCCAAAAAGGACACAATGATAAAATGAATAAACCGTATAGCTGTAGAACGTTACTGCTGGGGCCAGCTCCATCAAAGTGTTTAATACGTACTTTTGTCTTTAAATTGTCTCGGGACATGTTTAAGACAAAGCTCGTGTTTCATCAAACTCTGGAGATTTACGAAGTTCTCACTTTTTGTCCTATACGTGGGACAAATAAATCGCTGTCCCAACCGATACTTCTGTCCTTAGTTTTATATACATGTACTAACGATGGCTGCTGCCTTTCAAGTGATATTGGAGGCTGATCAGAGCCTTTGATATTCGCTTATAGGAAAGTATTATATCAAGACTTGCTACTTGCGAAACTTCAATTTTCTAGCTTCTAATTTTGATTTGATTCGTTACGTCCCATCAACAATCTTTCAGTTAAACAGGGATGGGCCTTCCTGGGTTGACCAGTACTAAGCTAGGATAAAGGGTCTTGCTCAAGGATCACAACACAGTGACGCCGGTAAGGCTCGAACCCGCGGCCCCTCGGTCTTGAGACAAGCACTCTACCACTGAGCCATAGCTACATTGGTACTGTCTTTACCCGTAGAGTCCCATCAAAGACTCATCAAACTGTGAGGATGTACAGGCTGGTCTGAGCCTTTGCTGGTCGCACATGCCCCATTGTTGGAAATCCCATGTTGCTGCTCATTATCTGCACAATTCTAACTGAAGAAACATTGGTACTTTCGTTACCCGTAGAGTCCCCTCGAAGACTCTGATCAGACTGTGAGGATGTGCAGGATGATCAGAGTCTTCCTTGGGTGTACAGTTTAACTAGTATCTTTTGCTGGACATTTGCTAAATTATCAAACTTTGTCCATTCTAGTATTGCAATCATCTTGAAGGGGAAGAGAGAGCTGGTTGCTTTGCTTAATTTGTCTTTCTGGTGTCTCGTGATGGTTGAGTGGGCCTTCCTTGAGGTGCCATGGGTTGTCTGCGGTTTGTGATTGTGGTACTCCTGATCATACTCACTTACTATTTTGGTGGGAAATTCCATTCTTCTAAGAAAGGTAAAATTTTGTTAAGTGAGTAATAAAGCTGCAATCATCAGACCTCCAGATGAGAATGCGTAGTCAAAAATAAGTTTTCTTATTTCTCAACCAAAACATATGTAGTGGGTAACGAAAAGGACCATCTCATTGAGACAGTTCTTTAGAGCACCCAAACCAAATATGAAAACTGATAGATAAGACAATATTTACAATTTTACGATGAAAACGTTTGCCTGTCTGGACCTATGATTCAGAACCAAACCCATTCAAACCGTGTTCAAACTAAATATATATAACATTACACAACTCTGGATAACACATAAACAGATTCAAGAAAACAGTTTATAAAATGCTTGGATATACATAATATACATAATAAAATTGCTATGGACCAGTTCACAAGATTTTAGTACACATCTCAAATGTTCTATGTGCCCAAATTCAATGTAAAAACATAATCTTATAATAAATCATTACATAAAATCATTTCCACAATTCTCAAATGTTGATTGATTTGCATATTTTGCAAAGGCGCCTTAGTCTTTGAAACCTGTCACATAACAACATTAACAAACATTTCTAGTGCTAGCCCGTAAGAAAATGATCAGGCTATTACACATATCTTTAACCCATTTAAGCAGAATGAAATTTCCCACTCTTATCCATTGGACAAGTCCAATTCGGTTTTAAGGGTTATTGGTTGGTATTTTTCATTTATTCAAATTTTATTAGAACATTCTGAAAGCAAACAGTGAAGAACCTTATTAGATGCCTCATTTTGCGCCGTCTGATCTGGTTCAGCACTGTTTGTCAATGTCCCACAAAAAGGACGCTAGGCTTATATGGGTTTAACATACATACACGGCTGTTCGATTTTCATCTCCCCTTTATCATTTAGTTCAATGTACAGTAAAACTGTCGTAAGCTGCCACTCAAAAATAGACAAAACAAAGATCTCAATGGAAAATGGTACCTTCATAAAGGTCGAAAGTACTGCAAAATGCTCCCCTTGGAGCATTCTGTAAAACTTTTGACCTGCATTAAGAGATAAGCAGTATTGAAAACCAGTTTTTGGTATGCTTTTTGAGTGGCTGTATTAGACAGGTTTTGCTGTATGTACTTATAGAAAAAGTGTCATATCTAAGTAAAAATGTCTCATGTGTAATCATTTTCTGAAAAGACGTATTTTCGAAAAGTAATGTTAATTGTCATGCCAGGCCCTACAGAGCAATCATCAGCAAGTCTACTTTCTGACCAAGGAGCCACGCCCAATATTTTGGAGGAGAATGAAACTCAAATGAGTTGACCATGAAAAAATATGTTTAGCATCAGGAACTGGTCTTTGGAGTTTGTAGCCTGCCTGCTCAGCTACAGAGACAAGTTAGATAATTGAAGTTTTTCATGTAGTCCTGGATGTGAATAACAGAGGTGCTGATCAGACTTAGCATATGACCAGGCTTGTGTGAACCTTTCTTGTTTGTTTGCAGGGTGAGAACAACAGAGGCGCTGATCAGACTTAGCATATGACCAAGCTTGTGTGAACCTTTGTTGTTTGCTTGCTCAGCTCAAGAGACAAGTTAGATAACTGTAATTTTCCATGTAGTCCTTGGTGAGAATAACAGAGGCGCATATGAGACTCGACATGTGATTTTCAACAATGTAACATTTTATCAAGTGTACACTCAGACGAGCTTGTGCCTTAGAACCTCAAAATGACGTTCTGTCACTAGCTTAGCACTCATAGAATATTCAAGGAACAAGCAAAGGCTCTGATCAGACTGCGCATATGCGCAGGCTGTTCTGAGGCTTTGCTGGTCGTATTTACCACATTGTTGGACATCTCATGTCTTGGCTCATATATGAAGTAAAAATATCTCTACATATACCTATTGTAAACACAAGAGTTTTAAATAGGGAATATACAATTAAATATAATTAGATAAGGAATTTACAATTAAATACAATTAAATAAGGAATTAACAATCAAAAAGGCAATTTGAAATTTACAAGGCATAAGTTAATTTTTCTGAAAGACATCTTTTAGCTAAATTCAAACCTTTAATGAATAAGAAGGGTTACATGTAAAAACAGAGTGATTCAATTTTTATACCAAGTAGGTTTTACTATAGTGTTTCCAGAACTTAAGTGACCCCCGTTTTTTGCTAATTATTCTTTAATGGTGATTTTAATTGAAAAATAAATTAGAGAAATGAATTAAGATATAGACCGCGTAATTGAATTAATTTTTCCCACATAAATGTGAGTTTTTGTATAGGCTGGAATTAGATGGAATTTTGGTGTGTTTTTGCCGCTTCTCTTTGAATTAGTCCCCAAGTGAACCTCACGATATTAATAAAACATGGCTTTTACGGATCAGTGGAGGAAATTCGTCAGTCTTACAGCATTGTCGTCATAATCTCTTTACTTACTAGTGTGGTCAGCTGATAACCTTTGCAAACAATTAAGACCAAGATCAGACCCAATAGGCATGATTTGGATCCAAACTGCTTGACACTCTACTGATATTACCGGAAAAAAAAATAGAAAAAACAACAACAGCAAAAAAAATTGATTTTGAAAAAAAAAATCAGCAGACGACAAAACCATGGCAAATTACCTCGTAGTCAAAAAGAGTCAATGAATTGAAATGGAATATGCTACATGTACATGCAGGTTTCATGCTGCCTGCTTTCAATATGGCACGGTCTAGGACCCATATAGACTTTTACAATTGCGTGTGTGCATGCGTGTGTGTGTCAAAGTGATGACGAGTGAGGTCTGCGGAATAGATTTTCGTTGAATCAGCGGATATAGATATTCATGTAGGCTAGTATGTATCATCATAGCAATGCAAATATACCACGTGTATCTATAGGGGTACACATGGGTATATTCATAGGGAAAAACAGCTAACTTATTCTTTTGTACAGGGGATTTGGGCTTCATTTACAAATAAGGGCGTCTCCCAAAAATTAGTTTTAGTTACGCGGTGTGCATTTAAATCCACATGCTAAGTGCCGTTCTTCTAGGTTCAATTTAAAGCTGTTTAAAAAAAGAAAAACGGGGGTCACTGAAATTCTGGAAACACATTAGTTTGTTTTTATTCTTTACGTCCCAGTCGGCAATTTTACAGTCATGTCGGGACGGGGTTCCTGAACTGAACTAGTACTAAGCAGAGGATAGAGTGTTGCTCAAGGTGACATATACTCTGAAATTATCAACAGTACAACCTGTCTTAAGCAGACAAACGAAAAAAGACAAAGTATCTTAATGACAAATGGAGTTCGAAAGTATTGCAGAATGCTCCAAAGGGGCATTCTGCAATACGTTTGACCTACTTTAACCAATTATCGGTTCTGAAAACCAATATTCGGTCTTCTTTTTGAGAGGCCGGTTAAATAGGTTTAACTGTATTCAATATTCAATTGTACATTCCAAATTTTAAGTCTTGTATCAGTATCATTACTTTCCTCTAATCATTAAAAATCAATCTCCTATAAACAAAAATGTTACCATATTTAAATGCTTCTAGATAAGAGTGTATTATTTAACTTTCATCTTCCTATTTCTTCAACAAAACATATGTTATCGGTGCTCAAAAGAACCGGCTCCATGAGATAGTTCTTTCGAGCACCTACAAATACATACATGTATTTAAAATTCGAGTTTCTGCTCAAAAACTTTGCGTATCTTTACCTAAGTATTTACACTAAATGAGCCGCGACATAAGATTTCCAACAACGTGGTATGAAAACCAGCAAAGCCTCATATCAGACTGCGCATATGCGCAGTCTGATCAGAGCCTTTGCTAGTCGCTTAAGTAGTCTATGAGTGGTAAGCTACTTACTGAAAACCACTTAAAGTGTCTAAGCTTAAAAGGCTGCACGGGTATTAGACAAAATGTCAAATTGTTGGAAACCACATGTCAAGGCTCATTTATTTTGACAGAAAGCACATATTAATACATAAGTTGTTTCATTTGATTTGATCTTTACGTCCCAATCAACATTTGTTCAGTGGTGTCGGACGGGTCTTCCTGGGTGGAACCAGTACTAAGCAGGTACTAGTGTGTCTGGATCAAGGACGCAATGCAGTGCCACCGATGAGGCTCCAACCTGCAACCTTTCAATTTTAAGTAATGAGCCACTGCGCTCCTGATACATCGTTGTAATAATAAGAGGACCTGAAAGTGCTGCAGCGCTTACTTGATCTCCGTAAGTGCTATGTTTGCGTGTTCGTATCATATTAACATAAACACATTATTATAATAGTAACTTGATCTGGCGTACCGTATCACGACGAGTGGATGAGGTCATGCATGTACTATCGCATCACCCGAGACGCGAAGCGTCGTGGGTTATCCAGTTGTATGACCTCATCCACTCGACGTGATACAGTACGCCAGATTAAGTTACTTCTATAATACAAGTAGCCCAATGTACAACGATCGCTCACCTGGGAGCCAGCATTATGTTTGGAGACACCATAATTTACGATGCTCAAAGGCAGATAACTCCGAACTTGAAACAGTGTCCAGGAATCAATTCAAAGCATAAGATATTATGCCAATTCTAGTTATCTGCAAGTATTAAAAAGATCTGAATAAAATATTCAGAGGCAACCTGGTGAAAGTGTAGTTTTCAGATGCTCAAGGGCAACTAACTCCGTAGTCAGTTATGGGATCTGACCTAAATTCAAACTCATCCATGTTTTTATGTATGCATTGGTACAATGTAACCTACCAGGAAGAAGAAAATCAAATGAAAAATGAAGGTGCTAGAGTGATCACAACATTATACAGCTATATTGTAGACGCTTAAGAGCAGCTAACTCTATAACTGGTGGGATGGGTGTGGCCGAAAATTAAACTCATTCAAACTTTTATGGAAGTCCTTGTTACCTGCAAGAAAGAAGTTACTGTAGATCCATTCAAAAATGAAGGTGCTAGAGTGGTCGCAACAGATTTCCCATTGTAAGTATATGCAGATTTTTTTCTGCTGCTCAAGGGAAGTTAACTCCACAGTCTAAGGTTGGTTCTGCTTTAAATTAATCTCACCCAAGCGTTTATGGTTGTCCTTGTTACCTGCAAGAATTAAGATCGTCAAATCAAAAATGAAGGCGCCAGAGTGGTCACAACATTATCAATTAGTTTTTAAGATGTTCAAGGGCAGCTAACTCCATAATTGGTGATGGGATCTTGACGGAATTCAAACTCATCCAAGTTTTTATAGTTGTCCTTCTTATCTGCTAGAATGAATATGATCTATTTTAAAATGTAAGCACTAGAGAGGTCACAACATTTCTCCCATTATAAGTCTAAGGAGATTTTTATGACGCTCAAGGGCTGCTAACTCCACAGTCCAATGTCTGATCTAGTTGAATTTCGAACCCATCTTAGTTTTTGTAGTTGACCTTGTTACAGGCATGAATAAAGAAGATCCAATCAAAAATGAAGGCGCTAGAGTGGTCACAACATTATCCATCAATTTTTAAGATGTTCAAGGGCAGCTAATTCCTTAATAGGTAATGAGATCTTAAAGAAATACACACTTATCCAAGCTTTTATAGTTGTCCTTCTTATCTGCAAGAATAAAGGAGAACCAAGCAAAGATAAAGAAGCTAGAGTGGTCACAAGGTTTTCCCCATTATGACCCTTTGGGGGCTATCCGTTGCCATGGAAACCAAAGTTCTGATCCGATATGGCCCAAAACCCAATGCAGCCAATACCCCGCCCTGGATGCTCCAGATGAAATTTGATTACGATCAGTCAGCTGACCTCAGAGATATCCATGTTTGAAAGTGTGGACAGACAGACAGACGGACAGACGCCGGCTCGAGTCCCATCCTTTATCCTGAGGCTTCGGCTCTAATTAGCTAAAAATGTTTTTACATACCTTTTTCTGACATTATTCTGATTTTATAAATAGATTTCGTCTTTAATCTACATAAATTGTGGGAACGCATTCCATTACGTTTCGTTTCTCGACGTTACGTTATCATGTTTTCCGTCTGGGTTCGTGCTTGATTTACTTTACGTAACGTTGCTGCAAAACCAGATAACGAATGTTATCCTTGTTTTAAAGGATAGTGAGACGGCATCAAAAAAACTCAATTCGTTTGTCCTGAATTGAGGTTTTCTGATGCCGTTTTACTATCCTTTTGAGCTTTCTATATCAGATGGTCAGAAACAGCAGTTCAAAAGATGTAACATTTATAGGTATATAAAAATAACGTAAGCTCTCGTATATGCACAGGCATTCAAAGCAAATATTCTTAAATGCAATACAACATACATTTTACAATCACATATAATGTTTATAGAAATATGTACTATATACATTGTAATAGGTTTAAAAAGTTATCAATAAAATATTCTAGTTAAGACTCTATTTACAAGTATGACGTTACTCATATAATCTTACATATATACTCATGTCCAATGAAAACGCACCACCTACAAAAAAGACTACATCTTTTTAACGACATAACATTTTATTTTCGCAGTTGCGTCTTATTGTACTGTAGCAATTTCGTAAGCTATTGATGGGTCTTTACAACGGAATGATCACCAATGACACGAGCTGGAAGCATTTAACAAAACAACCATCTAAACAGAAAGTCACACACTAGCCATCGAATGTTTGAGAGTTTTCAAAAGCATTAGTCTCGCATTTTTCTGTGCATACATGTAAATTACAAAGAATCTCTAAAATGATAGCCAGGAATAGTCATCTTACCTTGAAAGCGGCTATAACGTCACGATGTGACGTCACTAGCATCATTTTGACTAGCGCGTAAAATCGAGACATTCAAGTAATCCTTCTTTTACTGATGCAAAATTACGACAAGGTCGTAGCAAGAACATGTCTTTCTCGTATAGCGGGTCGTTAAATCGACGGAGCGTAGGTATCAACGTTTTTTTTATACACGTCAATCTCTAATAACTTGTATACTAAAACCTGAGAGTACTGTGTTGAACTTAATGTTAGATAATACTCACACCAACAAATGAACACAAATTTTGGAAGATTTAAAACGCTAGCGTTGCGAGCAATGGCTGTCGACGCGCTCAAAGTTGACGTCAGTGATGCAGCGTCAATTTGTTAGAGGATTTTGATGACGTTTTGCATGTGTGTGAGTTTGTACGGCGGAAATAAGCCTTGTGTAGAACAATGGGACTATAGAAATCGCAATTAAACATTTTACGTCAAGTTTTGTCGGACTCCGCCATATTTAAGCTTACATAGTGACATTGTTCGCGTTAGTGTAGTGTCAGATGTTGCGTCCAAACTGTCAAAGTTGTGGCGAATGACAGGGGATCTACTGGCTAACAGGAAACGTTTAAACGAGATTCTGTGGGTTTTTTTGTATACGCCAAAAATGCGATTAACGCAATTTGGAGGCTGACGTTATGTCATGTGTTAACGGAGTCACTGAAATTGATTTTTTTGTGTAAAACATTGCATTTGTTGTAAATAATAATTATAAATAACTCAATTTTGCACAGCTTTTGAAAGGCCACAACTATGCGCATCTAAAGAGTGGTGCATTTTCATTGGACATGAGTAAAATTGCAGCAAGATACATTATTGCACCTTTGAGTGATATTCCAATGTTCTACATCAAATATCTCACAATGCATGCTGGTGCAATAAGGCAGTTGTTGTATGGTTGTGTATGTACGGGAGATAATCCACTCGCTAAAAGCTCGTGGATTATCCCCCTTACATACGCACAAACCATACACTTACTTACACTTGTATCACCAATTTCAATTATTTTTCAGAATAGTAAATTAAACGATGTAAGTCTACTTTAATAATATCAGCTTTACAAACTGCGATAAAGTTGGAGCATAGCTAAAATATGTCATTTTCAACAATGTGGCATTATGACAAATATAGACTCAGATGAGACTTTGAAGCCTCTTTTTAGGCATAGAAACTTTAAATGCTGTTCATTCATTAGCCTTAGAGTCATACATGTAGAATATTCAAGCGACTAGCAAAGACTTTGATCAGACTGCGCGTATGCGCAGGCTGATCTGAGGCTTTGCTGGTCGCTCATACCGCATTGTTGGAAATATCCTGTCAAAGCTCAAATATGCGGGTGTACTGCCTTAGGCGCTTGCATCAACCACATGACAGCCAGGGACAAAATGCAATTTTCAAAATCACCGAGAATTTCAAAGATTAAAATGCATCTTCTCATTTATATGACGATTTTCTATCATTTTTAGGCCATCCAACATATTTAAGTCTATATAGTTGAAAACTATTATCTATTCCATGTGGTAATTGCAAAGTCAAATCTCCATCTGTGTTGCGTACTTTGTTTAACTAAACAACAAACGCGAAATAATGGTATAATTTAACAATGTTACACAATATACACTATTTGTAAACTTAAAAATGAAATAGAGTGTTAAGGGGTAATACTTTTGTGGAATAACTTTAAAGGTAATAATTTTGAGGAATAACTTTTGTTCCTTAAGTGTGCATATGGCCCTCAAAGCGAAAAAACATGTCTTCGGTGTTTGCGTGCAACAATAGGCGCAGACACATCCGCGCATTCTGATCAGTGCTATTTTTTTGCTATTTGAAAAGTATTTTATCAACACTGGCTATGAGCGAAATGCCAATACTCTACGTAGACTTTGTAGCTGAGTATGCTGGCATGCGTATGACCAGATAGAAAACCCCGAAGACAAGATTTTTTCACGTCGTGGTCCATATAAAGCCAGAGCACGAGAGAAAATGATTTTGTTGCATAAAAAATATAAAGACATACATTGTAGACCAGACTGTATATCTGGGCAGTCCGATCAGCACCTTCAATTGGTTATTCGATTCATAAAACCTTTTAGCACTAATTCTGCTGAATGCATAGTTTTACAGTAAAACCAGTCTTAAGCGGTCACTCAAAATAGACAGAGTATAGGCCTTTAAGTAGGGTGGTAGCTTAGAGCAGGTCAAATAAATTGCAGAATGCTCAGGAGCATTCTGCAATACATTTGACCTGCACTAAGCTACCACCCTACTTTGAGACCTATATTTTGTCTATTTTCAGTGAGTTGAGCAATTATCCGTCTTTGAAACATTTGTTAGGGACTTCTTGCGGTGGCCGCTTTAGACATGTTTTACTGCATATGGTAGATGTAGCTGAGCAGGCTGATCAGCATATTATCAGGCCATAGTGTACAAAGACAATATTGTCTCACTTTTAGGCAAACATATAACGATTTAGCCTTATTGTCAATGACTACGTCAAACATCTCACTTAAATGATATGATTAAATGATCTTATTAACAAAAGGCCAACTGGCGACACACAATACGCAGGCATGAATGTATAACATGCAAATTCAAAAATATTTGATATGCAGATACAGCTAAAGGAAACAATATTATGTTTAAAGACACTGTGCATCTCTTCAATGAACATCACTCTAACTGCATGCCGTGAAAATTGGCAGTTTTTTTTTTTTTTTTTTTTAAATAGGAATCTCTAAATCAACACATACACTAAATGCCTATAGTACTTTTTAAATAGTCGATCATCAACGTTGAATATCAAGATATTTCTGAGAATGGTCTCCTTCTATATTATGCTCATGTTTGCCGCACATCATTTCACGTGGCTCAAAAATAATAAATAATAATGAATAATATGCCTTTGAGCCACGACGCTAGATACCCATCAATGTGGTATGTGTGACAAGCCAAGGTTCAGATCAGCCTGAGCACACACGCAGTCTAAGCAGAGCTTTTACGAGTTGCTTGAATATATCACTCTAAGGCTACTGACCAAACAGAATTTGCAGTTTCTAGGCTTTAATGGAGGCTATAAAGGCTGGGCCGAGTCTACACTTATCAAAATACCACATTGTTTGAAATCACATTTCGCGGCTCAAAATATCGTTATTACATTGTATCACGTGTGAAATTTTAATCTTTCTATGATGTAGTCTCTATTAAGAATTGAATTGAGATATCCAGCAGTTTCATTTATACTGATTAAATTCATCATATAGGTTCTTACTGTTTAACATCCCAGCCAACAGCTATGTTCATAATGAAACGGTCAATTAGCAACGTTCTCATCAGGACAAGTGATTGTAACTGTCTTACTTGAAACAGTGGTAGGGAGAGCATTTGAATCTGATTCAGCAGTTAATTGATGTTATCAACGCCCTTCTTGAATTAGACTCTGAGACACAGGCGGATCCAGAACATTCCGTCAGGGGGGGGGGGGGGAGGTCCTGACAGAGTCGATTAAGTCAAACCATCAGCGCATTTCACAGAGGGCCATACGAACCTTCCCCAAGAAGGGTCCAATTGCTTCTCGAGGAAGGTCCGTTCCATGTATTTCTAAGGAAACCTATAGCCACTTGTGATTTTCCAAGGGGGTCCAGACCCCCAGCTCCCCTACCCCCTTCACTTTGGATCCACCCATGACAAATGATATACTTGGCACCCATGACCAATGACATACTTAGATAAGCATCTCTTGTGTGGTTTGAAGTCTTCAACCATGTCTATAGTTGGTTGTAACTATCCAATTTTACATAAGTTGAGTTTGAGAGCAGGAAAGGCTCGGGAGAGATTGTGCATATACGTAAATCCATAAATAATTTTAAACATGCATGCTAGAATATCGAATGTGGACAGGTATCTCATAATAACCATCCAGGTACCTCATGTTGGTAATAACCATCACGGTATTTCATGTTGGTAATAACTATCCAGGTATCTCATGTTGGTAATAACTATCCAGATATCTCATGTTGGTAATAAACATCAATGTATCTCATGCCGGTTATAACCATCCAGGTATCTCATATTGGTAATAAACATCCAGGTATCTCATGTTGGCTATAACCATCCTGGTATCTCATGCTGGTAATAACCATCAAGGCATCTCATGTTGGCAATTACCACCCAGGTATCTAATAATGGTAATAACCATCCACGTATCTCATTTTGGCAATAACCATCCAGGTAACTCGTGTTGGTAATATTCACCCAGGCATCTCGTGTTGGCATAAGTCATCCCTGTATTTCAGGTTGGTAAAAACCATCCCTTTAATTCATCTTAGTAATAACAATCCAGGTATCTCATGTTGGTATATGGGAGCGCAGTGGCTCAGTGGTAGAGTGCTTGACTCGAGACAGAGGGGCCGCGGGTTCGAGCCTCACTGGTGTCACTGCGTTGTGGTCCTTGAGCAAGACACATTTATCCTAGCTTAGTACTGGTTCAACCCAGGAAGACCATCCCGCATAACTTAAAGATTGTTGAGTGGACGTAAAGAATCACATCAAACAAACAAAAATCATGTTGGTATAACCTTCCAGGTATCTCATGTTGGTAATTACCATCCATGAATATCATATTGGTAATAAACATCCAGATATCTCATTTTGGTAATAACCATCTAAGTAGCTCGTGTTGGTAATAACTACCTAGGTATTGCATGTTGGTAATAACCATTTAGGTATCTCATGTTGGTAGTTAACATCCAGGTATCTCATGTTGGAAATAACAATCCAGGTATCTCATGTTGGTAATAATCATCCAGGTAGCTCGTGTTGGTAATAACTATCCAGGTAGCTCGTGTTGGTAATAATCATCCAGGTAGCTCGTGTTGGTAATAACTATCCAGGTAGCTCGTGTTGGTAATAATCATCCAGGTAGCTCGTGTTGGTAATAACTATCCAGGTAGCTCGTGTTGGTAATAATCATCCAGGTAGCTCGTGTTGGTAATAATCATCCAGTTATCTCATGTTCGTAATAATCATCCAGGTAGCTCGTGTTGGTAATAACTATCCAGGTAGCTCGTGTTGGTAATAATCATCCAGGTAGCTCGTGTTGGTAATAACTATCCAGGTAGCTCGTGTTGGTAATAATCATCCAGGTAGCTCGTGTTGGTAATAATCATCCAGGTATCTCATGTTGGTAATAATCATCCAGGTAGCTCGCGTTGGTAATAACCATCCAAGTATCTCATGTTGGTAAACACCACCCAGGTGTCTCGTGTTGGTAATAACCATTTAGGTATCTCATGTTGGTAATAATCATCCAGGTAGCTCGCGTTGGTAATAACCATCCAAGTTTCTCATGTTGGCAATTACCACCCAGGTTTTTCATGTTGGTAATAACCATCAAGGTTTTTCATGTTGGTAATACAAATCAAGGTTTCTCATGTTTGTAATAAACATCAAGTTATTTCAATTGGTTGTGACCATCTAGGTATCTCATGTTGGTAATAACCATCCCACTATCTCATGTTGGTAATAACCATACAGGTGTCTCACGTTCGTAATACTCATCCAGGTAGCTTGTGTAGGTAGTAACCATCCGTGTATCACGTGTTGGCAATAACTGTCCCGTTATCTCGTGTTAGCAATAACCACCCAGGTATCTCGTGTTGGTAGTAACAATCCTAGTATCTCGTGTTTGTAATTACCATCCATGTATTTTTATGTCAGTAATAACCATTCATGTGTTTTCATATTTGTAATTTCCATCAAGGTATTTCATGTATGTTATAACCATCGAGGTATTCTGCGTTTGTAATAACCGTCCTGACGATTAAATATTTAAAAATACGTGCTAGAAGCCTATCATTCTTTTTGTGGGTCATAGACAAACAGCGGAGACCAAGATCAGACGCCGCAGAATGCGGCGTCTGATCAGGGTCTCCACTGTTTACTCACAAAATGTTCTATTAGAATTTGAAAAAGAATGAAAAATACCACCCAACACCTCTAAAATTTGAAATAGACTCGTCCTACCGATAGAGATGGGAAAGTTCATTCGGCTTAAATGGGTTAAGTAGGGGAACATGTCTCTCCCGTAGCCATAGGTATCCACTCTTCCATATCGTGTGTTTGTAAGCAGGGAAGTCTCTGGTGGGATTGCACATATGCGTTTATTCAATAAAAACATGCCTACAAATTTACGTTTGTTAGTTTTGATTCTTTACATCCGAGTCAACATTTATCAGTCATATAGGGACGGGTCTTCCTTGGTCGAACCAATACTAAGCTGCGGTCAAAATGTCTTGCTCGAGTACAATATATAATGAATCCATCGGCGGTTAGACTCCATCTAGCAAACATTCGATCCCAAAGTTTAACGTTCGATCAACTGAGTCACTATGCTCCGCATACAAGTTTATGTAGTATCTTCATCTTATATTTCATACTCAATGATTGTGAGAAGACACTCTGGTAAGACTGCGCATTAGGAAAATTGTAGCATTACATGCATGCGGTGCATCTATCGTGCGGTTTTAACCAAGCACACTGTTACATACTATTTTATGTAAGCCAGGATGGCTTTGACGAGACTGCGCATATGCAAATATATAATGTTCCATTTTAATCAAGAATGTGATGCATCTCGTGTTCGGTTTTAACGAAACACACTCTTTCATACTATTTCAAGTGAGTAGGGATGGCTCTGACGAGACTACGCAAATGAGAATATATAATATTCCATTTTAATCAAGCATGTGATGCATTTCGTGTGTGGTTTTAACCAAACACACTCTTTGATGCTTTTTTAAGTGATTAGGGATGGCTCTGACGAGACTGCGCACATGAGAATATATATTATTACATTTTAATTTTGTATGTGATGCATCTAATGTTTGGTTTTAACCAAAACACTCTTTCATACTATTGCATGTGAGTAGGTCGGATGGCTCTGACTAGATTGTGCAAATGCAAATATGTATCATTTCATTTAAAACATGCGTGTAGTGCATCTCGTGTGTGTTTCAACAGAACCACTCTTTCATACTATTTGTTGGTGGACAAGGAAGGCTCAGATGAGACTGCGCTAATGCGCAGTCTCGTCTGAGCCTTCTCTGGTCGCCTATGTGATACTTATCAGCAGTCTTCGTTTTTTTCTATATTTTATTTCATCTGATATACTAAAAGATTCTTGTTGTGACATCCAAGTATAATAGTGTTGTCCGACTGTCTGTACGCTACTGAGCATGGATAAGAGACACCGTCCTGTGATGTAAGTAAAGTACAACACTTGGTGCCATCAGCCCTGATAACTTGTACATTATCGGACCAACAGCCACACACAATGGTATTCCCTCCTCCATCAACACATACACCTGCCGGGTAACTTAACTTTTCATCTTTATACTGGTACACAACAGTTCCATTAGACATCATACATGATACAGTATGTGTGTCCCAGTCAGTTATAAACATCTTCCTGGTGGAGGGACATACTGTAATATAGAATGGACTGGTAAACATAGACGGCTTCTTGCCTGGCTGTCCTAGTCTATGTGTAACAGTACCATTCATACCTAGAACCAGTACTTCTCCCTCCCCAGGGTTGTTGTTACATGTCACATATATAAGGTCCTCTACCACCTGTACACCATAACACATCCTGTCAACGTTGATAGATCGACCTCGCTTCAGTGAAGGCATTACCTGTATGAGTTGTAGCTTCTTCTTTTCTGGTATAGTGACCATAACATTGTTGCTGTTGACTGGTGACACATCCCATGGCCAGGAGTCCAGATGAAGACGTTCTTTGACAGTGAACGTATTACTTAGTAATATAAGATTGGAGTTATGACTGCTGTCACAAAGAACTACCCCACCATCAGGCATAAATGTACAGCCCTTTATATCTGGACGGTGACTGTCACTTGGCAATTGAATATTAACCTGACGTGAACTGTCTACTGCCAATTCTGTAAATAGTGTATTAGTATTCTGAGATGATTTTTGTTTTATTTGACCTGTTAATTGTCCTAGTTGTTTAACGGTTTTTAGTAAATTTCGAAGCTCTTCATAACTTTTAAAGGTTAAATCAGGTGATACACTTTCTTGCTTGAAATCGTTTAATAAGCTCTCATAATTTTCGATACGATGCGACACTTTACAATGAGCGGCAAACATGTTTGCTTTCTTTGATGTTGCCTGTGCCTCGACAAGAAGGGTTTTGTCTGCTGTGAGAGATTTTAAAGTTGATGAGCAGGTTTCAATATGATGGCTGATTTCTTGTTTGTATCTTGCTTCATGGATCTCTGATTCTTTGACTACCTTATCTTCTAATATATCTAAATAAGAATTCAGTTCTTTTCGAAAAGTCTGGATATCTGATTTACATTGAGTTGTCATAGTCTGCACATGTTTTAAGTCAGTAGTTCTATTACGAATAAACGACTCCATTTCCTTCTTCAATTTGGCTACTCTCCGAATAACTTCTTTCAACTGATTTTTAGAGAAAGAGTGACTTTTCTCACTAAAGGTTACGGTTTGGCATTTTCTGTGTTTGAGAATGTTACAATTCGTGCAAAATGCTTGATCATGATCAATACAATAATAAGTGATAGGAGATGTTTGAACGCAGTCACATGACATTATAACTGAATCACTAACCGTGGATGTTTGCATACCCGACATATCTTTTACATCTAAGAGTTTATGATTCCGTGACATCTTCTGTCCCTTGTGAGATTCTGTACATAGATGACACATATATTCCTTACAGATACTACAAAATGCTATAGCTTCTCTGTTCACACCTCTATAATCACAGGGCTCACAGGTATAGGTATATACTGCATCGGATCCAACATGGAGAGATTGAGCTCCGTCAACTGACGCCATACTGTAAGAGAATGATAAGAAGAAAATGACAATTCATGATATTTTTGTATTGATTGTATCTTCTAAGACGAGCCTGTGCGTCCGCGCAGTCTCGCCAGAGCATTTACTGCTCGCATAAACAAAGCTTAAAGATCGATAATGGCTCAAATAAACGATTAGTCTTAATCCTAATTGGATAACTAACACAATGGCGTAGCTAGATTGCTGAAAAGGGAGACTACTGGATAAAGGGGTAATTCTTTTCAATTGCGCCCCTTTCCAAAATGGGAACTTCTCTTTAAGGAAAGAATTTGCTCACAGAGGGAGCGAATTCTTTCCTTTAAGAGCAGTTCCGTATGGTATGGTAAATCAATTTTACCACATAAGGTGACCTTGAGAGTTACTATTTTTATTACGCACGTGCGTATCTGCGTAATGGGCGCTACGCCAATAATACGCATGCACGTTTTAGTATGCATTTACGAGCATGCAATAAATACCATTTTCTCATGACCTTCGTCTTATATTAAAACTCATACATGTACGGTTGTCAATGCTTAACTCTTTGCCTACTAGTGTCGTCTACTGCTAACCTTTGCAAACATATTGCATCCAGATCAGACCGACAGAAGGTAGGTCCTGATCTGAATCCAAACTGTTTAATACTCTGAAGGTATTTTTGTGGAATAATTTTTCGGAAAGTACATTTTGAACAAAAAAATCAGCAAACGACAAAAAGGCATGCAAATTTACCCAGTTTGCAAAGAGTTAACCACCCCTTGTACTTGTATAGTTTTCAACAATAACGGTTCAATGGGTTCCATCAACTGAGAAATTTCTAAATGAGTGAGTTGGTCGCAAAAGATGAGACTAGTGTTTAACGTGTTTTGTTTCTTTTAATTATCTAAGGTGCGAAGAATACTATTGGAAAATCTACTATTTTCAACTATTGAAGAGAAATAACTCAAAAAATTGCAATTTAGAGTTACACGTTGTGTGCTTTGCAATTTTGCATGCTATCGCATGTGTTTTACATTTATTTAAAATTTCATGAAAATATGAGTTACGTTGGAGAACAATAATTAATTATTAATATGCAATACCAACGTACTTCATTCTAAAGGACAGAAATTAAAAATACGATTTATTGAGCTCTGCATAAAGCCACATATAATTATTTAAAAAAAAGGCTACAGAGTGTCTAGAATAAAAATAGACCTATCAACTTTCGACTCCAAAGTTCGGTAACTCAAAAATATTCAATCTGAAATTATTGCCTTTAAATTCTGAACGATTTCATATGTTAAAGCTGCATAGTCTGTAACTTTTGATCCTTTAATTTTAGAACTAATGTTTCTATTTTTCAAGAACACAGTAAAAAAAGCTAAAATTCAGGTATACGTTTTACCAATTTCGTAAATCTTAACAAATTATCAGTATCAAAACAACAGCATTTATGTTAAAATTAACTATCTTTAATTATTGGAGGGACGCAAATAATTACCAACACACCTGTTTTTATAAGATAATTCACTTTTCCGTGCAGTTTTCAGCTATAGTGAACAGATTTATTGTGAAAACATAACTTAATTCTACTTTTACAAATGATTAAAAAAGAAAATAAAAAAAAATCGAAATATCTTTATAGTTGCAGACTATGCATCTTTAATCTACATTGATATAAAGTTAATTAAATATATGAGAAAAGTATACAGTAACAGAGGCACGACAACATCACATAATCTAAAGGTACCAATTTCAAAGAGTCATGTCCACCCCTATTAACAAAGCAATGCAGAGATACCTTATTTGGGATCTGCGCTCAGGTGAAAGTTTCATTGAGACAATACAGAGAGTTACTGTATTTAGGATCTATACGTTGTGGTTATTACAGATACAGCTATTTTCAATAATCCAAGGACCATAACACAATAAGTATCTAGAGATATAGTCCTTGCATTTTGCACCTTGTCTATCAACGTTTTATGAAAGCTTGAGCGACATGAACACTTTAAAGCTACTGCATACACAGTGACCCGGAGGCTGGCGCCTTTGTTATAATTGTACAGTTACATGGCATTCAGATCAACCGTAATATACACGACCCGTGGTGAACGTAGATATTAGTAATTTTAAGTTAAAAAGTGTGTACTGGTCAGACTGCGCAAAGACTGGAGAAAGGGTGTGATTCATTGGATCATAAATTGGAGCTACTGTTATACATTTCGCCTGAGATATGTATTGTATGTCCTTCTTGCTGTAACTAATTTTAAGATATTCCAGTATAGGGGTCCAAAATATCAGTTTTGAGTTTAAGATATATGAGCAAATTACAGCTAGTAAGAGTTGTAGGGTGGGTGTTTCTTCAAGTTGGAATGAATGTAAATCTAAGGAAATATTAAACAAACCTGCTTGCGTTTAAGGACATTGCGTTAGCTGCAGTTGTCAGCTGTTTTCAATGAGCACCAAAGATGTCCTGTTTGCCAAGAGATTTTACAAAGAAGGTTATTGGTTATATTGCATAAAAACCGTGTCGCACACTATTAACAGCAGTGTTTTAACGGGTAATTCACGTATTGTTGATGCACGGCTTTTGAACTTTATATATGCGCATTCTAGGCTGTCACAAAAATTGACGTAATCAAAAGTAACGTGCTTAGAAATGAACGCAATTTAGTGACGTTAGAATGACGTAGGTCTTTACTCTGGAACAGGTGTTTTCAAAACCGACAAATCATGCATGCTTTTGCGCGCCATTAAAGTAACACAAAAATGAACTTTTCGAAGGTTTTTTCCAAAGTTTACAAGTGACAAAATGCACTTTATGCAATAATAACGATCAAACATGGTTTTCTGTTACACTAAAATCTGCTAGACCCCTCGGGGTCGTTAAAACCCTCGCCTTTCAGGCTTGGGTTTCAAAACCACCCTCGGGGTCTAGCAGATGTTAATGCATAGAAAAACATGTTTGATCCCCATATTAAAGTGTCCCCTTTGATTTTAAATATTGTGTTATATTGATCTACAGATTGAAATTAAGTGATAGGGCTAGTTTCATGTCGCTAACTTTCGGTTTCTATACAAATTGTGGTGGGGTAAGTGTCTTTTGACTAATGAAAAAAGTATTATGGGGAGATAACAAACATTCCACTGGCACCTAGTGTTGGGTCAAAGGGGCTTTATTTTTTAATCCGCAATGTTTTGACTCCTGTGTGGAGTAACACAAGGTAGGAAGTGAGTTTATGTGCCTATTTGTTGACTAATTTATTAACTTAAAAAAGTATGCGCCCCATTACCAGTGTCTAGACATGGTTTAAAGGTATAAGTATTCAAAATTTGATCAAAATATACCATAAGGTGCAAGAGTTATGAGCATTTTTACTAAAAGCCTAGACCAGCTAAAATGATGCTCAGCGAAGACTCATCACCATTTTGAATGCAAGTGGCTGGGCAATGTTGAAACTAGAAATGTGTCCAGGGGACACGGATGACCCAGCTGTTGCAAAATTCGCATGTTCACACAAACAAAAGCAAATAAAAAAAATAATGAACAAAGAGCAATCACTCTGCAAGCTACCAGATGATAAGATCAATTAAAACTTGAGCAAGACATTCTGATGAAAAGCATTATGTCGAAGTTTCCTTAATTTCATTTGAAATTTCGTAAGTTAGAGATTAAACATCGCAAATAATCGCAAAATTTTACTAACAAAGGGCAATACCTCCTGAAGGAATATTGCGATATATACTATGTGAAAACTTTGGAAAGACATTTAGGGACTTAACTTTGTAAATAAGTTTGATAACGTTCTGATCAAAATTACTCGATTTATACAGTACAGTATTTCATCCAAGAAAGGACCTCGACAGTCTCCTACTCGATCTGTTCAGACTTTGACAGCCTGTGGTTAGGATAAAGCATAATTGACAAGTTCAACTAATTTTTGTGCTTAATTTAAACCCTTACATTTAGTGCACCTAGCAAACTAAATTGTTTTGAAAATATTGCATAATTATGCCAGGACATCAAGGTTAAGGAGGTGGGGGTATTTTTTGTAAACAAATTTTATTTTACAGAAATTCAAGTTTCGCCTTGTTTTCGCCTAAAGACATGGAAATATAATATTTGCGACATAAAACTTGTGATGAAAGTGATGTGTTTGCATAAAATACATGTGGAGTGGATTTCATCGTTTCTTCTAAATATGTATGTTGTCCATGACTTATGACTATTACCTGTTTTGTTTCAAGTTCAGGCAGTTTGACTTGTTCACTGTGGTGTATCATACTACAAACTGTATACACTAGAGTCTAGATAAACAAAGTTTTGAGTGTAAAATAGTATTTTTTTTACCCATCAGATTTAATCTATAATATGGTGCTTAAAAAACCGTCTCATTGAGGCTGTTCTTTTGAGTACCCACAACATATGTTTTGGTTGAGAAATAAGACAGTTAATTACTTTATGCACAATCATAACAAAAGCCCTGATACATGCATTGTAAATTGATATTCACCTACAGGTTTGTACAAAATTAGTCCCTAATAAGTTTTTAATGATAATTTGTTTTTTGAGCAGTTTGACAGCGCCCCCCCCCCCCCCGTGACCAATCATGCCATTTGTATATGATGATTCAAATGTAATACTACAACTGTATACAAAAGGATTAGCGCGGTCACGGGGGGAGCATTTTGGTAAAACTTTTTCTATTTTCTATGTGGTAAATAGCAAAAACAGGGTTTCCAACCTATATTTTTTGATTGGTAATTTTCCTATGAAAAAAAACACTTTTGCGGATAATTTCAGGGTAGAAATTACTATCCTTTTCATGAAAAAATATCGTTTTCTTTGAAACTTTTCTTTGGCCGTTTTTATGGGCAATCGTTCATTAAGACTGTCCGAGGTCCTTGTGAGTTTTCATAAACAAAAGGCATTAACTCATGATGGCATAAGGCAATATAGACCATCATCAAACTCTGGAAAAACATCATGGTATTCAACATTGCGAACTAATTTAATAAAGTTGTGATCAAAATAACTGCACTTAGAAACCGTACACCATCGAAAATCGTGTTTTTTATGAACAAAGGCAAATTACTCCAGAAAGCTTAGTGCAATATGAGCCATTATTGTACTTGAAGAAGACATTATAAAACTAAATAATGTGACCAAGTTTCATAAAATTCTGATCAAAACTATTACACTTAGAGAGCGGATGTCGTTTCAAACAGTAAATTTCCAAAAACAAAGGCCATAACTCATGAAAGTATGGTGGGATATGGACCATTATCGAATTTGGAAAAGACATTGTAGTACTAAATAATGTGACTAAGTTTTACAAACTATTCAACTTAGAGAGCGGACATCATTTCAAATGGTAAATTTTAGAAACAAAGAGCCATAACTCAGGATGACAGTGTGCAATATACATTATCGACCTTGAAGATGCCATTATGGTACTAAACAATGTGACCAAGTTTCACAAATTCTAATCAAAACCATTCAACTTAGAGAGCGGACATCGTTGGGAGTGACGTACGTATGTGCAGACAGACGTACGTACAGACGGACAGTGGCAACACTTAATGCACAGGCCATTGTCCTGGCGGGGGCATAATCAATAGGTATGCAAAATGTGATCTAACTATAGCATGTGGTTCAAGAGTTATGAACAGTTGCACTAATAGACCATAATCGGGCTTACTGATGCTAGGGCAAAGCCTTGTCCATCAAAAAAGGCTATTACGCATGCCAGTGGTTGGACAATCTTGACATGCATATGTATGCAAAATTTGATCAAAATATGGCATGTTGTTCAAGAGGTAAGAGCATTTTAACTAACTGCTAATAGACGGAAGGCAGATGGACTCACAAACGACAGACGGACAGACTCACCCAGTGATTATAGTGCACACCTACAGGTCGTGCATTTGTTCAAGTTCTTCAATGGCGTTTTCTCTTACTGTTGGTAGCTTAAATGTCAGTATATACCAATGGTGTATATGAAATGAATTGACAGATCCATAAATACCTTTCTTTTAGAATTGATGTAACACACAGTTTCAGGTAGACTTTCTTCTTTTCTTTGAAACCTGCAATACATTACTTTTTATTATATGACTGGAGAGAATCCTGCTTCCTGATTGGCCCTATTTGCCTTCATAAATCTCTACATCTACCCAAAAACTGGTCTAAACTGGCCCATAGGTTGACATAGGATGAAAACCAGCTCAAACTAGTTTTCAGAGGCTTGTATTTTTTGAATTTTTTCTTATATCACTATCTAGAGAGCTAAAAGCAGCATGGTGAATATGAAATTAGCATGGTCTACATGCAATTGACCCGATTTGCTGCTTCAACTCCCAACAGAAAAAATAAAGATGTATTTATTAATTTAGTATTAAGTATTGTTTTGTTTGTTCATTTTCCTTTGTTTGAATAAACAAAACAAGTGATTTATAATATAAGAGTTGCTAAAATTTATGAGAAGGTCATTCGGTTGAACAAGAATCTAGTTACAAAAATGAAAGTAGAAAATATTCAGTCACAGTTGAAAAAACATATAATACAATAGTATACAAGAATTGACTGATGTCGACATGTGTTTTAATATATAATGTTACTAGACATAAACAGCAACATCGACGAAATCTTGGTCATGGCTCATGCCTTGGACAGTCTCGAATTTCTTTTTCATGATGACTAAGTGCTTACATTCAGTTAAAAGAGGGTAAGATAGGTAAGATCCAGATTTACAGCAAATCATGCAAGTTTCGTGCTGAAAGCAGACCTGTTTGCGGTTTGTGATTGTGGTATTTCCTGATCATACTCACTTACTCTTTCTGTTAAGGAAAGTTTCTATGATGTATATTTTAGTAACTAATATTAAATTGGAAAAAAACCCAACCAATGAAACTTGTAGTTGTATTGACTCAAGTGAATATGGATCTAGACCAATCAAAAGATGTTTATTTATAGGTTATATATCAATATACAATTATTGACTCATGTTATGGTGGACATGGAGTGTCATTGAACAGTAAACGGCATATTGACCGACGCGGAGTGGAGGTCAATATGATTAAGTTTACTTTCAATAACACTCCATATCTACCAAAACATAAGTCAATAATTGTTTTATTATAAAATAAATTGATGTAATGCATTTCCTGTCATTTTATACCATTAAAACCATTGAGTTACGGATGGACAATGCAGAATTACTTGACGTTCTGACGTCACTTCCGGTAAACTATACAATATTACCTCGTGCCTTGTGCTTTGCAACGTCACGTCCGGCAAGCCATGCAATATGTAGTTTTATTGACTTGAGTGATTCTGTATCTGGGCCAATCATGATATGTTTATTTATAGATTATATAATAAAATGATTTTATCTACCTTTAAAAGCGATATTAACCTCAGCCTTGCTGCCTCGATAAATACCCCTTTTAAGGTTAGATATATCCTCATTTCTATCTCATTAAGGTCAATACTTTTACAATATTAAGTAAGAAAAAGGCAAAGATTAGGAAGTGATACAATCAAGCACCACACCTGACACAGGACACAACATGGGAAAGTGACAAAAACACAATAAAACATCACATTTTCCCAGCAGGTGGCCACAAGGCTGCAATGAAAAGACAAGAAAATAAGACAAACGAGAAACAAAATAACAAAAATGATCTACAAAAGAAGTACCACCTTGGAACAGTCAGTAAAATTACTATTTAAGACCTAGTTAGTTCTCTTTTAGGTTCTCATTCAGCCAATACGTTTGTTTGTACATATGAGTGTTTTGTGAATATGGTACTAGGTGGGGCTTTACTCATTGCCTAACGGGTAACTATGTATGCTTTCGGCCGCATGAAGTTTTTTTTTAAAATCAAGCTTTTCAAAAATTTGTTCTGGAATAGGGTCAGGGTGTCAGAACAGTTTGGATCCAGATCAGGCCTAACAAAACGTGGGGCCTCATCTTGGTTGAAACAGTTTGAAAATATTATCAACAGATGATACTATTTGGCACGAGTTAAAGATATCCAGCATTGTTTAATATACAATATATTTGACCTTTACATCTGAGTTTAAGGTCATATTGGTAATCTGATAACTTCGTGGGCATCAACAGAATAAAAAATACTTGTGCTAAATATGAACACTCTCTTGCGATAACTGATCGAGGAGTATAAAGTAAAAGTGGTTAGTTAGATTATAAGTATATTTGACCCTTAAGTTTGACTCCAAGGTCGTATTGGTAATCTGAAACCTTTGTTGGTATTTAGATACCAAAACAATTGTACTAAATATAAAAATTCTCTTCCAATAACTGATGGAGAAGTAGAAAGTACAAGCCACTAGTCAGATTTTAAGTATATTCGACCTTGAACTTTGACTCCAAGGTCGTATTGGTGTTCTAAAGCCCTTGATGTTATCTACAAACCATGGCAAATCATTTGAACACTCTTCATCAAAATTGATAGAGTAGCTTACGCTAGAAGCTATAAACCTAATTTTAAGTTTATTTTACATTGAACTTGGTTCTAAGGTCATATTGGTAAGCTGAAACAATAGACGTAATCTACAGACCACAGGCAATTAATTTGACAAATATGAACTCTTACGGTCAAAAAATGAGTATTTTTGTCACAGTCTCTAAAAAGTAAGTGAGTATGATCAGAAAATACCACAATCACAAACCACAGACAACCCCATGGCACTGCGAGGAAGAGCCACTCAACCATCACGAGACACCAGGAAGACAAATTAAACAAAGTAACCAGCTCTCTCTTCCCCATCAAGATGATTGCAATACTAGAACCTTGAACTTTAACTCCATGGTCTTAGCTGACAATATTTGCTGTAATTTACACAAAATAGGCAATCACTGTGGTGCAGATGAACACCCTCTATCAAACAGTGTAAAATACTGTAATCATCGATTTATTTTTGAATAAACATATTTGAATTTAGTATATTTTGCGACACACACTCGCAAAAAAATCTAAATTCAAATAAAACTTTTTAATCACGTGGTTTTGGCGGGTGCATGACGTTTGTATTTGGCTTTGTGGTTTTCTTTAGCTCTGGCAGCCTTTTGTTATTGATCCCTTTTAGCTCGTTAAATTAAGTATCTCTCTGTGATGATAATTATCAAAATTGAAGAGCATACGTGACAGCTGAATAATGAAAGCGTTTTGAAAAAATCTGAACCTTTGGTGAAGTGTGGGTCATAAAATATATATAGACCCCAACACCTGTTGTATGGCTGCCACTATTATTGTTAAAGTTACATTTGATGTTGCTCATATTGCGTGCTGTATTAGTAATTAACACCTATAGCTGTAAATGTATTGTTTGAAATTGCTTAGTAGGAATATATTTGACCCCAACACCAATAGCTGTGTCTACCTCTGTTGTTGTTGTTATTGTATTGTTTGTTGTTGCTCACATTGTACGTGGGGGTGAGTATTTGGTCCTGGTTTCGTTATGTAGATGTTTTGTGTTTTTCTACTTTGATAATAGTAGCTATGATAATTATCATATCTGTGTCTACCTCTGTTGTTGTTAATGTTCTGTTTGATGTTGCTTACATAATGTGCTGTATTAGTAATTAACACCTATAGTTGTTAATGTAGTGTTGGATATTGTTCAGTAGGAATACAAGTTGACCTCAGCACCAATAGCTCTGTCTACCTCTGTTGTTGTTGATGTATTGTTTGTTGTTGCTCACATTGTACGTGGGGGATAGAATTTGGTCCTGGTTTTGTTGCGTGAAGGACTATCTGGTGGTGCTCTATTGCTATTTGTTTATGCTGCGTCCTTATACGCATTCTGTCTGTGTGTGTGTTCATTAAAGTAAGGGCGTAGGGTCTGATGAGTCTGTGTGTTTGTATTAGCTCGTCTGAGCCTTCGCTGCACAGACTTGCAAGAGGGTCACTGATGAAGCCTGAATGGCAGGAACTAGCTAGTCTGGCCCAGGAAATATGCACACTCTAGTTTCAGTTCTTTGGTGCAGTCTTTGCTTCTAAAGGATACCTTTTTAAGAACATATTTGCAACAAGAACCAAAATCGAATGAACTTGCTCATCTTTGTTTAATAGACATACAAACACTTGTGGGAAACAATATGAGACGGCTCATCAATGTTTAAAAGACATACAAATCACTAGTGTGAAACAAGATGAACTGGCCCATCACTGTTTAATAGACATACAAATGAACAGTGTGAAATAAGATGAAATGGCACATCAATGTTTAATAGACATACAAACACTAGTGGAAAACAAAATGATCTGGCACATCAATGTTTAAAAGACATACAAATCACAGGTGTGAAATAAGATGAACTGGCACATCAATGTTTAAAAGACATACAAATCACCAGTCTGAAAAAAGATGAACTGGCACATCAATGTTTAAAAGACATACAAAAACTAGTGGAAAACAAAATGAACCGGCACATCAATGTATACTAGACATGCAAACACTAGTGGAAACAAGATGAACTGGTTCATCAATGTTTAAAAGACATACAAATTAACAGTGTGAAATAAGATGAACTGGCACACCAATGTTTAAAAGCATACAAACACTAGTGGAAAACAAGATGAACTGGCTTATCAATGTTTAATAGACATACAAATCACTAGTGTGAAACAAGATGAACTGGCTCATCGATGTTTAAAAGACATACAAACACTAGTGGAAAACAAGATGAACTGGCTTATCAATGTTTAATAGACATACAAATCACTAGTGTGAAACAAGATGAACTGGCTCATCAATGTTTAATAAACATACAAATCAACCAGGGTGAAACAAGATAATCTGGCAGTTCAATGTTTAGTAGGCATACAAATCACCAGTTTGAAATAAGATGAACTGCAGTGATTTTGTTACCTGCGCATCCTGCATCTTTTGCACATAAGTTTTTATTTTAGCGAGTCCCAGCGAGTCCCTGGATGCAATAGTATGGCAGACTTGCCATTCAAAATAGTGTTTTGGACTCATTAGATTGCAGTTGGGACTCATTGATATTGGAAACAGCGAGTCCCAGGACCCATAAGCCCAAAATTGTAAATGAATCACTGGAACTGGCACATTAATGTTTAAAAGACATACAAATACTAGTGGAAAACAAGATGAAGTGGCTCATGAATGTTTAATAGACATACAAATCGCTAGTGTGAAATAAGATGAACATGTTCATCGATGATTAATAGGCATACAAACACTAGTATGAAACAAGATAAACTGGCTCATAATGTTAAATATATATACAAACCTATGTGTGAAACAAGTAGACTACATTGTTAAAATGTGACGTATATCTAGTATTTTACAGTGAACAAAGTGGTAAATTCTCACCTTTGTAAAATTATCTTTTCATATAATGACTCTAGTATTGAAACCGTCTCTGTATAACTTCTTGCTCCTGGCTTGCTACTAGATGTTGTAATACAACTGAAAGACTCAGAAGTTGAACCAGTAAATCTCTCTACACTAGGATCTGTTAACTCTATATGGCTATGAGTGGATATTTTACTTCCGTTACGCTTGTTTACTTGACTGCCACCTTCTTGCTGCAAAAAATACACACTTTATTATCAAATATGGTTGGTTTCAGCACTAGAACAGTCATTTAGTGGTAATTGACTATGTCGCTTAGAAAGTAACACCAAAATGTTTTTATAAGATCAGAAAAAAACAATCATTGACAAACTTTAACAAACTGACGCTATGAACTGCACATAAACAAGGAGGGCTTGAGCACAGAGGATGAAGAGGGACACACAGAGGCCGGAGGCAGTTTAAAGAAGCGATATGCATCAGATTGCACACATAAGTCATTATGTGGGATGAGGGGAAATTGAGTCTCTTCAGGAACTACACTGTAAAAATAAATCTTATTGTACACCAGCAAACTACCACTGCTATTGGTCTAACGTTTCAACAACTTTACAAAATAAGAGCATTTAGATTGTTTTGAACCGTTGAATAACTATAAAAATAACAGATAGAATTTTTTAATTTTCGTCATCACTGGAAAATATTTGGCCTCAAATTAGTTTCAGGGGAGAGAAAGATTATGTTTACACAAAAAAAAGAGATGGTACCTAGGCTCCCAACTTTTTGATGTTAATGTATTTACTAGGGTAAGATGACCTGGCTCAATATTGTTTAATAGAATTACAAGTAGCTAGACTAAGAGTAAAAAAAGTAAACTTAATGTTAAAGGCTGAGGCACAAGATTTATACATGGCCACATATACATCTCCTTCATCGCATACAACTAATACACTGTTGAACTTGTTTCCTATGAATGAGATTACCTTTATTTCAGTTAAATCGTTATTTTTTAACCAATACACATTTTTAGAAATAAATAAATGCTATTCGAAGCCCTTGATGATTACCATCAACATACCTTAAATATTTTGCCGTGGCACATAAACTGATTCTAGAATATGTGATGAAGTTGAAAAAAATGTCATTTTTTTCTTCGCAATAAAACATTTTAAACTGTCAAGCAGAATATCCTCTTAAAACCGATATTAGTAGTGAAAATTCAATGAGTGTCTCATTGAATAGCATTGCCTGATTACTAAATTGTGCTCTCAAAACCAGGACACGCAAAACTCCAACTGGTATATGCAATTGAAGGAGCTGGATTGGTGGCCGTGTTATAGTAGTTGATGATGTTAAAGACACCAAATTTTCGCTCACCTCCTCCGAGTTATGTTGTATAACTATGATGAAACTATTGAAGCCGTCTGTGACGACTTTCTTGTTTATAACTTGCTTCTTGATGATGGAATGCAATAGGAAGACACAACAGTTTTTGTACTCTGGGATTATATAATAATAGTTTGATCCTTTCCACCAATATTCTCGTTTACTCTGTCACCGTTGACTGTGAAAAAATAGCATACAATCACAATTTTAGCATTCTGGGCAGTATAATTAAACACTCCTTTTTCATTGTAAACATTTATTTGGAAATACTATAATTGTGCTTTATAATTTTGCTCTTTGTTTTCTGTCTTGAGTTTGCTCCCACTCCCATTAGATTGACAGGTGATTGAACCCAGGGTGACGATTGTCTACTGAATACCAACGTTCAGCTTCAGCTTTATTGAGGCCCGTTAGACGTTATAAAGGGTCTCACAATTTATTACTGCCAACACCATGGGCCGTATTAGAATCTGTTGCATAATATATCACTTCGATTATTAAAGATTATTATAGGGTCTGAGAGACCATTTACCGCTACGTGGCAAATAAGGAAGTAAAGTTGACTAGATCCATATTTCCCTATGTTCCAGTATCGACAACAACTGTGTTTTTATTTGTTTTGTTTTTAAATGTTTATATCATTAATTAAGAAACAGCTATTAACGAAAACTGTAAATCAAAGTAAAATGGATATGCATGTATCATCCCATTTATTTTTCAGTCAGACTTCAAAAAACATCTGCATCACAAATTGTTAAGCACAAAAAAGGGGATAACTGTATACAAAATTTTCATTTGGGGAGTTATATTGTCGAATATACGGTCGGAAATTTAGTTTTAAGGCGATGTAAATATGTAAATATTTAATGTTTCAATTTACATTCATTTCTGTACACTTGGTCTGATGCTCCCTTTATTTGGTCGGTAAAAGTTTTCTTGTCCTAATATGCTCTGCTGAACTGGTTTTACAAAAATAGTGTAATATCAGTCCAGTCTCAACTGTCTCATAGTTATAAACACGTGGTTCTCAATTATAAAATAGCCATTTTAAAAGGCCTGCACACAAGAACCATCAATAAAACATAACTTACCCTGCTCATTCAAGTCCTTAATATTTTTTTCTCTAGCTAATGTTATAATTATTTCAAACAATTACAATGTACCATGACAACTTGTAAATATATCAGTCACGTGAATATAAATTCTATATTTAGTTATTCCAAGAAAAGGTTAACGAGCTTCATTATTTTGAACAAATGGTAGGTCAGATATATCCCGCTGAACTTCAGTTAAATAAGGCGAATTCTTCTGATACTGAAGCTCCGTTTTTGGACTTGAACTTGTCAATAACAAATGGCATAATTTCTTCTAAAATATATGATAAACGGGATGATTTTAATTTTGAAATAGTTAATTTCCCATTTCTTGATGGAGATGTTCCTCGCTCTCCTTCCTATGGGGTATATATTTCTCAGCTTATTCGTTTTGCTAGAGTGTGCTCTAATGTTGATAACTTCAACAACAGAAACTTATTTTTAACTGCTGAATTATTAAAACAAGGTTATAGATATCATAAAATTCGAAAAGCATTTTCTAAATTCTACTACAGACACTCAGAGATAATTGTTAAATACAACGTTGGGTTAAAAACTCTTCTGCAACAAGGCATATCAGAACCTATATTTCATGGTGATTTAATCTATAAATTCAAACGAATTGTTGGAAAACCTAATTTTAGTGATCAATTCAAAAAGATAGTAAAACGTTATATAAGGGTTGGATATAATTTGGATATCATGTGACAGTCTGCATGCCTAGTTTTAAACCCAATCACGGTTTATAGCTATGGTTTCCTCTTTAATTGCATGACGGTGGGTCAGGCCTCAGACTTTATGACGGCTCTAACGTAAAGCTTTAATCGGTGGGTTGGTGCCTGATGCTTATCTGTAGCTGGACCCACCGCAGCTCAACTTGAGGTTTTCTTTAGCTCTGACTATCTGTGAGTCATGAGACCTTTTCTTTGTTTCATCATGGAGTGTTAATTTGATTAGAGTGTTTTCCATGATGATACATTGCATTAGTTAGATGGCCTCCATGCGAGCTGAATATTTCTTGTACTTCAACAACAGCAGAATCTAGGGCGAAGATTTGGTACCAGTAAAATGCATTTAAGCCCCCCGGTGGCTTAGGCTGCTGTCCGTTCTAAGGCGGTGGTTCTGTTGTTGTTGACTTTTTGTTTATTGTTACTTCCATTGTGGGAGTCTGTAATTGTTCTATATTTTGTTGTACGTTACTTTATATCCATTCTAGTATTGCAATCATCTTGATGGGGAAGAGAGAGCTGGTAGCTTTGCTTAATTTGTCTTCCTGGTGTCTCGTGATGGTTGAGCGGCTCTTCCTCCCGATGCCACGGGGTTGTCTGCAGTTTGTGATTGTGGTATTTCCTGATCATACTCACTTACTATTTTTCACATTAAAACAGCATTTACCAACAGTGAAAAATACATGGATACAAATGGTTTAGATTGACATATATGTGGAAATGATTTCAGACAGACGTTTATTTATTCTTATTATTAATCCATGTTCAGAAGTGCAATTCTTAATTATCACAATCAATTAATGCAATTGCTAACCGTTTCCTCAAAAAATGTCATACAACCTGATACAGGGTGCGAAGACACAATTTAGTGATAAATGAAGAATGACCACATGTCACGTCTGATCTGGGTCTGCTTGAATATTCCGTAAATTGAATGCCTAATAATGTCTAGAAAATTCCGAAGGTGTGTGTTCTTGTGTCGCTTACTGTTGGTCTGTGATCTTGAGTGAGTGATTAGGCTATACCATTAATGTTTTGCAACAGACTGCATGCATGGTGGTCAACCCAATCATGGTTTGCAACTTTGCTTTCCTCTTAAATTGCACGCCAGTGGGTCGACCTTCAGACTCCATGACAGTTCCGTTTTAAATACTTATCTATTGATGAGATCGTAGCGGCCTGATTCTTTGGCTGTTTGTTGGGCCCACCGGGGTTTACCTGTTGGATTTCTTTTGCTCCGGTATTCAGTTTTTTATTTACTTTTGAGTCCTTATCTTTGTTTTATCTCCTTTTTATATAATGATTTATATGTTCTGGGAGATGATGCATTGATAAGTTAGGGGTCTTTCATGCAAAGTAAGTAATGGTGCAAAGATCAGGAATCGATACAATCAAGTACCACACCTGACCCAGGATACCAATGGGAAAGTGATAAACTTACAGTTAGTCACCACTAACTAGAGCCAAGAGGTCAGCCCTTTCCCAGCGGGTGACCACAAAGCATATATAAATAGACGCGCACAAAGGCATAGCAAATTCAAGACAGAAAAAAACATAAAAGATTCTCAAAAGAAGTACCGCCTTCGAACGGTCAGTAAAATATTGTACTGGAGGGCTTAAACCAGTTTCACGGCGCCAACCAAATATCTATGTGTCTTGATCCACATCTGAATTAAGGGTGATGATATAAAAGAGGCTACATTCTTACTCACCTCCTAAAGTTATGTTTTATAATAATGATGAAACTGCTGAATCCGTCTGAGAAGAGTTTCTCGTTTATAGCTTGCTACTTGATGAGGGAATGCATCAAGAGTACACAACAGTTTTTGCACACTTGGAGCTGTTGGTTTTGTATGATAGTATTTTAATCCTTTCCTCCAAATTTTGTTATCTCTGTCACCTTCTTACTGAAACAATAAACATGCAATAAGTGTTTAGCATTCTGGAAACTATATTAATTAATTGGTTTAGCAATATTGCCTCATTTTGACGTGTCTTGTATAATCATGTATTTGGAAACGGTTAAGTTGTGCTGTATATTTCATTTTTTGTTGACTGTCATGCGTTGGCTCCCGGTGCCGTTGGTTTAACAGCTGACAAAGCCCAGGGCGACGACAGCATACTAAAGAGAGTCTACTGAATAAAAAGCTTCAATTTATGAGGTTCGTTGGACTTTCTTAAGGTCGTACGATAAATCACTGCAAATTTCAGGGGCTATATTGGAATGGGTTGGGCTGTCTTATGGTCGTATAGTATGTCACTGCGATTGGGATCCGTTGGCAAATGCAGTTGGACATACAGTATAATACTGCAATCATTAAACAAAGCAGTTTTTTGGGATATGTTTGCAGGGAAACCTTTTTCCGCGTCACAGCTAACGAGGAAGTAAAATTCCGTAGATCACCTCATGTTCCAGTTTTCGACCACAGCTGTTTAAAAACTGCTTCAACGTAAATCATGCATTATAGTTTACTCTGCCCCTTCCTGTGCTTCAACACACCACAGACTGACAGCTGTTTAAAACATGCTTCATTGTAAATTAAGCATTATATTTTACTCTGTCCCTTTCTGTGCTTCAAAACCCAAATCAGTTTGCACAGATATTTAAATGATTGGCCAACTTTATCACAATTTTTGTCAATATGTGCAATATTTTTTACGAAAATAAATACATGAAGTGGTCACTGCGACCATTTCCAAAGGCGCAGTTATAAAAAAGGAGAAACTATAAGTACTTGTATTATCATATACTAGGGTCTTTCAATAAGTATTCGGTCTGACCTATTTAAAACTGAATGACGCAGTCAAGATTTCCACAGTTTGTTTTGTCACCATACTAAGAAATATGCACAAAGTTTAAGCATAATTGGTTTGTTAGTTGATAATTTATCGCGTCTTCAAGCATGGACAGGTTGTCAAATGATTTTCTATCGTCGAACAAGGCTATACGAAAATTGTACTATTTGATGAATATATTTAGTATGAAAATTGCAGTTTGCATACGTAATATATGAACGAAACGGAAAATTTGTCACCTACACAATGGTATGAAAAACATTAAAATTGCAGAATCTGATAAATCACAATAATAACTAAAGTAAACCATGGTTGAGGACAGTGGAGCATAACTATTTTCAGACATGTTGGAAGCTCACATAAAGTAAAATTTATGCAATATATCCATTAATGTCTGAATATAATCAAATATATATATATATATACATTTTTGTCAAAATAGATAGGAGTAAAATGTCTGAATTCTCAAATTTTCACAATGAAATTTCCATTTTTTTCTAGGGAAAATGTAACTAGTAGGTTTGAACAATGTATAATTGTTCAAGAGCATTGAAATTTATTCTCATTTAAAAAAATGAAACTCTGTTCTATTGGCTTTTTAATTATAGCTTAGTTACAAGATTTAGTACAAACCTTGCAATTTGCCTTTTAAACATTTCTCTTGAACACAGTGGTGTTGCATATTTCCAAGTCATTTTCAATGCTTGCTTTATTTTTGTTAAATTATAAGATAACATTTTTTCAAACAGTATCTTGCTAGAGATTAATTTCATAAAAGAAAAAAGCGACCTATCTTGATCGGAAGTAGGGTAGGCTGGTAACATATTGAATGATTCTCAGAGAATTCAAGTGCACTCCTTCCCACTTAATTCCTTTATAATTGTAATATATGATATATAACTTATACATAACTATTGACGAAAACTGTAAATTTAAATGTAAAGTGGATACATGTAGCCTTATTTCTGACCCATAAATATTTCAATTAGAATTCCATAACATTTAGGTTAAGCCTCAAATTGTTCAGCACAAATGCCCAAGGCTTTTCACTTAAAAAAATCAATGTTAATTTTCAAGGTTTCAATTAAGCCTCATTTCTGTACATTTGTTCTGTCGCTCCCTGATTTTCTTCCTTTTCTTGTCCTAATATTCCCTACTGAATCTGTTTAGCGAAAACCCTTATTGTAATACAATGTATTATCAGTCCAGTCGCATTGTTATAAATACATGTTTCTCGATTATAAAATGACCATTTAAAGAGGCCTGTACACATGAACCATCAATAACAATTCAAGTCCTTAATAAGTATATCAAGCTGATAGTTATATATCAGTCACGTGACTAGTTACACAGACTAAAACATCTATATTTAGTTATTCCACGAAAAGGAAACGTGTTTCATATAAACTGTGAAATATACACGGGTACTTGTAGTGATAATGATTTCAGACTGAAGATGTTAAGTATGGTTTGTGCCTATTTACGGGAAGATACATTGGATTTGCGCAGTCAATAGTATTACATCCACAAGCTGGCGTGTATTTCAGAGTTGTTGTAGAGCATATCACTGCTAATTATCTGAATGCTCCTGGAATTGCCATCAAGCACTTTCAAACAATTTATTGTTCATATGTACCCTCACACTAGCCAATTATTTTATTGGTTCATTTTCTAGATTCATTGTTGTGTTGTCTGTCTAAAGTCATATAGCCAAGCTTGATCTTTAAATATGTAACCCGTCGGAAGAACATCTCTACATTTAGCTTTCACAAAAAGGTGATGCGTCGGACTATCAATACCCTTGACACCCTTTTCTTCAATCCCATACAGCAAACATTCAAAATTCCCAGCAGCATGGACATTATCATGCCTTCCTACGCCAGTTAGAAGATGATACTTAATGGCCTGTTTCCAGCTTATGGTCTTGTCCTTGCCAGAATAGCTGGTATTGTCCCGGGTATCAGTAATGTTTATCCTGATTGATTATTTTTCAAAACACTATCAGAGCGTCAAATAAATTGTATTCAGATCTACCCAAAGCTTATCGGCTTTGATCTTGGCAAAGGTTATAAACCTATGACACAAGTAGTTAAAGCAAACATGCTCAGAATAGACACATCATCTGTCTATGTTACAATCAAGAGGGTTTTTTATTAGCAAAATTTGATGGCCCTAATAAAATAGTAGGATACTTTGTAAAATTGTTCATAAATGGATATTTGTGGGTGGGGGTAAAATCAGTTTAGGTTTTGATTCTTGATCAGGTTGTTAGATTAGTTAAAGACTCTATATTATATCTTTTGTTAACATTTTTTCTTTCAAAATTTCCTCCCTATCCTTATATGAAGTCTATCAGTTTCTTCTCCTGCTTCGTTAGCAGATATATGAAAATCTGGCTTTTATGTCAGGATATGAAATCCCTTGCTCTTTTAAATACTTCTGCAACCCATTTAAAGATCTAATGTTGAAATTATAGTTCCATCAATTACCGGGCATCATATTAGCTAGAATATATTGTTAGCAAGATTTATTCCCCTGGGTGCAGGGAATGGGCAATATGTGTACCTAGCACAGCTGCAGGGCTTAACCAGTTTACAACAGTACTAATGTGAAACCTGATCTGTGCCTAAGGTGGATCTGGTGTGGCACTTGATTGTATTGAATCCTAATCTTTGTCACCTTTCTGACCTTTTTTATATGCTTATAACATATTTTCTCATAACATGACACAATAAGAAGCACAATGGTTGTTTTTGCTGCTATGTTACGCTTTGATATCCATATTCCCTTCAGTTAAGATGTTTGCTGGACTCATACATTATACATACTTATATTGTTGATTAATAGATATGTTGGGTATGCTGACTACAAAAGCTAAGCTATTTTCCACACATTTTACGCGAAAAATGCACTTAAGGGACCTTTAACCCAGACCTGGCCTGCAGTATAATGTCATTTCAATATGAATTGCTAGAATGCGCATCCACCCTGTATCTTTTTTACTACACATATAGGAACATTATTAGCATGGATGCCACCTTCTACTCAATTTTGCCATCAAAAAGTGAAAAAAGCATTTAAATGGCGTTTCACTGGTGGGTCAATGATCGCCCACCATTGAATGCTGGCTTGGTAGCTTTGTGATTTTTCAGAGGATCCGGACCAGTATTGCTAAGAAACCCTATAGTTTTGTGATTTTTCAGGGGGGTGGGGGCGGACCCCCTGCTCCCCCTTATGGATCCGCCCATGGCGCAGGCACTGTTGCCATTTTTATGCACCCGAAAAGGCTTTCAATATGGAGTTCTGGCTACAGTTGCACTCCATTATCCTTGTCGGGCCGGTTTAGAAGGGTATTTTGAATAATGTCTTAAGTAGACTGAATCTTGCAGATCTTGACATTCAAAACTCTACTAATTCCATTGACTGGTAATCTTCAGCTTCATCTTACAATGATTCGTTGGATTTATAGGGTCGTAAAATTGATAACTGCAAACATCAGGTGCCATAGAGGAATCCGTTGGACTTTCGTAGGGTCGTATAATATACTGAGAGGAACTAGAAACTGAAGTTTGTTTTCTAATATGTCTGTACTAAAATAATAATTCAAATTCATTATTTTTTCATGAAATCTGATAATCTCGAAATTCATTTAACACATTTAATTCACAGAATTGATCACAGACAGACACTTGTATATTTTAAATCATCCTGAGAAATAAGCATTTTTCAAATGTCCTTCATATGGTCTAAGGCTATTTTTCTGACATCTGTGTTCTGCGTTCTAGCTTGAGCCCCGACACGTGAGTTTCAACTATGTGGCAGTTTGACAAGTGTAGACTCAAACGACCTTGTGCAGCCTCCACTGTAAACGTTGTTGGGTCGGAAGCTTAGCCTAACACTAATATAATATTCAAGCGACTAGCATAGACTCTGATCAGACTGCGCGTATGCGCAGGCTGATCTGAGGCTTTACTGGTCGCACATACCACATTATGGGAAATCTTATGTCGTGGCTCGTATTTTGAATAAAAAAATTGTACGAATCCAAAAGCTCTGCTGACCCCAAGTGTCTGTGGCTATATTTGGATCTATTGGCAAACCCGCTTGAACTTTGTGCGGTCCTACAATATTGGACTGCGGGGACTGCACTCATTTATTTTTGGGTTTTGTGTGCAGGGAGACCTTTTTACTACCGCGCGGCTGACGAGGAAGTGAAATTGACTAAAGATCACCTGATGTTCTTGTTTTCGAACTCGACTGTTTAAAACAAAACTTCTTTATTTTCAATTAAGCAACAATTATTGTAAACTGTAAATTAAAGGTATTAAAGGTGGATACCTGTACATGTATACTTGTATCTTACCCATTTATATTCCAATTAGAATTCCAAGAACATAAGGAACTTGTGGCGAACGAGTTCAGCACAAATTCATTTTTCACTTTAAACAAAACTAAATATTCTATGATTCAATAAACCCTCCTCTCTGTACATTTGTTCTGTTGTTCCTTTTATTTTGTCAATTTAACTTTTTATGCCCCAATATGTCCTCCTGAACCGGTTTTGCGAAACTCCTGACTTTAATCAGTCCAGTCTGATAGTTATAAACACAGGTTTCTCGATTTTAAAATAACCATTTTAAAAGACGTGTACAATGTACACCCGATCTACAAATAAAACGTAACTTACCCTGCACATTTTCAAACTGATAAACAATTACAACGTATACTATATCAGTCACGTGACTAGTAACAACTGCTAAAACATCTATATTTAGTTATTCCACGAAAAAGGAGACGAGTTTCACATAAAAACAGTATTTAAAACCAGTGACCTCGAAACTTCGATTTTCGTAATACTCGCCAATTCAAAATAAAGGGAGACACAGGGTACAGAGAAATGGGACTTTCTATTATCTATTTGATTAGCTGTCAATAATAACATATCAGCGGCGGATCCAGGGTGGGTTCAAGGGGTTCCCTCGAACCCCCTCTCTGCCCCCTGTTTTTTAAATATCCTATGAAAATGAAATAATTTGGTCTCAATATTGAGACCAAATTATTTCACTTTCATAGGATGTTTAAGAAAAATAAGATACAATCAGCAAAGCAACCCCCCCGCCCCCTCCCCCCACACACACACATCTTTATACGCATGAGCCCTCTTTCCAGAAATCCTGAATCTCCGCCCCTGCATATGTTTAGGGTGCGTAAAAGACGTCTCGCTACTTTTATCCTCCAAAACTTATGTTTGATAGAGAAAACAACTGATAATAATCAGGGGTATATATATTTATGTCTACCTCCATATAATTTGAACTATTAATAATTCGAAATAAAACATCTTGTTCCGAGGACTTCGAATTTACGAGAATCGACTGTACAGTTAATTGCCCAGTTTCGAATCTTTCCTAGTTCCGAATCACGTCATAGTTTCGTTGCAAACTACATGTACACACCACAGTTGTGCTAGGAAGATAGAGTAAGGCAGGTAAGTATCTGTTTAAAAGGTATTGTTATGTCGCAATAAAAGCTCTACAGAGCTTATGTTGTTTGTTTCAAATAAGTGACGTTAAGCTTCTTTACCTTTATCTTTACATCAGCGGTAATATCTGTAAAACTTATTTTTGTTTCGTTTTATTGTATAATTATCCCTCTTTGTGTGTGTGAAATGTTATCTGCATGGTGAAAATAATTACAATTTTCCCCCATGGCCCATTTTATGAAGGTATATTTTCACACGTGTCAGTATCTGTTCGCTGCATATTTCCGAAAAATGCTTTCGTGTGAAATGCTTTTTTATCAAACTTTCGGTTTAAGTATGTTTTCCAACATTTATTGAAACACATCCAAGAAAAAACAGACCTTTTATTCTGTTTTTGGTTCCGTGATAGCCGTGCAATCCTTGTCACCTTTTTGGCCAGTTTAGAATCAGCTGACTAAGAGTGTGTAAACACAAGTTTATTTCACGTCACATAACAATAACGTACTATAGTGCCAACGAAGAGTGACAGTCACGTGATATTTTGTTTACAATTGTCGAGTATATAGTACAATGCTACCCATAAAATATTAACTTGTGTTCTTCACGTTAGAAGATACTGTAGTGTAGTGGTTATGTCTACGGCGTTGGACGCAAGCGTACCAGGATCGAACCTATTTAGAGGTTGTTGTTTTTTTTCTTCATATTTTTACTAGGCCCAAAAGGAACAGGCGGTATTATTTCAGCTTACTGTAAATTCGGAAGTTTTCGCGAAGTTTTATTTTCGCGAAACTTCTCACATGCAAAATTTCGTGAAAATAAAATTATCGCGAAATGGCGAAATCAATCTGTTGTTTACTTGCCCTAGTCACAAATTTTGACGTCGCAAATATGTCTTTTAACGCTCACATTCGCGTGTATTTCATAATTTACAGTAGCTTGTGTTGTTACAGAAGTTTTTTTATATATGTTCCTTTATACATGTTAAAGGGATAAAAATAAAAAATAATAATAAAAATAAATAAAAAGAAAAATAAATAAGACATGAAGAGAATAATAAAATCAGACCTCCACCCCCTCCCCCCCCCCAAAAAAAAAAAATAAAAAAAAAATGAAAGAAAAGTAGCAGCCAGTGAGATTCGAACCTAAAAAAATGTTCTTTGTGGTTTAGTAATCCTCCTCGTTACCACTTGAGCTACCGCAATTCTATAGATCAATTGTGTATTTATCCTGTCATGAAAGGCAAGTCCCATAATTTTGTAAACAAAACATGACGTCACTTCTACTCTTGGCTGGCAGAATAATACACGCGTTCAGCTGTTTGTACAACATTGATCAACAAAGTCAAATTATTCGAAAAAGTTTCACGGGCACCATATGCGCTCTCTCTCTCTCTCTCTCTCTCTCTCTGTTTGTTTGAATTGAATCTTTACGTCCCAGTCAACATATTTTCAGTTATGTCGGGACGGGACTACCTGTACTATACTCAAAGGAAGGATTAATCTTGCCCAAGGACACAACGCAGTGACGCTAGTGAACCTCAAACTCGCAACTCCTCAGTCTCGAGTCAAGCGCCACTGGACTCTGTGCGTGCGTGCGTGCATGCGTGCGCGCGCGCGTGTGTGTGTGTGTTAAAGAACCTAGCAGACCAGAGTTCGATATAGGGTATTTCCCAAGGGATGGATGGAGGCAGTAATCTCCATATTCAATAGCATATACTGTTACCCCCAAGCCCCAATAATTAAAAAGATATATGAACAAATTAAACAACATAAGCACATATATAGATCTTTATCAGGGATAGCCAGAAAAAATCTTTAAAAATTTCACATCCTAAAAAAATATTCCTATTCTGTAACAACATAAAATACATCGAAATGGAAATGATCATCCCAACAAAAAATCGTCTCTGTTATGTTTTGAAGCATCTAGATCCACATCAGTCTGATCCAGTTGGAGCAATCTGCTCTGGGTCCACACGGTCTAAAACCTTTAAAAACCTTCTAAAATATGATTAAGATAACGGTTATACCTGAGCAAGACGGTTGTGAACACAGATAAGCTGGGCTATTATATCGATAATAAGCCTAAAGTCGAGCCGCGCATATGATACCTTATTTTCACGCGCTTTTCATACAACGTCACGGTATGATTTCCGCGCTTATGATATACGGCCGGTTTTCTCTATACTTACATAGAACATTAATTATGTTAACAACATGTGTAGCTAGCATGCGTCTGATGCATACAGTATTTTCGGATGCAGTTCTCTTTTTAGGGGTAAAGCAAATGCAATTTTTTAAGTTTAATACTCTCATTTTGCAGAGGCTAGCTAACTCCATGTCTACCGTATGTCTTGCGTAGACAAACTGATTGTAAGCGCTGGTATGTGAGCGTATAAGTTTTAAGTGCTGAAACGTGTTTACCAAATGTTTGTGTTTGTTCTCGTATTAAGGATAACCTTCGCGTAAGGGGTTACCAATTCCGTACGTCAAAACCATTAATTAGTCCTGGGCGCGGTGGCCCAGTGGTACAGTCGAGGGGTTGCAGGTTCGAGCCTTACAGGAGGCATTGCGTTGTGTCCTTGAGCAAGACACTTTATCCTCTGCTTAATACTGGTTCAACCCAGGAAGACACGTCCCGACATGACTGAAAAATGTTAACTGGGACGTATAGAATCAAATCAAATGTTCCTCTTGCTCAGCTGCAGCGAAACCGCGCTGGTGAATGTTTGCATAAATCAATGGCTGCGGCGCAAGAAAGTCTGTCTTTCAGGGTACTGACCTGGTCTGACGTGAATATGCCTGTGTGCTGATCATCCTCTTATGTTGCATGAGAGAGTGAGTGAGTTTGTGTTTAACGTACTGTCAAAATATGAGGTAATATAGAGACGGTGCCAGGGTTTGGAGTCTCATCTAACAGACTGGATGAGCCAGGAATCGAACACGGAACCCCTGGGTACAAGGCGTGTGGTTTTTCCACTACACCACGACGGCTCCTCTTATTTTGCGTATATATATTGTTGTTTGCTTCTATAAATTTTAAGCTTGCAAGTCTGTGTAAATTTCTAGAGTGGGTTGTGTTAGCCTAATGGGGATTCCCGAGCACCGAAACAGATTTCTCGAGATGCAGCCACACTACAGCCTATTTTCCCTACACACTACTCCGACAAACTGGCCTTGACCGTTTATTGCAATGAATACGGTAAAATGATGTTTCTTGTTCGTCTTTGGAAGTAGTGATTAAACTAAATGTAACAAATAGAAAAAATTACGCAGGCGCATTGTTGAATGTTTTTTTAGGAATCACAAAAGTGATTCGAAACTGGGAAAATGACCCGAAACTAGGCCAATAGGCGGTCTACTTCAAAGTCATTGTAAGACTCGAAGCAGAGTCCGAGTGAAACAAACTAAGTTTCATTATTTAGGGGAATCATAGTGCTTTTTAAATCTTATTTCCTCTGAGCAAATATTTGGAATCTGCCTTCAAGTAAAAGTGATTCTAAACTGGGCAATTAACTTTATACCACCCTTACCAACTTTAGCACTAAATATCTCATTATGTGCAAGGTCTACACTGATGTAGGTGGTATAAAATAGGTATACCATGTTTGTCCACCTGTACGTAAGATAATCCACTCGCTAAAGCTCGTGAATTATCTCCATGTACAGGCAGACAGCCCATGGTATAACTACTACGTAGTTTAGTTTGGGATATGTTTGCAGGGAGACCTTTTACCGCAGCGTGGCTTACGAGGAAGTAAAATTGACGAATTTTTTTAAATCACCTCATGTTCCAGTTTTCGACCAAATCTGTTTAAAAATACACATTCTTAAACAAGTATTGGTGAAAAATGTTAATTTAAGGTATATTGAATACATGTAATGCCTGTTTCAATATTTCAGTACATTTGCAACGTTGAACTGCCATGTACTTCCAGGGCCTTGTTCAGCACTAATGACTACTAATGCCCTTTTCACTTTAAAACAAAATTAAATATAAATATTCTGTTTCAATTAGCCCTCATTTCTGTATATATGTTCTGCTATTCCCTTTAAACTTTTTTCTTGCCCTATAATATCAATGCATCCCAGAACCTGTTTTACGTAAACCCTAGAAGTAGAGCCTTTATTGTAATACATTTTCATATCAGCCCAGTGTCATAGTTACAAAGACATGTTTCTCGACTATAAAATAAGCATTTTAAAAGGCCTGCACACACAAACCATCAATAAAACATAACTTACCCAACACATTCAAGTCCTTAATGCTTTTCAAGCTGGTAGTTATAACATTTATGTTCGTACTGCTGGTAAATATATCAGTCACGTGACTAGTTACACCCGCAAAAACATCTATATTTAGTCATTCCACGAAAAGGTAAGAGTTTCTAATAAAAACAGCATTTTCCAACTGTGAAAATACATGGATCAAAATCAATATTTAATCGATAGGTGGCATGGCTATCGCATACTCGTCGATTCTTTGAGTATCGCGCCTGCGCAGACAATAGGATAAAAATAATTTTGATTTTTTTCAAATATGAAAATGATTTCATATATAATATATAGAGAATATTTACTTTTTTAGGTGAATACCAAACATATTTCAACGAGTGCAGTGAAAAAAAAATCAGTATTTTTCACGAGTGCGTAACACAAGTGAAAATGCTGATATTTTCACCGCACGAGATGAAATATATTGGTATTAGCTGAAAAAAAGTAAATTTTCTTTTTATTCTATACTCAACGGAAATACAGAAAGCACAACTTAACTTTTTCCTTGGTCGTTTCTCGTGCGATTTGACTTTTGCACTGTGTTTATTGGGTATAACATTGGATGTAAACGTAGTCACAGGTATCATACCGAATTCTTGGACGCGGAAATTTTTCGACTAGTCTTTTCGCGGAGAATAAATATACTAAAATTGAAGGTAGGGGCTCTCACTTGAAATAGTAAAATCTTATTTACGAACACTTGTTAGAGTCGATTTAAGGCATATATGTTTTCTTGAATAGTCACCCTAACAGCACATCATGGCTGAGACATTACAGTACTTAAAATATGCGAGTAAAATGCAAGTGCATAATGAACGAGTCCTTGTAATCAGGATACTTTGGGATTGATTGACAATTAAACCTTTTTACAGAAATGGTTTATGTATTTTTTGCGTTTTTGGTGAATCGACGTTTACTTGTTTTTACCCGTATGTTACTGATTCGTCTTAAATAAGCGCCAATTGTTTATGAGAACGGGATTTCTGCCCCTACCCCTTCAACGGTTGCAAGTCTTAACCGCGGAGGTGCGTGAAAAAATGCTATAGCGTCTGCGGGGTTTTGTTATCTGGCCGCGGGGTAGGGCTTTTTAGAACCGTTTTTTCACACATTTATTAAAGCGGCAAGAACCAATTATGGGCTCAAATGCACTTACATTTTGATAGTCTGTTGGTTTCTACCAGCAGGGACAGCCCATACTGGTTCTATTGCGAGTTTGATGCGAATCTGAACCACGGGGTGAGAGCATGCTCCTAATCTTACCGCGGATGTGACCATTGTCGACGTTGTTCATGGCCGCGGGGTTCTGCAATATGCTTTCTTTTCCGCGGAAATCCTAAAACAAAAAAGCTATCAAAATCATCTATGACAAAAGATAGGTAGGTGGTATGCTGAAACCACTGGACCAATTACGGTTAAATCAGAATGAAACCGTTGGGTTTCGCTCTTTTTATTTCTAGGAATGCTCATTTAGCTAAATAATCTAGTATTTACGGTAGTAAAATCGCCTGACCAAAGTGCCAAAGGTTGTGAGCAGCAAAATCTAGCTGTTTGTCTGTCTGCCCGTTAATCAGTCCGCCCGTCTGTATGCATTGGTTCTTTACTTGTATGCTCGTTGAACCAGCTTACATGTGTCTAGTGGCTCTGCCTCAGGTGGTTAGAGCGCCTGTCCAATGTTCTGAAGGCTGTGAGCAGCATAGTCTAGCCGTCTGCCTGCCTGCCTGCATACTTGTCTGTCCACTCGCCTATGACTGTCTGTCTCGCTGTATCGGTTCTTTGCTCTTTTTACTTGTTTTGTAGGCCAGTTTTGCTAGATTATCTCGTAGCTCAGGTGGCAAGAGTGCCTGACCCCAATGGGGATACTTTCATTTTTCTAAATACGTAGGCTTGTACCCAGCATCTACTCTTTTCCCCCAAAAATATAAGGAATATCAGGCATACCCAAAAAATATTTGAAATTTAGCAACCCCAAACACATTTTCCAATACTGTACCTTGACCTTAAGAAAAGCCCGAAAATGTATAGAAATGACTCCCAAAAAAGTCCAAAAAAATTTCATAATATCATCATACCCGAAAACATATTATTTATTTTTCTGACCCCCCCCCCCCCCAAAGAAAAATGAAATTCAAAATTTTGAACCTCCAAAAGTGGACAGAACCTACTTATGCATGATACTATTAGAGTACCCCCAGCCCCCCCCCCACCCCTCAGCCGACAGCTGACCATTGTTTTTAGAGAAGTATAGCTGTCTGTCTGCTTGCTTCTCAGTCAATCAATCAGTCAGCCAGCCAGCCGGAACAACCGTGTAGTCTGAGCTTCTTTGTAAAAGCATATATTTGTTACATAAAAGTGGTTGCATGTCCCAAGGCTGGGGGGGGGTACCTCTCATTGTTTCTTCATACGTTTGGTCAGGCCCAGCATCTACCGTTAACCAAAAAAATATCAAGAATTTCAAGTACCCCAAAAATTATTTGAAATTTTAGCAACCCCCAAAATATCCCCCTTATGTACCGTGACCGAATGAAAAGGATCCTAAAATGCATAGAAATGAACCTTAAATATAGTCCATTTATGTGATAAACCCCCAAAATATCCACAAAATCTTCATACCCCCAAAAATATTCGTTTCTATGAAAACCCCAAAACATACTGAAATTGAAATTTTTGAACCCCTAAAAATGGCCTGAGCCTACGTGTGTATGAAAATATTAGAGTACCCCCTCCCACTCCTGAGCTGCGTGTCTTGTTCTTCGTGGTAAGTTATTGATAACAACAAAAGAATTTTGGGGGCATATTTGTTGCAAGTTATATGCATTGTAGACAACGAAGGGATATGCTACTGTCCGTCGTACATGTGCGGATCCAGACAGTTTTTGTCAGAGGGGGTCCAACTATAACGTTTTTTCCTTTGCTTGTTTTTGAATGATGACGAGAGGTAGGATCCAGATACTACTATAAGCAGGCCATCGTCGGTCCGCCAGCGAAACGCCATTTGAATGGCGTCAAATGGCGTTTCGCTGGCGAGCCGATGCTGCTGGCCCATCATTGAATGCTAGGATGATAACTGTGATTTTTCATGGGATCCGGACCAGCCGGAATTGCTGAAAAACCCTACATTTTTGTGATATTTCAGGGGACGTCTGGATCCGCAGATGTCCTATGGCGGCGTCCGTCCATTTTTTTATTGTTGCTCCCATTGTATCAGGGGCTTGCCTAATTATGTTGTTCTCAGTAGACGAAAGAGGACATCTCGGAGAAAGAAATCGGTTGCAGACAATATTTATACGTCAGGGGCGTCGCACTGTGTTGTGTTCTTGAGCAAGACACATTTATCCTTGTTTTAGTACTGGTACAACCCAGGAAGACCAGTCCCGATATATCTGAAAAATTGTTGACTGGGAGGTAAAGAATCAAATCAAACAAAATCAGGGGCGTAGTCAGAGGGTTGAAGAATTAAGATATTTGACCTTGTTACTTTACTTTTCAGCAATGATTGCGAATAACAAAGGCGCTGATCAGACTGCGCGAAAAGACCAGTGCCTTTATTGTTCTTTGAGATTTCTCGCATCGAGGCCCATGTGATGTTGAAGCCCATGCATCCTTGCTTCTGCCTTGTTGCGCGCCTTTATTTTGAAATAAATACTGGGGCCCCCAGGGCTTTAGGGGAGCTGGGGAGAAGGGCTATTTATTTTCAGGGAGCTGGGTTGCAGTGGCAATTATTTCAGGGATTTGAGAGGCAAACTTATAGTTTTGGGGATTTTGGGAGCCCTGCAAGAAAGTAAAAAAATAAATTTATGAACTCTTACCTTAAAGGAAAAGCCTTCGTTTCATTTGATTTTTTTAATTCTTCGGCTTCTGAGGGAAAGCACATACCCCCCCCCCCCCCCTGGAAAATCTAAATGTATTTACTTTCGAGCTCTAACATGCTACTCTGCCAGGTATGGCGAATAATTTTTACTATTGCTAATTTATTATCCTTAAAATTGTCAATTGTTTTGTTTGTTTGATTTAATTCTTTACGTCCCATCAACAATCTTTCAGTTATATAGGGACGGGTCTTCCAGGGTTGAACCAGTACTAAGCTAGGATAAATGTGTCTTGCTCAAGGGCCACAACGCAGTGAAGCCGGTGAGGCTCGAACCCACGGCCAAAATTGTTAATTGTTAGTTTGATAATAATGTATTTTGAAACACTCAGATGGCGCCAGCTTGCACCATTTAAAAAAAAATCGTGGAGTTACCCCGGCCCCCCTAGCACGAATCTGAATCCACATCATTACATGGAATGGAAAAGCATCCATTTTTTACTTTTCTTTGGCTTTCGGGGGGGGGGGGGCTATTTCACCCAGACCCCCATTGTAATATGTGATTGTATTCATTTTTGTACTAAAGTGCGCATCTGGTTTTATATTGGAGAAAAATATGGCACAAAATTTGGGTTGTTGTTGATTTATTATCCTAAAAATTGATAATAAGATACTTTGGAACACTCAGAATGCACCAAATCGCACCATTTTATCATTTTTCTAGGGGGAGCATGTCCCCGGAACCCCCTAGCACAAGTGTTTATTTCATTAAACTAATTAAATATCATGAAATAGTTGTATTCTTTGGCTAAGCCTTATCTTTACATTTGTTTGTTTTGTTGCTTTACGTCCCAAGTCAACAGCTATGGTCATTGCGGGACGGTCAGTTCACCTAACCAAACTTTTTCCTGGGCAAGCTTGAACAAGCAGTTAACCAGTACTTCGTGCACATACTTTCGCTTGTAACTGACAACAACCCTTCTTGAGGGAGGAGAATGACCGTAGAAATTATTTCATGATCAATCTCCACGAAAGTATGGGACCGGGCCGGGATCGAACTCGCGACCCCTGGATCTGCAGTCAGACTCGCATCTGTTGCCAGACACGTTACCGACTGCGCTACGCGGCCCGGTAAATAATCTTAACATGTAAATACGTAAATATACTCAGAAAAACAATTGAAGGATATTAAAATTCTTTTGACTTTCAAACATTTCGGAATATAATTTTCAAACAAATTATTTTTGTCATTGATAGACTTATCACTATGCAATTAACCAAAATGCAAATTGAAATTCACGGGTCATTGGTTACGATACAGTACTACACCAAATGTACCGACCCTCTCTACCCAAAGTTCACAAGCAAAAAATTTAACGTTATCAATTTTTGTTGCAACCTTTACCAGGTCATTGTTTATGTTCTAATTCCGACCACAGGCAAAAGCTAACACCAATTAATCAGTCATTGTCCCTAATAATGGGACAACTTCTTCAACAAAAATACACGGATATGGCATACCCCGGCAAAGTTGACCACAAATTTGCAGTAAAACACTGACAACAGCATCAAAATTAGGTTTCATTTTTCGGAGGGAGAACCGGCGATGATTTTGGAGCCAGTCATTATGGAATACAAACAATAAAAATAGGTTTCAATCATTTTTGAAAGTATGTGACTTTTCAGTATAGAGGGTTGAACCAGTTGGATGTGTACTGTACTTAAACCATTGAAGCGTGACTAAAATAAAACATCAATTTTGATTGCAAAAATCTGGAACTATGAACTGTATGCATAATTAGTAAAGTTTGTATTGTATTGAATGAAAGGGATGGGACTGAATCTAAATATCCTTCAATTGTTTTTCTGAGTATATATTAAGTGAATATTTAGTCATCTGATCGTGTATAGCTTCATTGTTTTAGGCATGTGAATTAAATACTATGGAAAGAAAAAATGCATTTTAGGCAGAATTGGCTTATAGTTTTTGGGATTTGGGAGAAGCTGAATTAATTTTAAGGATTTGGGGAGCAAAGGAAAATACTTTCAGGGAGCTGAGGAATTTTGGGAGATCAGTGCATTATTTTCAGGGATCAAGGGAGCATAGACCCCCTGTGGGCCTCAATACTATATTCGTTAAGCTTTGATGTGTTTAGCAGACGATACATTCGCGAGGCCCTCTCAAAGTGGTGGGGGTAAATGTCCCCATGTTCCCCTGAAATAAAGGGGCGTGTTCCCCTGCCCCCCATCGAAAATTCGTTATCTTATGTTCCCTGTTCCCCATTATTATCTTTGTAATTCAGTTTCCATCAAAAGTTGGCCTTACTTTCCCCGTTTACGTGAAAAAAATGCCATTTTCCCTGTTTCCAAAACACCTTGGAGAGCCTCATCAATATTAAATTTCCGACTCAGTTTAAATAAAATCAGAAGGCTGCAATTTCTTGATCACAATATTGCTTATTGCAAAGAAACACAAACGCAGTAGATCTAATGTATTGTATGGCGACTCATCCGGGAGTAGCTCAAAACAGGAAAAAGATGAAAGAAAACTGTTGGTAGGTCCTCTATCTTTCGTGAGGGAAAGCAATGTCCATCTAACTCCCCAGAAATAAGTCGGATCACATTTATTTTATTATTTTATTTTATTATCATGTTTTTAAAAGTATTTTTAACAGGAACTTATGCCGATTCTATTCTACTTACATTTACTATAATAACAGAAGTTCTTGCGTGAATTATGTTTTGATTATTTCAATGAGGTATGTGGGACCAGCAAAGCCACAACTCAGCCTGCGCATATGCGCAGTCTGATCAGAGCCATTGCTAGTCTCTTGAAAACTTTTACCCTGCGGCAGCCTTTCTTTGCCTCAATCAGTGCAGAGTCAGGGAAACGAGAATGGTCTTTTGTTACTTGATGTTCCTCTGAAACAGTAACCGCTCATCCTCAGCATTCGTTGTCGTTACATTTCCAGTACGCCCTCTCTTCTCCTGTTAGCCTGTGTTTTGCGCTTAAAAGAACCGTTTCATCGCGACGGTTCTTTTGAGTACCCACAGTATATGCTTTGGTTGAGAAATAAGAAAGTTATGTTACTGTTACACAATCTTAACTGAAGTCCTGCTTATGTTCAAAAAAATATTATGACCAACATAAGGGATGCATGATGGGAACTCCATTTTTATTAAATTGATCATAGAAATCAAATTATAGTGTTGCGAAGCACAAATATATTGTTTGGCCATATTTTCAAACATTTAGGGGACGGATCGGGATACTGACAAAATATTATATTTTGATTTGATTCGTTTATTTAATTCAAGTAAATTTCAGTCTAAATTCAGCAAATATATGATACCTATATGGACTTACGCTTTTCAGTATATCATTGCTTACTTATTTTAAATAAAACATGTTCAATAACGTAGCCAGAACGCTGGAAAAGTTACGCACATCATATGCGAGTATGCAATGATATACTGAAAAGCGTATGTCCATATGAGTATCATACATTTGCTGAATTTAGACTGAGGTTTGCTTGATTAAATAAAAGAATCAATTGTGTCCCTTTTCAAAATGGGAACTTCTCTTAAAGGAAAGAATTTGCTCCCAGAGGGAGCGAATTCTTTCCTTTATGAGCAGTTCCTTATAGTATGAAAAATCACTATTACCACATTAGGTGACCTCCCTTGAATGTTACTATTTTCATTGCGCACGTGCGTAACTGCGTAATGGTAGCTACGCCAATGATGTTGATTCAGATTATTGCATTTTAAGCAATTTATCTATTACAACTTCGAGGACAGTTCTAGGGTTTAACACTGTATCATCCGCGTTTCAGTATTAGCATTTTCCGTAAGTATTCACCTCGGTTAGACTAGCAAAATCTTGGTGTGCCCCGCGGCCAGGTACGCCAACGTCCGCGGATAAGATCAACATTTTTGAGCATAGGCACCATGTTTATATGACATTATCTTGTAAATGCTAAGAGCAATTACTATTTTATTTTTTGCAAAATTGCTATCGAAAACCTGGCTTTTAAGATATCATTGTTAAATGAAATGTTGTTTTAGAATTTTCTCAGTTCGATCGACTGAAAGCAATTTTTGCCTTTCAAAATAATTTCCACCGTTTTAAACCATAGTTTGTGGTCCAACAGTAGAGTTTACAAGGTTTGCGATATTCTAAGCACATGAACGAGTGTCTGGTTGTGTTAATACAATAGATTTGAATTGGATAAAGATGATAAAAATATTTTTTTTACCCTTTTACGGAACCAACCCTCCCCTCCACCATAAAAGAAATGACCCCCGCGACAAGACTAGCCGCAAATTCTCCGCAGTCAGAAAACGGTATGATACCTGTGGTAGTTTGCACCTAGAAAATGGCTTAGAATCATATTCTAACGAATGAAACGTAAGCAATCAGCATTTAAAAAATTCAATTGAGTTTGTCTTAGGGTAGGCGTAACGTGCAAACTGGCGCAACGCCAGGTCAAACAGTGACGTCATTATGTTTGATGTTGACGTCACAACATGCGTAGCGTTATTTCTGATAAACATCCTTCACTTAAAACCTTTTGATAAAAAATCCCAGTCCCAAAATTGCCAAGAAAGCCTTGTTATGCTACAGTGAAAATATAAATCGTTTCAGTCACTAGCGAAAAAATACGATAGTTTTTCACTGTAGAAAATACCAGTTTTACTCACATTGATATGCATTGAATTCACTGCTTGTGATAAAATAAGATCATTTATTCTTAACGGTTTCAGTGTTATAAATCCATGTTCACAAGTGCAGTACATTGGCGTAGCATCCATTACGCAAGTTACGCACATGCGTAATAAAAATAATAAAAATCAAGGGAGATCACTAATGTGGTAAAAGTGATTTTCCATACGATAAAGGATAGAATACGCGCTCTTTGGGAGCAAATTCTTACCATTATTTGAAAAGGGACACAATTGAAGATAATCATTGATTGATCCAGTAGTCTCCCTTGGATGTGCGTAACTTTTCATCGTTCTGGTAACGCCATTTTAGTAGGCCTACACAATTTTCAGAGGCATTTAGCTACCATCATTTATAGCAAATGCTAAGACGTCGCGTCAGATGTTGGTGTTAATTTGTGTAACGTCAAAAGTTTTTTAAACACGTCAAACAATGAGATAGGAGAGGCGATCTTCCTTGCGTTAATATTTCTAAGCACACATGCCCAGTTGTAAAATGATCAGATGAAAAGTTTGTTTTGGTTTATATATATATTTAAGTTTTAAATGGTTTTATTAATACATGTTCCCGAGTAGAATTACGAAAAGTAGGTAATACCCAGGTAAGCACAATTATTTTCAGTAGTAAATGCTATTGGTCGGTCGGTTCTTATTAACTACATAAATCTATTCTCGTTGCAGTAGACTTCAATGGACAGACTGACGGACAGACAGGGTGATTATAGGTCTTAAGGATATCTTCGCTGCACACACCTTTGCATGTTTTATATTAAAATTAGCCAATACTTAAGCGTTTGGTACTTATCGCATTGTCCGGCAGCTAGGATTCGCGACTCGGGAAAGTCTGTGTAATGGTACAGGCTCGTCAGAGTAAAGTATGAATTTAGATGATAAATAGCTGTAGAATTGATACCTCTATCACCGCTTGATACATGTATGTCAGCATCCACATTTTCACGAGGCTTTTGCGTATTTGCGATAATGACCAAAGTATCGCCAAGAGTTAGTGTTGGTCCAAACAAACATGTAGACACAAATGAATGAAAACAACAAAGAAATTAATTTATTTGAGATTCGAGCATGTCACGTTTGAGTTTCAGACACACCCTTTTCATCGTATGGCTTCCAATGAGTTGACTTTTACTAATACCTAGCAATATGATGTACAGTCTCGGGACATGTAGTTGTTTGCCACTTTGCGACTTCGCCGCTTGAAACAAGACCTTTCTAGAATTTTGTAAAAAAAATACCATGACAAACTTAATGGGTCAAATTTTATAAAACTTACAGCGTTGAAGAGCAAATAGAGAGCAGCAATATACAATAAATGATTAAAATAATTTCTCTTTTGGTTCTCAAGTAGAACGCATTTAAAAGTGAATGCAAATTTTAAAACATCACTATTCCCGTACACGCTAACGTTAACGTCACCGAAAACTGTTATTTTAATTTGTGTTTGCGTTTAAATTACTACCATACGAAAACAACAGAAACCGAGAAGCTACAATAAAAATGTTTATTGCGTAAATCAATTTGCTTTCATTTGGTACTTTTTTCAAAATTGTAGCTTCTATAGTTTTTGGACAATAATTTTTTGTAAAACATCTGCAAATACATCGATTTAAGCGGCAACGTCACTGGATGGAGAGTGGGTATGTCCTGTGGCTTGAATTTTGGTCCTTACATTACATGTATATGCCTCATAACCAAAAGCTTAAATGTCATCATTACGTAATGACATTATGAGCTTTCGGTTTAGGGGCTATAGGAGTGAATAAGGATCGAATTTCAAGCTCCTGTGATATATTTCCTGAATGTTCCTGAAAACAGGGGTAAAGGTCACTGAATATTCAGATTTCTCGAATTAATTCTGGCCAGTGACCTATTTTATATTACTTTATATAGGACAGTGTCCTACAAGATGCATCAGTATATAAGTATATAAGTTTTAAGAAAATGCGCGATTAAGTTTTTGGAATTTACGCATATTATAGCGCTAAAATGTTACCGTTTTTACGACGCGATTAGCAAAGTAAAAAAAAAGGCGTCTGTGACATTTTTGCTAGACAAAGAATTTTAGCGATATTTTATTCAATATTTAACAATTTCTTTTAATTTAAAAACAGCATAAAATATATGAAAAACGCATTTACATATCTTATTTAGAGAGAAATAAGTTTGAAGAAACATCTTTTCATTTAGTATTGAATTAATGTCTCATATTTCCGAAGACGCCATTTGCGTGAGTGTGACATTTTTGCTAGACATAGCAAAATTACAAATTTTTGCTCTAAATATGGAAAAAGTCAAGAATAAATCCAAATTTTAATTCTATTTTGAAAACGCATTTTTGTGATATACTTCGAATTTCAAAAACACGAGGCACTAAAAATAAATACATCAACATAAAAACACAGACCCCACGTTTTCAACGTTTTCTTTAAATCTCTACACATTCCGTTTCTTTGCTTGGTTGGCTATTTCTGGTTAGTTTGCCGATTAACGCCAATTTCGCGCATGTCGTCGTGAGGATAAGCACAAAAAGTAGCTATGCGGGGAAAATTACAAGATTTCGTGCATTATTAGTTAAAACTTTTGGATTTAGAAACACTCAGCCAAACGATTTCTGTTACGTTTCTACATGCAAAAAATCAGCAATTTATACGGAACATGTTAGCGATAACTTTTTCTTTGTATCTTAATTTGTCCTTCGTTTTTCATGAATGTAAAATATAATTAATAACCTTTTCTTTGGTGTTTAGTTTGTAAAAATGTATACAGGAATAAGTGAAATAGAGAACTTTCAATAGAGAGGACCCCTACATTTTTAAAATTAACACCATCATCTGACGCGACGCCTAACCGTATCAAGGATTAGTCTGTGATCTTTAGTGACTTATAATAAGTGACAAGAGTTGGCTTTGCTATTGTGTTAGTTACGTTGAGCTTGTTGCCTGGACTTCATTGGAACTCCTGTTGGGCAAGATTTATTGCAGGATCCAGTTCTTGTACTGCAGCGGAGCTTTCTGAATTGTTGGCCTCTTGTCTTGCCGCTGTTGGTTGGCATGTAGTTGAGTGCTGCTGGGGTTGGGGTTGAGAGGGATCCGTGGGGGTCTGTTTTGGTCTGGTGTGGGTTCTGGTAGGATATTGGACAGGCATGGTCTTGGGGGTTTCGGTGTGTCTGGTTTGTCTGCGTGTGGTTTTCTACCCTTTGTGTGGCGTTGCCTCATAGTTTGATGACAGATAAACTTATTGATTTCATTGAAGGATGGCTCTCCTTGCCTTGCAAGTGATGGCAGAGGTGCTTTTTTCACTTCAGGGGGCTAAGGAAGTGTCATGTATGATTTTGTCAAAATGTGTGTATTGCGCTGGCCTTTTTGTTTGGCAGCATTTTACATGGTTTGACGCTAGATTGTGTAGGCGGATTGTAGGGGTTCCTTTGAACGATGGTTGTGTTCCCCTGGTTGCTGGTTTGTTCTTGTTTTGTGTTGCTGGCTTGGCACTAGAAGTGGGCTGTTGGCTCGAAGGCTTATTAAGCAAGGCTGTCGGTGTCGTGGGCTTCGTATGGCTTTTCTGGGTTATGTTACCGGTGCTGTGGTTTGGTATCTAGGCTCTGTGTTGGACTTAAATCTCTCTTGCGCCAGGGACTTTTGGAACCGGCGTTTTATAGCAACTTAGTGTATAAATTAAAAAAATTGTTGGCACTGGTGGTTTTTCAGCTCGCTTTGTTAAAATAATCTCATTATAAAAAATGGTAATAACATTGGTGTGCGTGCTTGGTGGTCTACCCAGTCATGGTTGGCAGCTTTGCTTTTCTCTTTGGTTGCTTGCTGGTGGGTCGGGAATCAAGCTCTGTGATGGGTCCGGCTTTGGAACTTATCATCTATGAATGGTATGGTTGGGGCCTGATGCTGCGTCTGTTGTCAGGACCATCAGGGTTTAACTGTTGGATTTATTTTGCTCCGGTAACTGTTGATCCCTTATCTTTGTTCTGTCTCCTTTTTATATCTTGATTTGTGTGTACTGGGAGATAATTCGTGGATGGGTTGGGGATCTTTCATGAGGGCCGAACCTCTGTGTGTCTTGGTCCCCATTGGGATTAGGGGTGCGGTTGGTACCGTGGAACTAGTGTAAGCCTTCCAGTAATTTCTTACTGATCGTTCCAAGGCAGTGCTTCTTTTGTGGATCTTTTTTGTTATTTGTGTTTGTCCTTGTCATACAGCCATGTCTGTTTCTTGCACCCTTGTGATCACCTGTTGGGAAATGGCTGACCACTTAGCTCTCTCGTATCTGATGTTTTCTTGTGTTTTTGACACTTTCTGGATGTCCAGTAAATTGAATGCCTTATGATGCCTGGTACATCAGGTTGGTGTGTGTTCTTTTGTCTCTTACACTGACTGCCATAGTTTTTTTTTGTGATCATTAGTGACTTATAATAAGTGGGATGTGTTGGTCTTTGTTCTTGAGTGACTAACACCGAGTGTCAATGGTTGGTCTTTGTTCTTGAGTGTCTTACACTGAGTGTCAAGGGTTGGCATGTGATATTTAGTGACATACACTAAGTGGCAAGTGTTGGTCTTTGCTAATTTGCTCTGAGTTACTAGGGTTGGTTTATTTTCTTGTCTGTCTCTTACACTGCGTGGCAAGGGTTGATCTGTGTTCTGGTGTGGCTTATACACTGAGTGACAATGGTTGGTCTGTGTTCTGTTGTGTCTATTACACTGAGTAACAAATGTTGGTCTGTGGTATTGTGTGTCATACATTAATTGTCAAGTAGTGGTCTATGTTATTTTGTTTCTCTTACACCAAGTGACAAGAGTTGGTCTGTGTTCTCGTGTCTTTTACAATCAGTGACAAGTGTTGGTCTGTTTTCTGGTGTCTCTTACACTCAGAGACAAACGTTGGTCAGTAATTTTGTGTCTCCTGAACGGAGTGGCGAGTGTTGGTTTGTGTTCTTGAGTGTTTTGCACTGTGTTGTAAATGTACGTTTGTGTCCGTTTGTCGCTTACACTGAGTGTCCAGTGTTGGTTAGTATTTGAGTTCCCCCCACAAAAAAGTGACATGAGTTGGTCCGTGTTATGTTGTGTCTCACACTGAGTGTCATGTTTCAGTCAGTATTTTTGTGTCACTTACACGGAATGACAAGTTTTGGTCTGTGTTATTATGTGTTAGTTTTTACAAATGAGCCCCAAGTGCTGGTCTATATTCTCGTGTGTTTCTTACACAGAGTTTCAAGTGTTGGTTTGTCAGCATGTGCTCTTGAGTTTCTCTTACACTGAATGTTGAGGAGTGGCCTTGGTTGTTGAGTCTCTTTCAACGACAAGTGTTGGTCTTAGATTGTATGTCTCTTTCAATGTGTGAGAATGTTGGACTAAGTTATTGTGTTTCCCTGACACTAAGTGACAAGTTTCGGTCTGTGTCCTCTCAACATTAGGAAATTGGTATGTTTGATCAAGTAAGGTACATTCTCACTTGCCTTCTTAAAGTTATGCTGATAAAAATGATAAATCTTTAGAAGCCGTCTGTGAAGAGTTTCTTGATTATAACTTGTTACTTGATGCCGAAATGCTGTAGAAGAACAAGACAGTGTTTATACACTGGAGTGAGATGTATTCGGTTGATACAATTTTGAGTCTTCCCTCCAATATATTTTTTACTCTTTCACTTCATTACTATATTATAAAAGCATTCAATCAGTCTAAGCACTCTTTTTATATATAATATGTTTTTAACAGTATTGCCTCATTTTAATGTGCCTCCTGTAAACAGTTATTGGAAATAATATAAGTGCGCTTTATATTTCAGCAGCGACATGAGACGTCCAACAATGTGGTATGTGCGACCAGCAAAGTCTCAGATAAAACTGCGCATATGCGCAGTCTGGTCAGAGCCGTTGCTAGTCGCTTGAATATTTTATGAGTTTTCAGCTACTGATTGAACATCTTTTGGTGTTTCTAAGCTTGAAAGGAGGCTGCATAGGCTCGTATGAGTCTAAACTTGTCAAAATGTCACATTGTTGTAAATCACATGTCGCGGCTCATTTTGCTTTTTGTTTACTGTAATAAAGTGGCTCCTGGTACCATAAGTTTAATTAGTGACCAGACCTAGGTCGACGAAATTAAACTGAAGTGTGTCTTCTGAATGAAAACCTATTGTGGTCAATTGGACTTCCTTAAGGTCATGCAATTAACACGGCAAACATCAGGGGCTTTTTTGAAATGCATTTGGCTGTCGTAAGGTTGTATAATATATCACTGCGATTGGGATCCGTTGGATTCGTATAGACGTACAATTTATGACTGTAAACACTGAATAAAACAAATATTTTGGGGTTAACGAGGAAATAAATTTGACTATACCACATCTTGTTCCATTTTTCGACCACGGCTGATTTTTGGGGGTTTTTTTTCTTGTTTTTTTTTTTAATTTCTTAATCGTATAACTAGCTTGCTACTTGATGATGGAAACAATAGTAGGAATACACCATAATCTGTGTACACTGGGGAAGTTGGTCTAGTGTGATAATATTTTAATAATATTTTGATCCTTTCCTCTTTTTTTGGCTTACCCTGTCACCTTCAAACTGCAAAATATATTATACAGTCTGAATAGTTTTATAAGAGATTTTTTTACAATTCTGCCTCATTTTTTAACGTGTCTCGTGTTAATATGAGCAGTGACATGTGCTTTCTCACAATGTGGTATTTTGACATGTGTAGACTCAGATGATTCTTGGTATCCTCGCTTTAAGCTTAAAAACTCAAATTATGTTCTCTTAGTAGCTTAACAGTCATAGAATATTCAAACGAATAGCAGAGGCTCTGATCAGACTGCGCATATGCGCAGTGAGGCTTTGATGGTCACACGTACCCCATTGTTGGAAATCTCGTGTCGCGGCTCACTTGGATATAATATAGTTGTGCTTTATAATTGGCTATTTGATACTTATGTGAGTTGGCCCTGGGTATAATTAGTCCACGTGACCGAGCCCATGGCGACGACAGTAAACTAAAGATTCTACTGAATGACAACCTTCAGTTTGAAATTAGCTTTATTGAGATACCCTGGTCTTTATATAGGGACTTTTGATCTATCACTGCGAATATTAAGGGCCATCCTGGAATGCGTTGGGTAGTCTTAGATTCGTAAGATTTATCACAGTGATCATTCCAAAGTCATATTGGGGTCCGCTAGGCAATCCATTTAACTGCCGTTTGGTGGTACAGTTTATGACTGCAATTGCTGGAAAAACATTTATTTTGGTTCTGTTTGCATAGAGACCTTTAACTGCGTAACGGCTTACAGGGTAGATTATCTCATGTTCCAGTTTTCAACCACACTTGTTTTTTTTAAAAAAAACTTTTGTATAGTAAGATATGCAACAAATATTGACAGAACTGTACATTAAAGGTACAGTGGATACATATAAGCGTGTATCTTACCAATCAATATTTCAATTAGAATTCCAAAAACATTTTCCAGGTTTCAAATAATCCTCATTTATGTACATTTGTTCTGTCTATCCCTTTGTATGTTTTCTTGCCCTCATATGCCCTCCTCAATCTGTTTAATGAAAACCCTTTACTGTATTAGAATTTCATATCAGTCTAGTCTCATAGCATTTTAAATGGCATGTACCCGTGCACACACACCATCAATAGAACATGACTTACCCTGCAAATTTAAGTCCTTAGTACTTTTTCAAGCTGATAGTTATATTTTTAAACAATTACAACGCACCATGGCAACTTGTAAATATTTCAGTCACAGGACTAGTTACACCTGCTATTAATCTATATTTAGTTATTCCACGAAAACTTAATTGAGATTCACATTAAACAGAATTTACCAACTTTGAAATATACATAAGTACAAGAAGTTTAGATTGCCATATGTGATTTTAAATAGATAAATAATTAGTCTTGACGTTTCAGTAATTAATCCATGTTTAGCAGTGTAGTTTTTAATTCCAAGAGTCATCTAGTCACTATCAATTTTGATAATTGCTAACTGTTTCCTCAAAAGAATTGCTATACCGCCTAATACAGGGAGCGAAGACATTAATAAAGAAACAATAGTCATAAGCGGCATCTTATCTGGGTGTGCACTGTCTGACTGTCCTGTAAATTGGATGCATAACGATGCCTGGTGCATCACCTTGGTGTGTGTGTGTGTGTGTGTGTGTGCGTGTGTGTGTGTGTGTGTGTTTCTTACACTAAATGTTAATGTGACTTATTATAAAGTAAGAAAGACGACAAAGATCAGGAAACGATACAATCAAGTACCACACATTACCCAGGATATCACATGTGAAAGTAGCTAAAATACAATAAACATGACCAACAAGGGCCAAATGGGTCAGCCCATTCCCAGCAGATGTCCACAAGGCAGCAATGAACAGACGCGAAAGCATGAGAAACACAAGGCGCAAAAACACAAATGATCCACAAAAGAAGTGCCGCCTTGGAACGGTCAGTTAAATATTTTACTGGAGGGCTTAAACCGGTTTCATGGCCAAGCGAGTGTTGATCTTTGTTATTGTGTGACATACGTTGCGTGTTATTTGTCTTTGTACTTGTGTGACTTACACTGAGCGCAAGTACTGTTTGCTTTTTAGTGACTATACACTGAGTTTCATGTGCTGGTGTTTGATATTATGTGACTTACACTAAGTTACATGTGCTGGTATTTGATATTGTGTGACTTACACTGCGTTTCATATGCTGATATTTGATATTTTTGACTTACACTAAAGCTTCATGTGCTGGTGTTTGGTATTGTGTGACTTACACTGAGCTTCATGTGCTGGTATTTGATATTGTGTGACTTACACTGAGCTTCATGTGCTGGTATTTGATATTGTGTGACTTACACTGAGCTTCATGTTTTGATGGTTGATATTGTGTGACTTACACTGAGCTTCATGTGCTGGTATTTGATATTGTGTGACTTACACTGAGCTTCATGTACTGGTTTTTGATATTGTGTGACTTACACTGAGTGTCAAGAGCTGGTGTATGATCTTGTCTATACAGAGGTGCAATAGTTTCTTTGCGTCTCTTACACCGATTGACAAGTGTTGGTCTGTGTTCATGTGTACCTCTAACACTGAGTGTCAACAACTGGTCTGTGCTCTTGTTACCTACACTGATTTTCAAACATTGGTCTGTGTTCGTATTCTTACGCGACGCTCAAGTGTTGGTCTAAGTTCTTGTGTCTCTTACACTGATTGACAAGTGTTGGTCTAAGTTCTTGCATTTCTCTTACAGTAATTGACAAATGTTGGTCTGTGTTATTGTGTTTCACTTACACTAAGTGGCAAGTGTTGGTCCGTGTTCTTGTTCTCGTGTCTCTTTTAGTGAGTGGCAAGTGTTGTGTTGTGTCCCCTCGAAATTATGAAACAAAATATCTAACTAATATATAAGAGTAAGGAGCTGGATTGATGGCCATGTTATAGTTGTTGATAATGTTAATGAAGCTAAATTCTCACTCGCCTCCTCGTAGTTATGTTATAAAATAATGATGACTGTTAAAGCCGTCGGTGAAGAGTTTCTTGCTTGTAAATTGCTACTTGACGATGAAATGCAATAGGAAGACGCGATAGTCTTTAACCACTTGGGTAAGTTGGTTTTGTATGATAAAAGTTTGATCCCTTCCTCCAATATTTTGTTTACTCTGTCACCGTCTTACTGCACAAAATGTCTTTCACAATCCTGCCGCAATTAAATATGCCTCGTGTAAACGAATAAATAAAAACTGACACATTTTGTTTGCTTCAAGCTCGTTCACATCAATTCATCAAGTTTAACGCATATGCTTATTTTGAAAACAAGACACAAGAAAATATTGTCGGAGAAAGTATATTTATCATATATAGAACATGGCCTCACAACTTCAAAAACACCATTTTGTCACTTTAGCCACTTTTGAGTGTATGTATAGATTTTTTTCAAACACTTTTCGTGTATACAATGCCAATACAAGTACAGACAAAAATGCATTTTAAAAGTTTGCAATGTTTTATTGTGGCATATGATATGGGATTTTTTGATATGCTATCGACGTTGATTAAACGGCATTGTCTTTATTTCCGTGGATTAAGCAATATCTTAAAACTTAAATGACTTAGCGTCCACCAAACATTGTTAGAGAATGCATTTTCAAGAACCAGATCTTATGTTGCACGTCGCGTTAAAGGATAAAAGCAGAATAAATCAAATTTAAAGTCAATTTAAAAAAACAACTTAAACTATGAATAGTAACCGTAATTTCGTTGTCAACGCATGTAGCGGTTTAATGTGTGCTGTCTACTTGGTTATAGTGCAAATTGACTACACATTAATTAAATCGCATAGGAATTTCAGGTTTTGCCGTTTCAAACTATCAGCATGTAATTGTAACGCTTGGTGTCGATTAATATACGTAGGGGGGTAGCTACAGCGTTTAAAAAGGCCGAAACATTTTCGAATGTGCATTCAAAGCATCATACAAAATGAAGTGTTGCAAGAGCGACAGTGTTCTGTAAAAGCTTGTAATACGCTGATAAATAAACGTAAAACTGACGTTGACAACATAAACAGTGGCTTTCGGTTGAACAACGCCCAATGCTTTATTTGAATGCCCAAAAGATTTCATAAACATAACAAAGAAGCACACTTAAGTTTCGTTGTGCTTGCAAAATTTGATTTTAGGGGTGACGTTTTTGACCGCTGACGTATGAAATTAGTGCATCTATTCAAATAACCTAGGTGCATCTAAGTCTACCTTGGTACAATTTTACGCACAGAAAATACGAGTTAGCATCGTAATCATTTACTATCAAAAAATTGTCATAAAAATATGTATCTTTAGATGTTAAGTATGTATGGAGATAATGTATTTGATTTTATCGATTCCTGATCTTTGCCTTATTTCTTACTTTATAATTTGCTCGTTGTTTACTGTCCCGAGCTGGCTCCCAGTACCGTTAGTTAAACGGGTGGGCGAGCTCAGGGCGAGGACAGTAAACAAAAGTATCTACTTAATGCCAAACTAGCTTTATTGAGATCCATAGGACTTTCTTAGGGTCGCGAAATTTATCACTGCGAACATCAGGGGCTATATTAGACTGTGCTGGGCTGTCTTAGGGTCGTATAATATATAACTGTGATAGTTCAATGGCCATACTGGAATCAGTTGGCAACTACTCCACTTGACTTTCGTATGGTTGTACATTATATGACTACGATCAGTGAAATGGTTTAGTTTGGGATATGTGTGCAGGGAGACAATTTACCGGCGCACGGCTGACGAGGAAGTAAAATTGACTTGATATTATGTAAAATATCATGTTCCAGTTTTGGTCTACAACCTTTCAAAAAAGCTTCTTATCGTAAATTAAGAAATACAAATTAACAAAACTGTAGATTAAATGCCACGTCGACACATGTAGCCTTATATCTTACTCATCAATAATTCAATTAGAATTCCAAAAATATTTAAAAATTCAATTTAAGCAACACCTAATGACGAAAACTTTAAATTGATGATACATGTAGCCTTATATCTTAACCGTCAATATTTCAATTAGAAATCCAAAATTATTAAGCCACGAATTGTTTAGCACAAAATGCCCATTCACATAAGTCCAGATAAGGATAGTTTGTGCACCTCAACTTGAATGTGTCTTCACGCACCATTTGAAACATGTGTTTTGTGTGCTCAAAAGAACCGTCTCATTGAGACGGTTCCTTTGAGTACCCACACATATATTTTGGTTTAGAAATAAGAACAATCATTTTCAAATACGAACTCTTATCTGGAGGCATGCTGTCACTTAAAAAAGGGTATTAAATGTAAATTTTGTAGGTTTCAATTAACCCTCATTTCTGCACATTTCGTTTTGTCGTTCTTTTTGCCGTTTCTTTTAATTTGCTCCGTTTTCTTGCCCTTATACATTGTATGCCCTCCTGAATCTGTTTAACGAAAACCCTGGAAATAGACTTTTTATTATAATATCATTTTATATCAGGCCAATCACATTATTATAAACACATGTTAACAGCAATGATGTTTCTAGATTATAAAAAGATCTGTACACACGATCTATCAATAAAAATAACATACCCTGCTAATTCAAGTCCTTAAATAGTATACGAAGCCAGTAGATATAGTTTTTAAACAATTACAACGTGCCATGACAACTTGTAAAATATATCAGTCACGTGACTAGTTACGCTAAAATATCTAAATTTAGCCATTCTACGAAAACGAAACGAGTTTCACATAAAACAGCATTCACCAACTGTGAAAGGTGCATGCAGTTTAGTTTGTCATTTGTGAACATGATTTAAGACTGATGGAAGGGGCATACGCGGATTCAGAAAGTCATGGCAGAGGAGATTCAACGCAACTCTGTCAACGTGTTTTTTGTTGTTGTTTTTTTGTTGTTGTTTTTAGTTGATGAGGGGAGAGAGGGTTTAAATACCACTAAAATCGGACCATCATCGGCACGCCAGCAAAACGTCATTAAAGGGAAACACCATTAAAATGGCGTTTCGCTGGATTGCCGATGATAGCCCAATATTGAATGCTGACTTTGAAGTGTTATAATTTTCCAGGGGGTTCGGACCACTATAATTGCGAAGGATTCTATAAGATTTATGATTTTTCATGGGGTCCGAACACCTGTCCACCCCCCCCCCCCCCTCTGGATCCGCCCATGAGATGTTAAGTATGGTTTGTATGTATTAACGGGAAGATACTCTCCCGTACATATGCACTATCGTAAATAACTTCCTTATTGTACCAGCATGCGTGTGCACTTTGTACATTGTGAGATACGTATATTTTGATGTAACACATTTGAATATCACTAAAAGGTGCTACAATTTATTCATAACGTGTTCAGTAATGATTCCTTATTCATTTAGTCACCCTCAATTATAGCAATAGGTCGTACCTAGTAAAAGCTCTTAGCCGCAGTTTAATAACAACTGTTGTCCATTCCCTGCACCTAGGCGGATAACTCTACTAACAATATATTCTAACTAATATGAAAATTAAAGGAAATATTTTCACCATTAGATCTTTAAAGGGATAACAGAAGTATTTTAAAGAGTGAGGGATTACATTACATTGATAAGGCCAATTTGAGTCATACCTGGTCAGAAACCCCGAAAACAGACTTTTCTGATGAGGCTCAATTAAGTAAGCATGTGTTCGATATGCCTCAGACTAAATGAAGACCCTGATCTTTCATCGGTGGGTTAGTGCCTGATGCTTGTTTTTGGCTGGGCCCACCATGACTTAGATTGAGGTTTTCTTTAGATATATATGTGAGTCAATAAGTTTGAAATGTGTTCTTAAAAAGCCACTTAGGAGCTAAACACCAACAGAATCTAGGAAAAGATTTGGCGCCCATGTTAGCCGCCAATGGCGTTGGCTGCTGTTGATGCCTTGTGGTCACCTGCTGGAAAAGGGCTGACCTCTTGACATTCGTTTGTGATGTGTATTTGTGACGTTGTCACTTTCCCATTGGTATCCTGGGTCTGGTGTGGTGCTTATCTTTGCCCTCTTTCTTACTTACACTGAGTGACAATGTTGGTCTGTGTTCCTGTGTATCTTACACTGATAAAGTGTCAAGGGTTTTTTGTGTTCTGTGATTGTAACATTTTGGATCATTTTACTGGTATTTTACCATTTTTGTATAGGCCTATCCTGTTTCACAATCATGAACACAATCTCTATATTTCTGCCTTTTTATGATATATAGGTAACATGATTCATTCCAGAGAAACAATAGATAAATTCATAGACAGATTAACACATAAAGGGGAATCTAAATTTAAATACACCTATGGAAATCAATATTTGGGGGATCTAAACTAATTATTGTACATGTATATGGGATCAATGGTCTAAATTCATATTTTCAGCAAGGTATATTTCAGTTGATAGAACGAGACTAGGCAGTTCTGGAGATAAACTGACGACTTTGGAACGTAAACGTTGACAATATTTTCTTATCAGCTTTATCATTTGTTTTGTATGCTAAAAAACAACCTCATTGCCAAAGTTCTTTTGATTACCCAAATATATGTTTTAGTTAGTAAATAAGATTTTTTTTTAATCTGGATGTCTGTCGAAGTCTGACCTTGACTGTTAACGAGTAATAAATAAAGTAGATATTTCAGTCATATCTTCTATTGTTTTAAAGAAGTAAGGAAGAAGGCAAAGGTCAGGAATCTTCGAACACATATACATTGCCCTAGACTACATCGCGTATTTTCTCAGAAACCTAAATTATAACTTACTTTGTATGTTTTGAATTTCCTTTATCCGTCGAATTATACGATGGAATGGAATAATGCTCCTACATATTACTTTATGACCATATCTTGTCATTGGTAAACGTGACTGTTCTATGGTTACTTACAAATTACTACAAACATTGTAACTATTGATCTCTCACGTGATCGTTAATATAGTTTTGAACAAAACGTAATTGTAGACATAAATATATCAAGCATTTCATAAGATCATTGATATTGGGTGTTATTAGTATATCTGTATAATGCGGTTATATGTTGACGTTGTCCTTTTCCAATGCGCCCTTATTCACTTCATCAGACATGATAATTGCATGCATAGAATTTCTTGAAACGTATACAGTATATATACATTCGAAAATGCCTCGGCCAATTCTGTGGAATCATACCTAGAATGTATATCGAGGGTCTACATTAATAACGTAAGGCTGACCTCACAGAAACCTTGGCAATACAATTAAAAAGTAAGAAAGAGGGCAAAGACAAGGAATCGATACATACACATCATCATAAAAGTTACTTGATCTGGCGTACTGTATCACGTCGAGTGGATGAGGTCATACCATCGGATCACCCGAGACGCGTAGCGTCGAGGGCGATCCAATGGAATGGCCTCATCCACAAGACGTGATGCTGTACGCCAGATCAAGTTACTTTTATGATAATATGTTTATTATATGCCTTTTTTCTGACATTCTTTCTGATTTAAAACCTGTTTTGGTCTTTAATCCAAAAAAAATGTGGGGACGTTGGCCATAACGTTACGTTTCTTGACGTCACGTCGACATGTTTTCCGTCTCTGGTTCCATGCTTTGCAATTTACTTTATGTAACGTCGCCGCAAAAGCAGGTAACCGACGTTGGCCTCGTTTTAAAGGATAGTGATATGGATTCAGAAAACCTCAGTTCGTTGATCCAGCTTCCTGTATCAGATGGCCAGTTAACAGACAGTTCTAAAGTCGTATCAGTTATAGGTATATAATAAAATCAAGTGCCACACCTTACCCAAGATACCACATGGGAAAGTGACAAACACACAATAAGACATCACAAACGAGAGCCAAGAGGTCAGCCCTTTCCCAGCAGGTGGCAACAAGACACCAATAAACAGAAAGCATGCGAAAGCATAATAAACACAAGACAAATAACATGAATGATCACAAAAGAAGCACCACCTTGGAACGGTAAGATAAAGTATTTTACTGGAGGGCTAAAATTAGTTTCACAGCGCAGCGAATTTTAATATACCTGAATCCACATGCTACAAAATTAATTTTGCTTACGCCAGTTCTGTCTAATAAAATTCAAATTTAAAATGCTCCTTACATACATCTGAGGCTTAATTCTCAAATTGGGACAAAATTTTCCTATTGTGTATATGTATAGTCACCAAGTGATGAATCACGTTCATTTGCTTTATGATGTAATAACTTGTACAAGAGGTTTCGTCTGTTTTTAAATGTTGGTAAATGCCTCAATCAGAAACAATTGGAAAATCTCGGCCCAATTCGAGAGAATCAAGACTCAGTGCGTGAAAAGCAAAGCATTGTGTATGGTAAAGCCCGGTTTTCTTACCCAGAACCGGGGCTAGCAAAAGTTAATTCTGTAGCAGGTGGGATCATTCCTATTAAATCAATTATTCTAATTGACTGAAAAGTGTTAGCAACAGAATGAATTTTTAGGGTTTTTTGTAGCGGAGCGTAGGTCCAACACAACTAGTTTAAATTTAGACCTATTTATCTAAATATCTATTGAGCAATACGAAATATCTGACCAGTTCATCAATGTTCATTGGATAAGTAATTTGCATATTTCATCTACCAATCTCAAAGGCCAAGGTCGAGCGTGATATATAAATCTACAGTCCAGTTTAAATAAACACTCATATATTTTAGAAAAGTGTACATTTATGGTAAAAAATGTACATATACTGAAAAACACCCATTATTAAAGTGAAATACCATTTTGGGTTATGGGATATTCAGTATTTACTATTGCGTTTGATCGATAACTACCATTGATATAAATAAGAAGTTTAAAAAAAATAAAACGATATATAGGCTTTTCCATTAAGGTGAGCTTTTTTAAATTCATGTTTTACTTTCTGCAGGGCTTCATAAATCCTCCGAACTATGAGGTTGCTACCCAGATCCATGAAAATAAAAAGCAGTGCCTCCAAGCTACCTAAAAAATAGTCCTTCTCTCCAGATCCCCATAACCTCTGGGGGCTCACATTCAAACCCTCAGTTATATCCAATTATTATTTCAATGAAGGGCAGATTATGTGGCGCCTGCATGGTTCCAATGTACTGCGATTGCGTTTATTGCACTGGCTTTGTTACCCTGAGTTCTTACTGGGCAATTAAGCTTCTTATTTCAATGATGCAAGAATTATGTTCCTATGGTGGTCGAAGCTGACTAGAAAATTTACGTTAAGATAATGGCAAGGTCTATTACCAGCCATCTGGTAATAGCGGTTTTACGTTGAAAGCGCTATTACCAGACGGCTGGTTATAGCGGTTTTACATAGAAAACGCTATTGCCAGATGACTGGCAATAGTCCTTTTACGTTAAAAGCCCTATTGCCAGATGGCTGGTAGCAGCGCTTTTAACGCAAAACCGCTATTGCCAGATATTTGACAATTAACCCTAGTCACATTGAACCATACGTTTACTGAATCGCACATATTGTATTGAAATTCCGTTTTTAAGACCAATCGCAGATTTAGCCGCGATGGGCTGTTGTGGTCACATTGCTTAAACCGTATTGCGACTGGTGGTATGACTGGTTGTGTGATGATACTGTATATGATCAATCGCATGACCTGTTGCTGCATGCCAAGACCCAGTCAGCATCTGATCTCGGGCCACTTTGGCCCGCCATCGAAACGTCATTTGGAAAACGTTTCGCTGGCAGGCCGATATTGGTCCGTTTATACTTGCTTTCTGTGGAGAAGTTGCACGACTGATTGTGACTTGTTGCAGCCCAACACGCGATCAATCGTAAGACCCTACCACGAACACATGATGGGTTGCTATCGTCTGACCGAGGTGTGATTGTCAGTCTGCAAAGGGTAATAGTAAAACACACACCAAGTCCCATATGAATGCCTGTCAAACGCGTAAAAGTAAGAAACCATTAAACGACTGCTGTAGGCACAGTTGCGATTGTGCGACATGGCTTTATCCCCTTTTTACATCTTGATTTAAATGTTCTTGCAGATGATGCATGGATAAGTTAGGGGTCTTTCATGAAAACCAAGCATCTATGTGTCTTGAACCACATCTGATCTAAGGGTGAGGTTGGCGCCCTGAAACCAGTTTAAAGGGAAAATTCACACTTTTATTTAAATGCATTTATTATAGAGTTACAGAATGGAAGATAAATCATTCATTTAATGTGTGTGAAATCCCTTCAATTAGCCTGTAATTGATTACTTTAAGTGGGCACTGGGTCTGGTCAGTTGCAGGTCAATGAGCTTCTAACAAGTGGACTGGAATCACTATGACCTGCTTACACACTACCCGATCAAAGTCTTAAATCCTTGATAATGACAAAAATTAACGATGTTTCAAAGTAATATTCTAAGCAGTATGCACATTGATGACTTTATTTTGATAAATGGGCCAAGGTTTGATAATTATTTCTAAAATTCAACCCTTAAAGCACTAATTATTACTATAGCAGATGACATATTTTGTAACAACTTTCTTCATTTCAGGTACAATAAGTCATAGCAAAATCAACTGAAACTTATTGAAAAACAAAATACGTTTCCTTTAATAGTCGTAACATTCTAATTTGCATTAATCTGACTGATAATTGTTATTACAACAGAATATTAATTATCCAATATTGAAATGAAGCAATGTATAAAACCACTACCAAGGTGATTCTCTGAGTCATTGAGCTGACCTGAAATAGAGGTTAATGTTCATCTTTTAATGTCCATTACTGTAGTATGGCAGCCCCCAGATGTTTAGATTAAGGCAATGGAAACTGCCATTTTAACTTAGCAGATGAAGGGATGATCTTGGAGAAATAAATAAGTACATTATGAAATAATTATTTTTGATTTAAGTAAAATGTTCAAAACCATGAACATACACTTTAAGCCCTCCAGTAAAATATTTTTACTGACCGTTCCAAGGCGGTTCTTTTGAGGATCATTTGTGTTATTTATGTTTTTTGTTTGTCTCGGATAGCCACAAACCACTGCTACAGAGAGTAACTTACGAAACTAAAATTCTTGGGTTTTGATTTGGCTACTAGTCACAGAGTGTTGTGAAATTCCTGTTTTGTCGGCTGGAATTACACCAACATTGTCAAGAATTCACTTACAGAAAAATAAGTTAAGGTGACCAACAATGTGCCTGATAAATTCGTTTAGAAAAATTCCTGATTTACGAAATTCTTAGTGAGGTCGACGTTATATTAAAAAGCAATTGTAGACCCAGGCCCAGGTCATCTCCATGTAAAACTGCTTTTTCCAGTCATCTGGTAATAGCGCTTTCGTCGTAAAACCGCTATTGCCAGCCATTTGTTAATAGCGGTTTCAACGTAGAATCGCTACTACCAGCCATCTAGTAATAGCGGTTTCAACGTAGAATCGCTACTACCAGCCATCTAGTAATAGCGGTTTCAACGAAGAATCGCTATTACCAGTCATCTAGTAATAGCGGTTTCAACGTAGAATCGCTATTACCAGTCATCTAGTAATAGCGGTTTCAACGTAGAATCGCTACTACCAGCCATCTAGTAATAGCGGTTTCAACGTAGAATCGCTATTACCAGTCATCTGGTAATTTCCACTCCGTAAGAGGCAAGGTCTATTACCATCCATTTTCACTTCGCCACATTTCTTTTGTTAAAGATATGTCTTGTTTTCAATAACATATCAGTCACGTGACTAGTAACACCTGCTTTTAATCTATATTTAGTTATTCCACGAAAACTAATATGAGTTTCACATTAAAACAGAATTTACCAAGTTTGAAATATACATAAGTACAAGAAGTTTAGATTGCCATATGTGATTTTAAATAGATAAATAATTATTCTTGACGTTTCAATGATAAATCCATGTTCAGCAGTGCAGTTCTAAATTCCAAAAGTCGGCCAGTCACTATCAATTTTGACAATTGCTAACTGTTTCCTCAAAAGAATTGCTATACCACCTAATACAGGGAGCGAAGACATTAATAAAGAAACAATGGTCATAAGCGGCATCTTATCTGGATGTGCACTGTCTGACTGTCTTGTAAATTGGATGCATAACGATGCCTGGTTCATCACCTTGGCGTGTGTGAGTGCGTGTGCTTGCGTCTCATACACTAAATATTAATGTGACTTATTATAAAGTAAGAAAGACGGCAAAGATCAGCAAACGATACAATCAAGTACCACACATTACCTAGGATATCACATTGGAAAGTAGCAAAAATACAATAAACATCACCAACAAGAGCCAAACGGGTCAGCCCATTCCCAGCAGGTGACCACAAGGCAGCAATGAACAGACGCGAAAGCATGAGAAACACAAGACACAAAAACACAAATGATCCACAAAAGAAGTACCGCCTTGGAACGGTCAATTAAATATTTTACTGGAGGGCTTAAACCGGTTTCATGGCCAGGCAAGTGTTGATTTTTGTTATTGTATAACATACATTGAGTGTTATTTGTCTTTGTCCTTGTGTGACTTACACAATCCTGTCCAATTAAATATGCCTCCTGTAAACGAATAAAAAAATCTGACACTTTTTGTTTTCTTCAAAATTGTAATCATCAATACATAAAGCTTAACGCCTATGCTTATTTTGATAAAAAGAACTAAGAAATTATTTTCACGGCTGACAGTTGAACAACGCCCAATGCTTTATTTAAATGCCCAAAAGACGCCAATAATATAACAAAGAAGCACATTTAAGCTGTTTCAGGAGAATTTTACGTGAATTCTTTGTGCTTGCAAAATTTGATTTTAGGGGTTACGTGATGTTTTGACCGCTGACACATGAAATTAGTTAATCTATTCAAATAACCTCGGTTCATCTTAGTCTACCTTAGTTTAATTTTATGCACAGAAAAGACACTATTTACTATCAAAAATTTGGCATTCAGAATGACATTTGTGCTAGGTTTCTTAAGATGTTAAGTATATATGGAGATAATGTAGTTAATTGTATCGATTCCTGATCTTTGCCTTCTTTCTTACTTTATAATTTGCTCGTCGGTTGCTGTCGCGAGATGGCTCCCGGTACCGTTAGTTTAACGGGTGGGCGAGGACACTAAACAAAAGAGAGTCTTCTTAAAGCCAAACAGCTTTATTCAGATCCGTTGGACTGTGCTGGGCTGTCTTAGGGTCGTATAATATATCACTGCGATCATTCAATGGCCATATTGGAATCCGTTGGCAACTACGTCACTTGACGCATTATATGACTACAATCATTGATCAGAACTAATGGTTAAAAGTTTTGGATATGTGTGCAGGGAGACCTTTTACCAGCGCACGGCTGACGAGGAAGTAAAATTGACTTGATCACTTCATGTTCCAGTTTAAGGCTAGAACTATTAAAAAAAAGGCTTCTTATCGTAAATTAAGAAATGAAAATTAACGAAATATGTAAATTCAATGTCACGTGGGCACATGTAGCCTTATATCTTACCCATCAATATTTCAATTAGAATATTATTCCAAAAATATTTGAAATTTCAATTTAGGCAACAACTAATGACAAAAACTGTAAATTAATGGTATATAAAAGTTGATACATGTAACCTTGTATCTTACCCGTCAATATTTTAATTAGAATTCCAAAACTATTAAGCCACGAATTTTTCAGCACAAAATGCCCTTTCACATAGGTCCAGATAAGGATAGTTTGTGCATCTAAAATGATTTATTCTTTACGCACCATTTGAAACATGTGTTTTGGATGCTCAAAAGAACCATCTCATTGAGACAGTTTTTTGAGTACCCACAAGATATGTTTAAGTTTAAAAATAAGAACAATCATTTTCAAATACGCAGTCTTATCTAGAGGCCTGCTTTCACTTTAAAAGGGTATTAAATGTAATTTTTGTAGGTTTCATTTAACCCTAATTTATGTATAATGCGTTTTGCTGCTCTCTTGATTTGCTCCGTTTTCTTGCCCCTATATGCCCTCATGAATCTGTTAAACGAAAACCCTGGAAATAGAGCTTTTATCATGATATCATTTTATATCAGGCCAGTCACATTATTATAAACACTTGTTCACAGCAATGATGTTTCTAGATTATAAAAAGACCTGTACAAACGATCTATCAATAAAAATAACATATCCTGCTCATTCAAGTCCTTAAATAGTATATGAAGCCAGTAGATATAGTTTTTAAACAATTACAACGTGTCATGACAACTTGCAAAATATATCAGTCACGTGACTAGTTACGCTAAAATATCTAAATTTAGCCATTGTACGAAAACGAAACGAGTTTCACATAAGACAGCATTCACCAACTGTGAAAGGTGCATGCAGTTTAGATTGTCATTTGTGAACATGATTTAAGACTGATCGAAGGGGCATACGCGGATTCAGAAAGTTATGTCAGAGGGGATTAAACGCAATTCTGTCAACGTATTTTTTGTTGTTGTTGTTGTTTTTAGTTGATGAGGGGAGAGAGGGTCTAAAAACCACTAAAATTGGACCATCATCGGCACGCCAGTGAAACGTCATTTATAGGGAAACACCATTAAAATGGCGTATCGCTGGGGTGCCGATGATAGCCCTATATTGAATGCTGACTTTGAAGCGTGATAATTTTCCAGGGGGTTCGGACCACTATAATTGCGAAGGAACCTATAAGATTTATGATTTTTCATGAGGTCCGAACACCTGCCCCCCCCCCCTCTGGATCCGCCCATGAGATGTTAAGTATGGTTTGTACGTATTAACGGGATGATACTCTCCCGTACATATTCACAATCGTAAATAACTTCCTTATTGCACCAGCATGCGTGTGCACTTTGTACATTGTGAGATACGTATATTTTGATGTAACACATTTGAATATATCACTAAAAGGTGCAACAATTTATTCATAACGTCTTCAGTAATGAATCCTTATTCATTTAGTCACCCTCAATTATAGCAATAGGTCTTACCTAGTAAAAGCTCTTAGCCGCAGTTTAATAACAACTGTTGTCCATTCCCTGCACCTAGGCGGATAACTCTACTAACTATATATTCTAACTAATAGGAAAATTAACGGAAATAATTTCACCATTAGATCTTTAAATGGAAAACAGAAGTATTTTAAAGAGCGAGGGATTACATTATTTTGATAAGGCCTGGTCAAAAAACCGAAAACATACTTTTTTGATGAGGCTCAATTAAGTAAGCATGTTTCAATATGCCTCAGACTAAATGAAGACCCCGATCTTTCATCGGTGGGTTAGTGCCTGATGCTTGTTTTTGGCTAGGCCCACCATGGCTTAGATTGAGGTCTTCTTTAGACATATATCTGAGTCAATACGTTTGAGATATGTTCTTAAAAAGCCTACTTAGAAGCTAAACAACAACAAAATCTAGGAAAAGATTTGGCGCCCATGTAAGCCGCCAATGGCTTCGGCTGCTGTTGATGCCTTGTGGTCAACTGCTGGGAAAGGGCTGACCTCTTGGCATTCGTTTGTGATGTGTATTTGTGATGTTGTCACTTTCCCATTGGTATCCTTGGTTTGGTCTGGTGTGGTGCTTATCTTTGCCCTCTTTCTTACTTACACTGAGTGACAATGTTGGTCTGTGTTCTTGTGTGTCTTACACTGATAAAATGTAAAGTGTTGTTCTTTTGTGTTCTGTGATTGTAACATTTTTGGTCATTTTACTGGTATTTTACCATTTTTGTACAGGCCTATCATTTTGTTTTTGCAATCATGAACTCAATCTTTACACTTCTGTCTTTTTATGATATATAGGTAACATGATTCATTCCAGAGAAACAAAAGATAAATACATAGACAGAATAACACAGAAAGGGGAATCTAAACTTAAATACACGTATGGAAATCGATATTTGGGGGATCTAAACTAGTTATTGTAAATGTATATGGGATCAATGGTCTAAACTCATATTTTCAGCAAGGCACATTTCAGTTGATAGAACGAGACTAAGCAGTTCTTGAGATAAACAGACGACTTTGGAACGTAAACATTGACAATATTTATTTATCAGCTTTATCATTTGTTTTGTATGCTAAAAAACAACCTCATTGCCAAAGTTCTTTTGATTACACAAATATATGTTTTTGTTAGTGAATAAGATTTTTTTAATCTGGATGTCTGTCGAAGTCTGACCTTGACTGTTCACGTATAAAAAAATAAAGTAGATATTTCAGTCATATCTTTATTTGTTTTAAAGAAAAAATGAAAAAGGCAAAGGTCAGGAATCTTTAAAACAAATATACATTGCCCTAGACTACATCGCGTATTTTCTCAGAAAGCTAAATTATAACTTACTTTGTGTGTTTTGAATTTCCTTTATCTGTCGAATTATACGATGGAATGGAATAACGCTCTAACATATTACTTTATGATCATATCTTGTCATTGGTAAACGTGACTGTTCTATGGTTACTCACTAATTACTACAAACATTGTAACTATTGATCTCTCACGTGATCGTTAATATAGTTTTGAACAAAACGTAATTGTAGACATAAATATATCAAGCATTTCTTAAGATCATTGATATTGGGTGTTATTAGTATATCTGTATACTGCGGTTATATTTTGACGTTGTCCTTTTCCAATGCGCCCTTATTCACTTCATCAGTCATGATAATTGCATGGATAGAATTTCTTGAAACGTATACTGTATTATTTTTTATGTACATTCAAAACTGCCTCGGCCAATTCCGTGGAATCATACCTAGCATATATATCGAGTGTCTACATTGATAACGTGAGGCTGACGTCACAGAAACCACCATGATGGCAATACAATTAAAAAGTAAGAAAGAGGGCAAAGATAAGGAATCGATACAATCAAGTGCCACACCTTACCCAAGATACCACATGGGAAAGTGACAAACACACAATAAGACATCACAAACGAGAGCCAAGAGGTCAGCCCTTTCCCAGCAGGTGGCCACAAGGCACCAATAAACAGAAAGCATGCGAAAGCATAATAAACACAAGACAAATAACATGAATGATCACAAAAGAAGCACCACCTTGGAACGGTAAGATAAAGTATTTTACTGGGGGGCTTAAATTAGTTTCACAGCGCGCCAACCTCACTCTTAGTTCAGATGTGGATCAAGGCACATAGAAATTTGGCTTGCAGGTTCGATTCCCCGGCTTCTCCATAAAACCATAAAAAAACCCACATAAAACCACTTTCGGTGAGCCTTCGGGTGCTCCCGTCATATAATAAACACACGAAATCATAAACCCTCCCGGCGGTACTGGTTTCTACCCAGGGAAAGCCACAAAAAGTTTTTTTTTTTTTTTAGAAATTTGGCTTGCATGAAAGACCCCTATGTTTGATTGCAGAGAATTTTAATATACCTGAATCCACATGCTACAAAATTAATTTTGCTTACGCCAGTTCTGTCTAATAAAATTCAACTTTAAAATGCTCCTTACATACATCTGAGGCTTGATTCTCAAATTGGGCCAAGATTTTCCTATTGTGTATATGTATAGTCACCAAGTGATGAATCACGTTCATTTGCTTTATGATGTAATAACTTGTACAAGAGGTTTCGTCTGTTTTTAAAATGTTGGTAAATGCCTCAATCAGGAACAATCGGAAAATCTCGGCCCAATTCGAGATAATCAAGACTCAGTGTGTGAAAGGCAAAGCATTGTGTATGGTAAAGCCCAGTTTTCTTACCCAGAACCGGGGCTAGCAAAAGTTAGTTCTGTAGCAGGTGGGATCAGCCCTATTAAAATCAATTATTCTAATTAACTGAAAAGTTTTATCAACAGAATGATTTTTTAGGGTTTTTGTAGCGGAGCGTAGGTCCAACACAACTAGTTTAAGTTTAGACCTATTTATCAAAAAATCTATTGAGCAATACGAAATATCTGACCAGTTCATCAATGTTCATTGGATAAGTAATTTGCATATTTCATCTACCAATCTCAAAGGCCAAGGTCGAGCGTGATAAATAAATCTACAGTCCAGTTTGAATAAACACTCATATATTTTAGAAAAGTGTACATTTATGGTAAAACATGTACATATACTGAAAAACACCCATTATTAAAGTGAAATACCATTTTGGGTTCTGGGATATTCAGTATTTACTATTGCGTTTAATCGATAACTACCATTGATATAAATAAGAAGTTTAAAAAAATTAAAACGATATGTAGGCTTTTCCATTAAGGCGAGATTTTTTAAATTCATGTTTGACTTTCTGCAGGGCTTCATAAATCCTCCGAACTATGAGGTTGCTACCCGGATCCATGAAAATAATTAGCAGTGCCTCCAAGCTACCTAAAAAAAATAGTCCTTCTCTCCAGATCCCCATAACCCCTGGGGGCTCACATTCAAACCCTTAGTTATATCCAATTATTTTTTCAATGAAGGGCAGATTATGTGGCGCCTGCATGGTTCCAATGTACTGCGATTGCGTTTATTGCACTAGCTTTGTTACCCTGAGTTCTCACTGGGCAATTAAGCTTCTTATTCCAATGATGCCAGAATTATGTTGCTATGGTGGTCGAAGCTGACTAGAAAATTTACGTTAAGATAATGGCAAGGTCTATTACCAGCCATCTGGTGATAGCGGTTTTACGTTGAAAGCGCTATTACCAGACGGCTGGTTATAGCGGTTTTACATAGAAAACGCTATTGCCAGATGACTGGTAATAGTCCTTTTATGTTAAAAGCCCTATTGCCAGATGGCTGGTAGCAGCGCTTTTAACGCAAAACCGCTATTGCCAGATATTTGACAATTAACCCTAGTCACATTGAATCATACGATTACTGAATCGCACATATTGTATTGAAATTCCGTTTTTAAGACCAATCACAGATTTAGCCGTGATGGGCTGTTGTGGTCACATTGCTTAAACCGTATTGCGACTGGTGGTATGACTGGTTGTGTGATGATAATGTATATGATCAATCGCATGACCTGTTGCTGCATGCCAAGACCCAGTCAGCATCCGATCTCGGGCCACTTTGGCCCGCCAGCGAAACGTCATTTGGAAAACGTTTCGCTGGCGGGCCGATATTGGTCCGTTTTTACTTGCTTTCTGGAAAGAAGTCGCACGACTGTGACGTGTTGCAGCCCAACACGCGATCAATCGTAAGACCCTACCACGAACACATGATGGGTTGCTATCGTCCGACTGAGATGTGATTGTCAGTCTGCAAAGGGTAATAGTAAAACACACACCAAGTCCCATATGAATGCCTGTCAAACGCGTAAAAGTAAGAAACCATTAAACGACTCCTGTAGGCACAGTTGCGATTGTGCGACATGGCTTTATCTCCTTTTTACATCTTGGTTTAAATGTTCTTGCAGATGATGCATGGATAAGTTAGGGGTCTTTCATGCAAACCAAGCATCTATGTGTCTTGATCCACATCTGATCTAAGGGTGAGGTTGGCGCCCTGAAACCAGTTTAAAGGGAAAATTCACACTTTTATTTAAATGCATTTATTATAGAGCTACAGTATGGTAGGAATAATCATTCATTTAATGTGTGTGAAATCCCTTCAATTAGCCTGTAATTAATTACTTTAAGTGGGCACTGGGTCTGGTCAGTTGCAGGTCAATGAGCTTCTAACAAGTGGACGGGAATCACTATGACCTGCTTACACACTACCAGATCAAAGTCTTAAATCCTTGATAATGACAAAATTTAACGATGTTTCAAAGTGATATTCTAAGCGGTATGTACATTGATGACTTTATTTTGATAAATGGGCCAAGTTTTGATAATTATTTCTAAAATTCAACCCTTAAAGCACTAATTATTACTATAGCAGATGACATATTTTGTAACAACTTTCTTCATTTCGGGTACAATAAGTCATAGCAAAATCAACTGAAACTTATTGAAAAACAAAATACGTTTCCTTTAATAGTCGTAACATTCTAATTTGCATTAATCTGACTGATAATTGTTATTAAAACAGAATATTAATTATCCAATATTGAAATGAAGCAATGTATAAAACCACTACCAAGGTGATTCTCTGAGTCATTTAGCTGACCTGAAATAGAGGTTCATGTTCATCTTTTAATGTCAATTACTGTAATATGGCAGCCCCCAGATGTTTAGATTAAGGCAATGAATACTGCCATAATTAACTTAGCAGATGAGGGGATGATCTAGGAGAAATAAATAAGTACATTATGAAATATTTATTTTTGATTGAAGTAAAATGTTCAAAACCATGAACATACACTTTAAGCCCATCAGTAAAATATTTCTACTGACCGTTCCAAGGCAGTTCTTTTGAGGATCATTTGTGTTATTTATGTCTTGTGTTTGTCTCGGATAGCCACAAACCACTGCTACAGAGAGTAACTTACAAAACTAAAATTCTTGGGTTTTGATTTGGCTTCTAGTCATAGAGAGTTCTGAAATTCCTGTTTTGTCCGCTGGAATTACACCAACATTGTCAAGAATTCACTTACAGAAAAATAAGTTAAGGTGACCAACAATGTGCCTGATAAATTCGCTTATAAAAATTCCTGATTTACGAAATTCTTAGTGAGGTCGACCTTATATTGAGAAGCGATTGTAGACCCGGGCCCAGGTCATCTCCATGTAAAACTGCTTTTTCCAGTCATCTGGTAATAGCGCTTTCGTCGTAAAACTGCTACTACCAGCCATTTGGTAATAGCGGTTTCAACGTAGAATCGCTACTACCAGCCATCTAGTAATAGCGGTTTCAACGTAGAATCGCTACTACCAGCCATCTAGTAATAGCGGTTTCAACGAAGAATCGCTACTACCAGCCATCTAGTAATAGCGGTTTCAACGTAGAATCGCTATTACCAGTCATCTGGTAATTTCCACTCCATAAGAGGCAAGGTCTATTACCATCCATTTTCACTTCGCCACATTTCTTTTGTTAAAGATATTTCTTGTTTTCAATCACATATCACTATAGCATATTTTTCTACGACGTTTATTGTTGTAACATTTTGTTTTGCTGAAATCAAACTTGTTTTTGTGTTGGCGTGGTTTCTGTGGCATCCGTGTCAGGTTATCAAAGTAAATGTACTAATTCTTGATGTACATCCGAGATCTGATTCCACGGAATTGGCCGAGGCAGTTACATTTTGTACGACTTAATTCAGAGTCATTTTCTTTTAGAACATGGAGTCATATACTCCTAGACTATAGATACATGCTTGAAGGATTGTAACTGTGTCCAAATGGTAAGCACCATCTTTATATGTAATTTGCTGAATCAATTTTCTACTACAAATTTTATTGAACATGGAAAATCTTTATTTGTTGTCAAACTCTGCAAAAATCTATTAGAGGACTTTGAAAACGCATCAACATATTTTTAACTTTTCTTGCAAACCGTATATGCGATTGAAAAAGTTACTTGCAGGTTTTAATGTGCAACCCATAATTGGTATGAATCAGTCATTAATTTGACTGCACTATAACGTGACGCTGCTGATGATGTCACATGGGTACATACACAATCCATCACCATTCTGCAAATTCAGTTGAAGCTTTTTAAGTATTTGTGTTTTTGAATTGTGGCGTGTTTGATACAAGAACCAGTAACGCAGTGTATAAACTTTTTCTAATTAATAGTAATTGATAACTTTATATTTCGAAAAAACAACGTCAAATTTAAACATCAATGTGCAGCTCCTTTTCAGGAACATCTCCATAAGTTACCCTAATGCACACTTTCATTACATGTACTGATACCGACTTTTTAAACTGACAATCAATTTTGATATAAATCATGGCAGGTGATATGCTGTCAAGTGATCGACAACGTCTTAAAAGTTTACAATAACGTCACTTGCACAATACAAAAGAAACGTGATACAAGCGTTATTTAAGCATTGATAATTTTTCATTTGTATATGCCTTTAGCATTTTCCAACAATACCGGACGAAACCAATCGAACCTCTGAAAGGCCCAATATATTGAAGAATTTCTAGCAATAAGGCGGGCTATTTCCCTAAATAAGACGTTCGTTTTATTTTGTTGAGACAACGACTGGAGGCACTAGGGACACTCAACAAATACATATAGACGAGCCGTCTATGTACCATTGCCCGCTAAATGTATATTTGAAACGAGTTTTCCAAAATGCATGTAATATGTCTACTTCGTTTTAAATGAGAATTTATTTTGATCATCAACTGTGCTCGCTGTTCAGTAACATGTGTGGGAAATAGACCGTTAAACTAAGGTAAACAATCGAACTACATTTTTCACGATAGAGTATATTATATATATTTATACAGTTAATGTACAATAAAAACGACCATCTTACAAAGTGGACTATTTTTGTCAGATGATTGATGTCTTCTTTCGCTTATACAACCCCTTTCCCCCCCTAGACCCAAGACGCCCTTTACACATGGTGTATATTTATATAATGGCGTTCAATTGTCCAAAGGGAATCTTGGGTCCAGGGGGGGAAGCATCTAGAAACAAACTAAAAGACACCAGTTTCATCTTTTCAATGACAAACATCACAATTTTAATTATATTTCGTACGCATGCACAGAAAGAATACTGCAACGTTTTGGAATAGAAGGGCATTTATATACTTAATTATTGAGTACTTTTACTTTTTGAAAACCTATAATGGATTTACTAAAATTCTGGTCTAAACGACACCCAGTAAAAAGAGGGGTGGGAGTAGAAAGCGCAAGTTTTCAAGGCTTTGTAAATAATGAATCGCTTTCGAACGTATTTTGATGCTTACTATACATATAATACTACAAAAAAAGACGAATTTAAAAATCATTAGGGCTATTTTAAAATTTAGCTTTTTTAATCATGTCAACTAGGGAAAATATACGCCTTATCGCTAGAGCTTCTTTTATTGCTGGACTATAGTACTCAGAGTGGGTGGGGTATGTTATTTTCTTTAAAGGGATGTTAATTTGATTATACCGAACTGTCAATTCATTTCGAAGAGATCAATGATGAATGTGCAATCGTGAACGAATCCCAGGACGCATATCTGAAGAGTCAGGAAAAAAAACTAACGCGGGTTATCTTGCACAGCTGAATTGGTGTCCTTTAATATCGACCACCCTGTCTTAAAACGGATACAGTTTGACGATCCTAATCTAAATTTACAACCATTAGTATAACAGGGCGCACCAAAAGCTGTTCAGATTATGTTATGCAATAGCAATTATCTGGAGAGCTTACGTGACAGCTGAATAATGAAAGCGTTTTGAAAACATCTGAACCTTTGATGAGTTGTTTGTCATAAAATTGGCCTCGAAACGAGAAAAAACTATCTTTGGAGGTTTGTGAACAACACAGGCGCAGACCAGCCTGCGCATCTGCGCCGTCTGATCAGCGCCTCTGTTATTTGCTTTTTGAAAAGTGCCATATGTAATCTTGTGACAGGTGAAATTTAGATTAGCTAGCTAGTCTCCGTGGCTAGGTAGACTAGTTTGAAACTCGCTTTGTCCGAAACTCCAAAGACAGGTTTCGTCGCATCGAGGCCAATATTTATTTAGACCCCCAACACATGTAGTTGTGGCTGCCATTATTGTTGTTAAATGTTTTGTTTTATGTTGCTCACATTGTATGTGTGGTAGTAATTAACACATATAGTTGTTAATGTAGTGTTTGATATTGCTCACATTGTGAGCTGCTCACATTATATGTTGTGGTAGAAATATATTTGACCCACCACCAATAGCTGTGTCTACCTCTGTTGCTGTCAATGTATCGTTTTGTTGTTGCTCACAGGTACGCGGGGGTTAGCATTCAGTCCTGGTTTTGTTATGTAGATTTTATTTTTTTCTACTTCAAATTGATAATTGTTCTTATATCGCTCCCTCCTGGTGTCTTTTATCTTATGCATGCGTGTATGACTATCTGATGACGCTCTATTCCTATTGTGTATGCTGCGTCCTTATACGCATTCTGTCTGTGTATGTTCAGGCAAGGAAGGGCGAAGGTTCTGGCAAGTCTAAGCGTTTGTATAAGCTCGTCTGCTCAGACTTGTAACATGAACAAAAATTGTATGAACTGGCTCATCGATGTTTAATAGACATACAAATTGCTAGTGTGAAACAAGATGAACTTGATCATCTCTGTTTAATAGACATGAAAGCATTAGAGGAAACAATATGAGATGGCTCATTAATGTTTAAAAGACATACAACGATATGAAATGCTCATCGATGTTTGATCGACATACAATCACTAGTTTGAAACAAGATGAAATAGTTCATCACTGTTTAATAGGCATACAAATAACACGTTTTGAACCAAGATGAAACAGCTCATCAAAGTTTAAAAGACTTACACAGTGTGAAACACGATGAACAGGCTCATCGATGTTTAATAGACATACCAGACTTAAAGTCAATTACTTTGAAAAAGTAATTAATTACATACAATTACATTGGAAATTGTTCAATTAAATTACAATTACATGCCTTTTTAGCAAAGTAATTAACTATATGCAATTACTTTGTCAAATGTAATTACCTACATTACAATTACATTTCACTGTCACTTAGATAGCTTATCAGAGAAATTTGAAATTAGTTAAAATCTCCTTAAAAGTCTGAGTAACTGTAACATTCATTATATGTCTATTAGGTTGATTTTATGTTTTCTGCTTGTATCAAACTATTGTCAAGTGATGCATTTTAAAAGAAATGAAATGAACAAAATCAGTTGTTGTTTTTTGTGATTGATGACATGATCACACAAGAGAAAATACAGAAACTATTTTTTGGGGATGGGGAGGATAAATTGCCAAAGTTCTCAAACTAGTTGTTAACCTCAGAACAAAGTTCAGGAATACAAATTGGCTTGAGAAATGTCTTACAACTGTGGAAATTATTTTGTAAAACTAGCTAAAATGCCAGAGAATAACTGTTTTTAAAAAGTGTTGATAAAAAAGCTGTGTGGCCCTATGAGTTCTGAGTGTTGGCAAGAAAGTACAAAAAGGAATATCAGATAGTGACAAAATAAAAAAATACTAGCCTGTTGAAATGCTGGCTTTGCAAGCAAGAGGTCACTAGATCGGTCACCACTGGAACATCTATTTTATTTTATTTTTGTTTATTATATTAACAATGATGGACCCCAGGTTCACTGAATTAGTGAAATTTAATTAAATTTTCTGAATCACATTTTATGAATATTAATTTTATCATCATTTTTATTATTATTATTATTATTATTATTATTATTATTATTATTATTATTATTATTGAAAATGGCAAATGAGCAGTTTAAGGGCTTTAAATAGTGCAATGGATAGATTGGATCATGCACCTTAGCATATGAGTTGTTGATCTTAGTTGTGAAAAATTAGCAAAATGCCTTCAAGGATTCAATTCACTAACCATCACTATTATCTGAGTAAATACTATTGTTGAGATTTTCACACCTTCTTTGTTTTTGTATTGTTTTGGAAACTTAACTTATGATTAAAGGATGATTTCACAAAACCACATCTTTTATAAGCAAATGAACAAAGAATAAATACTTTGCTTAAAAGGAATAGTAGAAGTAACATACAGTATTTATCTACAGTAAAATTGTTATATTCTATTTTATGTCTATAGATACATGATTAGTCCCAACTCTCATTTATATATTGTTTCATGTTGCATTCAACTAGTACAGCATATGATATATTCAATACATTTACAAAGGCCAAGAACAATTCATTTAGCAGTATTTAAGTATCTATGATAATCTTTAGTAACTGAAGTAATAACTGACCTGAAAAGTAATTAAAAAGTAATTGTAAGTAATTGTTAATTACTCCCATTTTAGCCATTCAATTACTGTAATTAAAGAAATGTCTTAATTACAAGTACATGTAATTACTTTAGAAAATGTAATTAAATTACAATTACAATTTTGATAACCCCAACTCTGAGACATACAAACACTAATTTGAAACAAGATGAACTGGCTCATCAATGTTCAATAGACATACAAACACCAGTTTGAAACAAGATGGACTGGCTCATCAATGTTAATAGACAGACAAATACTAGCGTGAAACAAGATGAACTGGCTCATCAATGATTAATAAACATAGAAACACTAGTCTGAAACAAGATGAACTGGCTCATCAATGATTAATAAACATAGAAACACTAGTCTGAAACAAGATGAACTGGCTCATCAATGATTAATAAACATAGAAACACTAGTCTGAAACAAGATGAACTGGCCCATCAATGATAATAGACAGACAAATACTAGCCTGAAACATGATGAACTGGCTCATTAATGTTTAATAGACATACAAACACTAGTTTGAAACAAGATGAACTTGCTCATCAATGTTTGATAGACATACAAACACTAGTTACCTGAAATGGCTAATCAATTATATTAGACAGACACATACTAGCGTGAAACATGATAAACTGGCGCATCAGTTATTAATAGACATAGAAACACTAGTTTGAAACAAGATGAACTGGCGCATCAATGATTAATAGACAGACAAATACTAGCGTGAAACAAGATGAACTTGCTCATCAATGTTTACTGATATACGAACACTAGTGTGAGACAAGATGAACTTGCTCATCAATGATTAATAGACATACAATACACTAAACTAAGTGTAAAACAAGATGAACTTGCTCATCAATGTTTACAGATATACAAACACTAGTGTGAAACTAGTAGACTGCACCATTGAAATGTGACGCATATTAAGTATTTGACAGTGAACAAAGTGGTCTCACCTTTGTGAAATTATTTTCTCAGATAATGACTCTACTGTTGTAACCGTCTGTAAATATTTCTTGCTTTTTGCTTGCCATTAGATGTGAAAAACAACTGAAAGACGCAGAAGTTGAACTAGTAAATCTCTCTATACCAGGGTCTGTTAACTTTGTATGACTATGAGAGGATATTTTCCTTCCGTTTAGCTTGTTAACTTTACTGCCACCTTCTTGCTGAAACACAGGTACACACTTTATTATCAATTTGTTTGATTTTAGCCATGGAATAGTTATTAATTTTACTGATAATTAAATAGTTCGCTTAAAACATAAAGTGTTTTTATACAATCATAAGAAATTAACGGAAGTGCCATCACCGCCCCTATGAACCGCACATATTCACTTATTAATCTAGTAGTTGGCTGTCCATTTAAACAAAAGAGGCTCATTTTCACTTTTGACCGCAAAATTGAGTAGAAACTGGCATTCATGCTTATTATGTCCCTACATGTGTAGTAAAACTGATAGAGATAGATGCCAAGTCTGGAAATGCTCCTGGGTCTCAGAATTAGGTCAAAGGTCAAATGGATGCAAAATAACACAAATATGAACAAACACACTCTTATTTGTCATATTCTGACCAGATTTTGCTAATTAAAATCACTGAAACAATCCAGGTTGTACTTATGGTACATGTTATTTTTAATACCTAGACAAGACCTGAGCATATGCCTGTGCAAGGTTAAAGTAAGTAAGGGTGCAAGATCAGGAATCGATACAATAAAGTGCCACAAACAATCAAGGATACCAATGGGAAAGCGACAAACTCACAGTTAGACACCACAAACGAGTGCCAAGAGGTCACCCCTTTCCCAGCAGGTGACCACAAGGCACAAATAAACAGACGCACACAAAGGCATAACAAACGCAAGACAGATAAACATAAATAAACCACAAAAGAAGCATCGCCTTTGAACAGTCAGAAAAATTATTTTACTGGAGGGCTTAAACCAGTTTCCCTGCGCCAACCTCACCCTTAGTTCATATGTAGATCAAGACACATAGATATTTTGTTTGCATGAAAGACCCTTCATTATAAATGTAATCATCTCCTATAACATACAAGTTGGGATTTAAAAATGAGAAAAAGCAAAGATAAGGACTCAACAGTAAAGGTCATTTAAGTCTTAATATCGCAAAATCAAAGTATGTAATGTTAATGCTTAATTTTGTCCATATCATACCAACATTACTCGAACGTATTATGAGTTTGGCTTAAACAGTTATAGGAAAATGAACATTTAAAGATTTTTCCCATATAATGCATTAGGAATCAAATTTGACCTTGTCATAAAGTAGGTCAAGGTCTAGCTAGATTCATCATTTGTGCAAACCTGGTAGAGACCACATCCCCAATGTTACATACCAAGTCCCAAGGCCATTGGTATTTTGTTCCAGAGAATAAGATATTTAAAGGGGTTTTACCATGTATGGGTGTGGTGGTCTTCACCTTTTAAACTTATTTATTTATAGCCATTGTCTCATTAGGTTTGACATATCAAGTGAGAATAATGACTTTGGCTTCAGCAATATTCAAAAATTCAGCTTTTCAAAAACAAATTCCCATTTAAATGAATTACAAAGCAAATTTGACCTTGACGTGAAGTAGATCAAGGTCAACTTAGGCTCATCATTTGAACAAGCTTGTTAGGTCCCAAATACTCAATGCTGAACACCAAGTCCCAATATCACAGGCCTTCTGGTTCTGGAGAAGAAGATTTTAAATGTGGCGGTCATCTTGGTCATGTGACCAAACTATTTTGCATAGAATTTGCTAAACTTATCATAAGGAGTCTTCACATGAAATTTGAGTTCAATCGTGCCAATGTTTTATGAGAAAACTATGTTTTAATATATTGATGGGACTCCAATATGCGCGACCTAAGCTGAAAGGTCAAAGGTCAACCTTGACCTTTGGAACTTACATATACCCATTATCTCATTAAGTTAAACATATCAAGTGAGAATAATGGCTAAGGCTTCCACAGTTTAAGAAAAATCAATTTTTCAGAAATTTTCCCAGCTAAAAAGCATTAGGAAGCAACTTTGACCTTGACGTTAAGTACGTCAAGGTCAACCTAGGATCATCATTTGAACAAACTTGGTATGCCCCACAATCCCAATACCACATACCAAGTCCCAAGATGATCGGTCTTCTGGTTCTGAAGAAGATTTTAATGGGTTATTACCATATATGGGCGTGGCGGCCATCTTGGTCATGTGACCATGACCATTTGAACAAACTTTCGTTCCCGCGTCCTAAAGAGTCTCAATATGAAATTTGAATTCAATTGGCCCAGTGATTTCAGAGGAGAAGATGTTTGAAATTGTGGACGGACGGACAGATGGACAACGGACGGACGCATTAGTGACTGGTATACTATTAGCTCACCCATGAGCCTTCGGCTCAGGTGAGCTAAATAGCAATATACATGAACATGTACATGCGAAGAGGGAGGGGGGACCTTGAGTCGTTTTAGGATCTTTGCTGTAAAAAATCTTACTTTACACCAAATTTGTGTCAGCTGAACTACCAATGGTTTTGGTCTACCCTTTCGACAATTTGAATGACCCTTTAGATTGAAATAAGTCGAAGAATAACAATAACAGTAACAGATAGAAATGTTTTAACTTTCATCATCACTGGATAATTGTTGGCCTCATATTAGGTTTGCAGGAAAGAAAGATTAAGTTTACACCAAAAAAGATGACAGCTAGGCGGCCACCTCTTTTGATGTTAAATTTAACTAACAATGCATGCAATAGAGTAATATGACCTAGCTCAATGTTGTTAAATAGATATACAAGTTGCTAGACAAAGAGTAGAAAGAGTAAATTTAATGTTTAAGACTGAGGGGCAAGATTTATACACGGCCACCAATCCATCCCCTTCATGGCTTAAAACTAAAACTGCCGAACTTGCTTCCTATGACTGAGATGACCTTAAAATCAGCAAAATCGCTATTTTTCTAACCAAGTCACAATTTTAGAAATGAAAAAAAATATGTTATTTGATGGCTTTGATGATTACCATCAACATACCTTAAATAGTGTGCCCTGGCACATAAACTGATTTTAGAATATGTGATTAACTTAGATAGTGTGCTCTGGCATATAAACTGATTCTAGAATATGTGATGAATTTAAATACTTTAATAGTTTGCCCTGGCACATAAACTGATTCTATAATATGTGTAGAAGTTGAAATGAAAAAGTCATTTTTCTTCGCTATAAAACATTTTGAACTGTCTTGCAGAATATCCTCTTAAAACCGATATCAGTATCGAAAAGTCAATGAGTGTCTCATGGAATGGCATTGCCTAATTACTTAATTGTGCTATCAAAATCAGGACACTCAAAAATCCAATTGGTATTTGCAATTAAGGAGCTGGATTGGACGCTATGTTATAGTAGTTGATGATGTTAAAGAAACTAAATTCTCACTCACCTCCCCAGAGTTATGTTGTCTAACAATGATGAAACTATTGAAGCCGTCTGTGAAGATTTTCTTGTTTATAACTTGCTACTTGATGATGGAATGCAATGGGAAGACACGACAGTCTTTTAACTCTGGGATTGTATAATAATATTTTGATCCTTTCCACCAATATTCTTGTTAACTCTGTCACATTCTTACTGTGAAAAAATAGCATACAATTACTATTTTTAACATTCTGGACAGTCTGGTTTTTTTGTTTTTTTTAATCTTTTCATCGTTAATTAAGCATCAACCATTAACGAAAACTACAAATCAAAGTAAAATAGGTATGCATGTATCTCCCCATCTTTTTTTCAGTCATACTTCAAAAACATCTGCAACACAAATTGTTCAGCACGGATGCCCTTTTAACTTTCATAACAAAACTTAACGTAAATATTCTGTGTTTAATTTAAACCTTATTGTTGTACACTGTTGTGCCATTCTCTTTATTTGATCTGTTTTCTTGCCCTGATATGCCCTCCTGAATCTGTTCAATGAGCTTCCTGGGAGAGACTTTATTGTAATAGAATTTCATATCAGTCCAGTCGTATTGTTATAAACACATGTTTCTTGATTATAAAATAGCCATTTTAAGAGACCTGTACTTGCAAACCGTCAATAAAACATAACTTACCCTACACAATCAAGCTGGTAGTTATGTTTTAAACAATAACAACGTACTATGACAACTTGTAAAATATGTCTCGTGACTTGTTACACCTGCTAAAATATATACTTTTAGTTTTTCCACGAAAAGGTAAAAGAGTTTCACATAAAAACATAATTTAAAACTGTGAAACATGCAGGAGTATAAATTGTTTAGATTGTCATTCCGTATGTGAAAAAGATTTCAGATAGATGTTAATATATTCCTATTATCCATGTTCACAGGTGCAGTAGGCTTAATTCCCTTAACCAGTTAGTCACTATCAATTATTACCGTCTCCTCAAAATTAAATAACATACCACCTAACACAGGGTGAAATTTTGTTTGATTTGATTCTTTACGTCCAAGTCAACAAGCTTTCAGTTATGTCGTGACAGGTCTTCCTGGTTTGAACCAGTACTAAGCAAGGATTTATGTGTCTTGCTCAAGGACACAACGCAGTGACGCCGGTGAGGCTCGAACCTCCGGCCCTTTGGTCTCGAGTCAAGCACTCTACCACTGAGTCACTGCGCTCTTGTACAGGGTAAGAAGACACAACTTAGTGATAAAGGTAATGACGACACATGGCGTCTAATCTGGGCCTGCACTGCCTGACTGTTCCGTAAATAGGATGCCTAATGATGCCTGGTAAATCACGTTGGTGTGTGTTCTTACACTGACTGTCATTGGTTAGTCTATGTTCTTTTGTAGCTTAAGTAACTTACACTGAGTGTCAAGGGTTGGTCTTTGTTCTTGTGTGACTTACACTGAGTTTCAAGGGTTAGCCTTAAGTCATGAGTGATCTACACTGAGTGTCAAGGGGTGGTATTTGTTCCTTTGTGACTTACACTGAGTGCAACGGGTTTGTCTTTGTCCTTGTGTGATATACAGTGAGTGTCAAGGATTGGTCTGTATTATTTGTGTGACTTACACTGAGTGTCAAGGGTTATCCTTTAGTCTTGAGTGATCTACACTGAGTGTCAAGGCTTGTTTTGTTCCTGTGTGTCTTACACTGAGTGTTAAGGGTCGGGCTGTGTTATTGTGTGTCTTACACTGAGTGTCAAGGGTTGGTCTGTGTCCCTGTGTGATGTGCACTGAGTGCAAAGGGTTGGTCTTTGTTACTGTTATTCTTAAATTGAGTGTTAAGGGTTGGTCTATGTCTCTGTGTGATGTACACTGAGTGGTTAGGGTTGGTCTGTGTTATTGTGTTTCTTACATTGAGAGGTAAGTGTTGGCCTGTGTCCCTGCGTGATATACACTAAGTTGTAAGGGTATGTCTGTGTTATTGTGTGTCTTACACTGAGTGGTAAGTGTTGGTCAGTGCTATTGTGTTTCTTTTACTGAGTGTCAATGTTGTTCTGTGGCCCTGTGTGATATACACCAAGTGGCATGGGTTGGTCTGTGCTATTGTGTTTCTTACACTGAGTGTTAAGGGTTGGTCTGTGTCTCTGTGTGATATACACTAAGTGGTAAGGGTTTGTCTTTGTTATTGTTTGTCTTACATTGAGTGGTAAGGGTTGTTCTGTATTATTGTGTGTCTTACACTAAGTGGTAAGGGTTGGTCTTTGTTATTGTGTGTCTTACACTGAGTGGTAAGGGTTGGTTTTTGTTATTATTTGTCTTACACTTAGTGGTAAGGGTTGGTCTGTGTTATTGTGTGTCCTACACTGAGTGGTAAGGGTTGGTCTGTATTATTGTTTGTCTTACACTAAGTGGTAAGGGTTGGTCTTTGTTATTGTGTGTCTTGCACTGAGTGGTAAGGGTTGGTCTTTGTTATTGTTTGTCTTACACTGAGTTGTAAGGGTTGCTCTTTTTTATGAATTGTCATACACTGAGTGGTAAGAGGTGGTCTGTATTATTGTTTGTCTTACACTGAGTGGTAAGGATTGGTCTGTGTTATTGTGTCTCTTACACTGAGTGGTAAGGGTTGGTCTTTGTTATTGTTTGTCTTACACTGAGTGGTAAGAGTTGGTCTGTATTATTGATTGTCTTACACTGAGTGGTAAGGGTTGGTCTGTGTTATTGTGTGTCTTACACTAAGTGGTAAGGGTTGGTCTGTGTTATTGTGTGTCTCTTACACTGAGTGTCAAGGGGTGGTTTGTGAACTTTAGTGACTTACACTATGTAGCCTGTGTTATTCTGTGTTCTTGTCGGTCTCTTACACTGAGTGGTATGTCTTGGTCTGTGTTAATTTGTACCTTACACTGAGTGACAAAGGTTTGTTTTTGTTTTTGTCTGTCTCTTACATTGAGTGACAAGGGTTGGTCTGAGTTCTGGTGTGTCTCGTACACTGAGTGACACAGATTGGTCTGTGTTCTTGTGTGTCTCTCACACTAAGTGACAATGGTTGGTCTGAGTTCTGGTGTGTCTCGTACACTGATTGACACAGATTGGTCTATGTTCTTGTGTGTCTCTCACACTAAGTGACAAGGGTTGGTCTGAGTTCTGGTGTGTCTCCTACACTGAGTGACAGATTGGTCTGTGTTCTTGTGTGTCTCTCACACTAAGTGACAATGGTTGGTCTGAGTTCTGGTGTGTCTCGTACACTGAGTGACACAGATTGGTCTGTGTTCTTGTGTGTCTCTCACACTAAGTGACAATGGTTGGTCTGAGTTCTGGTGTGTCTCGTACACTGAGTGACACAGATTGGTCTTTGTTCTTGTGTGTCTCTCACACTAAGTGACAATGGTTGGTCTGAGTTCTGGTGTGTCTCGTACACTGAGTGACACAGATTGGTCTTTGTTCTTGTGTGTCTCTCACACTAAGTGACAATGGTTGGTCTGTGTTCTGATGTGTCTCGTACACTGATTGACACAGATTGGTCTATGTTCTTGTGTGTCTCTCACACTAAGTGACAAGGGTTGGTCTGAGTTCTGGTGTGTCTCCTACACTGAGTGACACAGATTGGTCTGTGTTCTTGTGTGTCTCTCACACTAAGTGACAATGGTTGGTCTGAGTTCTGGTGTGTCTCGTACACTGAGTGACACAGATTGGTCTGTGTTCTTGTGTGTCTCTCACACTAAGTGACAATGGTTGGTCTGAATTCTGGTGTGTCTCCTACACTGAGTGACACAGATTGGTCTGTGTTCTTGTGTGTCTCTCACACTAAGTGACAATGGTTGGTCTGAGTTCTGGTGTGTCTCGTACACTGAGTGACACAGATTGGTCTGTGTTCTTGTGTGTCTCTCACACTAAGTGACAATGGTTGGTCTGAGTTCTGGTGTGTCTCGTACACTGAGTGACACAGATTGGTCTTTGTTCTTGTGTGTCTCTCGCACTAAGTGACAATGGTTGGTCTGTGTTCTGGTGTGTCTCGTACACTGATTGACACAGATTGGTCTATGTTCTTGTGTGTCTCTCACACTAAGTGACAAGGGTTGGTCTGAGTTCTGGTGTGTCTCCTACACTGAGTGACACAGATTGGTCTGTGTTCTTGTGTGTCTCTCGCACTAAGTGACAATGGTTGGTCTGTGTTCTTGTGTGTATCTTACACTAAGTTATAAGGGTTGGTCTGTGTTCTGGTGTGTCTCGTACACTGAGTGACAAGGGGTGGTCTGTGTTCGTGTGTGTCTCGTGCACAGAGTGTCAAATGAAATGATGACCTGTATTCTCGTGTACCTCGTTCATTGAGTTACAAGTGCTGGTCTGTGTTCTTGTAAGTCATACACTAACTGACATGTTTGTCCTATGTTCTTGCGTTTCTCTGACACTTAGTGCAAAGAGTTGGTCTGTTCTCTCGTGTCTCTTACACGGAGTGACAAGTATTGGTTCGTGGACTCGTGTCTCTTACACTCAGTGACAAGTGTTGGTCCGTGTTCTCGTGTCTCTAACACTCAGTGACAAGTGTTGATCTGTGTTGTCATGTCTCTTTTATCAAGTGACAAGTGTTGGTCAATTTACTTGGGTGTCTTTCATTTAGTTGCAAGTGTTGGTATTTGTCTTTTTGTCGCTTACGTATACACTGGGTGTCCAATGTTGGTCTTAGGTTTTGAGTTACCCCTACAATAATGACACATTTGGGCCATGTAATTTTGTGTCTGACACAGAGTGTCAAGTTTTAGTCTGTGTGGCTGTGTCACTTACACGGAGTGACAAGTTTTGGTTTGTGTTAATATGTTTTTAATAGAATGTGTCCCAAGTGATGATCTGTCATTTTGTGTGCTTCTTATACAGAGTATCAAGAGTTGGTTTGTTGGTCTGTGGTCAGGTGTTTCTTTTACACTAAATGTTAAGGGTTTGTCAGGGTTAATGAGTCTTTTACACTGATTGACAAGTGCTGGTATGTGTCCTCTCAAAATTAGGAAACACAAAATCCGACTGGTATATGCGATTAAGGAGCTGGATCGGTGCCCGTGCTATAGTAGTTGATGATGTAAAGAAGCTAAATTTTTACTCACTTCTATAAAGGATCTCTGATGGTGGTATTGGAAATAACAGTGTATCACTGCCTATAATTTTGATGAAAATTAAAGTTGATCAAATGCTTCCATCTTCATATATAAGCTCGCTGTTGGTCTCTTTTTTATGATTTTGCCTTTGGTTTCCTATTTCCATAAATGTATGGCTTTATTTTGGGGCTAAAATGGTCACTTTTTGTATTATACATATAGAAAATAGAAAATATTTTGAAACATCATCCCCCCCCGAGTCCCAACCAATCCTTTTGCACGCAAGTGTGTTCTCATATTTTACATAATATATGTGAAAAGCTAGTTGGGGCTCGTGGGAATGATATCCCACAGCCCAAAATGTGACGTCTGGGCGAGCCCGAACATTAACATTTGGATTTTTAGTCTGCTCTCTTGAAAATCTTTTTGTCTAGTATAATGAAATAATTAGTACATAAGCATAATCAAATTTATTTCGAATAACTGCAACGCCTAGAGTCTGTAGCATAATCAAATGTGCCTCTATCAAGTTCAAATAATGGCCCTGAGCCGCCTTTGAAGTTACATGCTTTATATTGATTTATGCAGAGAAATATACATGTATTAAAATTTTTGGTGTGGTCTAGAGACTTGATTTTTGGTATTTAGTGTCGCCTAGTGTTTTTTTACCAACTTTGTTCCATTGATAGTTCTTTGTTCAAAATGGCCCAACCCCGGGATCAAATGTTTTATATGCCATATATTATCACGTAAAGTTGAAGTCCTTGGGACTAGAGATTAATATAGAAGTATCGAAACTTTCAATTTATAGGGAGAAAGACATAAAATATATAACCCATAAAAAGATTATTTTCAGTGTTGTTTTTTATTAAACATTTGTTTTTGTGTGTTAAACAAACGTCTCTGAGACACGTTTCTTTTAAGCATCAAAACATATGTTTTTATTGACAGTTATTAAAATAGTTCAAATATAGGCCATATCTTTTATTCCAGCATAACTCAAATTTGTTTCTAATAAGCGAGTATTTAAAAAATTAAATCCTAGGCTGTTTGATCGGAGTTCACAGAGATGGCTCAGGCTTATTTGTCTAAATGGTTATGGTAAAAACGACACTCTGCAAGCTATAGTGCTGCCGATATCTAATGACCGTGTAAGGCCTCATAAGGCTGGTATATTCAGCACTCAGGTGTAGTTTTGAAAACCATTTGATATCACCTTGTATAGCTTATTAGGTATAGTCGCTCAGGCAGCAGAAAATATATTTATTGTCCATTATACGCAGGTTCAAACGCCATCAATGTTTTCATTTTTTTTTTCTTCATTTTATTGTATCATATTTTCACATGTATCCTTTAAGCATTGTTGGAAAACAGTTTTAACATTTATACAAAGTGTCCATCAAATGTGACATTATCAAACACGAAAACGCATATGCGAGATGCCACTGAGATCATCCACTCAATAGGGTATGCATTGCGTGATGTCATTAAAGCGATATTCAGCAACCCAAATGATTTGGAAATGATTATGAATTATATCTATAAATAAATGAATTGACAAAATGTCGGGCTTGATCTAGATCCAAACTGTTTGATACTCCTAAGATATTCCGTAATATATATATAATAATATTGTTTCTAATATCCTGAAGAAGGCCCAAGGCCGAAAATTTGAGAAAGAGTGAATACAATTCATTGACTTTATTGTTATTATTCCCTCTGGAATTATTATATTGAATTATTCCGTAAAGAGTTTCACGAAAAAGTTGTTTTGAAAAAAAAATCAGCAGATGACAGCTGAAGCATAACAATTACCAAGCATGCAAAGAGTTGAATCAGCAACAGGTTTTGCCTCTAGGTGGGAGATTGCCTTATTGTATTTTTGAGATTGATGTGTTGATTTAAAAAAGTCTTTTTTCTTTGTTCACGGAGCGGAAATTCAATATATTGATGAGTGTCAGATCATACTATTCAGGTACTGAATTTCTAAAACAGCTTCTTCTAGTTACTGATCTGGTCCAATACGTCCTAGTTATCAGATGAAAGGAAACAAACAGTCCCACACTATGACATAAATCACCGACGTATACCGACGAGGGAACAATACGTTTGAGCGCATACGTTTAGGTGAACTTTGTATGCATACGTTTGGGCGAACTTAAAGCAACTTTCACAATACTTTTGAGCGCACTTTTTTATCCTAAGATACTTTGTGACAAGTGTTTTTATATAGAAATTATTTTAACTTGTAAAAGAAAATCAGGGATTTTATTCCATGATTTTAGATTTAGAACAGGCAAATACACCGGTACAACAACAATTTAGGGAGATGAAAGTTTTATAACTACTGCAGAGATTTTAAAAAAAAGTGATACTTTATTACTTCTCCGTTGCTCAAAATACAGAGCCCGGTAAATAAGACATTCAGTAGGTAGTGTATGTTTTTATATGAATGTGAACATATTTTTACTGGTCTGATACCAGTCTAAGTATACCTGAATGCCTATATGAAAAAAGTCGCTCAAACGTATCCGCTCATTCGTATTGTAACAATTCCTCCAAACATTTGATCGCTCAACCGTGAATTTGGAAAAAGACGCTCAAACGTACTGCGCCCACCGACGTATGAGACATTTGAGCAAGTACGTTGGTATACGGATAAGTTTTAAACACGTTATAAACACGCTACAATACGGTGACACATATGATACGTTGCCATATGGCGAAGAGGTCCCAAAATTGTGTGAATGCATAAAAAATTGCAGCATATGCCAACTTATTGCTTATACGTTAGACATTAGTTAGGTGTACGCAGCATGTAAGGTATGCAAACGTTAAGGTACGTATAGCACCAACGTATGCGGACGTATGTACGTTGGTGTACATTGAATAAGTTAGGGATAAGTTTCAAACACGTAACGAACACGCTACGGTACGGTGCTATACGTTGTCATACGGCGAAGAGGTCCCAACCTTTTGTTTATGCATACAAATGTTCAGCGTATGCCGACGTACATTATTGCTTATACGTTAGAAAAAAAATTAGATGTACGCAGCACGTAAGTCGGTCTGAGATTGGGGCTCCTGTAGTTGCTTAATTCTCCTAGAGTTTTTAGATACAATATTGGGACTTGACAATAGGTACAAGTTGTACATGTATATTAATCATTTAACAATTAAACGACTTGTTTATAAGATTTCATTCTAATAGTGAGCAAGCTAGACCTGTAAAAAGAATGCATCGATTGCGCAGTATCGATTTTCTTTGTTCAAATGTTTCAATCAGAAGAAACTTCATTGTAAATCATGGGATTGTCTCGTCGTGTGCATGTCAAATTCTTTTGTTGTTGGCTTCAAAATTCATTTTGAGGAAGTCACATGTTTAAAGCTTAAATTAATTTCTGCCCCAACCACAAGCCAATTATAAATTGATTGAAGCAATTTTCCTTCTTATGCTGGATATTTAGTTTCAGAATTTTCATAGTTTATGCAGAACAACGCAATAAGCAAAATAGCTGTCTTTCAATCTTTCAGGGGGTAAACATTCCTTAAGTGCAAAAATACCTCCCGCTAATACTTATCAAATTGATCATTGTTATATATTTTGTCATTACTAACATTATTTGTTTCAACAGCGATCACTTTCCTTTCACTACATTGTCTTTGCTCGGTCTATAATGAATGGTGGGAAATATAAGACAGTTATGTCATGGTACAAGTCAATCAGGTGGCGAACCTCTTTATTTTTTTGTAAAAAATTCTCCCCTGCCGTGGCGATCAATTTCACTTGTCTTTAGAAATAACATAATGTCACTAAAAGTAAGACAACTTTTTTGATATTTTCATAAATACCATGATGTGACTTAAACAAGCCATTCAATTATTATTTGTTCTGACCATTTGCAGCAACTGACTTGAACAGGCTGCTCAGGTCTTTGTGTGAAAGTCAGTATCTTTTACGTAGCTGGGACGAATTCAATAAGCCATTATTTTATCGCTATGATTAAAAACAGACTAATGTTTATCAACGGATATGTTTGTTGTGCTTGAAAACCAACAACACTTTCTATGATTATGACCTTGTCATTGTTTTTGATGACTGTGTTGTCCCCTTTCATTTTTAAATATCTTTACTGAGAATTTCATTCGCAAGAATATGGTGGAGCAAAATTGAGCGAAAATTGACTGATAACCACTCCCCACCTGTAAAATGGAAACGACTGTATGAATGACACGGCAAGATGTTGAAGTTTCTTGGATCGCCGGAATTACTTTTTCCAAGAGGGGCTGTGGTGTTAAAAATTGGTAAAAACTTCAAATTTAGAAACGAAATTGCAAATTTCTGAAATCCATTTGCAGCAGCAGATGCATGATACAAGCAAATAAAAGCTTAAAAATGATTATTGAATCATATAATCATACCCTGATTTTATTGTGAAGTCGAAGTCAGAAATGAAATTCTTTTATTTTTTGGAGAAAATTAGCGTTTATTTTATAAAAATAAATCCAATTTTTGAAATCCAACTGGTAAAGTTTTAAAATGTATAGTTATTATTTACCTTTTTTCATATTTGATGCTGCTATAATAAACTTACATATATCTTTTCGTGTATGCTTATAAAACCCGCCAAAATATTTTCACCCTTTTCCTAAAAATCCGACATTTTATTAATCATGTATATTTTGGGAAATCTAATTATCGTCATTACTTGTATAACTGGGCATTGCTATATTAGTACGTAGATATAGTAAATATTTCAAATGGAAACGGCATTTATGAAGTACTGCGACATCATATCAAGTTTTGACACATAATAACATGAGGATTAAGTGACCATAGATCGCTCACCTGAGTTTTGTTTAAAACGTCTCAACTATAGGTAGCTATAGGTATTTTTTGGAAACTGACCACGCTCCTTGTGACCCACCACGTGGGTCATTTTTGGCCCCAGAGCCACAATTTGAGCAAATTTAAATGTTGTCTACTGGGTAATGCTACATGTTAAATATCAAAGCCTTAGGTTTAGTGGTTTTAGACAAGAAGATTGCTTTATGTTTTTACTATGCAAGTCTATGTAAAAATAGTTAGTGAGGATGGCTAGGAATGCCACAATCAAACACTGCAGACCAACCTACGGCGCGCCGTGAGGAAAAGTCAAAGAACAATAAAAGCCACATAAACTCTGTGACCTCCAGGATGGGGCCATTTTGAACACAGAACCACAACTTGGTAGAGTACTACAAGGTGATACTACATGCCAAATAGCAAAACTTTTATGCATTTTGTTATCTGACACGAATATTTTTAATGTATTTTCTATATAACCTACGCATAAAATATGTGACCTCCGGGATGGCCTCATTTTTGGCCCCAGGGCCATAATTTGAACAATTTTAGTAGACGTCTACTACGTGATACTGCATACCAAATATAGCCTGAAGGCCTTGTGGTTACAGACAATACTATGTTTTATGTGTTTCATATAATTATAAGCCTACGTAGAGGTTGGCCCAGTTTTTGGCAAAAAGGTCATAATTTAAACAAACCTGGTAGAGGACTACTAGATGACATAGCAAATATCAAAGCTCTACTCCCGTAAGTCTATGCCTTGTGGGTTCAGACAAGAAGATATCTGAGTGTATATTTTCCCAAGAGAAGCATATGTTAAACATATGAGCTGGCAGGGCAGGACTATTTTTATTCCCAATGTTTTTACTTGTATACAATTGGCAGAGGCCTACTAGGTAATGCTACAGGCTCTAGGGCTTGTGGTTTCAGACAAGAAGATTTTTTCTATAGCCTACGTAAAACAAGGGTCCCCAGGATCGTGCTATTTTTGGCTCTATGCCATAATGTGAACAGACTTGGTAGAGGTCTACTATGTTTTGCTACATACCAAATATCAAGACTCCAGGCATTGTGGTTTCAGACAAGAATATGATTTTAAGCTTTCATTTTGAAAATATATTTTAGCCCATCTGCCCTAAAAATTATGAAAGAGGTCCATATTAGAATAATTCTTGCCAAGTTTGGTAAAATTCATCTAGTAAATTAGGAGGAGATTTCCTTTGAAGCATTTGGTGCGATTGACGACGGACATCCAGCTATCACGAAAGCTCACATTCAGCCTTTGGCTCAGGTGAGCTAAAACATAAAGATACAAAGAAAGATACATACTCAATGACAAAACACAAGTAGAGTGGGATCAATCGATGGGGTGTTGTGCGCATGCAAAGTACTGTATCAGCAATCACGCTACATCAGCACATTATGATTTAATTTACACTGGAATGTGTCTCCAAGGTCGTATCAACAATCCAAAACATTTGCTGTCATCTAAAGGCCACAGACAGCCAGTGTCCCAAATATGCACCACGTAAACCTTCTTAAGCTGTATGCGTTACAAGCCATAAGACAGAGTTGAAAGGCCTATCTTTTGTTTTATGAGAGGTCAACAGTGGATAAACTTATAATGGATATATTAGATCACGTCTAAGTGTATTTCAATATCTCAGTGGACTAAGGGGACACACATATGGGACTTACCTCCTGTATAGGTTCACCAAAATAAATATAATTATTTTATCAGAAAACACCTAAACCCTTTAAGGGATCCATTTATCACCCCATACAGGGAGTCCACAATCCCCTAATTATGACAAGCCTCTGTTATGCCCGAAATAGCACATAGGGAAAGTCAAGTAGTACCACCTTGACGGCTTAAAATTTAGGTATTTATATATTTTGACCTTGAACTTTCAATCAAAAGTCATCTCAACAGTCAGAAACTATTGTTGTCATAAATACACACCTTAGGCAATCCGTGTGCAAAATATAAACCACCTACAACAGAACATGTAAATAATATATTTTCATTACAAGCCATACAACCAAAATTAAGTTATTGTGACCTTTACCTTTGACTGAAATGTAGTATTGGCAACTATTATACAAAATATACCGAACTAATAAAGAAACCTGACACTTTTTACTTGCTTCAAACTCACAAATAACATTATAGAGCTAAGCCGATATGCTTATCTTAATAACAAGACATTAGAAATAGTTCTTGCTGTGCCATATGATATGAGGTAATTAAGTTTTGCTTTTGACGTTGTCTAAACGGCAGTTTTTTTCATTTGTTTAAGCAATTTCTAGAAATTGAAATGACTTGGAGTCAACCAATCATTGTAAGAGAATGCATTTACAAAATTTAGAACGTATGTTTAGTGTCACGTTAAATGGTAAAAGCGGAATTAACCAAATTTGACGTCAATTAAGGAACAACGTAAACTATGGATAATAACCGTTTTTTCTTTGTCAACGTATGTCGGCATCTAGTGCGTGCTGTCTACTTTGTTACGGTGCCAATTGGCTAAAGTTTACTTTAATCGCATATGAATTTCAAGCTTTGCAGTATACACATATCAGTATGTCATTGTAACGCTTGGCGTCGCTAAATGGACGTAGGCGGTAGCTCCGGAGTTCAAAAGGCCTGAAACATTGTCAAAATGCATTCCAAACATCATACAATGTGAAACAATTTGATAAAGTGGTAGTGCTTTTTAAATGCTCATTAAACACTGATAACGAAATATTGACGTTAAGAAAATGAAAATAGGCTTTTGGGTTGAAGAATGCTTGTTAGCTTAACTTGAATGCCAAGAAGATGTCAATGAAATAACAAAGCATCTCACTAAAGCGGTTTCTGGTGAATTTAGCGTGATTTCTTTATTCTTGCGAAAATTGAATTTAGGGATTACGTGACGTTTTAATAGTTGACGTCTGAAATTAGCTCATATTTTCAAATAATCTCAGTCCATCTTAGTCTACCTTTGTTCAGCTTTACGCATGGAAAGACAAGTGTGCATCGTATTCATTTACTACCAAACAATTGACACACAGTATGTGTCAGGTTTCTCTAGTAGTTAAGTATATGAAGCACTTTTGTCAAAAACATACATGTCTAATCTTTGACTCCAAGGTCATAGTGGTGATCTGTAATTTTCTTTGTAATCTACACACCACGAGGATTTCGCGTAACAAGCCATAAAACTGATTTCAAGTATATTTGACCTTTACCTTTAAATCAAATGGCATAGCGATGATCAGAAACATATATTGTAATCCGCACACCACTAGACTATCATTGTGCAATATATGAGCACCCTCTATCAAAAAATGAAAACTACGAGTCGTATTACAGGTATTTAGTAAATTTGACCTTGACCTTTGACTCATAGGTCATATTGGAAAGGACCTCTGACACTTTGATAGGGTATCTGCCAATTTTTCAGATGCTTCCCAAAACTTCCCTATGCATAGGATATCACTGTTATCCTTTTGAATAGGACGATTGATGTATAAGAAATGAATTAAGGTTATAATTAGACAGAAAAACCTCTACGACAAAACTGGAGACGCTACCAAAGGGGTCGCAAAATGACTTCACCAAAACATTTAGAAATCAATTATTTTCACGTGTAAGGGTATCATCGATAATCGACTACATATTCACGGTGAACGTTTTTAAAAGTCCAAAATCATGAGCATTTTAATGATTATTTTTGTGGTTGTTTTCTAACTGATTTATTAAGAAATATTTTGAAGTGCAACTGTAGTCCACTTTCAACCTTGATGACAATGTATTTACCTGGTGTAATATTATGCAGTAATGTTCTATAACCATTCACCTGTGCGTAAAGTGCACCTAGTCAAGGGCCATGTAGTTTATGTGTATTGGATATATAGGAGTACACATGCAAAATAATCTACCAACTGAATTTAGTTAAAGGACAGTTTTCATAATCTAAAGAAAAATATACTAAAATGTTGTAACATTTCATGACTAATGGGTTATAGTGTACTTATTATTTTATTATACTGGAAAAAAGATTTTCAAGAGAGCACACAAAAAATCTAAATGATTATGCTTGGGCTCCCCCAGATGTCACATTTTGGGCTGTGGGATATCATCATCCCCCCCCCGAGTTCCAACTAGTTTTTCACATATATTATGTAAAATATGAGAACACATTTACATGCAATAGGATTATATGTAGTTGGAACTCGGGGAATGATGTTTAAAAATATTGTTCTATTTCCTATATATATAATACAAAAAGTGACCAGTTTAGTCCCAAAATAAAGATGTACATTTATGGAAATAGTAAATCAAATGCAAAATCATAAAATAGAGACCAACAGCAAACTTTTATATGAAGATGGAAGCATTTGATCGACTTTAATTTTCATCAAAATTATAGGCAGCGATACACTGTGGTTCCCATTACCACCGTCAGAGGTCCTTTGAAACTTTCCTTGTCATCAACTCATCATAGGCAATTTCTGTGACAAATATGAACATCAAGCAATATCGTTAAATGACAAGTCCTTGTAACACTACCAAATTAATTTATTTATATGAGAAGCAAATTTAGGAACTCCAAGACAATTGGCGTTCACAAGCGGCGATATCAACCATTGTTTTAATCACCTGATGGGTATAAGACCACGTTTGATTAGGAATGCTTTCAAACCACATTCACTGACAATCTGTGTAAAAGGAAGACATTAAATTAAAAATAATGATGTTAAGATGATAAATTACGTACTTACATTCTGTTGATGCTACATTTATATACATTAAAACAGGCCTAACTTATTTGGTTAAATGTAAGACCTTACTGTTTTAAACTTTTGGAATTATTTGTATTTATTTGCATTATTTCGTCACCCAGCAAACATTTGCTTATTTTAGATGCTGCGTGTCCTTAAATGAGGGTGTACTTCTTCAGGGCCTAATAAAGGGTTACTACCCCTGCTTTAAAAACTAATTACCATGGTTTCATAATGCACATTTAATAAGCACCACAATCCTATTTTACTGGTGGGGAGGGGTTCCACCTAACTAAGCTACTTATAATTAGCTTCGGATTTTGCTCCATTGATATAATATATATTATATATAGAAAACATTAAAAATGATATTATTGTCAAAAAATAAAAGGCATAAAGTTTTGATATTTAGTATTATCTAGTAGTACTCTACCGAATTAGTCAAAGTGCGGTTCTTAATATGGCAATGCCCTGATATACAAGTAATAGCAATACCATAATATACCTGTATATCGAAATGTCAGATTTTGATGCAAAAACCGAAACTATTTTGGCAGGTTTTTATAAGTATGCACGACAAAATGTACAAAGTTGAATAATACAGCATCACATTTAAAACAAGATTAATAATAACTATAAATAGAAAAACTTTACTAGTCGGATTACAAAAAAGGATTTATTTTGATTAAAACACTGATTTTCACCCAATAAAAAAGGCATTTTATTTCTGACATTGACTTCATAATAAAACCAGGGTTTGATTAAATAATACTCAGTAATCATTTTTCAGTATTTCTGTCCTGGTGTCAAGTATCTGCTGCTACAAATAGATTACAGAAATACGTGATTTCGTTCCTTAAAATGATTTTTTTCACCCATTTTTAACACCACTGCCTCTCTTTGAAAAAGTAATTCCGATGATACAAGAAACTTCAACATCTTGCTGCATCATTCATACAATACTTTTCCATTTTACAGATGGGGAGGGGTTCTGCCTTAACTAAGCGACTTTCTTCGATATTTCTGCTCTACCAATAGTTTTCATAAAAAAACTATCACTACAAATTGCCTAATAGAATTTTGACAGAATATTACCAAACATTGTGATACTTGATTAACTCTTATCCAGCAATTACTTTTTTCCCTTTGGTCATATGCTTTCCGTTAACAGAGGTTGTGGTTTCATTAAGACTGGGCAGAAGTTGGTGATAACTTCCCGCTTTCTGATCACCAGGATGAGCTTCATGGCGTTGTAGTACAATGTACGCCTTTAGAGTTGCATACAACTTAATCCCCCCCCCTCTGTTAAAGAAGTTTGCAAGGCGATTTATGAACATTAAAAAGGATTACTCATCACCAGTGCCAACAGCATTACCCTGCCATCTACTCCTACCATGTATTTGGATGAAATTCCCGCCATGCCCGTGTGTCATATACGGTATTCATGTCGCCATTAAGAAACCACATTAGTCTAATAGCGAATACTAAAAATACAAGGGTTTATGCTCTATTGTTCTGATTGGCATAGTAGATGCAGAGCACAAGTCCTTTTGGGTAAGTGTCGGAAACAACAGGTCTGCGTCCAATGCTGGCGTCTTCGGTGAATTATACTTGCGTATCGCTCAGCCTCTTGAAGAAGAGGAAATACTATTGGCTTCCACATAGCGGAGCTTTTCCCTCAAGGTGACAGCAGCACCCCATACTTCACACTTGGAGACCAAGCAGTCCCTCTTCAAGCCGTATTACATCAGAAGGATGACATATAAGCAAAGAGTTGTTAACTATCGATAGTCCCAGGCAAAAATATTCGTGGAGAATACCTTTGGTATCTTGGCGCAAAGGTGGAAGCGTTTGCTTACGACCATAGAGTACCGCCCCACCAGTGCCAACAGCATTGGTCAAGGCGTTATAATGTTGCACAATTGGACACACGCTAGAGCCCCAGCCCTTCAGCTCTCCTATGCTGATTAGAAGGATGAGCAAGGCAATGTTATTTCTGATTCTTAGTATCAAGGCTTCCAGCTTCTTGTGGACACCAGCTTAGATGTCCTTCGTCACGCGAGAACCAAACTATAAAGGGACTATTTATGTGCCAATTTCAATAGCCCTGTGGGAAGACTTTTATGGCAGGACCAGGTTTGTGAGCAGGACATTTCATTTTTATAATAATTACAGTTGGTCTTGAATAAATGATGTATCATTGAAATTAAAGTGACACATACTTGCAGAGTGGATTTAATTCAGTTTTTTCTTAGTGTCCAACATAAAAGGGAAAATATGTGCTACTCAAACATAGGTTAAGATAAACACAAATGTTGATTTTTTCCATCAGTTTTAACATACACTGCTCAAAATATTCAAAGGAACACCTGATAATGTTTCATATGTGATAATGTTAGCCCCTGCCCTATAGGCAAGCCATACATTTCACTCAACAATAAGGTAGAAACTTAGTTGCTTTTGATATATTTGCAAAGAGAGTCACGTATTGGATCAAAAAATTTTTTGACAAAATATTCGCTGCTCAATTCATGGCCCAAATTTGTAATTTTTAATTATTTTCTTTAAAATGTCGATTTTGTTTGCTGGAATTCTGTAGAAACTTCGGAATTTTTAATAGCCTACCCTAATAATTTCCACAACATTAAAAGGCTATTGAATGCACATAAATTATTGTTTTGTGATGTTTGATTGAAGAAAATCTTTATATTGGTCACATCATCCTTAATCAGTAACTAAAGTATCACGGGACAAACATGTTTTGCCTCATTAATCCAACTCTTCCTTTGAGTCAGACTGTGCATGTGTATTGTGATCAATGGCAAAACACACAATTATGATCCTTTAAATATTTTGAGCAGTGTATATTCTGGGTGTTTATGAACTGCTTCATTGAGACAGTTTTTGAGTTATCAAAAAAAATATATAGTTTTGGGTGCTCGAAGAACCATTTCATCGAAACGGTTTATTAGGCACCCACATCATATGTTTTGGCTTAGAAATAAGCAAATTATCTTTTATTATGCACCCCAAGGCCAGAGGCCTTTAAAAAGACAAGCAATGCTCAGGAACTGTCACAACCAACGCCAAAATATTGTCATCAAAACCGAAAATAAATTCTTATTTGTTTGCGTCTATACATCCCAATCAACAATTTTCAGTCATGTCGGGACATAGCCTTGTCATACTGGGTTGATCCAGTATATAAAAGTGGATAAAATAGACTCGATACCTTCCTCGCTGGAACAAAAAGAGATGGCGAAACACAAGTAGTGTCAGCTTATTGTTTGATTAGATTAAGCGTCCATCTCTAATGGCCATTAGGGATCAGCCCTCCATGCGACTCTTACCAGATCCATTGTGGTGCTGCGTCCATTTGAAAAGACGTTTACTTGATACCTGTATAGTCTTTCTCCTCCCTGACCATAGCCGTATAGGGTATATCCATTTTAGTATAAACTAACTCATTCAAAGATTTTATCATCAAATTTCAAAATTATAACACCCTGCCATAATGATTAGTTTTTGATATAGCCAGTGTCTTGAAAATAAAATAAAACTAGAGTGTCTTGCTACAGGATAAAGCAGGAATTTTCCACCAGCTGATCCTTTGATCTCACCCTACCACGGAGCAAAGCACTGTTTATAAATTGGCATATTCCTGCTGTGATTATATTGACGTTTTGAGTAAATGTTTGTCGAAATGGTTGTTCCCATTGTGTGTGGGGGTGTGTTTTGTCATTTTGTTGAGTGGCTTTGGTGTTCTTCCTAGATAAGTAATCATCCTGCTAATTGCTTTGCTTTAATCGTGATGTACCTGTCTGTGACCTCTGTCACTTCCTCGCGGTGTTGTGGGTTTGTCTGATGTCTTTGATTGTAGTACTTCCTGGTAATACTCATTGGCTTTGGTAGATTATATATACACACAAAAGCTGTAGATAACAACGAAAAAGCAACAGAGTGAATCACCACATCACCAAGGTGATCTGTCTTTTCTAGGTGTAGTCTTCTTTCTCAGTGGAATCGTGTCTTTTCAGTCTGAATTCTGAATTTAACTCTGATGACGATGGTTGTCGTTCTGTATTTAATGCGATATGGTGGTCTTACTTTTGTCGAGGGCAGCCGCACAACTGCAACGTGAAAAAAAAATTGCAGTTGCTGTATGTTTCGTAGTATTCCTGCAGCTTTCATGCAAGAAATGCAAGGCTATCGCAAGTTGCTCGCCCAGCTATCGTGCAACCTTTGTGAGACAAATTCAAGGATAAAAATGGGAGCAGCCCTAGCCTCACTTCGTGCGCATCAACGCTTATTGTGAGGGATTAGTGAGGCTGCTAGCAGCCGTCTTGGGACCTCGGAATATCGCTCAAAAATAGTAAGGAAAATGAACATGTTGATATTTCTCGGTACAACGTTGCGCCAGCCTTGCAGTTCGTGAGATGTCCTTGTGGCTGTCGCACCAAACACTCCAGAAATGTTGCCGTATACAGCTGTGAATCTGCCCTACGATTGATGTTAACAGGCTTAAGGAGCTTCATATGAATTTGAGTTCAATTTGCAGGGATTTTAATACCCACTTAGGGAAAATGTCCATGGTTTTACCCGCAGTGTGTTTGTGTGTGGGGGGTGGGGGGGGGGGGGGTAAATAGCAGGGAACTGCAGACAAAAAGTTAAAATCCCCGCGGTTCCCTAGCTGTGGCAGTGGTTACCAATTACAAGTGCATTACCTGTTTACATTGCACTGCTATGTTTGCCTAGGTTAATCAAATGCCTGACATTGTATCCCTTGCACTATGGGGCTAGTGCAAAAGTAAAAACACAGCCTATTTGCCTGGTTATCCCCGCCCTGCTCAAGGGGCTGAAGATTAGGTTACAAATGACTGGTACATACCCCCCTCTTCATACAAACACCATCACCCCCTCCACCCAATACCTAGTGGGGTTCAAGTTACCTCACCACCTGTAGACCAGGACCAAGCAGTTAATATAACCGCCTCACAAGATCTAATACTGCTTGTCTGGTAATGCAAATTTGAAACTATTCACAATTTAGCTAGGTGTTAAGATTTTCTCTTCATCCATTTGCATAGGCTTTGATGTGCTGGCCAGTCGCTAGAAATGCATGTGCGAGCCAGTCGCTGTTCTTCCATGACGTGTGTTAGAAAAGATAATCTCCAGTTTCCCAGGGAGCGGTTTCTAGAGGTTTATAGTTGAATACAAGTTAACCCAAGTGATGCTGAATATTTCTTAATAATATGTTAAACGCTTCTTTTCAAATTTGACCCTTTTAATTGCATCATTCCATTTGTAAACATGTATATTAACCATAGTAGAAAGTAGTGTGGATCCTTATCAGATGGCTTTCTCCGAAACCGGGCCTCGAGGTTATAAGACTTGAGATCATTTTCAAACTCAAAATAAAGCGAAACGATTGCAAGCATCCAACAATTACACTTTTTTTTTAGTTTGAGACGGTATACTCAAGTTTTATAACTTTAGGGCCAGGTGATCTGGATCTGCATTGTTTTTAAAAAAGAAAATTCAGGAATATTTTATGTTATATACTTCCTTTCAAATTTTATCCTTTTAACCTGTACCATTCCAAATGCAAGCATGCATTTTAACCAATTATAGAAAACAGTTTTGATCCTGACCAGATGGCTTTCTCCGAAACCAGCTGATCTGAATCTGCATTGCTTTCTTCTTCTTCTTCTTCTTCTTCTTCTTCCAGTCAATGGTCAGGATTCTTACTAGAATGTACTGTTGACCAGCGTAGGGGAAAAGAGACAACCTCCTCTCTTCCGGGTAAAAACAGTTAAAAACATCAGACTTAAAACATCAGGCTATTAAAATGGTTAAAACACAGCTGTCCATTTAGCATCTGAGAGTCGGCACCTGTTGCTCAAGGCCGGCTCTGAACTCCTCGATGGTTTGGGAGTCTGTAACTGCAGCAGGAAGGCGATTCCAGTCTTGGATGGTTCTGGGAAAGAAGGAGTCTTTGTAGACCTTGACATTGGCTGTAGGCTGGTATAGTCTCTGTTGACCTCTAGTGCGTCTGTCATTTAATCTTAAAACGTCACCAGTGTCCATGTCGACCAATCCATGCCGAATTTTGTACAGTGTTGTCAGTCTGTCTTTCTTCCTCCTGCTTTCTAATGTCTCCCAGCCAAGATCACTAACCATTCGGGTTACACAACCAGGATCTCTCTCAGAATAGTTGCCATGGGCAAAGCGAGCTGCCTGTCTTTGCACTTTCTCCAGCTTGACTATGCCTTCTGAACTGGTAGGGTCCCATGCTGGGGATGCATACTCCAGTACCGGTCTAATCAGAGAGGTGTAGGCTGTACTCTTGACTTCCCTCGTGCATTGTCCAAGGTTTCGTCGCAGAAATCCCAGGGTTCTGGATGCCTTAGCCGCAACCGTATCTACATGTCTGTGCCAACTGAAGTCGTCGCTGATGGTAAGGCCGAGATACTTTCCACTGTTGACAGCTTCTAGGGTGTGACCATGGAGCCTGTATACGGTGTGTCTCTCGTGTCGTTTGTTGGTGCTGATGTGAATGACCTGACACTTTTCTGGGTGTAACTTCATTTGCCACTTTCTTTCCCATTCCTCCAAAGCAAGAAGATCTTGTTGGACTGATTCTGCATCAGCATCACAGTTGATGAGCTTGTACAGCAGGCAGTCGTCAGCAAAGAGGCGAGGATCCGAGGCCTTGACAGATTCAGGGAGGTCGTTTATAAACGCCAGGAACAACAGTGGACCCAGAACTGTTCCCTGTGGCACTCCAGAGATGACATCAGCTTGATGAGATCTACAACCATCCAGTAACACTTGCTGTTTCCTGTGTCCAAGGAATGCTTCAATCCATTTGAGGGTATCTCCACGGATTCCATAGAAGCTGAGCTTATACAAAAGCTTTAAAAAAAAGATAAATCATGGCATCAGCTAGCTGACAAATAAAATAGGATCAAGTCAAAATGCTTTGCTGTGCAGGCTTGTCAGAGCATACGTTTGCTACCACTATAATCTACAGTTTGACAGGGAGAATTTCTAGAGGCTTTCACTAGATAAACAAATCATCTTGTAATTTTGCAGAGAGTTGACATAAATAAACAGTTGCTGATTGGGAGGTGAGTTTAATGTTAAACTGCCTTACTAGAATCTAGTAAGGCATTTGGTGTCTGTCGTCTAGGTAATGCGAAGCAAACTGATATAGTCCTCGTACGTTGTATGCATTCAGTACCCCAGAAATAAATTACATATAAAAGAAAATTGACAATTTACCGTTTCGTAATTTAAAAACAGATAAGAGCAGCATATAAAACTGTGTACACTGCATTACAGCTGCATATGTATGAAGTGGGAAAGATACTTTGCTGCAGAAAATCGTAAATTATGTGCAACATTTTTTCATTGATTGCAATTTCATTAATGATAAAGAAAATGTTCTGTCGGGTATGGCAACGGCTTTGAGATGCAGCTTTTGCTGTTGCCATACCAACACGGGCATTTTTCCTTGAAAATGAAAACCGTTGTTTGCATTGTAATATTGAGCCACTGCATGACGAAGCCCTTAAAAATGACATGTCGCCAGGGAAGCATTTGCCCAGGCTGATCCCTTGCGATCCCTCAAAATATGAGCACAGTGATGATTGGCCTGTCTAGATTGGTTAAAAGAGTATTTGGTGTGTATTTTCCAAGCACTGGCTCAAATTCAAATACGTTTTATAATGACACATTTCCGATATTATTAAAACCGGTGCCTTCGCTGGTCGCCTATTCAATGAGCAGCACACTCCTACCAGATGAATCCTTTATCATAATAAAAAGCGAATACACCTGTATATCACTGACAGACGGAAATACTCTCTCCCTCTCTCATTTGACATTCAGTAATCTTGTTCATCCTGTCTCAAAAGCCCAAAAGTCGTGTGTGACTTAATGCAAATCTTTAGCGGAAAATTCCACTAAAACAAGCAAAATTGACGAATCAGCGACTTTGAACTAGACACATCTAAAGTAACTCTACACTGTCCGCCATACAGATACTTTTAATTGGGAATTTTTATATATGATTATTTGCTCAAGGGTCAGTTGACGTTTTTGCAGATATTTATCAGCTTGATTGTAAGGTTAATGAGGGATAACCTCGATCCCTATTGACCTAATACGAGGTTTATAAAGTTCTTTTTCGAACTAAAATACTTCTTCTAACATTGAGTATATTCTGAGGATTCTAAATTATAGCTTACCTTGCATGTTTAAGAATTTCCTGCATTTGCCGAGTTATACTATGAAATGAAACAGCGCTCCCACATATGCATTACTTTATGAACATATCTTGTCATCGGTGTACGTGGCTGTTCTATGGTTACATTCAAATGACTATGGCACACTTCGAATCGAACTATAGTCCCTACTATAGTAACTATAGTTCGATTCGAATCGATAGTCGCTTAGTCCTACTAGAGATAAACGGTGGGTCAGAGCATCGTTATTATTCATTTGCGACCTCTCAGTATTGACCTTTGGTCGAGTCCATGTTCCTGGGTTGAGCAGATAATTTACCGTAAAAATTTACAGTTAACTGTTTGTAAAAATTCTTCGAACTTAAAAGTCCTTAAAAGCTATATTCAATTTATATCTGGCTCATTGGTTCAGTGGTTAAAACGCTCTCCTGAAACATGCGAAGTCGTGAGTTCGAGCCTCATTTCGGACTTGCTTTTTTATTGCATGAATTGATGTTTAATTATTATTTTAATATAAGAAAGTAAAATGATATTTTTGTGCGTTGGGTACGAATCCCTCCTGAAAATATAAAAGTAAAGTATATTTAGTACCAATTAATAAATTGATTTATGTAAAGTGATATTAACAGACAGTAATATGCACTGCCAACGTTGAATGTTTGCCAATTTGAATGAAACCCTCTTACATAAAAAGTGGTTTAGCATGCCAGTGGTTAGAGAATGACATATGCATGCAAAATGTGATCAAAATATACTATGTGGTCAAGAGCTATGAACATTTTCAGGAACTGCTAACGGACGGACGAGCGGACGAACTCAAGTAGTGATTATAGCGCATACCCAAGGGTCATGCAATTCCACTATTCTTAAATTACCTTTAGTAAAGGTTATTTTAGTCCAGTAGTACTATCTTGCCAGCATTTCGGGAACAACGTGGCTGGTATGAACGTAAGTTTCATCTGTATGAACGACTGTGTAACCCCCTCTCTCAACTCCCTGACCATGCGAAGGTATCTGATCCTGCTGAGGACTACATCTTGTCTCTCCATCAGCACTTTTTGATTCACTCCACAGCGTGTGTAAGCAGACTTCGTATAAAGGAGATATTTGCGAAGACGACCCTTGCTGCCATCAAAAGTTGGCGGAGTACATGCTGGCGATGGCCCTCCGTACAACACCCTGGTCAAAGTCATCCAGTGACACTTTCGACGTAGATGACGGTGGTTGCTTTGGTTGTTGCTGCTCGTCCTGTGCCTTCTTCTTCTCTTCCACAATTTTCTGAGCGGTAGATCTGCTAACGCCAGTGACTGCTGCATTCCTGTCCCATAAACGATTCAGTGACAGTTTCATTCCAGACTTCTTTTCCTCCATGCAGAACTTGTACACGTTTTCAATAATAGCTCCTGCATCGTCGCTGTATCTCCATACAAGCCTCGCCATTTTACTTAGTGAAGTTGCTTTACATGTGCATAATACATCAAAACATGCTTTTTTCTGCAAACATTTAAATCGCGAAAAATTTCCTGCTTCTTTGCGAAAGTAATAAATAAAAAATAAAAAAGGTTTTACTGGGGCTAGAACCCTCAACCTTGGGCTCAAACCCTTACCTTTGTTTTCAAAATCTTTGATTACAACCGTTATACTTACTGCGCCATCGAATCGCTTGTTAAAGTTCACTTGTAAATACAAATAACTGCATAGCATAACGTTGTAACACCCCTATTTTATGGAGCAGTTCATTATTGTTAGTGCAGTCACGCCCTGATGCTTTTAAGGCTATTATACGCTAGTAGATTGTCTGGTTCCCTTCTTTAGCCCTATCTAACAAGAAGGGTTCAAGATCTGTCAGTAGCCTCAAAATAATTTGTTTCAGACAATAAATACTCGCTGTGCTCTTTTTGCGTTCCTTTTTATTCGTAATTGTTAATTAGTGTTGGCTGTGCAGTATATGAACATCATTTTCGTCTGCAATGTAGGCTATTCATTTTGTTTACTTGGCAACCAACTAAAGTTCCAACTGTAGCCGTTCGGGTGTAAACGTGTGCGCGCACCTATTACGTAATAACTATTATACTAGTAGGAACTTTAGTTCGATTCGAAGTGGGCCTATATTTATTGTCATTATAGGATTCTCACGTGACCGTTAAGATATTGTTTGAACAAAAAGTAATAGGAGACAAAAAAAATTCAAGCGTTTCTTAAGGTTATTGTTATCGGGGTGCAACGTACATTAGTATAGCTGTATAGTGCTGTTATAATCTTGACGTTGTCTTTCCATCCAATTTTCTTCCGCGATTTCATCAGTCATAAATGCATGGATAGAATTTGAGCCGCGACATGAGCTTTTCAAATAAGTGGCATTTTGACATGAATATACTCAGATGAGCCTGTACAGCCTCCTTTAAGCTTAAAAACTCCGAATGCTGTCCGGTAAGTAGCTTAACATAAAATATTCATGTGACTTACAAAGGCTCTGATCAGACTGCGCATATGCGCAGGCTGGTCTGAGCCTTTTGTGGTCGCACATACCACAATGTCGGGAAATCTCATGTCGCGGCTCATTTCATAAATCGTATACTGTTAATGTAAGGCCACAATAGAGTTATTCACGTTGAATCGTGAAACGCCATTTTTGTCATTTGTCTTGATTAACTCACTTGAATGCGAGCAGCCGGCGGCTTTTTCGAGACTATTTTAAGCTACATACACGACGTTGCGACCATTTTAAAATTGCGGTCAAATTGATAAATACATACATGTACATACAAAGACACGTTTTTTTGCAACAATCGCACGATTTTCGCACGATAATCCCACGAACCATTGGCGAAATCGAGCTGTTGCGAGACATTCGCGTGACAGTCGTGCAATATTCGCTCGCACAATGACATTGCGCACATTTATCACCAACGATCGTGAGTTTACACATGGTTCAGTTTTATTTAAGCGCAATTTAGTCACGAGATGTCTTATATATGTCGCAATTGATTCGCAATTCAATAACATTTACTTAGCAAATATGTCGTGTTCCAAACTGCCAAAAACTAAATTGTGAAGGGTCCCACTGGATGAAAAGTGCGATTTATATAGCTATGTAAACCCAGGGTAAATATGCGTAAATACCTAAATTTATTCATGTTTACCATTTAGTTATGTATGTTTGCCTTTCCTTTGGCTTTCATTTACATACCGTAAATACAAATATTTACCCTTATAAAAATAGATCTGTTCATGCCGTATTGGCCGTATTTACCCCTTTATGAACCTATCTGTAAATGTGTGCTCAAATAATGAAATTATCTATACTAAATTCCGGTATTCAAATAAAATTCACATTTCAGTATTTCCATGAGTATACTCATTTTAACATTGTGCCAATATTTAGAATATGTATGCATGATTGGCACACTTTATGTTTATTAATCTTGATAAATAGTTGTAAATACAGTGTTTACAGATATGCAAATAGCCATGGTAAATATCAAAATGCACACCTTATTTGCCGAGATACATGCATCATTGAGAAATTACATATTTGCTGGCGTGCGTAAATTGTTGTCAAACATTATATTTTTTTCATTTTAAACGATGCGTTTAAATATGGTGTAAATATGAAATGATAGTTGTGTATACATAGCCTTTGAAATAATTGACAAATCGTAGAATTTATGCATTCGGTGATATATTGGTAAATATGTAAAACATATATGCATTTAAAAAGGTATGTAAAAGATGCATAAATTCTGGTATGCTCATATATTTGCACGTTAGGGTATATACCATTTGACAGTATGCTTTCAGGTCATTAAATATTGATAAATTCTATATATACATACTGCTGCATGTGCTGTTAAATATGGTCAAATATTAATATGCATATGTGTTTGTGTATATGCAGTGAGGTGCATAAAGCTTTTATGTGCGCATGTTTACATAGGTTTTAGTAGAGTGTGGGCATTATTGGTTGTGGTCAATATATAGGGCATTGGTTCTATTCTTTCGTTGATTTTGGTTTGTCGTCAAACGTCCCGTTCAACAGCTGTGATCATGTCGAGACTGTCAGCTGACCTAACCACAGCCAGATTCGACTTAAGAGTTACACATACTTTCGCTTATAGCTTACAGCAGCCCTTCTGAAATCGCTGGCAGGGGAAGAAAGGCCATAGAAAATATTCGATGATAAATCTTCACGAAAGTATGGGTCAGGCCGGGTCGGAATCGAAATCACGACCCCTTGATTAGCAATCAGACTCGCTACTGATAGCTTCTGGGGTTGTCTTGAAGGTACGAATTGTAGTAACTATCTGACGTCGTATAATTTTATTGTCAAATTCCGATAGTTCATGAATGCTCGTCACGAGATCCTGCTTACACGCTTTACGTCAATTTTCAAACACGAATTTAAGCTTCGATGTAACTGTTCGCCGACTGGTTAATTATGAATGTTTTTTTTTTGCATTGCTTCTGCGGAGTTTTTTCCCCAAAATCATCTAATTCGAAAAATTCTTCCAGAAATACCATTTGTGTCAAACAGTTTGGATCCAGATCAGGCCCCACCAAATGTTGGGACTGAACTTGGTCCAAGCTGTTTGCAAAGGTTATCAGCAGACAACACTAGTAGGCAAAATTTAATAAATTTATTGTCACAGTAGGTTCCATTCCACCAAACACTTCAAAATGCATTGAATTATCGTTTATCTCCGATTACAATTTACATATTCTTATGTCTAAACATGATATCCTTTCTCAATCTATGAATTGCAAAGTTATAACGTTTAATATTTCAAAATATATATTTACTCGAAGTAGCTCGTTCGAGAATATTTCTATAAATGACCAACCTCTGTGAAGACAATGGAGCAGACGTCGTCTATAGATAATTTAATTATCTCATTAGATAGCTGCAACCAGACGAAAGGCGGGATGAAAGGTCCGAAAATATGTGCCGCCACATGGGCAATTTGCATAATCGTAAATCAGTTTGCCGTTTATACAGTCTTGTAAAAAGCCCACAAAGGCCACTGCTGGTGTAAACTACGGGAAATCATATCAATCTATAATTTGTATATGCAAGCAGCGACGCCTCCGGCGAATCTTCAGCATTTGCGCAGGCTCACATGAGCCTTTGCTGCTTAGCGATGTGCAAAGTACCCGCACTCATGGCGTGAGATTTTGATCATCACATATCCGTAAAATCCCACTAAAACCAAATGTAGTCGCGCTACAGGTCCAGTCAATTTCCGTTTGAATGGTTGTTGAGTGGTAGTTTCATCTTTATTTAAATGTTGATAGAACATTCTGTAAGCAAACAGTGGAGACCCTGATCAGACACCGAATTGTGCGGCGTCTAGTCTGGATATCCACTGTTTGCATATGTCCCACAAAAAGGACGCTAGACTTAAATTGGTTAATGTTTGAGTGTTCATCTGCATCCATATTTTGTGAAGGCGAGTTGCAAAGGTTCTCGCGCGCCTGCGCATGTGTGCAGATTCGCCTGAGCCTTGGCTGTACCATTGTGATATGTATGCATGATCGAATGCAAGCATCTGATATGATGGCATCATCATGATGAATATCAAGGGCTGGCTCTCGATACCTGACAAATAAGCCTTGAAACATACCAAATGGGTGTTACTGGAGAATCGTCCGAATCCTGACCGTAAAAACCAAAACAACACACACTAATCCCACCTAGGGGGTTCAAACACGTACTTTACGGTCTTGGGATAGGGTGTGCATCCCGCCTAACGGTCCTCATGCGCTGACAGGGGCATTGTCCGCTCCGATGTTCCCAGCCTTGAGACTTAGTCCTTAGGGTTAAACACAGACGTGCATCGCGCCTCATGGTCTTCTTGAGCAAACGAGGACACTGGGAGCGCAATGGCTCAGTGGTAGAGTGCTTGATTCGAGACCGAAGGGCCGCGGGTTCGAGCCTCACCAGCGTCACTGTGTCGTGGTCCTTGAGCAAGACACATTAATCCTAGCTTAGTACTGGTTCAACCCAGGATGACCCGTCCCTGATTAACTAAAAGATTGTTGATGGGACGTAAAAAATCAAATCAAACAAACAAACAACGAGGACACTAACAAAGCCTTTAACATACCAAACAGGCAAATCTGGAGAATCGACCGACTCTTTTGACCTTAATACAAAATCTACTTACACCGGCGATAGACGAAATAAGACCAAATGACAGAGTTACCCTCTCAACAGCCGATCCCTCTCCCCAAATCGAGCTATATAACTGAAAATAAAACGTGCAACAACAACATTGGGGTTTCTTTCGAAATATTTAAGTAAAGACCAAAGCGAACTTCAGCTACCACCCCTCAATAAATAGTGTTGGGTTGGCCCAGACCCTACAAAAGTTGGAACTGAACTGACCCCAATCCGTTTTAACAATAAATCAAAATTGATACACTAAACAAACACCCTGGAATATGATCAGACTGACAAAAGTCGGGACTGCGCCTGATCCACGGGGTTTGAATACAAACTACGGTTAAAAAAACACAAACAATTTAAACCCTAATCAGACCCGACATAAAGGTGCGCCTGATACGGTTCCAGACTGTTTGGAGCTGCCACCCATTGAATAGGTGGTAACAACTTTGGCTGACACCACAAAACTTTCCCATAAATAGTTTGGACACAGCCTAGACCCGACAGACGTCGGGCTTGATCGAGGTCCAAAATGTTTACACACAATTAAAAAAATAACACCGTATCAAAAAAACTTCCACAAAACGCTTTGAGGCGTGACTGTAACGGTAAATGCATTGAATGAATCGAGGGTCATTACTTAGAGGTCGTAGTAGAAGTATAGAAATAGTTAAACACGGAAAATAAATTAGCGTGCAAATTTCACTTCGATGAAAAGTCAAAATAATCAATTCTTCAAAACACCGCACTCGTGGCAGAGACCGCCCGATGGTGCGAGATGCTTCACAGTAGGTACCATGTTCACATTCCGTCACCATGTGAAAAATAGTTTTCATACATGTGCTATCATCAAAATGTACTTTTATTTTAGCACACGATTTGCGAGGTCTTATCCCAAAAGCCCACCCAAATTTATATCTAAGCAAGAAGCACGGGAGAGAGATCATCGTTTGTCGCATACTCCCTAAAAAAATTCACCGATGGCCGTCCATTTCCCCGACCACCAAACTACACAGCAACTTATTTGATTTATAAGCCAGTGCAATGTGGTATGTGCGACCAGCAAAGCCTCAGATCAGCGCAGTCTGATCAGAGCCTTTGCTAGTCGCTTGAGTATTCTATGATTGTTAAGATACTGACTGAACACCATTTGGAGTTTCTAATCTTAAAAGAATGCTGCAGAGGCTCGTCTGAGCCTACACTTGTCAAAATGTCAAATTGTTCAAAATCTCATGCCGTGGCTCAATTATGGAATTGGTAAACTGGTAAACCCAAAGTCTTTTCAGGGCATACAGCTGCATCTGAGCCGATCTTTCTGTTGGCGTGCCAGTCAGTACAGCACATCTTCAATTATATCAACGATCAATGGATTGGTGAACAACAGGCAGGATATGAAGCAATGTATAGGACAAGATTTCTGAATTATGAATCTTTGCAGAGGCGGGGCATAAACCAATATCAAAGACAAATACAGAAGAATTTTAATAATTTATTATCAAAAAAGCATATCCTAGCGAGAATCTAAACGGGCCTCGAGGCGAGAAAACTAGCCTAGCCTATTTTTTCTGTAAATAATAGAAACTATTTGACCCTTCTTGATGGCATGTCTACCTTTCAATGTGTGTTTTACACACATAGGTTAAAGTTGAGACATAGCCATAAGGTGTAATACTTCTCAGATTTTATAGATTTACCCCTCTGATGACATTTTCATTTTAATGCCTGGAGGACAGGCGACGAAAAAACCTGTGGTGGTGGGTTTGTGAACAACAAATTAGCAAATCAGCCTGCGCATCCGCGCAGCCTGGTCAGCACCTTTGTTATTCACTTCAAACAGTTTCGTATCTAAACAGGCTTGCTGCAAGCGAAATTTCATTTTTCTAGCTAGTCTCTGTAGCTAAGCAGACTTGTTAGAGACTTACTAAGACAGAAACACCAATGACAGGGTTTCTCGTCGAACCCCAACAGAAATGACAGAAAAACATGAACCTTGGGGGTTTCCTTAAACCTACATTTATCCAAGGCTGTTGTGTGTTTAACTGGATGATTCTGTTGACTTAGTCATGCAGCTGTTCAAAATGCAAGCCGCACAACCCCACTAAGCAACGTCATAGCATTTAATGTGACTGTCAGCAAGCAACATATCACTGCCAGCATGAATGTTTTGTTTCTTCAAATAAAAATGGATTTTCAGACTATACGTGTTTTTCAGTCGTTCAGTAAATTCAGAATAGTGTGGAAAACGATAAGAAATTCATCCTTATCATTTTTTTCAGCGACTTCCATATAACAGTCAGTGGCATTAATAAAATATGCTTATCACTAAATTCAATCCTTAACAAACGATTTACAGTGAAATTATAACATCAAATCGTACGAAAGACCGGTGGTAACATCACACTTCACAGTTCCTACTTCATAACTCACACTTCATTTTTTTCAAAATAAAGTAATTTAAGGGAAAAGAAAGATACATTTTAAACTTCACACTTCATATTCCACAGTTCAGACTTCACAATTCACAGCTCTGACTGCTTATTGAAAACTTTAAAGTTCAGACTTCTCACTTCATACTTCACAGTTCAGACTTCAAGCTTCAGATTTCAAACTTCAGACTTCATACTTCACACTTCAAAGTTCAGAATTCACAGTTCACACTTCATATTTCAAACTTCATACTTCACACTTCATACTTCACAGTTTCCAACCTTTAAGCACATGCCTGTGGTGTATTACTAATACAAATGGCGTGATTGATTTTAATCTCTGTTTAAATGTATATTGTTAAATGAAAAGTGTTACTACTTAACCTCAAATGGGTAATGCCAGTTCTTATTTATTGAACAATTATTAGGCAGGAATCACTCATGCATCTCTGACTGTGTTTAAAGTTGAACCCTTCATTGTGCAACCAGCAATGCCCAGATGAAAGATACAGATTCAGTTTTGTTTTTGAAGTTTTAAACCGTAACATCGAAATATGGTATTGTATTATGAATTTAACAAATATTATGACAGTCAGCAATTGCATTTAACAATATCTAACAAAAAGTAACCTAACAACATCACACGCCATTTTATTAGTAATACGTCATAGTCACGCGTTTAAAAATTGAAAATTGTGATGTATGAGATGTGAAGTCTGATTGTGAAGTATGAAGTGTGAAGTATGAAGTCTATACTTTGCAGTGTGAACCATTAAGTTTGACGTCTTAACTGTGAAGTTTGCAGTGTGAAGTCTGAACTGTGAAGTACAAAGTGTGAAGTTTGAAGTATGACGTGTGAAGTCTGAACTGTGATATCTGTTTTGATATACGAAAAATGAATGTGCATATCAACCAGCACGATCACAGAATCTTTTCAGTGTCTTTGTTGTTTGTTTAATTATAAGCAGTACTTGCTATTCGTATCGAGGGCGCATATCAATCTTCACAACCGTGCCGTCTCATCGCTAGAAAGATTTAAACCTAAGGTTGCGAGTTAGTAATGAAGGTTGTGGTCTATAGTTGGTCTAAGCCTTCATCTGCTTCCATATCTTGTGTATACGAACAGCGAAGGTTCTGTCCAGACTTTAGAGATGCACTGGCTCATCTGAGCATTCGATGCTCTCCAATGCAAAATCAAAAGAGACTGAATTTCTAAAAGTCTAAATTGTAAGTTCAAAGAAATTTTACCTACTACAAGGAGAGAGAGAGAGAGAGAGAGAAAGTGAGAGAGAGAGAGAGAGAGAGAGAGAGAGAGAGAGAGAGAGAGAGAGAGAAGACAAACCGACACCGTTTTGCAATATTTTATTGGCGCGGGAGATTAATCTGTAAAGAACGGTTTACGAACTTGCGCAACAACATAAAGGTGAGACCATACGGGATCAGACTAAATGGTGTTGGCGGGAAAAGGGCCTGTAAACGAAAAGGAAACATAAGGCTACCTTGGAGGTTCAGGAATACCTTTGTATTTCAACGAATGATCAGAATCTTCGTAACAAAATTGCATTCAATCCTGCAACATTGACATTAGACGGCGTAACGTCGTTTTTTACAACTATTGGATGGTCGAAAACACACGAAAAATACGTGTTTCAGTCCAAAATTATGCTCTGGAATCTTGGAAGAATCTGATTTACATTCCTTTGCTGGCATCCATTTGTGGCTTATTATTACTGTTCACTTTTGCTATGTTTCGAGGATTGCGTAATCAAAGTGAGAAAGGCGGCAAAGATCAGGAATCGGTACAATCAAGTACCATACCTGACCCGGGATACCACATGGGGAAGTGACAAAACACAATTAAACACCACAAACGAGAGCCAAGAGGTTAGCCCTTTTTCCCAGCAGGTTACCACAAGGCAGAGCAATGAACAGACCCGAAAGTACGACAAACACAAGACATAAATAAAACAAAAGATCCGCAAAAGAAGTACCGCCTTGGAACGGTCAGTTAAAATATTTAATTGGAGGGCTTAAACCGGCTCTTCATGGCGCCAACCTCACCCTTAGTTCAGTTGTGAATCAAGACACATAGAAAAAGTAATAAAAGTCGAGTATCGAGTAATAAAAGTCGAGTATCGAAAAATGAAAGTCGAGTATCGAGCAATGAATGTCGAGTATCGAGAAATAAAATGCAAGTATCGAGTAAGGAAAACGGATAGTATCAAGTGTCGAGTACTAAAAGGCATGTATCAAGTAATAAAAGGCATCTAGGTGCAAATCGTAAGGTCTACTGCATTGCTGCCCTATTATAAATTAAGTTTCAAGAAGTCTGTTAGGTCAGCCATTTACACACATTTTCCGAACCGGTGCTTCAATTTTAACCTAATTTGCATAGATATATTAATAGGAAACAGTTAAGAGTTGATTTCATTCTGGTGACCATGTCCCCTTGGCACCATTGTTGTTGCTGTTGTTGTTAGTTTTTTTATTCGACACTCGACTTTTATAACTTACACTTCGATACACACTCAATTTCGAAAATTGGGGGGGGGGGTCTAAAATCTGTGATCAAATTTCATACTTTTATAGTATGAACTTGTGAAGAATCGGTACGTATTCGACTTATCTGCGAATACCTGGTTCGATTTTTCTCAGATGTGAAGAATTGGTACTAAATTTTTATAAATGTGAAGAATTGGTACTAAATATTCATAAATGTGAAGAATTGGTACTAAATTTCATAAATGTGAAGAATTGATACTAAATTTTAATAAGTGTGAAGAAAAGCTAACAATTCCTCACAAATGTGAAGAATAGCTAACAATTCCTCACAAATATGAAGAATTGGTACGCAATTTTCACATATGTGAAGAATTGGTACATAATTTCACACATGTGAAGAATTGGTACGTAATTTCACATATGTGAAGAATTGGTACGCACTTGTCACACATGTGAAAAATTGGTACCAGAAGCTCAAAGTTGTGAAAAATTGGTACCAAATGCTCACATATGTGAAAAATTGGTACCAAATTATTACAGATATGAAGAATTGGTACTCAATCTTTACAAATGTCAATGACAGAATTAGCAATATATAGTCACATGTGAATGATTCTTCTTATCACATCACATGGCGACTGGATGACTACATCTCTCTCTCTCTCTCTCTCTCTCTCTCTCTCTCTCTCTCTCAAACGCGCGTGCAGAGAGAGAGAGAGAGTTCCGAAAAAATATAATAGATTTAAATACGTCTAAGAAACCGCTTCTTACGTAGATCAAAGGGACATAACTCAAAAGTGGAAAATGCTAGAGTAATGGCTGTTGTGTTCTGCAACATCACATCATGTGATGTTAATATTTGTATTAAATTTCATGTATGTACATTGAGTCGTTGCTTTCTGTATGCCATCTCAAATAAGTAGCTATGTACGGCTTGCAATAATGAATTTGAGTCTTTTTATCGACAGTAAAGCGAAATATGTGAGATGAAACACAATCTGATGGTTTAAGGATATGAACAAATGTTCTACTCAACCTTTAGAAATAATACATCAGAACTTTTTCAAAACACTGTTAGAATGCTGTTGTTCTTCAAAAATAACTGGATGCCGAAATTCAATGGGCCCCTAAGCACCACAAAACTAATTCGTAAAATTTCAACATAACTTTTGAGTGTTATCCTTCATAATCATGGATGACAGAGTGGGCATGACTTGTAATAGGTGACACAGTTAAAATCATTGTCTCTCAGGAACACGATTCTTTATATAGAAACAGGAGGTCCTTCGGGCCAGGGGTCGCTCGCCTGAGAATGAGTGTTTATAAGGATACTAAAAAATCATAGCTCTTCCAAATTTTATAGATAAGCAGTTTCGTTACAAGGATTTCCATTAATTATGTTGACAAAATTAACAGGATTTTGACACTCTGGGCGGGAGCATTAATGGTCCCATTGTCATATTGTGAACACACATGGTAGAGGTCCACTAGCTGATGCTACATACAAAAAAGCTCTAGTTCAAGTGATTTCAGTCAAGAAGTGTTGTCTCCTTTACTAGGCCCTGCGGTTTCAAATAAAAAAAAAGATTTCTCTGTCGTAATGGTCAAGTATGAGCGAGGACAGTATAGAAAGAAAGAAAAAGATTGGTGTTTGTTTTGTACCTACATGGTCGCAGTACTCAAAAGAAACGTTTTCTCCCGACGCGGCTCATATAAGTGATTTGCATTTGAATATTCTAGCTCCTGTCATTTTCCTTAAATTTCCCATGAAAATGAAATAATTCGGTCTCACTGAGATCAAATTATTTCATATTTCATTTTCATAGGATATTTAAAAACGGGGGGGGGGGGGGGGGGGGGGGGGGCATGTTTCTAGCGAATCCCCTGATCCCCTCTGGATCCGCCACTGCTTATAGAGACATCCATGTACAGGTGTGCTAATGCACAGACATTCTGGTTGCATCATACATGTGCATGCAGGTCGTATGTACTTCAAATAAAATGTGGGCCGAGGTTTCTAATGAATTTGGTCCGAGTTTTCTTATAAACTTCGGGCCTGATCTGGACCGAAACTATTTAACTCTATGGTGGTATGGTAATGTTAGGTTTACGTTTATTTGCTCTTTGCCATAAAAAATGTACAAAACATTTAACCTGTGCAAATTTGCATGTGTTCAATAGTTTGTGCATTTTCCAAGCAGCAACTTAACGCATAAACACATTTTAATATCGAGCCTGATTTTGATTGATTTGATTATTTACGTCCCATTAACAAGCTTTCAGATATATAGGGAAGGGTCTTCCTAGGTTGAACCAGTACTAAACTACAATTATCAAGTCTCTAAATGATGTACATGGGTAAAAGTTTTCAGGATTAAACCTGAATTCAGAATTTTATGGCTGACTTTTCATAGAAAGTCAGCCTCAATATGCTGAATTAGGGAGATTATAAAAGCTTCTCTGATTATTATTTTTGTAGGCATAATGCAAATATTTGAATCTCTAAAGTTCAGGATTTACGTCAAGGACAAATTTCGGCTTACAGACCAACAGTGTGGACCCAGTTGTGGACCCAGATCAGGCTGCTCCCTTTAGGAGCAGCCTGATCTGGGTCGAGGGAGCAGCCTGATCTGGGTCGACACACTAAAATGAAGTTATGAATAGCCTATTAAAAGTCGTTACGTTTACTATACATGTATATATGATAACAGACATTGTGGAACTTAATCAAAATACAGCATCTCAATTGAGTCTTCACTGAATGCATATACATGTATCGATAAGTGGGTCGTTTAACCCCCCTCGTTACCAATATAAAAAGCTTATAAACACATGGCATGTGCTTAGCTATCCCGTGGTGATAGGTTGCACACGCCAGCTGTGGGCGCTTTTGTGTGATTATGAAGATAAGCAGGCTCATCTGAAACTTCTAGAGAAAACCCGACTTTGCTGCATACGCGGAGTGTCTTTCAAACAGCTTAGACCAAGATCTGGCCCGGAAAATGCCAGGCCTGATCTGGATCCAAACTTTTTTATACTTTGATGATATTTTTTAAATAACTTTTCGAACAATTTGAAAAATAAAAATCAACTGATGCCAATTTTGAAATAATGCGTTTGACAAGTTAATAAAAAAAAATGCATTTTTTCATGAAAATAACAAAGGCACGGGTCAGTCTGTGCATCCGCGCAGTCTCGTCTGCGCCTTTGTTATTCACGCTCTTTTAAGTACAATAGTAAAACTAGTGGCACACAAAAATTACGTTCCTAGCTTGTCTCTGTAGCTGTGTTAACTTGTTTGAGCTTTTTTGGTCGAAAATCCCAATGGAATATGCCATAAAAACCTGTTTGCTGCGATTATTTTGCCGACTACTACTGTTTCTCACCTAATGTAAGTAGCAAACGACAATGACATTGACCCGTCTGCATAAATATGCATTCTAATCTATATCTTTGTTGTTCGCATGTTTTCGATGGCGAGGCTCATGAATTATTATTAGTTAGAGTATAAAATATTGTTTAGCTATTGATTGTTTGCTTGCGTGTTGTTCATTAATCATTAAATAAAATAATTGAAATAAAAAATGCTTTTTATTCTGTTTTAACATAGGCTTAGTGATATGGCAAAAATGTGTGAAACACATCATTAGATGGATCCAAGAAGAGTTTATTTGAATAAATCATTGTGGTAAAACAGTGTAGACCATGATCCACTGGTTTCATCAGAAGCCATCTGATCTGAATATGCACTGATATATCTCTGCGTGAAACATCACGAGAGGTCATGTGGCTATTATAATAGGTGAAGATAGCACATTTTTAAAATGCATAATGAGAGAACATCAGAAATAGCTTTCGGGAATACCACCAGTTTGGATCCAAAACAGGCCAGACAAAAGGTAGGGCCTGATCTGGATCTAAATGATTTGCAAAGGTTATCGGCAATACGACAAAAATCGTCGCTAGCAAGGAAAGTGTTTATCTAAAAAAATACCAGTGTAGATCCTGATCCGCTGGCTTCATCAGAAACAGCTGATCTGGATCGGCACTGATTGACACCAATTTGAAATTTCATGAACGGTCATACTGATACGGCTAAAAATGCTGGCCGTTGAGTGAAAACCCAAAATTTCCTTCTGGCTTGCTATAAGAGTGACAAGCGGTTTGATGACCCAGAACAGCTCTGATAAAATGTCAGATTTGATCTTGATTTAAACTGTTTGCAAAAGATATCAGCACACGACAAAAGTCGCATCTAGCAATTATTCTTTTATTTGGATTAAAAAAAAGTAGTGTAGATCCAGATCAGCTGGCAATATCAAAAGTCAGCTGGTCTGAATCGGTACTTTTTTTGCAAAAAAAATGGTAATAAGAAGGTCGGCAAATGGTTGTAAATAACTCGAGCCTCGTAGGAATGTGTTTCTCACAGTTCTTTACAGCAAGACCTAGTTATACCTCCCCGTTTGGTGCTGATTTGATTACATGACAGGTCGAATTACATTAAGTTATTCCTATGCAATAAGCTCATAATTAACGGCTGCTAAATTTGACAATTTTCAGCTGTCATTAATGTACACTGACCCAAAATGAAAACTTTACACTTTGTTTCTCTGAAGAACTGTTTTGTTAGTATACATGTCGTTGTAAGATTTACGCATGCTTTTTGGGACATCGTCGCAGATAACGATTATGCAATTTGTATTCAAATCCCAGGTCTATTCAGGTGTCAACGCCTGAAAAACGTGTTCCTTACGTTGCACGTGCTAAGGAACAGGTGGTTCATTATCAGCTTTAAAACCGACAAGAAAACATTTGCAGCTGAGTACTGGTAATAAAAAATAATTTATTGTTACAAAACACATCCATTTAGTGACGGCACGTCTTTCAAAAGATCAAAGAAACCAAGTTATTGGTGTGCTCATGGCGGGGTCTACGGTAAATGATATCGCGCATCATTTTGGCTGCTCTAGACAGACTATTCATTATCTTATGAACCGGTACATCAAAACTTGGTATGTCTGAGTTCGTGCAAGACCTGGTCGCGCACGTGTGACGACGTTACGTCCTTATCGCGTTTACACGCGTTAATCTTGGCTCACCCACGTAATCGTTTTAAACGGCAACCATTATTGCTCGTCTTTACGAGGTTCATGCACAAATGATAATTAGTCATTTCGTGCAAAATAACGGACCTGGCATTTTCCAGCATGAAAATGCAAGGCCTCACACAACACGTAAATAACCACATAATTCCATGCTAAAATAATGTCAACCTCTTGCATAAGCCTGCTTCATTCCGGGTCATGAACCCATAGAACACGTATAGGATGAACTGGGTCGGAGGGTCAAGCCCAATCATCAAATGGACGCGTTAAATGATTCCAATATGCACCTCTGTTAGCATTAAATACGTATCCCTAACGTGCCTATACAACGTTACGTAAATTCAATGAGGCGACGTATTCTGCTAAGCATTCGTAAAAATGGAGGTCACACTGGTTACTGATAATCTTTTTAACATCACTTTAAGCACGCAGCCAGTAATTTCTTGCTTCCAAATTCTGTGTGACTGTTTTAATTGTTTTTAGAAATTTTCGTTTTGACCCCTCTGAACTGAATTATTCATAAAAATTATGCAATTTATTCTTTTCATCCAATAATTTTTTCAGAGACATCGATAAGGCATTGAAGATTCGATGACTGAAAAAGTTAACCCCGAAACTTAATTTATCATCAAAATATTTACTTTCGAATACTATGTAAAGTTTTCATTTTGGATCAGTGTAGAAACTCGATTTTCAATAAAATGACAATGCTGGACCCGGTGCTGGACATAGTAAACTAGACTATTTTTCAATTATAGTCTGTCAACATCACAGGTATGGAGTTTGGTATCATACCCTAAATAAACATGTAGTAGTTTGGAACTTATCTTACAAAATGCTCGTAGATATGGATTAAATTTATTTGGAGACAGACTAATCTGAATACACACAGTCTTCAGAAATAGAGAGAACCTACAATATCAGAAAACAGCAGATTTGGTTTTATTGAGTCTGTTCATGAAAACTAATGGAAACTGCAACAATTCGCACGCCCCTAGAAGTTGTTCTTTATACATTGGCATAAGCGATCTGCGCTTGCCTGTTTGCATAGCTATCGATCTAGCACACCTGAGCCGGTATAGTCAGAAGGGTGGAGGGTGGTGGGGAGGGGGTAAATCCACAACTATCAGAAGTTACGTGGACTTAATTGCATCTGAATATTTGTAAGAAGATTAGCTTTGATACTTCTGTGAAGTGGATTGTTGAAGAATTTGTAGAATTTTGATTTGTCTAACTATAAAGCAAGCTTATAATACTTTCCAATATAGACTGTGAAGATGCACAGGCTGATCTGAATCTTTGTCGTTCGTATGCAACCCAGGCAGATGCTTCATAATTATATGGCATATATTATCAGTTATTACAACACACTGGATTATGTTTTATCCAGACGTACCTGCTGTGATTAGATAAGACAACTATACAACTCGCTTATAAGAAGGGATATGATAAGGATGCCAGGCGAGACAACAAGCTTATACAGTAACATATTCATTTGCAGAAATTGATTAATTATATAGACCAAATATTCCCTTCGGTTTCTTAACCCAAGCCTCATGGTATTTCTACAATCTTAAAAGAACGCATCTCCAATTGGATTTTTTTTTTTGCAAAGTCACATAATGTCTCATGGGAGCGCAGTGGCTCAGTGGTAGAGTGCTTGACTCGAGACCGAGAGGCAGCGGGTTCGAGCCTCAACGGCGTCACTGCGTTGTGGTCCTTGAGCTAGACACATTTATCCTAGCTTAGTACTGGTTCAACCCAGGAAGACCCGTCCCTGTTTTAATGAAAGATTGTTGATGGGACGTAAAGAATCAAATAAAAACAAAAAAAAACAATGTCTCAGAGATATAAGCAGAGTTTAATACATGGTAATCACGTAAATAAATTATTAAATTCTAACATTCTCGCATGTGTTTCAGATTTACTTCATAAACAGATAAGTGAGCTAAATGCGCATACATAGCCACAGATTAGCAGTTTAAGTCAACATATTGATTTATATTTCACAATATTAATGCATAAAAATGCAGACATAAATGTCGTATCCACTGGTCTTCACAGATGATGGATAAATGATGCTATAACCGTTTACATGAAACAATCTTAATAAGTTAAGGTAAACGTGCACAAATAAGTAGCCTATATGCGCATATGTAACCATAGATCAGCAGATTAGGTCAAACATTTGACTAATATTTCACTATGTTTAATACATAAAATACAGACCTATAAATGCTGTATCCGCTGCACTTTGCAGATGATAGATAAATGTTGTCACAAATACCTATATGAAACACACTTTATTTGTCTGAATAAACACGTACAAAAGTGTGAGCAATATGCGCATATGAAGCCAATGGTCTGCAGTTTAGGTCAAACATGTGACTAACATTTGACCATGTTTAATGCATAAAAAACAGACATATAAATGCGGTATGCGCTATATTTTACAGCCACTATATAAATGTTGCAATAAATACTCACATGAAACAAACTTTCTGAGTCTGAGCAAACACATACAAATAAGTGAGCTATATGCGCTTATGTAGCCAAAGGTCAGCATGTTAGGTCAAATATGTGACTAACATTTGACCATGTTTAATGCATAATAATACAGACACATAAATGCGGCATCCACTGTATTTTACAGACGCTATGTAAATGTTGCAATAAATACTCACATGAAACAAACTTTATGAGTCTAACCAAACATGTACAAATAAGTGAGCTATATGCGCATATGTTTTCATAGGTCAGCATTTTAGGTCAAACATTTGACTAATATTTGACCATGTTTAATGCATTTAAATACAGACATATAAATGCGGTCAATACTGTACTTTACAGATGCTGGATAAATGTTGCGATAAATGCCTATATGAAACAACCTTTACCCAACTTATTGAGATACGATAAATTTATGGGCAGTATGCATACATGTTTACCCAAACGATAAATATAGTCATTATATTTACCAGATATTTATGCATAGCATAAGGGTGATTAAACATGTATGGTATGAACACCGAAATCAAACAGGTATGTAAAAGAGTATTTCATACAGCTTGAATATTTATCACTTATTTACACCCCCTGATAAATTTCAGTAAAACGGACTTTTCATGCAGTGTCCACTACAAGTTCGCGACGGGTTCGAGACACCCGCGATGACTGCGATTATTGTGCGAGGAACTTTGTTGCATAACATTTTTGATATGTTCAATTTTTGCGACTAGCCATTTTCGTCAGTTTGCGACATGAGGAAATTACGAATCACAGTGACTGTTTCAAGACGTCTTTGCGACACAGTCGCGAATGCATGTCAACAGATGTCGCAAAAACAGTCGAATTCCAGCCTGAGTAAGATAGGGACTTAAATTACTCGATCCAGATTTATATGCATGTGCTATCTAGATGTTGGGACTATATCCTGCTTAACAAAGATTTAGCACAGATTTTAATATCATGTCCAGGGTTGAATGAATACAAAACATTTTATTTGGTATAAATCAACAAGTATGGGGATCTTCAAATTAATGTGTTTTTGTCGTAACCGCCAGACAAAACGTTATCTGGCAAGGCACTAGTGGATTGGTGTTACTTTTAAAGTCATGCGCATGTAAAGGATACAAGCTCACATCCGAAATTAAAACTTTTGATTCTAACGTAAAGCAAACGGTTCTTAATAATACAAAAAACGTTGATAACGTCCGAGAATGGTGCCCGTTTATGCCATGTTTCTGCGTTCCATAATGGCGTTAAAATGCTATTTTTCCATATTTTTTACTCTAAGCGTCCATATTCATGATTAAACATAAAAACATTGAAAAGTAAGAGAAAATTATTAAAACATAAAAAAAGCTGAAGTCCACCCACCCCCCCCCCCCCCCCATATTATCATTGTTGCATTTTTATATAATCGCTGATACAATTTGACAATGGTTCTTTATGAATATTATCTCATGAAACTACATGAAAACATAAAAAAAATGAGGGAAAATCACTTAAAACCATAAACCAGAAGGCAGGGGTGAGGTGGTTGGTAATTAGATCTACCTTTCACTCCTCGGGCATTTTCTAATGAATGCCAATGCATGCAAAATTGTTTAGTGGGGCCCCTTGAATGTGAAAAAAGTAAAAATGTTTTGGCTATGTGAAAATGCAGTGTTTCCATGGCAGCCCATAATTTGAATCTCAAAAATCGGAGTGCACCAACAAAATCAATCATATCTCATTTCACTTATCCTAGACAACTAAACATGGCACCAAAGTAAAGCTTAGACACATGCCCTTGCTGCCACAGTCATTTATGAAAATCATCTATTTTTGTATAACTGGCATATTTATGAGTATTAATAAAAAAAAGAAAAAAGAAAAAAGGGTGTGTACCTACACAATTACCAATATCTCAGCTGCGTATTGTCCTTTACAGCCATACCTGGTACCAAAGAAGCTCTAGCGATAAGGCGTATATTTTACCTAGTTGACATGATTACAAAAGCTAAATTTTCAAATAGCCCTAATGATTTTAAAAATCATCTGTTTTGGTAGTATATTATGTATAGTTAGCATCAAAATACGTTTCAGAGCTATTCATCATTTAAAAAGCCTTGAAAATGCACGCTTTCTACTCCTACCCCTCATTTTACGTCTTTATACTGGGCGTTGTTTAGACCAGAATTTTAGTAAATCCATTATAGGTTTTCAAAAAGTAAAAGTACTAAATTCTTAAGGATATAAATGCCCTTCGTTTCCAAAACTTTGCAGTATTCCTTCTGCGCATGCGTACGAAATATACTTAAAATTGTGATGTTTGTCATTGAAAAGATGAAACTGGTGTCTTTCAGTTTGTTTTTATGGGCACTAATTGTGCTCCCCTGGTTGCAGATTTATTCCTGTTTTGTTATGAGAGGGACTTTATGATGTCTCTTTCTGATGATAAGCAGGCTGATGTTATTGATGCGTTTAACACTACTTCCAGATATTTGGACGATATTTTAAATATTAATAATGTTTATTTTGATAATATGGTTAGTCAAATATACCCTTCAGAGCTCCAACTTAATAAAGCCAATGCCTCTGATACCGAAGCTGCATTTTTAGACTTGCATTTGTCAATTTTTAATGATATTGTTTCTACCAAAATTTATGATAAACGTGACGACTTTGATTTTGAAATTGTCAATTTCCCATTTTTAGATGGTGATGTTCCTCGTTCTACATCCTATGGAGTCTATATCTCTCAACTCATTCGTTTTGCTAGAGCATCTAGCTATGTTGCTGACTTCAACACTCGCAATAAATTGTTAACTCAGAAACTTCTTAAACAAGGCTATCGGTATCATAAACTTCGCAAAACATTTTCTAAATTTTATAGACGATACTATGATTTGATTTCTAAATTCCAAGTTGGACTTAAATCTCTCTTGCGCCAAGGACTTTCGGAACCTGATTTCTATGGTGACTTAGTATATAAATTGAAGAAGATTGTTGGCTCTAATAATTTTTCAGCGCAGTTCATTAAAATAATTTCTCATTATAAAAAGATTGGCTATAACATTAATGTATTGCAACAGACTGCATGCTTGGTGGTCAACCCAATCACGGTTGGCAACTTTGCTTTCCTCTTTAATTGCACGCCGGTGGGTCGGACTTCAGACTCTATGATGGTTCCGACTTAAAGACTTATCTATTGATGAGATGGTAGGGGCCTGATGCTTTGGCTGTTTGTCGGGCCCACCGGGGTTTACCTGTTGGATTTCTTTTGCTCCGGTATTCAGTTTAATTTACTGTTGAGTCCTTATCCTTGCTTTATCTCCTTGTTAAATCTTGATTTATATGTTTTAGGAGATGATGCATTGATAAGTTAGGGGACTTTCATGCAAACAAAATATCTATGTGTCTTGATCCACATCTGAATTAAGGGTGAGGTTGGCGCCGTTAAACCGGTTTAAGCCCTCCAGTAAAATATTTTACTGACCGTTCCAAGGCGGTACTTCTTTTGTGGATCTTTTATGTTTTTGTTCTGACTTGTGTTTGCTATGTCTGTGCGCGTCTGTTTATATGTGCTTTGTGGTCACCTGCTGGGAAAGGGCTGACCTCTTGGCTCTCGTTTGTGGTGTCTTCTGTGAGTTTGTCACTTTCCCATTGGTATCCTGGGTCAGGTGTGGTACTTGATTGTATCGATTCCTGATCTTTGCACCTTTACTTACTTTAGATGCTTTCCCCCCCTAGACCCAAGATGCTCTTTGGACAATTGAACGTCATTATATAAATATACAACAAATGTAAAGGGCGTCTTGGGTCTAGGGGGGAAAGGAGTTGTATAAGCGAAAGAAGACATCAATCATCTGACAAAATAGACCACTTTGCAAGATGGTCTTTTTTTGGTACATCAACTGTATAAATATATATAATATACTCTATCGTGATAAATGTAGGACGATTGTTTACCTTAGTTTACGGTCTATTTCCCACACATGTTACTGAATAGCGAGCACAGCTGATGATCAGAATAAATTCTCATTGAAAACGAAGTAGATATATTACATGTGTTTAGGAAACACTGTTTTAAATATACGAACTAGCGGGCAAGGGTACATAGACGACTCGTCTATATGTATTTGTTGAGTGTGCCTAGTGTCTCCAGTCGTTATTTCAAAAAAAATAAAACGAACGTCTTATTTAGGGAAATTGCTCGCCTGATCGCTAGAAATTCTAAATGAAATGACATGGTACTTTGACGTAATTAACAGATATGCAAGTAATCTAATTTGCTCATGAAAACATTAGATATAATACGAAAAAATATAGAAAAATGAAAGGGGTTTACAAACAAAATAAGCCATATCTCGGCTGCTAAGTGCTTTATTCAACCAAATATGGCACCAGATCAATGCTAAGATATAACAGCCTATGTTCAATTCATGCTTAGCAGTATAAGATAATTAGTAACAGAGATATAAGTTATCTTGAAGTTACATTCCCATTTATTTGTATTCGATCTGTCTTATTTTCTTAAGTTTCCATTAACATGTATGAACATTAAAATTAGATAATTTGCAAACCTTAGATTAAAAGAAAAATAACTAGGTTTTGATTATGAACAGTGATTTGAAATTTATGATATACATAAGTTGCAGCTGAGTTATGAGTAGTTTTGTCAGTGCACCCTATTATTTTTTCTATAATTTCCTCTCATCTCTTACGTTTTTCATTAATGTTCATAAATATGATATTTAGATAATTTAAATATTTTATCATTAGGTAAAAGGGTTTAAACTTTAAATTGGTACCATGTTTGGTACTCTAGGGTAATAGACAACTTAAATTTAAGAAATTCTGTTGGCACGTTCCTATTTTTCTGTGACTTTTTCTCTAATGTCTCATGTTTTCATTGATATTGATGAATATTAAATTAGATCATTTGCATGTTAGACCGTTGTGTAAATGGACTATTTCTTAGCATTAATTTAGTGCCAAGGTTAGCACTCTATGGCAATTAGCAGCTGAGATAATAGTAATTTTGTAGGTAAACCCCTTATTATACTGCAGTTTTTCTCTATTTTCTAATGTTGTCATAAATATACATGAATATCTAAATTAGATAATTTGCCTATAAAATAACAGGATAAAAGAAAAATATCTAGGCTTTGATAAGGTACACATCTTTAAAGATTTTGATAATTGGCAACTGAGATATGAGTAGTTTTGTAGATACATCCCCTTTATTTTTCTTCTAATTCCTCTCCTTTCTAATGTATTCATCAATAAGCACTTATTTTTTTACCAAGTTTGGTACTCAAGGGCGATGAAAAACTGGATTACAAGAAATTTTGAAGGGCCTACCCCTAAATTTTCCTTCATTTTTTCTCTAATTTCTTTCAGTTTCATTAATACTCATGAATATAAGAGCTAAGAAAATACGTAACAGGCCACTGGATAAGTGTGCGATGACAAAGCATTAATTTGGTGCCAGGTTTGTTACTCTAGGGCAATAAGCAACTGAGATATGATTTATTTTGTAAACACACCCCATTATTTTTCTGCATTTTTCTCTCATTTTAAATATTTATTTTTCTCCATTTTTCCTCTCATTTAAAATATTTCTTTTATATTTGCATATCGGACCATATGGGTAAGAGTGTTTTGCCTTAGCATCAATTTAGTACTAATTTTGGTAGTCTAGAATAGTGAACAGCTGATATATACTTAATTTGTAGGTACACACCTTATTGTTTCTCTGCTTTTCCCTCATTTCTTATGTTTTCATTAATATTCATGAATATTGTCATTGAATTCGACAATTTGCATATCGCTCCATCAGGTAAAACTTCTATGCCATAGCATTAATTTGGTATCAATGTTTGTTTTCTAAAATGAGTCGCTGGTGAGATGAGATGATTTTTGTAGGTCTAATCCCATTCTTTAGGATTGATTTATGGGTTACCATGGAAACCATGTGATTTAACATAATACCTATATTTTTGAGGAAAATATATGTACTATTTTTGCGTTATGGATGTCCCTTTAAACAAGTTGGTATCTGTCAGAATTGTTTCTAGGGGTGTAAGGTAGGTCTAACTGCCCCAAGCATAATCATTTTTCCAATATTTTTCCCTCAGTTTTTAAGTTTTCATTAATATTCATCAATATGCAAATGAGATAAAGAACCACTCGATGAAAGTACTTGTATCACCGATGATATACCAACATGCAACAATGATGGTTCGGTGCTGAAATCAATTTATTATTATCATTTTCTATAATATTTTGTCAATTTCTTTTATGTTTTCATAAATATTCATACATATGCAAGTTATACAAAAAATAATTTGCATAAATCACCATAGGATGAAGGCCTATGTCTGAATTTTCTTTGGTGCCGCCATGTTTTCTAGTCTAGGATAAGTAGCAACTGAGATATGTAGGTGCATCCCAAATTTAAGAATCATATTATGAGTTCCCATGGAAACCATAGATTTTCACATAGCCCAATCATGTTTATGTACTTAGGACAAATTATTTTCGCATTCAGAGGGTCCCACTGAACAATCTGGCATACATTAAAAAATTACCTAGGAGTGCAAGGTAGATTAAATAACCAACCACCTCAGGCGTATAGTTTTACGCAGTTTTGCATTATTTTTTAAAAGTTTTTTTGCTTTTTCATGATTTTAAAATGAGATAATATTCATATAAAACCACTGGATGAATGGAATTGTCAAATCGTATCACTAATGATATTAAAGCATACAACAATGCTAATATGGGGATGAAATCAGCTTATCTATGTTTTGAATGAATATCACATATATTTTAACAATTTATTAAAATTCATGAATACGCAAATTATAGAAAAAAGATACTTTGCATATTTGACAACAGAAAAAAGCCCTGGGTCTGAGCTTCATTTGGTACCAATTGTAATAGTCTATGATAAGTAACAGTTGAGATATTATTACCTTTGCAGGTATACCCCTATCTTGAATCAACATTTTTAATGTTTTCATAAATATTTATAAATGTGCAAATTAGATAATAAGCAAATGTGACAACTGGATAAAAGGCCTATGTCAAGGACTTAACTTGGTACTAAGTTTGGTAGTCTAAGATGAGTAACAGCTGGAATATAAGTTATTTTGTAGGCACACCCTCATCCTTGAATCCGTTATAGGTTGCCATGAAAACCATGCATTTACACATGGCTCAAACAGGTATTTTTTAGGACGACCTCATTTCGCATCTTAATGGTCCTAATAAACAATTTGGTACCATACTAATTGTCTTATGGGGTTGCAGAGTAAGGTAAATTAGATCACAGACTAATACACTAAGTACAAAAGGGTCGAAAGATCAGGAATCGATACAATCAAGTTACACACCTGACCCAATAGGAAAGTGACAAACCCACAATTAAACACCACAAACGAGAGCCAAGAAGTCAGCCCTTTACCAGCAGATGACCACCATGCATCAATAAACAGGCACGCACAAAAATATAACAAACACAAGACCGAAATTACATAAATGATCCACAAAAGAAATACCTCCTTGGAACGGTCAGTAAAAATATTTTACTGGAGGGCTTGAACCAGTTTCACGGTGGTTTCATAAAACTCATTATGCCAGTTCTGATTATTTGCAATTGTAAAAATGAAAGAGAAAACTTGGTGAAATTTCATTTTACAGACACTAGAGGACATCTAACTCCGTAGTCAGTGGTGAAATCTTACTGAAATTCAACCATAGCTTTTATATATGTCTTGGTTACCTACAAGAATGAAGAAGATCCAATAAAAATGAAGGTGCTATAGTGATCATAACACTGTACATCTTTATTTTAGATGGTCAAATGCAGCTAATTCCGTAGTCTGTAGTGGGATTTGGTCGACATTTGAACCTATTCAAGGTTTTATTGTTGTCCTTGCTACCTTTAAGATTGAGAAAGGTCCCTACAAAATAAAGGCATAAGATTGGTTACAACATTTCGTCCATTGTAAGTCTCCGAAATTTTTCTAGACGCGCAAGCGCATTTGACTGTACAGTTAGATATCGGATCTCATGCATGCTTGTACATCTATAATTGTCCTTGTTACCTGTGCGAATGAAGAAGATCCAATCATGTGGATGCTAGAGTGGTCACAAAATAATACATCAGGTTTTAAGACGCCCAAGGGCAGCTAGCTCCGTAGTCCTTGCTCCAATCTTGCAAAGGTTAAAACTTGTGTATTATATTTGGCATTATTGATGATAGTTATTTACAAAGAAAAATATCTAATCGAAATTAAAGGCGCCAGAGCGGTCACAACAAAATACATTGAATTTTCAGAGGCTCAAGGGCAGCTGACGCTGTAGACAGTGAAGAGATCAGGCCCAAATTCAAACTCCTTCAAGCTTTTATGTTTTTTCTTGTTACCTGCAAGAATGAAGAATAGCAATGTAAAAATGAAGACACTTGAGCGGTCATGGCATTTTTCCCTTTATAAGTCAATGTGGATTTTCCAGACACTCAACGTCAGTTAAATCCACAGTTCCGGGTCCAGTCTTGCTGGATATTGAACTCACATCCTGTCTATGTTTTATACAATCATTCATTTAAAACAATAGAAATCTCTATTATGTTTGTAACAATGTTTGAACGTCAATGCATAAATTATACAATTTTTGGAATCACTAAATGTATACAAATATATTGAGTCGCATCGCGGAAAACACATGTAATGTATTTTGGGGTTTCGACCAATTAAGACTCACGAAAAAGGTTTATAGCTGTATACACCAGCTAGAATATTAAGATTTTGCTTGTAATAGTTATCGCTATTCTACTTTCCAGAAAACAAATAACACGCACACTGATCAGACTTTGCATGTACGTAGACTGATCTCCTCCTTTGTTGTTCGCATGTTTTATGTCAAGAAGGCACATACAAACATATTGACAGTCCACTTATTATTATTCCCAAATCAAGCTGTTCTAATACTGAAGATTATTTTTGTTTCAAGAAACAGTGCAGACCTTGGTATTATACCACATAACAGCATTTCGACTGACAGGTGTGGTACTTGATTGTATCGATTCCTGATCTTTGCAACCTTACTTACTTTTTTTTCTAAAGTACCTAGTACTGATTTCTAGTTAATTAAGATATTGAACTCTTTCATGGCCGTAAACTTCCATCCAGATTAGTAATATATTAGTAAATGACTGGCAACATAAATATTGACAATACCAATCAATGCATATGCAAAGTTTTGTCAAAATTAAATTATAGGTGGGACAATAAACGCTGAGTATGTGAATGTGTATGAAACGAAATCCTAAACTATATGAAACGGTTAATACTTTGGGATGGCCGTATATATGGATGGGACTGGCTCGTATGTACCAAAATGTTCGGTAAGTTGTCCTCAACCACCACCAGAGGTTGATAGCTTGGTGCTTCAAACATAGCATTGCAGTTGTGCTGCCAGTGCTAGATATTTGGAGAATATAAAATGCAAAATAATATATGATCAAAGACGAATGTGTAATTGCAGTTGTTGAAAGCAGTATTTAAACAGTGCTTATGAACCTATGGTGCCTGGCGGTGATCAATAACCATACATAACCATAGATTGCATATAATCCGAAATGACTCACACAATACACAGAATCAACCTACCTCTAAATAAGTCTGAAACTAGCCAGGAACGAAACAACCTGGATTATTTTGTGGATGTATAAATGTACCATGACACACTACTGTAGTTCTTATAAAAGTCACCGTACCATGTGACCTGTTGTGGACAAAATTCCCTGTCGATGTTGTCAAGCTGGGAAAATTTAAAATATAGAAAACTGCCGAAATCACAATCTATGTTAGATTAAATAATATGCAAAACAAAATTATCAATAAAAACTATATTTTAAAGACTTGGTATCGAAATTTCGCAGCAAATCTTCGCCGTTTTCAAGGTTAAGGCGACAATTGATGTACTTAGTATTATAGGTATGCAGCAAACAACTTGAGCAGATGACATTTTAAGATGCATTTTAGCAAGCCCATCATAGGGTAAGAAAGCAGGTAAAATCATCACTTCATTAGGGTACATTTTCCTACTATCTGAAATTTCGCTGTGTTTGGTGCCAACTCGCTTATTATTTTCAAAATTGTAATATTTTTGAGCATGAGTGCCTAAAATCTACAAACACTGATGCTTTAAGATCTATGACACTTTGACAAAAATACACAATGGAAGTGGATAAGCAGTACTAAGTATCCATTCTACCACCAGCAGTATTATTTCATTAGTTGTGGGAAATGGGTCGGTGGTCTTTTTATTTTTAATCCAGTGCCCAGGTCGTAGGCTATGGATTGATCTTTTTGTTAAATCTATGGAAATGTTACAAAACTTAAAACAATGAAAACATGCTCCCATGTCCTAATGGTTAAGAGAAATATCATTTCCTACACTGTATCAAACCCATAGGTCCAGATAAGAAAACTTTTGACTTTTTGAAAGTAAAATTGTTTTAAATTGATGCGTATGATCATTGTCACTGAATATCGTTCCGCCACTGAATAGCTATGGATACTGGATAGCTACAAAAACGCACCTTTTTTAGACTACAAAGCGTTGCAAAATATTTAGAAACGAAAGCACCAAATAAAAGCGCTTACAATATGCAACTATCACCTGAATCCTTTTTAGGGCTTTAATGACATCTCAGTGCGACGGTTTTGGTTGTCAATTTCAATTACTCTATCTTATCCCGAGGCCTGAATTCCTTTTATAATTTATTATGACGTCACATTAAACGGACCGAGTACCCACAACATGTTTTGGCTGAGAAATAAAGCACACTTTTCATTTGGCACTATTGGTGGGAGACCTGAATGTTTTTGTGTTGTTGTTTTTTCAAATTTTAATAGAATTTCTATGAGAGGGTTGTTTCAAGTACCCATAACATGCTTTGGTTGAAAAAAAAATGATTTTCTGTTAGGTATAAACCAATTGTGTTTCGTTTTCATGTTTTAAAAATAATGGGTCTGTAGGTCAGTATTTTTTCAAAACTCTGCTTTCAGAGTAGGTAAGTTTTATCTTACCTTGGTGGTGAGGATTATTTACGTTTATATTCGACGGGTACCCGTATGCTGATCAACAAATATGTGAAACATCGGTGAGAAATTGCCTGCAAGTGGCGGAAATAGACTGACAATAACACTTTACGTGCCACTAAGTATTGGAACCACGGATCCTGATTGTTTCACCCCTAAAGTATGTGTTTCCTGTTCCAAGCAAAACCTTCATGCATTATTCATTTTCAGAACTTTGATAATCCAGAATATGAGCAAAACGCAGGGTATTCCTACATGAATATAAGTAGTTCATTTTAAAATAAGTTGCTGAAACCACCATTTCACCAAGGATTGTTTCTTTCCAATCGGCCTGATCCCCCATCAATCAATCTTTTGATCTGCCTGATGGTCGTCCTGAATCGCCTCCTATCGCCCCACTTTTTTTGACCCAATTGAGTCTGGATTATATTAACAAATCAAGTCGACTTTTTTGGTAGCTAGGGAACGCCATGTACCAATAATCACTGCTGGGGCTTGTTTTTTCACTTAAATTCGTTCTACCAGAGCACAGTAAAATGGTAAATACATTTTAAAATAGGCTGAGTAGGAGGTCAAGATAAAATTTTCCAAAAAGAAGTAATCTTGCGAGTCTTTAAAGGGCTTTCGATTGGATTTCTGGCGCGGCGGATTGAACATGGCACCAAGGTGCGACCATGGCTTTCATAACCATCAAATCACGGCTCAACTTTGACCCCTGAAAGTGACTTATGACATCGTGACAATGTCATATGGAAATACACCTTACGACCAATCGTTGCAGCCTTTCGTGGTAGAAGCTTTTCGTCCATTTTCATTAGTTGATAAAATAAGGCGTTACCCTGTCAAAGTTGATAAAATAAGGCGTTACCCTGTCAAAATTGATGGGAGATTATGGAGTCATAAACTAAATCGAATCCAAAAATCTCAATAAAGAAATAAAAGTAAAAGCAGCGTAGATCGAGATTAATCAATTAGGGCAATATCAGCGTAGAAAATAATGCTAGTAAAAATAAGCGTTTCCAGTTTTTGAGCGCAAAGGGCTCCTTTAGTAGTAAAGATAACTTGGTCGGTTGTATTTCACTCATATTTATTATGACAATGCCACGAAGTATCTTTACATGTATATGCTTCAATTGAAATATTACTATTTCGTTTTTGTCTACACTAGCAGTTTACCCTTTGAAAGTTTAACAGTCAAAAAGGTTAAATCTTGTTTAATTTTTACAGCGAAAGGTTTGCTTTTTTTGGAATATAGTTTCTTATCATATTTTCCACTGTTGGCGTATTCGCATTGTATGTAGGGCTTTTGATTGTTAGTATGGAAGCAGTTTTAAAAACTTTGGTCTGACCGCATATTAAGTGAAGGTTTTCTACAAATAAATGATCTCCCTGCTACTGATTCACATAGGACAGTAAAATAGTCAAGTGTATTATTTGATTTACTGCCCAGAAAATTTCACGCGATGTAAGTCATGATCAACGATAATGGGCTTGATATTTGCACTATGGACTTGGCCATAAAATCAAAGAAACAATATAAAGATTATTCTATTTCAGATATATCAAAGCAGTAATACTATTAAACTATTTCTATACTGAAGACCAACGTGTAGCTTGGCAAAGATCTGTAGACCTCTCTGTTCTGATGGCTAGCTGCCAAATTTATATGATATGAGTGATTTTGACAGTGGTCGAAAAAGCAGTCCAAGATTTACTGTTTCAAAAGAAATTAGATTAAGAGATACTAATTTAAATAATGAATAAGGCCAACTTAATACCTTGTGGGAGTTTAGGTTATAAGTAGTGATTAGCAGCAATCTTATGTGTCTCTCCTACACAGACATCTGCTTGCTTATTATGGGAAGCAAACATCATAACACTATTATACAGTAAAACCTGTCTTAAGCGGCCACTTAAAAAGGTCTTAATGGAAAATGGTAGCTTAATGACGTTCGAATGTATTGCACAATGCTTCCCAAGGGGAGCATTCTGCAATGCTTTTGTCTTGCATTAAGTAATAATCGGTATTGAACGCACATTTTTGGTGTTCTTTTTGAGTGGCACTTAAGACATGTTTCAGTCTCAGCCTCCTATACAGTAGCATCTTAGTTTAAATCTAAGTTATACCATATAGTAATCACGCAACTTCCTGCTTACTATGAAATTCAAGCAATGAAATCCATTTAGTCTTTGTCTCCTCTACAGTAGCAGGTGTAGGTTTCAGTTGCAAGTCATAATAAAGGGCATTCTATTCATGTTTATAAATTATTCAACAGTGTTCAATTTTAGTAACATATAGGAGTACTCTCGACAGGTGTAAAACTAATATAATAACACAATAAAGAAACTGAACATGTTTGACCAAGAAACGGAAAGAATAAAAAAAAGATCAGACTGCAACCCAGGCTACTATGACGTCACTCCATTGTAGAAACTGACACTTATTTTCTGGATTGGACAGTTAAGTGTGGATTACTTTTGTGTAAAAGTCATTACACAAAAAAATAATGCACACTTTCAGCTTTCGTGATCGGTCGTTACTTTTGTACTCGTATGCAATTCTTAAGCATCAATAGAGAGAATGCCTTAAACAGAATTTCACGATTGCGTTTATGCACGAGAAAAATGCGTTTGACTAGAACTTATGTTGTATACCACAGGGGACATGTTTCTTACATACTATATCCCGGAATGCTACTGCACCTTCGCAATCACACCTTAACTGACTTTTTTACATATTACATGTACATGTAACCATTTTCATTCAAGACACCGATAAATATGTGTTTTGGCAAACAGTGAAGATCCAGATGAAAACCGCAGAAGGCGGCTTTTCATCATGACCTGCACTTTTTGCTGTGATAAACAATCTTCAGGGACAGGAATACGTCATTTTATAGAAATTTTGACGGCAACCCCTTAAACTACAAAATGGACGATTTCATACTAATTGCAACACTTTGTTTGGGACAATCTATTAAAATAAATAGGGTTAGTGGCCTCTTTGTTCTTTTCCAGGTAATATCAGGTTAGATATACTATGTACATTGTCTACAAAAAGACATTTACAATAATATACACACTATGCAAAAATCCTGTGGCATGATAAATTCAAGCGATCGTTCCGCAAAAATGCACGCAACGTAAACAAGTCACAAATGAGTTAATTTGATCTACTTTTTGCTATACTGTAGAATGTTTTGAAAGAGATATCGATGGAAAACTGCTCAGCAATATTGTTCTAAGAACCACTGTGTATATTTGGTTCCCCTGAAACAGTTCTGGCTAGACATGTCCTTCCAGTGTAGCAGTCATGCCAGCGTTTCACTAATATTGCAAGGAAATATGATCGAGCTCCTTATCACTGAGGTTACTGTTAAATCAACTGCAACATTTACATGTAGCTGAAAGAAATAATGCGTGTCTTTTAGTATAAATATATTTGTCACTTTGGTGGTGGTTGTCTGCAGTAAAAAGACAATTTTCAAGAATATATTTTATTTTAATTAGATAAACGCAAGCAGCTACCTCAGAATATGTCAGAGTTTTTACTCCCAACAAGAATTAAATTTTGCTTGCTGATAGAAAATTTGCTCGCTGTGGGAAGATTGGTAAGGCACAAACTGTAGAGTGATTCGATGATAAATAGCATAGCGGATTCCGTCACTGATAACTTCATCGTTGACGAAATTCATGCGCTGTGCTATCTATCATCGAAAGATGGATGCGACTGGACATTTTATCTTCAACACCCTACCCCAGTGTCTTTCAGGGTTTGTGTTGCGTATCTAACCAAAGACAGTACATTGAACGATTTGTGCGGAAAGACTCTAGGTACATGTATGCTTAGCTTCTGTTCTGTCACAAAGAAAAGGTAATATCTTGAAGGCAAAATATGTTTTTGACAGACATTTTGACGGCTCGATCAAAATAATGCGAATATAGCACCTTTGATCCACTGCCATGATCCAGCAAATCTGTTCTAAGGGAATCAAATATAAACAGTGGTTCCTACAATAATGCTGAGCAGTTTTCCATCGATGTCTTTTTCAAAACGTTATACAGTATAGCAAAAAGTAGATAAAATTAACTCATTTTGACTTGTTTACGTCATGTGCGTTTTCGCGGGATGTCTGCTTGATTCTTATCATGGTACTTGATTATTATCGCTTTGCACAGTGTGATATATATTTAGCATAAAGAGCAACACAATTTGAAATTGTAACCTACTGCAGTTTTAGGTGGCGCCATTTAAAGGTTTACACAGTGACTGTCAAATACGTATAATTTAACACCAAAAGAGTTGACAATTGAGCTTCGATGTAAACGTACAGTTACTTTACTGCTAAAACAAATTCAGGCCAACATTTATTGCAGCAGACGATTTCAGCAGATGATATTTTAGAATTTTAGGCACTTTAAGGGTAAATAATTTGCGTCAGTCATTTGTAACCACTCCCACATACATATATACACCCCGCCGATGCCGGGACTTTACTTTGCGAATGTCGTCGCTTCCAATGCTATCTTCAAAATATTATTTAGGGGATAACTGTATTTAAAATGTTCATTTGGGGAGGTATATCGTCGGATATACGGTCGGAAATTTAGTTTTACGGTGACCCCGTTCTAAGGCACTATTAACATTTTGCCTTCAAAAAGACAACGAAAATGTACGTTGTTGCGCCTATACGTCCAGCGAAAACCGCTTGCCAGCTGCATATATTCACTTGTCAACCAATGAAAAGCGACGTTATTAATGACGTCGGGTTTCCGGCAGTATATCGCAGGATATACTGTCGCAAATTTATGACGGTATCAAATCAGGCGTCGCGTTGCATTTGCAAGTGCATTAGAATTCTCTTCACCTGTTATAACGAGCTAAAGCGTCAGCTGCCGTAGCTGCCAGCTGCGCCGCCAGCGAAGCTGGTGGCGAGCGTAGCTCGTACTATACATATCGCGAGGCTCTTAGTAGTCTATCAAAAAAAATTGCAGGGTCATTTCAACTGGTTTTCATTGTCAACTGCGGTCCTCTTTAACTATTTAGAAAAACCTGATACCATGTAAATACTAGCTTTAGTTTCGTAAAGATTGGCCATTAATTTTACTTAGATTACCTTGCGAAAAAGATAGTTTGTAAGGAATATGACCGACCCGTCTGAAATAATTTACATAATGTACCGTGTCTAATGCACCGTGTCATCGGCACGTGCATCGCTTCTATTAAAAGCAAGCGACTTTCATGACGCCGTTGGCAATTGACAAATAAGCATCCTTCGCGGCTCTAGATGCCGTGACACTTTCCTATTTCATAACATCAAATGCACTTGCAAAGCAACTTGAGTTCATTCAGTTTGAATTGCCGTAGCCACTGTATTTATTTCAAATTGCAGTTGCAGCTATAGATTTTTTGTCTTGCGTGAGTTGCAGCTATAGATTTTTTGTCTTGCGTGAGTTCTCTCCTTTAATTCAGATTGTAAACTTTTAAGGGTAAATAATTTGCGTCAGTCATTTGTAACCACTCCCACATACATATATACACCCCGCCGATGCCGGGACTTTACTTTGCGAATGCCGTCGCTTCCAATGCTATCTTCAAAATATTATTTAGGGGATAACTGTATTTAAAATGTTCATTTGGGGAGGAATATCGTCGGATATACGGTCGGAAATTTAGTTTTACGGTGACCCCATTCTCGAACTAGAACTAGATGGCCGAACTCGCGAAGAGCAACAGTCTTTAAGCTCTTCTGAGTCCTCTCCCAAGTTTATTACCCGTGATGCTATGAATTGAGTTTCTTGACTTCGCTCCAAGATTCACAAGATCTAGCTGAGGTACTTTCTGCTGAGATTTAACGTAAATTCTGATGCAGCCTTCATAGAGTTTTGTGTTTGAGAAAAATCATTGTACCATGAGCAAAATGTACCTACATTTACGTGCGTACGTAATTCCGTAACGGTTAGATGAAATACTTGAAGAATTGCGCCGGAGATTTACACAGCACATGAATTTTGTTGGCCAGCAACATATATTGCCATATGTCAACAACAGCTGAACAACACCATCAAAATCCACATTGGATTCACTTTCTTGGTGAGTTATCTTTCTTCAGTTTATTACAAAATCTATAGTCTGCGCAGATTGACCTTAGACTGATTAATTTTAAACAAAATCTTCATGATAATTGAGTGTTTTCATGAAGTACTCCGACCTCTGTCATGCTTTTACCAAAATTATAGAAATAGTGACAATTTAATAATGCAAAAGGACTGATAGCCTAGTGGTTACATTACAGGAGCTTGAAGTTCTGTCCTTAATTCACCTATATAGCCACAAAACCAAAAGCTCAGTGTCATTACGTGGTAATGACCAGGATAGAAACTAAGCTCTCTGTAGCCATTCCGGCTCCAGTTTCCGGTCAATCAGCAGTGAATGTTGCGACGGCAACGTCAAAGTGTTCGATAATTTTTCTTCTACGTTATGATCAAGATGGCGACGATAAGGGAAAACAGGGCAAAGTTTCAAATATACTTTAAGTCCATATAGTTACTACCAGGAAACCTATTTGTTGAGGCATAAATAATGAGACAATGACATTTTGTTTCTACGATATTTATAAGCCTTAAGACGTTCCGTATAATTTGGCGTTATGCTTTGTACGCCAAATCGTGCGTGACGTCAACGTCACACAATCTTTTGAAAAACAACGGTTTCAATTTTGAATTTCCGCAAAGTTTATGAAAAACAGAATTTTTCGTGATAAGTAAATGTAAGGGTTTGATTTTTTTTAATATTCTGAACACATTTAACTGATAGTTTAAGTTTTTGGCTGAAGAGTTTGTAAGTTTTGAAATGCATTTTATCCAAGTGAGAAGCCCCCGTGGTGTAGTGGATAAGCGCTATGCCTTGTAAACCAGGGGTCGCAGGTTCGATTCCCGGCTTCTCCATAAAACCACTTTCGGTTGAGCCTTTGGGAGTTCTCGTCATATAATAAACACACAAATCATAAACCCTCCCGGCCCAGTACTGGTTTCTGCCCATGGAAAAGCCACAAAAAGTTATTTTCTCCAAGTATAACAAAGGCTCGGATTCACTGTGTCAAACCGGATACTGGAGCCGGAATGGCATAGACCGTTATTTTTTCCTTATTTTCAGTCACAGATTGGTGCAACTTGGTGATATGTCAGGAAAAGTTATCCATGCCTCGCATGACCTGTTGATGTAATTTTTATTGTTAGATGAACAGCTTTCGCCAAAAATTCCTTAGTGTAACTGCGATGTAAAGGGGCCTGAAACTTAGTTTCACTCCTGGTCATTACTACGAAATGACATCGCGAGCTTTTGGTTTTGAGGCTAATATAAGAGATATGAGGACCGAACTTCATGCTCCTGTGGTTACATGTAGTTAGCAACTAATACCGATAGCACATACCTGGATTGGTATCGATTGAGCCAGTTACTAAAGAAAGAAAGATTGAATCTTGGAAAACCCTTATTTTTTTTAAATAAAATTGCCAAATGATAATGTCAAGATTGCTCTTTAATATTTTAAGTCATCTCGTGATTAACTTTTTATAAAAGTAAGTTCATTATTCCTTATTCTAGGTTTGATAAACTCTTTCCTCACCAGCAGCAACTTCTGTTGTCTGCTGATAACCTTTGCAAACAGCTTAGACTAAGGTCAGTGTCGACAAACATCGGTCCTAATCTGGATACTGACTGTTTGCCACTCTGTTAGTGATCCTAAATTCTTTTTTTTTGGAAAAAGCTGATTTTTTGAGAAAAAAATCTACAGGTGACAAATACAATTGAGCCGCAGTATGAGATTTGCAAAAAATTGACATTTTGACAAGTGTAGAGAAGGACGAGCCTCTGCAACCTCCTTTTAAGCTTAGAAATTCCAAATGGTGTTCAGTCAGTAGCTTAATAATCATAGAATACTCAAGCGACCAGCAAAGGCTCTGATCAGACTGCGCATATGCAAAGACTGATCTGAGACTTGCTGGTGGCACATACCACATTGTTGGAAATCTCATGCACTGGCTCAATTGAAATTACTCAGCGTGCAGAGTTTATGACACATGGGCTTATTAAAATCATTTACGGTCCTACATACGCATTAGGTGCATTAAGGATCATTTACATATGCCAGTTTTATATTAAAATATCCATATTTGAAATATATGAAAAAAAAGACAAATGAACACTTGAATTAGAAGAAAGATAAAGATATCTAAAAAAATTGTAATTGTACGGGATTCAAACCCTCATATTTGGTTCCAAAGGACACAGAGTTAACCATTATGCTATTTAGGAATTGTAGATAATCTCATTCAGATAATTGTAAATAATATAAAGCACATTTTTTAAGAAGAGTCATGAAGATGGGTGAAAGGTCATTGAATATTCATATGTCTCAGGTCAATTTTGACAAATAATAGCAAAGTCAGTGTTTTTGGTTTTTCCTTATACCCAAATAATAACCCTATATTTGTCCCTAACAAAAAAATATTTTTTCAAATCTATTTTAACACGGGTGACAATCAGTTGAATGCTTAACTGATGATTAAACAAGGAAATCTGTTCGCTGATGCCGCGCTGTTTGTGCATAAAATGTGAGAGGTGACTGAGGTCTGTTCTCAATATTTTGCATAGCTATAGCTAGGATATTGCATTTGCAGATTTGTAGGCTAATTCAGTCTCAAAATTCAGATTTTGCATGTAATCAATTATCATCAAAAAGATAACAAAATATTCCACACAAAATTTAGTTTTTAAGTTCAGTTTTCCATTAAATGTGAACAAGGCCTGATCTTTATGCTCAACTTGTGTGCATTTTTTCTGTTTGAAATAAAATCATTCAGCAGAAGCCTTGTGAAAGAGAAAACAAGGTTCTATTTCTTTTTGTCGTTTAAATATGTTTTTCACAACAAAGGTAGAAATAATTCCTTCATAATTTAGGGCCAAGAAAACAAATATGTGTGGTTCAGGTTACCCGACCTTCCTTTAATTTTTACCCCAATAGGCCCCTACCTATAACATTTTCTCCAAATTCTGAAGTTGGAAGAAATAAGCAGAACAAAATAATCTGCTATTCTCTTCCAACTTCAGAATTTGGAGGAAAAAAAACATATCAAAATGGTCATCTGAAATGGAGATCAAAATTTAAATGCATTCAGTCTTTGGTATTGGAAGTAAAAGGATTAAAACAAAGTCATATTTCAAAAAATACACCCTTCTAGCTCACCTGAGCTGAAGGCTCAAGGTGAGGTATTGTGATCGGTCTTTGTCCTGCGTCCAGCGTGCATCCCTTGTCCGGAAACTTTTTCTTTAAACAACATCTCCTCCTGAATCACTGGTCCAAATTTCATATAACTTCAAATGAATATTCCCCATGATGCCCTCTTTCAAAATTGCTCCTCTGAACAGGAGGGCGGCCAGAGCTCATAAAAAGAAATCTTTTAAACGACATCTCCTGAACCACTGGTCCAAATTTCATATAACTTCTCATGAATGTTCCCCATGATACCCTCTTTCAAATTGCTTAAATTGTTCCGCTCCACTGAACAGGAGGGCCGCAAGAGCTTCAGATAAGAAATCTTTCAAAAGGCATCACCTCCTGAACCACTGGTCCAACTTCAAAATAATTTCACAGAATTGTTCCTCTTGATACCCTCTACCAAAATATGGCAAACATGTTTTCGCTCCGCTAAACAAAATGGTCCCAAAGCTCCAGATAGGAAATATCTTCAAAAAGCATCTCCTCCTGAACCACTGGTCCAAATTCAAAATAATTTCACAGAATTGTTCCTCATAATACTCTCTACCAACATTTCACAAATGGTTCTGCTCCACTGAACAAAAGGCTGCGTGAGCTCCAGATAAGAAATATCTTTAAACAACATCTCCTGAACCACTGGTCCAAATTCAAAATTATTTTACAGAATTGTTCCTCTTGAAACCCTTTACCAAAATCGAGAAATGGTTCTGCTCAGTTGAACAAAAGGGTGGCCAGAGCTTCAGATTAGAAATATCTTTAAAAGGCATCTCCTCCTAAACCACTGGTCCAAATTCAAAATAAATTCACAGAATTGTTCCTCATAATGCCCTCTACCAAAATTTCACAAATGGTTCTGCTCTGCTGAACAAAAGATCCACCAAAGCTCCAGATAAGAAATATATTTAAACGACATCTCCTCCTGAACCATTGGTCTAAATTCAAAATTATTTCACAGAATTTTTCCTCATGATGCCTTCTACCAAAATTCCACAAATGGTTCTGTCCACCGAACGAGGGGGCTGCCAGGCCTCTAGATAAGAAATGTCTTTAAATGACATTTCCTCCTGAACCACTGGTCCAAATTCAAAATTATTTAACAGTATTGTTCCATATAATGCCCTTTACCAAAATTGTGCAAAAAAGGTTCTGCCTCACTGAACAAAAGGGCCGCCAGAGCTCCAGATATGAAATATCTTTAAACGATATTAAAGGCGAATCATGTATGTCGAGACGGTTCTTTTGAGTACCCACAGCATATGTTTAGCTTACAGGAGCATGAAATGCTCAAAGTGAGCTATTGGGATCAGTCAATGTCCAGGCCGTCATATCTTCAAAAAATGCTTTAAAAGTCAACTCCTATACCGCTCCACCAATTTTAACAAAAATTCACAGGGATTATGATCATAAAATAGATTTGTTCCATCAAGATCAAAACCATTTTTTGGCAATACATTATCCATGTTAGAGGAACAGAGGGTATAATTAAGAAATTACATGCATGGTCATGTGATCCATATGTAAGAAAAAGTGGAATTAAAACGGTTGCGTTTCTATTGGGTTGAAGTATATATTGTTTTATTGTGCACAATGAAGAGTGAGTGATTAGATTTAGATGACTTTGACCTAATTTTCAAACTCACCTTCTTATAAAAACTGTCAAATCAGCCTCACATACACTGTCTTCTGAAGCAGTGGGTTATTAACCAAAATTAGTACAAACTTCTTTAGTTACATCAGAAGGGGTTGGGGGAAGTGTTGATTTTATTTTAGATGTGGCACTTGATTGTATCGATTCCTGATATTTGCCACCTTTCTTGCTTTGGTTACCTTGACCTTATTTTCATGGTCAATTTGTATTACATGAGCATTACTCAAAACACCGCCAACACTATCATATAAAATGGTCTTCGATCGCTTAGCTCGTTTTATAGGTTACACCTATTTATTTCATATTAGCTGTAGTTATTCTCAATGTCATTAAATACCAACGGCAGCTACTGTCGTGCCAACCAAGAGTGACAGTGACATTCTCTTTTGTTCACAATTGTTAAGTAAAACATTAACGTGTACACCCCACTTGCGCTAACGCGAATCGATAGATCACTTGTGTATTAATCCTATCCTGCGGATAGGATTAATACACAAGTGATCAATGGATTCTAAGTCCCTGATATTTTTGTAAACAAAACATGACGTCACTGTCTCTCTTGGCTGGCAGGACTGTACAATGCCATCAAAGATGATGTAAATGTACAAACAAAAATCGACAAATATAATAGATATGAGGTGCTAGGCTGACTCTGATCAAAATGCAGTTATTCCTGCCTGCTAGTGTCTTTTAATGATGACCGTAGGCCTTGCAAACAGTTTGGAACCAGATCAGCTTCAAAATACTTTGGGACAAATTCTGGATACAAACTGTTCGAAACTCTGATCATATTCCTGAACTATTATATTTAAAAAAATATATATATATATATTTTGAAAAATAAATTTCGTGTAATATTACACAGTATGACAACTGTCTCTAAAAAGTATTGTAAGAACAGGGGCATGAGAAAACATAATATCAAAATATAGGTTCCTTAAAGCGCCAATCACAACAAAAGTCTACTGCGTTTTGTTGTATGTCCAAATTTTAAGAAGCCTCTAGGACAAACAGTGTGGATCCATACCAGACCGCTCCTATTGGCGCAGTCTGATTTGGGTTAATCTGTTTGCTATCATACTTAAATAAGTCAGTTATGTTGGGTATTTATTTGCAGCAGACGACTTCAGCAGATGACATTTTCAAATTATTGGCGCTTTTTTAAGGGTAACCACTCTAACATACATCCCACCAGTGGTGAGATTTTACTGTCATAGCTTTCCATAGGTCCAGGTTATTTTTGCGTTTTTTTAACAAAACATGCGGTGATGATTTGCTTTTTTAATTATGTTCGGACGGTCAGTTCACCTAACTACACCTTTTCCTGGGCAAGCTTGACTAAGCAGTTAACCAGTCTTTGTGCAAATACTTTCGTTTGTAAAACATGCGGTGATAACTTCGTTGCAAGGAGAAGCACAACGGAATGTGCAGGTTTTAACCAACTGCATCTTTTACCTATATCAGGGGTTTACATTTGTATATGGGCGAAATATATGTCCCCCATTTATCTGGAGGGACCCTGGTTATAGTGGTACAGAATGATTTTTGTGGGTGTTTGGTTGATGCGTTTCGTCCCAGTCAACAGTTTATCAGTCATGTTGGGACGATCCTTTGTCTTCTTTGGTTGAACCAGTGCTCAGCAGAGGATACAAAATGTGCTTCCGGTGAATCTCGAACTCACGACCCTTCGATCCCAAGTCTAACACTCTCCCAACTGAGGCACTTGTGCTGGATGAACTTTGGAGATGGAGTATTATATTTTTCAGAATGATATACAGACCTTTAAAACTCCGTTGTGGTTACCAATCTTTGTCAGATGCATCACAGTCATCATCAACAAGTTTCTATTTAAATAAATTCCACTTAGTAAAATATTCGTGGCACATGTAGTTAATATATAAGCCAAACATTCAATGACTGGGTAAAAAAGCTCCGTAATACTGACGGTGTGAATATCACTACAATAATGGAACAATACCAACGTGGATTGCAAAATATTTGAATAAAGAAACCTGTCTTACATTATCATAAAGGGTCTTATAATCTATCATCTTCATACATCAGATTATTCATAAGAACATTGACATCTTAATTGACTTAATTTGAAAAGATTCAATATTAAAACAATTATAGCTTCTTGTTCAAAATATAAGATCAAATCAATAGCTTAAAGATTAAATTTATCCCAGACGTAATCTGAATTTGAGCCGCAACATGATATTTCCAACAATGCGGTATGTACGACCAGCAGAGGCTCAGACCAGCCTGCGCAGACGCCCAGTCTGATCAGAGCCATTGCTAGTCGCTTGAATATGCTATGGGCGGCAAGCTACTGATCAAACATCATTTTGAGTTTCTAAGCTTAAAAGGAGGCTGCAAAGGCTCATCTGAGTCTACATGTGTCAAAATCCCACAATGTTGGAAATCTCGTGTCGCGGCTCATTTTAGCACGTGCAGTAGTATAGAAGGGATTTTCCGACGAAATTCTATGTGTCTTTTTTTTTTTTTTTTTAAGATCATTGCAATTTTACGTCGTAAATAATGTCATTGTATCATGCGAAATGCCTAATAATAACAGCTTGGATCAACGATGTTGATGACGAATTAAAAATAGTAATACAAAGTAAACTATAATTAGCATCAACAGCTTAATAAAATGTTTGAAGCATTGAATATTGTCAGTAATACCGCGCTTCTTTCTATGCTATATAAGTAGTATGTGTGGCACTTTAGGGTCAATGACGTCACGACTTCAGATCCAAGATGGCGGCCCCCACGACGTCAGATCCAAGATGGCGGCCCCCACGAAGTCAGATCCAAGATGGCGGCCCCTGTGACGCGTTCGGTTACACCTCGGAGGGTGAGTCAACGCCCTAGACCACGAGAAGGTAGCGTCACGTCCTAGAGCGCGGTGTCGTTCTTCTCTATACAAGGGTGAGGGGCCTCTCATGTATCCAACGAACACTGATCTGGAGGAGTCTATATTGAGGATTTCCGGGTGGTTTTTTTACGCAGTTCAGAACGAGATCCAGTCTTTAATGGTGTAGCGCGTCGCAGCGCTCGGTTTATCCCATTCCCCGGGTGGACCCTTTTTTTCAGCACGATCCTTTCACGTCTTTTGGGCGGGTTCGGCGTTTTCTTCTCCATTGCTTTGCCTTATTTCCGGGTGTTTTTTTTTACGAAGTTCAGAACGAGATCCAGTCTTTAATGATGTAGCGGGTCGCAGCACTCGGTTTATCCCGTTCCCCGGGTGGACCCTTTTTTTTCAGCACGGTCCTTTCACGTCTTTTTCCACGTACTGATCGGCTTCGTAATTGGGTCTTAAAGGCTGAGAGGGATATGATTGTCTATCAACGTAGAACGGGTTCCTCGCCATGCATATGGCATCTGGCTAACTAAGGAGCATATTGCGCAATTATTTGATGTTCGTCCTTTTGTATCTTAATGAATTCCAGTCCGAAGTTGCTGTCTTACGCCCTCCGTTCGTTATACTATCCTCTCCTTTTCGCTTAAGCTCCCATTTTGCCATTTCTAAAGCTTGGGCTACTGGGGTGACCAGGTTCACTACGGGTTTTTCCTTTTGTCTCATTTCTTTCAACTCTCTGTATTTCCGTCCATTACCCACAATATAATGACCCTGACTGTCGCGTTCCGCGTAGCCATCTTTAACATCCAGCAAATGCTGATACCATTTGTCGGGATCCGACACGTACGGAATCCACTTCTGCTGTTGGTAATCGTAAACGAGTCTAGTGCCCATCTCTTTTGATCGATTTCCTCCTTCGTGCTCGAGTTATTCTTACGCTCTATTCATACGAACGGGCGAGAGTCTAGTTCACTATCCTCAAGCACCTCAATTAATCGCACAGCAGCCTCTCTGGCTTCGCGCTGTAGTTGTCTACATCTCATCCGAAACCACAGTTCATCAAACAAAGCTATGCACATAAAAGTAATGGCGAACATATTTACGCCTACTCAATACTTAATCCCTTTTCTTAGTTACCAGTTTTGATAGTCATTCGGGTTACACTCCAAACACCGTAATGCCCCTAACTGATTCATGTGATCACTTTGCACGTAACAGGGTACGACCCCGTCTAGTTCGGGTAAGGCCCTTCCAATTTCTGTTAAGAGTTCTTTGACGGCAATGTATTCTAGGGGTCTCAGGTATAATCCCTTTTTCGTAGGTATCACCTCTTCTTGCGGCTTCCAATACTGCCTTATATCCATACATGCGCTGCCCTCGGTGATGGTACAATAAACGTTCCCTCCAAGATGACTCTTATAGTTTTGTTTCTCTGTCCTCGCTTGATCCGCCTATTCTAAGTAATCCAACCAATTCTTCCATCGCATCAAGGTTAAGCTGATACCTTTTTTGGTCGGTTTGTCATCTTTCCATTCTCTCAGGTCAACACGCAGTTCACCTTTCCATTCTGTGACCTCGATTAAGCGATCGTTTCCGAGACTGAATCTGCATCTAGACATGTTTACTGTTTGACTGTCAGAATAGATATGACTAGATTGCTGCAAAGCGCCTTATATAGTGAGAGGTCTCTTCTGATTGGTCAATTATCCAGTCATCCGATTGGTAAACCTCCTCACTCCTGCTCCCTCCTCCTCATTCTCCTTCACGACATAGTAGAGTCCTCTTGGTCTTCAGAGGCTTTCTCGGTTTCTATATTATGATTCGGCCATACGTCCATAAATAAATCTTTTCTGAGTTTGATGGCTTGTCTGATAGAGTCCGCCTGATTCATATCGTGTTGGTTCTTGAACGTTTTAGCCGATTCCAGTATTCGCTGTTGAACAGGATCCTCTTGTAGCTCGTAATAATCTATTAGAAATTGGGTGTAATCTCGTCTGAGTTTTTTGCGGAGAGAAGGCAAATCATCATTGGCTGCGAGATGAATAGCTTTATCCGAACTAAAACCTCGCTCTTCATAAGCATTCACTTTAGCTTTAAACTGCTCTACGTTCTCCTGCCTGATCGGATTTTGAAATCTCCTGTTCCAGATGTCGAGTTTAGAGCGCTCATCTCTTTGTTTTCTTCGTTTACCTGGAGGGCTTAAATCGCTTACCCTCCTATTCCATATATCCAGTTTATAACTTTCATCTCTTTCTTTATCCGGAGGGCTGATAGAGCGTATATAATCTAGGGACTCCACACTGTCAGCATCTTCATCATCAGAAATATCTCCGTCATCGGGAGACTGTTGATTGACAAATATGTCAGTTTGTAGTCTGTCCTGTTCGGATGTACTCGATTTAAGATCTAGGACGAGGTAACCATAAGGTCTTGCCGTGGCATCCTCAAATTTCCTCATAAATGTGGCGCAAGTGGACGGATAAATTCTTCTTGCCAAGGTCGCAACTTGTTGTCTGTCGATCGGATTATTAAACAAGACCAAATATTGCGTATTTAAAGCAATATCCCTGCAAGCTCTACCTTGAGGAAATACGTTTTGAGTCAAATACACGATAGATATATTTCTGTGGTGACTGCCTTTCGTAAAAAGGTCGGCAATTCTCTGGTCACACTTTGCTTCGGTCATCAGATCATCAAAAATGATTAGATTCCTTTTTGAGGGATCGATAAACTGAGCATTATCGAGATAGTCTGGGATACCCCGTATAAATTCTATACACCGAATTCTCTTTTGAAGGTCTTCGTACAGGGGCTGCCATTGTCCAAAACACCATAAGATTCGTTCCGGTGGCGGTTGTACTAACGAGGAAAGTAACAGTTTTCTAGTCCATTCCGTTTTCCCCGATCCACTGGGTCCAGTTACCATCATAGAGAATGGGTGTCTAAATGTCATTATCTTCAATGGTTGTGATTGGTCGGTATATTTCCCACTGCCATGGACATTGCGTTCATGTCTTTGCAATGCATCACGCCTACTATAGGACTGGTTGCAGATCAAACACCTGATCATTTTGTCTCAGTTAGTATTGCTTGTCTACCTTCATACGGGTGCCATCCTTCTTACGATCATTGGCTCATTGTTACCACCACCACCACCGACAACACCACCAGCACCGACACCAACCACCACCACCACAGACACCACCACCCACCACCACCACCCACCACCACCACCACCACCCACCAACACCACCACCACCCACCAACACCACCACCACCACCACATGGTGGACCATTGTTTCCTGACTGTACATTCACTACATCCTCACTGTATCCCACTGTACCCCAACTGAACCCTCACTGTGCCCCAATATACCCTCACTGTATCCTCACTGTACCCCACTGTACTCTCACTGTATCCCACTGTACCCCAACTGAACCCTCACTGTACCCCAATGTACCCTCACTGTACCCCACTGTACTCTCACTGTATCCCTAATGTATCCTCCCTGTATCCTCAATGTATCCTCCTTCTCTCCTCCTCCTCACCCTCTCCTCCTCCCTCCTAATCCCAATGTACCCCAACTGAACCCTCACTGAGCCCCAATGTACCCTCACTGTACCCCACTGTACTCTCACTGTATCCTCCCTGTACCCTCAATGTATCCCACTGTACCCCAACGGAACCCTCACTGTATCCTCACTGTACCCCACTGTACTCTCACTGTATCACCACTGTATCCTCCCTGTACCCTCAATGTATCCTCCTTCCCTCCTCCTCCTCACTCTCTCCTCATCCCTCCTAATCCCACTGTACCCCGACTGAACCCTCACTGTGCCCCAATGTACCCTCACTGTATCATCACTGTACCCCAATGTACTCTCACTGTATCCCCTCTGTATCCTCCCTGTACCCTCACTGTATCCTCCTTCCCCCCCCCCTACTCCTCACCCTCTCCTCCTCCCTCCTAGCTCCATTATGAATTTGAACTAGCATGATCACTGTTTTTACGGCCATTATACTCGTTGTAGAATGTTCTATCATCGTAGGTTCACCGGTAATTGTTGGTTGACCATGATTATATAATGATTAAGCATAACAGTTTCGCTTTAAACAACCAGTCGTCAGCATTTGAGCTATGTATAGTCTTAAGATGATGTACTATATTTAGCACATACTTTCTATCGCATATTGGACACTGGATCTTGTATCTATGAGGCATAGTTTTGATCTGTTTTAAACACCATTTAAAACGAAACTTTATGTATACCAGCTTGCTGGGCAAGCCTTTCCTTTTAAATCGAAACTTTTATAATACAAACGCGAGCCTTACTTTTAAAACGACACTTTTATGTATAACCTGGCAAGCCTTTCCTTTTAAATCTAAACGCTTGTAATACAAGTGCGAGCCTTCCCTTTAAAACGACACTTTTATGTTTCAGCTTCCTGGGCAAGGCTTTTCACGCAGTCTTATAACGCGAAGATGACCCACGCTATGAAAAAAACGTATGGTGTTCCAAATCACCAAACGTTTGAGCTACATCGTATCATTTAAACTGTTCAATTTGCTGTTCGATTGTCAGATTAGCTATGACTCGATTGCATGCGATTCGCACTATATAGCGAGAGGTCTTTTCTGATGGGTCAATTAAAAGTAATATCGTTATAAATGTATATCATAAGCCATACATCTCGCAATTCGACTCTAGACTATGAACAGTCGATACGTAAGTTGAATTTAGGGGTTAACTGTCTCATGTACCTACCTGTACACGAACAGCGCAGACTTGCCCCTGCGCGAGTTAGGCTAGCTCTGTAATGCGATCATGAGTCGACTATTTAATGTCTACATACGATAAGGTCATCCAAAATGGCTACCGCCCATGCGCAGTGAATGAAAAGGGCAAAATTGCCATCGCCTTTCCTAGTACATAACATAAAACGTCTGGTCGGATGGACAGGCTCATCTTGCAGACGTTAAATACCGCACTCTGATCAGTAAATTCGATGTTGAACAGCGAAGACCCAACGCAATGATACAGCACAGTCGTGCGTATTGAAAAGGTGGGTTTTCCGTGGGCCTGTCTCAATTCATTCACCAATATAATCAGCTGCTGACCGGATCTGACCAGATGCCTCCACTTTGATCCATGTAATGAAATCGTTTATCGATTTTACAATTCAGGAGGAATTGAGACAGGCCCATGTACTAGGAAAGGCGATGGCAATTTTGCCCTTTTCATTCTAAATGTCTTAGGGCATATAAATACACCAATTTCATATCTTCTCATTCATTCGTCTGCTTAGATGGCATGGTTAGACGTCTTCATTTACCTGAGAACTAATGTACAAAGTACGGATTTTGATGTTGTTTAATTAAATGCTTTCACTGCGCATGGGCGGTAGCCATTTTGGATGACATCATCGTATGTAGACATTAAATAGTCGACTCATGATTGCATTACAGAGCTAGCCTAACTCGCGCAGGGGCGAGTCTGCGCTGTTCGTGTACAGGTAGGTACATGAGACAGTTAACCCCTAAATTCAACTTACGTATCGACTGTTCATAGTCTAGAGTCGAATTGCGAGATGTATGGCTTATGATATACATTTATAACGATATTACTTTTAATTGACCCATCAGAAAAGACCTCTCGCTATATAGTGCGAATCGCATGCAATCGAGTCATAGCTAATCTGACAATCGAACAGCAAATTGAACAGTTTAAATGATACGATGTAGCTCAAACGTTTGGTGATTTGGAACACCACACGTTTTTTTCATAGCGTGGGTCATCTTCGCGGTATAAGACTGCGTGAAAAGCCTTGCCCAGGAAGCTGAAACATAAAAGTGTCGTTTTAAAGGGAAGGCTCGCACTTGTATTACAAGCGTTTAGATTTAAAAAGAAAAGGCTTGCCAGGTTATACATAAAAGTGTCGTTTTAAAAGTAAGGCTCGCGTTTGTATTATAAAAGTTTCGATTTAAAAGGAAAGGCTTGCCCGGCAAGCTGGTATACATAAAGTTTCGTTTTAAATGGTGTTTAAAACAGATCAAAACTATGCCTCATAGATACAAGATCCAGTGTCCAATATGCGATAGAAAGTATGTGCTAAATATAGTACATCATCTTAAGACTATACATAGCTCAAATGCTGACGACTGGTTGTTTAAAGCGAAACTGTTATGCTTAATCATTATATAATCATGGTCAACCAACAATTACCGGTGAACCTACGATGATAGAACGTTATACAACGAGTATAATGGCCGTAAAAACAGTGATCATGCTAGTTCAAATTCATAATGGAGCTAGGAGGGAGGAGGAGAGGGTGAGGAGTAGGGGGGGGGGGAAGGAGGATACAGTGAGGGTACAGGGAGGATACAGAGGGGATACAGTGAGAGTACATTGGGGTACAGTGATGATACAGTGAGGGTACATTGGGGCACAGTGATGATACAGTGAGGGTACAGTGGGATTAGGAGGGATGAGGAGAGGGTGAGGAGGAGGAGGGAAGGAGGATACATTGAGGGTACAGGGAGGATACAGTGGTGATACAGTGAGAGTACAGTAGGGTACAGTGAGGATACAGGGAGGGTACATTGGGGCACCGTGAGGATACAGTGAGGGTTCGGTTGGGGTACAGTGGGATACATTGAGGGTACAGGGAGGATACAGTGAGAGTACAGTGGGGTACAGTGAGGGTACATTGGGGCTCAGTGAGGGTTCAGTTGGGGTACATTGGGATTAGGAGGGAGGAGGAGAGGGTGAGGAGGAGGAGAGAAGGAGGATACATTGAGGATACAGGGAGGATACATTAGGGATACAGTGAGAGTACAGTGGGGTACAGTGAGGGTACATTGGGGTACAGTGAGGGTTCAGTTGGGGTACAGTGGGATACAGTGAGAGTACAGTGGGGTACAGTGAGGATACAGTGAGGGTATATTGGGGCACAGTGAGGGTTCAGTTGGGGTACAGTGGGATACAGTGAGGATGTAGTGAATGTACAGTCAGGAAACAATGGTCCACCATGTGGTGGTGGTGGTGGTGTTGGTGGGTGGTGGTGGTGTTGGTGGGTGGTGGTGGTGGTGGTGGGTGGTGGTGGTGGGTGGTGGTGTCTGTGGTGGTGGTGGTGGTGGTGGTTGGTGTCGGTGCTGGTGGTGTTGTCGGTGGTGGTGGTGGTAACAATGATCCAATGATCGTAAGAAGGATGGCACCCGTATGAAGGTAGACAAGCAATACTAACTGAGACAAAATGATCAGGTGTTTGATCTGCAACCAGTCCTATAGTAGGCGTGATGCATTGCAAAGACATGAACGCAATGTCCATGGCAGTGGGAAATATACCGACCAATCACAACCATTGAAGATAATGACATTTAGACACCCATTCTCTATGATGGTAACTGGACCCAGTGGATCGGGGAAAACGGAATGGACTAGAAAACTGTTACTTTCCTCGTTAGTACAACCGCCACCGGAACGAATCTTATGGTGTTTTGGACAATGGCAGCCCCTGTACGAAGACCTTCAAAAGAGAATTCGGTGTATAGAATTTATACGGGGTATCCCAGACTATCTCGATAATGCTCAGTTTATCGATCCCTCAAAAAGGAATCTAATCATTTTTGATGATCTGATGACCGAAGCAAAGTGTGACCAGAGAATTGCCGACCTTTTTACAAAAGGCAGTCACCACAGAAATATATCTATCGTGTATTTAACTCAAAACGTATTTCCTCAAGGTAGAGCTTGCAGGGATATCGCTTTAAATACGCAATATTTGGTCTTGTTTAATAATCCCATCGACAGACAACAAGTTGCGACCTTGGCAAGAAGAATTTATCCGTCCACTTGCGCCACATTTATGAGGAAATTTGAGGATGCCACGGCAAGACCTTATGGTTACCTCGTCCTAGATCTTAAATCGAGTACATCCGAACAGGACAGACTACAAACTGACATATTTGTCAATCAACAGTCTCCCGATGACGGAGATATTTCTGATGATGAAGATGCTGACAGTGTGGAGTCCCTAGATTATATACGCTCTATCAGCCCTCCGGATAAAGAAAGAGATGAAAGTTATAAACTGGATATATGGAATAGGAGGGTAAGCGATTTAAGCCCTCCAGGTAAACGAAGAAAACAAAGAGATGAGCGCTCTAAACTCGACATCTGGAACAGGAGATTTCAAAATCCGATCAGGCAGGAGAACGTAGAGCAGTTTAAAGCTAAAGTGAATGCTTATGAAGAGCGAGGTTTTAGTTCGGATAAAGCTATTCATCTCGCAGCCAATGATGATTTGCCTTCTCTCCGCAAAAAACTCAGACGAGATTACGCCCAATTTCTAATAGATTATTACGAGCTACAAGAGGATCCTGTTCAACAGCGAATACTGGAATCGGCTAAAACGTTCAAGAACCAACACGATATGAATCAGGCGGACTCTATCAGACAAGCCATCAAACTCAGAAAAGATTTATTTATGGACGTATGGCCGAATCATAATATAGAAACCGAGAAAGCCTCTGAAGACCAAGAGGACTCTACTATGTCGTGATGGAGAATGAGGAGGAGGGAGCAGGAGTGAGGAGGTTGACCAATCGGATGACTGGATAATTGACCTCTCGACCGTTCGTATGAATAGAGCGTAAGAATGACTCGAGCACGAAGGAGGAAATCGATCAAAAGAGATGGGCACTAGACTCGTTTATGATTACCAACAGCAGAAGTGGATTCCGTACGTGTCGGATCCCGACAAATGGTATCAGCATTTGCTGGATGTTAGAGATGGCTACGCGGAACGCGACAGTCAGGGTCATTATATTGTGGGTAGTGGACGGAAATACAGAGAGTTGAAAGAAATGAGACAAAAGGAAAAACCCGTAGTGAACCTGGTCACCCCAGTAGCCTAAGCTTTAGAAATGGCAAAATCGGAGCTTAAGCGAAAAGGAGAGGATAGTATAACGAACGGAGGGCGTAAGACAGCAACTTCGGACTGGAATTCATTAAGATACAAAAGGACGAACATCAAATAATTGCGCAATATGCTCCTAAGTTAGCCAGACGCCATATGCATGGCGAGGAACCCGTATTACGTTGATAGACAATCATATCCCTCCAGCCTTTAAGACCCAATTACGAAGCCGATCAGTACGTGGAAAAAGACGTGAAAGGACCGTGCTGAAAAAAAAGGGTCCACCCGGGGAACGGGATAAACCGAGTGCTGCGGCCCACTACATCATTAAAGACTGGATCTCGTTCTGAACTTCGTAAAAAAACCACCCGGAAATAAGGCAAAACAATGGAGAAGAAAACGCCGAACCCGCCCAAAAGACGTGAAAGGACCGTGCTGAAAAAAAAGGGTCCACCCGGGGAACGGGATAAACCGAGCGCTGCGACGCGCTACACCATTAAAGACTGGATCTCGTTCTGAACTGCGTAAAAAAACCACCCGGAAATCCTCAATATAGACTCCTCCAGATCAGTGTTCGTTCGATAGGCCCCTCACCCTTGTATAGAGAAGAACGACACCGCGCTCTAGGACGTGACGCTACCTTCTCGTGGTCAAGGGCGTTGACTCACCCTCCGAGGTGTAACCGAACGCGTCACAGGGGCCGCCATCTTGGATCTGACTTCGTGGGGGCCGCCATCTTGGATCTGACGTCGTGGGGGCCGCCATCTTGGATCTGACGTCGTGACGTCATTGACCCTAAAGTGCCACACATACTACTTATATATTTTGACGCTAGAGGGCGCGCTTTCATTTATAATTTATAGAATATCTCTCTTTCGGAACTCATCGATTAATTTCGGAAAAAACGCTGTCAGGATTAATTTTGACTGGATGGTTAATCCCAAAATGTGGTACTTGATTGTATCGATGCCTGATCTTAGCCCTCTTTCTTACTGTTTGCTTATTTTTAAATAGATATATCGAAAAAATCAAAAGCTGTTGGCTTCAGTTTTTGTCCTCTTGTAAAACGTTTGTTATAGGATGCAAGATAAATTTCTTGCTTTACATCCCTGTAGAATTTAAACCTTAACAAACAACAAATAGTAACGAAAACATTACACAGATGAAAATGTCTTAAGTTTAAAGGGAAGCAACCGGGTGGAAATACAAGAGTTAAAATTTTGAGAAAAGATTAGATATTAGCCCATTATACCAACTTAAGCACAATATCTCATTATGTACAAGGTCTACACTGATGTATGTGGTATAAAATAGCTATTCGACGTTTGTCCACCTGTATGTAAGACAATTCACTCGCTAAAGTTTGTAGATTATCTCCAAATACAGGCGGGCACGATTACGTATATTTATGATTCCAGTAGCACGTCTGTGCCATACACACTTATTTCTAATATAACGTAACCATTTGACGTCCTTCGAAATTTGAATATCTAGATATGTTTTTTTATTCATTTTCATTTTCTTATAATTGACTTTTTTATCCTTGGGTCGCGAGTTTGACCCCAGCCCAGTCTCATCTTATTGGGGAGATGGATCATGATGAAAGCTCTCTGGCCAGTCTCCTCTATTCTGCTGAGTCAAGATTGGCGTTTATTATGTGCACGAAGTACTGGTTAACTGCTTTGTCAAGCTTGCCCAATAAAAAGTGTGGTGTACATGTTTTGCGTCTCTAAAAGCTGTCCTTTTGGTTAGAAACGTGTTTAAAACATTTATATACAGAGACTAGCGAATAGACTTGACATTCACTTGTTGCAAACTACGATATGATACTTTCAAATAAGGGAATAACAACGGCGCTGATCTGCTAGAAACAAAATTACAATCTTCTAGCTAGCCTCTGTAACTGAGCAGGCTTGTTTGTGCATGCCTCCTCGCGTGAAAACCTGTGTTCAGGTTAGAGACAAAGTTAAGCACAAACCAGCTTGCTTAGCTACAGAGAATAGTTAGAAAATTGAAATTTCGGTTATTGTAAGCTAACATATTATACTGTCTAAAATATATGGTACATTCTAATAAGAGAATAACAAAGGGGCGGATCACCTTACGGGATGCACAGGCTAATCTTCACCTTTGTCGTGTGCGCAGTCCAACGACAGGGTTTTCTCGCGTTTAGATTCGGTACGTGTAAGTGATTGGTCATGGTGCGAAGGTTCGATGTTGTTAGCCACACACTTTTATGCTGAGGTTATAATCCTGTAAGATTGTTATGAATTCCGTCTAAACTTTGTAGGAGATATATATAGCCCAGACACAGTAGCGAATCGAGCAAACCTGAAGTTCGCAAAACGTATTCTACAGAACATGTTTTTTTTCTCCATTAAACATATTTTAATGGCCATAATCCAATTGAATACATGCGCGGATACAGAGAGGACAGCAGGGGGTCCCTACCCCGTCCCCTGGAATATCACTAAGCTATAGGATTCATAAGCAATACTGGTCTGGAACCCCCGGGAAATCACAAAGCATTCAATGTTGGACAATGATCAACCCGCCTGCAAAAGGCTATAGCGCCATTTAAATGGTGTTTCGCTGGCGGGACGATGATGGCCCACTTAAAATGGTATTTGGATCCTCTCTCCCCTCATCAACTGAAAAAAGTTGCCAGAGTTGGAGCCGTTTGACCCCCTTTCTGGATGCGCGCATGGAGGAGGTACCCACAACATATTTAGAAGACGGCTTGTATGCCATATGATTTTTCTTTAAACAATAAAGCCATATCTTCCTACATGTATAAATAGGAAACATCTTCGTCACAAAATGCTCTTAGCATTTAATTACATCCCGATACCAGGGTCTTTTTTCATGAAATTTCGAACTTAGCACAATAGCGAGCGAAGAAGGCTCAGACCAGCCTGTGCACATGTGGAATCTCGATAGAGCCTTCTCACCGGACGGACGCCGATGAAAGCTCAGAATTTTGGCATCTAGACAAACTAAAAATTTAGATGGTTCATCCCTTAGATGAAGATTGCCATATACTATGTACAGTTATGACAATATTGACAACTTGAGGAAAAAAGTCTCGCATACGCTGACCAAGATTTTTTTCAGAGGGGCCTAACTCTGACAATATCTTTTATAGTTGATTAGAAGAGAGAGGATCCGAATACCATTAAAAGAGGGTCATCATTGGCCCGCCAGCGAAACGCCATTTACATTGCGAGCAAAACGCCATTTAAATGATGACAAAACATCAATAATGCTGGCTTGGAAGTTTTGTGATATCCAGGGGTAACCAGTATTGCTTTGGAGCCCTATAACTGTCTGATTTTGCAGAGGGTTCAGACCCCTGTCCCCTACCCCATATACCCCCTCTGGATCCGCGCTTGCCTCGAACTACCGAGAATTGACTTGTGTCTGGAGCCTAATGAACCAGCACATGAGATTTTGGATGGTCTGAATGGGGTACCTCTAAAATCGCTAATAAGTAAAATTTAGGCCCACTAATCGCTATTCAGTAAAATTTAGGCCCCAAAATTCAGCAATCAGTAAAATTGAGGACCAAAATCGCTTATCAGTAAAAAAAATTACCCCAAGATCAGTAATCAGTAAAATTATATTTTACCTTTAAGTTAACTAACAGTATAGACCTTGATGAAATGCCACATAATGTGGCATTTCATCTGGGTCTTCACTATTTGTAAAAGTATCCATTCAGGAGTTTCTCGTATACAAGGGTTAAATGTATTGCCGAATTATTAAATGTACGACCATGTACGTGTATGTTTGAACGGTAGTTTGATTTCATAATAAATTATTTATTTCAGCACCAACGGCGAACTAAGCCACTAACTGACAAAGCAATCAAACGCTTCAGGGTTTAGTGATCTGTGAAACAGTCTGGTTAGTTTTCACTCTGTAGATCAGTCTGGATCTGTATTCATTCATTCACTTTTTTAATTACTCTCAGGTTACATCTACATATAACAACATGAGGAGGAAATACAATACAAATGGATGTCATTTTAAATGATTTCGTGGCAGCGAAATGATTCAAAGAGAATCGATTTTCCAATAGTAAATAGAGGGCAACAACTTTTAAGAAGCTAGTATATTTACAAAAGAGTTGTTTTCGTTGCTTATATGCTTACAGTCCGAAACCCCAAAGCGTCAGAAAAAAATAATCTGGAAAAGACCCCCGCCTGTACGTCTGTCGCAAATATTTGCTAACATTATTGGCATATATCTACAAACGATGCGGAGCCAGATCAGACTGACCCTAAGGGAGCAGCCCAACACGGGCCCACGACGTTCGACCGAAATGGCAATGACAACACAGCAGACGCAAAAGTCAGACGACTTAATTGTGTCCGACGCCCCAAGGGTTAAGGGTTTCATACGGTATCGAATTGAGACCAGATAGACATATCCGCCGCTAGCAACAGGTTAATCCGTTCTCAATTGATTTGGGAAAATTTACATAACAATACCTGGTGTTGTAAAAAGTTGCAGATCTCGTGCAATAAGCTACTTAACCTTGGCCTAATTCTACTTTCATTCATCACTTTGTAGTGTGAGGACAAGTTTGGACATGTGCAGTAGTTTTTTAGATAATAATTCTTGTAAAAAATGGTAAGTATTGTACGTTTAGTAAATCAACATTCTTTGAATCATTTCGCACCAGTCATCAACTTTTGCATTAGGTCATTTTTCAAGATCCTTTTCCGTATTCTGGAATTTACCAGATTATCAAACAGTTTGGATCCAGATCAGGCCCGACATTTTGCTGAGTTTGATCTGGGTCCGAGCTGTTTGTAACAAGCATCAACAGGACAAACTAGCTGGCAATGGGTTGAAGTGTTCCCATTCCCATAAATTGCGTTCTGAATAAAATATAGTCGTAGCGATGCCCCAAAATTCTCAATTGAGGTATTTCTGATATATTTCAGGTTCCTCGCTCTCCTTCCTGTGGTGTATATATTTCTCAGCTTATTCGGTTTGCTAGAGTGTGTTCTTATGTTGAGGACTTCAACAACAGATACTTATATTTAACTGCGAAGTTATTAAAACAAGTTTATAGATATCATAAAATTCGAAAAGCATTTTCTAAATTCTACCACAGACACTCAGAGTTAATTGTTAAATACAACATTTGGTTAAAAACTCTTCTGCAACAAGGCATATCAGAACCTATATTTTATGGTGATTTAGTTTGATTAGAGTGTTTCTCCATGATGACACATTGCATTAGTTAGATGGCCTCCATGCGAGCTGAACATTTCTTGTACTTCAACAACAGCAGAATCTAGGGCGAAGATTTGGTACCAGTAAAATGCATTTGAGCCCCCAGGTGGCTTAGGCTGCTGTCCATTCTAAGTCGGTGATTCTGTTGTTGTTGACTTTTGTTTATTGTTATTCCCATTGTGGGAGTCTGTAATTGTTCTATGTTGTGTTGTACGTTACTTTATGTCCATTCTAGTATTGCAATCATCTTGGTGGGGAAAAGATAGTGGTTGCTTTGCTTAATTTGTCTTCCTGGTGTCTCGTGATGGTTGAGTTGCTCTTCCTCGCAGTGCCACAGGATTGTCTGTGGTTTGTGATTGTGGTATTTTCTGATCATACTCACTTACTATTTATGGACATGGGCTCCATGCATATTATACAAATTATAAAACTAATGCAATTTGGTCGTTACTTTATGTCCATTCTAGTATTGCAATCATCTTGGTGGGGAAAAGATAGTGTTTGTTTTGGAATTTGTCTTCCTGGTGTCTCGTGATGGTTGGGTTGCTCTTCCTCGCAGTGCCACAGGATTGTCTGTGGTTTGTGATTGTGGTATTTTCTGATCATACTCACTTACTATTTATGGACATGGGCTCCATGCATATTATACAAATTATAAAACTAATGCAATTTGGTCGTTACTTTATGTCCATTCTAGTATTGCAATCATCTTGGTGGGGAAAAGATAGTGTTTGTTTTGGAATTTGTCTTCCTGGTGTCTCGTGATGGTTGGGTTGCTCTTCCTCGCAGTGCCACAGGATTGTCTGTGGTTTGTGATTGTGGTATTTTCTGATCATACTCACTTACTATTTATGGACATGGGCTCCATGCATATTATACAAATTATAAAACTAATGCAATTTGGTCGTGATAAATGATCTTGGTCCGTAAAATTAAATGGTCAAGGCAATGTAGTAAGCCCATCAATCACGTGGCTTTGTATTGTTGGAGTCACACAGGATATTCTCATCAGAACCACCTGGTAAAGGCTATTCTGATCAATATCAAATGTATACTCTGAATAGTAGTTTTGAAATGCACACACAAGAGACAACGCCAGGACAATACTCATCTCGTTTATGTGTCAAATGAGAAAAAGAGGTTTTCTTGGTAATGACGATTATCAATTTAAGTTGCCTAACGGGCATGCTGAGCAAAATTGTCTCATTGAGACAGTTCTAATCAGCATCACCGGTATTTCTGGTTAAAGTATTTTAATTGTTTTCATGATAATTTGCACAAAACGCATAGGTTTTCTTGTTTTAGTTTTCTTGGTAGTGACGGTTATCTATTCAGTTGCATACCGGGCATGCTAATCAGAATTGTCTCATTGAGACATTTCTTATTAGTGGAGCGGGATACTGAGAAAATACTTCACTTGATGATACAAGCATGAAATTTTAACTATATCTTCATTACATCTCACGCATTTAAAAACGATTCCTGGCCACTTCAAATTCAGCCATTTTCAAGATGGCCACCAAAAAACAAATTGGCCGACATTGCGTTGGGGAGTATATGTGGTAAATTGGTCATATCTCAGTTTCTAGTCATCGTAGAGCATCAAAATTGGTATCAAATTAAAAATACAGCATTGTCCGTTAGTATAAAGTTCGAATATGCAAATTAACTGATTTGCATATTTATGAATATTAACAAGTTCTAATTGTATGGCCGAAAATTCGGTAAAATACATTTAAGTTAAACATATCTTAACCTCTGGTCAATGTAAATTGTCAAAAGTGATATATACCTAAAGCATAGACTTAGCCATGCTATAAAACACCATAATTGCACTGCAGCTCATTAGCATATTCATGAATATTCATTTACAAAAACTTTATAAATCTTCAAATATCAGTTTTGTAGTATGCACATGTTGTAAATTATTCATTTCTAAGCTTCAATTCTACATAAGACCATACACAATTAAAGCTCCATCGTTACATTTTCTACCAAGGCTCCAATATGCAAAAGCTAACTAAATATTCATGAATATTAAGTACCATATTTTTTGCTAAAAAATCTAAAAATTGAAAAGAAAATGAATCCCTTCTCAGTTTGTGGTGAACTTTCACTGAATACATTCTTTCGAATTAAAAGTCTGGTCCACTCTTAGGTCTATGTACCATTATTTATGCAAATTAGCTTATCGATATCATGCGATTAGTGCTGCTTATTTTAAGCATACTCTACTGGCATTGCCAAATATTTTTGCTTAAATTATACCTGGAAATAATCAAAGCATAATCGCCAACAATTAAAACATCTACATGTAACTACCTATCTTCTTGACAGTTGCATGAACTCCGACTAAGTGCCTGATGGATAGCTTTTGCAGTTTCTCATACAATTAGACTGTGGTCCACATCTGAACTAAGGGTGAGGTTGGCACCGTGAAACCGGTTTAAGCCCTCCAGTAAAATATTTTTACTGACCGTTCCAAGACAGCCTTCTTTTTCGGATCATTTGTGTTATTTATGTCATGTGTTTGCCAAGCTTTTGTGTCCGTTGATTGCTGCCTTGTGGTCACTTGCTGGGAAAGGGCTGACCTATTGGCTCTCGTTTGTGATGTTAAATTGTATTTTGTCACTTTCCCATGTGGTATCCTGGGTCAGGTTTGGCATTTGGTTGTATTGATTGCTGATCTTAGCTGCCTTTCTTACTTTTTTATCTATCACAGTTTTTATATTTCTTACAACATTTGGCTATAGCAGACAACTCCGTCCATTTATGAATCCAAACATTGTTCTGCTTTGACCATCCCCAATTCGATAGAGATGGTAATTCCTGTTTAGTAACAGTCGATTGTTTCCATAACAAGTCCTGCCTGGAAAACTGCTACATTACCTTGCTTTTTAGAGCAGCTTGTGTTGGTGGATAGCATCGTGAGCGTTTTGCTTTCGAGCAAATAATAAATCAAAGCGCTACATCCATCTTGCAAGTCGTGCTTGACTAATCGTACATAAAACAACAATTTTTTCTTATATTTCCATTTCCAACTGTGATATTGTGTCTGCAGTAATACTGAGGCATGGAAATTTTATGTGGTTCCATGCCTACCATGCTGATTTCTTGCCATAGCCAACGGATGCAGAAACCGTATCTCACCCAATAATTTAACCCATGCAAAACAGCAATGGCCTTGCACGAGGACTAAGTGATTTATCTGTGCGTTGGTTGGAGCATTTTTACTGACGTTCAAAGGAAATGTTTCTTTTGTTATTTATGTTTTGTGTCCTTCATGCTGTCTTGTCTGTCCATTGCAGCCTTGTGGCCACCTGCGGGGAAAGGGCTGGCCTCTTGGCATTCTTATATGTGATGTTTTCTTGTGTTATGGTCACTTTCCCATGTGTTGTCCTGGGTCAGGTTTGGTACTTGATTGTATCGATTCCTGATTTTACTTTCTTCTTAATTACATATATCATGAGTGGGCATCCATCAAAAATTGTTTATTTATGCTATCCACAAAGCGTAGATATTCAAATCAGCATACCTGCTATGTCTAGTACAACGACATAGGTATCGGAATTAACAATCATAAGAGTTTGGCTTCCTGTCAAAGAAGCATGCATTATGCGGACAAACATATGAGTGTCAGCTTCCTCTGATTGCATAAGGCTAACATATCCTCATTGTAAACTTCAAACAATCCATTTTCCTTTTGTAACTATTATATGTGCGTTGGTTTGAGCCAGTATACTTTCAACTGCTAGAATCCTAAATATTTTAGCCTTTGCTGTCATCACATCTAAGGAAGTTGTTCCATGATTTGAGAGGTCTGATGTAACTAGCTGTTCCTCTTTTCTGCCATGTCTCACTTTTCACATTTTCTTGGTGATATATACCAAATACAACATAATATCTGGAGTATTTTCAAGCATAATACTCAGTATGAGGTACAATCACCTCAGTGGCATATCAATCAGGCATTTTGCTGCTCTGGACTTGTTTGCTAAATCATACATTGATCATGGTTGTGTCATCCATTATCACAGTATCTGCATTTTATTGTTCATATTCTGTTTTTGTACCTTGCTCAAGAATGTCATGCAGCTGTGACTTTACTGCTGAGTGAAGAATGTCTTTTTGTGATAAGGATGGGGGACAGTTTTGATTTTCATGTTGGAAAAGGGTGGCAAGTCACCTTTTTGGCTTTGACATGAGATAAATAATATCGAAAATTGTCGTCGGTCATCCTTTAAACAGCTGTCAGGCTAATCTTTAGCTGACGATTGGTTGGATTTAACTTGTAGCCTAAAAAGGGGAAACATATTCTTTTTCACTTGCTCCTTACACAAAGAAGGTGTCTGAGTATCTGCTTTACCTTTACAAATTCATATTGCTCCTTACCAATGGGAGCTACCTGCTTCATGGTTTCCTGGTCATGCCCACTTACTTTTTTAATACAACTGTCTGCTACTTATATTGTATAAAGTGCGTACTTTGAAGGGATTCAGTTAACTGCTAGAAACTCAAATATAAACATATCCCCACCTCTACCAAATATTATTAATACAGCTTCTTCTCTAGAACAATCATACACTGGAATGCCCTTCCAACCAGCACTGTCTTGCTTCCTACCGTGGTCCAGTTTACTGTTTAGCCACCAGGTGCATGCATCCCCCTAAATCTCCATATTCTGTTTTTATCTTTTAACTAAACTAGCTCTTTTTGCACTGTGCAATCTCGTCGGACCCACTAAGCTAACCCCATTTATAAAACTTGGTAACCAAAATACCCTTCTGAAGTCCTCTGAATAGGTTAGGCAGTATTAGAGGAACGAGAGAGAGAAAAGCTTTATATTTATCTTCAGTTAGACCAATAGTACCTCTGTAAGCTTTTATGACTGCAATATTTTGATTGTGGGGTTTGTTTATGGCAATCATAGAGAATGCTTTATCAATTTTACGAAAGGCAAAATGATCTCTGTGTATTCATCAGAATGTATTTGTTCCAGGGTTAGCTTGACGCGATGATTGACTGGAAGCCATCAAGCTTAATAAATATGATCTTAGGGCAAACATAGGGATGACTTCTGAAATTCTCTATCCACCTAAAGTAAGTGAATATGACTAGGAAATGCCACAATCACAGACCACGTACCAACTTATGGCATCATAAGGAACAGACACAGAACTCTGACAACCACAAGACAGCAAGAGCACAATACAAGTAAATAGCCAGATCTCTCTTCCTCATCCAGATTACTGCAAAACTAGAAAGGATGCTAAGTACTACATTACAAAACAAAAACACAAAATCTCCACAAACAAACGGAGCAAATTGGACAAACAACAACAGACCCACCACCTAAAGGGGACAACAGCTGAAGTAAAGCCCCTGGGGTATAAAAATACAATTTTGGGCCTAATCTACGCCATAGAAAATCATTTTTAGTTAACAAGCTATGTCTTTAACATAACCAACAATCTTCTCATGGAAATAAAAGCACAGTGTCAAAAACTGCTTAAAACAGAAAAAGCAACAGTCAAAATTGGTATTTGAATATAAAATAAGTGTATATGAATATTCATAGTATATTAATGCTGATGTGCATACATTGATAAGTATAGTTTGGCAGCAACGTTTAAGACTTTATATGTATCACTTTTGACAATTTGCATTAGCCACAGAATGTGATATTAATCATGATGAATTTGTAAGATTTTTGATACTGATTTTTGGACAAAAAGGAACAACTCATTAATTTGCATAATATGTTAATCAGTTTATTTGTATATTTAAACTTTATACCATAGGGCAATGATTTAGCTTTAATTTGATACCAAGTTTGTTGTTCTATGATAAACGGAAACTGAGATATGATCAATTTACTACACACATCCTCGTGAAAATTGTCGGCCATTTTGTTTTTTGGCGGCCATCTTGAAATTGGCCGAATTTGAAGTGGCCAGGAATCGTTTTTGAATATGTGTCATGTAAAGAACATATGGTGTAAATTTCATGCTTGTATCATCAAATGAAGTATTTCCCTAAATTTGCTCACTAAGCAGCTCCACTATATCAGCATCACAGGTATATCTGGTTTATGTCTTTAACTGTTTGCATGATAATTTGCACAAAATGCATAGATTTTTTACTTTAGTTTTCTTGGCAGTGACGATTATCTATTTCAGTTGCTTACCGGGCATGCTGATCAGAAATTTCTCGTTGAGACAGTTCTAATCAGCATCACATGTATTTCTGGTTAAAGTCTTTAACTGTTTTCATGATAATTTGCACAAAAGTGTGTGAATTTTTTACTTTAGTTTTCTTGGTAGTGACAGTTATTCAGTTGCCTACCAGGCATACTGATCAGAATTGTGTCAACAAAGTCTGATCAGTTTTCGCTGTGTGCTCAACGGTACATGTATCTCTGTCTATAAAGTTTAGAACTCATGGTTCAATGCAGGCACCATGCACTTTGATCTCACATGATGAGTATTCAGACTGACAGAGTGCTTTGTTTTGATGGTGCTCATTATTAAGTTTCAGCTTTTTAAATTTGTCTGAAGATCATTTACATCTCGGTTGAAATCAGGAGGATGCACGTTTGAGTCTCTACTAACATTAGTTTATAGTGATCATTTTTCCATAGTAGGGCAGTTGGTAGTCACTAACATAATGGGTCTGTAAGTGTAATGATCGAAACATAGAATCCGTTTACAAATGCTTCATATAGATTCCTTTGGGTTCATGTACACTGTGTATAGTAGATATAGGGACTTTGGGATAAGTAGAGATGACACGTAGCAGTAGAATATTTATTATTCGTCAAAACAAACATAAATTATGTAATTTTTTACAAACTCTAAAAAGCTATGGATCTCATAAAGATGCAAATTTAAAACCCTTCGTATACGGAATATCCCTAAAAAGATACTTGTAGAAACAATAAAGACCTTGATGAAATGCCATATAGTGCGGCATTTCATCTGAGTCTTTACTGTTTGTATAGGTAAAAAATATTCAGAAAAAAGAATACACTTTTTTTTTTTCAAAAGAATAGCCCAACATCCCTAGACATATACAATGGACTATCCAAAAAGTATTTTATCAAAAAAGGAAGGAAGAATCCATTAGCATACAAAGGGTTAAAACTATTTGATGTTACAAAGACAATACAGAACATAGAATTGCAAGAGCTCAGCTGTACAGGTAGTTCTGGCGTTTCCATAAAAAGTGCTGAGTTCAATTGAACTCATAAGAGAAGGTACGGACGGCACAAATGTACATGTATTTAGTTGGACACATAAAGAAGGGCTAATTTGGCGCCATATGGAGCACAAAACTGAAAGTTGTTTTTCACCAATTGCTTCTGATTGATAATAAAAGGATAACCCAAGTGTGAAAGTATGGCATTTTTTCAACTTATACCGTTGTTTTAGTAACCGAAAAGGCAGCCAAAATAGACATTAAATAGAGAAATAGAAGTGAGTATGAAGTAAAAATTGCTATTTTGGACCAAATTTAAGGCTTTGTGAGACCAATTTTATAGGAATTAGATATCAACACAACTAAATACACATGTTTTCAATAATTTGTTGTGTGTCGTGATAATTCTTATTATCTGTTAAAATTTATCTTTGATATTTGTTTTGTTCTCTATCTTAACTTATCTGTCAAATGTCTCAAATATGTTCCAAATGGTCATTTTTTTAATTTTCGGTTTATTTGCGGCCATTTTTGTTACCATAGTAACGGTAAAAGTCAAATCAGTACCAGATTAACAATTGGCCTATTGTTCTGATAAACTAATAAGAAGAATTTGGTGAAACACACTTTTTATTTTCGGGCCTCATAAGGGGTCCAAAATAGCCCCTTAATGCACGCAGCTCTTTAGGTCAAAACTGTACATTGACTTCCGCTCCGCCCTGTACTTAGTATGAACGAAGGCCTATGTATTGCTGGCTTCATTAACCCATTAAAGCTGAATGGAATTTCCCAATCTTACAATTGGACCAGTCCATTTTTTGTTTTAAGGGTTGCTGTTGCTATTTTTCATTTTTGTCTAAATTCTAATAGAAAATTCCATTAGCAAATAGTGGAGACTGATCAGACGCCGTAAAACGTGGCGTCTGATCGTGGTCTACACTGCTTGCCAGTGTCCCAAGAATGACACAATGATAAAATGAATTAGCCTGTATAGCTATAGAACGTGTCTGCTGGGGCTTAATACGTACTTTGTCTTTAAAATGTCTCAGGACATGTTTAAGAGAAAACTCGTGTTTCATCAAACTCTTGAGATTTAAGAAGTTCTCACTTTTTGTCCTTTACGTAGGACAAATAAATCGCTGTCCCAGCCGATACTGTTGTCCTTTAGTGTATATACATGTACTAACGATGGCTGCTTCTTTTCAACTGATATTGGAGGCTGATCAGAGACCTTTGTTATTCGCTTATTGGAAAATATTATATCAAGACTTGCTACTTGCGAAACTTCAATTTTCTAGCTAATCCTTGTAGCTAAGGAGACTGGGATGACTCTCAATTTTTCATAAACCCGGAAGACAGGTTTTGTCGCGCCAAGGCTCATATTATCAAGTCTCCAGCATAAGGTACAACTTGGCATTTGTTTACAGCAAAGATTCAAAGCAGTCTATATATGAGCCGTGACACGTGATTTCCAACAATGTGGCATTTTTACAAGTGTAGACTCAGACGAGCCTGTGCAGCCCCCTTTAAAGCTTAGAATTTCCAAATGTTGTTTGACTAGAAGCTTAACAGTCATAGAATATTCAAGTGAGTAGCAATGGCTCTGATCAGACTGTGTGTATGCGCAGGCTGGTCTGAGCCTTTGCTGGTCACACATACCACAATGTTGGAAATCTCATGTTGCCGCTCATTATGTGCACAATCTGACCAATCTTAGTTTTCTGCCTTAGGAAACATTGGTACTTTCGTTACTCGTAGAGTCCCATCGAAGACTCTGATCAGACTGTGAGGATGCGCAGGGTGATCCGAGTCGTTCTTGGGTGTACAGGTCAACTAGTATATTTTGCTGGACAATTGCTAAATTATCAAACTTTGTCCATTCTAGTATTGCAATCATCTTGATGAGGAAGAGAGAGCTGCTTGCTTGCTTAATTTGTCTTCCTGATGTCTCATGATGGTTAAGTGGCTCTTCCTGGCGGTGCCATGGGGTTGTCTGCGGTTTGTGATTGCTGTATTTCCTGATCATACTGACTTACTATTTTTGGTGGGAAATTCCATTCTTCTAAAAAAGGTAAAATTTTGCTAAGTGAGTAATAAAGATGCAATCATCAGACCTCCAAATAAGAGTGCGTAATCAAAAATGAGTTTTCTTATTTCTCAATCAAAACATATGTAGTGGGTAGTGAAAAGAATCGTCTCATTGAGACAGTTCTTTTGAGCACCCGTAAGAAATTTTAAAATTAATATATATGACAATATTTACAATTTTAAGATGAAAATGTTTGCCTGTCTGGACCTATGATTCAGAACCAAACCTATTCAAACTGTGTTCAAACTAAATCTATATGACTACAACATACATTACACAACTATGGATGACACATAAACAGATTCAAGAAACCAGTTTATAAAATTCTTGGATATACATAATATACAGAATAAAATTGCTATGGGTAAGTTCACAAGATTTTAGTACATATCTCAAATGTTCTAAGTGCCCACATTCAATGTAAAGCCATAATCTTATAAAAAATCATTACATAAAAATCATTTCCACAATTTTCTAACGTTGATTGATATGCATGTTTTAACTTTGCCAAGGCGCTTAAATCTATGAAACCTGTCACATAACAACACTAACAAACACTTTAAGGGCTAGTCCGTGAGAAAATGTTCAGACTATTACACATTTCTTTAACCCATTTAGCTGAATGGAATTTCCCACTCTTTTCAATTGGGCAAGGCCAATTCGGTTTTAAGGATTGTTGGTTGGTATTTTTCATTTTTATTCTAATTTTGATAGAATGTTCTTAATGCAAACAGTGGAGAACCTGATCACATGTCGCATATTGCGGCGTCTGATCTGGTTCTCTACTGTTTGCCAATGTTTCACAAAAAGGGCGCTATGCTTATATTGGCTAAACATACATACACGGCTTTAAAATTTTCGTCTCCATTTTATCATCTAGTTAAATGTACAGTAAAACCTGTCGTAAGCGGCCAATCAAAAATAGATAAAACAAAGATATCAATGGAAAATGGTAATTTAATTAAAAGTATTGCAGAATGTTCCCCTTGGAGCATTCTGCATTACTTTTGACCTGCATTAAGCGATAATCAGTATTGAAAACCAGTTGTTGGTGCTCCTTTTGAGTGGCCGCATAAGACAGGTTTTATTGTATGTACTTATATAAGTGTGTCATATTTAAGTACTAGTGTCTCATGTGTAATCATTTTCTGAAAATATGGTTTTTCGAAAAGTAATGTTATTTATCATGCCAGGTACTATAGTGCAATCATTAACAAGTGTGATATCTTACCCAGGGGTCATGGGTTTGATCCCAGCCCAGCCCCATACTTTCGTGGAGAATGAAACTCAGATGAGTTAAGCAAGAAAAAAGTTTTTCCTGGGGAACTGGTCTTTAGAGTTTGTGACCTGCCTGCTCAGCTGCAGAGACAAGTTAAATAACTGAAATTTTCCATGTTGTCCTGGGTAAGAATAACAGAGGTACTGATCAGACTTTGCAAATGACCAGGCTTGTGAGAACCTTTGTTGTTAGTTTGCAACATAATCAGATTTCCTCATCACTAAGTCTGTATTCTTGTATGACCATAAGCCATTAACCCTTTATGGACTTTATTACAGGTATGAGAGATCACAGCGTATAGCTTCAAAAAAAATTTTCTTTCTCTGAAGATCATTTGAGCCGTGATGTGATTTCCAACAATGTGACATTTAGACATGTGTAGACTCAGACGAGCATGTGCAGTCCACTTTAAAGCTTAGAAACTCCTAATGGTGTTCAGTCAGTAGCTTAACATCCAAACGAATAGCAAAGGCTCTGATCAGACTGCAACTATGATCTCACACATACCACATTTTTGGAAATCTCATCTCATGGCTCATTTTATGTAAGCAAACAGTTTAGACCCTGATGATATGACACATTATACATGTCATCTTGGACTTCAATGATTGCCAAAGCATACATGTATGAGTAGCTAGCTATATAGTATATCGAGTTTGTGAGAAGATACAAACGTATATATATACATGTGAGCCTCGACATGTGATTTCCAACAATGTGACATTTGACAACTGTAGACTCAAACGAGCCCTTGCAGCCTCTTTTAAAACTTAGAACCTTAAAATGACGTTCTGTCACTAGCTTAACACTCATAGAATATTCAAGCAACATGCAAAGGCTCTGATCAGACTGCGCATATGCACAGGCTGATCTGAGGCTTTGCTGGTCGTATATTCCACATTGTTGGACATCTCATGTCTTGGCTCATATATGAAGTAAAAATATCTCTACATTTACCTATTGTAATCACAAGAGTTTTAAATAGGGAATTTACAATTAAATATAATTAAATAAGGAATTTACAATTAAATATAATTAAATAAGGAATTAACAATCAAAAAGGCAATTTGAAATTTACAAGGCCATAAGTTAATTTTTCTGAAAAACAACTTTTAGCTAAATTCAAACCTTTAATGAATAAGAAGGGTTACATGTAAAAACAGAGTGATTAAAACTATTCAAATTTTTATACCAAGTAAGTTTTACTAGTTTGTTTTTATTCTTTACATCCCAGTCGGCAATTTTACAGTCATGTCGGGACGGGGCTCCTGAACTGAACTAGTACTAGGCAGACAATAGAGTGTTGCTCAAGGTGACATATACTCTGAAATTATCAACAGTACAACCTGTCTTAAGCAGACAAACAAAAAAGACAAAGTATCTTAATGACAAATGGAGTTCGAAAGTATTGCAGAATGCTCCAAAGGGGCATTCTGCAATACGTTTGACCTACTTTAACCAATTATCGGTTCTGAAAACCAATATTCGGTCTTCTTTTTGAGTGGCCGGTTAAGATAGGTTTTACTGTATTCAATATTCAATTGTACATTCCAAATTTTAAGTCTTGTATCAGTATCATTACTTTCCTCTAATCATTAAAAATCAATCTCTTATAAACAAAAATTTTACCACATTTAAATGCTTCTAGATAAGAGTGTATTATTTAACTTTCATCTTCCTATTTCTTCAACAAAACATATGTTATCGGTGCTCAAAAGAACCGGCTCCATGAGATAGTTCTTTCGAGCACCTACAAATACATACATGTATTTAAAATTCGAGTTTCTGCTCAAAAACTTTGCGTATCTTTACCTAAGTATTTACACTAAATGAGCGCGACCTAAGATTTCCAACAACGTGGTATGAAAACCAGCAAAGCCTCATATCAGACTGCGCATATGCGCAGTCTGATCAGAGCCTTTGCTAGTCGCTTCAGTAGTCTATGAGTGGTAAGCTACTTACTGAACATCACTTAAAGTGTCTAAGCTTAAAAGGCTGCACGGGTATTAGACAAAATGTCACATTGTTGGAAACCACATGGCAAGGCTCATTTATTGTGACAGAAAGCACATATTGATACATCAGTTGTTTCATTTATTTGATCTTTACGTCCCAATCAACATTTGTTCAGTGATGTCGGGACGGGTCTTCCTGGGTGCAACCAGTACTAAGCAGGGACACGTGTGTGACTGGATCAAGGACACAACGCAGTGCCACAAATGAGGCTCCAACCTGCAACCTTTCAATTTTGAGTAATGAGCCACTGCTCTTCTGATACATCATTGTACAAATAAGAGGACCTGAAAGTGCTGAAGCGCTTACCTGATCTCCGCTCACCTGATCTTCCTAAGTGTTATGTTCGTGTTTGCCTATCATATTAACAAAACACATTATTATAATAGTAACTTGATCTGGCGTACGTCGAGTGGATGGGGTCATGTATGTACCATCGCATCACCCGAGACGCAAAGCGTCGTGGGTTATCCAATTGTATGACCTCAACCACTCGACGTGATACAGAACGCCAGATTAAGTTACTTCTATAATACAAGTAGCCCAATGTGCAACGATCGCTCACCTGGGAGCCAGCATTATGTTTGGAGACACCATAATTTAAGATGCTCAAAGGCAGATAACTCCGAACTTGAAACATTGTCCAGGAAATAATTCAAAAACATAAGATATTATGCCAGTTCTAGTTATCTGCAAGTATTAAAAAGATCTGAATAAAATATGCAGAGGTAACCTGGTGAAAAAGTAGTTTTCAGATGCTCAAGGGCAACTAACTCCGTAGTCAGTTATGGGATCTGACCTAAATATAAACTCATCCCTGTTTTTATGTATGTCTTGGTACAAGGTAACCTACAAGGATGAAGAAAATCAAATGAAAAATGAAGGTGTTAGAGTGATCACAACATTATACAGCTATATTGTGGACGCTTAAGGGCAGCTAACTCTATAGCTGGTGGGATGGGTGTGGCCGAAAATCAAACTCATTCAAACTTTTATGGAAGTCCTTGTTACCTGCAAGAAAGAAGTTACTGTACATCCATTCAAATATGAAGGTGCTAGAGTGGTCACAACAGATCTCCCATTGTAAGTATATGCATATTTTTTTCTGATGCTCAAGGGAAGTTAACTCAACAGTCTAAGGTTGGTTCTGCTTTAAATTAAATTCACCCAAGCGTTTATGGTTGTCCTTGTTACCTGCAAGAATAAGAAGGTCAAATCAAAAATGAAGGCTCCAGAGTGGTCACAACATTATTAATTAGTTTTTAAGATGCTCAAGGGCAGCTAACTCCATAATTGGTGATGGGATCTTGACGGAATTCAAACTCATCCATGTTTTTTATAGTTGTCCTTCTTATCTGCTAGAATGAATATGATCTTTTTTAAAATGTAAGCACTAGAGAGGTCACAACATTTCTCCCATTATAAGTCTAAGGAGATTTTTATGACGCTCAAGGGCTGCTAACTCCACAGTCCAATGTCTGATCTGGTTGAATTTCGAACCCATCTTAGTTTTTGTAGTTGACCTTGTTACAGGCATGAATAAAGAAGATCCAATCAAAAATGAAGGCGCTAGAGTGGTCACAACATTATCCATCAATTTTTAAGATGCTCAAGGGCAGCTAACTCCTTAAAAGGTGATGAGATCTTAAAGAAATACACACTTATCCAAGCTTTTATAGTTGTCCTTCTTATCTGCAAGAATAAAGAAGAACCCGTCACAAATGAAGAAGCTAGAGTAGTCACAAGGTTTCTTCATTATAACCCTTTTGGAGCTGTCTGTTGCCATGGAAACCAAAGTTCTGATCCGATGTGGCCCAAAACCCAATGCAGTCAATCCCCCGCCCCAATGATGCCCGGATGAAATTTGATTACGATCAGTTAGCTGACCTCAGAGATATTCATGTTTGAAAGTGTGGACAGACGGACGGACAGACGCCAGCTCGAGTCCCATCCTATATCCTGAGGCTTCGGCTCTGGTGAGCTAAAAGTGTTTTTACATACCCTTTTCTTACATTATTCTGATTTTATAAATGGATTTCGTCTTTAATCTACATAAATTGTGGGAACGCATTCCATTACCTTTCGTTTCTCGACGTTTCATTATCATGTTTTCCGTTTGGTTTCGTGCTTGATTTACTTTACGTAACGTTGCTGCAAAAACAGATAACGAACGTTAGCCTTATTTTAAAGGATAGTGAGACGGCATCAAAAAACCTCAAATCGTTTGTCCCGAATTGAGGTTTTCTGATGCCGTTTCATTATCCTTTAGAGCTTTCTATATCAGATGGCCAGAAACAGCAGTTCAAAAGATATAACATTTATAGGTATACAAAAATAACGTAAGCTTTCGTATATGCACAGACATTCATAGCAAATATTCTTAAATGCAATACAACATATATTTTACTATCACAATAATGTTTATAGAAATATGTACTATATACTTTGTAATAGGTTTAAAAAGTAATCAATAAAATATTCTAGTTAAGACTCTATTTATGACGTTAATCATATAATCTTACATATATACTTATGTCCAATGAAAACGCACCACCTACAAAAATGGCTACATCTTTTTAACGACATAACATTTTATTTTCGCAGTTGCGGTTTATTGTACTGTAGCAATTTCGTAAGCTATTGATGGGTCTTTAAAACGGAATGATCACCAATGACACGAGCTGGAAGCATTTAACAAAACAACCATCTACTATCTATAAACAGAAAGTCACACAACCAGCCATCGAATGTTTGAGAGTTTTCAGAAGCATTAGTCTCGCATTTTTCTGTGCATAAATTGCAAAGAATCTCTAAATTGATAGCCAGGAATAGTCATCTAACCTTGAAAGCGGCCATAACGTAACGATGTGATGTCACTAGCATCATTTTGACTAGCGCGTAAAATCGAGACATTCAAGCAATCCTTCTTTTACTGATGCAAAATTACGACAAGGTCGTAGCAAGAACATGTCTTGCTCGTATAGCGGGTCGTTAAATCGACCGAGCGTAGGTATCAACGTTTTTTTTTTTATAAACGTCAATCTCTAAAAACTTGTATACTAAAACCTGAGAGTACTGTGTTGAACTTAATGTTAGATAATACTCACACCAACAAATGAACACAAATTTTGGAAGATTTAAAACGCTAGCGTTGCGAACAATGGCTGTCGACGCGCTCAAAGTTGACGTCAGTGATGCAACGTCAATTCGTTAGAGGATTTTGATGACGTTTTGCATGTGTGTGAGTTTGTACGGCGGAAATAAGCCTTGTGTAGAACAATGGGACTGTAGAAATCGCAATTAAACATTTTACGCCAAGTTTTGTCGGACTCCGCCATATCTAAGCTTACATAGTGACATTGTTCGCGTTAGTGTAGTGTCAGATGTTGCGTCCCAACTGTCAAAGTTGTGGCGAATGACAGGGGATCTACTGGCTAACAGGAAACGTTTAAACGAGATTCTGTGGGGTTTTTTTTGTATACGCCTAAAATGCGATTAACGCAATTTGGAGGCTGACGTTAAGTTATGTGCTAACGGAGTCACTGGAATTGATTTTTTGCGTTAAACATTGCATTTGTTCTAAATAATAATCATAAATAACTCAATTTTGCACAGCTTTTGAAAGGCCACAACTATGCGCATCTAAAGAGTGGTGCATTTTCATTGGACATGAGTAAAATTGCAGCAAGACACATTATTGCACCTTTGAGTGATATTCCAATGTTCTACATCAAATATCTCACAATGCACAAAGTGCACATGCATGCTGGTGCAACAAGGCAGTTATTGTATGGTTGTGTATGTACGGGATATAATCCACTCGCTAAGCTCGTGGACTACCTTCCGTACATACGCACAAACCATACAATAACTAACACCTGTATAACCAATTTCAATTCATTTTTTTCAGAATAGTAAATTAAACAATGTAAGTGTACTTTACTAATATCAGCTTAACAAACTGCGATAAAGTTAGAGTATAGCTAAAATATGTGATTTCCAACAATTAGACGGATGGCTGAGAATGGGTTTGCTCCCCCCCCCCTAGGGAATTTTGCAGACATATCCTATCTTGTAGAGAATTGATAGCCGAGTGTTTTAAGACATGTTTGCACTCTGTGCTCCGGGGCGTTAGTCTGTAAGAGCCTGTAACATACGTTACTTAATCAAACTAAGAAAAAGTAAATTGAAAGTTTGGGCTACAAATTAAAGACATTAAAATATTTATTTTTAAAGATTATTCATATAGTCTGCATACTGGATATCTTATCTACATATGACAGCCATTTGAACAAAATTGTGGCTTCCTAAGGTGTCATATGCGTTACATAAATCAGATAACCCATCAAAATTTGCAAGTGTGGCTAACATCATTTACATTCACAATCTCTCTGTGTGTTTTGCAAAAAATTTTTAACCATGTCTGACTAGCTTATGCAATTGACTAACAGAAAAATTATAGTTTGTTTCGCTAGCTTGAATATTTTTTTTCTGGAATTAGCAATTAAACAACCCTACCCCTACCCAGTTTTAATGTAAAATGTTTGGTATTAAAATTAAAGTAAAATAGTTAAAAAATATTTGCAGTTGACGAATGTGTTTCATTGTTTGGGATTTAATTGCTTATATGAAAAGACTCATAAATCTGCAAGTTTGTTGCAAAATTTTTAATATTAGAGGCTGTAACATATGTTACCTGATGTAATAAATGGGCAAGCTCATTGTCTTTACGTAAGATATGCCTAAAAATGTTTTAATCTCCTCAAGGGAATTTTGCAGACATATTCCTTCTTATAGTACAACTCAAGCTGCATCAAATAAGGGATGTTTGCACTCTCTATGTTGGGGCGTTAGTCTGAAACAGCGTGTTACATGCGTTACTATATCAAATAAAGGAAATGTAGTTTGAAAGTTTGAGCAAAAATTGTGAAAAAACTTGCAGCTGTTGGATATCTTACATTGTTTAGGGATTTTAAACTGGCTCCTATGATAAAGACTTATATATCTGCTAGTTGCCATCAAGTTTTAAAGATCAGAGAGCGTTACATATGTTAGCGTGATAAGTAAAATCATCAAACAGTATTTTGACATCAAGCTGAGTAAGGGCCTGCTCCATCCTAATCCCCTTTGGAATTCTGCAAACAAATAACATCTTATGAAGCCATTCAAGGTGCATTTAATAAGAAATGTTTGAACTCTGTAAGTTGGGGTGTTAGCCTGTAACAGCTTGTTACATATGTTACTATATCAATTTGAGAATAAGAAATTTGAATGTTTGAGCTACTAAAAGAAGACATTAAAATTATCTAATAAATTGACATTCCTTTAGTCTTTATACTGGATGTCTTTACTACATATGGAAGCTGTTTAACATTAATACGGCTAACTGTGGTGTTATGTGCGTTACATGAACCTAATTATAATTCAAAAGCTATAATTGTGGCTATCGTCATTTAGTTAAACAACTTCTATGACTTGGTTTCAAACTGTTTTATTAGATTTTACAAACATATACTCAATTGATGAATAGGAAAAACCAAGTTTGCTTTTCTATCTTAAATATATTGTCTTATAGGAGCTAATACACAGCCCTACTCCCAGTTTTACAGAGAAGCGAATTTTGTTATTACCGTTTAGTAAAACACATGAAAGCGATTACAGCATGTGGATATTTTTCATTTTCTTAGTCTGTCTTGCTCATATATCTGCAAGATGTCATTAAGTTTAAGATCAGGACACTTAATGTGTACTTATAAGTCTTTGGTGCCAAAACACTAGAAATTATATTCATTTCTGATTATCAAGCCCATGGACTGTTTTTACAGATGTTATCAATACCTTTTGGACACATTTCCTAATACGGTGCATATAATGCTAAATATAGAGCTACAAATAGAAAAGATAGTTTTACATTTTTACAAGAAAATACAATAAATGAAATGGTCCAAACTATTTCTCATCGATTTAACACTCATTTTAAACGTTTATCGTTGTCTGCTTCTGTGGTAATCATTATTATCACACGCCTCCTTGCAACCAGTAAAATCATCACACAATATTTCAATCATTTACTGTTATTCAATTTAACCACTAGTCCACTCAAAATTGATGAGCCATTATCAACTTTACAATTTTACCATTTATGGCTTGGAACATTCGGAAACTGATATGAATTCCTAATAGTTGGCTCTTTGAGTATGTGTTTCAAGTGATACTCTGCAAGTAGGAGAAAAACTAAAGCTTTACAAGGAGGAAAACTATGCCATTAACAGCAATGAGTACCTGGACTGATGTACCTTGATATTTCTGTGATAAAGAATCATATCTTAGCTGGTTAACTTTTATAAACGTAGCCTTTCCATACATGCAACCCAAATATTTTCATCTAATAATGTCTCTGCACTTATTATCTTTCCCCAAGCATTCAAAAACTTATTTGAAGTCTAAGTACTTCTGAAGTGCTGAAACCGAGGTAACTCTTTCCCTTCAGATAAACGAACTAGATATATCACAGCAGGTGAAGCAATGAAATGCAGGATGAACAGAGCGCAAATAGACCCTTTCAATTCAATGATTCACTAAGTTTCTAAGATAAGAGCGCTTATTAAAGGATTAACATATATAACTCGTCATAATAAATGCAGGGGTTTCATTAACTTTTTTGGCATCCGGGTATCAAGGCAAAGTAGGCGGGTGATTTGACAGTATTTGCCTATAGACTCTATACAAATTTATCAAAAGTAGCAGGGGAAACATTCCTGAGTAGAAGGGGAAAATCCCCACCTCCCTCCTCTTAATGAAACCCCTGTAAATGAGCAAGGGCATTGTCGTGACATCCTTTTTGATTGCACAGTCAGAGGCAAGTGTTTTCAATTTCAGTGTTTTCAATGGATCATGAAATGAGGCACCTTATCAACTTGTTTACTCTGTATAAATCTTCCATAGAGCATAATATAGAACTACTGGTTATCCCATTCTACCTATAGTCCACTTTCCTTCTTTTGAATGCAACAGCTAATGATATGGCTGCAAAAACTGAGAAATCATAAGTTTTACATTATTTTAAGACATGCTTCAATGTACTGACATCAAAAAACAACCTACTGCAAACATAATTGATGGCAATATCCAACTTCATATTCTTTCTCTTATACCAGATTACTTTCAAGTTGTAACAGAAATTGTTTCAGACGGTCTGACAAAACCATCAAGAGTCAACATTGTAACTAAAAAAAACTTATAAAGTTCTTTGGGCGCAGCAAAATACTATTGATCTAAGACCTGAGGACTTAAGTACCAAAAGACTGGATAAGTTCCATGGCAAATGATGCAAAAAAGCAGCCTATCAAATTTCTGTTTTGACCAATGTCAGAAATCTTAAAGTGTTCTTAGAGGTACACGGTAGAGACATAGATTTTGCAAAATCAGAGCAAAGTTATCATTTGACTAGCATGGCTGCAGATGCAGCTGCAGTTAGATTGCTCTTGCCACTTTACAGGAAGAGATATATACCAGAGTCATACTCTATTGTATGCATATATGTGAAATGGCATTAAACCATATTTAATCAGGTGTTTGATCCCATGACACTGACATGCTGTTTCTGCTACTGAAGAATGCAAGGATCCAAGTTTGGCTGAGTCAAGTTGTTTGACGCTGGCACTGGCCACACATACAAAGAAAATTAAGTCTTTTGATGGCAAAAGAGGAGGGTCACACGAAATGCTTATAAGTGATGTTTGTCACAATTATCAATTTTAAAAAGTAATCTTAATTAATGTAACACATATAAAACCAGAGGAAGCTGCATATTTGTTAAAAAATCTTTTCTTATGTATCAAAGGTATTCAGCATGCAAACTACATGAATAATTCAAATAAATAGATAGTTTTATGTCTTCTTTCTGTTTCCCAGACTTTCAATTCATTTATTCTTAAATTGATTTGGTAACATACATATCATACCATTACAGGCTAAAACCCTAGTTAATAGAGTGCAAACATATCTTATTTGATGCAGCTTGAATTGTTCTTTAAGGTAGGATATGTCTGCACAATTCCCAAAGGGGTGGAGAGGAACAGGGTTGTACTCAATTTGCAGTCCTAATACAATGCCATGATTCTACTGGTTGTGATGAAATGGGTGATTATTTTGCCATAGAAGCAGACACAATGATAGACATTGTGAGGGTGACCTGAATAAAGATTGTTTTTTGAATAATTTTATTTAATAGGGATATTTATTGAATTGTGTCATTTAAGTGAGAACTATTATTTTCTATCTATATGTCTATATATTTTAATATTATAGGCATAAGGAAATATGTGATTAAAAAGGTTATATATAACATAGGTAACACAATTCCATGGGCTTGTTATCAGCAATGACTGTAATTACTAAGACTAAGGCACCAGAGGCTAGAGATTAATAGGAAAACATGTGAAAAATGGTATTTTTCTGAAATATCATCTCTTACTTCCAAGAAAATTTCCTAGCTCATTCATTATGCCATGTAACATACGTTACATACTTTAATAAGTGCTCTGATCCTGATGTCAAACTTGCAAATGTATGATTCTTTATTGCATTAGCAAGACAGTGCCAAAAATGTAAGATATTCACGGGCGTCAAATATTTTCATATATTTTTCTTCAATAATAGATACCAAAATTGGGTACTTAAAATTGGGGTAGGGTTGTTTAATAGCTCATATAAAACAATGTATTTGAGATAGAAAAGCAAACTTTGATTTTTCTATTATTCAAAGGAGTATTTTAGTAAACTAAGATTAAAAACACTTGTAAAAATGCACAAATTGTCTGTAAAATGAATGATGTTAGTCACGATTTCAACTTTCAAAGGGAAATTTAATCTATGTAACGCATATAACACCATTGAAGGCTGTAATTTTGTTTAAAATGCTGCTTTTATGTAGCTTAGGCATCCAGCTTGCAAACTACATGAGAAATTTGAATAATTAGATGGTTCAATGTCTTCTATCTGTAGCTCAAACTTTCATTTTGATTTTTTCCTTAGTTTGTTACAGTAACATATGTAACAGGCTGTCAGAGACTAACGCCCCGGAGCACAGAGTGCAAACATCTCTTAAAAGATGCGGCTTGAAATTTTCTTTAAGATAGGATATGTCTGCGAAATTCCCTAGGGGGGGGGGGGAGCAGGACCTTTTTTAGCTCGAAGTCTAAATGTGGCATTATGACAAATATAGACTCAGATGAGACTTTGTAGCCTCTTTTTAGGCATATAAACTTTAAATGCTGTTCATTCATTAGAATAGTCAAGCGACTAGCAAAGGCTTTGATCAGACTGCGCGTATGGCATGCGCAGGCTGATATGAGGCTTTGGTGGTCGCACATACCACATTGTTGGAAACCTCATGTCAAATCCCAATTATGCGGGTTTACCCCCTTAGGCGCTTGCATCAACTACATGACAGCCAAGGACAAAATGCAATTTTCCAAATTACCGAGAATTTCAAAGGTTAAAATGCATCTTCTCATTTATATGACGATTTTCTTTCATTTTAAGCCATCCAACATATTCAAGTCTATATAGTTGAAAACTATTATCTATTCCATGTGGTAATTGCAAAGTCAAATCTCCATCTGTGTTGCGTACTTTGTTTAACTAAACAACAAACGCGAAATAATGGTATAATTTAACAATGTTACACAATATACACTATTTGTAAACTTAAAAATGAAATAGAGTGTTTGGGGGTAATACTTTTGTGGAATAACTTTAAAGGTAATAATTTTGAGGAATAACTTTTGTTCCTTAAAGATGCATAGTCTGTAACTTTTGATCTTTTAATTTTTGAAATAATGTTTCTATTTTTCAAGAACACAGTAAAAAAAAACTAAAATTCAGGTATACATTTTACAAATTTCGTAAATCTTTACAAATTATCAGTATCAAAACAACAGCATTTATGTTAAAACTAACTGTATTTAATTATTGGAGGGACGCAAATAATTACCAACCTGAGAAAACACACATTTTTTTTATAATATAATTCACTTTTCCATGCAGTTTTCAGCTACAGTGAACAGATTTATTGTGAAAACTTACCTTAATTCTGCTTTTACAAATGATTTAAAAAGAAAAGAAAATTTTTCTAAAAATGTTAATAGTTGCAGACTTAGTCTCTTTAAGTGTGCATATGGCCCTCAAAGCGAAAAAACATGTCTTCGGTGTTTGCGTGCAACAATAGGCGCAGACACATCCGCGCATTCTGATCAGTGCTATTTTTTTTTTTGCTATTTGAAAAGTATTTTATCAACACTGGCTATGAGCGAAATGCCAATACTCTACGTAGACTTTGTAGCTGAGTATGCTGGCATGCGTATGACCAGATAGAAAACCCCGAAGACAAGATTTTTTCACGTCGTGGTCCATATAAAGCCAGAGCACGAGAGAAAATGATTTTGTTGCATAAAAAATATAAAGACATACATTGTAGACCAGACTGTATATCTGGGCAGTCCGATCAGCACCTTCAATTGGTTATTCGATTCATAAAACCTTTTAGCACTAATTCTGCTGAATGCATAGTTTTACAGTAAAACCAGTCTTAAGCGGTCACTCAAAATAGACAGAGTATAGGCCTTTAAGATGGTTGGTAACTTAGTGCAGGTAAAAAAATTACAGAATGCTCAGGAGCATTCTGCAATACATTTGACCTGCACTAAGCTACCACCCTACTTTGAGACCTATATTTTGTCTATTTTCAGTGAGTTGAGCAATTATCCGTCTTTGAAACATTTGTTAGGGACTTCTTGCGGTGGCCGCTTTAGACAGGTTTTACTGCATATGGTAGATGTAGCTGAGCAGGCTGATCAGCATCTTACCAGGCCATAGCGTACAAAGACAATATTGTCTCACTTTTAGGCAAACATATAACGATTTAGCCTTATTGTCAATGACTACGTCAAACATCTCACTTAAATGATATGATTAAATGATCTTATTAACAAAAGGCCAACTGGCGACACACAATACGCAGGCATGAATGTATAACATGCAAATTCAAAAATATTTGATATGCAGATACAGCTAAAGGAAACAATATTCTGTTTAAAGACACTGTGCATCTCTTCAATGAACATCACTCTAACTGCATGCCGTGAAAATTGGCAGTTTTTTAAAAAAAAAAAAAAATAGGAATCTCTAAATCAACACATACACTAAATGCCTATAGTACTTTTTAAATAGTCGATCATCAACGTTGAATATCAAGATATTTCTGAGAATGGTCTCCTTCTATATTATGCTCATGTTTGCCGCACATCATTTCACGTGGCTCAAAAATAATAAATAATAATGAATAATATGCCTTTGAGCCGCGACGCTAGATACCCATCAATGTGGTATGTGTGACAAGCCAAGGTTCAGATCAGCCTGAGCACACACGCAGTCTAAGCAGAGCTTTTACGAGTTGCTTGAATATATCACTCTAAGGTTACTGACCAAACAGAATTTGGAGTTTCTAGGCTTTAATGGAGGCTATAAAGGCTGGGCCGAGCCTACACTTATCAGAATACCACATTGTTTGAAATCACATTTCGCGGCTCAAATTATCGTTATTACATTGTATCACGTGTGAAATTTTAATCTTTCTATGATGTAGTCTCTATTTAGAATTGAATTGAGATATCCAGCAGTTTCATTTATACTGATTAAATTCATCATATAGGTCCTTACTGTTTAACATCCCAGCCAACAGCTATGTTCATAATGAAACGGTCAATTAGCAACGTTCTCATCAGGGACAAGTGATTGTAACTGTCTTAATTGAAACAGTGGTAGGGAGAGCATTTGAATCAGCAGTTAATTGATGTTATCAACGCCCTTCTTGAATTAGACTCTGAGACACAGGCGGATCCAGAACATTCCGTCAGGGGGGGGGGAGGTCCTGACAGAGTCGATTTAGTCAAACCATCAGCGCATTTCACAGAGGGCCATACGAACCTTCCCCAAGAAGGGTCCAATTGCTTCTCGAGGAAGGTCCGTTCCATGTATTTCTAAGGAAACCTATAGCCACTTGTGATTTTCCAAGGGGGTCCAGACCCCCAGCTCCCCTACCCCCTTCACTTTGGATCCACCCATGACAAATGATATACTTGGCACCCATGACCAATGACATACTTAGATAAGCATCTCTTGTGTGGTTTGAAGTCTTCAACCATGTCTATAGTTGGTTGTAACCATCCAATTTTACATAAGTTCAGTTTGAGAGCAGGAAAGGCTCGGGAGAGATTGTGCATATACGTAAATCCATAAATAATTTTAAACATGCATGCTAGAATATCAAATGTGGACAGGTATCTCATAATAACCATCCAGGTACCTCATGTTGGTAATAACCATCACGGTATTTCATGTTGGTAATAACTATCCAGGTATCTCATGTTGGTAATAACTATCCAGATATCTCATGTTGGTAATAAACGTCAATGTATCTCATGCCGGTTATAACCATCCAGGTATCTCATATTGGTAATAAACATCCAGGTATCTCATGTTGGCTATAACCATCCTGGTATCTCATGCTGGTAATAACCATCAAGGCATCTCATGTTGGCAATTACCACCCAGGTATCTAATAATGGTAATAACCATCCACGTATCTCATTTTGGCAATAACCATCCAGGTAACTCGTGTTGGTAATATTCACCCAGGCATCTCGTGTTGGCATAAGTCATCCCTGTATTTCAGGCTGGTAAAAACCATCCCTTTAATTCATCTTAGTAATAACAATCCAGGTATCTCATGTTGGTATATGGGAGCGCAGTGGCTCAGTGGTAGAGTGCTTGACTCGAGACCGAGGGGCCGCGGGTTCGAGCCTCACTGGTGTCACTGCGTTGTGGTCCTTGAGCAAGACACATTTATCCTAGCTTAGTACTGGTTCAACTCAGGAAGACCATCCCGCATAACTTAAAGATTGTTGAGTGGACGTAAAGAATAAAATCAAACAAACAAAAATCATGTTGGTATAACCTTCCAGGTATCTCATGTTGGTAATTACCATCCATGAATATCATATTGGTAATAAACATCCAGATATCTCATTTTGGTAATAACCATCTAAGTAGCTCGTGTTGGTAATAACTACCTAGGTATTGCATGTTGGTAATAACCATTTAGGTATCTCATGTTGGTAGTTAACATCCAGGTATCTCATGTTGGAAATAACAATCCAGGTATCTCGTGTTGGTAATAATCATCAAGTTATCTCATGTTGGTAATAATCATCCAGGTAGCTCGCGTTGGTAATAACCATCCAGGTTTTTCATGTTGGTAATGCAAATCAAGGTTTCTCATGTTTGTAATAACCATCCAAGTATCTCATGTTGGTAATAACCATCCAAGTATCTCATGTTGGTAATACAAATCAAGGTTTCTCATGTTTGTAATAAACATCAAGTTATTTCAATTGGTTGTGACCATCTAGGTATCTCATGTTGGTAATAACCATCCCACTATCTCATGTTGGTAATAACCATACAGGTGTCTCATGTTGGTAATAAACATCCAGGTAGCTCGTGTTGGTAATAACCAATCAGGTATCTCATGTTGGTAATAACCATCCTAGTATCTCATGTTGGTAATAACCATCCCACTATCTCATGTTGGTAATAACCATACAGGTGTCTCATGTTTGTAATACTCATCTAGGTAGCTTGTATAGGTAGTAACCATCTGGGTATCACGTGTTGGCAATAACTGTCCCGTTATCTCGTGTTAGCAATAACCACCCAGGTATCTCGTGTTGGTAGTAACAATCCTAGTATCTCGTGTTTGTAATTACCATCCATGTATTTTTATGTCAGTAATAACCATTCATTTGTTTTCATATTTGTAATTTCCATCAAGGTACTTCATGTATGTTATAACCATCGAGGTATTCTGCGTTTTCAATAACCGTCCTGTTATCTCGTGCTAGTTAGAACCATCCAAAGTCCCATACAAAGGAAGACTCTGGCGAGACTGCACATATGCGACGATTAAAATTTTTAAAAATACGTGCTAGAAGCCTAGCATTTTTGTTGTTGGAACTAGACACACAGCGCAGACCCAGATCAGATGCCACAGAACGCGGCGTCAGATCAGGATCTCCACTGTTTGCTCACAAAATGTTCTATTAGAATTTGAATAAGAATGAAAAATACCATCCAGCACCCCTAAAATTTAAAATAGACTCGTCCTACCGATAGAGATAGGAACAAATAGAACTATGGCTCGACTTAACGGTTCAGTTATGGTTCTTGATCACCTAGATAATCGATAAGTCAATTGTCCCCCTTACACCGCGGCGACTATATCGCGAAATCGATTGTATCTCAGTCCAGGTATCGATGTTTTTTGTCTGACGAAAGAGGCCTTTATACCGTCTTTACCAGAATTGTTAGATAGAAGTTTCATTAATGTAACTTAAATTGTGCATTTAAAATTTGTTTCAAATAGGAGTATGCATGCATCTGATTGAAATCAAGAAAAATGTTTTTCATATCCATGTAAAACATGTTTGTCCACTATTCGTGTGTTCTGAGTTGAGTCTTAAAACAGCACATGAGCACTTGAGTACTTACCCTAAAAGCGCCAGTCGCAACAAAAGTCGTCTGTTTTTCTCGTCTGCTGAAATGTGTAAGAAGCCTCTATGACAAACAGTGTGGACCCAGATGTTCCTTTAGGAGCAGTCTGTTCTGGGTCCACACTGTTTGCTTCTATACTTAAATTCATCATTAATGTTTGGCAATTATTTGCAGCGGACGACTTCAGCAGACGACATTTTCAGATGTATTTTTTCTTGGCGCTTTAAAGGTTCTTGGCGCTTTAAAGGTCTAAATGTTGATAAAAAATTATGTGGGCCACGACGTGAGAAAAACTCTCTTCGGGGGTTAGAGAACAACAAAGGCGCAGACCAGTCTGCGCTTCTGCAGTGATTTAGAAAAAAAACAACTTCACCAAACAAGGCCGTCGGCGGCGGTACGGCCATGACACTTTTTAGGCCAAAAAGGTTTTAGCAGGACCACTTTTGGGGGGCTTGATATATGCTTATTTGGTCTGGTTATTTTTTTTCCAGTTTCCTCTAGAATTTTTAATGCGATGATCTAATGAGGTCAATATTAACCCCCGTGTATCAAAGATTAAGAAACTGACACCTGTTTTAACGACAGCAATTATAATTAAAGATTATCGTTTGGAGTGATCATGCAACAAAATATTCTTTAATCTGAATTATTTCAGAACAATGAGATATTATACTATTATATGAGAAGGAAGAGAAAATTAATATAATGATGTTTTCCCAAAAGTTTACCCGTATCAGTATTGTAAATGCGCAGCCTGATTTGAGTCTTCTCTCGGTATAGATCTAGAATTATAGGTCTAGATAAAAAAAAAATCAGCATAATATTGTGAATGGTTACCCTCACTAAATAAAGTCGTTACTTACTTACTTACTTAATATTTTCTTATCCAACATTTTAAGGTTTGCTTTGGGCGTTCCAAAAAACCGTCTCATTTATTGTATAAATAAATAAAAAATAAATAAAAATAAACTAAGGCAGTTCTTTGAGTACATGTGTACCGTTGAGAGTGGTACTCTGGCTTTTATCAAAGATAATAAGATAACGAATTATCAGGATATGGTGTGAGCTTTACTATACTCGTTCTTTATCTGGATCCACACTGTACATTTGCTTCGAAAATAAAATCAGCTGACATCTGTAAAGACTGGGTCCGAAGTTGACAAAAATATCTGATCAGCGTCTTCGCTTCAAGTTAAAAAAACATAATACAGGAATATAATGCAGACAGGAAAAAGCGCCAAAATTCACGAGAGCAGTCGCTTTAGGCCAAATCCTTATTTGCTATTTTCACACTTTAAACACGGATGAGCGATCTCCCACTGAGTTCCCGCTGTGTCAATTCAATAAGAAATGACCACATCACAAACTTGTGACGACTGCCAGATTCTTTAAATACGCGAACAGCGTATATTAATGGAGCAGGTCAGTCTGTGCATACATTACATGCTCAAAGCAGTTCCCAGATGCTATATATAAGCATGACTTCAGTTAACCATATATGCGAACAACATATGCGCATAATAATTTATCTGCGCAGTCTGATCAGCCCATTGCTGTTTGCTGTTGAAAGACCTTTACCTTTTATAAATTGTTTTTGGTCAGTTCTAGTCCTCACTGACCCCGATCAGCTTGGTGTGACGGGGTTTGTTTAAATATATGCCTTCTGGGAATTTCTAACCGACACATATGGAACGCAAACAGCAATGGTTCAGGCCAGACTGCGCTGTGCAATCTCACCAGAACCTTTGCGCTGAACGGCCTCACTTAAAACTCAATTATTAGTTTACAATTATGTTTATGTTCAATATTGCAAACAGAGCAGGCTCGGAGAGATGTCTTGTTATGAAGTATCTGGATCTACACTGTTGCTTATGCTTCATTTATAGAACTCATCACGGATTCTAAATTACCAATATATGGACTCATCGGCATAATATATGCATGTCTTTTACTGTACTTGCAAACGAAACTATTTGTGTAGTCTGAGCATGACAGATTTGGTAGTATGACAGAAAAAAAATGTTGTTATACTGAGCAGTAGAGACCCTGACGAGACGCCGCATGACAAAACTAGTAAGATGGGTGTACTGTGCATGAATGCTGTTGTGATTAGTCTGGGTATCTGAATTTATGCATAAGTTTTCAGGCGCCACACACAGAGTCGTTTATTAGGTCAAAACTTTATTAGGACCAAGATAAGACCTATAGCCTCAGGGGATAATCTGACAGCTGGGATTATCGCATATCCCGTTATGAGCGTCTCAAAATCGCTTGTCACCAGAATCGCACCGGACAGGCGGCAATCAAAAATACTTATCCTATCGACGAACGTGGATCAAAAATGGTTAGAAAAAGTGTTTTCAATTGCCATTTGTCACCAGTCGGGCGACAAATAGCAATCGAAAACTCTGTTTTTAACTTTTTTGATCTACGTTCGTCGATAGGATAAGTATTTTCGATTGCCGCCTGTCCGGTGTGAGACTGAAGTACGAATATTCTCTTGCTATATTTTTTTGCTATAAATAGACAAACAGGTTAAATAATTTGTTTGATTTGATTCTTTACGTCCCATCAACAATCAGTTAAACAGGGACGGGTCTTCCTGGGTTGAACCAGTACTAAGCTAGGATAAATGTGTCTTGCTCAAGGACCACAACGCAGTGACGCCGGTGAGGCTCGAACCTTCGGCCTCTCGGTCTCGAGTCAAGCACAACAATGAATTAACAATAGTAAAATAATAATAATAATAATAATAATAATAATAATAATAATAATAATAATAATTGTTATGCTTAAGATTAAAATTCAAAAATAAATTGAAGCAACTTGTAATCAAATTATTTTTTATTTCGGCGATAAGATATGGTTATTGTTATTTTCTTAATTTTACTAAAATTTAGATTTTTTTCATAATTATGTCTCCAAATCAGCTAAGTTTCCCCTTTCTTTTAAAATGCTGTTAAGATTTCTCAACATTACCTAAGCAAGCATATCGCATATTGTAGAAGCATTATAGATCCGTAATATTCGAACTTAGACATTTTCTCCGCTCTGGTAAGAAGGCGCTTAAACTCAATTTTCAACCTAAAAATGACAGAACTAAAATGTAATTTATTTCTATGAAACTTATATGGTTGATATTGTTGGATGATAGAGATACCATTTATAACTTATAAAACATTGGGAAAATATCAGAACATGATTATTTTGGGGCCATAAAATGCTCACCCTAAGCATTTTCATTCAATTTACATTGAAATGAATGGGATTTTACCAGTTAAAAAGATGAACAATTTGACAAAACTAAATATTTAGTTATTTCATAATTGTTTATATCATTGTAAAGATAAAACATTAAATTTTCTTTTGATAACTTATAAAATAATGACAAATTAATAATAAGTTAGTTATTAATAATTTATTTAAAGGTTTGTATACTTTTCTGTGTAATTGATGCCACAGATTTCAACAGGTAAGTTGCGTGAGTGGTCAATATTCAAGGGAGATAATCGGTCAGATAAAACCGATAACAGCGGATATTGTCCCATATGATTTCATTCGGCTTAATGGGTTAAGTAGGGGAATATTTCTCTCCCGTAGCCATAGGTATCCATTCTTCCATACCGTGTGTTTGTAAGCAGGGAAGTCTCTGGTGGGATTGCACATATGCGTTTATTCAATAAAAACATGCGTACAAATGTTTGTTTGTTTTAATTCTTTACGTCCGAGTCAACATTTATCTGTCATGTAGGGACGGGTCTTCCTTGGCTGAACTGATCGATACTAAGCTGTGGTCAAAATGTCTTGCTCGAGTACAATATATAATGACTCCACCGGCGGTTAGGCTCGAACTAGCAAACATTCGACCCCAAAGTTTAACGTTCTATCAACCGTGTCACTATGCTCCGCATACAAGTTTATGTAGTATCTTCATATTATATTTCATACTCAATGATTGTGAGAAGAAAACACTCTGGTAAGACTGCGCATTAGGAAAATTGTATTATTACATGCATGCGGTGCATCTATCGTGTGGTTTTAACCAAGCACACTGTTTTATACTATTTTATGTAAGCCAGGATGGCTTTGACGAGACTGCGCATATGCAAATATATAATGTTCCATTTTAATCAAGCATGTGGTGCATCTCCTGTGCCATTTTAACCAAACACACTCTTTGATACTATTAAATGTGAGTAGACGAGACTGCTCATATGAGAATATATATTATTACATTTAATTTTGAATGCGATGCATCTAATGTTTGGTTTTAACCAAAACACTCTTTCATACTCTTGCATGTGTGTAGGTCGGATGGCTCTGACTAGACTGTGCATATGCAGATGTATATCATTTCATTTAAAACATGCGTGTAGTGCATCTCGTGTGTGTTTCAACATAACTTCTCTGTCATACTATTTGTTGGTGGACAAGGAAGGCTCAGATGAGACTGCGCTAAAGCGCAGTCTCGTCTGAGACTTCTCTGGTCCCCTCTGTATTACTAACTAGGTCTTATTTTATTCTATATTTTATTCTATATTTTATTTCATCTTATATACTAAAAGATCATTGTTGTAACATCCAAGTATAAGTGTGTTGTCTGACTGTCTGTACGCTACTGAGCATGGACAGGAGACACCGTCCTGTGATGTAAGTAAAGTACAACACTTGGTGCCATCAGCCCTGATAACTTGTACATTATGGGAGTAATAGCCACACACAATAGTATTCCCTCCTCCATCAACACATACACCTGTCGGTTCTCTTAACTTTTCATCTTTATACTGGTATACTACAGTTCCATCAGACATCAGACATGATACAGTGCCTGTGGAACTGTCAGTTATAAACATCTTCCTGGAGGAGGGACATACAGTAATATAGTTTGGTCTAGAGAACATAGGCTGTTTCTTGTCTGGCTGTCCAAATCTATGTGTAACAGTACCATTCATATCTACAACAAGCACTTCTCCCTCCCCAGGGCTGTTGTGACATGTCACATAGATAAGGTCATCTACCACATGTACACCCCAACACTTCCTGTCAACGTTGATAGATCGATCTATCTTCAATGAAGGAATCACCTGTATGAGTTGTAGCTTCTTCTTATTTGGTATAGTGACCATAACATTGTTGCTGTTGACTGGTGATACATCAAATGGTGGGGAGTCCAGATGAAGACGTTCTTTGACAGTGAATATATCACTTAGTAATATAAGATTGGAGTTATCACAGTCACAAAGAACTACCCCACCATCAGGTATAAAAGTACAACCGCTTATACATGGACAGTTACTGTCACTTGACAATTGAATGTTGACCTTTCGTGAACTGTCTACTGCCAGTTCGGTAAATAGTGTATTAGTATATTGAGATGATTTGTGTGTTATTTGACCTGTTAATTGCCCGAGGTCTTCAACGGTTTTTAGTAAATTTCGAAGCTCTTCATTTCTTTGAAAGGTTAAATCAGGTGATACACTTTCTTGCTTGAAATCGTTTAATAAGCTCTCATAATTTTCGATACGATGCGATACTTTATGATGAGCGGCAAACATGTTCGCTTTTTTTGATGTTGTCTGTGCCTCGACAAGAAGGGTTTTGTCTGCTGTGAGAGATTTTAAGGTTGATGAGCAGGTTTCAATATGGCGGCTGATTTCTTGTTTAAATTTTGCTTCATGAACCTCTGATTTTTTGACTACCTTATCTTCTAATATATCTAAATAAGAATTTAGTTCTTTTCGAAAAGTATGGATATCTGATTTACATTGAGTTGTCATAGTCTGTACATGTTTTAAGTCAGTAGTTCTATTACGAATAAATGAGTCCATTTCCTTCTTCAGTGTGACTACTCTCTGAATAACTTCTTTTAACTGATTTTCAGAGAACGATTTAATTTTCTCACCAATAGTTATACTTTGACATTTTCTGTGCTTAAGAATTTTACAATTAGCACAACATGCTTTATCATGTTCAATACAATAATGGGTGATAGGAGATGCTTGATCGCAGTCACATGACAATATAAATGAATCACTAACCGTGGATGTTTGCATACCCGACATATCTTTTACATCTAAGAGTTTATGATTCCGTGACATCTTCTGTCCCTTGTGAGATTCTGTACATAGATGACACATATATTCCTTACAGTTCCTACAAAATGTTATAGCTTCTCGGTTCACACCTCTATAATCACAGGGCTCACAGGTATAGGTATATACTGCATCAGATCCAACATGGAGAGATTGAGCTCCGTCAACTGACGCCATACTGAAGGAGAAAGATAAGAAGAAAATGACAATTCATGAGATGTTTGTACTGATTGTATCTTCTAGCACTGTAGACTCAGACGAGCCCGTGCGTCCGTGCAGTCTCGATATAGCTCCGTTAACTGACGCCATACTGTAGGAGAAAGATAAGAAAAAATGACAATTTTTGAGATTTTTGAACTGATTGCATCATCTAGCATCATAGGCTCAGACGAGCCCGAGCGTCCGCGCAGTCTCGATATAGCTCCGTTAACTGACGCCATACTGTATGAGAAAGATAAGAAAAAATGACAATTTTTGAGATTTTTGAACTGATTGCATCATCTAGCATCATAGGCTCAGACGAGCCCGTGCGTCCGCGCAGTCTCAATATAGCTCCGTTAACTGACGCCATACTGTAGGAGAAAGATAAGAAGAAAATGACAATTCTTAGGATTTTTGTACTGACTGCATCTTCTAGCATCGTAGACTCAGACGAGCTCGTGCGTACGTGCAGTCTCGATATAGCTCCGTTAACTGACGCCACACTGTAGGAGAAAGATAAGAAGAAAATGACAATTCTTGAGATTTTTGAACTGATTGCATCATCTAGCATCGTAAGCTTAGACGAGCTCGTGCGTACGCGCAGTCTCGATATAGCTCCGTTAACTGACGCCATACTGTAGGAGAAAGGTAAGAAGAAAACGACAATTCATGAAATTTTTGTACTGACTGCATCTTCTAGCATTGTAGACTCAGACGAGCCTGTGCGTCCGCGCAGTCTAGAACATTTACTGCTCGCATAAACAAAGCTTAAAGGTCGATAATGGCTCAGATCAATGATTACTATTTAATCCCAATTGGATAACTTACACAATGGCGTAGCCAGAACATTGAAGAAGGGAGACTACTACATCAAGCAGTGATTCTCTTCAATTGCGTCCCTTTGCAAAATGGAATCTTCTCTTAAGGAAAGAATTTGCTCCCAGGGGAGCGAATTCTTTGTTTTAAGAGCAGTTTCTTATAGTATTGACACTCAATTTTACCACACCATGTGACCTCCCTTGAATGTTACATGTACTATTATTATTACTCACGTGCGTAACTGCTTAAGGCACGTGTTTGAAGGCCTTTATCAGTATGCAATAAATACCATTTTCTCATGACCTTAGTCTAATATTAAAATTCATACATGTACGGTTGTCAATGCTTAACTCTTTGCCTACTAGTGTCGTCTGCTGCTAACCTTTGCAAATATATTGCATCCAGATCAGACCGACAGAAGATCGATCCTAATCTGGATCAAAACTGTTTGATAATCTGAAGGTATTTTTCTGTTATAATTTTTCGAAAAAATATATTTTGAAAAAAAAAATCAGTAGACGACATAAAGGCACGCAAAACCCAGTTTGCAAAGAAGTAACTAACCCTTGTACTTGTAAAGCTTTCAGTAATAATGTTTCAATTGGTCCCATCATACGATAAATTTCTAAATGAGTGAGTTGGCCCCAAAAGGTGAGACAAGAAATCCAATCTGACGTGTTTTTCTTTCTGTTAATTATCTGAGGTAAGAAGAAATCTATGGGAAATTCTCCTATTTTCAATTTCTAAAGGGGGTTAACTCAAAAATTGCAATTTAGAGTTACAAGTTTTGTGCTTTGCAATGTTGCATGTTGCCGCATGTGTTTAACATTTCTTTAAAATTTCATGTAAATATGTGTTACGTTGGAGACCAAAAATTAATTATTTATATGAAATATCAACCTTTTCTCTTTTCTAAAGTACAGTAATTAAAATACGAACAACAGAGTGGCAGTTATTGAGCCCTGTAAATCATCTCATGCATAAAGCCACATAAATATTTCAAAAAAGACTACAGAGCGTCTAGAATAAAACCAGACAAATCAACTTTAGATTCCGAAGTTCTAAACTCCTAAATATTTAATCTGAAATTATGGGATTTAAATTCTACACGTTTTCACATGTATCTCTACAAATCAAATATCTGAGAAAATTATACAGTAACAGAGGCACGACAGCATCACCTTATCTACAAGTACCAATTTCAAAGAGTCATGCCCACATCTATTATTGTTTGATTCTTTACGTCCCATCAACAATCTTTCAGTACTAAGCTAGGATAAATGTGTCTTGCTCAATGACCACAACGCAGTAATGGTTTTCAAGTGAGGTTATTACAGATACAGCCATTTTCAATAATCTAAGGACCATAACACAAAAAGTATCCAGAGTTATAGTTCTTGCATTCTACATCTTGTCTAACAGAACCTTTCATTTGTGAAGCGATTTATGAAAGCTTGAGCAACATAAAAAAAACTTAAACGCTACTGCATATGCAGTGACGGCGAGGCTGGCGCCTTTGTTATAATTTTACAGGGCCGGAATGACAATGCCTTCTTAAACTTAAGGAAGACTTTAATTAAGTATTGATATTTCTACATGCTATATTAGGTGCGAAATAAATTGCCTGGATCGATGCAGTACTTGTGGTCAAAGATATCATTGTGATCTACAGAAAAAAATGAAACTATTTTGATTTTAATCAGTTTGAAACGTTATTTTTCGCATCCTGAAAAATCAATACTAAACTTAAGTCTTCCTTAACTTTAAGGAGGCATTGTAATTCCAGGCCCAAATTACTTTATATAATCAACTGACTGTAATATACTATGCACAATAAGTTTAGCAATTTCTTATGTTTTGCATATTTTTGTGCTCATCTTTGTGTAGTGCCGACCAATTTCAATTGCAGTGACGAGAACAGGATCTTAGGCAAATGAAACCACGAAATTTCAGACGCCATCCTCTAAATAGACATTAGGGGAGAGCAAGAATTTCAGAAGGGGTCAGTAAGCAAAATTCACATCCGTTGTATGTAATGTTAAAATGATAAACATGTGATTTTTCGTTTGGTGGTCTTTCATCTTCCTCATGCATCCTACGCCTATAAAAACTATTGGTTATGTGACAGATGTGATAGAGATAACATGCTGAAAAAATCAGCTTCCCTCAATGACGTCAAAACGTAGTCACCATTTGTTTAAACTTCTAATGTTAATTGGCGTGCCAATTCAAAAGAGACTCAGTTTACAAAGATATCACAGGCTTACAATGTAGCTCATCTTATCGTTGATTAAACCTTAAGTTACTGAAAAATGGTGCGACGCATTTGCGAGATAACGGTGACGTTAGATTGTGTCTTTCGGCTCGTGCACTGTAGTAGTGAAGATGTTTCATATAATATTATTTGTCTGAATATGTTGGAAGGCATCAAACAGTTTTATTTATTAATGTGGTTCAAGAAAACCCGACTAGAAACACCGTTTAAAGGTTATAACGTAAAAGCATTAGTAAAGACGTCAAATTGTGAAAACTTGGTCCTTTATTTCTCTGAGAACGTTCAGAAAATTGCAGCATTTGCTATGCTTTTTTGGTTTTCAGTGACCAAACAATCGCTTGAAAATGGTTTTGGCTTCCCCCAATGATCAGACATACCCACGTTACCCGCTAGTCTAAAAATTAAACGTCACTTTAGCACGGCCGCTGCGTTTGGTAATTCTGTACTTTTTTAAATGGAAAATCTTGTCAGATGATCGGCGCTTGTATCTTCATGACGGCAAATGAAACTCGAGATCTGATGTGGATGGGCTCATCCATACAAAACAATTGCTAAATTTATTGTGCATAGTATATACACGACCCGTGGTGAACGTAGATATTAGAAATTTGTATGAAGAAGCTCCATTTTGTTAGCATGGAGGAGTAAGGAACATTATTTTTTTAGCATGTGAGTTCAGTCCTACTAAAATCCATTTTTCTTATTACCCAAAAAGTTTAATCAGCGGACTAAATAAAGTTAATGTATTTTTCAATAAAATATCGCTATAGCAATATTTTATTAAAAAAAACAAACTTCATTTATAACCGTTTGTTTCGATGCAATCAAATTTGTTATTGTGACAACATGGTGTCTGTGACGTCAGCAACAAGTAATACGTTGTCACCCGCGTTATAAAAGTAGATCCTCGATGTACATCCGTGGTTTGATTCCACAGAATTTCACGGAATTGGCTGAGGCAGTTCCAATTTCAAACAATCCTGCTTGGGGTGAAGGACATTGCATTGGCTGCAGTTGTCAGCTGTTTTCAATGAGCACCAATTGCGTCCTGTTAACCAAATGATTTTGCAAAGAAGGTAATTTGTTATTAAAGTGTCCCCTTTTGATTTTAAACATTGTGTTATATTGATCTACAGACCGAAATTAAGTGATAGGGCTAGTTTCATGCTGCTAAATTTCGGTTTCCATACACATTGTGGTGGGGTAAGCGTCTTTTAAGTATTGAAAAAAGTGTTTATGGGGATATAACAAACACTCTACTGGCACCTAGTGTTGGGTCAAAGGGCCTTTATTTTTTATTCCGCAATGTTTTGACTCCTGTCTAGAGAACCACAAGGTAGGAAGCGAGTTTATGTGCCTATTTGCTGAGAAGTTATTAACTTTAAAAAATAGCATGCGCCCAATTACCAGTGTCTTGACATGGTGCAAATGTATAAGTATCCAAAATTCATCAAAATATACCATACGGTGCAAGCGTTATGAGCATTTTCACTACAAACCACGACCAGCCAAAATGATGCTCGGCGAAGTCTCATCGCCATTTCGAATACAAGTGTTTGGGCAATGTTAAAACTAGAAATGTGTCCAGGGGACAGGGATGACCCCGCTGTTGCAAAATACACATATTCTCACAAACAAAAGCAAAAAAGACAATTAATGAACAAAGGACAATTACCCTGGAAACCACCAGATGATATGGGTCATCTTGAAACTTGAACAAGAGAATCTCATGTTAATCATCATGTCTAAGTTTCTTTAATTTCGTTTCAAATTACGTGAGTTAGAGAGTAAACATCGCAAATAATGGCAAACTTTCATGAACAAAGGGCAATAACTCCTGAAGAAATATACTCAAGTTCGCCACAGTACAGTAATACATCAAAAATCATCAAAAAATGTGAATTTTCATCAGAAAAAGGGCAATAACTCATGATGGCAAAAGGCAATATAAATCATAATCGAACTCTAGAAAGACATCGTAGTGTTTAACACTGTGAACTAATTTCATAAAATTGTGATCAAAATTACTTAACTTAGAGACCAGACACCATCAAAAATGGTGAATTTACATAAACAAAGGGCAATAACTCCAGACAGCATAATGCGATATAGACCTTTATCAAACTTGAAGAAGACATTATAAAATTAAACAGTGTGACCAAGTTTCATAAAATTCTGATCAAAATTATTCAACTTAGAGAGCGGATATTATTTCACACGGTGAGTTTTCAAAAACAAAGGACAATAACTCGTGAAAGCATAGTGCGATATAAACCAGTATCAAACTTGAAGAAGACATTATAGTACTAAACTATGTTACCAAGTTTCATAAAATTCTGATCAAAACTTTTCAACTTAGAGAGCGAGCATAATTTCAAATAGTGAATTTTCATAAACAAAATACCATAACTCCTGAAGGCATGATGATATATGGACCATTATCGACCATAAAGAAGACTTTATGGTTATAAACATGTGACTAAGGTTCATAAAATTCTGATAAAAAAGTAAACTTAGAGAGAGGTCATCGTTTGGTGTGACGTACGTATGTATGGACAGACGTACGTACAGACTGACAGGGGTAACACTTAATGTCCCTGCCATTATCATGGCAGGGGCATAATAAATAGGTATGCAAATTTTTATCTAACTATACCATGTGATTCAGGAGTTGTGTACATTTTCACTAATTGACCATAATCTGGCAACTGGTTTAAGCCATCAGTAAAATATTTTTATTGACCGTTCCAAGGCAGTACTTCTTTTGTCGATCACTTGTGATTTTTGTGTCTTGTGTTTCTCATGCTTTCGCGTCTGTTCATTGCTGCCTTGTGGTTACCTGTCGAGAAAGGGCTGACCTCTTGGCTCTTGTTGGTTATTTTATTGTATTTTTGTTACTTTCCCATATGGTATCCTGGGTCAGGTGTGTTACTTGTATCGCTTCCTGATCTTTGTTGTCTTTCTTACTTTTACTTATACTCGGGCAAAGCCTTGTCCACCAAAAAAAGGGTTGTTACGTATTCCAGTGCTTGGAGAATGTTGGCATGCATTTGTATGCAAAATTGATCAAATATGGCACATGGTTTAAGGGTTTTGAACATTTTGACTAACTGCTAACGGACACAAGGCAGAAGGATAGGTGGATGGACGACAGACGGACGGACTAACACAGTGATTATAGTGCACAGCTACAGGTCGTGCATTTGTTCTGAAATGCCGTGTTCTCTGACTGTTGGTAGCTAAAGGTCAGTACACACTAGCATCTTTCCCTGCTTAACTTCCCCAGTTTTGGGGGTTTGCTGGCTAAAGCCTTTTTAACTTGATTGTGATCGGCACACTGCAGCATCTGAGAGAAATATTTCCTTGGCTTATCTGATGAACTCCACTGGGACTCAAATTAGCTCATTTTATATGCTCTTCTGGATAGAGTGACTTTTTCAGCTTTAGTAGCCACACAGCAGGGTGGATGTAGACCAGCCTGTTCAACTGTTAGAATAAACAAATGCTTGATATTTCGATGAACTACACTCCTTCCTGGTTTTTTATAATTAATTAACTTGATTCCAGTATTAACATAAGTAGTTTTTACAAACAGAATGGAAATAATGAAATTCCTGATCAGCGTGCTTAAAAGCCAGCTGGTCTAAATTTACACTGTTTAACAAACAATTTATCCTGGATCAAAATGGTAAGGATTGAAAGTATATTAACCTGTAAATGCAGCAAATAGCAATGCCACTACTACTACTACAACTACTACTACTACTACTACTACTACTACTACTAATAATAATAATAATACTAATACTAATAATAATAATAATAATTGTAATAAAATACTACTACTACTACTACTACTAATAATAATAATAATAATAATAATAATAATAATAATAATAATAATAATAACAATAGTAAATAATAGTAATAATAATAATACATGTAATAATAATAATAATAATAATAATAATAATAATAATAATAATAATAATAATAATGATAATAATAATAATGATAATAATAATGATAATATTAATGATAATAATAATATTAATAATAATAATAATAATAATAATAATAATAATAATAATGGAGTCAAGAGTAAGTGTAAGAGAAAAATATTTGCTAACATGTTATTGTGAGCTTCATTCCCTTTAGTTTGATTAGCAAGGTGATAAGAAAAAAGTTTTTTACTAGCCTATGTGACCCCTGCGGTGCCATTTTTGGCCCCAGGGGCATGATTTGAACAAACTTGGTAGAGGTCTACAAGGCAATGATACATACTAAATATCAAGACTCTCTTGTGGTTTCAGACAAAACGCTTGTTCATGTTTTCCCTATTTGACCCAATGTTAAACATGTTACCGGGAGATGGGCCCATTTTGGACCCAATGGCGTAACTAAAACAAATTTGATAGAGGTCTAGAGGTCCACTAGATGATGTTACATACCGAATATCAAGGCTCTAGGCCTTGTGGTTTTAGACAAGAAGATTTTTCACGTTTTCCCTGTATAAGCCTTTGTAAAACATTTGAACCCCGGGGCGGAGTCATTTTTGGCCCCAGTGGTATGATTTGAACGATATTAGGTGATACAAGAAGATTTTTGAAGTTTTCATTTTGAAAACCTATTGTTAGCATATGTGACCAAGATATGCAAAACAGACTAGAACCATTTGAGCAAGGCCCGGATCATTTGTGTGAACTTATTTCACATTTGTACAAGGGGTTTAGGAGTATGTGTCCTTCAATTCAATTGTTGAAGGTGGGACGGAAGGACGGATGACAAAGACGGATGAAAACCGATCAAACTTTATAAAGCTCCCCTTGTCACTATGTGACAGGTGAGCTAAAAAAACAGAACAATCCCTTTAGTGGTAAGCGCGAAATAGTTGTGACAAAGATTCATTTGGACTGTCTCAGGCAAGTGCCTTAGAGTCCACCGTTTTGAATTTTGAAACCCCTGCACAGCTTCACAATCCAAAGTTTTCTGAGAGAGGAGCACAGTGGATAAGTGGTAGAGTGATTGACTTTTGGCCAAGCGGTTGTTGGCTTGAGCCTCACCAGCCTCCCTACATTTGGGTCTGGATTGGGTATAATGAAAAGATTTTGCAAGAGCAAGATGCATTAATTCTTGCTTAGTACTGGTTCAACTTATAAAGACCAATCCCGGCATAATTGAAAATTTTTTGACTGGGATGTAAAGAAACAAATCAATCAATCAATCAAGAGAACAATCTGTCCAGTGGAATTGTCCAGACAAAATCTGTGTGGAAAAAGAAATTAAATAATAATAATAATAATAATAATAATAATAATAATAATAATAATAATAATAATAATAGTAAATAACAGAATAACAGTAATAAGAAACAGATAAAAATAATGTCTCCCCACTTTATTTATGTCTCCCCACTTTATTTGGGTCTACCTATGGCCATTAAACAATAAATAAAATTGACATTAATGTATTTTCTTTGAAAAAGCTGGCTGGAGAAAACCTTTTGAAATCCTAGATCTAGCAGATAATGCGGTCAGAATAGAGATAAGCTGATGCAAATAAAAAGAGATAGATAGGCATAAATAGCAAAGAGTTGAAGGGGTAATATCTGGTAAAAGATGCTTATCTGAGTATAGATAAATGTTGTATATAAAATGAATTGACAGATCCATAAATACCTTTTTTTAGAATTGATGTTTCACTGTTGACCACCTGTAGACTTTCTACCTTCTTGATGCCTGCAATATACGAGTGTCAGTCAAAAAAACTTAGAGTTAGTTAGTATCTTTTTACAGGGTTAGCAATTTTGACTGAAACTTAATACACATATAGAATGAACCTTCAGGCTTCATTACATATAGAAGGTGACGTCTTATCATCTTCAATGCGCTGTTGCTAGGCAGCCGAGGACCGTTTCTCAGCGATGTGCGTTCTCGCTGACGACACTTCTGACTAAGCAGCCATGAATTAAAAAAACATTTCAAATCTAACACAGTATAATAAATGACCTTTTATCTTTCCAATTGTATCAAACAATGTGTTAGCAATGTTTTGATGAAGTGTAATAGATAGCAAATACAATACATGCAATGTTCGTTGCTTAGCAACCAAAATCGATTGAAATTCCAATTTTAACTAAAAGACCAGATTTTGTTGCTATGGCGACCGTTTATTCCTGGGAATATTTAAGATATGCATTCAGATGTCAAAACCGTTTACTAAATACAATGAAATGGTCATATGATACGATACTTAGTTGACAATATTGCTCTAAAAAGAGCCGTAACTAGAGGGTGGGGTATATTTTGGGGTGAAATTTTCAGAAAATTTAGTTAATTTTCCTCTTATTTATGTAATAAAATTCTAACGCCTCAATCTCAGTTGTTACAATTGATGAAATGTATTCAAACACTTTATTTGCAACAACTGCACAAGTTGATGTAACTTAAATTTTGCATAGTGTTTCCATGGCAACGCTATATTCCAGCGTGAACGCATGACGTTATGTGGATCAAGACACATAGATATTTGGTTTGCATAAAAGACACCTAGCTTATCAATGCATCATCTCCTTAAACATATAAATCAAGATACAACAAGGAGATAAAGCAAAGATAAGGACTCAACAGTAAATAAAACTGAATACTGGAGGAAAGGAAATCATGAGAAAAATCATTATGTCAATAATGAACACCCTTCATTAAATTTGAAAGAGCAGCTTAAACCTAATTTTAAGATTATTTGACATTGAACTTGGTCCCAAGGTCATATTGGTAAGCTGAAACTATAGATGTAATCTACGGACCACAGGCAATTATTTTGCAAAATACGATTTTCAGTCAAAAAAGAAATATAAGTATTTTCCCAAAGTCAAAAACAGATTTAAATATATTTGACCTTGGCCTTTAACTCCATGACCTGGTGATGCAAAACATTTGCTGCAATTTACACAAAATAGGCGATCGCTGTGGTGCAGATAACACCTTCTATCAAACAATGTAAAATACGGTAATCATCCAATAATTTTGGAATAAACTTATTATTTAAATTTAGGATATTTTGCAACACACACATTCGCAAAAATCCTAATTCAAATAAAGTTTATTGATCACATGACATTGGCCTTATACGTTCAATAAAGGTTTGGTGTCTGACGTTTGTATTTAGCTTTGTGGTTCTCTTTATCTTCTTAAAACTAATATCAGTATCGAAAAATTCAATAAGTGTCTCATCAAATAGCAATGCATGATTACTAAATTGTGCTCTCAAAATTAAGACACGCAAAAATCCAATTGGTATATGCAATGAAGGAGCTGCATTGGTGGCTGTGTTATTGTAGTTGATGATGTTAAAGAAGCTATATTCTCACTCACCTCCTCAGAGTTATGATGTATAACAATGATGAAACTATTGAAGTCCTCTGTGTAAATAGCTGGTTTATAGCTTGCTACTTGATGATGGAATGCAATAGGAAGACACGACAGTCTTTTAACTCAGGGATTGTATAACAATATTTTGATCCTTTCCACCAATATTCCTGTTTACTCCGTCAGCTTCTTACTGTGAAAAAAATGGCATACAATCACTATTATAAGGGCCAAGACGCGAGAAATCCTGTCTTCAGGATTTTGGACAAAGTGAGATTCAAACCAGGCTGCTCAGCTACAGAGACTAGCTAGAAAATTGAAATTTCGCATGTAGCAAGTTTGGATTTGATACTTTCTAAAAAGCGAAAACCAAAGGCGCTGATCAGTCTGCGCGGATGCGCAGGCTAGTCTGCGCCTGTGTTGTTTGCAACCCTCCGAAGACAGGTTTTCTCGCGTACCAATCTGGACAGTATAATTAAACAATCGTGTTTCATTGTAAACATTTATTTGGAAATACTATAATAGTGATTTATAAATTGCTCTTTGTTTCCTGTCGTGAGTTCACTCCTAGTACCATTAGATTAACAGGTGACTAAACCTGATTGTCTACTGAATACCAACGTTCAGCTTCAGCTTAATTGAGGCCCGTAAGACTCTATATAGGGTCTCGCAATTTATCATGTGGATACCAGGAGTCATATTAGAATCTGTTGGACTTACTAAATGAGTCGTATAATACATCACTGCGATCATTCAATAATTATTATGAGAGACCATTTACCGCCACGTGGCAAATAAGGAAGTAAAGCTGACTAGATCTATATTGCCCCATGTTCCAGTCTTCGACAACAACTGTGCTGTTTTGTTTTTTTTGTTGTTTTTTAATCTTTTTACAAATTGAGCAACAACTATTTACGAAAACTGTAAATCAAAGTAAAATGGACATGGACATGCATGAACCTTCCCATCTATTTGTCAGTCAGACTTCCACAAACATCTGCAGCACAAATGCCCTTTTCACTTTTATAACAAAACTTAATGTAAATATTCTGTGTTTAATTTTAACCCTCATTGTTGTACACTGTTCTGCCATTCCTTTTAATGGTCTGTTTTCTTGACCTGATATGTCCTCCTGAATCTGTTTAACAAACTTCCTGGGACAGCCTTTATTGTAATAGATAGAGAATAGTAAACTGTGTTTCCGTGATATGAAAATTATGTCACGAAGGAATGGTGATGATTCGGTAAACAACGAGTCCGCAGGACGAGTTGTTTACCAAAATCACCACCATTCCTGAGTGACATAATTTTCATATCACAGAAACACAGTTTACTATTCTGTATATTATATAACCTTCCGGTGATGTTTTCAATGAAAAAAGAAAGAGAAGAAGAAAAAAACACACACAAAAAAAACTCATATTTAACGAACCGCCATCCCCCCTCTCCACCCGGTGCGTAGTAATCCAGCAGCATGATAGTTGCTTGGCCCCGCCTACATGTCACATGTAGCTGAAAAATTTCGGCTTTGCCAATCAAGCTTTGTCTCAAATGTTTTTATATTGTCTCCCTTATTTTAGTAAAAGCAAAAGAAATGTAACTGTCTAGGGAAATCATTGTTTTATATATTTAAGTTGTTTCCCTTACAACGTAATGCGCAACTTATAGCTAAGGAAAAGCACTCTAAAAGCCTGAGACTTGACAAAAACAGAAACGTTTGAGGATTGAACATCTAGAGATCCATTTCAGTTGTTTTTTTAGCCATTCGCTAGTCTGTTGCTTGCCAGATCAGACGGCAATAGCCCGAGAAATTTACAGAAATGTGTTTGTCACAAAAATTAAAATGGTTTTGTGAGGAGTAAAATGAGAGGACATCAGAGAATCGGACAAGCCGCAAGCGCCATGACAGGGAGAAAAAATACAGCTCAGATGTAAACATTTGGCTGGTGTCTGATCTGGCTATAATAACAACAGATCAGCATTGCAAATTTTTATGAGAATGCTGTAAAATCTTCAAAACTCCCAAAAGTCCTCTAAAGTAGACCAGGATGGATCAATATCTGATGGTGAGTCTGATTGTTTTGTGCATATGTGTATTGAAAAAAGTAGTTCTGTCAAAAAAAAATATTGACACTGGGCAGTGAGGATAATGAAAAAAACTGATATCATCACTAGTGAAATATTTCACTCCTCAAGATATGAAAACTATCTCACTTCAAAGCAATAGGAAATTAATGCTAGGTATATGATATAATTTCATATCAGTCCAGCCTCATTGTTATAACACATGTTTCTCGATAATATAATAGCCATTTTAAGAGGCATATACATGCAAACCGCCAATAAAACATAACTTACCCTGTACATTCAAGTCAATAGTAAGTTTTTTTTCAAGCTGGTAGTTATATTTTTAAACAAATGCAACGTACTATGACAACTTGTAAATATATCAGTCGTGTGACTAGTTACACCTGCTAAAATATATTAATGTTGTTATTCCATGAAAAGGTAAAAGAGTTTCACATAAAAACAATATTTACCAACTGTGAAACATACAGGGGTACAAATTGTTAAGATTGTCATTCCGTATGTGAGAGAGATTTCAGATAGATGTTAATGTATTCGTATTATCCAAGTTCACAGTTGTAGTGGGGTTAATTCCCTAAACCAGTTAGTCACTATCAAATATTACCGTCTCCTAAAATATAATAACATACCACCTAATACAGAGTGAGAAGACACAATTAAGTGATAAAGGTAAATGACGCACATGGCGTCTGATCTGGGCCTGCGCTCCCTGACTGTTCCGTAACAGTGACCTATATTAGAGTGACTGGACACTTCATTTTTCAGCTATATAAGTATGCCGTGGCATGTGTCACGTGACTAACGCCTGGTGCGCCTTTTATCGTACACACTCAAAATGGCGAAGCAGCTTGTGAGACCGCTGTTTTATAGGTACATTAAAGAGCGAACTACGTCGTAAATATCGCTTATTGGTACATATTGTTAATAACAATCGAAAAAACATATATGAAATATTGCTAAATGCTATGTTTCTGCAATGTAAAAACTAATCCTATTGAGTTATGACCGTGTAAGTATCGGCCGATTTTATGAAAGTTGTGGAAATCTGCAAAAATGGCTTCAACAATACCTCTTTCACTCCGACGAATAAAGCTTCAAACATGGCTATGGCTGTGTCTCGATTTATCAATATTCATAAACAAAGATGTCCAATAATTCATAATTATCGTTATTATATAATTTTGGTGTTTATAAAGGTTCTAAAAGTTTAGGTAAACAATAGAGAAATTACGCTGTGTATTCCAAAACAGCGGTAAAAACAAATCGTGTAGATAAATGATACCGAGTTTCCCTCATTTACCTGTGTAAGATGCCTGACAGAGTTATTTGAGTTGAGTGTTGGTATTTCATTGGAGTTTCTAGTCACTCTTACATAGGTAAATAGGATGCCTAATGATGCCTGATAAAGCGAGTTGGTGTGTAATCTTATGTCTCTTACACTGACTGTCAATGGTAAGTCCATGATCTGTTGTAGCTTATAATAAGTTGCTATCGTTGGCCTTGTTTCTTGAGTGACTTACACTGAGGGTCAAGGATTTGTCTTTGTTCTTGTGTGACTTAAACTTAGTGTCAAGGGTTAGCCTTTAGTCTTGAGTGATCTACACTGAGTGACAAGGGTGGGTCTTTGTTCTTGTGTGACTTACAGTGAGTGTCAATGGTTGGTCTGTGTTATTGTGCGTCTTAAAATGAGTGTCAAGGGTTGGTCTTTTATTATTGTGTGTCTTACACTGAGTGTAAAGGGTTGGTCTTTTATTATTGTGTGTCTTACACTGAGTGTCAAGGGTTGGTCTGTGTTATTGTGTGTCTTACACTGAGTTAGGCTGGGGCCCAGGGTAAAAAAATATCAAAAATGGTTACCCCGAAAGTAGCAAGGTTTGTTATAGTATAAATTTGAAGAAGTATATATGGTGCATACGAAACCACTGTAAAGCAAACCTCGCGGAATTGCATAACGCCACTAGATCTAATAAAGTATGGTAGCCCATATGACATATGCATGCATGCGTTTAATACAAACGCTATTATCTCAGCAATGCGTTATCAAATTTAAATCAAACTACCTTTCAGGAATGGCAATGCGTTTGTTTTAAAAGTTTTTAGTATTAGTTTCAATTTCAAAGAACTGTTGCTTTAGCATTACGCATTAAAAGTTGTTTACCATATGTAACCAGATAAAACGTAATGTTTCGTTTTCTCCCATCTGTATCTACCACGACTCAATTCATTATTTTCACATCATAACTGTCCAAAGATCACATTGCTGCCTGTTTGGGTGAGATATAATATCCATTATGGCTGCTGTCGCCATAAGGTATGAAAACGTATTTTGGGGGATCATTCCTTAGCCTACTAACGCGTCACGTTTAAAATGCTTGCATATGTAGTGGGACGTCCGTGTGCCTATTTCACAACACAAAATGTATTGTCACGTAAGAATGGACACTTTAACATGGCCTTGAATATTAGCACATAGGCTGTAAAATAGATTCGCTTTATTCAATGCATTGTTTTGGCGAACCGGAAGGGTAGATATGCAAAAACACATCACACTGTTAAGTACATCCCAAATGGTTACTAACTTTTTTCTAAGTATGCGATAATCGCCTAAATGTAAATAAAGTTGATATAGGATGGCACCGTTGTGTTCCATTACATAAATATTGGGCGAAAAGAGTGAGAGTCTTTTGACGGTCATTATCAGCTGACTGATTTCAAAAATCAACACACGTGGAGGGCAATGTTTGTAGCTTACCTGTTGGTCCTCTGTCTGTCCTGTCAAACTATACATCAATTGAATTATATATATATATATATATGTAGTCTTTAATTTATTGTTAAGGATATGTTATAATGTAGAATGCCAATGTATTAAGTGTATTATAAGTGTTTAACAATCACAATATTTTGTTCAACTGACCCAAAGTTATTATGTACACATTTTATATAAATACAGAGGCTTGTGGTCAATTTATTTATGGATTTTTGTATTTCCATTCTCTTGAAATTAGCATTAACTGTGGTTAAGGATGAATTTCGTGATCTCAATTGTGTGAAATGTAAAACGTGGATGGTATTATGCTCATTTTAGTCAAATGGCACATTAAAGTCCTCAAAGCGAATCTAAAAGCCAAAACAGTGAATGTTTTTTTTCAACACTTTCCATTTTATAAATCTGAGAGAAAATTCTTAAAACATTAACAGCGAAGATTGTTAGATACAACACTATAATCCCCACCCTACATACTGGTCAGAAACTTTTACTCTTAATTTTAGACGGTTGCCTAAACAACAAGACAAAATTGACTAATTCTCCATACCTGGTATTATAAAACAATCACCATGGCAACTAGACTTTACATACTTGCATACTGTTATGGCATTACCTGTACGACATACTGATTTATTGAAATTTCTTCCAATACCAAAGTATATAAAAAAATCATCATTTTATATTTTAAAAAATCAAAACAAGGGATAAACAGTTACGTAAGTTTTAGAACTTCCACAGCAGCATTTGGATGCACAATATTAACTTTTCACACATATTTTACTTAAATACTATGCATACCCGAATATCTATAGTACAGTTTGAAGTACATATATTACTTGTTCACATCTAAAAAATAATATCTGGCTCTCCAACACTCGAATTTTTGGGAGTTGGACTCATGAGAGATTTAATTAAATTTTCTTTTATGAAGTATGCAGTTTTGTAAGCTTGAGGTTTTTAATTTGGCATAGTTGTATGTTTTACATGTATTTAAAAAACAATTCTCAAGGTAGCAAAACTGTTTAAAGATGCCATGACATAGAAACTATACCATTAAAACCAAATACAAAGCTGAAAATGAATAAAATAGTCAAAAAGGGACAAGACAACTGAAAATGAAAGAAAAAGTAACAAAAAAGAAAAAAGAAAGAAAATAGGAAAAGAAAACTAGAGGACCTGAAGGTCCTGAGGCGCTCACCTGATCTCCTTAATAATGTTAAAATAGGTCAAGGTCACTACAGCTTATAATGAAACATATTTTGTTTTACCATCTATGAGTGTTGCAGCCATTTTGGTCAAGTGACCTACACAATCTTATAAATACTCTATCAAACAGCCCTGTGAGTTCTGAGAAAAAGATTTTTAGATAGATATATGGCAGTCAAAATGAGTGGCCTTGGATAAAAGGTCACAGGTCAGCTTGACATTTGGTACTTATATAAAACCATTGTCTCATTAGGTTAAACATTTCTCGCAAGTATTATGATTTCTGCTTAAACAGTTACATGTATAGAAATATAAATGCATTAGGAATCAAATTTGACCTTGCCATAAAGTAGGTCAAGGTCAACCTATATTCATTATTTGTGCAAATTTGGTAGAGCCCACATCCCCAATGCTACATACCAAGTCCCAAGGCCACTGGCCTTTTGGTTCCAGAGAAGAAGATAATTAAGTGTTTTACCATATATTGGCGTGGTGGCCATCTAGGTCATGTGACTGGTATACATTTTGACTAACCAATCATAAGGAGTCTTCATATGAAATTTTAGTTCAATTGGCCTAGTGGTTTCTGAGGAAACTATGTTTTAATGTGTTGATAGGACTCCAATATGAGTGACCTTGGCTGAAAAGTTAAAGGTCAACCTTGACCTTTGAAACTTATTTATAGCCATTGTCTCATTAGTTTTAACATATCAAGTGAAAATAATGACTTTGGCTTCAACAGTATTCAAAAAATCAACTTTTCAAAAAAATATCCAATTTAAATGCATTAGGAAGCAAATTTGACCTTGACGTTAAGTAGGTCAAGGTCAACCTAGGAACATCATTTGAACAAACTTGGTAGGCCCTACATCCCCAATGCTACATACCAAGTTCCAAGGTCACCGGCCTTCTGGTTCTGGAGAAGAAGCTTTTTAAAGGGTTTTTACCATATATGGGCATGGCGGCCATCTTGGTCATGTGACCAAAATATTTTGTATAAATCTTGGATATCTTATCATAAGGAGTCTTCACATAAAATTTGAGTTCAATTGGGCCAATGGTTTGAGAGAAAGCTATGTTTTAATATATTGACGGGACTCCAATATGAGCAACTTAGCTGAAAGGTCAAAGGTCAAATTTGACCTTTGAAACTTATTTATAGCCATTATCTGATTAGGTTAAACATATCAAGTGAGGATAATGACTAAGGCTTCTACAGTTTTCAAAAATATGAACTTATCAAAAAAATTCCCATTTAAATACATTAGGAAGCAAATTTGACCTTGACGTTAAGTAGGTCAAGGTCAACCTAGGATCATTATTTGAACAAACTTGGTAGGCCACACATCCCCAATGCTACATACCAAGTCCTGAGGTCATCGGCCTTCTGGTTCTGGAGAAGAAGATTTTTAAAGGGTTTTTACCATATATGGGCATGGCGGCCATCTTGGTCATTTGACCAGGACCATTTGAACAAACTTTCGTTCCCCCATCCTAAGGAGTCTCCATATGAAATTTGAGTTCAATTGGCCCAGTGGTTTCAGAGGAGAAGATGTTTGAAATTGTGGACGGACGGACAACGGACGACAGACGACGGACGACGGTCGGACGCCGGAGTGACTGGTCTACTATCAGCTCACCCATGAGCCTTTGGCACAGGTGAGCTAAAAACTAAGACAAAAGAAATAGATAAAAACAATTAAAAACTATGATGGGGGTATATAATGCAGCTGAAACTGGCGCCATGAAACTGGTTTAAGCCCTCCAATAAAATATTTTTACTGAAGGGGATACTTCTTTTGTGGATCATTTGTGTTATTCATGTCTCATGTTTGTCATGCTTTCGCGTCTGTTCATAGCTGCCTTGTGGTCTCGTGCTGGGAAAGGGCTGATGTCATAGCTCTTGTTTGTGATGTTTAATTGTGTTTTGTAATGTGGTATCCTGGGTCATGTGTAGTATTTGATTGTATCCATTCCTGATCTTTGCCACCTTTCTTTCTTTCATTGTAGCAGCTTACGTCATCAGTTGTCCATAAGTTATGTTTACCTATTATACCTTTAATTTCTGTTTACTGTTCATGAAATCTTCAATGGACGGATGACTGATGGAGGATTGGAAAGAATTAGTTGTTTTTTTTAAAACAATAGACTTTAATCAATTTATACGAGTATAGTTAGCTTTGTTTATAACCTGAAACACACACACTCTTTTCAGTGATTTGTGGTGTAAGTTTCTTTATTTGTGCCATGTACATTGTTTACGTCTGTTCAGTGCTTATTAGCAGCATAATTACCTCGTTAGAAAATGCTAGTTATATTGTTTCTTAACCATGTTTATTATACAAGTCATTTAGATATAGTTTCTTATCCTTTTGTAGCCTTGTGTGGGATGAATGTCACGCTGTTGGTCTCCTCTGTTTCTTTTTTGTCTTTGTTGTTGATGGGGTACCTATGTATGTTTTTGCCACATGGCTTAACTAATGAATATATTATATCAATTTTAATTTTTTAATGTTGCAAGCATATTTGCCTCTCGGCTATTAACAAAATAATTACCACATTCCTTTTGATCATTAAGATTACTAAACAAATCGAAACGAACAAAGACATACTTTGAATAGCATAGACGGTCTGTGTTTTCAAGCTAGATTTTAAATATAAGGCAAATCAAAGTAAGTTCCCCTCTCCACATAACGTACAATAGTTTATATGGGATATAATAGATACCATTTACAATCCCATTTGCTATGATAACATGTTTAACAACGCGTTTAAATCATTATTACGATTTTTAAAGGAAAACGGCTTCCCATACAAATGTGGCTTATATGGCAATTCGCAATTTGCAACGAATTGCTATACAGTGGTTTTGTATTACCGAATGTTCAAATATTTTTTGTGCAAAAAATCAGCTTTGCTACTTTCGGGGTAAGCATCGGTGACTTTTGTACGAGATACGCTGATCTGGGCTACTAAGTGTCAATGGTATGTCTGCGTCCATGTGTGATGTACACTTAGTGTCAAGGGTAGGTCTGTGTCCCTGTGTGATGTACACTAAGTGCCAAGGGTAGGTCTGTGTACCTGTGTGATGTACACTGAGTGTCAAGGGTTGGTCTGTGTTATTGTGTGTCTTACACTGAGTGTCAAGGGCTGGTCTGTGTTATTGTGTGTCTTACACTGAGTGGTAAGGGTTGGTCTATGTCCCTGCGTGATGTACACTGAGTGGTAAGGGTTGGTCTTTGTTCTTATTTGTCTTACACTGAGTGCCAAGGGTTGGTCTGTGAGCATTAGTGATTTACACTTAGTGGCCTGTGTTATTCTGTGTTCTTCTTGGCCTCTTAAACTAAGTGGCATGTCTGGGTCTGTGTTATTGTGTAACTTACACTGAGTGACAAGAGTTAGTTTGTGGTTTTGTCTGTCTCGTACACTGAGTGACACAGGTTGGTCTATGTTCTGGCATGTCTCTAGCACTGAGTGACAAGGGCTGGTCTGTGTTCTCGTTTGTCTCGTATACTGAGTGACACAGGTTGGTCTGTTATCTGGTGTGTCTCGTACACTGAGTGACAAGGGTTGGTCTGTGTTCTGGTGTGTCTCGTACACTGAGTGACAATGGTTGGTCTGTGTTCCAGTGTGTCTCGTATACTGAGTGACACAGGTTTGTCTGTTATCTGGTGTGTCTCGTACACTGAATGACACAGGTTGGTCTGTGTTCTGGTGTGTCTCGTACACTGAGTGGCAAGGGTTGGTCTGTGTTCTGGTGTGTCTTGTACACTGAGTGACAAGGGTTGGTCTGTGTTCTGGTGTGCCTCGTACACTGAGTGACAAGGGTTGGTCTGTGTTCTTGTGTGCCTCGTACACTGAGTGACAATGGTTTGTCTGTTTACTTGTGCGTCTCTAACACTGAGTGTCAAATGAAATGATGAACTGTGCTCTGGTATGTCTCGTACACTAAGTAACAAGTGGCGGTCTGTTTTTGTGTGTCACACACTAACTGACATGAATTGTTCTATATGCTTGCGTTTTTCTGACACTAATGCAAAGAGTTGGTCTGTATTCTCGTGTCTCTTACACGAAGTGCGAGTGTTGGTTCGTGTTCTCGTATCTCTTACACTCAGTGACAAGTGTTGGTCCGTGTGCTCGTGTCTCTTACACCTAGCGACAAGTGTTGATCTGTGCTCTCATGTCTCTTTTACACAGTGACATGTGTTGGTCCGTTTTCTTAAATGTCTTTCATTGAGTTGCAAATGTTGGTCTGTGTCCTTCTGTTGCTTCCACTGAGTGTCCAATGTTGGTCTTAGTCTTGAAGTTTCCCCTCAGTGACACAATTTGGTCTTTGTTATTGTGTGTCTGACACAGAGTGTCAAGTTTTAGTCTGTTTGGCTGTATCACTTACATGGAGTGACAAGTTTGGATCTGTGTTCTTGTGTTTTAATACAATGTGTCCCAAGTGTTGATCTGTCATCTTGTGTGTTTCTTATACAGGGTGTCAAGTGTTTGTTTGTTGGCCTGTGATCTTGTGTTTCTCTTACACTTAATGTTAAGTGTTGGTCTGAGTTGTTGTGTCTCTTACACTGATTGACAAGTGCTGCTATGTGTCCTCTCAAAATTAGGAAACACAAAATCCGACTGATATATACAATTAAGGAGCTGGATTGGTGGCCGTGCTATAGCAGTTTATGATGTAAAGAAGTTAGATTCTTACTCACCTCTACAAATTTCTGTTGTATAAAAATGATGAAACTGTTGAAACCGTCTGTGAAGAGTTTTTTGCTTCTACCTTGCCACTTGATGATGAAAAGCAATAGGAAACACGATAGTATTTATACACTGGGGTAAGTTGTTTTTGGTAGATACTATTTTGTTCCTTTCTTCCAATTATTTATGTTTACTCTGTTACCTTCTTACTGCAAAAATAGAAAGCAATCTGTGTTAGCACTCTGGACAGTATAGTCATTAATATCTTAAACAATATTGCCTCATTTTAACGTGCCTCGTGTAAACATTTACTTGGAAATACATGTAATATATAAGTGTTTAACGTTTTGCTTTTTGTTAACTGTCGTGATTTGACTCCCTGTACCGTTAGTTTAACAAGTGGCAGAACCCAGTGCGATGACAGTAAACTAAAAAGTGTATACTGAATGACACCCTTCATACTCAGGCCAAATAAAAATTAAGTGTGTTTTGGATAAAAGGTCCAAAAATTTTAGGTATGGTAGGCAAACACATTTTTATTTCAATTTTCTGGAAAAAAATATATAATTTTATGCATTTTGAAAGGCATATTCGCCTTTCAAAATGCATAAAATTGAATTCATTTTTTAAAGAAAACCTGAAAAAATCCTAGGTTTCAGCAGTAAATTTACCCCTAGCACAGGTATTGTTTTTTTTATTTGGCCTCAGCTTTAAGGGATCCGTTGGCCTTTCTTAAAGTCGTGCAAATTATCACTGCAAACATCATGGCCTATATTTAAATGCGTTGGGCTGTCTCAGAATCGTATAATATATCACTGTGATTGGGATCCGTTGGCAAACCAACTTGATTTCCTTATGGTCGTACACTTTGCCACTGCAATCATTGAACTAAACAGTTATTTTTGGTTTCTGTTTACAGGGAGACCTTTTACCGCCTCATGGCAAACAAGGAAGTACAATTAGATCACGTCATGTTCCAGTTTTCCGCCACAACTGTTTTTTTTATATTATATTTTAATCGTATTATAAGCAACAGCAAATGACGAAAAATGAACACTAAAGGTTTTAAGTGAATACAAGTATGTCTGCATCTGACCTATCTATTTTTCAGTTACAATTCAAAAATATCTGGAATGTCCAGCTGGCATGTCCTTTTGGGGCCTTGTTCAGCACAAATGCCCTTTTCATCATGTAAATATTCAATTTTTCAATTAACACTCATTTCTGTACATTTGGTCTGACGCTCCCTTTATTTGGTCAGTCTAACTTTTCTTGCCCTAAAATGCTCTTCTGAATCGGTTTTACAAAAAAAAACTATTGTAATATCAGTCCAATCTCATAGTTATAAACATGTGGTTCTTAATTATAAAATAGCCATTTAAAAAGGCCAGCATACGAGAACCATCAATAAAACATAACTCACCCTGCACATTCAAGTCCTAAATATTCTTTCTCTTGCTAGTAGTTATAATTATTTTAAACAATTCCTATGTACCATGACAACTTGTAAATATATCAGTCGCGTGACTATAAATTCTATATTTAGTTATTCCACGAAAAGGTTAGTGAATTCACATAAAAAGAGCATTTACCAACTGTGAGAAGTACATGGATACATATGGTTTAGATTGTCATTTGTGAAAATGATTTCAGACAGATGTTAGTTTATTCTTATTATAATTCCATGTCCAGAAGTGCAATTCTTAATTATCATAATCAATTAGCATTTGCTTACTGTTTCCTCAAAATATTGTCATACCACCTGATACAGGGTGCGAAGACACAATTTAGTGATAAAGGAATAATGACCACATGCCTCGTCTGATCTGGGTCTGCTTGAGTATTCCGTAAATTGAATGCCTAATAATGCTTTAATAATTACGATGGTGTGTGTTCTTGTGTCGATTACACTGATTGTCAACTATTAGTCTGTGATCTTGAGTGAGTTACATGTATAATAAGTGGCTGGTGTTGGTCTTTTTCCTTATGTGTCTTACAATGAGTGTCAATGATTGGCCTGTTCTTGTGTGTCTTACACTTAGAGTCAAGGATTGGCCTGTGTTCTTATGTGTCTTACACTGAGTTTCAAGGGTTGGCATGTGTTACTGTGTCTCTTACACTGAGTGCCATCTGTTGGTCTGTGTTATTGTGTGTGTTACACTGAGTGACATTCGTTGGTCTGTGATCTTGAGTGAGTTATAATAAGTGGCATGTATTGTTCTTTTTATTTGTGTGACTTACACTGAGAGCCTAGGGTTGGCCTGTCTTATTGTGTGTCTAACACTGAGTGACATTTGTTGGTCTGTGATCTTGAGTGCGTTATAATTACATGTAGTGGCAGGTGTTGGGCTTGTTCCTTGTGTGTCTTACACTGAGTGTCAAGAGTTGCTCTGTGATATTTTATGTCTTACACTGAGCGTCAAGGACTGGCCTGTATTCTTGTATGTCTTACACTGAGTGTCAAGGGTTGGTCTGTGTTACTATGTCTCTTACACTGAGCGGCATTAATCGGTCTGTGATCTTGAGTTAATTATAATAAGTGACAGATGCTGGTCTTTGTTCTTGTGTGTTTTACACTGAGTGCCAATGGTTATCCTGTGTTCTTTTGTGTCTTACACTGAGTGTCAAGGGCTGGTCTGTGATATTTTGTGTCTTAAACTGAATTTTAATGTAGACCTGTGTTCTTGTGTGACTTTCTCTGAGTGATGTCCAATGGGATGGCTTGTGATCATGTGCGTCTTACATTGAGTATGGAGGCTTAGCCTTTGTTCATATGTGTCTTAAGCTTTGTCCCAAGTGTTTGCATTTGTTCTTGTGTGTCTTAATATGAGTGTCAAGGATTGGTCTGTGAGCTTTAGTGACTCTGTGTTAATATGTGACTTACATTGAGTGACAAGAGCTAGTTTGTGTTCTTGTGTGTCTATTACACTGAGTGACAATAGTTGGTCTGTGTTTTGGTGTGTCTCCTACACTGAGTGACAATGGCTGGTCTGTGTTCTTGTATTTCATACTGCGTGAAAAGAGTTCGCCTTTGTTCTTGTGTCTCTTACACAGAGTGACACGTGGTCTTGTGTGTCTCGTATACTGATTTACAAGTGTTGGTCTGTGTTCTTGTGTGTCTCTTACACTGCGTGGAAAGTGTTGGTCTTTGCTCTTGAATTTCTCTTACAATATGTGACTAATGTTGGTCCGTGTGCTCTTGTGTCATTTGCCGAGTAACAAGTTATGGTCCGTGTCTCTTTTATGGAGTTTCTCGTTTATAGCTTGCTACTTGATGCGGGAATGCAATTAGAAGAAACAACAGTTTTTTGTACACTTGGGTCATTTGGTTTTGTTTGATAATATTTTAATCATTTCCTCCATTTTTGTTATCTCTGTCACCTTCTTACTGCAACAAATAGCATGCAATAAGTGTTTAGCATTCTGGAAAATATAATATTTATTTGGTTTAGTAATCTTGCCTCATTTTAACTTGTCTTGTGTAATCATTTATTTGAAATGGTTAAGTTGTGCTTTATATTTCGTTTTTTGTTTAATGTCATGCGTTGGCTTCTGGTGCCGTTGGTTTGACAGCTGACAAAGCCCAGGGCGACGACAGCAAACTAAAGAGAGTCAACTGAATGCTCAGCTTCAGCTTTATTGAGGTCCATTGGACTTTCTTCAGGTCGTGCGATAAATGACTGCAAACTTCAGGGACTATATTGGAATGCGTTGGGCTGTCTTATGATCTGCGATTGGGATCCGTTGGACTTTCTTAGTTTGTGGGATCAATCACCGCAAACATCAGGTTAGCTGCTATATTGGAATGCGTTGAGCTGTCTTATGGTCTTAAGGTATGTCATCGCGACTGGGATCCGTTGGCAAATGCAGTTGATTTTCTTATGGACATACACTATATGATTGCAATCATTACACAAAACAGTTGCTTTTTTATATGTTTGCATGGAGACCTTTTACCGCGTCACAGCTAACGAGGAAGTACAATTCAGTAGATCACCTCATGTTCCAGTTTTCGACCACAGCTGTTTAAAAAACTGCTTCAACGTAAATCAAGCTTTATAGCTTACTTTGCCCTTTCCTGTGCTTCAACACCCAAATCAGTTTGCACAAATATTTAAATGTTTGGCCAACTTAATCAAAAATTTTGTAAATAAATGCAATATTTTTTAAGTAAATCATTAAATAAATCCATGAAGTGGTCAATGCGACCATTTCCAAAGGCGCAGTTATAAAAAAGGAGAAAACTTTAAGTAGGTCATATCATATACGAGTGTGTTTCAATAAGTAACCGGTCTGACCTATTTTTAACAGACTGACACAGTCAAAATTTCCACAGTTTGTTTGGTCGCCATATTAAGACATATGTACAAAGTTTAAGCATTATTGGTTTGTTAGTTGATAAATGAGTCAAATGATTTTCTTTCGTCGAATTAGGCTGTTACGTAAATTGTACTATTTGATCAATATATTTAGTATGAAAATTGCAGTGTGCATATGTAATATTATATGAACGGAACGAAAAATTTGTTGATTACACGATGGTATAAAAAACGAAAAAATTGCATAATTTGATAAATCACATTACTAACTGAAGTGAACCATGGTTGAGGACAGTGTAGCATAACTCTTTTCAGACATGTTGGAAGCTCTCAGAAAGTAAAACTTTTAACAACTATTTATGTAATAATATATCCATTAATATTTGAATATAATTATAAATACATTTTTTTGTAAAAAAAAAAGATAGGAGTAAAATGTCTGAATTAATAAAATTTCCATTTTTCAAAGGAAAAATGTAACTATTAAGTTTTAACACTGTAAAATTTTTCTAGAGCCCTGAAACTTATTCTCATTAAAAAAATCTATTCTATTGGCTTTAATTATAGTTTAGTTACAAGTAAAAACCTTGCAATTTGCCTTTTAAAAATACTGCTAGTGGTCTAGGGGCCAAACTGATATATATTGGCTATTTTGCGAGTTTGTTGCACCCCCAGGAAAAAAAACTTGGTTACTATTTTCAGTTAGGGACATATCTTGGGACCTTAGAAACCCATGTTTTACTAAGTTTTCTGTGGTCAGCTTTCTGTAAATGGCCTGTTATCAACGTTACCCTACTAACATTGAAAATAGTAGTACTCAAAATACAAGACTAATAGGATACTTTACAAAAGTATCTATGAAATTATTTGAACTTTAAATGGTTGATCGTGTCATAAACATCAATTGCAGACTTCTGTGAGATGTATTTCTGCTCATCGGTGTTACGTATGTTACATTTTATACAAAAATGCAGATAATGACTTTAGAGATTGCAAATAAGAATGACTCATGTTCCCTAACCCCAGGAAGAAAGCTTGGTTACTATTTTCAGTCAGAGACATGTCATGGGGCCTTAGAAACCTATTATTTTCTACGTTTTCTTTGATCAGTCATCTGTTAAAGGCCTGTAATCAATGTTACCCTAATAACATTAAAATGCCAACTAAAAAGACAAGACCAATAGGATATTTTCAAATGGGATTAATGAACTTATTTGAGCTTTACACGTTTCAGCTAGACATAAATATCAATTATAAACATCTGTGATATGTCTCCAGAGTTACTTATGTTACATTTTTTATGAAATTGCAGATAATAACTTAAAATATTGTATATCAGAATAAACCATGTTCCTCAACCATAAATGTGTAATAAAGATTTCGATTTTAATTATGAATTTTCATTTTCATATATTTGAAGCAATTTATAAATTGCAACTGGCAATAAAGTGTAGTAAAATAAATATTTCAAGATGCTTATAAGCGTCTCATTTCTACTGGCGTACATATTTTATTTTCGTCCTTTTCATTGCACTGGGATGGGCACTGTCTTCTTTCATCTCTTTCACAATGAAATTAAATAGCGACTAAACAAACAGGTTCAACTACCATGGATATTTAATTTCTGTCAATATATAAATAAGGTAACGTAGGTAACAAAATAATGTTTTGAATAAATGGATAAAGATAATAGAATTTGTGGAGAATAGACTCAAATTTTTGCCTTTGCCTGACTACACGCAAGGTAAAATTTAAGTCTACTCTCAACATGTTTTTAATAATTTCAATTATAGACAAATTATTCTAAATAAACACTTATATTAGAGTTTTGTATGTTTGGTTCTGTTACTTTGATATGGCTATTTGCATTTTTTGTCAATGGTTTATGTTAATATACACTATAATTACTTCATGATTCAAAAATTGGACTGAAGATACCGTATATCAATTAAAAATTAAAAGAAAAATATCAAAGCAAAATTTCCTGCATCTGGTGGCAGGGCAGAGATGATAGTGCGCGGTGCCTTCCAGAGCAGGGGCTTTCTGTTGTTTTTATACAGAGAAGACAAATCTAAAAACTAATAAAGTTCTGGTTAAGCCTTCTTTTAACAAGAAGGAATGGGTAACAGATTGGTCAGATTTGATGATTAGCTGCTTTACGAGTTATATATCCTTTACACTAAATGTATATGTAAGGTAAGTCCATAACATATGTAACAGCATACTGCCATTTTTTTTTGCATAACTATATTTTTCCTGCAAGTTCTGGCTCTTTTTTGCCATTTTATTTGCAAAGTATTTTATCAGGCTTGAAAAAAACTATGTTTTCTTAAAGGTGAGTGTGACCAGGAAATGTCACAATCGCAGACTGCAGACTAAACAACGGTACTGTGAAGAAGAATAACAGAATATTTTAGGTCTTGACTGCATTTTGCTATACATGTAATCTAAAATTTCAAACTCATTTTTAAAGACTGCAAAATAATATCAACCAAAGTATCTATCAGAACAGAAGTAGCATGGTTTATACCCAAATGTACCTGATGTTTTGTAGATCTAGCCTAAAAAGGTTCTCTTGTATTCTTAATACGTTTAATTTTCACTGTTGGCAATTACATTTTGAAAACAAATAACAACAATGTTTCAACTGTCGCGATTGCAATCTTCTCTACTTTTGTTAGGCACGATTCTTTTATATCATATTGTAATGCTTATTATTTTATTAGTATTTATTTGTATGTGGTAACACTAATTACAAAGCTATAAAGATATTTCATGGTAACATAAATTGCAAATCTTTTGTCAGTTATTGAATCGTTTTGAAAGTCCATTTTCGTGAGTTACAACTTGAATCATAAACATGACACAACAAAATTAAGCACCATAGCTTGAATCTCTGAAGCCCACAGATTAAGTTGTCAAATGATTGTCAGTTGAACAAAAGGTGTCTCAACTAACATGCAGCTATTGGCTCTCTTACATTGTTAATAATGTAGTTTTGTGTTGTTGTTTTTTGCACTGTTGGAGTTATTTGTAACAATTATACATGTTTGCAGATGATCTATGAAATGAAAAATATGATACGTATGGTCAGTTTGTTGGTTTCAAAAATTTACTGCATTAGGCTTATTGCATGCAGAGCCATCCGAAAATGTAAATAAAACTGCGGATAACAGCTTGTAGACAGCATTTTCGTCATAAACTTACTCATTCTTGTACCTATTTCTTAATACTAACATTGTTTGAGGGCTGTCTTGTCTACAGTGAAAGGAAATCATTTCCATTTAATTTTAAGTGTAGTGCCATATTAAGATTACAAATATTTAGTGCTGTACGGTGCCAGTTACAAGTCCTAGCTAATCTCGTATATTGTACTGGTTAATACATGTAATATGATATACTGTAATATAAAGACAACCTTATATGCAACAAATCACTGTTTCAGCAATCTGATATGGTTGAAAAACAGATTCATTATATGTTAGGATGGCGAGCATCCCAACTAAGGGTTTGTTTTCTACATTATGCAAATCAGAAACATTAAAACAATTAATTATGTTTGTAAATTTGTATTAGATAAATCTTTCATGATGTAATTTCTCAAAACATGAGACATGACCTCTAATTAACTGATGAAAGGCTGGGTATACACTGAAGCTGTCAAGTGATCCAATGTGGTGAATGACAGCTGTGTGCGTAGCATGTTTACATCATTGAATAACCTTATTAAGAGCCTTTGTCATCAAAAGACCAACCAAGACACACTTACCCTAAAAGGATAATTTCTAATAGTATCAATGAACTTATTTGAGCTTTAAATGTTTGACCTAGACATAAACATTAATTGCAGACATCTGTGAGATAGGTTTATGCTCGTCAGCGTTACGTATGTTGCGTTTTATAAACAATTGCAGATAATGACTTTTTAATTGCATTTTAGTATAAAACATGTTCTCCAACCTTAATTTTAAAATGTTGGTCTCTATTATGATGGTAAATTACCATTTTAACATATTTGCAGCTGTTTATAACTTGTAATTGTAGTGAAAATTAATATCTAAATACGCTTATTAGCATTTAACTTGTACTGGTTTACATATTTTCTATCCTGATTTTATATGGTAACGTAATTTACAGGCCTATTATGAGTTTGACAATAGGAAACGTAATGATAAAACATTCAGTCTAATATTTGAATCATGAAGTAGATATTATGTTTATTGTTATGAATCATTTGGTAAAAAATCATATTAAAGTAATAGAATCAATCAAAATTGCAATTCTCTCTTATTTTATTGTTTATTTAGAATAATTTGACTATAATTGAACTTATTAAAAAATGATAAAGAGTAGACTCAAATATAGCCTTGTTGACAGGCTATGTCGTCAGGCTAAGGAAGAATTTGAGTCTACTTTCCACACTTTAGTGTTTTTATCTATTTATGCAAAGGGCAATGCTGTTACCTACGTTACCTTTTATATATTAACAGCCACAAACTTTCCATCGTCATTGTGTATTAAATGATTATTTTATTTCACTGCGACAGAGATGAAAGAAGACATTGTACATTCCAGTGCAATGTAAATCAGGTCAGATAGAAAATATATACACCAGTAGAAGTAGCAACTGTAACATGCTAATATGCCTATTTAAACGTTTATTTTGCTACCTCTTTCCCCAGTTACAAGTTATAAGTAGCTTTTATATGTAAGAATGGACATTCATCTTTTGAATAGAGATCTTTATCACATATTTAAGGTGGGGGAACATGGTTTATTCTAATATGTAATCTAAAAAGTCATCATAAAAAATTATGCAATTTCATAAAAAATGTAACATAAGTAACTCTGACCAGCAGAAATACACTCCACAGATGTCTCAAATTGGTGTTTAAGTCTAGCTCAACATGTAAAGCTCAAATAAGTTCATTAATACTATTGGGAAATATCTCATTAGTCTTGTATTTTGTGTTGCTATTTTTAAAGTCAGTAGGGTAACATTGATTACAAGCCATTTACAGACAACTGACAGAAGAAATCTAAGTAAATCATGGGTTTCTAAGGCCACAATACATGTCCCTGACTAAACATAGTAACCAATTGTTTCTTCCTGCGGTAAGGGAACATGGTTCATTCTCATATGCAATCTATAAAGTCATTATCTGCAATTTGGTTTAAAATGTAACATACGAAAATATATCTCACAGATGTCTGCAATTGATGTTTATGACTAGATCAAACATTTCAAGTTAAATTAATTTCATTGATACTTTTGTAAAATATGTTATTAGTCTTGTATTTTGTATACCACCATTTTCAATGTTAGAAGGGTAACGTTGGTTACAGGCCATTTACAGAAAGTTGACCACAGAAAACTAAGTAAAACATGGGTTTCCAAGGCCCCAAGACATGTCCCTGACTGAAAATAGTGACCAAGTTTTTCTTCCTGGGGAGTGCAACAGAACTCAAAATTTGAGATTTGGCCCCTACACTATAGAGATTAATTTCATAAAAGAAAAAGCGACCTATCTCGATCGGAAGTAGGGTAGGCCAGTTACTTATTGAATGACCCTCGTATTACAATTATAAAATAATTAAAGTGCACGCCTTCTCACTTAATTCCTTTTTAATTGTAATATATGATCTATAACCTATACATAATTATTGACGCAAACTGTAAAATTAAATGTAAAGTGGATACATGTAGCCTTATATCTTACCCATAAATATTTCAGTTAGAATTCCAAAACCATTTAGGTTAAGCCACGTATTGTTCAGCACAAATGCCCTTTTCACTTTTAAACAAGAAAAACTATAACATGAAATATCATGTTATACTGGGGCGTTTTTAGTGGCTAACAAATGTTTACCCAGTTCATGAGAGGGCATTAGATATCTATTTAGTGTATATGTCTTGTTTTTGTTGTTTTTGTTGTTGTTTTCTTGTTGTTGTTTTTTATTCACTGGAGAAGATATTTGGCTGGTTTCTAACACATAAAGGTGGGCTACATATGTAGAATTGCTTGTTTATTTGTAAATAGATGGATACATGAGGATAGTGTAAGAACGCACAGACAATATGTAATTCGCGTGCAGAAGGGTTGAGGGTTTGTGCTCAAAAGAACCGTCTCAACGATGCGTTTCTTTTGAATTGATCATATCTACATTCATTGCTGGTTCCCGATTAACAAGTGGTAAGCAATAAAAAAAGCAGGTAGCCAGTCCCTCCTCCCCCACAATACCTGAAAATGCGGGAGGGTTCCGGATACCTAAAAAAGGAGGTAGCCAGTCCCCCCTCCCCCAAAATACCTGAAAATGCGGGAGGGTTATGGGGTTATGGATACCTAAAAAAGCAGGTAGCCAGTCCCTTCTCCCCCACAATACCTGAAAATGCGGGAGGGTTCTGGATACTTTCATGTAAACAGCTGAAAGTAATCTCATAGTACGCTAACCTTTAGTTCAGCTACCTTTTCATTAGGGGCGGTGGGGGCTATGTCTACTTTTTTGGGGACTGTACACTTTTTACATTCCCAGTAAGCATCTTCAAATGGGCTCGATCACACATTCCAATGCACGAAAGTTTTCAAATGTATGCCCCATGTGAATATCTATGAGACATCCTGACCATATGAATCGAAACTTGCGTGAAATTGGCAAACGAAATATAGAAAAAATAAGTAGATTAAACCATTGCATTGATTTATCTATTATAAATACCAAAAGCTAAAATATCTACTTGATCTGTTTGCAGCAAGTATTAGGGATATGAGACAATAGGATAATTCCACTTGAACCAGTATTTTAATTGTATGCAAATATTAACATGCGTCAATCCAGCAGTGTGTGTGCGTGGGGTGGGGGGGGGGGGACCGGACCGTCCCCCCACCCACTGGAAAATATTAGGTTTTATAGGTTTCTATGGGGAGAAGTAATATGACACCCTCCTCCCACCTGTAACAGTTGGACCTCTCACCTGGAAAAGTTCATTATTTTAAGTAAAAAAAATAAGTTAAGGATTAAAGAAAAAGTTTTTCAAAGCTGTTCTTAGTGCCCCCCTTGACGACAATTCATGGATTCGCGCATGAGTGGTCAATCTCGTTCATGCACTTCCTATAGTAAAAACCAATACTAGATTTTTGAAAAAGAATAAAAGCCGGGACCAACGTACGTGAACAATGACCGATTGTCACCAAACATAACATAGGCGTAGGAACAGGGGTGGGGGGGGGCAACAGGGGCCAGGCCCCGCCCCAATAATTTTATAGGGATGGGGGGCAGAATAGCCTCTGGCTCCTCCAATAATTTGTCTAAATTGACATATAATTGCTTGTCACTCAGGGTAAAATAAGCAATTTCCACACATAATTATTAGTAAAAAATTTTCCTCGCTCGCTTCGCTCGCTCGAAGTTTTTTTAATTTGGTTTAAAATTTTCTGATAGCAGACAATTTGCTCCGATTTTAATATTTTTTCATATATTTTAGTCAGCAGGTTATCACCTAGTATGTTTAAATGTATATAAGTTACCTTTTCAGATAAACCGCTTTAACAAGCTTTTTTCCATTATTCTTATGTTCTATCCTAGCTTTAAAGAGCTCCAACCTTTTATCCCTCTTTGCTTTTTGCCCTGAAAATACCTTTCAGGCAATAGGCTTCAAAAATACATTTTCTCACTCGCTTGTAGTAAAAGATTATATGTGTTTTTGTTTAGATTTTTTATCACTTCTAGCTTTTTATCTCTGAAATACACATCTAAAAAATTTTCCTTGCTCGCTTTGCTCGCTCAGAGTAAACTAATTTTTTTTTTATTTATTTTTGTTCTGTTTCCCCTCGTAGCTTTTAACTCATAAATACCTTATTAAACTTTCCTTGCTCGCTCGGAGTCAAATATTTATTTTAAATTGTATTTGGGTTCTGTTTTTATCCATCTTAGTTTTTTAATCTGCAAATTAACTTAACCGAAAATTTTCTTCGCTCGCTTGGAGTAAAATATAATAATTGTTTTTTTTTTTGTCTTTTGTTATTTTTATCCCTCTTAGCCTTTTGCTCAGAAGAACTTTACCAAAAATTGTCCTCGCTCGCTTTGGTCACTCAGAAAAAAAATGTTAGCAATCTTTTTTGTCCCTCTTAGCCTTTTGCGCTGAAGAACCTTACATTATCATTGTTGTTGTTTTTTTGTGTTTTGGGGGGTGGGGGGTTGCTCTGCTTTACCCTTCTCAGCCTTTTGCTATTAAGAACTTTACCAAAAAAATCCTAGCTCGTTTTGCTCCCTCAGAATAAAATGTTAGCATTCTTTTTTGTCCCTCTTAGTCTTTTGCACTGAAGAACCTTTCCAAAAATTTTCCTCGCTGTAGTGAAATCATATACTTTGCTTCTTATAAATGGAGATCTTTGCTTTGATTTCAATAATGCAAGTGTATTATATATGTGTGCAGATTCAAATAGCTTTTAGGCAATATAAATAACCAAACCTTTCCTCATTCACTTGTATATATTTGTTGCTGTTTTTTTCTTAGAGATCGCTTGGTTTGATTTTAATTATTTTCATATCAGGATGTAAAATGTATGTTTGCATAGGCTTCCTTCGCCTATGCATTACAATCATCAAAATGCTATTTAACATTCAAATATCAAGACAAAAATTTGAAAAGATCTACATTTTATGTTCTCCTTAAAATGTATATCAAGTTGTTTTTTTTCAAAACACATGAATTTTTTAACAGCTAGCGCAAATATACCATACCCTGTGTGGCATTCTTAACCTCAAAGTTTTGGCGATGGCGTTGGTCCCGGCTTTTATGATTAAGTGCAGAGTGACCTACATTTAGCACGGATTGGGAACGAAATGAGATTTCGATTGTAGATATTTTTAAATATTGTTTAAAGAAATACTGTTATAAATGGTAAATACTATTAATAAAACACCCCACATTATCTTTTTTATAGGAAACACTTCGCCCCCGAAATACCGAGTCCAAATTTCCTTCAGATCACCGATTCGAGGACAAACCAACCAAAAGTGACGCTAGGTGGCGTTTCACTTTTTTTGGCAAAATTGCATAACTCCACGTAAGACTAGGATGTGAATTCAAATGGGGATATTAAAAAACAGTCCATAGAAATACTTTATATCAAATACTTATAAAGAAACACTTCACATGATCACATTCATCTGAAACACTTCGCCCCAGAAAAAAATAAATGTAAATTTTCTAGGTTTCAATTAACCCTCATTTCTGACTAGTTACACCTGCTAAAACATCTATATTTAGTTTTCAACGAAAAAGAAACAAGTTTCACATAAACTGTGAAATATACACGGGTACTTGTAGTTTAGATAGTCATACGTGATAATGATTTGGTTTAAACAATATTTATTCAGATAAAGTGCATGATATACATAAATACAATGTTAAGATAGTAGGATCTGACAGTAAGCCAGTTATATAATCTGCATTTTATATGATGGTTTTGGACGAGTTTAAACACACAAGTATAATAACGAGAGAGAGAGAGAGAGAGAGAGAGAGAGAGAGAGAGGGGATAATGATTTCAGATGTTAAGTATGATTTGTGCGTATTTACGGGAAGATAATCTCCGGTACATACGCACAATCATACAATTACTTTCTTTGATGTAAAACCTTGGAATATCACTCAAAGGTGCAAAATCTATTCCTAACGGTTTGACAAATGTAGACTCAGACGACCTTGTGCAGCCTTCTTTTAAGCTTAGAAACTCCAAATGATGTTGGGTCAGTAGCTTAACAATCATAGAATATTCAAGCGACTGGCATAGGCTCTGATCAGACTGCGTGTATGCGAAGGCTGATCTGAGGCTTTGCTGATCGCACATACCATATTGTTGAAAATCTCATGTCGTGGCTCGTATTTTGAATAAAAAAGTGTACGGATCCAAAAGCTCTGCCGGCCCCAAGTGTCTGTGGCCATATTTGGATCTACTGGCAAACCCGCTTGACCTTTGTATGGTCGAACAATATTGAGCCCCCACCCCCCTAGCGGGATCTGTGCTCCCTTGATCCCTGAAAATAATGCAGATCGCCCCAAATCCCTGCAGGAAAATTCCTCAACTCCATGAAAGTATTTTTCCTTTGCTCCCCAAATCCTTAAAATTATTTCAGCTTCTCCCCAAATCCCCAGGAGGGGCTGTTTTTTCCAATAGATGAAACAAGATTTTCTTAGACAAAGTGAATGTATTTATTTTTGAAATCATAGAAAGTGTTGCAGTTGCTATTAGGCCCTATAGGTAAGTTTAACTTCATTTTCAACAAGTAACAATATATCTGATCAACATTCATCAAAGTTTTAATAAAAAAACATCTCTACCTAGAGGGAGAATTACATACGCAGACGCGTAGTTAGCCCAGTTATGATGTTGATTCACAATTTTGCTAGGGGGGGCCAGGAATTTTTTTGATAAAAATGGTGCGATCTGGTGCATTCTGAGTGTTCCAAAGTATGTTACTATCAACCTAAAATCAACCACGTAAGGATAATAAATCAACAACTCAAATTTTGTGCCATAATTTTCTCCAAGATCTATCCAGATGCGCACGTTAGCACAAAAATAAATTCATTCACATTTTACAAGGCAAAAGCTCCCAGAAGTCAAAGAAATGTAAAAAAAAAGAAAGCGTTTCCATTTAATTTTTAACATCAAATATTACATACCAGGCGCGTAGATAGCCCTGTAATGATGTTGATTTAGATTCGTGCTAGGGGGTAGGGGGTTCGGCGACATGCTCCCCCGGAATTTTGTATTAAAATGGCGCAATCTGGCGCATTCTGAGTGTTCCAAAATACGTTATTATCAACACGAAAATCAACAATTTTAAGGACAATTTTCCACAATAGTATATCAGTCACCAATACAAATCCAGATCAGCATGTAATACATTTAGATGATCCTAGGGGTGTCTGGGGGCTTTTTTGTGTTTTTTTAAATCAAATGAAATTAAGGCTTTTCCTTTAAGGTGAGACCTTTTTTTTTACTTTTTTGTAGGCTCCCTAAATCCCCAAAACTATGAGCTTCCTCCCAAAATCCCTGAAATGATTACCAGTGCTCCCCAGCTCCCTGAAAATAAATTACCTTTTTCCTTAGATCCCCCAAAAACCCTGGGGCCCCAATATTTGACTGCACTCATTTATTTTTTGGACTGTTTGCAGGGAGACCTTTTTACTACCGCGCGGCTGACGAGGAAGTGAAATCGACTAGATCACCTGATGTTCTTGATTTCGAACTCGACTGTTTGAAATAAAACTTCTTTATTTTCAATTAAGCAACAAATACTGACGGAAACTGTTAATTAAAGGTAAAGTGGATACATGTATGCTTGTATCTTACTAGACTGAAAACCGCCAAAACAGTTGAAATGTGCCTATACTCAGGCAATACCTCATACTAACAAGAAAGTATCCTCTCTAATAGCACTTTAACTTTATTCAAACAGTTTTAGCTTTCATTGGGGTATTAGAGAAGAGAAAATGTATATAATATAATAGTATGATCAGGGTAAAACTTAACTTAAACGTCTGCACAAGTCTAGTATCTTACCCATTTATATTCCAATTAAAATTCCAAGAACATAAGGAACTTGCGGCGAACGAGTTCAGCACAAATTCCATTTTCACTTTTAAAACAAAACTAAATATTCTGTGATTCAATAAACCCTCGGGCCTCCTCTCTGTACAGTTGTTCTGTTGTTCGTTTTATTTTGCCAATTTAACTTTTTATGACCTGATATGTCCTCCTGAACTAGTTTTACGAAAGACCTCGAAGTAGAGCCTCTATTGAACAATACAACTTTTCACATCCGTCCAGTCTGATAATTATAGACACAGCTTTCTCGATTATCAAATAACCATTTTAAAAGACCTGTTCACCCGATCTACAAATAAAACATAACTTACCCTGCACATTCGTCCTTAATAATTTTCAAACTGGTAAACAATTACAACGTTATACTATATCAGTCACGTAGACTGCTTCACTGCCCCCTCGTATGAATTCTATATACGAGGTCGGTGAAGCAGACTATCAGTCACGCGACTAGTAACAATAGACTGGTTCTCTCCCTTTAATAGCTTGTTATATGCGTAGCGGAAGTGGAGCTTTATCAACGAGGGGAACCAATCTATAGTAACAACTGCTATAACATCTATATTTAGAAGTAGACGAGTTTCACATAAAAACAGCATTTAAAGCCTGTGACCTCGAAACTTCGATTTTCGTAATACTCGCTAATTCAAAATAAAGGGAGACACAGGGTACAGAGAAAAGGGACTTTCTATTATCTATTTGATTAACTGTCTATAATAACATATCAGTGGCGGATCCAGAGTGGGTTCAAGGGGTTCCCTCGAACCCCCTCTCTGCCCCCTGTTTTTAAATATCCTATGAAAATGAAATAATTTGGTCTCATTGAGACAAAATTATTTCACTTTCATAGGATGTTTAAGAAAAATAAGATAAAACCAGCAAAGCGAACCCCCCACCCCCCCCCTCCCACACACACACACATCTTTATACGCATGAGCCCTCTTTCCAGAAATCCTGAATTTCCGCCCCTGCATATGTTTCGGGTGCGTAAAAGACATCTAGCTACTTTTACCCTCCAAAACTTATGTTTCATAGATAAAACAACTGATTATAATCCTTTTTTTTGGGGGGGGGGGGGGGTAGGGGGGTAAATATATTTATGTCTACTTCCATATAATTTGAACTATTAATAATTTGAAATAAAACATCTTGTTCCGAGGACTTCGAATTTACGAGAATCGACTGTACAGTTAATTGCCCAGTTTAGAATCTTTCCTAGTTCCGAATCACGTCATAGTTTCGTTGCAAACTACATGTTTCACATCACAGTTGTGCTAGGAAGATAGATTAAGGCAGGTACTAAGTATCTGTTTAAAAGGTATTGTTATGTCGCAATAAAAGCTCTACAGAGCTTATGTTGTTTGTTTCAAATAAGCGACGTTAAATAAAGCTTCTTTATCTTTATCTTTACATCAGCGGTAATATCTGTAAAACTTATTTTTGTTTCGTTTTATTGTATAATTATCCCTCTTTGTGTGTGTGAAATGTTATCTGCATGGTAAATAATTACAATTTTCCCCCATGGCCCATTTTATGAAGGTATATTTTCACACGTGTCAGTATCTGTTCGCTGCATATTTTCGAAAAATGCTTTCGTGTGAAATGCTTTTTTATCATACTTTCGGTTTAAGTAGGTTTTCCAACATTTATTGAAACATATCCAAGAAAAAACGGACCTTTTATTCTGTTTTTGGTTCCGTGATAGCCGTGTAATCCTTGTCACCTGATTCAGCTGACTCAGAGTGTGTTAACACAAGTTTATTTCACTTCACATAACAATAACGTACACGCGTTCAGCTGTTTGTACAACATTGATCAACATAGAAAGTCAAATTATTTGAGAAAGTTTCACGGGCACCATATGCGCGCTCTCTCTCTCTCTCTCTCTCCCTCTCTCTCTCTGTTTGTTTGAATTGAATCTTTACGTCCCAGTCAACATATTTTCAGTTATGTCGGGACGGGACTACCTGTACTTAATTTAAAGGAAGGATTAATCTTGCCCAATGACACAACGCAGTGACGGTAGTGAACCTCAAACTCGCAACTCCTCAGTCTCGAGTCAAGCGCCACTGGACTCTGTGCGTGCGTGCATACATGCGCGCGCGCGCGTGTGTGTGTGTTTAAGAACCTAGCAGACCAGAGTTCGATATAGGGTATTTCCCAAGGGATGGATGGAGGCAGTAATCTCCATATTCAATAGCATATACTGTTACCCCCAAGCCCCAATAATTAAAAAGATATATGAACAAATTAAACAACATAAGCACATATATAGTCTAAGATCTATATCAGGGATTCCCAGAAAAAATCTTTAAAAATTTCACATCCTAAAAAAATATTCCTATTCTGTAACAACATAAAATACATCGAAATGGAAATGATCACCCCAACAAAAAATCGACTCTGTTATGTTTTGAAGCATCTAGATCCACATCAGTCTGATCCAGTTGGAGCAATCTGCTCTTGGTCCACACGGTTTTCTCTATACTTACATAGAACATTAATTATGTTAACAACATGTGTAGCATGCGTCTGATGCAGACAGTATTTTCGGATGCAGTCCTCTTTTTAGGGGTAAAGCAAATGCAAATTTTTAAGTTTAATACTCTCATTTTGCAGAGGCTAGCTAACTCCATGTCTACCACATGTCTTGCGTAGACAAATTGATTGTAAGCGCTGGTATGTGAGCGTATAAGTTTTAAGTGCTGAAACGTGTTTACCAAATGTTTGTGTTTGTTCTCGTATTAAGGATAACCTTCGCGTAAGGGGTTACCAATTCCGTACGTCAAAACCATTAATTAGTCCTGAGCGCGGTGGCCCAATGGTACAGTCGAGGGGTTGCAGGTTCGAGCCTTACAGGAGACACTGCGTTGTGTCCTTGAGCAAGACACTTTATCCTCTGCTTAATACTGGTTCAACCCAGGAAGACACGTCCCGACATGACTGAAAAATGTTAACTGGGACTTATAGAATCAAATCAAATGTTCCTCTTGCTCAGCTGCAGCGAAATCGCGCTGGTGAATGTTTGCATAAATCATTGGCCGCGGCGCAAGAAAGTCTGTCTTTCGGGGTACTGACCTGGTCTGCCATGAACATGCCTGTGTGCTGATCATCCTCTTATGTTGCATGAGAGAGTGAGTGAGTTGGTGTTTAACGTACTGTCAACATATGAGGTAATATGGAGGCGGTGCCAGGGTTTGGAGTCTCATCTAACAGACTGGATGAGCCGGGAATCGAACTCGGAACCCCTGGGTACAAGACGAGTGGTTTATCCACAACACCACGACTGCTCCTCTTATTTTGCGTATTTATATTGTTGTTTGCTTCTATAAATTTTAAGATTCGCAAGTCTGTGTAAATTTCTAGAGTGGGTTGTGTTAACCTAATGGGGATTCCCGAGCACCTACACAGATTTCTCGAGATGCAGCTTATATTAACCACACTACAGCCTATTTTCCCTACACACTACTCCGACAAACTGGTCACAGAGTGCTTTTATATATTGCTGATTGCTGATGCGTGCCTAACCCAATCCCCACAAAGTGGAAAACGAAGGGTCTGGATCGGCGCAGGCCTTGATGTTTATTGCAATGAATACGGTAAAATGATGTATCTTGTTTGTCTTTGAAAGTAGTGATTAAGCTAACAAATAGAAAAAAAATAACGCAAGCGCATTGTAGAATGTATTTTTCTAGGAATTGCAGAAGTGATTCGAAACTGGGAAAATGATCCGAAACTAGGCCAATTGGCGGTCTACTTCAAGGCCATTGTATGACTCGAAGCAGAGTCCGAGTGAAACAAACTGAAATTCATTATTTAGGGGAATCATAGTGCTTTTTAACAGTAAAGACGAAATCTTATTTCCTCCGAGCAAATATTTGGAATCCTCCTTCAAGTAAAAGTGATTCGAAACTGGGCAATTAACTTTATACCACCCTTACCAACTTTAGCACTAAATATCTCATGATGTGCAAGGTTTACACTGATGTAGGTGGTATAAAATAGTTATACCATGTTTGTCCACCTTTACGTAAGATAATCCACTCGCTAAAGCTCGTGGATTATCTCCACGTACAGGCAGACAGCCCATGGTATAACTACTACGTAGTTAAGTTTGGGATATGTTTGCAGGGAGACCTTTTACCGCAGCGTGGCTTACGAGGAAGTAAAATTGATTATTTTTTTGTAAAATCACCTCATGTTCCAGTTTTCGACCACATCTGTTTAAAAATACACATTCTTAAACACTGTTAATTTAAGGTATAGTGGATACATGTATTGCCTGTTTCAATAGTTCAGTGCATTTGCAACTTTGAACTGCCATGTACTTCCAGGACCTTTTTCAGCACTAATAACACTAATAACTACTAATGCCCTTTTCATTTTCAAAAGAAAATTAAATATAACATTCTGTTTCAATTAGCCCTCATTTCTGTATATTTGTTCTGCTGTTCCTTTGAACTTTTTTCTTGTCCTATAATATCAATGCCCTGTTGAACCGCAAATTTCACATTTCGCAAATTTCACACTGTGAAAAATTGGTACCAAAAATTGGTACCAATTTTTCACAGCGCGTGAAAAATTGGTACCAATACGTCACATATTTCATACCAATATTTCACATTTTGTGAAATTTGCGCACGTAGTGAAAATATATGTAGCATACATGCCAAATCTTCACATCGATAAAATACCCCCGAATCTACTGCATTTCGCATTCAATTCCAATTCTTCACATATGTGTCAGGATTTTATAACGTGGTTCAAACAGTTTACAGATAAATTTCATATGTTTTACAATTGGAGAATCTTGGACAGGAGTAAGACTGCAAATGTAGGGAGCGCAGTGGCTAAGTGGTGAGTGTTTGACTCGAGACCGAGGGGCCGCGGGTTCGAGCCTCACCGGCGTCACTGCGTTGTGGTCCTTGAGCAAGACAAATTTATCCTAGCTTAGTACTGGTTCAACCCAGGAAGACCCGTCCCTGTTTAAATGAAAGATTGTTGATAGGACGTAAAAATCAAATCAAACAATCGAAAGACTTCAAATCAATTATATGGGCCGCGTCACGAGAAAACGTTTCTTTTGAGTTCATGCTCCAGACTCGCCAGCTTGTGTCCATGTAGATACAGAAACAAACACTAGTCTTTTAATTTTAGGTTGAGAATCTTTGGAGATTTTTCAACCAGTGCAGGAAAATTTCGTGTGAAGAAATGGTACCGATTCTTCACATTAATTTTGTGAAAATTGAGTACCAATTATTCACATCTGAGAAAAAAATCGAACCAGTCCTTCGCAGATGACACCAATACGTACCAATTCTTCACAATTAAAAATGAGAAAGATGTGAAATTTGAGCACAGATGTTAGACCCCAAAAACTATCGAAAATGACCATACGCAAATTTCACATTTTCCAAAAGTGACGTTTTGGTACCAATTCTTCTCAACGGTGTGAAATTTGCGAAATGTGAAATTTGCGGTTCAACAATGCCCCCAAGAACCTGTTTTACGTAAACCCTAGAAGTAGAGCCTTTATTGTATAGTAATACAATTTCATATCAGCCCAGTGTCAAATTTGTAAAGACATGTTTCTCGATTATAAAATAAGCATTTTAAAAGGCCTGTACACACAAACCATCATTAAAACATAACTTACCCTGCACATTCAAGTCCTTAATACTTTTCAAGCTGGTAGTTAGAACATTTATGTTCGTACCGCTGGTAAATATATCAGTCACGTGACTAGTTACACCCGCAAAAACATCTATATTTAGTTATTCCAAGAAAAGGTTAGAGTTTCACATAAAAACAGCATTTTCCAACTGTGAAATATACATGGATCAAATCAATATTTAATGCATAGGTGGCATGGCTATCGCATACTCGCCGATTCTTTAAATATCGCGCCTGCGCAGACAATAGGATAACATTAATATAGATTTTTTTCAAATATGAAAATGATTTCATTTATAATATATGGAGAATATTTACTTTTTTAGGTGAATACCAAATATACATGTATTTCAACAAGTGCGGTGAAAAAAATCAGTATTTTTCACGAGTGCGTAGCACGAGTGAAAATGCTGATATTTTCACCGCACGAGATGAAATATATTTGGTACATGTATTTGCCGAAAAAATGTAAATTTTCTTTTTATTTTTTACTCAATGGAAATACAGAAAGCACAACTTAACTTTTTCCTTGGTCGTTTCTCGTTCGATTAGACTTTTGTACTGTGTTTATTGGTAGTTTGCACCTAGAAAATGGCTTAGAATCATATTTTAACGAATGAAACGTAAGAAATCAGCATTTAAAGAAATTCTATTGGGTGTGTCTTAGGGTAGGCGTCACGTGCAAACTGGCGCAACGCCAGGTCAAACAGTGACGTCATTATGTTTGATGTTGACGTCACAACATGCGTAGCGTTATTTCTGATAAATATCCTTCACTTAAAACCTATTGATAAAAAAATCCCAGTCCCAAAATTGCCAAGAAAGCCTTGTTTTGCTACACTGAAAATATAAATCGTATCAGTCACTAGTGAAAAAATACGATAGTTTTTCACTGTAGAAAATACCAATTTTACTCACATTGATATGCATTGAATTCACTGCTTGTGATAAAATAAGTTCATTTATTCTTAACGGTTTCAGTGTTATAAATCCATGTTCACAAGTACAGTACATTGGCGTAGCACCCATTACGCAAGTTACGCACATGCGTAATAAAAATAATAAAAATCAAGGGAGATCACTAATGTGGTAAAAGTGATTATCCATACGATCAAGGAAAGAATTCGCGCTCTTTGGGAGCAAATTCTTACCTTTATTTGAAAAGGGTCACAATTAAAGATAATCATTGATTGATCCAGTAGTCTCCCTTGGATGGGTGTAACTTTTTCATCGTTCTGGTTACGCCATTGCAGTAGGGCTACACAATTTTCAGAGGCAGTTAGCTACCATCAATTATAGCAAATGCTAGCCTCTGTGATCTTTAGTGACTTATAATAAGTGACAAGAGTTGGCTTTGCTATTGTGTTAGTTACGTTGAGCTTGTTGCCTGGACTTCATTGGAACTCCTGTTGGGCAAGATTTATTGCAGGATCCAGTTCTTGTACTGCAGCGGAGCTTTCTGAATTGTTGGCCACTTGTCTTGCCGCTGTTGGTTGGCATGTAGTTGAGTGCTGCTGGGGTGGGGGTTGCGAGGGATCCGGTGGGGGTCTGTTTTGGTCTGGTGGGGGTTCTGGTAGGATATTGGACAGGCATGGTCTTGGGGGTTTCGGTGTGTCTGGTTTGTCTGCGTATGGTTTTCCACCCTTTGTGTGGCATTGTCTCATAGTTTGATGACAGATAAACTTATTGATTTGATTGAAGGATGGCTCTCCTTGCCTTGCAAGTGATGGCAGAGGTGCATTTTTCACTTCAGGGGGCCAAGGAAGTGTCATGTATGTTCTTATCAAAATGTGTGTAGTGTGTAGTGTGCTGGCCTTTTTGTTGGGCAGCATTTTGCATGGTTGGACGCTAGATTGTGTAGGCGGATTGTAGGGGTTCCTTTGAGCGATGGTTGTGTTCCCCTGGTGGCTGGTTCGTTCTTGTTTTGTGGTGTCTCTTTCTGATGGTGGGCTGGCTGGTGTTGTTGAGACTTATTTTTTGATGGTGTTTTGAACATAAATACTATTTATTTTGATGGTGTGGTGGGTTAGGTATGCCCTTTGAGGCTCCAGAATGGTAGGGCTAATGCATCTGGTGCTGGGGCCGCGTTTTGGGACATGCATTTGTCCGTTTCCGATAATATTGTTTCTACCAAAATTTGCGATAAACATGACGATTTTAATCTTATAGTTGTCAATTTTCCGTTTTTGCATGCTGATGTTCTTCGCTCTGCATCCTGTTGGGGTTTTGCTTCTTAGCTTGTCTGGTTTGCTGGGGCGTCTGGCCGTATTGCTGGCTTGGCACTAGAAGTGGGCTGTTGGCTCGGAGGCATCTTAAGCAAGGCTGTCGGTGTTGTGGGCTTCGCATGGCTTTTTCTGTGTTATGTTACCGGTGCTGTGGCTTGGTATCTAGGCTCTGTGTTGGACTTAAATCTCTCTTGCGCCAGGGACTTTTGGAACCGGCTTTTTGTGGCGACTTTTATAAATTAAAAAAATGTTGGCACTGGTGGTTTTACAGCTCGCTTTGTTAAAATAATGTCTCATTATAAAAAAGGTAATAACATTGGTGTGCGTGCTTGGTGGTCTACCCAGTCATGGTTGGCAGCTTTGCTTTTCTCTTTGGTTGCATGCTGGTGGGTCGGACCTCGAGCTCTGTGATTGGTTCGGCTTTGGAACTTATCATCTTTGAAAGGAATGGTTGAGGCCAGATGCTGCGTCTGTTGTCAGGCCCATCAGGGTTTAACTGTTGGATTTATTTTGCTCCGGTACCTGTTGATTCCTTATCTTTGTTCTGTCTCCTTTTTATATCTTGATTTGTGTGTACTGGGAGATAATTCGTGGATGGGTTGGGGATCTTTCATGCGGGCCAAACCTCTGTGTGTCTTGGTCCCCATTGCGATTAAGGGTGGGGTTGGTACCGTGGAACTAGTTCAAGACTTCCAGTAATTTTCTTACTGATCTTTTCCTAGGCGGTGCTTCTTTTGTTGATCTTTTCTTGTTGTTTGTGTTTGTCTTTGCCATACTGCCATGTCTGTTTCTTGCAGCCTTGTGATCACCTGTTGGGATAGGGCTGACCTCTTGGCTCTCTTGTATATGATGCTTTTTGTGTTTTGTCACTTTCACATACGGTGTCCTGGGTCAGATGTAGTACTTGATTGTATTGATTCCTGATCTCCGCTTTCTTGCTACTTTACTCACCCTTAGTGTCAAGGATTGGCCCGTGATATATAGTGACATACATTTGAGTGTCAAGAGTTGGTATGTGATCTTCAGTGACTTTCACAAAGCAGCAAGTGTTGGTCTTTGTTCTCGTGTGTCTTATACACTGAGTGTCAAGAGTTGGTATGTGATCTCCAGTGACTTTCACTAAGTGGCAAGTGCTGGTCTTTGTTCTCGTGTGTCTTATACACTGAGTGTCAAGAGTTGGTATGTGATCTTCAGTGACTTTCACTAAGTGGCAAGTGCTGGTCTTTGTTCTTATGTGTCTTATACACTGAGTGGCAAGTGTTAGTCAACTTTATCGTGTTTCTTTCCATGAATGTCAATGGTTGGTCTGTAATCTTCTGCCTCTTAAACTGAGTGTCAAGGGTTGGTATGTGTTCTTCTGTGTCTTACACTGAGTGTCAAGTGTTGGTAAACTTTATCGCGTTTCTTTCCATGAATGTCAATGGTTGGTCTGTAATAGTGTGTCACTTAAACTGAGTGGCAATGGTTGGTGTGTGTTCTTCTGTGTCTTTCAATGAGTGTCAAGTGTTCGTCTGTGTACTGATGTATGTTACACTGAAGGAGAAGTATTGATCTGTGTTCACGTGTGATTTACACGGCGTGTCAAGTATTGACTTGAAGTCGTGTGTGTCTCTTACACTGTGTGCCACTGGTTAGTCTGTATTCTTGTATGTCTCTTACACTGAGTGTCAAGTGTGGGTCTCCTATATCGTGTCTCTTACCTTGAGTGGCAATAGTTGGTCTGTAATAGTGTGTCTCTTAAACTGAAAGTCAAGTGTTGGACTGTGTTCTTCTGTGTCTTACACTCAGTGTCAAGTGTTGGTCTGTGTTCTTGTGTATATTGAATGAGAAGTATTGACATGTGTTCAGTTGTGATTTACACTGCGTGTCAAGTGTTGTAGTATTATGTGTCTCTTATACTGTGTGTCAATGGTTAATCTGTGTTCTTGTATGTCTCTTACACTGAGTCGCAATGGTTGGCCTTTGTTATTGTTTGTTTTACACTGAGTACCAATGGTTGGCCTGTGTTCATTGGTGTCTCTTACCATCACTAAGTGACAAGGGTTGGTCTGTCTTCTTGTGTCCCTTACGCAGAGTGTCAGGTGATGATCTGTGTTCTTGTGTCTCCTACACTGAGGGCCAAGGGTTGGTCTGTGTTATTGTGTTACTTACACGAAGTGACAAGTGTTGAGTTTTGTTAGTGTGTGACTTACACTGAGTGCTAAATGTTGGTTTGTGTTCTTGTGTCTTGTACACTGAGTTTGAGTGTCAAGTGTTGGTCTTTGTTCTTGTGTGACTTACACTGAGTTTCAAGTGTTAGTCTGTGTTCTTGTGTGACTTACACTGAGTATCAAGCGCTGATCTGTGTTCTCGTATGACTTTGCACTGAGTGGCAAGTGTTGGTCTGTGTCTGAGTATCAAGTGTTGGTCCGTGTTCTTATGTGTCTCATACTCTAAGTAAAAAGTGTTGGTCTGTGTTTTTGTGTGTCTCATATTCTAAGTAAAAAGTGTTGGCCTGTGTTTTTGTGTGTCTCATATTCTAAGTAAAAAGTGTTGGTCTGTGTTTTTGTGTGTCTCATATTCTAAGTAAAAAGTATTGGCCTGTGTTTTTGTGTGTCTCATATTCTAAGTAAAAAGTGTTGGTCTATGTTCTTGTGTCTGTTACATTGAGTAACAAGTGTAGGGCTAGTTTGTGTGTGTGTCTTACACGGAGTGACGAAGGTTGGGCTGTGTTCTTATGTGTCCCTTGTTGGTCTGTGTAATTGTGTGTCTCTTACACAGAGTGAAAAATGATGGTCTGCGTTTCTGTGTCTCTTTCAATGAGTGACAGGTGTTGAGCTGGTTACCAGTATATGTTTTCAATCAAATCATTCTAAGTAAAAAGTGTTGGATTGTGATCTTTAGTGACTTAACTCTATGTCAAGCGTTGAGCTGTGTTCCTGTGTGTCTTAAAGTGAGTGTCATGGGTCGGTCTATTCTATTGTGTCTCTTACACCATGCGCCAAGGGTTGGTCTGGTTCTTGTGTGTCTTACATGTTTGTGTGTTTTACACTGAGTGGCAATTTAGTCAGGTTCTTGTGTGTCTTTTACACTGAGTGTCAAGTGTTGGTCTGTGTTCTTGTGGTTCTTACACCCAGTGACAATTGTTGTGTGTTTCTTACACCGTGTGCCAAGGGTTGGTCTGTGTTCTAATATCTCTTACACCATGTACCATGGGTTGTCTGTTTTTGTGCGTCTTAACACTGATCTAGTGTCAAAGGTTTGTCCGTGTTTGTGTGTGTCATAAACTGAGTGACAAGTGTTGGGCTGATTCGTGTGTGTCTTACACTGTGCGTCAGTGGATGGCATGTGTCCTTGTGTCTCCTACGCCGTATTACAAAGGCAGGTCTGTGTTCTTGTGTCTCTTACACAGTATGGCAAGGGTTGGTCGTTCTCGTGTCTCTTACACCATATGGCAAGGGTTGGTCTGTGTTCTTGTGTCTCTTAGATTGAGTGCTAAAGGTTGGTTCGAGTTCGTTTGTGTCTTACACTGGGTTACAAGACTTAGTGTTGGTCTGCGTTCTTTTCTGTCTCTTAGAATGAGTGACAAGGGTTGGCTATAACGTGTCTGACACTGAGTGTGAAGGGTTGGTCTGTATTCGTGTGTCTTACACTAAGTGGCAAGTGCTGATCTTTGTTCTCGTGTCTCTTACACTGAATGGCAAGTGTTGGGCTCTGTCCTTGTATGTCTCTTACACTAAATGTCAAGTGTTGGTCTATGCTCTTGTGTGTCTCTTAGACTGAGTGTCAATGGTTGGTCTGTGTTCTTTTGTTTTACCTACACTGAGTCTGAGTAACAAATGTTGGACTAGTTCTTATGTGACTTACACCCTGTGACACATTTTGGTCTGTATTATTTTGTCTCTTACACCGGATGTCAAAAGTTGGTCTGTTTTCTAACACTTAACACCATGTGCCAGGGGTTGTCTGGTTTTTGTGCGTCTAAACACTGATCGAGAGCCAGAGGTTTGTCCATGTAGTGTTGGACTGATTCTTGTGTACACTGTGCATCAGGGGATGGCTTGTATTCTTATGCGCCTTACATTGAGTGTCGAGAGTTGGATTGTGTTCTCATATGACTTACACTGAGTGTCACGTGTTGGTCTGTGTTCTACTTTCTCTTACACAGAGTGTCAAGTTTTGGTCTGTGTTCTTGTTTCTCTTACACTGAGTGTCAAGTTTGGTCTGTGTTCTAGTGTGACTTACACTGAATGTCAAGTGTTGGTCTTTGTTCTTGTGTTCCTTACACTGGGTGTCAGGAGTTGGCTTGTGCTCTTATTTGACTTACACTGAGTGTAAAGCGTTGGTCTGTTTTCTTGTGTGACTAAAACTTAGTTTCAAGTGTTGGTCTGTGTTTGTGTGTCTCTTACACCTAGTCTTGGTGTCTAGTTTTGATCTGTATTCTTGTGTGTCTCTTACTCAAAGTAAAAAGTGTTGGTTTGTGTACTTGTATCTCTTACTTTGAGTGACAAGTGTAGGGCTAGTTCGTTTGTGTCTCTTGTAACACTGAGTGACAAAGGCTGGGCAAAGTTCTTGTGTGTCCCTTACTCTGAGTGTCAAGTCTTGGTCTGTGTACTTGTGTGTCTCTTACTTGTACACTGAGTGACAAATAATGGTCTGTGTTATGTGTCTCTTACATTTAGTGACACGCGTTATAGTGTGTCTCTTACATTGAGTGACAGGTGTTGAGCTCGTTATTATGTGTCTCTTACATTAAATGGTAAGTGTTGGACTGTGATCTTTAGTGACTTACACTCTGTGTCAAGTGTTTATCTGTCATCTTGTGTGTCTTACACTGAGTGACATTGGTTGGTCTGTGTTACTGTGTCTCTAACACCGTGTGTCAAGGGTTGCTCTGGTTCTTGTCTGTCTTACACTGATTGAGTGTCAAAGGTTTGTCCGTGTTTTTGTATGTTTTATACTGAGAGGCAATGTTAGTCTGGTTCTTGGGTGTATTTTACATTGAGTGTCAAGTGTTGGTCTGTGTTCTGGTGTCTCTTACACCCTGAGGCAATTGTTGGTCTGCATTATTGTGTCTCTTACACCGTGTGACAAGTATTGGTCTGTGTTCTTATGTTTCTTACATCATGTGCCAGGGGTTGTCTGGTTCTTGTGTGTCTTAACACTGATCAAGCGCCAGAGGTTGGTTTATGTTCGTGTGCGTCTTAAACTGAGTGACAAGTGTTGGGCTGATTCTAATGTGTCTTACACTGTGTTTCAGTGGATGGCCTGTATTCAGGTCTGTGTTCTTGTGTGTCCCTTACACTGAGTGCCAATGTTGGTCTGTGTTACTGTGTGTCTAACACTTAGTGTCAAGGGTTGGACTGTATTCTTGTCTCTCTCTTACACTGAGTGTCAAATGTTCGTCTATGTTCTTGTCTCTCTCACACCTTATGGTTGGTCTGTATTCTTGTGTCACTTAGACTGAGTGCCAAAGTTTGGTCCGAGTTATTGTGTGTCTTACACTGGGTTACAAGTGTTGGTCTGTGTTCTTGTGTGTTCTACGCTGAATGACAAACGTTCTTTTGTATTCTTGTGTCAACACTGAATGTCAAGTGTTGGTTTGTATTCCGGTGTGTCTTACACTGAGTGTCATGTGGTCTTCTGTGTTCTTGTATCTCCAAAATTGAGTGTCAAGTGTTTCTGTTAATGCGTCTCTAATCCTGAGTGGCAGGGGTTGGTCTGTGTTCTTGTGTCTCTTGAACTGTGTGTCAAGGGTGGAGTTTATTTGTGTTATTGTGTTTCTTACACTGAGTGTCTAGGTTTGGTCCAGTGGTCTTGTGTCACTTACACTGAGCATCACGGGTTGGTCTGTGTTCATGTGTTGATACACTACATGTCAAGGTTCCGTCTGTGTAATCGTGTCTCTTACGCTGGGTGACTAGGGGCGGACTTGATTTAGCAATTTTAAAGTACGCGGAGTAGGCTAGAACAGCTATCTAAAACAAGCTAAACTGGGCACTTTGGAGTACTCCTGAGTAAATCAAGCGATTGCTGTTAGAATTGTGAAAACAATACAATCCGATTGCCAAGAAGAAAAAAATGACAAAATACATGTGCTTTCAATCCATTTTACTGATGGCCATTTTTTTTAAAATATGAATAATTGTAAGAACCTATCGGGAAAGACAGAAAAATATCTCAGTACAGTGTAGGCAGTGCTCCACCATCTTGTTTTAGAACAGGTAACTTGACTGTTTTGTCTAAACCACCTTGGAAGACTGAGTAGCTGGAGTACGCCAGCACAGATGCTCCAGTTCACTTGATTTCTGTTCTGCCTATTCGGAGTAAAGGGAACAGCTAAATCAAGTCTGCCCGAGGTTTTGTCCTTAGAATCTCATCCGACATACTGCTTGAGCTGGGGATTGAACTCGAGACCCCATTCAAGGTGAGTGGTTTATCCACTACATCTTGGCTGCTTCTAAAGAATTATCTGTTTAGGGGTCGGGCAAAGGTCCTCAAAGGGTTAAATAGAGAAGGCAAGACAGATAATAATCATCTATATTGTTTATCATTTGTTCAGACCTAATGCTAAGTATAAAAATCTATAGTCACTGAACAATAGTCGTCAAGAGGTTAAAAATGAAATGAATGACACAGCATGAGGCTATGACACAGCATAAGGACAAGCTATGGAAGCCTGGAAGGTACATTTCTTTCTATGCATTTTTGAATAGATATTTAAACAAGAGAATTTACAAAGGTCCTGATAAGGATAGAATGTGCACCTATAATAAAATTTATTTCCTTTACCCATCGATTAAAACGTGTTTTGGGTGTCTCAGTGAGACCGTTCTTTTGAGCAACCACAACATATGTTTAGGTTAAGAAATAAGAAAAATAATTTTTCGAACCCTCTCTTACCTTGAGGCCTATGAATTGCAACCAGAATCAAAACAACATTTCTTCGAATTCTTAACACTCCTAGGACTAGAGTCTGTGCTATTTATAGAACTCCATTAGGCTGCTATGTAAACCTGATCAGATCTGATCTATTTATTTACCCTAGTCGTAGTGTTTCCCATAAAGAGGAATAGCAGGGGGGGGGGGGGGGCACCCTGCTGCCCTAAAGCTCCCCCTTCTGCCCTAAAGCTCCCCCCTGCTGCCCTTATTTTCATTTAACATAAAAAATAGTCATATTTTAATTTTTACTGTATATTAATAACTTTTTGTTATCCCAATGAATCCTATGCTCTACTAGAAGCTATTCTAACCTTTTAACAGACATAAAATCCTTTATCTAACTCACATTCGAAAAGTCTGTTTTAACAAAAGTGCCCCTTTGGGTGAATTTCGTGCATCAAAAGTGCCCTTTTTCTGGCCAGCACCCTGCCCTTTTTTCAGGCTGTGGGAAACACTATAGTCGTAGGAGTGTTAAATGACAAATTATTTCTTTTTAACCGCCAAGTTTTTTCAGTAATAAACCTAATTTTGTTGTATGCAAGATAAGCTGCTTTTTCATCTTTATCTTTGTCATACTGAATATTTTTATGTTTTTTACAGTCTTCTATTTGTTTTCAGTTAAAATAAAGCAGGTATGTATTTTCAAACAGAATGAAAACAGTGTGGATCCTGATCAGCTGGCTTCATTTTAAGCCACCTGATCTGGATCAGCAATGTTATCGAAAAAGGATAAATGTCACAGCGGCTGCAGCAGGACAAGGTTAGATCCAGATAAGGTATTTATTAGCATGAAATTGTTTGTTTTTTTCGTGCCCATCAATTTAAGCATGTGTTTTGGGGGCTCAAAAGTACCATCTCATTGAGACATTTCTTTCGAGTACCCACAAAATATGTACTGGACGAGAAATAAAGAAAATAGTTTTCCAATACACACTCTTATCTGGAAGCCTGACAAGGGTTAGTCAAGTCAATATTCTGGTTGTTTTTATTCCTTTTTTAGTCAAGGCATAACCTGTGTAAGTTAAAATATATATCACTTGAAGAAGTTAACATTGTGCATTTTTCATAATGGTTTCAAAGTGAGGCTACAGAGAGTTACTTATTTAGGTTATGTCTGAAATTATTTGGGCCAAGGGCAAAATGGCAAGCTCAAAAATATAACTTATTCAAGATAGAAAGTAGTTTTTTCTGATCTTCAATGACCTTGCATACACATTTCTAGGCGATGCATACAGGATTTTATTGCATTGTTGTTTAGATATGTAATAGATAAAATTACACACATGGCCATAAAAATTGCTGTAACGCCATCATAATTATGAAGTTGAAAAAGATACTTTCACTCAAACAGGTTACTTTTGTTTTGTTGTAAATATAATTAAATGCTTTAAGTGATATATTTTTTTAACTTTTGGAGGTTATGCAGCTAATTAGTTCTTATTCTAAGACTTGATTTGGTATTTTTTTTTCTAGTTTTTGTTTTTCGCTTTTATTTGTTCACACTGGTAAATATATACGTCGATTTGCTGGTATTTATGCGTATTGCCGGTACTTCATAGACCGGAAGTGGTAGATATTGGTGTTAATACTATATAGAAACATATGTCAGATGCCTAAAGGACTATAGTCTTCAATCATTTTTAATTATTCAGTATGTGCATGGCGATTTATGTAAGCATTTAGGAATAGATTCGAGTATCGATCATCCAGATCGGTACTCGAATTTATTATATACAAAGTAATGAAATACAGAAAAATATTGATTAAATATAATGCATATTTTAAAAAAGCTGTATTTCACAGCCGTGAAAATATAAAAAGCTGTATTTTCACTGCAGTGAAAATATAAGTTGTATTTCACGGGTGATTTTGGATGTCCTCTGCTTTCTCCATTGACTTCCTTGAGCCCACTTCAGAATTTCAAACGCCTTTAACTTTCTTATTAGTGGACAAAAACACAAAGTGTGGGTATTCATTTTCTTAATTAGATCGCAAGGAAAATTTTGGTAATTAAATTGTCAGGATTTGCCAAAATTTTTCACTTTTTCTACTCCTGCTCTTTTGGTTTCAGGTTTGGCCGCCATTGGTCATTATGCAACGTCATCATTAATATGACGCAATGTGCGAACATGTATGACGTCATTTACTGCCAAAAAATCTGTTACGTTTAAAGTTGTATATAATAAAAAGAAAATTCAAATTTTTGGAATGAATATGCCATTTATTTCATCTCGTGAAGCGAGAAAATGTATATTTCATTCGTGGCTTCGCCACTCATGAAATATGCATTTTTCGCTTCACTCGATGAAATAAATGGCATATTCATTCCAAAAATTTGAATATCCTCTATCTATTCCTAAATGCTTACATAAAGCGACATGTGCATGCCGAATATTTAAAAATGATCTGATTCTATAGTCCTTTAGGCATATGGCATGTTTTTCTATATAGTATTAACACCATTATCTACCACTTCCGGTCTATGAAATACCGGCAATACGCGTAAATACCAGCAAATAGACGTATACATTTACCAGTGTGTTGTTGTTTGGTTTTGTTTGGTTCTTCTGTTAAAATTAAACCTTTTTGTTTCCAAAAAAATCCATCCATCTTGCTTGATAGAATGAGCCCAGGATGGTTCATTGTACATATAAAGGGGTCATATGATAGATTTTCAAATCAAGAAGTTCTTCAGTCCCTGGAATATTTTACCCTGACAAACAGTGCAGACCCTGATATAAGCTGCATTATGAAACATTTTACCTGGGTCTTCACTGTTTACCTCAACCCCATTCAGGGGTTATCTTCCCAAGCCAAGGGTACTTAGTCCACTTCTTTTCATAGGCATCTTCAGTATTGGATTTATAACCCTTCAAACATGGATCAAGAGGGGGGACAGGGAGTCAGGACCCCCCCCCCCTTGCTGGCGGTCCGATGATGGCCCACTTTTAGTGTTTTATGGATCCTCTGTCCTCCCCTCATCAACTAAAAAAAAACGATAAAATTTAAAAAAAAAAAAACGTCACAGTTGGGCCTCCCTCTGACAAAAAATTCCCTTGGCTTGCGAGATGGGGTAAAGGTCAATACACATCCAGTTTCATACAAGACACCAATTGTTAAAACAAAGAGTGTTTAATTAAAATTTTGAACAGAAACTTGATGAAAAAATAAATACTTTAATTTATACACATGATTTATAAACTAAAATAAAGTCGACATTTATATCACAAATTAAGTATATACACTACTGGACAGGGACATGATTTCCTTCGAAATATTTGGGAAAATGGTACTGAATAAAAGGCATAACAATTGAACACTGAGAAAAACCAAGAACTATATTCGGTCCTCGACGCGTCAAAAAATGTCCTTGGGTTTTTCGAAAAAGCAAAATTCAAACCAGTTACTTCCGTTACAGAGACTAGCTAGAAAATTGAAACTTTGCTTGTAGCAAGTCTAGATGTGATCCTGTCCATAATGTGAATACCACAGGCGCTGATCAGCCTGTGCAGATGCACATGCTGGTCTGCGCCTTTGTTCTTCGGTAACCTCCAAAGACAGGATTTCTCGCGCCGAGGTCCATTTTGTTTTGCATACAGATTGATTTTATCTTTGCAAATAGTGCAGACCCTGATGAAATGCTGCATTATGGGGCATTTCAGTTGGGTCTTCACTGTTTGCCAAAGTACCCATTTAGGGTTTACTAGTTAACAAAGTGTTAATAAGCAATAAGTCTAGCTGCTATGAAAAGGTTAATTCTACATGTTTTATACAAAGAAATTTTTATTCCTATTTTTGATATACCATTGCTAGAAATGAGCAAAATCTAAAACCTTTGCAAATCGCACAGTTTGCATAAGTACCCGCAAATTGAACAGGTTTCATAATTTGTGCATTCCAGCAATTTAAACAGAAGACTATAACTGCATCAAGCATCTAAAAGAAATGCAATTAAATATTATTCACACTTTGTTGGCTCATTCTTTAAAGTATTGGCAAAATGAATCTGGATTATTTCCGAAAATTGTAGTAAAGCCCAAATCTACCCATGTAAAGGAAACTAACAAGCAGACAACTTTGAACATTGTATTTTATTTTTGAAGATCACTTTTTAGCCAGAAATGTGGTCCACCATTTGAGAGGCTTGCATAGGAGTTTTAGGGATACAAGATATTTGCTATTTTACTTCCAGGGCTTTAGGATACTATCCATTTTACTTCCAGAGATACAGGATACTGTGTTCAATATTTTCGTTCAACCTTGTAAGCAATCATGCTCTTATAAGCACAAATGCCCTAGCTCTCACTGAATACTTAATGCTTTTTTTTTAAAACATTTTCAACAAAATAATGCAAACCATATACACCCTTATAAGGTCACATGCTGATATAAGCACACATTAGGCGTGCAACGATAGGCCAAAAAGTGTATTGCAATATTGAAAACCCAGATTGAGATACATATTGCGTTACTTCTGGTATCTTTGTTTCTATCTATTACTGCCCCTTGTTCAGTAATATAATATAATTCAAGGGTCATGTTATTGGCATCTATTACACACTGTCATATTTTCAGCTACACCTTGTGTCCATTGGCTGCTTTTCAATGAGAAATTATCAAATTTTTGCTTTTTCCCTTTTAGACATTTCACTACAATAATTCGTGCTTGTTATCCGCCATCTTTTTTGAAACTGAAAGAAGCTGTATTCTGTTGGTCTAATTTGCAACACAAACCGATATGAACATTTTTTACCAATGAGCATTGGTATTTGAAATGGGGAAATAACATGAAAGAGGGGTAGAAAATGTGCAAAATATCCATAAACAATATGTTATGGCTTGCATTGATGTCTGTCGTACAGAAATAACATCTTCCAAAGCTTGAAAGACGGCAATATGCTGTTCGACACAGTCAACGTTTGTGGATGTTCGTGTCAGAAATTATACCACAGTGTCTTTACCACATCTGGTTTTGAAAATGACCCGAATTTCAGGCAATTTCAAAGCCAATAATGGATATTTTCTTGCAAATTTTTATGAAAACTGGCTTGATGACACATAGGGAAGGCGTGTGTACCGCTACAGCAAAAAGTGTATCATGATACAATATTTATTTAGAGTGAATTGTGGTTTATCGGTATATCGTTGCACCCCTAGCACACATGCTCTTAAAACCACAGATGCTGATATAAGCACACAACTGAGCATTTTTGGTTTTTTCAATCTTTTTTTTAACAAAAGAATACACACCATATTCAACCTTAAACCTAGGTCCATCATATGGCAGAAAAAAAGTTTGAATCCAGATCAGTTGGCTTCTGAGGAAGTCAACTGATCTGGATCAACACTTTATTCCAGAATAATAGTGATTTTTTGAAAATGTAATGCACAAACTGCCCTTTATATTTGCTTGTTTTGATTCTTTACATCCAAGTCAACAGATTTTCTGTCACATCGGGACGGGTTTCCCGAGTTAAACCAGTACTAAGCAGTGAATAAAGTATCTTTCTCAAGGACACAACACAGTGGTGACTCCGCCCTGCTGAGGCTGGAACAAGCAACACTTTGATCTCCAATCTAAGGCTCTATCAGCTGAGCCACTGTGCTACGCCAACATACTGGTCTTAGTCTAGGTAAAATACGGTATAATTTCAAATATCATTCCATTCACTTTATGTCAAGGGAGCCAAATTTTCAATGAGCTTGATCCACATCTTATTGGGGATTATACTTCAAAGTCCACAATTCAATAAAATCCATCAGGATTCCTTACTAACAACCCTATGTTCAACAATGGATTCTTCCATATTCAAAGCAGGGAGAGTCAATGTTCAGATAAAGGCTGATAAGAATAAAGAATTTTGGCACTGATTTAAGCACAAGGAACACACGTAACAGCAACAACAAAAACAATCTATAAAACACTTACAGCAGACGACATTTTTAAACCCTTAAAGCGCCATCAAAAAAGCAGCAGACGACATTCAAATATGGTTGCTTCCTTAATAAAACACCATAAGACTTTATTCATGTATTTGACGTGAATTGGCTGCTGGTAGCCCGCTCTCATCTGCCATGTTCTGAATTCAAACAATTTCACACTCTGATAATGTTCCTGAAACAAGTTTTTGATTTTTTTAAAAAGTCAGCAGACGACAACAAAGGCATGAAAAATTACCCAGCATGCAAAGAGTTAAAAGCAAAACAGTCTTTCATTCTTTTTCGTTTAACCCTTAAAGCGCCAAGAAAAGATGCATCTGAAAATGTCGTCTGCTGAAGTCCTCTGCTGCAAATAATTGCCTAACATTACTGATGAATTGGGAATAGAAGCAAATAGTGTGGACCCAGAACAGACTGCTCCTAAAGGAGCAGTCTGATCTATGTCCACACTGTTTGCCATAGAGGCTTCTTAAACATTTCAGCAGACGAGAAAAGCAGACGACTTTTGTTGTGATTGGCGCATTAAAGGTTAATCTTACTACATTTTCTAGCCAAATTAAACTGGATACTTTATATGAATCATCTAACAGAGAGTTCATAAGATACATCAAACTATTTTGCTACAAAAACTATTTCATTCTAAAATGTCGTCTGATGCAAAATGATAAGTGGCACTTAGGTAAAATACTCTTCCCAGCAGACACATAACCATAATCCTTTACTCCATGGCTATTTTTAGATCATGACATCATTTTCTATTTTTAGATAGCACTAAAAAAACAGAAAATTTTAAGTAAAGTTTTAAATAGTTTTTGATCATATTATGGAAAATGGAGCATTTGCTCTAAGGAGCAAATGCTCCATTTTCTATAATATTTTCAATGCAGCAAATGCTCGATTTTCCATAATATTTTCAAATACATAGTATTTCAAAGGCGTCAAAAGGCCTTATGATGGAGTAAAGGGTTACAACTACATCCTATCAATGTCCAAGCGAAGTCCTGATGTCGCATCTACATTGTTTTGACATCATAAAACCTGCTGGATCTCATGTTATTTCTGTCATCTGGACAGATAAGAAAGAGTATTAGAAGATTCTGTAGTAAGAGGCCCGTTACTGTTATCGTCTGTACTCTGATCTTCATAAAGTAAAACACGAAACAGAGGTGACGTCTGCATAATAAGGTCAACCGCGTCATCCCGATTGAATTCTCGTAACGTTGTTATTAGATAACCAACCGTTGCATTCGGTTCGCGGTTGGACTATTCTTCCAAAGTCATATCAGTTTTACTTTCACATATAGAACTAGTAGTGTCCAAATTTGGCAGACATGTTTCTAAGCCCAGGGTCACTGCCAGAAGGCACCAGTCCCTCCCTAAGGGATCTTGCGGATCCATAAGTCTACATAACATTTGTCGCGTGTGCGTCAACAGATGCGATATGGGAAGATCTACTCCTGAGCATACACTATTTTTGACCTCGTTTGACCCTAAAAATAATACATCACAGTAACTCTCTGACTTGCCGTCAGCCATTCTTAAAGTCTTATCTAACTGTGCTTGAATTACTTCCCTTGGGGAGTAGCATTGTGGATTTCGTATATGATCCTTTAACTGTGAACAACTCAACACATGTTTTTCTGCACAAAGACCAGGACAAACATGAGCGATCACTTGCTCTGCGGTGTTTACAAAATCCTCGAGAAAATAAAACAATGCCGTTCTTGAGTCTTCTGGTCCACGAACTTTTATTTCAACAAACTGCTCTTGTCTGTCCATGCTTATCATACCCTCAAAATCACGGCAGCAGTATTTTGACCCATGATGCCACTGATATAGATCCGAGTCAGGATCATCACTCTCCTGCAAAATATTTCTCCGTAAATGAGTTTGAATGCGGGGAAAAATATGCTTTAGTTGACCCGGCGTGTCTGCCGAAGTTTTTAACCTAACATCTCCATAAACTGCATTTCCAAACCTTTTAATATCTCTCTGCCACAATCCGTTCAAAGTCTCGACAAAATTAAGGCACGGAAACTCAAATTCGATTTCATCGTCATTATCACACTTTGTGCAAACCTCCAAAACTTCCAGCACGTGTAACAGTTCAGAAGCGTCCGTCTCAGGATACATGATTTGGAAGTCGTCCACACCGAAACACCCAGTGATCCTTGACTGGACTATTTTTTCATGCGAGATTTGGCTGCCTACAATATCACTACACAGCCATTTTGGATTAAGGATAATTAATTCTTCACCAGCTTCATTCTGTAAACAGACAATCTGAAAAAAGGGACAAACAAAAAATTTGAGCGTAAAATTGTGAATATTTTCTTATTGATCAGTTTCAACATTTGTTTTGGGTGCTCAAAAGAACCGTCTCAATGAGACGGTTCTTTTGAGTACCCACAACATATATTTTGGGTGAGAAATAAAAATTCTGAAAAAAAAAGACAAACTTTCAAAAATGAGATGGCATAAGTCAAGACAAACAAGGCTAGAGGACTTGAAGTCCCTGAATCACCCATCTGATCGCCAAAATAATGTTAAACTAGGTCAAGGTAAACTACAGCTTATAATGAAACACATTTTGTTTTAACATTTATGGGGGTTGCGGCCATTTTGGTCAAGTGACCTAAAACAATCTAATGAATACTCCTTCATACAGCCCAGTGATTTCTGAGAAAAAGAGTTAAACATTTCTTCCAAGTATTATGATTTCAGATTTCAGTTATTTGCAGCAGACAAATTCGGCATATAACATTTTCAGATGCATTTTTTTCTTGGCCAACAGTTATAGAAAAATGAACATGCCCAGATTTTCCCCACATAATGCATTAGGAATCAAATTTGACCTTGCCATATATATGTCAACCTAGATTCATCATTTGTGCAAAACTGGTAGGGCTCACATCCTCAATGCTATGTACCAAGTCCCAAGGCCATTGGCCTTTTGGTTCTAGAGAAGAAGATATTTAAAGGGGTTTATCATTTATTGGCATGGTGGCCATCTTGGTCATGTGACCATAACAATTTGTATAAATTTTGGCTAACCTGTCATAGGGAGTCTTTATATGAAATTTGAGTTTAATAGGCTTAGTGGTTTCTGAAAAAACTTTTAATATGTGGAAGGGACTCCAACATGAGCAACCTTGGCTGAAAGGTCAAAGGTCAACCTTGACCTTTGAAACTTTTTTATAGCCATTCTCTCATTATGTGTAACATATCATGTGAGAATAATGACTTTGGCTTTAACAGTATTCAAACAATACGGCCCTTGGACCCTGGGTTGTTCACCTGAGAATAACTGTTCATTGGAGGAACCATTTGTGGAATTTTAGTAGAGTGCATCATGAGGAACAATTCTGTTAAATTATTATAAATTTGGGTCAGTGGTTCTGGAGATGTTGTTTAAAAGATTTCTTATCTGGAGCTCTGGCAGTCCTCTTGTTTGTTTGTTTGATTTGATTCTTTACGTCCCATCAACAATCTTTCAGATATATAGGGACGGGTCTTCCTGGGTTGAACCAGTACTAAGCTAGGATAAATGTGTCTTCCTCAAGGACCACAACGCAGTGACGCCGGTGAGGCTCGAACCCGCGGCCCTTCGGTCTCGAGTCAAGCACTCTACCACTGAGCCACTGCGCTCCCGTTCTCTTGTTTGGTGGAGCAGAAATATTTATGCAATTTTGAAAGAGGGCATTGTGGGGAACATTCATGTGAAGTTATTTGGAATTTGGACCAGTGGTCAGAGAGGTATTGTTTAAAGACATTTCTTATCAAGAGCTCTGACAGCCCCTTTGATCAGCGGACTGGAACCATTTGTGCACTTTTGGTTGAAGGTATCATGAGGAGCTATTCTGTGAAATTATTTTGAATTTGGACCAGTGGTTCAGATGTCATTTAAAAAGATTTCTTATCTGGAGCTCTGGCGGCCCTCCTGTTAGAGGGAGCGGAACCATTTATGCAATTTTGAAAAAGGGCATCATGGGGAACATTCATGTGAAGTTATATGAAATTTAGAACAGTGGTTCAGAAGAAGATGTTGTTTTAAGAAAAAGTTTACAAACAGATGGACCAACGGACGAAGACCAATCACAATAGCTCACCTTGAGCCTTCTGCTCAGGTGAGCTAAAAACCAACATTTCAAAAATATTCCCATTTAAATGCATAGGAAGCAAATTTGACCTTGACTTCAAGTAGGTCAAGGTCATCTTAGGATCATTATTTGAACAAACTTGGTAGGTCCCACATCCCTTATGCTACATACCAAGTCCCAAGGTCACCAGCCTTCTGGTTCTGGAGAAGAATTTTAAAGGGTTTTTACCATATATGGGCTTGGCAGCCATTTTGGTTATGTGACCAAAATATTTTGTATAAATTATGGCTCACATGAAATTTGAGTTTATTTGGGCCAATGGTTTGTGAGAAAACTATGTTTTAATATATTGTTGGGACTCCAGTATGAGCAACCTTGGCTCACCCATGAGCCTTCGGCTTAGGTGAGCTAAAATTGAGGGTAAAGTTGTGAATATTTCCTTATCAATCAGTTTTAACATTTGTTTTGGGTGCTCAAAAGTACCATCTCACTTAGAACATTCTTTTGAGTACCCTGAACATATATTTTGGTTGAGAAATAAGAAATCTAAAAAAAAGATAAAACTTTCAAGAATGAGATGAGAACAAATGTTAAAGTATAAGAGTTGGACTACAACAAAGGCCCCTGCATAATGCCCTGCAGTGAAAAGGGGATAGCTATTTTGATGGCAATCTTAATTACCTTCATTCAGCAAAAATCCATTTTCAAGCATGGACAATAGTTTGGTGAAAGCAGTCTATATATGAAATTTGGAACAAATCAGGTAATAAATGACTAATTTAGAGTATCCACAAGTGCAATCTGACAAGCAGCAGCCATTTTGTCGGCCATCTTGGTTATCATTCCTTGAACTAAACTTGGTTGAGAGCTGATAAAAGTAATCCATGTATGAAAGGAAGAAATGGGTGATAAATGACTAAATTACAATTTACACAAAAGAGGATGGACAGACGGATGGACTGACAATTATAGGATAAAAGGGCTGAAGGCATGCAACATACCCTGCCATGGGATATTTTCAACGCAAAGAAAATCATTTTGAAACAAGGGCTATAACTCTGTACTTATTTGTCAAAATTTACCCATCAGCAATCCCAGAACACTCCTTCACAATATCGACTTTCATACCAAGTTTGAAGAAAATTGGTAAAGGAATGCCAAAGATAGAGAGTGAAAACCAATTTCTAACGTCAATCAAGGGCCGCAACTCTGTACTTATTTGCCAAAATTTACCCATCTGCAATCCCCGGACACTCCTCTCAATATCAACTCTCAAATAGCAAGTTTGAAGAAAATTGGTTAAAAAATGCTCCCAGGAGAGAGTGAAAACGATGCTCTGATGGACGGACGCTCGAACGCAATTTTTGAGTGGAGGGTATAACATAATACCCTGCACTTTTTAAAGTGGCGGGGTATAAAAAGGTGGGAATGTGTTAAAAACTACCATACCTCTCCAACAAACTGAAGCTGCTGAACCAGATGCTTGATGTGATCTTCACTGGCCAGTGGATTGACCTTTGACCTCACATAAACACCAAACTGTTGCCATGACAACACAGGGAATGTAGAGGATGACCGTTTCCATGACGTCAGGGTCATGATCATAGCTTCAAGGAAACCGCTCGACCTTCCTTGTGACTGAAAGAGAGACAGAGGTCACAGGTTTCATACAGGTAAGGCTATGTGAAATTCAAGGATTTTTAAGGACTTCTAAAAGATTCTCCTAAAGTTTTCAAGGACTTTAAGTTGATGAAAAATATTGTTTTATTGTTAAAATTATACTTCAGAAATGCTAGACTGATAATGGGAAAGTAAATTCTAGAAAATTAGTATAAAATTTTTGTGCTTTTATTTGGTGCAGCATTTGCACATCCAAGTCAACAATTTTTCAGTGAAATGGGACAATTTCCCATTTTTCGAGGCTAGACCAGTACTAGCACAGGATAAAGTGTCTAGCTCAAGGACACAACGCAGTGCCTCCAGAGAGTCTTGAACAAGCAACCCTTCGATCTCAAGTCTAACACTCTACCACTGCACTCCTCAAATGTATCCTTCCGGCTTCACTTACTTTGCAAGAGACCTGAAGTATTCATGATTCAATGAACCTTCCAAAAATTAAATTCATTTCTTAAATGCATCCATGTTGTATATCTTTCTACCCATAATGCACCAATTATTACTGCAGAAAGAAGACAGGTTTAAGCCCTCAAGTAAAATATTTTTTCAGACCGTTTCAAGGCAGTACTTCTTTTGTGGATCATTTGTGTTTTTTTGTCTTGTGTTTCTCATGCATTTGCGTCTGTTCATTGCTGCCTGGGAAAGGGCTGACCTCTTGGCTCTTGTTGGTCATGTTTATTGTATTTTTGTTACTTTTCCATGTTGTATCCTGGGTCAGGTGTGGTACTTGATTGTATCTTTTCCTGATCTTTGCATTCTTTCTTACTTTGATATTTCATGTGAAAACAATTCAAACTAGAACAATTAGACTCTGACAAAGGGCCCAGCATAATGCCCTACAGTGAAAAGGGCATATCCCTTTTGGCGACAATCTTGATTATCATTCATCTGACAAAAGCCAAAGTAGTTCATAGATGAAATTTGGAAGAAATCGGGAGACAAATGAGCGTCCCCAAAGGTAGGGGCCAGTTCGGCAGCCATCTTGGTTATCCGCAAAGTCCATATTAGAACCTGGGTGAGAGTTTGATAAAATTAATCCATATATGAAATTTGGAAGCAATTGGGTAATAAATGACTAAGGTAGTGACGACAAGAGCAAACTAATAGACAGCCGCCATTTTGGTTATAGTTCATAAGACAAAACCCGTATTCAATCTTGAACTAGCGTTTGATGAAAGCAATCTATATATGAAATTTGGAAGAGATCCCATTAAAATGACTAAGTTAGAGTGACAGCGACAGAGGACATTGATAGGCGGCGGCCATTTTGGTTATCAATCGTCTGACAAAGCCCATATCTGAAATTAGACGAGAGTTTGATGAAAGCAATCCATATATGAAATCTGATTAAAAATGACTAAGTTAGAGTGACCACAACAGCCGATACTGACAGGAGGGGGCCATTTTGTCAGCCATCTTGGTTATCGATCATCTGACAAAACCAATATTTGAACTTAACCCAGAGTTTGATGCAAGCAATCCATATATGAAATTCGGAAGAAATCTGATTAAAAATGACTAAAAGTGACCACGACAGCAGATACTGGTAGAAGGCGGCCAACATTTTGTCAGGCCTGATCAAGGTCCAAAGGGTTTGCAAAGGTTATCAGCAGATGACACTGTCTAGTAGGTAATGAGTTAACTTACCCTCAAAATATTTGACCTCAAATTGAATAACTGGCTCTTGAGGGCTTTAATATCAGTTGTCATAGCAACCTGGGCATCCATGACGAAAATCCTCTCCACAAGGTCAAGGTCATACATAAATTGTGCCTGAACTTTGGCAAAAATGCTGCTAGCCACAGGGCTGACATATTCAACCCTGGCATTTTTGGGGCAGCTTGCTTTGTCTGCATGAGTGCCCACTAGAATGACCTTGGCCCTTGATGGAAGCCGTCCACAGTGACCTGAAATATTAAAAAATACAGTGAACATAGGATTAATAGAATCAAAAGTACATGCTACAGTAAAAACTAGAAAAAAGTGCCCCTAGCAGGGTTCTCACAGAAATTCAAAAACAAAATTCCATAATTTTTCCATGAATTTCCATTATCAACGATGTATTTTCCATGACTTTTTTCCAACTTCCCCTTTTAGCGGCATCTTCACCACGCTGAGATAAATGCAGAATGCAGCAACAGTAATGTATTTAAATAAGCATGCTTGTAGACCATGCATGCATTTTGAAATGGTTAAAACTTAAAACCACCAGTAGCCAGAAAACTAGCTGTCAGACACACAAGTTTTGTGTGTCTGACAGGTAGTTTTCTGGCTACTGGTGGTTTCTTCAAATTATTTCACGAAATTCCATGATTTTTCCATGATCATTCAGGCTTTTTTCAAATTCCATGATTTTTCCATACGTGGAACTTTTTTTGGTGATTTTCCAGGTTTTCCATGATTTCCAGAGCTTGTGGGAACCCTACCCTAGAGGCACATATACCCCTGGCAGATGCTCCTACTGTTGCCATATAAAACTAAAAATATATGCCACAGAGCAGAACCCTAAACAGCATGGCGCATACTGGTTCATGGTTTATATTGTATACCGGTGGATTAGGTATAGCATACACGGAATCGAAAGTTTGTGTATCCAACAAATTATCGATCCTCAATTCCAGAAGGTTTGCACATCCCAGTCAACAGTTTTGGTCATTCTGAGATGGTCAGTTAGCCAAACCACACTTTTTTCCAGGGCAAGCTTAGACTAAGCGGTTAACCAGTACTTTGTGCACATACTTTCTCGTCTAGCTTGATTATTCCATGATCACTCGCCACCAAAGTATGGGACCCAGCCAGGGGTCCAACTCAGTTATCTCTTACATGAGTTCACATGTTTTATTGTATTTGAGCCATGACACGTGATTTTTAACAATGTGGCATTTTGACAAGTGTAGACTCAGATGAGCCTGTGCAGTCTCCTTTTAAGCTTAGAAACTCCAAATGATGTTCAGTCAATAGCTTAACACTCATAGAATATTCAAACAACTAGCAAAGGCTCTGGTCAGACTGCGCGTATGCGCAGGCTGGTCTGAGTCTTTGCTGGTCACACCATACCACATTGTTGTAAATGGGAAATCTCATGTCGCAGCTCATTTATTAAATGAGTGGGGGAAGTGATAAATGCAAGGCTTGCAGAGCATTTATCTCTTTTTTGCTACAAGTTTAAATATAGCAAGAAGTGAGCAAAGCTCACATACCTCCGGCGGTAGCCATCAGAGGTTGTAACACTTTCAGAGAAAAGACATAATTGTTCCTTAATCAAGTAGTTTCTCAAGAAATCTTTGACAGAAAAAAGTTTACAAACAGACAAACAAACAGACAGAAAAACATAATAACAGAAATGGCAAAAAATTATATACCCCCTATATACTTCGTACCAGGGGTATAAAAATGTCCACATGTAGTATATAAGAGTGACAGAAGGAAAAAATGAAAAATTAAAAAAGAAGGCAAAATGAGAATTAGCATCTTAATTTTTATTTACACAATACACTTTGCCTACTTGAAGGTGTACACAAAATTTGAAAACACTGGCTCCAAAAGGAGCTGAGAAATCTGTGACAGAAATTTAAATTGGAGAGAAAGAAAAATGAATAAATAAATGGACTGAAGCAATATGTGGCTGTTTTGTTACACAATACAACTCATCAATATCAAGATTTGTTCCAAATTTCAGAATCCGAAGTCAATTAGTTGTTGAGAAATCTTTGACAGAAAAAAAGCTTACAAACAGGCAAACAAACAGACAGACAAACATAATTACAGAAAAGGCAAAAACTATATACCCCTATATAGTTCGTACTGGTAGTATAAAAATGTCCACATGTATTATATAAGAGTGGCAGAAGGATAAATGAAAAAATGAAAAAAGAAGGCAAAATGAGGATTAGCATCTTAATTTTCATTTACACAATACACGTTGCCTACTTGAAGGTGTACACAAAATTTGAAAACACTGGTTCTTATAATAGAAGCTGAGGAATCAATTTGTGACAGAAATTTCCACTGGAGAGAAAAAAAATTAACAAATAAAGGGACTGATAAGAAATTTGTGGCTGTTTTTTTTGTTACACAATACAACTCATGTACCAAATTTCATAATCCTAACTCAAGTACTTCCTTAGAAATCTTTGACAGAAAAAAAAGTTTGCAAACAGACAAACAAACAGACAGTCAAACATAATTACAGAAAAAGCAAAAACTATATACCCCTATATACTTTGTACCGGGAGTATAATAAATTTAATAATACAGGAGCACTAACTTTAGATTCTATTTATCACATGACATTAAAAATACTTAAAATCACATTCTTGGTGTGAAAACATCAAGATTTTCCCCTCTTCTATGCAACTTTATAATGGACGTCATTAGGTAACGTTACTAAATCTGTAAACCCCTACTGGTTTATTGATTTTATCTCAGATGCGACGTCATGTGATAAATAGTTTTATCATATGAGGTCGCGTCTGGGAGTGAAATAACACCATGCAATAAAATCGATAAACCACTAGTGGTTTATAGATTTACGGGAAACATTATGACGTCCATAACAACGTTGCGATCATAATGACAAAATTATAACGTTTTTACTCCAGAAACGAGATTTCAAAGTATTTGTCATATGATAAATAGAATCTAACATTTGTGCTCTTGTATTATTGAATTTATTAAACTTGTTGCGAAAAAGAGATAAAATGCTCGGCAAGCCTCGCATTCTATCTCTTGTCCCAAACTCGTTTAATAAATTCAATAAAAACATGAGCACTCATGTAAGATATTCTATTCAACCTCAAGGCTTGATCCAATAAATAAACATATTATTATAAGAGTAACGTGATCTGGCGTACTGTATCACTCGTGGATGAGATCATAAAATCGCATCACCCTCGACACTTTGCGTCTCAGGTGATCCCATGGTATGACCTCATCAACTCGACGTGATACAATACACCAGATCAAGTTACTATTATAATGTGTATTTAACCTCAATGCTTGATCCAAACTATTGGTACTTACCTAAAGGTAACAATTGGGTCAGTGGCCTTTAAAAAGTTTAGCCTCAAGGCTTGATCCCAACTATGGGTACTTACCTAAAGGTAACAATGGGGTCACCCTGGCCTTTAAGAAGTTTAGCCTCAAGGCTTGATCCAAACTATCGGTACTTACCTAAAGGTAACAATGGGGTCACCCTGGCCTTTAAGAAATTTAGCCTCGAGGCTTGATCCAAACTATCGGTACTTACCTAAAGGTAACAATGGGGTCACCCTGGCCTTTAAGAAGTTTAGCCAGAAGAAAACCTGAGCAATCTGTTCATCATAGGTGTCTGTCAGATTGAACATCACCACATGGACACAGTTCATGTAGTAGGGTTCATATCCCGAGAAATCCCAGACACTTAGGTCACCAACACCTGAAGATAAAATGAGCCGTGACATGTGATTTCCAACAAAGTGACATTTGACAGGTGTGGATTCAGACGAGCCTGTGCAGCCTTCTTTTAAGCTGAAAAATGCAAAATGATGTGCTGTCAGTAGCCTAAGAGTCATTGAATTTTCAAGCTACAAGCAAAGGCTCTGATCAGACTGCCTCTATGTGCCTAATCATTAGAGCAACTTTGGTAAAGGGCAATATAAGAATCATAAAATATCATTGATTTGATTGATTAGAAACATTTGAGCAAAATTATATTGAAACTGGATAAATAGATCAGATGTATTGTTAAGAGTTATTTTTTTAGGTTTGGTAGTCACTTTGCTGGGAGAAGTGGCACTGGAGGCCAATTTGAATTTGGTAGAGAGCCATATAAGGCACATGGAGCTTTATAGATTGGAATCAGATAAGTTATATAAATTTGTGGCTTTTATTTTGAACCAAGACCTTTGGATCAGATATTAAGAGTTCTATTTTTAGGTCTGGTAGTCATTTTGTTCAGAATAGGGGAACTAGTTGGACAATTTGGGCCAACATTTCAGGCAGGCCCCAGATAAGAGTGTGTAACTGAAAATCATTTTCCTTATTTCTCAACCAAAACAGATGTTCCGGGCGCTCAAAAGAACCGTCTTGATGAGAGGGTTCTTTTGAGCACCCGAAACACATGTTTAAACTGATGGATAAGAAAATAATCACAATTTTACGCTAAAAAAAGTGCTTAACTGGCCCTATGTTCAGGAGTACTTGTTTAAAAGATTTTTCCATTTTTTGCACTGATGGCTATTTTCTTCTGAAAAATAAGGACCCTGGACAAACACTGATCACAAAAGAAAAGTGTGGATCTAATTCATACCTCTAGTCCATTACATGGGTGAAAGTTCAAAATTTCCAAAATCCTGAACTTTTGAAAATCAAATCTTAAAACTTGAATTTTAAAGTTTGACTGTAGTCGCGGTTTGGCAGTGAATGGTAAATTCGACTAAAGTCATGTTTGGCAGCGAAAGTGTTAAATGATCAATTGTCTTTAGATAAAATGAAATTGAATCAAAAAAGCCAAAGAAATCTGCTTAATTCAGGATTTTGAGGCTGACTTTTTGTGGAAAGTCAGCCTCAAAAATTCTGAATTCAGGAATAATCCTGGAAACTTTCATCCATGTTAGTCCCACAGGACGCAAAAATGAGCATTTAAAGGGGGCTTTTGGGCATACACTATATTAGGTATCAAACTGAAATGTTGATATACCAGGCCTTTAGATAAGAGTGTGTAATTGAAAATAAATTTTCTTATTTCTCAAAACATGTTGTGGGTACAAAGAAGAACCAACTTAATGAGATGATTCTTTTGAGCAACCAGAACAAATATTATTAACACTAATTGCTAACAGAGCAGACTCAGATCAGGCAGCTTGTGTAAGAGCTGCCTGATCAGAGTCTACTATGTTTGCTTCTGGAAATATGATTAGATATGATCCCACATTTGTGGAACTGACAAAAAATCTTTTGTTCTATTCACAAAGTTTATTTATATAATTATTCATAGTGGGTGGAGCTTAGCATGAATATTCATGAAGGATAGGTTTAAACCGATGGATAAGAAAGTAGTTGTTTTGACCTATACATTGGTGAAAGTTCAAAATTATCGAAATCCTGAACTTTAGAAAATCAGAATTAAAAACTTGCTGTATGCCTCCAAATTATCAAAAAATTCTAAATTTAATGGTCAAATACCTTCAGATAAACTGAAACTAAATCAGAAAAGCTATTATTTCCTGCAGAATTAATCATTTTGAGGCTGGCTTTCTATGGAAAGTTTCAGCCTCAAAATCCTGAATTCAGGAATCATCCTGAAAACTTTCACCCATGCCTAGATAAACACACTACCATACCAGCAATAGCGACATTCTGGATGTTGATTCCCTTTGTATACTGTGGGTTCCCAACACTGTAGCACAGTGGCGTTGGTAGACTGTACTGTCTGGGTAGCCTCCCCTTTGAACCTGAAGGAGTAATAGTTCTTTGTCAGGAAACTGAGGCAATTGTTTGCAAAATTTTACAGAATTGAGTCAGAACAAGACAAAGCCAGCAAAATGAGAGTGCATCGAGAGAAGACTCAGATCAACCTTGGCCTCTGCCCAGTCTGATCAGACTTCGCTATACACACCAGATAGGTGGCAATCAATCGCCCATTGTAAATAAAAATTGTTAGAAACAGAGTTTTTGATTGCCATTTGGCGCCTGAATGGCAACAAATGACAATCGAAAACTCTTTTTCTAACGATTTTTGTAGGGAGCGCAGAGGCTCAGTGGTAGAGTGCTTGACTAGAGACCTAGGGACCACGGGTTCAAGCCTCAAGTGCGTCACTGCGTTGTGGTCCTTGAGCAAGACACATTTATCCTAGCTTAGTACTGGTTCAACCCAGGAAGACCCGTCCCTGTTTAACTGAAAGATTGTTGATGGGAAGTAAAGAACAAAATCAAACTATTGACTTTTGTTCATTGTTTTGTCGATTGTTAAGCACATTTTTGAATGCCCACTATCAGGTGGGGTACACTAGATGGGTATCTATGGATCCAAGCTTTCTTTAAGTGAAAAGTAAAGACTCTGATGAGATTGAGATGATGCCTATGGTGATCTGAGCCTGCTTGAGATGCACAACCAAGGTTCAAAGAGACAAGTGTGTGTAAATTCAAGGACTTTTCAAGACTTCTAAAAGACTTTCTTACAGTTTTCAAGGACAGAAAACTTATGAAAAATACTGATTTACACGTTAAAATTCTACATAGGAATTGCTAGAGTACACTACTAAAGATATTAGTTTTAGAAAATTAGTATAATTGGGGTGTCTTTATTTGGTGCAGCATATGCTGCACCAATTGCAAGCTTCACAGTTTTATACTGATTTAGGTCTCCAGAAACAGTGTTGAATCCATCAAATCAGTGTCTAATCAGTGTTGAATCCTCCTGTAAGTGGTAAAATTTAAGGACTTTTCAAGGCCTTTGTGTGTTTCAACTACTTTTCAAGGCAAATTTAATTTTTAAGGACTTTTCAAGACAGTCCTGTATATTCAAGGACTTTTCAAGCCTGTGCAAACCCTGATATCCAGTAAAAACAGCTTTCATTTAAGAAATGAATATGATTTTTGGAATGCTCATGGAATCGTGAATACTTCAGGTCTCTTGCAAAGTAAGTAAAGCTTGAAGCTTTTAACGTTAACTTTGCAAGAGACCAGAAGTATTCATGATTCCATGAACAGACCAAAAATTATATTTATTGCTTACATTTACATCTAATTTAAAGACATTATCTATAATTCAGGAAAAAACCAGTTTTGTATTTAATATGTAAGCGTGTTAACGATTTTGTTGGCGTGTAAACGGAAAATTGGAACAGCCAGTGTGAAGACAGACAACCGATGGAGCAAATAAGAGGATTGTTTTGCATGTACAACTCTGATGTGGCTCGCTGTCAATCACAACACCACTGTCACTTCTGGTAAATGGATTTGATGTTTGAAGCGTATTGCACAGGCAAGTGAGCTTGGAAGCTGTCAATCAACTATTTGTCTTTCATGAGGCTATGAACGGTTGCGTAAATCTAAAGATTCATTAAAGACTTGCTTGAAAATGATTTCTTATAAGAAGAACTGTCTTTAATACGAGACCTGTTTCATGTTTATTTGAACAAACTTGAATTTCACTTTTTGCGGTTGCATACAAATAAAACATACAAATTTGCTTTTTCATGCATAACGGAAGTGTCCTTGGTATTGCCAAGTAGATAAGATGGCAATTTAAAGCATAGCCATAACACGACGGCTCTATTTTTTTTGAGTCTAAAGGAATACTCAGTCTAATTTTCAAATGAGAAACAGCCTATGTGTGTCTGTTTTTGCTTGGAAACTGGGATTAACTAGTTCTTCCATACAAGTGCCGAAATGGGTATCTCATGTATAAAATGTGTCTTGGAACAATTTTAAAAAATAAATTCTCAAAACTCACAACAGACTCAATTTCTTAGATATTTTAAGTATCTAGCGCCGATAAAACTGATCACCAGATATTGCAATTGAGCATTTTGCCTAAAATTTAGTGTTGCTATGGAAACTGTAAACCCTAAAATTTGATGTTCAAGTCGCTTCCAAAAAGTAAATATCCAACTGGTGGAATGCTTTATTTTCTAACAGAACACACTTAGATTATTTATGTACAATATATAAAAGGTTCCAAGCGAAAATCTTCGTATCTTTTAGAGAAATTGTTCAAGAAAGATTTAGTACATTTCGTTTCAGACAGTATTTTTTAATGCTTAAAATTTTACTTCTCATCTTCAGAGTCTGTTTCAGACCAGAAAATAAAAATTAAGAACTGGTTTTTGATGACTGCGTATTCTTGGAGATCAGACTAACCTATGGAAATCAATTATTACCAAATATAACGAGAAATATATGAGTAACGGCATTTTCAAATTTGTTAAAATAAACATGAAACACCTCTTGTAAATGCCACCTCAAATTTGTTTATCTTTTTTTAAAACGTAAATCTTGTTCCTTCATCAGGAAGCATCTTTTGCAAACATGACCTGAATACAATCCAACATAAAATCCATTCATATGTAAACATAATAGCTAGAAATAAAAAAAATACTAATTTTTATTTCAGAAAGATGTATACATGACAAAAGTCACAAATAGGATACACTAACTCTTTGCATGCTGGGTAATTTTTCATGTATTTATTGTTGTCCACCAACTTGAGCCGCGATACGTGATTTCCAACGTGGCATTTTGACTCAGACGAGCCCGTGTAGCCTACCTATAAGCTTGATCCAGACCTGACCTGGGTCCAAACTGTTTTCAAAGGTTATAAGCAATTCTAATGCACTTGCAAATGCAACGTGACGTCTGATTGGTTAACTTCATAAATTTGCTACAGACTGTCCTGATATACTGTCACAAACTGACGTCATTACGTAACATCATTTTTCATTGGTTGACAAGTGAAAATACACAGCTGGCAAGCGGTTTTATGCAGCTGGACGTAGGCGCAACAAAGTACATTTTCACTGTCTTTTTGAAGGGAAAATATTAATAGTACATTAGAATGGGGATAACCATATTCAAAATTTTCATTTGGGGAGTATATCGTCGGATATACGTTCGGAAATCACGTTTTACGGCTCCGCTTACGCGTCCCCTTAAAACTAAATTTCCGACCATATATCTGACAATATACCTTCCCAAATGAAAATTTTGAATACAGTTATCCCCAAAATGATAAAAGTCACTGTTAGCACTAATATGACCAGAATAATGGAATACCTTTATTGCTTTGTGGTGAGTTACCATGACTAGTTAAGCGGGACCTTCGAAAGAAACTGCTGAAAAGGCCACATTATAACGTTTCAATCAGCGTGCTCTTTCCAACGCCAGTGGAACCAAGAAATTTGACCTTGACCTGTGGCAGTGGCAAAGATGACAGCATCAACTGTTTTATGTACGTCTCTCCGCTTTCCTAGAAAAATAAAAAAAAATGATCATAAATTTTCTACTAGAAATGGTCCACGACATGTGACAGGGGCAAAAATTCCACTCCTCTGCTCGTAATTACGAGTGATATCTAGAAAGGATGAGTAATTCTTTCCAAAGCAGATGAGTGTTTAGTAAAGAATTACTCCTGGAAGTCATGTTACATACTAACCCTTATTATCTGTATTGCATACACTTTTAAAAGATAAGTGCATGTGTTTGCAGGATGAGTGAAAACTGTAAGACACTCGACCTGCAGGACAAGTGCAATATTAAAAAAATTTTGTCCCCTGCGTGATTTCCAAAAAAGTGGCATTTGGACATGAATAGACTCAGATGAGCTTGCGTAGCCTCCTTTTGAGCCTAGGAACTCCAAATGATACCCAGTCAGTAGCTTAACAGTCATAGAATATTCAAGCCGCTAGCAAAGGCTCTGATCAGACTGCGCATATGCATAGGCTGGCCTGAGCCTTTGCTGGTCGCACATTCCACATTGTTGGAAATCTCATGGCATGGTTCAAATTATGATACAAATCATAGCACTGAGTCTATTAATGTTAATTACGACGTCAGACGAGTGTGTGTAGCCTCCTTTTGAGCCTAGGAACTCCAAATGATGTTCAGTCAGTAGCTTAACATTCATAGAATAATCAAGTGACTAGCAAAGGTTCTGAACAGACTGCGCATATGAGCAGGCTGGTCTGAGCCTTTGCTGGTTGCACAATCCATATTGTTGGAAATCTCAAGTCACAGCTCAATTTATGATACAAATCACAGTACTGCTGTATAACAATATTCATAAGATGACGTTGTGCTTGGCACTGATATAACACCATGTACTACAGGTTTAGATAAGCAAAGTACACATTTTCAGTTATCAAAATCCCACAAACTGACTTAAAAACTATTTTCAGTTATCAAAATCCCACAAACTGACTTAAAAACAATCATTCTACATTTTATTCAGTAAATAACCTGTATAAACCAAGCATCTTTTTTGTAGGACAAAGGCAAACAATGCAGACCCAGATCAGATAATGCAAAATGCGGCATCTGATCAGGGTCTAAACTGTTTGCTTTACAGAAGGTTCTATTAAAATTTGAATAAAATGACAAATATCACCCAACAACCCTTAAAATGGAACTGGGCTGGTTCAACTGAAAAGAGTGGGACATTCCATTCAGCTTCAATGGATTATGGTAGATTTTAGGATACGACTATTTACTCTCACATGGAATAATTTGGGGCCAAATCATAAATAATTTTTGTAAAACTATTTAGTCCCTGTGATAAAAGTTAGGTAAAACCAACTAATTCTAAGCACAGGCCTTTGACTCTCTCTGAATAAAACTGTAAAAATCCCACAAACTGCTCGTATTTACCCATTCTAGTCAACGAGAAGTATATCTTAGGTAAATAAATTGACATTTTTGCAACTGTAACATAATGTCAATGGCCTGTGTTCTAAGCCTTCTCTGTCCCTAATCTGGGTAATCAGTATTTGGAGACCTGAGGATGGGACAGAAAAATATGTCCCTCTTGATCATCGTTTGTCACCACTCAGCAAGCCCCATGATGCTAAACAGTGACCTTCAGGACTGATTTTTCTATCCCTTCATCACAATCATCAGGACTTTAGTTAAGAGTGCGTAACAGAAAAATATTTTTCTTATTTCTCAACCAAAACATATGTTGTGGGTACTCAAAAGAACCGTCTCAATGAGACGGTTCTTTTGAGCACCCAAAACATATGCCAAAAATTATGGGTAAGAAAATATTTACAATTTAACGCTGAAAGTTTTTGCTATCTAAACCTATGCACTCATGATAGATTCTTATTATCTATCATGACTGAGAGGGGTTGATATAAAATTCCCACCCGAGAATCACTGACAAATGAGCTGTGACATGTGATTTCAAACAATAAGGAATTTGACAAGTGTAGACTTGCACGAGCCTGTGCAGCCCCCTGTTAAGCTTAGAAACTCCAAATTATGTCCGGTCAGTAGCTTTACAGTCATAGTATATCAAAGCGACTAGCAATGAATCTGATCAGTCAGCCCATGTGCCCAGGCTGGTCTGAGCCTTTGTTGGTCTAACATACGAAATTGTTAGAAATTTCATGTCACGGCTCAATTGGTGATCCTGATCAATGTATCTCTCAACAGTTTGGGAGCGCAGTGGCTCAGTGGTAGAGTGCTTGACTCTAAAGCCGAAGGGCCACGGGTTCGAGCCTCACCGCCGTCACTGCGTTGTGGTCCTTGAGCAAGACACATTTATCCTAGCTTAGTATTGGTTCAATCCAGGAAGACCCGTCCCTATATAATTGAAAAATTGTTGATGGGACGTAAAGAATCAAATCAAACAAACAAACAAACCAATCTCCTCCAGTCTTTAGGATAAGACTAAAAGCTGTGGCCCTGTCTCCATACGAGCTTAGCTGTTGGTGGGACTTTAAACACAGATTTACTCACTCACTATTGCAGGAGTCCTCATTTAATTATACTTGATGCGAATGCAGTGGTAGAAGATTGTCACCACAGCTTGTCTTGCATCCCATCAACAATCTTTCAGTTAAACAGGAACAGGTCTTCCTGGGTTGAACCAGTACTAAGCTAGGATAAATGTGTCTTGCTCAAGGACCACAACTCAGTGACGCCGGTGAGGATCAAACCCGCGGCCCCTCGGTCTCGAGTCAAGCACTCTACCACTGAGCCACTGCGCTCCTTCAAAAAATCAGAGAAGTAGTAATAATCTGCCTAATTCAGGATTTTGAGGCTGACTTTCTATGGAAAGTCAGCCTCAAAATCCTGAATTCAGGTATAATCCTGAAAACTTTCACCCATGGATTGACAAGCACTTACCCCCTTCATTTTGTTGAGCAACTCTGCTATTGAGGTAAATCCTTCAGCCAGTGCCATGATTTCTGGCGAAACGCCATCTTATTTCGGAGTAGTAGGACAAGCGCCAGAAAGTAGCAGACAGCGGACTATTTCTATTAAACCACACTTACTGGCAATATGCAAGGCGGTAACATTCGTCTCCTGCAACAAAAAGGCGACGAGGCCCAGAGGTTATAAAACTTTTTCATGCTCAACTCCACTGAGCATGAAATTTAACATGCATATAAATGTTAAAATGCCAACAATTGTTGGCATTTTTAACATTTATGAGCATATCAAATGCAACATCTGAGAGTTGGAAAGCAAGGAAACTTTATTTTTCAACATTTTTATTTTTACGAGCAGTTGAAATTTCATGCTCAGTTGAGCATGAAAAAAGTTTAACCTAGAAGCAAGGTCGATTACAATGTAGTGACAGACACGGACAGACAGACACTGTTTTACACAATGTTTGTAAAGAAAAGTTAAAAACTGGAATGCTGTAGGTTAACAGGATAAAAAATACCAATCTGAGGAGATGGCCAACCCCCCCCCCCTATCCCGACCTAAAGGTAAATGATAAGGAGTTACAAACTGACAACCAAGTATATTCAAACCCATTTAAGCCGAATGGATTTTCCCATTCCTATCAATTGAACCAGTCTATTACCATTTTAAGGGTTGTTCGGTGGTATTATTAATTTTTATTCAAATTTTAGTGGAACATTCTGTAAGCAAACAGTGGAGACCCTGATCAGATGCCACATTTGCTGTGGTGTCTGATCTTGGTCTGCACTGTTTGCCAATGTTCTACATAAAAGATGCTAGGCTTAAATGGGTTTATGTCAGATGAGATATGGAGTGTCCACTGTAATCTGTAATTGTCATGTAAAGATGAAGTGATGCCTATGGAGAAACAAGTTTATTGTTATTGGCTCTTCATTCTTTCAAGGGAGGTACAGTTAAACCTGTGTAAAACAGCCACTCTCAAAAAGACCTGAAATTGGTTTTCAAGTCCAATTATTGCTTAATGTAGGTCAAAAGTGTTGCAGAATGCTCAAATGGGAGCACACTGCAATACTTTAGACCTTCATTTAGATACCAATTGTCATTAAGATCTTTGTTTGAATCTTTGTCTATTTTTAAGTGGCCGTTTTATACAGGTTGTACTGTCTGACAAAAAGGAAGCAATGCAGAGCAATCAGCCTTTTGACAAAATATGAGCCATGACATGTGATTTCCAACAATGTGGAATTTGGCAAGTGTAGACTCAGACGAGCCTGTGCAGACGAGCCTCCTTTTAAGCTTAGAAACTCCAAATGATGTTCCGTCAGCAGCTTAACAGTCATAGAATATTCAAGCGACTAGCAAAGGCTCTGATATCAGACTGGGCATATGCGCAGGCTGATCTGAGTCTTTGCTGGTCGCACATACCACATTGTTGGAAATCTCATGTCACAGTTCAAAATCATTTATCCATACCTAGTATTATCAAACTATCAACTGCTGATAACCTTTGCAAACCAGACCAGGCCGACAAAATGAAGGGCCTGACCTGAATCAAAATTGTTTGACACTCGTGAGGTATTCCTGAAAGAATTTTTCGAAAAGTTGATTTTGAAAAAAAAAACAGCAGTCGACAAAAAACACATGAAAAGCTACCTTGTAGACAAAAATTGAATGAAACATTTCATGTCTATGTGATAAGAGGAAATTTAAAGGTATGTTTTCCGATGGGTTTTCCCATACATAGGGATACAATAAGAAAGGGATTGCCCATGTTGCATTTGAAGGGGTTACCTTATAGAAGTATCTAAATTATGATGTACAGTAAAACCTGTCTTAAGCGGCCACTCAAAAATAGACAAAACAAAAATCTTAATAACAAACGGTAGCTTAATGAAGGTCGAAAGTATTGCAGAATGCTCCCCTTGGAGCATTCTGCAATACTTTTGACATGCATTAAGCGATAATCGGTCTTGAAAAAACAACTTTTGATCTTCCTTTTGAGTGGCCCCTTAAGACAGGTTTAACTGTATTTTTGTCCCTGGAGGTTGTTTTGATCCTAGCAAATAGTCATTTGCCAAAGTACCATGTCCCCTTTTAGGGGTTTTCAGTATACAAAGGGCTTATCAACTTACCAAATAGTATTCATTTATATTCCATAGGGAATAATGTTAAACACATATGATAAATTAACTCTATTTCAATATTTCGGCCAAAGGGTCCATACTGTTTATAACTAAGTATGTACTAATTTTTTTTTTTTTTTCATGCTCACCCTTGTTTCACTGCGCATGCAAACTATATATGCTTAAAAGATGAGGGGGTTTGTTTCCGGGCTCCGAGTGTTGTGTTGTCATGCAAATAAGTATGAGAATACAAATTTGGGTACTTGTGAGCATGCTGGATTTCATGCCTGGTAAGGGTGAGCATGAAACATGTATTTTTTGCCACTTTTACGGGAAAAGCGGTGCGACGTCGTGGCGTTACGTTCATGTCAACGTGATGTCACACATCAATATAAACAAATTCAAAATGGTGGAACAGAGACTATGTAGTTGATACTAAAGTGCATGTTTTTTCTTGAAAAAGGCCTTTGGCCGAAATATTGAAATAGAGTTAATTCAACTTACCAAAGTTTGTTTGTCCACCTTACAACCATAGGCACACATGGTTTGCACCACAGTCAACAGACCCTCCCTCGTAGCACAGTGTAGAGTGGCTTCCCCTGTTTCCTGTAATGAAATTCAAGCCTTGAAACCAGCTTAAGCCCTCCAGTAAAATATTTCTACTGACCGTTCCAAGGCACTTCTTTTGTGGATCATTTGTGGTATTTATGTATTGTGTTTGTCATGCTTTCGTGTCTGTTCATTGCTGCCTTGTGGTCACCTGAAGGAAAAGGGCTGACCTCTTGGCTCTTGTTTGTGATGTTTATTGTGATTTTGTTACTTTCCCATTTGGTATCCTGGGACAGGTGTTGTACTTGATTGTATCGATTCCTGATCATTGCTGTCTTTCTTACTTTATTTAAGAGTGCGTACCAAAAAGTTAATTTTCTTATTTCAAAACCAAAACATATGATGTAGCATCTGGGAGTGAAATAAGGCAATGTATTGAGATGAATAAACCACTCGTGGTTCACCGATTTTCGGGTAAGGTTAACCGTTATCAAATGACGCTTTTTACAACCTCATGTATATACGACAAAACCCTAACATTAGTGCTTCTGAATTATTGAATTTATTAAATTTGTTGTGAAAAAGTGATGAATCGCTTGGCAAACCTTGCATTTTATTGATTTGCCTGAAGTTTTCTAATAAATTGAATAAAACATGAGCACTCATGTAAGATCCTCTATATCTGCAACTAGGTGCACTCATGTAAGATCCTCTATGTTTGTTTGATTTGATTCTTTACATCCCATCAATAATCTTTCAGTTATGTTAGGACGGGTCTTCCTGGGTTGAACCAGTACTAAGCTAGAATTAATGTGTCTTGCTCAAGGACACAACACAGTGATGCCAGTGAGACTCGAACCCGCAGCCCCTCGGTCTCGAGTCAAGCACTCTACCACTGAGCCACTGCGCTCCCTATTATCCTCTATGTAAATTACTGTTTCAATCAATCGTAACTAAGAACTATATTTTTGTGAAGTTCTGTTGTATTTAACTCACATTCCAGATGTGTGTCATGTGATCTAGTCTGCTTGCAACAGTCAATGTCCACCAAGCTTGTTCTTTGGTTGACTTATGTTTTGTGAGGGTTTCCAATCATCATGATATCAGGAGCTTACACCATGCCCTAAAACTGCTCGGAGTCGGAAAAGGGCAACTACTCAGAAAAGGGCAACACCATGCTGAGTGCAACAGGGTGGATTCAATCACAGGAGCTTGACGTTGATAATTTTCTATACTTGTATACCCTTTACGTAGTAAAGGGAAGGACGGTCACTCCGCTGCTGCACAAATTGTTTCTGGGTGAATTACACCGTTATTATTCAGGTAACAATCTCGTGCGTATACCATTTGAATAAACAATTGCATGCTCTATCCTCCGCCCTATATCAGAAGTTTGCCACAATCACGGTTTTAATATCATTTTGTTTTTTCTGTGAAATCTGATTTTAGCCGTGTGATGGGTGCATGGCCATCTTTGTTGTTTTGTGTACAAGTATCGAAGCAAATGTAAAGTGTCATCTGATTGGTTAATACATGATGACAGAATGTTCTCATTATCTCGACCAATCAAATGACAATACGCATTTGCTCCGATGTCAGGTCTCGCGAGAATGGTATGAACATAACACAACAAAGATGGCCGTGCACCCATCACACGGCTAAAATCAGATTTCACAGAAAAAACAAAATGACAATAAAACCGTGAATGTGGAAAACTTCTGATATAGGGCGGAGGATAGAGCATGCAATTGTTTATGTAAATGGTATACGCACGAGATTGTTACCTGAATAATAACGGTGTAATTCATCCAGAAACAATTTGTGCACCAGCGGAGTGACCGTCCTTCCCTTTACTACGTAAAGGGTATACAAGTAAAGAAAATTATCAACGTCAAGCTCCTGTGGATTCAATCATTGTTTCACATGTACTGTAAAACCTGTGTAAAACGGCCACTCTCAAAAAGACCACAAATTGGTTTTCAAAACCAATTATCGCTTGATGCAGGTCAAGAGTAGTGCAGAATGCTCCAAGGGGAGCATTCTGCAATACTTTCGACCTTCATTAAGCTACCGTTTGTCATTAAGATCTTTGCTTTGTCTAATTTGAGTGGCTGTTTTACACAGGTTTTACTGTAACTCTTTACCTAAAGGCTAATTTTGCATGCTTTGTTTTTGTCATCTGCTGATTTATTTTAAATTCAACATTTTCAAAAAATTCTTTCAGGAATACCATCTGAATGTCAAACAGATTGGACCCAGATCAGGCCAGACATTTTGTTGGGCCTGATCTGGCTCCAAACTGATTGCAAAAAATATCACCAGACAACACTAGCAGGGAGCCTGTTAACCCTTTTCCCGCCACTATATTTTTGTTTTGAAAATGTCTCTGCAGAATAATTATTCAAGTGCACTTTTTTATTGTGGAAGCAAACAATATGAACCCTGATCAGACTGCTCCCAAAGAGCAGTCTGATCTGGGTCCATACTGTTTGCATAATAGGCTAACTAAGAACACAAGCCTTAGAGAGGAGCAAACGACAAAAGTTGTGATTGAGAGTGGGGGGTTTAAGTTTTTTTGGGTTTTTTTTCATCGATGGTAATCTTGTCCATACTGTTTGCAATATACAGTAAAACCAATGTAAAACGGCCACTCAAAAGTAGATAAACAAAGATTTTAATGACAGCTGGTAGCTTAATGAAGGGCGAAAGTATTGCACAATGCTTCCCTTGCAGCATTCTGCAATACTTTTGACCTGCATTCTTAAGTGATAATAAGTAGTCTTGAAAACTATTTAGGTCTTTTTGAGAGTGTAGGCTAACTAAGATCATAAGCTGACTAAAGGAGCAAACAACAAAAGTTGTAACTAGAGCGGAGGGGTGGATTAAGGTTAATTTTTTTTGTAGTTATAGATGTACATACCTCAACAATGTGATCCATCTCACAGCCAGCATGAAGCAACATCAAAGCTATTCCAGTATGCTGTCGATTGCAGGCCAGATATAAAGCTGTACTGCCTCTCTGCAAATAAAGGAGATTTTAAGAATTCATCAGGAGTGTGAGGGTTGGCTAGAAAAATCTGTCCAAAGGATCGCCGTTTGGTATCATGGAGCTTGCAGAGTAACAACAAATGGTGATCCAGAAGAACCGATCTTTATATTTCACTCTCACACAAATAATGGGTTCTTTTTCGTGCTCACCATTGAATTTTTATTTTGAAAGCTTATATAACCTTACAAAAGTCCCTGAATACGTTGAAATGCAATATCACATGATGATGTCACTTAAGCTGTCTTTGACTAAACATTGATGTCGCTTGATGACCATGTGCGCTGCTTCAAATACAACAATGGACAGTCCTCTTGTGACAGATTGAGCAAGATAGCATGGGTAAGAATTTTCTTGCACACCGGATAAGGCTATCTGAGATTTTACCCTGGGATAGAAAATCTTATCTTTAAACCCATGCTAACAATCATGATAGATTCTAATATTCCATGAAACCTGAAGCTATTTTTAGGTCTGATGGCCATTTTGTTCTATCAGCGAAGCGTTACCATTTAAGCGATTTGACTAGATGGCATTATGGGGAATATTCCTGCGAATTATTGTAAATATGGACCATTGGTTCAGGAGCTATCGTTTAAAGATTTTTCTATTTTAAGCTAGCGCTCTGGCAGCCATTTTTACGCAGGGCAATTCTGGTAGAGGGCAGTTTAGGAGGAGATGAAGTTTAAAGATTTTTCTACCTTTTTCTTTAGCAGCATTCTGTTCAGCAGAGCAGAGTCATTTAGGCAATTTTAGTGGAGGGCATTATGGGGAACATTCCTATCAAAATATCTTAAATTTGGACCAATGGTTCAGGAGAAAACATTATTTAAAGAAAAAGTTTATTCACAACAGAAAATCCATGCCAGACAAAGACAAATCACAAGAGCTTACATTGAACCTTTGGCTCAGGTGGCTCAGGTGAGCTTAGAACAAGAGAAAAGAAAAAAAAAACAATCAGTCTACCCATTGGAAGGATCTGGGAAATGGAATATTACCTCAATCATCTTGTATCTCAAGAACAGAGAGATCGCCCTTCCATAAAGAAATTGAAGAAACAACAGCAATTTAACCCATAACATGCATGGGTCCAGAAGGGGGAGGGGGGGGACAGGGGGTCCAGTCCCCCCTGAAAAATCACAAAAATATAGGGTTTCTTAGCGATACTGGTCCAGATCCCCCTAAAATTTACCAAGCAAGTATTCAATATTGGACCATCATCGGCACGCCAGCGGAACGCCATTTAAATGGCGTTTCGCTGGCAGGCTGATGATGGCCCGCTTTTAGTGGTATTTGAATCCTCTCTCCCCTCATCAACCAAAAAAATCAAAAAGAAAAGAAAAAAAAATGTCAGGGTTGACGAGTTGGACCCTCTCTGACAAAACTTTCTGGATCCGCGCATGCCATAATGTGCTCAAAGTGACAAATCGAAAACAATTTTTGTGTTATTTTTCTTGACTTTATAAGGAAGAGTAGGTTATTCATTTTTTTACCCATTTAAGCCTGGCATCCTTTATAAGGGACATAGGCAAACAACGCAGGCCCAGATCAGACGATCTCCACTGTTTGCTCACATAATGTTCTACTAGAATTTGAATAAAAGTGAAAAATACCACCTATCACCCCTAAAATTTGAAATAGACTTGTCCTACAGATAGAGATAGGAAAGTTCATTCAGCATAAATGGGTTAAGCAATTAAGGCTTGATATTGGATGTGAATCTTCTGCACACAGAGGATTCACATGCAATCTCAAGTCTTATTTGCATGCAGGTTATTCATTCTTCAATATCAAGTGAAAACTGAAACTGTCATCTTATATAAGTTGCCTACTGGGTAAAGTTTCATGCTTTTTTGTCATCTGATGTTTTTTTTTCAAAATTAACTTTTTTAGAAATTCTTTCAGGGATACTTTTGTTCGATTGATCCAGTCAACATTTTTTTATTTATGTCGGGACGGGTTTTCCTGGGTTGAAACAGTACTAAGCAGAAGACAAGGTGTCTTACTCTTGGACACAATGCAATGCATCCGATGAACCCGCACTCCCACGATCTCGAGTCATGCACTCCACCACTGAGCCACGGCACTCCTCATTTTTCAGGGAGACCATCAGAATGTCAAACAGTTTTGATTCAAATCAGTTATGACGACATGTCGGGCCTGATCTGGGTTCTAATTGTCTGCAAAGGTTATCAGCAGATGACACTAGTAGACAAAAGTTATATTGGCACTTTAAGTGTTTACAGTGGTCTGCTGATCTTACAACCATGCAACTACCAGCTTAGCAAAAGCAGGGTTCATGAAATCAAATTTTGTTGTATAGCTGTCATGTAAATATAAAAAAAACAATTTGCCATATATAGTGACAGGTACTTTAATACTGATAGTCAGATTGAGATGTTTTAAAGAGGCAAAGCTAATGGACATGATTCTTGATAAATTTATATTTCAAAATAGGTTTCCTTAATTTCAGTAACATATGTCCATTCAATAAATGAGAATTTTTCACCATAAATGGTTTTTCACAAACTTCTCAACTACTTTTTTATGTTATAGAGTAATGAGCATATAGAAATGTCAAGATTTTGAGTAGTTTGGCATGCACCTGGATGACAATAATAGACAGCCAATTTTATATTATTGACAGCTAATCTTTAGATGTTTCATTGGAATGAAATGCTAAATTGGTGGTTGCCTGGTTGTAATAGAAGACACTTTAAGAATCAATAAGTGTGTCATTTGGCACTGCTCTATAAGTTCTCAGTAAAAACCAATTGCTGGTAATCCTAAAATCAGACCTGTTATTTCCCTAGAGCATTTAAGCACATATTTAAATGCGATCATTTCCTAAATATAAGCACAAAATTATCACCTATCGGTGTACGAACTACAATGTATCTGCTTTTATTCCAGAAATTGCATCTTATTTATCAGAAGAAACAAATCACTCACTTTTTGGGGGGTGGGGGGGGGGTGGGCTGTTCTGATGCCTTAGTTTATGATCCGGTCAACATCAAAGGTCAGTTAGGGTCTTAAGATAAACGATTTTTGTTTGCTTGTTTGATTTTGAGGTTTTATGTCTCAGTCATCATCAGTTCACTTAACCACACTTTTTCCTGGGAGGTTACATGGTCACTTTGGGTATCTTAAGATAAACAATTTTTGTTTATATAGTTTTGAGGTTTTATGTCCAAGTCATCATCGGTTCACTTAACCACACTTTTTCCTGGGAGGTTACTTGCTCATTTAGGGTATCTTAAGATAGTCAATTTTTGTTTTTTTGTTTGGTTTTGAGGTTTTATCTCCCAGTCTTCATCGGTTCACTTAACCACACTTTTTCCTGGGAGGTTACTTGGTCACTTAGGGTATCTTAAGATAAACAATTTTTGTTTGCTTGTTTGGTTTTGAGGTTTTATCTCCCAGTCATCATCAGTTCACTTAACCACACTTTTTCCTGGGAGGTTACTTGCTCATTAAGGGTAATTTAAGATAGCACTTTTTGTTTGTTTGTTTGGTTTTGAGGTTTTATGTCCCAGTCATCATTGGTTCACTTAACCACACTTTTTCCTCGGAGGTTACTTGGTCATTTAGGGTATCTTAAGTTAAACAATTTTTGTTTGTTTATTTGGTTTGAGGTTTTATGTCCCATGTACCAGCCATGGTCATGTGTAGATGGTCAGTTCGCCTAACCACACTTTTTCCTGGGCAAGTTTGACTATGGGGTTAACCAGTACTTCTTGCACATACTTTTTCTTGTAACTGACAACAACCCTTTATGAATTGGGGGAAGGAGGAGAATGACCGTAGAAATTATTTCATGATCAATCTCCACAAAAGTATGGGACCGCGCCGGGATTGAACTTGTGACCCCTGGATCTGCAGTCAGACTAGCTACCTACTGTTCTACGATGCCTGGTTTTACGTAACCATGTCAAACCTCTCCTTGGGCAAGCAGTTAATCAGTCTTCACATCACACTGCAGGCATTTAGTTAAGAGTGTGTAAGGAAAAAATGGTTTTCATATTTCTCAACCAAAACATATGTTGTGGGTACTCAAAAGAACCGTCTCAATGAGACGGTTCTTTTGAGCACCCCAAACATATGTTTAAAACTATGGGTAAGAAAATATTTGCAACTGCTCCGTGAAAATTTTTTGTTTATCTAAATCTGTGATATTGTCAGTAGCTGATAACTAACTATACTTGATTCTGCAATAGATAAATAGTACATGTATATCCCTACAAAAGGATGTAGCCAGACCAGAGGCTTAAACCCGAGGACTCCCTCCTGGTTTTCAGTTGGCCTCATAAATGATCATTGACCATTCTTCCGGGTTCAGCACAAGCCATTGAAAACTCTATACAGCCACAGAGTTTGGATTACGAGCACTGGATTACAAAAAGTGCAGATTCTGATCAGCTAGCTTCATAAGAAGCCATCTGACCGGTCGACCTTTCAAAAGAGAGAATAGGATTTTATATACAATTTTATTTTATACTTAGCAGTGAAATCAATGCATATCAAAAACAAGTAAAACTGATATCAAACACTAGTGAAATGATATGTACTTTCACTGTAGCATTTTTTGGAATTCCTCTGACTTTTCCATTCACTTAATGCATTTCACTTCAGAAATTCAAACGCCCATAACTTACTTATTTGTAAACGAAAACATTAACTGTGGGTATGCATTTTCTTACTTGGAAAGTGACGAATATTTTGGTACCAAAATTATTTGGGTTGTCTAAACTTTTCGTTTTACCATTTTCTGCACCTCCTTTTTCAGTGGCCTATAAAAAGTATAAAATAAAAAGAAAATTTACCTTTTTTGGTAAACACCAAATAAAATTCATCTTGTGAGTTGAAAAAATCAGAAATTTCACTCGTGCTGTGTACTTGGAAAATTCTGATGTTTTCAACACACTCAATGAAATATATTTAGTATTCACTTCAAGAAAGTAAATATCCTCTATATCTTTACAGTTTGTGGATGAAAAAATGTGGATCCTGATCAGCAGGCTTACTCAGAAGAGAAAAATGTGGATAAAAAGATACATATAGAATTTTTTAAAAAAATCTGCATAGTGTACTCTCTTTGTCTCCTGGGAAATTTCCCATAACCATAGATTTTTTAAAAAGGGATTGATCAATTGAATCCTCTTTTTACATCCAAAAGGCCTAATTTGAGGGGGTAAAACCCTTCAAAAACAGCTACATTTTTTTCAACTTCTTAATTTATTCAAGAAAGTAACCCCTCTAAAGCCATGTTTTAGAACAGTAGACAGCTTCCAAAGTGGTACATGTACCACTTTGATATTCAACAATTGTAACCTTGGATGCTTGGATGCTCTTTTTCGAATGCAAAGTGGTACGTATACCACAAGCACAAAGTTACGTCTGACAGGAAGGCTGCTTTAGAAATTTAATCTAACTCAACTGACTCAAAAGTGGTACATGTACCACATTGACATGCAGTGATTCTACTTTTGGCTGCTCCATAATTTGTATGCAAAGTGGTACGTATACCATCCGCAAAGAATAACCGTTACGTCTAACAGGATGGCTGTTTTAGAAATTAAATCTAACTGAACTGACTATAAAGTGGTACATGTACCACTTTGATATGCAGTGATTATAGTTCTAGCTGCTCTATCATTTGAATGAAAAGTGGTACGTATACCACCCGCACAAAGCTACGTCTAAGAGATTGGATGGTTAAAATAAGGTTTAACTTCACTGACTCCAAAGTGGTACATATACCACCCCACAGAACTACGTCTAGGAGGATGGCTGCTCAAAAGTGGTTCTGAAGCAACCATTCTCTTGGACGTAATTCTGAGCATGTGGTATATGTACCACCTTGCCTTCAAATGATAGAGCAGCCTGAGCTAAAATTGCTGAATATCAAAGTGGTACATGTACCACTTCAGAGTCAGTGCAGTTTGAAATTAAATCCTATTCAGCCTTATTGTGACACTTAATTCTAAGGGGTGGTATATGTACCACTTTGCATTCAAATGATAGAGCAACCAGGGTTACAATCGTTGCATATAGCGACAGTGCATTTAAAGATAATTGTGTAGGCGTAATTCTGTGGGGGTGGTACATGTACCACTTTGGAGTCTTTGCAGTTACAATAAATTCTAATGCAACCATCCTTTAAGACATAATTCTGTGCATGTGGTATATGTACCACTTTGCAATCAAATGATAGATCAGCCAGGATTAAAATCGCTGCATATCAAAGTGGTACATGTATCACTTGAGAGGCAGTGGAGTTTGAAATTAATCGTAATCAGCCATAATGCGAGACTTACTTCTGAGGGGTTGTATATGTACCGCTTTGCATTCAAATGCCTTGATTAGAGTCATCGCATATCATAGTGGTTCATGTACCACTTTGGAGTCAGTGAAGCTTAAGTCATATTTTGGGCAGGTGGCTACCACTTTGCATTCAAGTGATTTGAGCAGTCATGACTAAAGTTTCTGAATATCAAAGTGGTACATGTACTACTTAAGAGACAGTGTAGTTAGATTTTATTTCTAAATCGGCCATTCTGCGAGGCTCAATTCTTAGGGGTAGTATTTTTTCTAGGAGTACCCGAAGGCTCAACCATCAGTGGGTCTGGTTTAAAGCGTATCAGAAGACAGGGACACGGCTTAAAGATATATTTGTTCTAGATTAATTTTGACTGAAGCACTTATATAAAAATTGGGCATGAGAAATCAAAAAACATAAATTGGGCTTTTATTTATTGTAATAAAATACTGTAAGTAAAATACAAATCCACACAACATTTATTTGAAAACAAGCAAAACAAACAACAAATCAGCTTTAATATGCAGTATATAGGTGGTCACTGAAGAATACGATGTGCCTCGATATTCGTCGAGCCTAGACAGAGTCTTCACTGCACAATATGAACCACGGTAGTAGATCAAAGTTCAGACATCTAGTCCCAAATGATTAGCTACATGTAAGTTTTCATTGAAGTTAGACATAACATCAACGTATAAAGCACTATACTTTCTAGGACTAGCCTTATTGTACATTCCTGCAGACTTGGTAAGTAATGGAAGCAAAAATTGATTTTTAAACAAACTTATGTTGGGATAATAATTACGAGTTTAGTCAACACCGAGACGATGGCTTACCGGCGATTTGGCTGCTCGTATAGGTAACTCATCTTTAAACTAAAAGATCATTTTTAGAAAGCTTATTCGTGTCATTAACACTCTTATCATAAGCAAAAATCTGGTCCTATGAATATGAAATTCATTTCTCAAACTGGATGTTCGATTCCATCCTGTAATCTATACCTGGACCTCCATTCATGGAGAACAGCACATCATGTTCGCGTAACAATCTTCTTGGTTAAAGTCAATAATTCTTTTCCGTATATTCACGTTTGCCAAGCCCGAGTGTGATAATGTGTTACAGCCCGAACCGCGAAGGGGAGCGGTTCGGGCTACAACACATTATCACACTCGGGCTTGGCGAACGTTACCATTCGGAAAAGAATGTTATATCGTTATTGTGAAATACCTTCCCTTCAAGCACAAGCAGTTCCAAATAATTTTATTCAATTGCATGCAGAAATGTCCACCGTAACATCATGTAGCGAACAACGAAACCACACCGGATAGGCGGCAATCGAAAACGTCAATATCGACGAACGTAGGGGTAACTACCTATATATGACATAGTACGGATGTGCGGCGCGAATAGCCCCCTTTTTCAGCGCTGTCAGGTATACGATAAGCCCCCTTTATCTAAGTGAAAGTATATGACTGACCCAGCTTTTCATCATCGTTATATAAATGGTCCCATTTTCTGAGAGCCCTGTTTGTAAATACTTATATTTTTGCTCAGATAAGTCTGTAGATGAGTTTACGAGGGTTTGTCCTTCCCTTCGATCATTTGTACTCACAGCTAGGTCGTCCACACATCCGATAAGATTACATGAGATGTTGCTAATCCTTGCCCCAAGTCCAGAGTATTGTATTCTGTAGAGGAGAGGGTTAAGATGAACTTTATAGAAATCCGTACTGATGATGCCGCCTTGTCGTACGCCTTGTTCCACTTAAAAGGATCGTGACATCTCTCCGAACCATTTAACCACACTAGAAGCCTCCTGGTGTAAACTACTTATGCGCCACCAGTGTCTGTCCTGGGGCCAATTTCATCAACGAGTTTACGACGTGTTTTTGTCTTAAAAACATCGTACGAAGTTCGTACGTTAAAAATCGGGTTTCATCAAACTATTGAACTTTGCGAACTTCTTACTTTTTGTCGTATATTTAAGACAAATATTTAGGTGTCGCAGCTGACATCTTTGTCTTAAATATTACCAACTTACTACTTAGATACCAAGGCTGCTGCATTTCACATGATTCTAGAGATTGAAGAGCCAAAAATCGACAACGGTTTAATACCTTGAAAGTGCTACAATCAATACCACCCTTTACATACCATATGGTTTACCAAAATGAGAAAATAAGACCCCCTTTCCTTGGTGAACATGCGTTATTTATTTGTCCATGTAACCTCCCGCACCCCTTTATACTGTCACCAAGACCACCATGCCGCCGGTACTATCGTGCCAACCAAGCGTGATAGTGACGTAATATTTTGTTTGCACTTGTTAAGTAAAAAAATAACTTGTTCACCCCACTTGAGCTAACGCGAATCAATAGATCACTTGTGGTTAAATCCTATCCTGCGGATAGGATTAATACACAAGTGATCTATCGATTCTAAGTCCCTGATTACTATGTAAACAAAACATGACGTTACTGTCACTCTCGGCTGACAGAACAGTAGCTGAATTAATTTATGCATAATCATCACGTCTTATGGAAGGGATTCTGTAGTAAAACCAACAGGATATTTTATATCACCATTGCTTAAACATACATATATACACATTCAAATGTACGGGTAAGTCATCGTCCACTTGCATGACTGCAAGGGGCGACAATGATGAGGGACTTTCGTCAATAACCATACGTTCAACATTCGATAAAGTTTCAAAACGTATGTCTTGGTATGAGTATGTATATGTAGGAGCTGTTCACAAGAGCTTTCAGTAGAACTTTACATCTCCATGAAGGGACATACATCCGGGTCAGCACAATATCAGTTCCGAACGTATTACAAGTTGCATTCTAGATTTTTACATTTTCGAAAAATTCGACTTGTTATCTCAAGCACCCGGGTGTGATGTTTAACTTATTTAAGCCTTGCCTCCATTTTGTGGGATGTTGCAAACAGTGCAGATCCAGATCAGACGCCACATAACCACGGTGGCGTCGGATCAGGTTATGAGCTCGTCCAAAAGATTAAAATGGGAAACTCTATTCGACATGTATGGGTTAACATAAAGTGTGAAAACGAGCAATTTTCGGGATGCTGTTTCATGAAACATTACATGTACCATTTTTGTTATGAATACAATATGATCTATCTCTTTTATGTTCAAATAATAATAGTATGTCCCTCTTAGGGATCTGTAATTGAGCATTAGAGCAATCAATCATAGCCGAGACAACCGCCCATAATGCCCACGACTCTGGACCAAATTACGAGAGCATTACGAAATTTGTCGACAGTATAGGACTGGTTCTTGGTGCTATCATTAATTCTGTGAATTGTATTTGTTAGATGGATGTTGAGGATATCAATTTCATAAAAAAAATAATGAACTTGTATTATTATTTTCATCTAGACATGGTTAGAAAAAACACACTTCATTTTCTAGTTCCTCTCAGTATATTTTGTGGTTTTAGATAATCTTACTGAATTGTGCCTTATTTATGATTTCGGGAAACTGTCAAAGAGTTTGGTTCCAGATCAGACCGACGGTTGACACAAGTATATGCACCGAGTTAAACGGATTGATTTCTTAATGGGATATGCTGTCACCTGCTCGTCTTCTCACGCCGCGTGGGTCCAAGAATTTTTGTCCGGAAAACTTCAAGTTTGCAAGGTTCTGGGAGGGGATCCATTACACTTGCTAATTTCTGTGGAAACCTATATAGCTTATGGTTTTCAAGGGGATGAAGGTCCCGACCCCCTGCCTTCATTCGGATCCGCACATGCTTCTTCTTTAAAACTTTCTTGACATATCTATGTATTTTTCACTCTGTGTTAAACCTCTTAACACGGCTATATAAAGTCCGCACGTGACCAATCACATGATATTTGGAGACTGGAGTTAGGCAAAGTTAAAGATACGACGTTTTTAGTGAAACGCAAGTTTTTGTTCTTGCGAACAATTTAAGATGTTTTGATGAAACTGACGTACGCACTTCTCAGAAAACAACGTACGCACAATTTAAGATATGTCGTACGAACTTTATTGATGAAATTGGCCCCTGGATCAATCTTATAAAAGTGCGGTTGATATACAGTCATTTCATGCATAGGCGCTCAATTCACTATTTTTATGCTTGACCGACTATCCAAATAAGACGGTTCACACTGTTCACATGAACCGACTCTTCTCCATAGTCCGGATTCGGATCCATTCATCAAAGCTTTCAGATTATTCTCACAGACAAATTCTACAGTTAGATAGTACTTTAAAATTTGCTACTGTGCAGTTACATTACACATATATATGGACCTAAACCGTTTCTCATTCTTGTCAGGTTAAAACATAAGGTTATCTGGGCTAAAATCTGTGTAATTCAGAGTAGAACCTATGGAGATGGCTCATCTGATCCAAGAGAGATGGTTCAGCTAAACCTGGTAGTTCATTCAACTTTAACGACGAATAAAAATGGCAGACTATAACCCCAGACCTTCTCCTGACTTTACCATTAAAACCTGTAATAATCCGTATAGATACTGATGAGATTGTTTTTATTAGCAGTTACACCTGGACCCGATCCATTTCTCTGATTTATCCGCTTATTTTTCATGAGCAGACACGTCCGCAAGCCCGACGCTTTTAAATTTGTCGAACCTAATCTGGGTCCAAAATGATTGAAAAGAATATCAGGAGTCGGTTTTTATATAACTTTCAATGAGAACATCATAGTGTCCAGATCAATCCCGGCGTTTTGTTGGACATGATCTGGATCCAAAATGTTTGAAAAGAATATCAGGCACTTTTCATTTTCGGACCCGGTCCAAGATTTTATCATATTGCTCATAGACGCGCTGGCCGTTCAACGGTCTTAGAATCGTCGTGTACTAAACGGTAGCCTCAGATCAGGCCTAGCGTATCAGTGGCGGACCTTATATGGGTTCAATGTGTTTGATAATAATATCAGATATGCCTATGTGTCCAAAATGTTTGACAAGAGCATAGCTAAATTAATGCATCATAGTGTCAAAATGTTTGAATGCAGATCAGGCTCAAGGTTTTGTCGGACCTGATATGGGTCCAAACCAATGTTTGAAAAGAATATCAGCAGACGGTCCTAGTTCTTTTCATTCGATCGGCATAGACCAGTTGTCTTGCAGCCGTACATCAAATAGTTTGGATCAGGCCCGACTTTTTGTCAGACCTGATATGGTTTCAAAATGTTTGATAATACTATTATCAGTAGTCAGACCTAGCTGGTCTGGATCCAGACCAGGCCCGACGTTTTGCTGGGTTTTCTGTTACTGTAGTCAGCATTCGTTGAAATATAGCTAAACGAGATATGAACGGTCATAGTTGGACTGAGATACACCTAGTGATGTAGATTATACGATGGATCCACACTCGAACCCACCGTGCAAAATTCTGGTCAGAGATCCGAGTCCTAGAATATCGATAATTTAATCGAGAAGTCCTCTACTTGAGATGATGCTAGTGATTTTATGTGGTCTGCTGATAACGTGCATGTATGCAACCAGTTTTGATACAGATCAGATCCACAAAATGTAGGGGCCTGATCTGAATCCAAATTGTCCGCAGACATTCTGGTGGTGTTATAGAATTTTCTGATTTTTGTTTGTATTTATTTATTTTTGTTTTTGCAATTGAAATGAAACAAAATCAGCAGACGAAAAAAAATCATGCAAAAAATTAAATAAATAAAAATAAAGCAAAACGTTAATAATATTGTTAAATTCCTAATACAATGTTAATCCATCCACGCAATATTTTGAAATGCTTTTAAAGTGTGCTTCCGATAATAAGACGTTGTTCATGTTAGAAAACAGATGGCCGTTTTATGCAATATTACATAATACATGTAAACACCTGTCAAAACAAACAGATATATCTATCTATAATCGCTTAAATTGCTCCCTTAGTTACAGTTTTGGTGGACCAATCAAACGGATTAGTGTATGTGGCGACAATTTAGACAAATGGTAGATTGGATGCTTAATTTAATTTAATTTCACAAAAAAAATCATTTATTATTATACCAAGAACTCGTACGTTGCGGACACTCATTGAAAGCGGTTGTGGACACTCATGGGAAAGATCTAAATTTAGAAGAATTGCAAATATTATGTTGGACCTGATCTGGATCTAAACTGTTAGCCACTCTGATGGTATTTCTGAAAGTTTTATTAAACCACTTTCATACTAATTCGGAGAGGAAAGGCATGTTCATAAAATTGTCCCAGACGAGCCTGTCAGTTTGGGAGCAGTCTGACTATGGACTACTTCAGCTCAACTTGAAGATTCCCTGTTTGAAATTTAGCACTCAGAGAGTTAGTTCTCATGCTTGTAACACATTCCACCAGGGTCTGCACCTTAAAATACGAAATGGACAAACCCATGCTTATTGTATCTACATGAATGGGAAAACCCATCAGAATGAAAAGGTTTAATAATGAGTGTGAAGACACGTGCATGGTGGTTTAGAAAGCAAAGACTGAAATCTCTAATAGATAAATTTTAACCTGAATGGTGATTTCATTCGTTTTTCGACCAGCCTATTTACAATTGTAGGGGTGGGGGTAGATTTTTTACTATTTTTTTAATTAAAATATTATAATGGAGCTGAAATGAAATAGTGGCAACCCTAATCAGATTTGCGATCTCTGATCTGATTTTCCACAATTATCTCATACTTACACGTTCAGTGAAACTGTGCGACTATGAACCTTTTAAAAACAGCCGTGGTGAAGTGGATAAACCGCTTGCATTAATCCGGGGTCATGAGTTCGATCCCGGCTCCTCTAGCATGTTGGATGAGACTATAAGCCGTTGTCCCGTCTCCATATGACCATAACTGTTTGTGGGACGTTAAACTCGAACTCGCTTGTGACATTTCGTACGCGTAGAGTTTATTTGAAGTGATTTCTTTGAATAATACTGAGCAATCAATATGGACTGTCCAATTGAAATGTTGTATTAATTAAATGTATTAAATTAATTGCCGATTATAATAGGTAATGACTATGCTTTTGTAATTTGTTCTTTTTAGCATTGTTATGGGTGCACTTATTAACCAGCTAAATTAATCACTTTCCATTTTTTTCGCACAGGCTGATCAGTGCCTTTGGTGTTTTCTGCTTTTAAGCTATAAAGTTGTGCTGGACCACTTGGATTATTCATTGACAACTGGCTTCTTTCAATCAGCCTTATGGAAATCCCACAATATAGTCCAGTTCAACACCTTGGCTTCCCACTTCAGTGTAGACTCGGATAAGACTTAAAATATTTTAATAGCTTTATGCAAATGCGCAGTGGTTCAACTCCAGACAGAGGGGTTGCGAGTTCGAGCCTCATGTGCGTCACTGCGTTGTCTAATCATAATGTGCATATTGGTGTAACACCCACCCCCTGAAAAATGAGTTTCTTAGCAATACTGGTCCGGATTCCTTAAAAAGCATAAAGCTATTGGGCCATCATCGCGATCGGTACGCCTGCAAAACGCAAATGATGGCCCGCTTATAGAGCTAAATTGACCCAAGTAAGAAACAAACAAAAAATTGAACCCCCTCTGACAAAACTTTCTGGATCCGCGCATGCTAGAGTCTAACATTTCCCCAGTGGTAAATTTCTACCGGTGTTCGTCGGGGTGCTCGGACATTTCGGCCACGGACATTTCAGCCATGGACGTTTCGGCCTGGACATTTTGGCCACGAACATCTCGGCCACGGAAATGCCAAAGGTGGACATTTCGGCCATAACCATTAATTTTGAGTTTGGGATGTGTGCATGCGTAAATGAGTGATGCATTACTTAATCTCTTGAAATCAAATATGCATGTGAATACTTACAGCAGATTCAAAGATACATGATAATAGGATCATGCTATTTTTCATAGAAACAGGTAAATTACGGTGTATATTATACAGCGGTAAATGATATATACCTGTATAAAGTACCCATTACCTGGATTAGTTAATATATTTTACAATGATTCTCGTGAATCTACTGTACATAACAATTGATGAATGTTTACTACTTTCATGCTGAGCCTGGATTTATCTTTTTTCTTCAAAACACTGCAGATCCAGATCAGCCAGCTCCCTACCCGATCAGGACCCACACATTTTTCATCTCTGCTTGTAAATGCATGCAGTTTAATAACTGATAACATTTGGGAGAAATATAGTATATATGTGTATGATTATTCAGACAATTATGTCCTAAGAAATGCATCTCACATTTATGCATGCACACACCCGACCCACAATTTATGGTTATGGCCGAAACGTCCACCTTTGGCATTTTCCGTGGCTGAAATGTCCGGGCCGAAACGTCCTAGGCCGAAATTGTGTTCTCACCTTACCGACGTTACTTTATTGAAAGGCTTAGACGAAATGCGATCCTTTCATTTCGCAGGAATGCGTGGTGTCTTCAAACTTTAGATTCAGCAGATACATTTAATTATTTCGGCAAGCATTAAATACACTGATCAGACTGCACTATTTGCGCGTGCTGGTATGCGCCACTGAGTTCTTTATAACGGAAACAGACCCAGATCGAGACATTGTTAGTTTTCGTGAAACTTAAATTGTAAGAAGGACATCTGTCATAAACCCTGTTCATTCTAATGGAATATCCTATAGTTATATAGAGTGTTTTAAAGGGTTGTGGGTCCAAACTTCTATAAAATGATGTATTTCTTTCCTTGAAGCAAACAGTGCAGATCCTTATTTATTTATTTATTAATTTATTTTCCCAATATTGGACCGAAGTCCCGATTTAATAAAAAGAGGGAACGTTATGCAGCGGACTACAATGTCCGACGGTCTAGCTGTTCTGCACATTGGCTGGTTAGTATTACATGTGATTATTGAAGAAGAAAACACTTGGCAGTCAAAAAGGAAGGTGCTGATTAGACTGCGTGGATAAATGGCGCAAACTACCATATAATCTTATAACATGTACAGATCGGCCAATAAATGAGACATGTCAATATGAATTGTCCCGCTATGATAAAGGACGCTCTGGACACTGATCAGCCCGCCTGTTGCGCGAGTCAATACACACACTAAACTGACCGTTTTATCGTGTTTGTTTGGTTACATTTTACTGTGATCTATCCAACTCGGCCTTTTTTACTCATTTAAAGCCAAATGTACTTTCACACTCTTATAATTCGGACAGGTCCATTTCCGTTTAAAGGGTTGTTGGATGACAGTTTTCATTTTTATCTAAACCTTAATCTTGTTTATAGTATTCTAGAAGCAAACAGTGGAGACCCTTATCAGACGCCGGGTCAAAGAAACCATTGTAATCTACAGAAAATAATGAAACTGTTTTAATTTTATTCAGTTTGAAAACGTTATTATTCGCATCATTAAAATTCAACACTTAACTTAAGTCTTCCTTAATTTTAAGGATGCCTGGTAATTCTTGGTCCAGATTGTCTGGCTTTTTAGTAAACATATATAAACACTAATTGAGCCGCGAATGTGATTTCCAACGTGTGGTATTTTGAGAAGTGTAGACTCGGACAAGCTTGTGCAGTCCCCATTTAAGCTTAGCAATTCTAAATGCTGTTCGGTCAGTAGCTTAACAGACAAAGAATATTCAAGCGACTAGCAAAATCTCTGAACAGACTGCGCCTAGGCGCAGGCTGATCTGAGGCTTTGCTATTGGCACATACCACATTGTTGGAAATCTCACGTCGCGGCTCATATATACTTGACTTTAGGATCTATGAGTGCATTTATTCATAAGCTTTTTTAAATGAGCTAATTTATAACCAGCTTGTGACGAATGGACTTTCCCATCCTTATCAATTGGATGAAGCCACTTTCAGAGAGGCAGCAGGAGTGAATTTTTATTTTTATTTCATTATTCAATGAATTTTTTCAAAGCAAACATTGTTTCTTTACATAGGCAGTGGAACATATACAAACTTGTGAAACTAGGACAGACCGGGGCTCTACCGGGCCAAACCGTAGTAGAACCGCCATTTTCCGGGTACAAACGGGGGTTTACCGGCTCAAACCGTGTCAATCCTTGTCACCACCGGTGGGAACCATGGCGCTACCATTCTTCATCGGGGCTCTACCGGCCTAACACCGGGACATACCGGGGGTCTGCATCGCGCACGGTTTAAGGATGTTCCCGGAAAGTGCCGGTATCGCCCCGACGGCATCCCGGTGGTGACAGGGTTGCTCTGGGCGTCGTCCTGGTTTTCCCACGGTATTTGACAGCCTTCCCAATAAACATTTTAAAGGGGACATATCAAGGTTTTTCATTTTTCATTGCAAATTCCTTTTATATGTCGGATTTAATGTATTTATTAAGAACCCAGATCATTTTCCACAATATTCAGTGATAATATGAGTATAATTATCATTTTCTGTAAGCTTGTGCGCTTTGTCAATAAAATATCGACTCGCTTACTTCCCTTGAATTAGTTACTGTCCTTTGCTATCGGAGTGTCCTGATGACGTCACAGAGGCAGTTAGTATAGAATCGTGTTGGTTTCCGATATTTTTTTTAATATTCTCGGATAAAAAGGGTTTATGTGTTGCAAAATCACTACAATACGCATTCTGATCAGTAGGTCCGCTCTCACTGAAATTGTGGATATATTTTTTGTGTTTTAGTGAATTGAATGCCCTACGATAATCTATTTCCGAGACAATTCAAACGATTACGCGTCTATGCGCATGAAACTGTCGTGAAAGCATTTGTAAACCTGAACATCGAGCTATCGTCAATTCAAGCAATAAAAACGGCAGTTTAATTTTGCAATGAAATGAGTCATAAATATTATTTCAGTCCTCCGTTGCGTATGTGTTAAACGAATTTGTTTATTTGAATTGATTCTTTGCGTCTTTGAGTCATGTCAGGTTGGTCTTCCTGGGTTGAAACAGTACTTAGAAGAGATTAACGTGTTTTGCTCAAGGACACAAACCGCAGCAGTGTCGCAGGTGAGGCTCGAGCCCGTTACCCTTCGATCCCGAGTCAATCACTCTACCATTAAGTCACTGCGCTCCCTAATTCGAATTTTGCATTGTGGGTTAAACTCCAGTGGGGATTCATCAGTCTGTATATAGGGCTCTAAAATTGCACAGTCTTTAACACGCGCGGATACCGAACGTTTTGTCATAGGGGTCCAAATTTGACTTCTTGTTTATAAACATTTTTAGCTGATGAGGGGAGGGGACAGAGTATCCGAATACCACGATAAGCGGGCCATCATCGGCCCGCCACCGAAACTGCGTTTCGTTGGCGTGCCGATGATGGCTCAACCGTGAATGCTGGCTTTTTAGCCTTGTGATTTTTCAGGGGATCCAGGCCAGTATTGCTAAGGAGCCCTATATTTTTGTGATTTTATTCAGGGGTGGGGGGTCCGGACCCCCTGTCCCTCAGGGTCCGCCCATATTTAATCACCGAAAATTAAAACATTCATGCATGGCGCACCAAGATAATGTAGGCTATGTGGGTAGGTGAGTGTTCATTACGGTATCAGTTAATTGAGAGAGAGAGAGTTCAAAGCCGGCTCGTGAATTTTTGCACTTACCGCATATTTTAGACATTATTTATACATGCATGCGCAGCCATCTTAAGTGGGGCTAGAGCCTAGCAGAGCGGCTAAATTTTGCTCTGCCTCTTCATCGGCCGACTATGCTCCTAAGTTATCTGTGTGTGAGAGTGGCAGAAACTGTCAAGACTGTGCGCAGATAAGTGATTTGGACTTTATTGGTAGTACTAAAATCTCATGAGCTCGCTTTTTCTGTGTTCTTTAAAAGCGTCTCGCGAGACGCTTCCAATGAACGCATTAATAGTTTATATTCTTGTAGAAAATCTGTGTTGCATCAGAATTTTAACTTAGCAGATGCTCACGCAATATGCTCTTTGATTTCGGTGACTAAATGGCGAGTCTATCTCCCCTTCCCGATATGACATGCATTTTGTCATGTAGAATTCCTGGGCCACGTGCAACTAAAATCAATAGGTTGTCAATCTACACGTACAATCCTCGGGAAGCTACAGTTTTTGATATCCTTTATACATGGTTGCGCAGCCATCTAGCGGGGCTAAGGGCCTGAGTCGTCATCGACGCCGCCAGTAGGCCGATAGTGGCCCGATCTTGGATACTGTATGGGTCTCTACTTTATGTCTATATTGTTGGAGGAGGCCCTTGCGATACTGCATGTGCGGTGCAAGAATGAAAATCGCATGCGCTTGCTATAATTTGTCAATGGGCTCATTGGAAGCGTCTTGTCTCAAGAAATGCGTAAAATGATTCCGATGAAAGGAAGAAAGAAAAACTAATGCGACATAACAGACAATAATAAATTCAACAAACAAAAAATTAATCGGTCACGGTTCAAGTCAGTGAACTTACTGAGTTGGCTCGTACATACATGTAGCCCGGCGATCTTGATTCCAAATTCTTAAAAAAAAGCACGACAGTCAAAAAAATTCTTTTTGATAGCAAAACTACATTTTTTGCAATCGATAACAATATTTTTTTTGCGGAACACGATCACGGGGGTAATACCAATTTCGCTATTTTTGCTAGCAACCGGGACGGTACTGCGTAAAGCTGCTATCGACCGAGGAGTACGGCTTGCGACCGGTCGGTACGGCTGTCGGTATAGGGGGGGGGTCACGAGTTGAACGCTTCTGGAGGGGTCATAGCGTATGTTTTATCGTCTACACACGCTATAGAGTTTTTTCAAGAGGACATGTGCTATTTGTCTGATTCGTTATTTAGAGTTTGTGACTTAGAAAAACACTATAAATTACAGGTTCTCTCGAAAAATCCAGTTTTTATAGATAATCATTAATCTAACGTATTAATAATGATGCAAAAACAACGAAACGCCCTATATATGTTATTTGTCATTTGAGCTTCTTCAATCAAGTGCGAATGACATATTTTTTGCACTATGAGAGATTTTATGGAGCCTAGAAAAATGCCATGATACGGCTGTCAACTACCAGTGATACGGCTGTCGAGTATTTCATATTCTGAATGATACAGCTGTCGGCGAGATATGAAAAATATCTATCATGCACTGGGCTAAAAATACACGATTAATTCTATGGCTATAACTGAAATTTATTTTTTCAGGCAGTTTTCACTAGCAGCACTGAACAAAATTATATGCTTTATGCGGATTGGTATCGAAAAGGCGCAACATTCACAAATAATAACTACATTCCATCTCTCCCTTATGGGCCCAGACCTGTAATTGTTTTTCCATAGACCTCCATTATAGCTTTTAAGTAGGCTGTGGTCCTCACAACTCTTCAATCACAATGAGGCTGCCATAGAGTTACAGATTGGACCTAGTTCAATCAAAAAACAAGAATGAGATACCCTGGTGACCGCCATGTTTTGCCACTTTTTGGCCCCTGAAGGTGGGCACCCTACATGAGAGGAAAATTCTACTGAAAAAAGTACCAGAATGCAAGGTCCTTTTTTCTAAGCCACACCACTAAACTAAATCAACAAAAGCAATGAGATGTTGTTCCAAAAAGTACAGCAAAGTTAGACCCGTCTAATAAATACAATATATTTCCTAGTTTTATTATTGACCAATCATGAAACACCTTACAACTTAAAAATATTGTGCTGAGCTTCCACCCACCTTTTGAGCCAATCACTGCCCTTTTTACATTTACAGGTCTGTGACCTAAAGCCATAACCCATTTCAGACAAAAGACCAAGAAAATAGTTTAATTCAAACCAATAAACATTTTAAAGCACATTTATATTGTTTGTTTGCATCATTTACCCCAAAGTTATTCTAGGGAACCCTTAAAACAACCCTACCCCCCTACACATATTACTGGTAAACTCATTATACAGCAAAATAATGAAAAGGAAAAGTGAACATATTCATTTTCTTATATCTCTTTTATTATATATCAGAAATGCTTTAAATTTCACTCATATAAGCTTATAACACCACTTTACAATATACTATACCAAAAAGATGCATGTGCTTTACCAGCATGGGTCTAATGTGGAGTTACCCCACCCACCCCCATTGACAAGGCAAAAATTACTTGCTCCTAGCTATGGGACATATAATACTTTCTTTACACATTAAATCAACTTCTAATCACATAAAAAGGTTCATTTGTGCAAAATAAAGCAATTTTTGCTAATTTAGGTGACAAAAGCTAATATTATGTAACAGCCAGAGAGGGTGAAGAGCAAAACTAGTTTCCATGCAGAGTGGCTATGCTCACCGACATGGCATTTTGACCGCTTACATTTTATCTGAAGACCTAGCTGGAGAAAAAAACTACTACAGCCAGGATGCTGCAAGGTCAAGGTCAGTGAAAGGGAATTATCAAGGTCATAGAGGTCAAAGGTCAAGGTCACTTTGCAATTTTATTGGTCAAAAAGGTAAAATTTCTACAATTACTGACCTATTTGTCTTAAATTGAGGTAAAATGGGACAAATGGTCAAGGAAAACATCATATTATTGACAAAGTTTAAAAATACTAGCCCAAAATACTTATTTTACAAATGGCAGGCTGTAAGTTTGGTAAAATCATGCCTGTGAACTGGTATACTGTTGCAGTTTCATTATGACATTTTTTCAAAGTGACATTTAAGATGCCGGATTGAATAGTAAAGATTAAAACGGACTAATACGCATACATATATCCATCTGAAATGGCCCCTCTTATCAAGGTCAAGGTCATCAATAAGGTCAAGGGTCAATTTGGACAGCAAATCAACCCAAACTGACCCAAATGTACTACTTTACAAAGTGGAGAGTGCAATATCATACAGGTTTCCAAGTTGTTCTACACTGTTGCTCAATTGAAAGGTCAATCTGTCAAAGGTCAATGTCATATTGGGTAATATGACAGTCTCTTGTGCTATCTCTGAGTTCAACTAAGGCACATGACAATAAATGAGCATGTAAATATGGGTTTAACACATGTACCACTTTTCAACTAAATTGCATTTAACTCCATAAAGTGACCACTACTGCGGTTTACGCAAACTTGCGAAAGGGCCTTTTTACCATATTTTGACAATCGCAAGAACACATACTCCAAAAAATTCTCTAGTATGACATTAAAAAACACAAATGCTCTGATTTGGGAACCAATGAGTTTCCGATAAATGAAAGTATGCTTACAGTATAGCCTCATAGTGCAGAAGAGTAACTCACATGCTTCAAGTTCAATATGTAGTGCAAAACTGAGCCAAGCATCACCCCTACCTACTAATAAGGCTCTTTTTCTGCAGTTTTAATGATTTTTATTTTAAAAAAGTGGACTTTTTGAAAGCTGAAATCATTATTGGACTTGCTGAAATCAAAACAATGCATCAAAAACATATTACAGGTCACATACATAGCAGCCAAGGTATCCAACATAACAGGCCTGATATTCTTCTTTAGGGCCCAGACCTGTAATTGTTTTTCCATAGACCTCCATTATAGCTTTTAAGTAGGCTGTGGTCCTCACAACTCTTCAATCACAATGAGGCTGCCATAGAGTTACAGATTGGACCTAGTTCAATCAAAAAACAAGAATGAGATACCCTGGTGACCGCCATGTTTTGCCACTTTTTGGCCCCTGAAGGTGGGCACCCTACATGAGAGGAAAATTCTACTGAAAAAAGTACCAGAATGCAAGGTCCTTTTTTCTAAGCCACACCACTAAACTAAATCAACAAAAGCAATGAGATGTTGTTCCAAAAAGTACAGCAAAGTTAGACCCGTCTAATAAATACAATATATTTCCTAGTTTTATTATTGACCAATCATGAAACACCTTACAACTTAAAAATATTGTGCTGAGCTTCCACCCACCTTTTGAGCCAATCACTGCCCTTTTTACATTTACAGGTCTGTGACCTTAAATCTAAATCCACACAGCAGGTCAGTTAAGCAAACTCATAGGTTAAGATAGACTTTGAGTGTAAAATTGTAAACTTTTTCTAATCCATCAGTATTAACATACGTTTTGGTGCTCAAAAGAAGCGTCACAATGAGACGGTTATTTTGAGTACCAACAGCATATAAGCCGTGACATGTGATTTCAAACAATGTGGCATTTTGACAAGTGTAGACTCAGACAATCCTGTGCAGCCTCATTTTAAGCTTAGAAATTCCAAATGATGTTCGGTCTGTAGCTTAACAGTAATATAAGACTCAAGCGACTAGCAAAGGCCCTGATCAGTCTGCGCATATGCACAGGCGGTGCTGAGCCTTTGCTGGTCGCACAAACCACATTGTTGGAAATCCCATGCTGCGGCTCAATTATGTTTTGGTTGAGAAATTAGAAAAATATTTTGGTTACCCTATATAAACTTAAAACCTGGCCCAAAATTACAATGCCTCCTTATTGTTAAGGAAGACTTAAGTTAAGTATTGATATTTCAACATGCAATATATTAAATGCTAAATAAATTGACAGGATCGGTGCATTACTTGTGGTCAAAGATATCTTTGTGAGCAAAAAATGAAACTATTTTGTTTTTACTCAGTTTGAAACGTTATTTTTGTCATCCTAAACAATCAATACTTGATAAAACTGCAAAATCTATGTTAAAGGAATAGGATTGCAAATAAGTGTAGAAACTATTGAAGAATGATGTTGGAAAAACATGGCACTTCAAGTTTAAATCCAAAAACGAAAGAAAAAATATTAAGGCTAGGTGAGCCATTTCGAAAAATTAACGTTGGCGTAAAGCATTTATGAGGGGCGGGATGAGCACAGACCTTCAAGCCTTTGTGGAGTGAGCACATTTCTCAACAAATTTTCTCCTGCACAACACGCTTATTTTAAAAAAGCGAGCATCCATTTACAAACTGTAAGGTTAAAATAATTGCATACGCGGATCCAGATTGTTGCTTCAAGGGGAGTGGACCAGGTGTTTCGCTGGCGGACCAAAGAATGCTGGTTGGACAGCTTTATGAATTGGGGGGGAGGGAGGGGGTCAATACCTGTATTCCTAAGCAAACCTACATCCCTGTGATCTGCCAAGACGCGCGCGCGCATGTGTGAGTGTTTGTCTGTGTATGTAGGGTGTCGGGAACCCCATCCCCCCTCTTGATCCGTATATATTGGACACATGTGATTTGTTTGTGCTACTATGTCACATGCTAGGGATGTCGTCTATAAGAGTGAAATTCTCGTGGTTGCTGTACATTCATGCGCGCTTCCAGAGGGGGGGGGGGGGGTAGGGGTGCGGACCCATGGGAAATCACAATACTTTAGGGTTCCTTAGCAATACTGGTTCGGAGCCCACTAAAACTCGCAAAGGTACAAAGTCAGCATTTAATGTTGGGCCACGATCGGCCGGCTAGCGAAACGCCATTTCAATGGCAAAACCGCTGTAGGGCCGATAGTAGCCCGCTCTCCAGACAAACGTTTCTGGATCCGCGCATGACATTTTAAGAGAAATTTCTTTTGCAGTATAACGGAACTTTTGATATACCCACCTACAAGTATCAGCTTTTGCAAAAAATGGCCTACGCAAAGCTTATACAAATTGTTATTGTCTTGAGCAAGGGCAACATTGGTTTATGACAGACAGACATACATTCATCAATGAAGACAGGCTAGCCAGGACCTCTTAGAACCTGAACTACACCGATGGTCCAAAATCCCAACCACTTTCTTGTTTTGTATTTGACCATTCGGAACGTTTTGACATTGGAACGAGTCTGGCAAAATGGTTTGTGATAGACAGAAACACAGACAGACAGACAGGAGCATGGTTAAGTGATTTAACCAGCTAAGCTGCTCTCCAAGCTACCCTGGTGGTCTCAACTGTAAGACTCCTTCCGCTGTTTACACTGATACGGACTATAGGTATACCAGCTCACTGTCCGTCCGTTCATCTGTCTGTCCGCTGTAATCTAGAACCTGAGATAACTAAAAAAAAACTATTCAAACTTGCTTCATGAAACTTGGTATGTGATTAAGTGGCAATATGCTAATTATGAACGTTATTTTTTCGCCGTTGTAAGAACATTGCATTTACTATGGTAACAGAAATAGTCAAATTGTTGCGAAAACAAACTTATCCCAGATAAAAGTTAGCTTGATGAAACGTGGTATGTGAACAGGTGCTGGTTATGCACGTCATTTTTGACGTCACATAAAATTCATTGTGGTGTGGTTGCTATGGTAACAAAAATTGCCAAAATGGTGTATCGGTTGGTGGTGACTCACGCGTTGGTGACAACACCTGCGCTTTTTTTTTTTTTTTTTTTTTTTTTTTTTTTTTTTTTTTTTTTTTTTTTTTTTTTTTAAAGCAACTCGGGCCAGTAAAGTAAATCAGAGGTCTAGGCTGATTTCAAAAGAAAAGTAGATGTCAAAAATCAAGATTAGCCTTTATTCACTTTCATATTCATAGTGTTTTGACTAGAGGCGTTCCTATAAGCAGTCACAAATGTGGCAATACCACACGCGTCACACTTCCAGTTACATGCAAACGAGCCAAACTTCGATAGTATCCCAGCCACTGGGCGTAGACAACTATATCCTTATAAATTAGGACTGATTAGATTGATTTGCGTTTAAATAATTCTCATTCCAAGACCATTGTTCATGTACATGTTTGTCATCCTTCTTCTTATTATAAAGCTTGACTGATTTGACATCTTCCCGTAAATTGTGTTTATTGCTAAAATAAAAGGCTAGGCTTGAAACTGTATAGTTTACGTCTAATCATATTTCGGTTCTTTTCTGTTCTGTGTCTCGTCAGGTTCAAGGGGAAGGCAACCCTGATGAATACCATGTTTTAAATGAAAGATCTCAATGAACAATGAATTTTGATACCAGTGTCATCTAAATCGGTTGAAAAACGTAAAAGTTGTGGGCGTTTGAATATTTGCAAACGGACTGTAATGGAAGCGGCCATATTGTAGGCTTAGTGACGTCACACAGCCTAATTAGATATGCATAATCAATTTAAATGACAAACCAATGGATTACTTGCATTTATCTTTAATAAAACATTTCCCTTAAGTATAAAGCTGCATATTTGCTGAAACACAGATGCTGTGTTAGTATTGATAACTTAACATTAAGTAGTTGAAAAAATTCTGAAAACTAATTAAATATCCAAAATGGCGTCTAAATGTTGGCCATATTGAATTCTTTAAATGCCCATAACTTCCCCATTTCTTAACCGATTTTGATGACACGTGTATCAAAATTCATGGTTCATAGAGCTCTTTCTGATAAAACATACTTAATATTAGGGTTGCTGTCCCCTTTAAAGCACTAGTTGTGCACATCCCTGGATTTTCGGTGACTTACTTGGCTAATATGTTGGTCAACCAAATGTAGGAATTCTGGCCAACATGAAACAAATCAAGGGTGCAAAATTACCTTGAGAAAGGGCTAAAAATGTAATAGAAACATATAAAACTTATCAAAATAGATCTACTTCAATGGTGTTCGAAGCTGTCTTAGTGAAGATACTCTGTTCTGACGTCACTGTGATGAAAATATTCCAATAGCGAATTAAGAATATCTCCATGGCACGATAAAATGTTAGTTTCACAAGGTATTATTATAAAGTACTTATCGGGGGGGGGGGTGGGGGGGGGCAATTGACGTGTACACCAAAAAGCAAAGGCGTACAACTCGGGCAGCGTGGGACAGGATGCTCTACCAGGACCCTTGCATCTGCTGGTTCAAATTGTAGCGATACCACCAAAAATCCTAAAATGTCCCGAAAAGAAGAAGCCCAATTTTTACCCCCCCCCCCCCCACACACACACACATACCTGCGTAGGCGCAATACACAAAGGGTCGATATTTGAAAAATGCTTCCTATCAGAGGTAATCACCCACATCACCCTAAACACAAAATTTGCCCCCTTATCCCCCCACAAAAATATATCAGACCCCCTACGCCCTACCCCTCTGCGTGCTTTACCATAACATAGACTCGTCTGATCAATGGCGGATCCAAGGAGATTCAGGGGGTTTGCTTTGAACTAAAATTATTTCATTTTCATGAAGAATTTTCTGAAAAACTATCAGGTAAAGTTAACAAATCCCCCCTCTATGAAAATTTGAACCCCTATCAAGAAATCCAGGATCCGCACGTGCTGATCTGCCTAGCATGCACACATCGCTGACTCAACATAGAATCAACATTGATTCAACCCCATACATTGAATCAATGTTGAGTCAAGGTTATGTGCCTGCTTGGTGATCACCGGTATATACTCAGAAAGTCAACAGGAAATGGGATAACCGCGAGAATATTACGGTTTATAGAGGCTTTGCAGCATACATCAGGCACAAACCAAGAAAAGGGTCATTAAGCGTCTCTATTGTCGCATGTTCAGCCCGAACAGGCAGGTTTAGATAAACAATTTTTGGAGAGTAAAATATTATCTACCTGTTTAAACATACGTTGGTGCTCTAAATAACTGTCTCATTGAGACGGTTCCTTTGAGTACCCACAACAAATATTTCGATCGAGAAATAAGAAAATTAATTTTATGCTACGCAGTCTTAACAAAATGTCTGAACACTGGTCACATTGGCAGAATTTTCTGTTTATTTGTTTGATTTGATTCAACACTTTTTCAGTTATGTCAGGAAGAGTCTTCTTTTGTTGAACAACTACTAATCAAGGATTAATGTGACTTGCTCAAGGACACAACGCCAGTGAGGCTCGAACCCGCAGCCCTTCAGTCTCTAGACATGCACATTACCACTGAGCCATTGCGCTCCCAGCAATTTCGGATGAGAATGTGCAAATGCGCACACGTCTAAACATTTGCTGTACTTATATGCAAAAACTGCCGTTTTCCGCTTTACATTTAACATGCAGAAGTAAGTGAGCATTGTCAGGAAATACCACAATCACACAATGCAGACTAACCCACAGCTACACGAGGAAGAGCCGCAGAACACAGTCACATGACATAGGGAAGACAATTAAACCAAAGCAACCATCTCTCTCTTCCTCGTCAATATAATTGCAAAACTAGAAAGCACATGACTGATTATGCATATTAATAGTTTCTTACAAGCTGTAGTCCAATATGTTAATCCAAACGGCTCGTACCAATCACAGTGGCGGCTCAGATTGGTACAGCGTTGGACTGGGGATCGAATGGTAGATAGTTCGAGAGTCGTCCGAGACTGTGAGCTATTTCCTTGAGCCAGACACTATAACCGCTGTTTAGTGCTAGTTCAACCCAGGAAGACTGGAAATGGTCCAAGTATGACTAAAAACTGTTGACAGGGTCCTAAAACATGACCACAAACTAAATGACGTAGAAAGTTAGATTTTTTAGTGTTAAACTGTTAATTTTCCAGCAACGAAATCTGTTTACATTCTCGTTGAATCGTCGACATCCGTATGCAGTAAACGGCGACAACCGTACCAAGCAAATTTACTGTTGGTCGACAGCAGTATCACAAAAAATATAAAAATACCACAGAGGCATATAACAACATGCACATTCACAGATTAAAGGTAATCATGTAAGTTTATGATATATCTGCATCATATCGCCTCGATTTGCAAATTTTCTTGGGAATACTGATTTTATTTAGTTTTTGGTGAATATCCGTTGAAGTAGGCCCAGCGTTAAAACAGGCTAATAGCCAGGCCTGAAAATCATTTAAAACAATAGCAAGCTATCCAAGAAACGGTTTAAACACCAAAATGTAGGAACACACACTAAATTAGCACACTTACCGTCGAATTTGATGGTTTGTTTATCTTTCGACAGCCGTACCGACCGGTCGCAAGCCGTACTCCTCGGTCGATAGCAGCTTTACGCAGTACCGTTCCGGTCGCCAGCAAAAATAGCGAAATTGGTATTACCCCCGTGACGATCATCGTTTGAAAATAGAAAACGTTGTTGTCGCCGATCAAGTTTTAATCAATGCGTTCGCTATTGTCGCATGCCGGTGTGATACGACAACGTCACCCGTTTTTTGAATTTGATAAACTTGAGCATTTTGTCATGTAGACAAATAGTAGACCTAGAATCTATATAAAATGGGGTTTGATTAACAAAGACATACAATTTTATTATGCCCTATAGGCGGCTGCCGATGTGAGCCTACGATTATGTTTTCAACGGGTCTTCAACTTTCGAGGAACTCGTTGGAATATTGATAAGTGTGTTACAATAGCCTATTGGTCCAGACTCGTCAATGTCTACCCCGAAACATCATTTAAATCGCTATCAAAGGCGATATATGTGCTGCATTATTCACTGAGACAATACAGTCAATACACAGTCATCGGACGAACTGCCCTTGTGACGTCACAAATCCAAGGGAAGTGACTCGCCGCTACAGAAATCAAGGGAGATAAGCAGGATAATAAGATTATCGGCACTAATTAATCAACGGTCTAATTAGCGAAGTTATTCTTATTTTTTTACCCCAAAAATGATATGTTTAGCTCTTAGTACCATTTTCTTCCAAATTTTACTGGATTTAGAACTTTAATATGTCCCCTTTAAAACAACCGGGGACATGAGCCGGTTCATCCAACCTGAGGTTAATCTCCAAGGTTGTCCACGCACTGCCCCTCAAGTGGTACATGTATCACAAACATAAGCAGCGGTTTTAATACTGGCTACTATATCATTTAAATGCAAAGTGGTACATATTCCATCTGCACAGAATTACGTCTGAGAGGATGGCCGCATTAGAATTAATTGTAACTGACTGCACAGACTCCAAAGTGGTACATGTACCACCCGTACAGAATTACGCCTACAGAACTAACTTTAACCGCATATATAACAATTGCAACACTGGCTGCCCATCATTTTAATGCAAAGTGGTACATACACCACCCCCTCAGAATTAAGTCTCGCCGTATTGCTGATTACGAATTAATTTCAATCTGCACTTCTGGGCTGCTATATCATTTGAAGGCAATGTGGTACATATACCACCTGCTAAGAATTACATCTAAGATAATGGTTGCTTTAGAACCACTTCAAAGTCAGTGCAGTAAAAATCAATTCTTAAGCAGCCACCCTTTCAGACCTAATTTTGTGCGGGTGGTATATGTACCACTTTGGAGTACGTGCAGTTAAAGTTTATTTTAGTCAGCCACCCCCTTAGACGTAACTTTATGCGGGTGGTATACGTACCACTTTGCATTCAAATGATAGAGCAGTCAGAACTGCAATCACTGCATATCAATGTGGTACATGTACCACTTTAGAGTCAGTTCAGTTCGTTTAAATTTCTAAATAAGCCATTCTGTTAGACGTAATTCTATAATTCTGTAGGGGTGGTATACGTACCACTTTTCATTCAAATGATAGAGCAGTCAGCACTACAATCACTGCATATCAATGTGGTACATTTACCACTTTAGAGTCAGTTCAGTTTGTTTAAATTTCTAAATAAGCCATTTTGTTAGACGTAATTTGTGCGGGGGGTAGTTTACGTACCACTTTGCATTCAAATGATAGAGCAGTCAGAAGTACAATCACTGCATATCAATGTGGTACATGTACCACTTTAGAGTCAGTTCAGTCAGATTAAATTTCTAAAGCAGTCATCCTGTCAGACGTAACTTTGTACGGTGGTATACGTACCACTTTGCATTCAAATGAAAGAGCAGTCAGAACTACAATCACTGCATATCAATGTGGTACATGTACCACTTTAGAGTCAGTTAAATCAGATTAAATTTCTAAAGCTGTCGTCCTGTCAGACACAACTTTGTGCGGGGGTGGTATACGTACCACTTTGCATTCAAATGATAGAGCAGCCAGAAGTACAATCACTGCATATCAATGTGGTACATGTACCACTTTAGAGTCAGTTCAGTTCGTTTAAATTTCTAAATAAGCCATTCTGTTAGACGTAACTTTGTGCGGGGGGTGGTATACGTACCACTTTGCATTCAAAAGATAGAGCTGTCAGAAGTACAATCACTGCATATCAATGTGGTACATGTACCACTTTAGAGTCAGTTTAGTTAGTTTAAATTTCTAAACCAGCCGTTATGTCAGACGTAACTTTATGCGGGTGGTATACGTACCACTGTCCATTCAAATGATAGAGCAGTCAGAACTGCAATCAATGCCTATCAATGTGGTACATGTACCACTTTAGAGTCAGTTCAGTTAGTTTAAATTTCTAAATCAGTCATCCTGTCAGACGTAACTTTGTACGGTGGTATACGTACCACGTTGCATTCAAATGATAGAGCAGTCGGAAGTACAATCACTGCATATCAATGTGGTACATGTACCACTTTAGAGTCAGTTTAGTTAGTTTAAATTTCTAAAGCAGTCATCCTGTCAGACGTAACATTATACAGTGGTACACGTTACACTTTGCAATCGAATGATAGAGCAGCAAGAATTAAAATTATTGAATATCAAAGTGGTACATGTACCACTTTGGAAGCAGTCTCCAACAGGATAGCGGTTCTAAAACACAGATTTAGAGGGTTATTTTCTTGAAAAATTTGAAAGTTGAAAAAAATGTAGCTGTTTTTGAAGCTTTTTACCCCCTCAATTTAAGCCTTTTTGATGTAAAAAGAGGATTCAATTGTTCAATCCCTTTTTATAAAATTCATGGTTCCATGCTTTTTTGTCATCTACTGATTTTTTTTTTCAAAATCATTTTTTTTTTGAAAAATTCATTCAGGACTACCATCAGAGTGTCAAACAGTTTAGATCCAGATTAGGCCCGACATTGTGTCAGACCTGATCTGCATCCAATCTGTTTGCAAAGGTCATCAGCAATGGACACGAGGATATAGTTAAGTTGAGTACTAAAGGTTGCCATTTTGTTGTGTATTGGACAGGAAGTATGTGAGTTTGTGTTTAACACCATATAAATAGCCAAGGTCATATGGAGATGATAGCCACAGACTCACTTGACAGACTGGGGAAGTCGAGGATAAAACCTCAAGCCCCCAATTTACAAGGCATGCGTGGGGATCACAGTGGCTCAGTGGTAGACTGCTTGACTTGAGACTCAAGGGCCCAGGGTTTGAGCCTCACCAGCATCACGAAGTTGTGTCCTTGGCTGTCCTTGAGCAAGACAAATTAGTCCTATCCTAGTACTGGTTTAACCCAGGAAGACCCATCCCGATGTAACTGAAAGATTGTTGACTGGAACATAAAGAATCAAATCAAACAAACAAAACAAGGCATGTGGTTTATCCACTACACCATGACTGCCCCTTTGAGTACTAGTTTTTTTGTTTGATTTGATTCTTTACGTCCCATCAACAAGCTTTCAGTTATAAAGGGACGGGTCTTCCTGGGTTGAACAAGTTCTAAGCTCGGATTAATGTTCCTGCTCAAGGACACAATGCAGTGACGCTGGTGAGGCTCAAACCCGCAGCCCTTCCGTCGCGCGTCAAGCACTCTACCATTGAGCCACTGTGCTCCCTTTGAGTCCTAGTCTCCTGGCCTACCTTGTCAGTTGAGTTGAGAGCAGCACCAGCCTCTATCAGAACTTTAACACATTCAGCGTGACCCCTAGATGCTGCACAGTGTATGGCGCTGTCACCGTCCTGAAGTCAAAATGAAATAACATGCTTTCAACAATGTACACGCCTACCAAACGCTCGAATGCGCAACATCTGGTTGAAAATTAAAACAATTCCTCCAAGAGAAGAGAATGAAAAATTGGGCAATGTCATGCAACATACTATGTTTGTGGTATAAATTTGAGGTCAGAAAGTTCTCTCGTTTTGTCAAATTTGCGTTTCGTGTAGAATATGTGACAGTACCAGAATTCGACAGGAATGTGTTTATCGCGCGAAAAGTAAACATGACCTAATGAGAATGCTTACTGAGCTCGTATTAATACCACAAAAGCAGGAATCCATAGGCTGTTGCATGACGTTCCCCGATTTTTTACTTTCTTCATAGAGCAGTTGTTTTTAATATTCAACCAGATGTTGAGCATTCGAGTGTTTGGTAGGCGTGATGTATCTCAAATGTATACATTAACCCATATAAGCCTAGCGTCCTTTTTCAGGACATGGACAAACAGTGCAGACCCAGATCAGACGCCAGAGAGTGTGGCATCTGATAAGGGTCTCCACTGTTTGCTTGCAAAATGATTAATTTAAATTTGAATAAAAATGAAAAATAACACCCACCAAGCCTTAAAACGGAAATGGACTTGTCCAATTGATAATATTGGGAAGCTCCGTATGGTTTAAATGGGTGAATAAACAAGCATTTGGATGCTGCTGATTTGATAAAAATGAGACTATAACAAAGGAGTTTATAAGCAATGAATTTGATTGTGGATCTGAGAAGAGACCTTATGGCATTCCAGCAAATATAATGTAATATAAGAGACATTTGAAAAATACCTTAAATAACACAATTTTAAATGCTTTATATTGTTATGAAACTGTTGTTGGAGGTTGAAGCCATCAAAATATCAAAGTTTGGTTTTATTTTCATAGCAGTCAACAAATAAATGTTCAGTCATAATGGGACAGGTCTTCCAAGGTTAAACCAGTACAAGTGTCTTGCTCAAGGATACAACACAGTGACTCCACAGGCGTAGAGGTTCGAACAAACAACCCTTTGATCACCGGTCTTAACGCTTTACCAACTTAGCCACTGTGCTCCACTTAACTAAGTACAGTAAATGATTAAAATGAACCCATTCATGCCTAATAATGAGCATCCACTCTTTCCCTGCTAGGGGGACTTTTTCTGAAAACTTTTGCAAACAGTTTGAACACAGATCAGATCCAAAAATATTCAACATCAAAGAATTCCTTTAAAAGTTCACTTACAAAAAGATAATCGAAAGTTCGGATGTAGGAAAAGGTCAGGCTAAGTTAAGTTCTCCTCATTCTTCATCGGAAGTTTTACCCCGTAAGGATAGCAAGGGCACTTGTCATTTCCCACGGTCAAGGTTGCCGACAACAGTTGGTACCTTAAATGGTAAAGAGGTCAGGGTCTTGCGAGACACAGGTTGTACGGGGGTAGTTGTTAGGAGGAGCTTAGTTTCTGATGGTCAGATGTTAAATAAGCAGTCTGGCGTGACTCTTATTAACAATTATAAGCAGAGATGTTCTGTGGCCCGTACTGATATTGATTGTCCATTTTTAGAGGTAGTACGGATGCATTTTGCATTGATGACCCAGCACATGACTCAGTCATTGGAAAATTTCCCGATATGACCCATTTTTTGTCAGAGGTAAATAAAAAGAGCCAGTCAAGGAAAGATAGGAGAAAGAGTAGAAAGGTCAAGGTCGCAGATAAGTTTATTAGGCAGAACAGGCAAGAATTATGTATGAAGCAAGCGTCAGATGCCAAGTTGGTAGATATTAGAAGAAGGGTAGAGTCTGGTAGTGTGACTAAAAGTCGCAGTTTCTCTAGTGGTGAAACTAAGTTCATTCGTAGGAATGGTTTAATATATAGACATTTTATGAAAAATGGTAAAGTTTCACTATTGTACTTTCAAAGATAGATGAGAATCGATGTAAACAAACACTGGCCAGTTTACCTTGATTTTGGGCGTGCAGGTAGTTTCAGTTTACAGTTGTATTGAACCTACCACAGATTATTGCATATGCGCGTAGTAGTGAAAAATCATGCTTTACCTGTTTATAAGAAAAATAGAATAGCCTCATTACTATGCATCTTTGAAAGCACAATACAATTAGTTATTCCTTCTAGTTTGACGCACAGCGTCATAAATTTGGCCCATGAATCACAAAAGGTGGTAAATCATGTAGGCAGAAAGGAAACTATATCTAAGGTCTTAGATGAATTTTATTGGCCCGGTGTTTGTAGGGAGGTAACTCAATTTTGTAGATCTTGTGCCATTTGTCAAAGGACAACTCACAATATAAAGGTCGCAAGTACTCATTGTTGTAGTGTACCCCAGAGAAACATATCCTCTAAGGAGGCAGTAGTTAGGCCTACAAGACGGACTGATAGCCAGACGGAAAGACGACGTTCATATGGTAGTGGTAGACGTTGTCCAATACCATATTATTGGCGCAATATGACTGAGACTGAAAGCAGTAGTCAGCATTAGTATTAAAGGTGTGCGACAGGGTAATGACCCAATTGTCTCGGATTGTTGACCTATATTTTAACTATGATAGCATAGTATTAGTCACAGAGGTGTACTATAGGCGTGAGGAGTCACGGAGATTTATTTTAGTCATGACGTATGACGGTAGACGGTTGACGTGAGCAAGTCACGATAATAAAATTTTGCAACAGAGGTTGGCTGCAACGTGAAGAGTCACGTTAATTTATTTTGCGCAAACATTGTATTATGGATGGTGTTATTAATAGGTATACTTGGCATAAGAATGCGTAACCGGTGGATCTTTGCAAAAGGTATTGGCTATTAAGCCTTATATATTAAATGTCATAAGACATAAAACTTCATAGGAAGTTAAAGGGGTACAACCCCATATGTGAAAAAGTTAAAGGGGTAAAACCCCATATTTATGTGTTGAGCATTAAATGCTTCAACTATACAGGTCTATGATTGTGGCAATCCGAGGACAAGACAATGTGGGGGCAGACTATCTCTCCAGGTAGTCCGCCATTTAAGTCACACATGTAAATATGTTGTATTATATATTTATTCTATATTGTTCCTTCTTTTCTACATCGTGCATCGTAAGAAAAAGTAGTTCCTTTTTCTCCCAAAAGGAAGGGCCTTTGTTACGATGTATAATGTAAGGAACAACAGAATCAGTGATGGTTGCGTATACGCACAAATACGCAAAGGTTTAGGTACGCATGGGTCACCTATACGAACCGTGATACAGTACCTTTTCTACTAGTAGTCCAATAAAAGGGCGGTTTGTCAGAGATGGAATTCATTGTGTCTTTATCTAGTAACGCTTGCAGGATTTTGCTACTTTTCTTGAAGATCTTGGAGATCTTGTGCACTTTTCACTATATAAAGGATGGAATTTCCCATTCTTATTAGGGGACATTATTAAGATTCCGTAGAGAGGTACGATATGGAGACGCTATTTATTATTATAGAAAGGTACGTGAAGTTATATATATATTTGACTGTGTTGAAATTGTACATGACAGGGCTATGGCGATTTGTGTTATTGCATTGAATCGTCTCTGGCAAGTCTCATTGTATTGAAATAATAAGGCACTCGTTATCTATTTTGTCATCTGTTGAATCGGCCAGCATTCAATGCACGAGTTCTATCGGGTGTTATCAATAACGTCCCGTTTTTTGGCGAAATTAGCGATTGTTACACACTTGCGTATTAATCTATGCACATGCGAATTGCCTGAAAATCTGGCGTGACAATTCTTGCTGCTATAGTAAAGCTGTCCGGATGGACTCGACGGGTTATTTGGGCCAAAGGTAGTCACAGGCCATGTCAGATTTGCACATAAAACTATAATGGTATGCTGGAAGATTTACCGGGGACCGATAGGTGAATAAACAATTTTAGCAGCTGGATTTTAAGTTGTTGTGATTTATATGGCGTTGTTGAGGCCCCCCAGGGGGGTCTGTGCTCCCTAGATCCCTGAAAATAATGCATTGATCTCCCCATCTCCCTGCAAATAATGTCCTTATCTCCCTAAAAGTATTTGCCTTTGCTCCCCAAATCCCTAAAATTAGTTCCTCTTCTCCCCAAATCCCCAAAAATATAAGCAAATTCTCCCTAAAATGTATTTATCTTTCCGAAGAATTAAAATAACATACTTAAAAACTATGAAGCTATATAAGAGCGCATGCTTTAATGATCACTTAATATTTTGTCTTATACATGTAAAGACAGGTCCATGAAGAAGGCATGGTTAATGATATAAACTTGGACTCACCACTTGGGAAAAATGACCATTCAGTGATATTATTCCAATTTAACGCATACATTTCTGCTAATAACGTACCAAAGACACGATATAAATACGATAAAGGTGATTATAATAATATGAAAGACTTTTGGAATATAAATTCGGATGAATACTTAGGAAATGAAGACATAGATACACAGTGGCTACTATTCTGTGATGAACTTCAGACAGGACATGAAATGTACATTCCAAAAGTGACAGTAAGCAATGGAAATAAGACTAAAAAAGACATAATCTACCAATCAGTATAAAGACCAAAGCCAAAATTAAACTAAAACAAAGGTTATGGAACAAGTACTTAGAAACTGGAGATGAAAGATGTAAACTACAGTATAATAGAGTCAGAAACCAAATACGTAGACTTACTCGGCAAACAATTAAAACCCATGAAAAGAACATTGCAGATTGTGTAAAAGACAATCCAAAGAAATTTTGGAGCTATGCCCAGTCAAAATAAAAAACCAAGAGCTCTATACCAGACTTGTACAAAGACGATAATAAAAAGGATGTTACAGAGTCAGATAAAGAAAAGGCTGATGTATTGGCTGATTTTTTCACATCAGTCTTTACCAAAGATAAGGACAGTAAAATGCCAGATATAGTGCCGAAAGTGATTCCAGAACTTAACAATATTGTTATAAACCCTTCTATTGTGAAGAAAATACTTGATAGCCTAAAAATAAATAAATCCCCAGGCCCAGATAAATTACATTGTAGATTACTAAAGGAACTCAGTGAAGTACTATCATACCCGTTATCCTTGATATTCAAGAAGTCCGTCAATACAGGCAAGATACCATGTGAATGGAAATATGCAAATATAACAGCCCTCTATAAGAAAAGAGACAAGAAGTATGCCGGTAATTATCGTCCTGTGAGTTTAACAAATGTGGTATGCAAAGTACTAGAATCTATCATTAGAGAAAACATAGTTGAACATATGAAATCAAATAAACTATTCAGTGACAAGCAATTTGGCTTTATATCTGGAAGATCAACAGTTCTGCAATTAATTCGTGTCATAGACAATTGGACAGAAATACTAGATGAAGGACGTATAGAGGTGTATAGACGTAGCTTACTGTGATTTTATGAAAGCCTTTGATAAAGTCTGCCATAAACGCTTAGTACACAAATTAAAATTATACAATATTGGTACAATGTATTCAAAATGGATAGAATCGTTCTTAGATAGCCGGAAACAAAAAGTCATTGTCAATGGTGTTGCTTCAAACCCAAAGGATGTAACATCCGGAATTCCTCAAGGATCGGTTCTAGGGCTGATTCTTTTCGTCTTATACATCAATGACCTGCCAGACGTTGTCAAAAATGGAAGTATACCATACCTCTTTGCTGACCACACAAAGATATTTCACAGCATAAAGTGTACACATGATTGTAAAGACCTACAAGAAGACATTAAAGCTATGCAAGTATGGTCAGAAAAATGGCTACTCTGCTTTCACCCAGATAAATGTAAATGCATGAGAATTGGCAATACTGATATTGATTTGTTTACTTATAAACTCAAGGATAGTGATAAAGGTATGGAGTTTACGAAGTCAGAGAAATACATAGGGGTGGTTATAGACAGTAAATTATCATTTGAAAACCATATAAATGAGAAAGTGAACAAAGCAAACTCAATAATGGGAGTTATAAGACGAACTTTTGACTTTCTAGACATAAAAACCTTCAAAATTTTATATACAGCATTAGTCAGACCTCATGTTGAATATGCCAATCAAGTATGGAACCCACACCTGAAAAAGCACATAGATTTATTGGAAAACATACAACGTAGAGCCACAAAGTCAGTACCAGGACTGTCAAAGCTAACATACGAAGAACGACTTAGAAAAATAGGTCTTCCAACACTTGCGTACAGGAGAATTAGGGGTGACATGATAGAGACGTACAAAATCTTATCTCAAAAGTATGATCCTGAAGTAAGTAATTTTATAAAACTACGAGAATACTCATGTACAAGAGGGCATAGATATAAAATATTCAAAAATAGATCTAGGTTAGATGTCAGGAAATATTTTTTTTGTATGAGAGTAGTGGATTCTTGGAATCAGTTACCACCTAGTGTTGTTGAAGCAGAGACAGTTAATGCATTTGAACGGAGATTAGATCGACATTGGAAGCACCAGCCTATATACTACAGTTACAGAGAGGCAATAATACCCACCGGACAAGACCCAAAAATACCTAAGAAAAAAGAATTAGAGCTGACCCAACAGGTCGAACCCTACCTTCTGTCAGAAGATGATTTGTTAGCATTTTGTAAGCATTTGCCATGGAATACATGACATATAAAAGCCATGAATTGCATGACATATAATTAATTTCAATGAAATGTATTATATATGGCTCAAAGCATGAGGCCATCCTTAAAATTGTGTTGCTGTACCTGGTAGAGTAGGCTTGGAGGTTAAGAGACATACCATTCGTTTTTCTTTTTGGGAACAGGGGCTGTTTTCAACCAACAGCTTAAACTAGATTTTTCTAGACACTTTAGTGAAAGCATTTAACTATAAAAAGTCTTTTCTACATTCGCTTATTAGTGTCTATATGTTTGTTTAACTTCAGTTAAATCATTTAGTAAGTATATCTGATAAGCATTCTTCAAAAAATCCTTTGAAAAGGGCTATTTACCTAAAAAGATAAAAACATAGTAGGTTTGTAGGTGGTCCCATAACATTGTGTAGTCACACTGTTGCTAGGGGGGTCCTGGGGCATGCTCCCCCGGAAAATTTTGACAAAAATGGTGTGATCTGAGGCGTCCAAAAGTATGTTATCACCAACCTAAAAATCAACAATTTTTTAGGAGAAAATCAACAAGAAAACTGAATTGCCATATACCGCTCTTAGATCAATCTTGATGAGCATGTTAATACGAAATAAATCATTTAGAATTTACAAGGGGGGCCTGGGGGCAAGCCCCCCAGAAGCAGAAGAAATTTTTAAAAAATAAAACGAAATGGAGGCTTTTCCTTATTTTTTTGCTTTTTGACAAGGCTCCCTAAATCCCCAAAAATTATGAGCTTGCTCCCTAGCTCCCGTTAAATAATTACCAGTGCTCCCCAGCTCCTTGAAAATAAATGGCCATTCTCCCAAGATCCCCAAAACCCCTGGGGGCCCCGTTGTTGGAAAGACTATTTAACTGCCAGTGATAGTCGACGTTCTGTAGCGACCTGTATGTGTCACATCGAGTTATATCTGACGCATATAAGAATAAGGGTTTGGTGCATACACTACAACACACTTACATAAATAAGGTGATAGCTGACATGTATGTTTAGAGATTAGGTAGGTGTTTGTTCCACCAAAATACATGTAAAAATATTGTACGTTTTTACACGCATAAAACAGCAGAATGTAATCTCTCAATATTGATGTAAATATGTTTGACGAGGGGTCATAGTTAGCTTTTTAAAACTGATACGTTATACAAGTACGAAATTAGCGCGTGGGCAGGGTGATGTCCGACGTAAACGTCCAAACGTTACGTCGGCACCACGCTGTTCAACATTTTCCTGGAATTTTAAGAGAATTGGTATCAGTATTTGTAAACCTCGAAACTATCTAGATTACGTGACCTGAAAGGGAAAAAGGCCACGGGTTCTTGATGTTTCTGCTACGATAGTGTCTCAAACCAGGGTGACGTTACGACAGCGTACTGGAAATTTTTGGAACGTATGGGTTTGTTCGTTTGGCATAGGAGGTATTGTTTAGCGCTGACATAGACCAGTCACTAAAAATACTTCTCTATTACATATTTTTGAGTGTGGATATTTAGAAGAGCCGATCCATCCTTACCGCATGGGAGCCGTTAGCCATACATCCACGGGTGAGGGCTTATCGCGCGCTTATAGGGTTAGGCTGTAATTTTAAAAAATAAGACCACTAATATTATATTATTTTTGTAAACTTGAAACGAACAACTCCATTATTGACACAACAGAGTGATTCTGAGATTCTAAAAGTAGATTGTTTTTTGCAGAATCGTCTCTGATTTGTGTCCCCTCCTACGTTGGAGGCTGAATGTTGGTGAGCCACAAGATTTAGCACCTGAGGGCACTTACTAGCTGTCCCCTCAGGCCACGAACAGCGTGGAATCTAGTCCCAATACTCGCGACCATCTACGTAGACCAGATCGAGTTGTTAGCCAACCGGCTGGAATTGTGATAAATAAACCTGACGTCCCAATATGGGGAGACGATCAGGAACCGTCTTATTAGAAGATCCACTTAAAATAAACTTGACGTCTCCATACAAAAAGTTGATCAAAGTATCTTTTAAGAAATCCTATATAAATCATTTGACGTTCCGATACGAAGGAACAATCACAGCCATAATATCTTAGAGCCAATTGACTGGAAGTCAACAACGTGTGGCCAAGAAGATATAGTGTTCACGAAACGTGTTTAATAACCAAAAGTGCTTAACAACACGATACTTAAGTACCAAAGGGCCCAATGTTTTCCTTAGAGCTTAGATTGTATGTGAATCATATTCTTTACGTTTCTTATTTCTGACTAGTTGACGTACATCTAGAGCAGGACACTCTAAGATTGATTCTAATTGAAATGATCTTGGAGTGGCAACTTGCCCTAGTATATGATGGTCATCTAGCCAGAAATAATAGCGTAGGTGGCGTTGTTGTATTGTTAATGTGTTGTCGATGTTTTTTTAGTACATAAAAAAACTGAAAAGTTTTACTAGTTGTGTGCATTATTTTTTCCCTGGTAGCATCGTCATCGCATAAAGGAATTTTCCAATAAGATTACCCCTCTTCCTTCCTGACCGGCTTTATGTCGTAACATATATTTGTAGCCATTCTACATTTTACAATGGCTACAATGGCTCAATGCAGGGTGAGCCCTGGTTATGCACTTACATGTACATGTATATGTAACTGACGACTGAACTATTCCGCCAAAGTTCAGATTAGTTATGCAATTGAATAATATCAAAGCGCAGCTGTTAATCTTGCAGCTATGCAATTGAGGCATTCTCCCGAGTTTGGTTTTATTTTTATGGTTCTCTGCAACATAATAAAAACCTGGCTGAGTCGAACATAAGAAAACCTTGCAATAGAGCCGCTCTCTCAAAATGCGTGTGTACCTGTTTGATATAATTTATAATACTCCTTGTACTATAAATTCGAAAATTTTCGCGAGATTTTTTTTCGCGGAAAGCTTTAAAAGACATATTTGCGACGTAAACATAATGACATAATTTACTTTCATCAATCAGGTCAGTAAATGACAGAGTAATTTCGACATTTCGCGAGGATTATATTTTCACGAAGTTTCGCGAAAATAAAACCCTCGCGAAAATTTCCGAATTTACAGTATTAATATACCATGAGCAGAAGTTGATTGGTTGGTTAGTTGATTGATTGATTGGATGGTTGAATGAAATATGTTCTTAAAAGGGTAATCTTTGGAAGCTTAGAAGGCAACCAAAAAACTGAAACTAGAGTATGCATATTTTCTGGGCCAGACTAGCTAATTACAGCTATTTAGGTCTCATCAGTGACCCTCTAATAGTTTCAAAGTTCCACAATTGATTGATTGATTGATTGATCGATTGGTTGATTGATTGATTGATTGTGATCATTTAGAGAAGCCTGATCTCTGCATAGACAGCCACAATGATTTATCGTAGACGCATGATTCCATTATTTTTTTGGCTGTTTATCTGTTCATCTAATGTTCTCTGTGAATATATCATCACCTTGAAAGGAAACGCAATATCTAAGCAGAATACATTTCACGCATACATTCTTGTCAACCCAAGTATTCTGACACACAAATGATCAAAAGTTGTTGCTGCCTGATTTAATTAAATTTGGATCAAAATGCCAGCTTTATTTGAAATCATGCGCCAAATTTATTATTACTAATGTCATAACTCAATTTTCCAGCTCAACGTTTTAGGTCAACTGAAGATTTTGAGTTTTATAAAGTTCAATCAGTAATTCAACTATAAGAAGCCAAATCGCGTTTCTTATGAAAATTTAGAAAAAAAACAGCAAGGGCATTGTACGATTAAAGTAACAGAGCATGAAGACTTAGAGGATCTTACATGAGTGCGCATGTTTTATTGAATTCATTTAACGAGTTGAGGAAAAGATATCAAATGCGAGGCTTGCCGATCATTTTATCTTTTTTTCTCAACGAGTTTAATAAATTTAATTATACAGGAGCACGAATTTTAGAATATGACACAAATATTACTTTGAAATCTCATTTTTGGTGTTAAAAAGTTATACTTTTGTCAGTATGTATGCAACGTCATAACGTTTCCCGAACAACTGTAAGACAGTTTTGAGACCAGTTAGCGCTGTAGTTTTGTCCTATTGTCTCAATTCCTGTCATACACCGTCATAAGATGTACATGATAATAAAATCGACTTTTTTCAATTTAAGTTTTCCTTCGTTATATCCTTTTGTTGATAGAGTCCCAGTCAACAATGTTTCAGTCATGTCAGGTCGTTTTTCTGACTTTTTAGGTTGAGTCAGTACTAAGCTAAGGTCCTCCGACGAGTCTCGAACTAACAGCCCGCCCTCCTGCTAATGTAGCAGAAAACTGGAACTTTCGCCATTCGGGAAAGTCCGGCACAATTCGAGAATCGAATCAAGCCTCGGGTGTACGTAAGGCGCATTACGCGCAGCACTATGTACGAAAAAGCTCCATTTTGTTCGCCGGAACTGGTGTAAGGAAAATAACAATTTAAAGCGTCTTGATCCAGTCATATTAAAATTTATTTTTCTGATTAATCCAAACGTCTTATCAATAGAATAAATAAAGTTTATGATTTTTAATATAATATTATAGAGATATTTTATTAAAAAAAACCCCATAGGCTTCATTTATTACCGTTTGATTTGTTGCAATCATACTTGCTAATTGTGCTGGCATGGTTTCTGTGACGTCAGCATCACGTTATGTAACTTCAGCGTTACGTTAACACCCGCGTTTTAAAGTAGATCCTTGATGTACATCCGAGGTCTGATTCCACGGAATTTCGCGGAATTGGCAGTTCCGATTGCCTACCATCTTATGTCGTAAATCCATAGTATCTTAAATCATTTTTTGCTTTAACATGCAATTGCATTTTTTTCCGTGTCCCGAAAAGCTTTGTGACGTGCGCAAAGTTCATAAAATGAGAAAAGTTACGCTCAGGTTTCATTGCATTCAAGATTTCATTATCTGTTAAAATTGTTTTATTGTTTGCAGATGCAGTCTGGTATTGTGAAAATGCAAATATTTGTGTTTGCTTCCCTGGAAAATGATTAATTTGCACGCGTAGAATTTATAATGGTTATTATGCAAAACTGAGACTCTACTTTACCCAGCGCAATATTGAAATTGAGAAGTCAGAAGGGCACAGTGTACATGTAGAAGGGCGGCAGTCAAAAAACAGCGAGCGGTCGTTTCTGATTATTTTTCAAGGTCTTTCTAGCTTAAAGCACACACAAAAATAATAGTCGGAAGACGAATAAGGTCTAGTTGCTCGGGTAGGTTCTTGATGGAAATTCAACGTTACCCGATTGAGCTTTCAAACTCATGAAGATACATGCAACGTCTAAATGATACATTACTTCTACTCATGTGCTACATTTATCATCCACAAAAAGCGGAGCGCAGTTGCTGAGATGCTTCTTCGAGATTCGTTCTGTTGTGGCGGTACAGTACCTGTAGCCAGACACACTACCGGTTTAATCCAGGGCGACATGACTGAAAAAGTGATGACTGGGACATAAAGGATCAACATAAACAAATCATACTCAACAGATCGGAAAAGATCAACATTCATAACTCCACGGTTATGCCAGTTTTTTTATGAAACTGTGATTTAAACAACTATTACGTAGATACGCCACCATGCTTCTCATGCGCGGATCCAGAAAGTTTTGCCAGGGGGGTCCAACTCCGACAAGGTTTCTTTAGATAATGAGGGAGAGAGGACCAAATACCACTAAAAGTCCGCCAGTGAAACTACATTTAAACATTGAATGCTGACTTAGTAGTTTTGTGGTTTTTCAGGTGATCCGCACCAGTTTTGCTAAGAAACACTATATTTTTGCGATTTTCAGAGGGTGGGGGTGTCCGTACCCTTCCCCCTTCTGGATCCGCCCATGCTACGTTGTGTTTATCATAAGTAGCACCCATGCTACGTTGTGTTTATCATAAGTAGCACATGCACAGTCTCGTTTCCATTATGACACGTAGATTGTACAGACAAATAACAGGGGCGGATCAAGGATCTCTTGAAAGAGGTTTCATATGTATAAATGTGTCCTGGTTCGCTTTGCTGATTTTATCTCATTTTTCTTAGATATCCCATGAACGCAAAATAATTTATTTGGTCTCACTGAGACAAAATAATTTCATTTTCATAGGATATTTAAAAACAGGGGGCGGGGGAGGTCACTTGAACGCCCTGAACGCCCTGAACCCCCTCTGGATCCGCCACTGAATAAGCAGGGCTTTCAAATGCAATACGCATTATAACCTCTAGCGCTGCATACACGATTCTTATGGTGTGAAATATGGTACCTCGTCCTTTATCTTTTTAACCCTTCATTGCCAGAAAAAATATCCGAAAATTCTGTCTGCCGACGTCATTTGACATAGTAACAAATGAAATGTAGGTTGCAGATACGCGTAACAAGTTTGGACCACAGGAGCTTGTCACAAACTTTTTTTATGAAAAAGTAGGCGTGTGTATCTGTAAACATAGTAAAGTAAATATAGGCCTACTTTTTTTCTATTCTAAGGGTTTGTGACTAGTTCCTGTGGTTTTGGACCCTGGTCTGACTGATCCATAGGTAGTCTGGTCTGGTTGCACACTTTTTCTGTGTTATTAGTTGCTTCAAACCTTTCACAGCTGAACGCCCTGAATATAGATCTTTGTACTTGACTCAGCGTGGGGGAAAAAAGTTAGAAAATCATTGGCTTTGTCTGCGCCTTCTTAATATGCATCGCAGCCTCAATAAGCATGGTATCTGCTTGTATAATCTATTGTTTATTGTGACATTCCCTTTATTGTGTGCCCAATTTCTGACAATACATCAAACACGGAATCAATCAATATTGTTTTATCATGTTACTTCTGTGTTTATTTTGCATCTTGTCTTTGGCAAACATATATGTCTGTTGCATTTCGCAAAAAAGGGATATAACCATTTTACCTTGCCGTCCGGCCGGTAGCGCGGCGATAGTAAATCCGGTTGTTCTTCTGATTTCTTTGGTCTTCTACAGACGCCCATCGGGCCACTATCGGCATGCCAGCGAAACGCCATTCAAATAGAGGCCCAGCAGGTGTATAATTCTTATAAACTACTTGGCTTCTTAATCACAAATTTCATACGCAGATCTTTTAGTTTGAGAGAATTTTATTCTATACAAATGGTCCAGGCCACGAGTTTATAAAACTTGAGTACAGTATAAGACTCAAAATAAAGCGTAATGATTGGCTGCTTGCGGACATTGCGCTTGAACTTGAGTCTAAGTATGACTCAAGGTTTATAACCTCGAGGCCTGGTCACATAGCATAGATGGCCCAAAATGGCTCCTTTTTAATACAGATCCTTTAAAATCGTCTTCTCCAGAGCCAAATGGGCGATGACCTTGGATCTTTGGGTGTAGCACCCTTACTCTGTGTTCAAATAATAACCTACTTTAAGGCAATGTCAAATTTCTTTCTTATTGCATTTAAAATGGAAAACTCTTGAAATATTGTATTTAAAAGAAACTGATGACACTTACTTCATGTGTTTACTTGATAAGCCAATGCCTATAGATAAATACCAAAGATCACAGTCATCCTTTCGGTCAATGTCACTCATATTTGACTCAAAATAATATATTTAAACATGTTTTCTCAGAAACTGCAGTTAGATTCTTTATTTTCTCCTACGAGGGCTGTTCAAATATGAATGCAAGTAGCTTCATAACTTTCTTCACATATATGCTACGACAAAATGCCATACCTTTCTGGAAAGAACTATTTGATGCCTTTAAAATGGCACCAAATATAAAGACACACTCACTATATTTCTCGAGTTACAGACCCTTATATAAAGGCCATTCCTGTATACTGAAGTTTTTTGAAGCAAAGTGCAATGCACGTTTTGGTACACGTGCAGATATAGTGTCATATCTTTGTAAGTTTTAGACAAAATAGCACCAAATTTGAGATGCAAGTTTGAGTAACAATCCAAAAGTTGTTTGTAGGATAAAATTTATATTATTCTGTTTCAATCTCGAGTAAACAGGCACGTTTGTGACGTCATTAATTTTCTGATAAACGTCATTTTGAGTTAGCTACTGGTGATGTAAAAATGAACATCGCTGTGTCGTTTTCTTTGTATTTTGCTGGAAACATGCTAAATATGTCATTAGGGAGTTTTCAAAACGTGTTGCCGTCTATTTACAGAGTAATCACATTTTCTATAATTTTTCAAGCATTTTTCTGCCTCTTCATGACTTGTTTACATTAATTAAAATATGTTCAATCTGTCTAGTCCTCAAGACCAGGTAAGTAATTTTATTGTAAATAATGCCTATAGTGATCAAACTTTTTTGACTTAATAAAAATGTTTTTCCGCGTTTAAAATTTACCCACTATCCAACAATAATTTGTAACAACAACTCAGTTTGGAAGATCAACATATTGACTTTGAGTTAAAATTAGTTTAAATGTTGCTTCGTGCATTTTGTTTGAGATACATTTAACTGAAAACTGAAAGGTAGTTTTTTGTTTTTTCATTTATTTGCAAACATAAGGAGACTTTAGTGAAAACTATTCGTTGTAATTTAGCAAGAGCATGTCGGATTTTCGCATCTTTCACAGAATCATTATATAAAAATATGGGTATGCTTCCTTAAAAAATTCGAGAAATTTCACCCGTTTATCGAACTATTATAGCTCGTCTATATCACTAGTTTATGTTCGAAGCATTGAGTTTGTTAGTACACTAACGTGACCCTCATTCAAAGGGCTATAGCTCAATAAGTATACTGTATTTTTCTTTAGATCTGGTGCCAGTTTAAAGGTGACATATAGTCCTTTATAGAAACGTTTACCATTTTGTTGTAGCATATATGTGAAGAAAGTTATGATGCTACTTGCATTTATATTTGAACAGCCCTCGTATCAGGCGAACACATAATTAGTAAGTACAGACAATGACAAAATTATATACATAGAAATATAAACGACATTAAAATGAACAGATAAGTATGTGAATTGTGTGTGAACGGCAAACAGCATAGACCCGAATTAAGTCACTCTATGTGGAGCGATCTGATTCTGGTCCACACTGGTTCCCTATATGTAGACGACTTGCCACAACGTTAAATGCGAACAGCAGGCGGCATCAACAGCCTTCATTATTAGTTGAGTTGTCACTTACTACCGAGATTGACAACACTTAAACAGAAATCATGAGACTTATGATGGTGCTTCTCTGCTCAATGAGCGCAGAAATCGAGCTGTAAAAACCGTCCACATTTTCTCTTGCTAGAACATCATTTATAATACCATGATTTCCAAGAAGGATATCAAGTACAAGTTCATCACATATACTTGCCATTTTTATGTAAACATCAACACCAACGTTGTTCCAAATTTTTATCCACATCTTATGTCGGACATCAGTATACCTTGGACATCTCAAAACAATATGCCCAACAAGATTATCAACTTCAACGCCAACATGTTTTCTCAGAAACTACATGGCCAATTGACCAAGGCATGACCAAGTTTGTCCCCATGCCCATCTTAGGTAAAAACTTCAAAACTCTATGGTCCTCTGGTATTATTTGAGCCGTGACATGTGATTTCCAACAATGTGGCATTTTGACAAGTGTAGACTCAGATGAACCTGTGTAGCCTCCTTTTAAGCTTAGAAACTTCAAATGATGTTCAGTCAGTAGCTTAACAGTCATCATAGAATAATCAAGCGACGAGCAAAGGCTCTGATCAGACTGTGCGTTTGCGCAGGCTGATCTCAGGCTTTGCTGGTCGCACATACCACATTGTTGGAAATCTCATGTCGCGGTTCATTTGTAAAAGTAGCAAGTGTCTATGCTTTACTTACAGTGGGCATACCATTGACATATTGCATATAAGTTTTGTTGCATGTTAATTAAAAAAACGTCTATGTTTTTCATCCTAAATGCAAATCTAGATATCTTACTTGAACGCACGGATCTATTCATATTAATGTCGAATGAAACTGTTGTTTTTGTATGGTTATATCGCGTCGGAATGGTCTATTATCCATTTAAAGATTTACATGTTAAACTTTATAAATTACCATGCTAGTTGGTGCAATGTTTTATACCACCCTTACCAGTTTAAACACGAAATATCTCGTGATGTGCAAGGTCTACACTGGTGTAGATGGTATAATGAAGCTCTACATGCACCATGTTTATCCACCTGTACGTAAGATAATCCACTCGCTAAAGCTCGTGGATTATCTCCACGTACAGGCGGACAAGCCATGGTATAACTATTCATTATATATCAATGCAGACCGCTTTCTGCGACATCTCATCTGTGTCAATTCTATTTGAGCCAGTGCATGAGATGTGGTAAGTGCGACCAGCAAAGCCTCAGATCAGCCTGCACATACGCGCAGTCTGATCAGAGCGTTTGCTAGTCGCTTGAGTATTCTATGATTGTTAAGCTACTGATTGAACGTCATTTGGAGTTTCTAAGCTTAAAATGAGGCCGCAGAGGCTCGTCCGAGTCTACACATGTCAAAATGCCACATTGTTGGAAATCTTATGCACTAGCTCTTAATTTTATTGGCCACTAAGCTGCCTGTAAAACATAAGTGTAACTTTACTCCACATCCGTTAGCTGCTAAACTGCCACCACTATTGGTGTAATCATGGTGTAATATTGGTGTTACCTATCCATAACAGAGACTATGGCTCCGAGTGTTGTGTTGTCATGAAATAAGTATGAGCATGCAAATAATTGTTGGTATTTGTGTACTTGTGAGCATGATAGATTTCATGTCTGTTAAGGGTGAGCATGAAACAGGTAGTTTTGCCACTTTTACGGGAAAAGCGGTGCGACGTCGTGGCGTTTCGTTCATGTCGACGTGATGTCACACATCAAACAAGTACAAAATGGTGGAACAGAGACTATGTAGTTGATATTGAAGTGCATGTGTTTTCTTGATAAAGGCTATGGCCGAAAAATTGAATAAAGAGTAAAATTATCATATGTGTTTTACAATGTTCCCTATGGAATATTACACAATTATTGACATTAATGAACGTACATAAAGTCAGCTGCCGATGTATCTACCCGTAAAAGTGATCATTCATCGAGGCCGCTAGGCCGAGGTGAATTTCACTTTTAAGGGTAGATAAATCCAGCGGCCGAGGTGAATTATCACTTTTACGGGTAGATAAATCATTATGTCTACCGAAATTGAAGTTAATAACTGTTTTGTTATATGACTTTTCATTTAAGAATGAAAAATTGTGCTACTTACACTTTGGTTGAGACATGTAAGGACTATCTCACAAATTTTAGCAACTGTCATTAAAATAGTTTAATGTATAGTATTTTGCATTTTCAAATGTATATTAATTCTCTTAATGGGGAATATAAAATGTTATCATAAAACTGTTTTTACAATTTGTTTATTCAAACAAAGATAAATAAGCAAACAAAACAAAACAAAACTGTTGTAAAAATTCATGAAAGTCTTTATTTTACCTATTGGGAGGTAAAACAGCAAATCATGTTTATTTTCATGCAGCACATGCTAGTTTCACACTCATCATGTTTTTTTAGCTCTCTAGAGGGTAGAGTGTGAATTTCTGCATTAATACAAAAGTGAAAAAATGTCTATCACCGACTAATTAACTACATGTACTAACTAACTAACTAACTAACTAACTAACTAACTAACTAACTAAATAGCTAGCTAGCTAACTAAAGGCCCTGTCACACTATAACGTTTTAGCCAACGTATGCCGACGTATGAAATATATATCTAGTACGCTGGCATACGCTGAAATCTAATACATATTATGGCGATTTTTTTCACAAATATCAGCTCTCGTTTTCGATTGGCTTGACATTCCCTATGCTTAGGCTCAACCAAATTGAGCAACCAATATAATCGATGTTTGTTTACCACATGAGTTTATATATACTATTGCCATAAAGTTAAGCATATTTTTATACGATCCCGATTTTTGAAGTAACGAAAAATAATTTGAGTTATGTGTGTTATTCGACATGTACACTTGTATTTTGGTTACCAAATTTAATTTCATTTACTACTGTCCGTGAACGGGAAGCTTACGACACAGGACTGTCCAGTGAACGTGTATGTTGGATAAATCTACAAAAAAGAAAGAGGACAGAATGCGTAAAATCGCCATTAGGAACGCTGGTATGAAGCAAGATGACGTTGCAAGGGTATTAAACGTGTCTCAGAGTGTTGTAAGCAGACATTTGAAAGAACAAATGAGAGTAGCAGTATTAGAAAAAGGAAACGGTCTACATTGATTCTTGAGTGCAATGAATTGTTACTGAAGCATTTAGACGAATGGCTGAGAATGTGTTTGCTCCCGCCCCCCCCCCCCCCCCTAGGGAATTTTGCAGAAATATCCTATCTTGTAGAAAATTGAAAGCCGAGTCTTTTAAGAAATGTTTGCACTCCGTGCGTTGTGGCATTAGTCTGTTAGAGCCTGTAACATACGTTACTTTATCATATTATGAATAAGAAAATTGAAAGTTTTGGCTACAAATTAAAGATATTGAAATATTTATTTTTAAAAAATCATGCATATAGTCTGCATACTGGATATCTTAACTACGTATGGCAGCAATTTGAACAAAATTGCGGCTCCCTAAGGTGTCATATGCGTTACATAAATCAGATAACCCATTAAAATTTGCAAGTGTTGGTGCTAACTACAGTTTACTTTGTATTAATTTTCTAATTCTTCATCAACATCGTTGATCCAAGCTGTTATCATTAGACAATTCACATGAAACAATGGCATAATTTACGAAATAAAATTGCAATCTTAACACAAAAACTAAATCGGAAACGTAGAATTTCGTCGCAAAATCTCTTTCATACTGCTGCACGTGCTCCAGTCATGGGTTGAACGGTGGAAAAATAGCAAACTTTGCCAGGGATCTCACTTTGAAACGTTGCAGAGGTCAAAGGTGTGTTAGTCTAGTTATACTCGTATCACAGAATTGGTTCACGGAATTATTGATGGGCCTTCGTATATAGTTACCTTTCAATATACATTGAACCCTCTCTGAAAACTATAATAAAATGTTGAGGACTGCAAAAACACAATTTTGCTCTACATTATCTTTTGGACAATAGATTTATAAGATTTAGCTCAGATATAGACAAATTGTAGGTTTTCCAATGGATACTAATTGTGCTCCTCTTGTTGCAGATTGTTTTTGTTTTGTTATGAGAGAGACTTCATATTGTCTCTGTCAGACAATAATCAAACTGACATTATTGAAGCTTTTAACTCTACCTCCAGATATTTATATGCCTTACTTAATATTGATAATCATTATTTTGAACAAATGGTACACTACCGCCCATTTATTTGTCCTTGTCGAATTCGCGTTAAAAACGCATTGAAAACGCACGTAATACGCATTAGTTTTCCAACGCGAATTTCGAAAATCCAATCAAAGCCCACGCATTTACCTGTTAACCAATCAATAACTTAAGTATAGCAACGCAGTTCTACGTTTAATTCACGTTGAAACGCATTGTTGAACAGCCAATCAAAAAGGTTCAATTGCGTTGCCAGACCTGTTACATGTAAAATTAATGATAATTTTATTATTGAAACCAAGAAAACAGCGAAAACATTATCCCACAAAATGCTTGTTTATCGTTTCTTTTTTTCTTTTTTGTGTCAATGGCACTCACTCAGTTATGGCCATCGTTGTGAGATATTTCATGTCAGCTGACTTCACATCCCATGACATTTGTTTAACATCGGTTACAATTAAAATATGTTGATCAGTTTGTCGTGTTTAGTGCAACCATATCAAACAGGTCCGTAGTTCTGTGTTATCAGGCCTCGGGATCAGCTTTCAGAACCTGAACCTGCTGCAATTTGATCAGACAATTAGCTTGAAGTCATTATCGATCAATCTCTTCTTACTGGCTCAATTAAATTTGGGTCTTCAGTTGATGAGGCTCCGGGTCCAAGTCTCACAGAAGGCACTGTGTTGAGAGAGAGAGAGAGAGAGAGAGAGAGAGAGAGAGAGAGAGAGAAAGAAGCCTGTTTAAACAGTGTCTGAACCTATCTGCCGGGGACTGTGCTGCAGGGGTGCAGCTGTTTAAGTGGTGTCGCAACCTATCTGCCTGCAATGTGCTACAGAGGTGCAGCTGTTTAAGCAGTGTCGCAACCTATCTGCCAGCACTGTGCTGCAGTGGTGCAGCTGTTTAAGTGGTGTCAAAACCTATCTGCCCGCACTGTGCTGCAGGGGTGCAGCTGTTTAAGTGGTGTCGAAACCTATCTGCTGGCACTGTGTTGCAGGGGTGCAGCTGTTAAAGCCGTGTTGCAACCTATCTGCCGGGCACTGTGCTGCAGGGGTGCAGCTGTTTAAGCAGTGTATAACCTATCTGCCGGCACTGTGTTGCAGGGGTGCAGCTGTTTAAGCGGTGTCGCAACCTATCTGCCGGGACTGTGTTGCAGAGGTTCAGCTGTTTAAGTGGTGTCAAAACCTATCTGCTGGCACTGTGTTGCAGAGGTGCAGCTGTTTAAGCGGTGTCGAAGCCTATCTGCCGTCACTGTGTTGCAGAAGTACAGCTGTTTAAGGGGTGTCGCAACCTATCTGCCGGGCACTGTGCTGCAGGGGTGCAGCTGTTTAAGTGGTGTCAAAACCAACCTGCCGGCACTGTGCTGCAGGGATGCAGCTGTTTAAGTGGTGTCAAAACCTTTCTGCCGGCACTGTGTTGCAGAGGTGCAGCTGTTTAAGTGGTGTCAAAACCTATCTGCTGGCACTATGTTGCAGAGGTGCAGCTGTTTAAGCAGTGTCACAACCTAACTGTTGGGCACTGTGCTGCAGGGGTGCAGCTGTTTAAGTGGTGTCGCAACCTATCTGCCGGCCTTGTGCTGCAGGGGTGCATCTGTTTAAGTGGTGTCAAAACCTATCTGCTGGCACTATGTTGCAGAGGTGCAGCTGTTTAAGCAGTGTCACAACCTAACTGTTGTGCACTGTGTTGCAGGGGTGCATCTGTTTAAGTGGTGTCAAAACCTATCTGCTGGAACTGTGTTGTAGGGGTGCAGCTGTTTAAACGGTATCAAAACCTATCTGCTGGCACTGTGTTGCAGCTGTTTAAGCGGTGTCAAAGCCTATCTGCTGCCACTGTGCTGCAGAGGTGCAGCTGTTTAAGTGGTGTCGAAACCTATCTGCCAGCACTGTGTTGCAGGGGTGCAGCTGTTTAAGTGGTGTTGAAACCTATCTGGCCGCTTTGTGTTGCAGAGGTGCAGCTGTTTAAGTGGTGTTGAAACCTATCTGCCGACACTGTGTTGCAGACGTGCAGCTGTTTAAGCAGTGTCGCAACCTATCTGCTGGCACTGTGTTGCAGGGGTGCAGCTGTGCAAGTGGTGTCGAAACCTATCTGCGGGCACTGTGTTGCAGAGGTGCAGCTGTTTAAGTGGTGTCTAAACCTATCTGCTGGCACTGTGTTGCAGGGGTACAGCTGTTTAAGCAGTGCCGCATACATTGGGCACTAAAAGAGACTAATTATAGATCTATACCTGATGAATATCGATGTGATTTTACTGTTATATATTCATTTTTCGGCCTTGAGTAACTCCATTCATTTCTCCGCTGAAAAGTCGTGATAGTCGGCTCAAAATATTGATCAATGAATGGAGTGAGATATTTGATTCAAACTGGGCTTTAAAACCTAAAAGGTAACAGGCATTAAGATTTGCAAGACAAGTCTGATCAGAGATATTCAAAGCAAAGTTAAAGCGTGAATAACAATGTAAACATTGAGCAAGGTCAACTCAATTTTGATTGGTTTACGCATTACTGCGTTGTAACAAAACGATTTGATTGGCTGAAGGAAGAAACGCAAATTTTATCGTTGAAACGCGTTAGAGGGCTGCTAATGAATATTCATGAGTTTCGAAATACGTTGATTCGCGTTTCATACGCAATTTAAACTCAACGCACGTACAATGCGTTGGAAACGCACATGAAACGCGAATTCGCGGGCGGTAGTGTAGGTCAGATATATCCTACTGAGCTTCAGTTAAATAAGGCGAATTCTTCTGATACTGTAGCTCCGTTTTTGGACTTGAACTTGTCCATAAAAAATGGCATAGTTTCTTCAAAAATGTATGATAAACTGGATGATTTTAATTTTTAAATAGTAAATTTCCCATTTCTTGATGGAGATGTTCCGCACTCCCCTTCCTATGGCGTATATATTTCTCAGCTTATTCGTTTTGCAAGAGTGTGTTCTAATGCTGATGACTTCAACAACAGAAACTGATTTTTACTGCTAAGTTATTAAAACAATGTTATAGATATAATAAAATTCGAAAAGCATTGTCTTAAGTCTACCACAGACACTCAGAGTTAATTGTTAAATACAACATTGGGTTAAAAAAAATTCTGCAACAAGGCATATCATAACATACATTTTATGGTGATTTAGTTTATAAATTAAAACGAATTGTTGGAAAACCTAATTATAGTGATCAATTCAAAAAGGTTATCAAACGTTATATGAAGGTTGGATATAACTTGGATGTCATGCGACAGTCTGCATCTTGTGCGGATCCAGGAATTTTCGTCAGGGGGGGGGGGTGTTCAGGTCAGTCTGACAAAAAAAGCTCTGACAACGTTTTTTTTGGTTTTTTTTAAGTCCTCAGCTTATTTTACAGAAGTGAAATGGTCAATTTCAAAGAAATCTATCATTTTTCAAGGTTCCAGAGGGTGTCTAACATTTCCCAGGGGGAGGGGGTCCAACTTTTTCCAGGGGGGGTCCAATTGCTTATTCCCTATAGAAACCCATATAACTTGTGATATTCCAGGGGGGTCCGGACCCCCTGTCCCCCCTCTGGATCCGCACTTGCGCATGCCTGGTTTAAAACCCAATCACGGTTTATAACTATGGTTCATCTTTCATTGCACGACGGTGGGTCAGGCCTCAGACTCTATGACGGCTCTGATGTAAAGCTTTAATCGGTGGGTTGGTGCCTGCTGCTTATCTGTAGCTGAACCCACCGTGGCTCAACTTGAGGTTTTCTTCAGCTCTGACTATCTGTGTGTCGTGAGCCATTTTCTTTGTTTCATCATAGTGTGTTGATTTGATTAGAGTGTTTCTCCATAATAATACATTGCAATAGTTAGAGGGCTTCCTTGCGAACTGAACAATTTTTGTACTTCACCAACAGCAGAATCTATGGCGAAGATTTGGTACCAGTAAAATGCATTTAAGCCCCCGGTGGCTTAGGCTGCTGTCCATTCTAAGGCGGTGGTTATGTTGTTGTTGAGTTTTTGTTTATTGTTACTCCCATTGTGGGATTCTATTATTGTTCTACGTTTTGTTGTACGTTACTTTATGTCCCTTCTAGTTTTGCAATCATCTTGATGGGAAAGAGAGAGCTGGTTGCTTTGCTTAGTTTGTCTTCCTGGTGCCTCGTGAATGTTGTGTAGCTCTTCCTCGCGGTGCCATGGGTTAGTCTGCAGTTTGTGATTGTGGTATATTCTGATCATACTCACTTACTATTTTTGACACGAGTGACATTTGGAGTATACAAAATACAGTATTTACCCATGTTCCATTGAAAATATTGTTATACTAGAGGCATCAGTTTAGTAGTGTTCAAACATTTATCAAGTTGTTCCAATAGGCTTAGTACAAATGGTGAGGGCTTTTTCAGAGGCAGCCAACTAGATTTACATTATTCTAATTTACGTTATCACTGTCTGTATCGAGCTCCGGATCGGCCGTTTTTTGGAAGCAGAGCGGACCACCCAAGATGGCGGACCATTCAACACAGGCAAGGTAGGTGTCTCATTGTATCCAATATGATTACTGTATAAAGCAGGCATCAGCCGAACGATCGAAATTACCGCACGTAGAATTGATTTATCTGCATAAAACAACAAGTTCTGTGGCGAAAAATATACGCAGTTGCTTGCATCGGTTCATTGAAATGTCTTTTTCTGTGCTGAAAATTTTTGAAGCGATGACCCAAATATTTTCTTGTCATTTTTTTGAAACTGCATGTATACATCCGTAGCATATCTATGAATTACGATAGACAATTAAATTCTGATTCAGACGCCAAAAACCGAAATAAAATCCCTTGACTGGTTTTTGAGAAATAGTTGATTATGTTAGCCGTGTAAGCGGCAATTGTTGACGGATTGGACTAGCTAGTTCAACACAAATTATACCATTATGTGCAGTAATATGTCAACGGATTGGCTCACGGAAACTCATGAAAATGTCAACGGTTTGGACGAACTTAACTTTGAACAGACAAGCGCTATAACAAAATGATTTTCTTACAATGCATAGAAAATACACTGCTCTATGGCTGCTGTGCATACATAGACTGGCCCCCGTCTAACTGATACTTAACAAAATCTGCGACTTAAAAAACGGCCCACTTAACTTGAGTCCTTCTTTCAAATACACTATCTCTCTGATAGGGCTATCAGCTTAAAAGGGAGATTTTACAGAGAAAAGTTTGGTTTAGTAGGAGGAGTTTACTAGTCTAAGATTTAAAAGTATTTGATAAAAATGCTGAAACGACTGCTTTATCGAAATTTTCAGTTAAAACAAAACAGTAACAAAACATTTCTTATTGTCATACATCAATATTTACATTTTCGAAGAAATCTTTTAGTGAATCTTTAGATTTTTGCAACCGTTCAGTCTCATGAATGACACAACTATGATTGACATCTGACAAGCTCACATGCCCGTGCAATAGGCTTCCAACATATAGCTCATTTGCCAGAAGCGACACTTGTGTTGTGATTGACAGCGAGCCACACCAGAGTTGCACGTGCCTAGCTAGCCTCTTGTTTGCACCAGTGGCTGTCCGTGTTTACGCTGGCTGTTCTGCTTTTCCATTTTATATTCAGACAAAGCCGTTTCACATTAATTACAAAACTGTTTTTCTTTTCCAAATTATAAATAGTTTTTATATTTCAGATGTTTATAATAAAATGTAAATATAAGCAATAAATTCAATTTTTGGTCTGTTCATGGAATCATAAATACTTCGGGTCTCCTTCAAAGTTAACTTACTTTGCAGGAGACCCCAAAGTATTCATGATTCCATGAACATTCCAAAAAATGAATTCATTTCTTTAATATTTTTGCCACATTCATACCATAAAATACAATTATATAGATTTCTAGCCGTTTCGACTTGTAAGACACTTAAAACTGATAAAAAAGCATCAATCAGACCACCAGATTTTTTTTCTGCTTTCAAACCAAAGTATATGCTGTCTCACGAAGACGGTGCTTTTGAGAAGCCAAACTTATGCTGAGGGAACTTAAAACATTATTATGGTAGTTCTATTGAGCACCAAACACATGCTAATACCGGTAGGCAAGAAAATAAAAACAAATTTTACACTTAAACATTTGGTTATCTGAGTCAACATCTTGAGTCTACATTTGATTTTTTTATTTTACATTTTTATGGCTTTCATTGTGTCAATGCTGTTAAAAGTCATTCAATAAGCATCGTATTCTACCACTTTTAACATAATAACTCTCTCAACTCAAAAATTGTAAGCCAGTATGATCAGGAAATACCACAATCACAACAGTAGACAAACACATGGCAGCGTAAGGAAGAGCCACACAACAATGACAAGGCACTAGGAAGGCAAAAATAAAAGCAAAGCAACCAGCTCTCTCTTCCTAATCAAGATGATTGCAAAACTAGGGTGAAAATAAAGTAACGTACAACAAAACATAGAACAATTACTGACTCCCAGAATGAGAGTTACAATCAACAATGAATCACCAACAACAACACCGAATTAACACGAACAACAGCATAAGCCACCAGGGGGCTTAACCTTATCCTATATGTACATTTATATTGAAGTCCAGTCGTTTTCGACTTATAAGACACCTAATGTCTAATGTCTAATTTAGAAATAAAAGGAGTGTGTAATGGAAAATTATTTTTCGTGTTTAAAAATAACACAGCATTGTAGGTAGTCAAACGAACCGTTCCACGTTTCATTATATACAGAAGAGGAAACATTAGAAAAATTGACTGCCTTTCAAAACACTTTATTTAGGAATGTGTGTGATCTAGTCTGTTTTAAAATACCGAATAAGTTGTCCTTTCCTGACCAAAACACAAAATGCACATTTTCAAGAACCGTACATACCTTAAATACCGTACCGGTATATTTTCAAGTTTAATGTCTCTTTTTTACCGACGTCAACGTAAGAGGAAACAATTAGGTACTTATCAGACAGCGCCTAAGCAGCTAAAAGGAAGTTAAAACCAAAACTGTGGATATCCAATTTATACTTTTTAGAAAATACAGAATGCCTTCCTAAATTCGTTACAATATTTCTTTGCTATCTAATGTGTATGAGTATGCCCTTTCTAAAGTCTGCACCTAAATAAGCCAGAACGATAAATATTGTTGTTAGGCTCAAGATTGATCTTTTGTTTAGCATATAGTATAGAAACCTAACGCATTTGCGGATTGGATTATGAATGCGCTTTCATTACATACACTGTTTTGTTTGATTTGATTCTTTACGTCCCATCAACAATCTTTCAGTTATAAAGGGACGTGTCTTCTTGGGTTGAACCAGTGCTAAGCTAGGATCAATGTTCTTGCTCAAGGACACAACGCAGTGACGCCGGTGAGGCTCGAACCCGCTGCCCTTCGGTCTCGAGTCAAGCACGCTACCACTGAGCCACTGCGCTCCCTTATTACATACATTGAAGGACTTTAAAAACACAAAAACTGAAATTCATTAAGTTTTCTTTTTTTTAATGTATAAATTTTATTGAGATTTGGCAACAATGAAAATCAACATGTCAGCTAAACATGTTTTTAGATTTCATACCAAAATAATAAATATTTGTAGGGCAACAGTCTATCAAATAGAAATGCCCTTAGATTCTAAAGTTGCTATTTGAATTTGTCAATTTAAAGTAATTGTATAAAAATATTTTCAAGTTTAACGTCTCTTTTTTACCGATGTCAACGTAAGAGGAAACAATTAGGTACTAATCGGACAGCACTACAAATTACCCTCGGAGCCCTACTATTTGTCTGGCACTGATGGTAGCCAGTCGGTATGGATATTGTCGATGCAAATATCGTCAATACACTCGACGTAAGTTGCCATCTTAATGGCAGTTTGTCATTTTGGTTAACCAGACCTACGTGATATTTCACTGTTCCTGTTGCCTGATAACGATCTCTTAGGCGCTTTACAGTTAACGGATGGCAATTATAATATCACGTGACTTCAGAAACACGCACTCCAGCTTGCAACATACAATGTACCAATTGCGCCAAATCGTTCCTGTTCGGACAGCCGTTGTATATGTATATTATTAAACTAAAGCTACAGTGTTTCTTTTACATGTATATGTACAAGCTGCATGTGAAATGATATAATATTTGCCTTCATTGATTCATCATGTTTTAGCTCCTTTTATTCATGCCTGCTCCATATCTCCTGACTTTATGATTGCTATACACTAAGCTTCACTCAAATGTTCCTCTCTGGTGAGACAATATGCAGAACCCATGACTCAGCTACTTAGATTCAAATGTCAAGGTCACAGTTCAATGAAATGGGATTTACCGCTGTATTCGGTGCCCACTCTGTATCTCCTTAACCCTTCACGAATTTCATTAGACTTCAGCCAAATATTCATCTGAGTGAGACAATGTGTAGAACCTACGACTTGACATCGCAGACCCAAGGTCAAGGTCACACTTCAAGAATATGGTATTTACCCTCAAATCAGGTCCACTCCCTACGTCATGAACCTTTTCAACGAATTTTATTAAAGTTCAGCCTAATGTTTTATTTCTCTCAGTAAGATGGTTTGCAGAACTCAGAGACTCGAGGTAAAGGTCAAATTTCACGGCCATGGGATATACCCTTGAATTGCGTTTCCAGTTCATATCTCCTCAACGCTTTGAAATTTTTTCATAAAACTTCACTAAAATGTTTCTCTCAGTGAGACGATGCGTAGAATTTATGACTCGGGGTGAACGACAAGCTTAAAGGTCATGGTCATTCTCAAATGATTGACAAATCTTATAGGTGATGTGATTATCTACTTAATCAGCTAGATTAGATCATTGCTCTAAACTAATCTACACATAAGCTTATGTACTTACTTATGACTTACCCAAGCGTTTAGTTAATCACTTGGGCCGAAAATTACAATGCCTCCTTAAAGTAAAGGAAGACTTAAGTTAAGAATTGAATTTTAGGAAGTGAAAAATATAAGTTTCGAACTTAAATCAAACTAGTTTCATTATTTCTGTAGATCACTATTATATCTTTGACCATAAGTACTGCATCGATCCTGGCATTTTCTTTAAATTTAATGTACTCTGTAACATGCTAAATATCAATTATTCACTTAAGCCATCCTTAACTTTATTGAAGCATTGTAATTTGGGGGCCTGGCTGCTTAAAAACTGAAAAATAACTGCTAGACTGTATTCCCTAAGTATAGAGCTGCGGATCATATTGGATCGCATTGGTTTAAAACCTAATACTTTGTGAGACATTGTTTATATATTTTGTAGATGCTTCTACAGTAACACTTCTGCTGCAAAGGTTTACCCTAGTTATGTTTATGAAAATAAAATGGAGGTAAGCACGCATGATGGAAGCAACAGCACACATGTAATAGATTCATCTAGCAGGGATGTGGAAGTACCATGCCCGACTTGTCCGACTGGTACATTTTCATTCAGGACAAGTTGTAAATTTCTATTTACTTGTCCTTGGACAAGTACAAATGAATTAAGTTGATACAATTCTGTTCATTGTATTTCATATTTTGATTAATTATTACGAGTTCACATGTTGCATTGAAAACATTGTGGATCCAGATCAGCTGGCTTCTGAAGAAGCCAGATGATTTGGATCTACACTGTTTTAAAGATAGTTGATATCTGGTTTTATACTGTTTTCGAAAGAGTAAATTGTTAAAGCACAGAACGGTTGCTTCTTGCTTCTGCAGAATCCAGCTGATCTGAATCTACACTGTTTACAAGATAGTTGATATCTGGTTTTAAACTCTTTTCGAAAGTGTAAATTGTTTAAGCACAGAAAGGTTTAAGCTAATCTGTTCTTTCGGACAAGTAACATTTTCTTTGGTCAAGTACATTATGGCCCTTTATTTGTCACTGGCCAAGTAGATAATTTTAAAATTTCCACACCCCTGCATCTTGCATACACCTAAAGTATGTATCATGCTTATAAATGTTAAAATGCAAACAATTGTCAGCATTTTAACATCAATGAGCATGATAACGTTTGTGCTCAGTTGCGTTGAACATGAAAAAAAGTTTATAACCTCGGGGCCTTATTTCTTTCATTGTATAGATATACTCATGTCCAATGAAAACGCACCACCTACAAAAATGACTATATCTTTTTAACGGCACAACATTTTATTTTTGCAATTGCGTCTTATTGTACTATAGCCATTCCGTAAGCTACTGATATGCCTTTAATACGGAAAGATCGCTGATGACCCGTGGCGAAAGCATTTAACAAATTAACCGTCAAAACAGAAAGTCACACAGCCAGCTATCGAATGTGTCAGTATTTTCAAAAGCACTATTCTCGCAGTTTTCTGTGCATAAATTGCAAAGTATCTCTAAATTGGTAGCCTGGAATAATGATATTGCCTTGAAAGTGGCTATAGCATCATGATGTGACACCACTAACGTCATTTTGACGAACGCGTAAAAAAGAGACATCAAGGAATCTTTCTTTTACTGATGCAAAATTAGTGACATGGGCATAGCAAGAAGAATTCTTACCAATGTAGCAGTCATTTACATAAACGGAGCGTAGGCACCAACGTTTTTGATAAACGTCATCTCTAAGAGCTCGTATACACAAAACTTAGGGTATCTGCGTTGAGCTTATTGTTAGATAATACTTGTGCCAACAGATAAACACACATTTTAGAAGATTTAAAATGCTAGCGTTGCAAAAAATGGCTGGCGACGCGCTCAAAGATGGCGTCAATGATGCAACGTCATCCTTTTAGAAGATTTTGGTGACATTTTGCGTGTGTGTGAGTTTGTACGACGGAAATCAGCATTCTATAGAACACTAGGACCGTAGAAACCGCAATTTAACATTTTACGTCATTTTTGCCGGACCACGCCATATCTAAGCTTACATGGTGACTTTGTTCATGTTAGTGTAGTGTTAAGTGTAGCGTCTCAACTTTCAAAATTGTGGCGAAATGACAGTGGATCTACTAGCAAGCAGAAAACGTTTAAACGAGATTTTAAGGTCTTATTGTTTACGCTAAAATAGCGATAAACGCAATTTGGAGGCTGACGTTTCGCCATGTGTTAAAGGAGTCACTGGAATTGAAATTTTGGTGCAAAAACATCGCATTTGTCCTCAATAATAAATATAAATAACACAATTTTGCACACATTTTGATAGGCCACATTTATGCCCATCTGAAGAGTGGTGCGTTTTAATTGGACGTGAGTATATATAATTTAATCTCTTATGCCCTAGTTACATTTGCCACGGGCATCGCTATACGATTCATTTGTTTACGACTTTCGGTACGATTTTTCAGGCACAGCAGAGTATACTAGCATGCAAACAATTAGATGCACAATTACGAAACGTTTACCTTTGCGCGTGAGCGTATTAATAAAATTCACGGCTTTGTAGTTATACGTTGTGATTATAGGAAAATAATAAGTGAGTATGATCAGGAAATACCACAATCACAAACTGCAGACAAACTCATGGCGCCGCGAGGAAGAGCCACACAACAATCACGATACACCAGTAAGACAAACCAAGCAAAGCAACCAGCTCTCTCTTCCCCATCAAGATGTTTGCAAACTAGAATGGACATAAAGCTACGTACAACAAAACATAGAACAATTTCAGACTCCCACAATGGGAGACTCCCATAACGGGAGTAACAATAAACAATGAATCAACAACAACAGAGCCGCCACCTTAGAACGGACAGCAGTGTAAGTCACTGGGGGCTTTAATACATTTAACTGGTACCAAATCTTCTCCCTAGAGTTGTCTGTTGTTGAAGTACAAGATACTCGGGTTTCTAGTGAATAAAATAACGGCCTACGATTTGCTTGTTCGACTCGACTGATTTAAGACGTTTGAATTTGTATGAAACACAAGTTTCAGCAAATTAACAAACAACTCTGAAGTCAGCATCATTGGCTAGAATACTGCCTGTCCTTACCTAGCAGACACAGAACAACAAAGGAACGTCGTGTCGACGTCAATGCGATGTAATGACGTCACATTGATGTCAATACGACGATATGTGCCTGCTGGGTAATGTGCTGTGTCTGTCGCACTTGGGGAAACTGTTTAGTAATACCAATTTTAACAAAATATAATAAAACATGTGAATATGGCCAAGATTTGCCAAATAGGATACCATGAGGAAAACGCATAGAGCACAGACAGCCACAAGACAGCAAGATCTGGCCCCCAGGGGTTTGGGGGAGAATAGCTTTTTCCTTTCAGGGAGCTTGGGAGCTCTGGTGATTATTTTAGGGGATCTGGGGAGCAAGCTCATAGTTTTGGGGGTTTAGTGAGCACTGTCAAAAAGTAAAAAGAATATTTATATATAAAATCTCATCTTAAAGAAAAAGCCTCCATTTTGTTATTTTTTTTTAAAAAATCTTTGTTTCTGGGGGGGGGGGACTCATGCCCCCAAGACCCCCTTTAATAAAATGATTTTGTTTATTTACATGCACATCTGGATTAATCGAAGACAAAATATGCGGAAAGATTTTTGTTGTTGTTAATTTATTATCCCTAAAGTTGTTGATTTTTTGGTTGTTTATTTCGGAACGCTCAGAATGCACCAGATAGCACCTTTTTTCAAACATTTCTCAAGGGAGCATGTCCGGGGACCCCCTAGCACAAGTGTCAATCCCCATCCTTACAGGGCTACATGCGCACTCTCTCTAGTTAACTCACTGACTTTTATTAAAACTTTGAAGGATGCTGATCGAATTGTAAAAAGACTTTGTACAGTTACATAAAACTAAATGCTTTCACTTTCCTTTAAAATGTTCAAGTTTGAGCTGTTGGAACAAAGAAAGGTCCCTCCCTCCCTCTTACCAGAAAAGCAAATGATCTGTCACTAATTTAAAACAAATAATCTAGAGAGCACTCCTTCATAGCTACCCTACCAGGTACAGCGATAGCATTTTAAGGATGACCTCAACTTTGAGCTACATAAAAAATAATTATATTTGTCATGTTTTATTTGGCTTAGCTCTGTCTTTACATGTATGACGCCAAATATTTAGCGAACATTAAGTCATGTGCTTGCATATTGCTTCATAGTTTTTAAGTATGTGATTTTAATCTTACGGAGAGAGATATACACTTTAGGGAGAATTGGCTGATATCTTTGGGGATTTGGGGAGAAGCTGGAATAATTTTAGGGATTTGTGAAGCAAGACAAAAGACTTTCAGGGAGCTGATAATTTTTTTCAGGGATTTGGGGAGATCAATGTATTATTTTAAGGGAGAAAGGGAGCACAGACTCCCCCCCCCCCTGGGAGGCCTCAGGAACACATTAACCCATATAAGCCTAGCGTCTTTTTATGGGACATAGGCAAACTGTACAGACCGAGATCAGACCCTGCAAAACGCGGCATCTGATCAGGGTCTCCACTGACAGACACTGTTTGCTTACCGAATGTTCTATTTAAATTTGAATGTAAATGAACAATACTACCCAGCATCCCTTAAAACGGAAACAGATTCGTCCCAATGATAAGGGTAGGAAATACCATAAGGCATAAATGGGTTGAAAGCACAGCACCGAATGTCGTTGGGCCTGAGCTGGATCCCAACTGTTTTTAAAGGTATAATGTGACCTCGAAGCTATTATTCTTTAGAGATGCGACCAGAATATAAAATAGTTTAAAACCCAGTTCAAACATGACAAGATGTCGGGCCTGATCTGGATCAAAGCTGTTTTCAAAGGTTATCAGCAGACGAATTTGCTTAGAGTGCCAATCGACAATATATCAACAACCAGAATTTAAAAAGTAGTTTGCTCAAGATCAAACCCACCCATCTGAATGTAAATTGTACGCAAATGATATCAGCAAATGGATGTGGTCAGACTCTAACCGTTTGGATCAAGAGCTGGACAAACAATATTGATGAAGATCAGACATACAATATTGATAAAGATCAGGTCCTACAATATTGATTTTGATCGGGCACGGCGATATGGATTAAGATTAGGCCCTACAATAGTGATTAATACCATGCCCTTTGATATGGATTAAGATCAGGCCCTACAATATGGATTAAGATCAGGCCCTACAATATGGATTAAGATCAGGCCCTACAGTATGGATTGAGATCAGGCCCAGCGATATGGATTAAGATTAGGCCCACAATATTGATTAAGATCAGGCCCTACAATATGAATAAAGATTGGACCCTACATTTGATTTAAGATAAGGCCCTACAATGTGGATTAAGAACAGGTCCAAGATAGGGATTTAGATCAGGCCCAACAATATGGGTTAAGATCAAGCCCTACAATATTGATTAAGATCAGGCCCTACAATATGGATTAAGATCAGACCCGACAATATGGATTTAGATAAGGCCCTATAATATGGGTTAAGATCAGGCCCAACAATATGGGTGAAGATCAGGCCCAACAATATGGATTAAGATCAGGCCCTACAAGATTGATTGAGATCAGGCCCTACAAGATTGATTGAGATCAGGTCCTACACTATAGATTTAGATCAGGCCCAACAATACGGACAACATGTCTTGATGTCGGTATTTTTTCACGCTTTTGCGATGTCTAAAGTAGAACTTGTTTCTCAAATTTTAGTTTTTTCATAACGTTCTTCTAGGAATATCATCAGGGTGTCAACCAGTGTGGACCTAGATTAGGTCTGACACTACAACAAGTCTGTCATTTTTGCTAGTCCTGGGTTGAGTACAAAGTGTTTGCAAAGGTATCAACAGACAATATGAAAACAGTTAAGTGTGTTGTCTGTAAATGCCAAAGTTCGTCCAATCCGTAGACATTTTCATGATTTTTCGCGAGCCAATCCGTTGACAAATGACTGCATATAATGGCATAATTTGTGTTGAACTAGCTAGTCCAATCCGTCGACAATTGCCGCTTACACAGCTAACATAAACGACTATTTCTCAAAATCTAGCCAAGGGATTTTATCACGGTTTTCGGCGTCTGGATCAAAATTAAATTGCGCATCGTAGTTCATAGATATGATACGGATATATACATGCAGTTCCAAAGGAATAACAAGAAAATATATGGGTCATCGCTTCAAAAATAATCAGCACAGAAAATGACATTTCAATGAACCGATGCAAGAAACTGTGTATATTTTTCGCCACAGAACTTGTTGTTTTATGCAGATAAATCAATTCTACGTGCGGTAATTTCGATCGTTCGGCTGATGCCTGCTTTATACAGTAATCATATTGGATACAATGAGACACCTACCTTGCCTGTGTTGAATGGTCCGCCATCTTGGGTGGTCCGCTCCGCTTCCAAAAACGGCCGATCCGGAGCTCGATACAGACAGTGGTTATGTATATATATGTTCAGTAGGACGATGGTAAAACATAAATCTTTATATTGATATTGATAATGTTGTATTTTGTAAAGGAATTGGACACAAAACAACTGTGACTAGTTTTTAAAGTTTTTGAACAGCTAAAATGAGCCGCGACACGAGATTTACAACAATGTGGCATTTTGACACATGTAGACTCAGACTAGCCTTTGCAGCCTCCTTTTAAGCTTAGAAACTCAAACTAATGTTTGATCAGTAGCTTGCCACCCATAGAATATTCAAGCGACTAGCAATAGCTCTGATCAGACTGGGCGTCTGCACAGGCTGGTCTGAGCCTCTGCTGGTCGTGCATACCACATTGTTGGAATTATCATGTTGCGGCTCAAATTTAGATCACGTCTTGGATAAATTTAATCTTTAAGCCATTGATTTGATCTTATATTTTGCACAAGAAGCTATAATTGTTTTAATATTGAATCTTTTCAAATTAAGTCAATTAAGATGTCAATGTTCAATGAATAATCTGATGTATGAAGATGATAGATTATTAAACCCTTTATGATATTGTAAGACAGGTTTCTTTATTGAATTCTTTTGCAATCCACGTTGGCATTGTTTTTCATTTTTGTAGTGCTATTCACATCGTCCATATTACGGAGCTTTTCTTACCCAGTCATTGAATGTTTGGCTTATATATTAACTACATGTGCCACGAATATTTTACTAAGTGGAATTTATTTAAATAGAAACTTGTCGATGAGGACTGTGATTGGTAACCACAACGAAGTTTTAAAGGTCTGTATATCATTCTGAAAAAAAATATAATACTCTATCTCCAAAGTTCATCCTGCACAAGTGCCTCAGTTGGTAGAGTGTTAGACTTGGGATCGAAGGGTCGCGAGTTCGAGACTCACCGGAGGCACATTTTGTATCCTCTGCTGAGCACTGGTTCAACCAAATAAGACAAAGGATCATCCCAACATGACTGATAAACTGTTGACTGGGACAAAACGCATCAACCAAACACCCACAAAAATCATTCTGTACAACTATAACCAGGGTCCCTCCAGATAAAAGCGGGGACATATATTTCGCCTATATACAAATGTAGACCCCTGATATAGGTAAAAGATGCAGTTGGTTAAAACCTGCACAGTCCGTTGTGCTTCTCCTTGCAATGAAGTTATCTCCGCATGCTTTTACAAACGAAAGTATTTACACGAAGAACTGGTTAAGTGCTTAGTCAAGCTTGCCTAGGAAAAGGGTGTAGTTAGGTGAACTGACCGTCCGAACATAACCATAGCTGTTGGCTGGGAAGTAAAGTATTAAAAAGCAAACCATCACCACATGTTTTGTTGAAAAAACGCAAAATAACATGAACCTATGGGAAGCTATGACAGTAAAATCTCACCACCCGTGGGGTGTATGTTGGTGTGGTTACCCTTTAAAAGCGCCAAAAAATTGAAAATGTCATCTGCTGAAGTCGTCTGCTGCAAACAATTACCCAACATTACTGACTTATTTAAGTATAATAGCAAACAGATTAGCCCAAATCGGACTTTGTCCTAGAGGCTTCTCAAAATTTGGACATTCGACAAAACGCAATAGACTTTTGTTGTGATTGGCGCTTTAAGGAAACTTTATTATGATATTACGTTCCTCATGGCCCTGTTCTTACAATACTATTTTTAGAGACAGTTATCATACTGGGTAATATTACACGATTTTTATTTTTTTAAAAATATATTTTTTTAAAAAATATAAATAATAGTCCAGGAATATCATCAGAGTTTCGAACAATTTGGATCCAGAATTGGTCCCAAAGTATTTTGAAGCTGATCTGGTTCCAAACTGTTTGAAAAGCCAATGGTTATCATTGAAAACACTAGCAGGCAGGAATAACTTCATTTTGATCAGAGTTAGCCTAGCACCTCTTATTTATTATATTTGTCGATTTTTGTTTGTACATTTACACCATCTTTGGTGGCATTGTAGCTGCTATTGATGTTAAATGACCTTGAGAATAACTACAGCTATAACAGGTAAAAAGAAATATTATTTACCATTGGAAGCGGCGGCATTCGCAAAGTAAAGTCTCGGCACCGGCGGAGTATATGTGGGAGTGGCAAATAACTGACGCAAATTATTTACCCTTAAAGAACCGAACATTTTAAAATATCATCTGCTGAAATCTTCTGCTGCAAATAATGTTGGCCTGAATTTGTTTTAGCAGTAAAGTAACTGTACGTTTACACCAAAGAAGTCGAAGCTCAACTGTCAATACTTTTTGTGTTAAATTATACGAATTTGACAGTCACTGTGTAAACCTTTAAATGGCGCCACCTAAAATTGCAGTAGGTTAAAATTACAAATTGTGTTGCTCTTTATGCTAAATATATATCACACAATGCTAAGCGATAATAATCAAGTACCATGGTCATCCCGCGAAAACGCACATGACGTAAACAAGTAAAACATGGGTTAATTTTACCTACTTTTTGCTATACTGTGTAACGTTTTGAAAGAGAGATCGATGGAAAACTGCCCAGCATCATTGTAGGAACCACTGTTTATATATTTGATTCCCTTGGAACAGATTTGCCTGGATCATGGCAGTGGATCAAAGGTGCTATATTCGCATTATTTTGATCGAGCCGTCAAAATGTCTCTCAAAAACATATTTTGCCAACAAGATGTTACCTTTTCTTTGTGTCAGAACAGAAGCTAAGCATACATGTACCTAGAGTTTTTCCGCACAAATCGTTCAATGTACTGTCCTTGATTAGATACGCAACACAAACCCTGGAAAGACACTGGGGTAGGGTGTTGAAGATAAAATGTCCAGTCACATCCATCTTTCGATGATAAATAGCACAGCGCACGAATTTCGTCAACGATGACGTTATCAGTGACGGAATTCGCTATGCTATTTATCATCGAATCACTCTACAGTTTGTGCCTTACCAACCTTCCCACAACGAGCAAATTTTGTATCAGCAAGCAAAATTTAATTCGTTTTGGGAGTAAAACTCTGACATATTCTGAGGTAGCTGCTTGCGTTTATCTAATTAAAATGAAATATATTCTTGAAAATTGTCTTTTTACTGCAGACAACCACCACCAAAGTGACAAATATATTTATACTAAAAGACACGCACTATTTCTTTCAGCTAAATGTTGCAGTTGATTTAACAGTAACCTCAGTGATAAGGAGCTCGATCATATTTCCTTGCAATTTTAGTGAAACTCTGGTATAACTGCTGTACTGAAAGGACATTTAGAGGCAGAACTGTTTCAGGGGAACCAAAAACACACAGTGGTTCTTTCAAAAATGCTGAACAGTTTTCTATCGATATCTCTTTCAAAATGTACTACAGTGTAGCAAAAAGTAGATAAACTTAACTCATTTTTGACTTGTTTACGCTGCCCGCAATTTTGCGGAACAATCGCTTGAATTTATCATGCCACAGGATTTTTTTGCATAGAGTGTATATTATTGTTTACACATATCTTTTGGTAGACAATGCACATAGTGTATCTAGCCTTATATTCATATTAATAGGAAAAACAAACAAATAGGCCAGTGGCCCTTTTTGTTTTGATAGATTGTCCCAAACATAGTGGTGCAATTAGTATGGAATCGTCCATTTTGTAGTTTCAGGGATTGCCGTCAAAATTTCTATAAAATGTCGAATTTCTGTCCCTGAAGATTGTTTATCACAGCAAATAGTGCAGGTCATGATAAAATGCCTCCTTCTGTGGGTTTCATCTGGATCTTTACTGTTTGCCAAAACACATATTTATCGGTGTTCAGAATGAAAAGGGTTACATGTACAAATATGAATGCAAGTAGCTTCATAACTCTCTTCACTTATATGCTACGACAAAATGGCATACCTTCCTGAAAAGAACTATTTGTCGCCTTTAAAATGGCACCAAACGTAAAGTAGCACTCACTACATTTCTCGAGTTACAGACGCTTATATAAAGGCCATTTCTGTATACTGAAGTTTTTCTGAAGCAAATTGCAATGCACGTTTTGGTACATGTGCGGATATAGTGTCATATCTTTGTAAGTTTTCGACAAAATGACACCAAATTTTAGATACAATTTTACGTAACAATCCTAAAGTTGCTTGCAAGAAAAAGTGTATATAATCCTGCTTCAATCTCGAGTAAACGGGCACGTTGGTGTCGTCATTAATTTTATGATAAACGTCATTTTGAGTTAGCTACTGCTGATGTAATAATGAACATCGCTGTGTCGTTTTCTTTGCGTTTTGCTGAAAACATGCTAAATATGTCATAAGGGATTTTTCAAAACGCGCCGTCCTCTATTTACAGAGTAATCACATTTTATATCATTTTTCAAGCATTTTCTGCTTCGTAATGAGGTGTTTCCATTAATCAAAATATGTTCAATCTGTCTAGTCCTCAAGACCAGGTGAGTAATGTTATTGTAAATAATGCCTATAGTGATCAAACTTAAAGATTACGTTCAAATTTAGAATAAAGCTGCAATGTTATGGCAAAACAATGAGTATAAATTCTATAACCCCTTCACTTAAGGCATTTTTGACTTATTAAAAAAGCTTTTCAGCGTTTAGAAATTACCCACTATCTATCAATGATTTGTAACAACAACTCGCTATGAGCGATCAACATATTGTCTTTGATTTAAAACTAGTTTAAATGTTACTTCGTGCATTTTGTTAGAGATACGTTAAACTGAAAAATGACGGTGGGGTTTTGTTTACCATTTATTTGCAAACATAAGGAGACTTAAGTGAAAACAATTCGTTGCAATATAACAAAAGCATGTCGGATTTTTGCATCTTTCACAGAATCATTATATTAGAATATGGGGACACCTTCTTAAACATTTCATGAAATTTCACCTGTTTATCAATAAATCATACGCTCGTCTATATTACTGGTATATGTTCGAATCATTGAGTTTGTAAGTATACTAACGTGACCCTCATTCGATGGGCTAAAGCTAGATAAATATACTGTATTTTTCTTTGGGTCTGGTGCCAGTTTAAAGGTGACATAAAGTCCTTTATAGAAACGTTTACCATTTTGTCGTAGCATATATGTACAGAAAGTTATGAAGCTACTTGCATTCATATTTGAACAGTCCTCGTACATGTACATGTAATTTGTAAACATTCAGCCAAGTTGTGATTGCGAAAGGGACAGTAATATTCTTGGAAGTAGTAATTAAGAAGTATGTCCCCTGTGGTATATAACGTAAGTTCCTGTCAAACGCATTTTTTCGTGCATAAACGCAGTCGTGAAATTCTGTTTTAGGCATTCTCTCTATTTTGCATAAGAATTGCATACAAGTACAAAAGTAACGACCGATCACGAAAGCAGAAAGTGTACATTACTTCTTTTGTGTAATGACTTCTACACAAAAGTAATATACACTTAATAGTCCAATCCAAATAAATAAGTGTCAGTTTCTACAATGGAGTGACATCATAGTAGACTGTGTTGCAGTCTGATCATTTTTTTATTGTTTCCGTTTCTTGGTCAATCATGTTGGTTTCTTCATAGTGTTATTATATTAGTTTTACACCTGTCGAGTGTACTCGTATATGTAACTAAAATTGAACACGCACTCATTGAATATTCGGGCGACTAAAAAAGGTACTGATCAGACTGCGCATATGCGCAGGCTGATCTGAGACTTTGCTGGTCGCACATACCACATTGATGGAAACCTCATGTTGCAGCTCAAATGTAGTCTCCAAATGACCTTACAAAACATTTTCTCCCTTTTTGCTATAACGTCAGGCTTTAGACAAATAAGAATATTATACTTTACCGCATTATGTGCATATATCCAACAAAGAAATCTTCAAAACACTTGTCAAAAATAATTGCACACACTGATACATATATATAGATATATATGCTAGCCCGCACGAATAAGCATATTGAATTCCAGTGAAGCATGGACAATTTAACAAGGTACAGTTGATTCCCATATGTATAGCTATACGCTAAATACAAAGATTTTCCTTTGCACTAGCACGACTGTAGCTCGAATACAGTATTGTGCCGGTGATACGGAACAGTATCTGTGGTTGCTTTTAATATTGGTAAAGGAGACTGAAAAGGGTAACTAGCATTAATCGCCTGTATCAACTTTTTGATATAGTTTGTTTATACATGTATGTAAAATATTTGTACTTGTGTCAGGAAAAAATAAATAAATTATAACAAAAAAAAAACAACTAAAATTGAACACTGTTGAATAATGTATAAACATGAATAGAATGTCCTTTATCATAACTTACAACCGAAACCTACACCTGCTACTGTAGAGGAGACAAAGACTAAATGCATTTTATTGCTTGATTTGCATAGAAAGCAGGAAGTTGCGTAACTACTATATGGTATAACTTAAGTTTAAACTAAAATGCTACTGTATAGGAGACTGAGACTACAGTAAAACATGTCTTAAGCGGCCACTCAAAAAGAACTCTAAGAATTGGTTTTCAATACCGATTATCACTTAATGCAAGTCAAAAGTATTGTAGAGTGCTCCCCTTGGGAAACTTTTTGTAATACTATCAAACGTCATTAAGCTACCATTTTTCATTAAGACCTTTGTCTTGTCTATTTGAAGTGGCCGCTTAAGACAGGTTTTACTGTATTATAGTTTTATGATGTTTACTTCCCATGATAAGCAAGCAGATGTTTGTGTAGGAGAGACACATACGATTGCTGCTAATCACTACTTATAACCTAAACTCCCACAAGGTGCTTAGTTGGTCTAATCATTATTTAAATTAGTATCTCTCAATCTAATTTCTTTTGAAACAGTAAATCTTGGACTGCTCTTCGACCACTGTCAATATCACTCATATCATATAATTAGGCAGCTAGGCATCAGAACAGAGAGGTCTTCAGTTCTTTGCCAAGCTATACGTTGGTCAGCAGTATAGAAATAGTAATTTACTGATTTGAGAGGTCTACAGTTCTTTGCCAAGCTACACGTTGGTCTTCAGTATAGAAATAGTAATTTACTGATTTGACAACATCTGAACAGAGAGGTCTACAGTTCTTTGTCAAACTGCACGTTGGTCTTCAGTATAGAAATAGTAATTTACTGATTTGACAACATCTGAACTAGAATAATCTTTATATTGTTTCTTTGATTTTATGGCCAAGTCCATAGTGCAAATATCAAGATCGTTGATCATGACTTACGTCGCGTGAAATTTTCTGGGCAGTAAATCAAATAATACACTTGACTATTTTACTGTCCTATGTGAATCAGCAGCAGGGAGATCATTTATTTGTAGAAAACCTTCATTAAATATTTGGCTATATCAATTTTTTTCTAAAATGCTTCCATACTAACAATCAAAAGCACTATATACAATGCGTATACGCCAACAGTGGATATATGATAAGAAAAATGCAGCATGTACAGGTGTAATGGTTATGAGTGATAGTCAAGGAGAACTGTTATCTAAAATCACACAAATATTGGTAAGATTTGTGATATCATCTGTAAAATATGCTATTTTTTTTAATGTGTACACTACATCTCTGCTAAAATCATCCTTGTGTCCTCCGCTTCAATATTTGTGGGTGAATGATTACAAAGGCAAGGGCATTTCTGGGCATGACTATTATAATATAATATAATAGTCATGCCCAGAAATGCCCTTGCTTTTGTAATATATTATATTCTGTCCAAGTGTAATGTAAGGCACCGCCTGCACTGCATAGTTTATTTGTATAATCTTACGAAGGGAAAAACTTACCGTGTAAACCAAAGATGGCCCCAATCTACGGGTTTGCGACGTCAATGCTATGACGTTGGTTGTTACCGCTGATTTATGCTTAAAAAGGGAAAAACTTACCGTGTTAACCAAAGATGGCCCCAATCTACGGGTTTGCGACGTCAATGCTATGACGTAGGTTGTTACCGCTGATTTATGTTATGAATATAAAGTTTTGACACTGATTTAGTTTTGGTGAATCCGTAACTTACCAAATCTGACACATGACTGAATCAGACCCAATTGTGCTCGAATATTAATATCATATTTTTTGCTCACCTGAGTGGTTTCTTTTACAAGAAAGGTGGAAATGAACAAATACTCGTCCTTAGTTATTTTGTATGCATTGAAAAATATTATTCGGCTGTTGTTATCTGCTGTGTATAGTTGCATACGTCCAACACGTATTGTGGTGGACATTCACATGCCTAGGCTAAGGCTATCATCCTGTGCCACAGTAAGTGACACAAAAAGGAATGACAAAGTCTGTCGAAAGCTCAATGCTTTTATTTCAAAATAAACATTATCTCTAAGCCTACTACAGCATTTGTAATGTCAAAATAAAATTTTGACACTGGCTTATATATGGAGGATCCGTAAACTGACCAAATCGTACCCAATTATCAAATCGGATGCTATCGAGCCCAAAAATATCATATTCTTTAATGACCTGCTTGGTTTATCTTACTAGAAAGGTAGATATGGACGAATAATGTTTCTTAGTTTTTGTGTATGTAATAGAATATATTACCCCACTGTTGTTGTCTTCTGTGTTGAGCTGCATACATCCAACACTGTAATGAAAAAATGGACACTTTTCTAAATAAGGGTACTGAAACGAAACACAATTGAAAACCCTTTAAAGACTCACAAGTTTACTTCTTTTTGGAATATTTTATCTGGGACTCCTACACAGCATATTTCTTAATGTATTTACCATTTTACTGTGCTCTGGTAGAACGAATTTAAGAGAAAAATACAAGCCCCAGCACTGATTATTGGTACATGGCTTTCCCTAGCTAGCAGAAAGTCGACTTGATTTGTTTATATAATTGGGACTCAATTGGGACAAAAAGCGGGGCAATAGGAGGCAATTCAGGACGACCATCCGGCAGATCAAAAGATTGATTGATCGGGGATCTGGCTGATTGGAAAGAAACAATCCTTGGTGAAATGGTGGTTTTGGCAACTTATTTTAAAATGAATTACATATATACATGTAGAAATATTCTGCCTTTCGCTCATTTTCTGGATTATTAAAGTTCTGAAAATGACCTGTCGAATCTAAAGTTAAACAAACCTCGCCGCCTAGGCAAGATAAAACTTACCTACACTGTAAGCAGAGTTTTGAAAAAATACTGACCTACAGACCCATTATTTTCAAAACATGAAACAGGAATCGCAACTGTTTAATACCTAACAGAAAATCATTTTTTTCAACCAAAGCATGTCATGGGTACTTGAGACAACCCTTTCAAAGAAATTATATTAAAATTTGAAAAAAAAACAACATTAAGGTCTCCCACCAAAAGTGCCACATTGGAAATTGTGTTTCATTTCTCAACCAAAACATGTTGATTGTACTCAAAAGAACCCCTTTAATGAGAGGCCATAATTAATTGACATGGAAATTGCGTTTTATTTCTCAACCAAACCATGTTGTGGGTACTCAGTCCGTTGAATGTGACGTCATAAAAAATATATCAGGAGTTCAGGCCTCGAGATAAGATGGAGTAATTGAAATTGATAACCAAAACCGCCGCACTGAGATGTCATTAAAGCCCTAAAAGGGATTCAGGTGATAGTTGCATATTGTGAGCGCAAAAAGGTGCGTTTCTGTAGCAATCTGTTGCTATTCAGTGGCGCAACGATACTCAGTGACAATGATCATACGCATCAACCCAAAGCAATTTTACTCTCAAAAAGTCAAACGTTTTCTTATCTAGACCTATGAATTTGATACAGTGTAGGGAGTGATAGTTCTCTTAACCATTAGGACATGGGAGCATGTTTTCAATGTTTAATGTTTTGTAATATTTCCATAGAGTTAACACAAAGATCAATCCATAGCCTACGACATGGGTACTGGCTTAAACAGAAAAAAGACCACCGACCCACCTCCCACAACTAATGAAATAATACTGCTGGTAGTAGAATGGATACTTGGTACTGGTTATCCACTTTTGTGTATTTTTGTCAAAGTGTCATAGATCTTAAAGCATCAGTGTGTGTAGATTATAGGCACTCATATTCAAAAATATACTCCTCAAAATAAATGAAGGACCAATGCTAACAATTATAACATTGATGCATTTTGTGTTGAACGTGTTTTGAAAACCAATTTTACGATCTAGCCTAAATTTTCAGACATCTTTGGCGTCCAATTTCCAAGTGAAACGGCAAAAAGAAAATGGTAGAAAATGTTACTAACAAGGATTTTTTTAGCCATTTTGAAACTTGCCCTAAATGCGTTGGAATGTCATTTTTATGTGTGATCCATGGACCACAGAACTGCATGAAATTAATGAAAAATGATTTTAGATGCTGAAATCTCTGTTTTCACATGATTGTATGGTGTTTTAATCCCGTTGATACCATCCACCTCTTCCTGTGAGAGAAAATTGCCCCTTTTGGCTGTGGCGTAATGACCAGTCTATGGGTTCAGACAACTGGTTTTGGCGTTTATCTGTGACAATCCTTAAACAATTGCCCGGGATATCTTTCTAACAATCAAAGGCAAAGAATGACGATTGAAAATCTGATTCTTTATGGCCAAGTACACTCATTGTTTTCAGAAAACAAAACATTGTCAAAACTCCATTGTCAGAGATGAAAATGCTTGCTTCCCAGTATATTGAAACTGTTTGAAGATTTTTTTTGCAAGTAAGCTGAACTGTTTAAAACAAAGTTTAATTAAATATCACTTTCATTCTACTCTATTGACCACAGAAGAATTTCTTTACCCCACCCACTGCCTTTTGAAAGTGTGTTTTAGAGGGTATGTGCATTTGAGACACAGTTATGGCAGAATTAGGCATGGAAATCAGTAATACTGATTCTTGACTTATGGGCATAAAGAATAGAAAGCTTTGGGCCAAGTTTTACAGGATTTAAATGCTTGAGCTAATTACATTCGCATTCTAAAATCTTGGTCATTTAATTATTTTGAGGAGTATATTACAATTTTGAAAATAATAAGCGAATTGGCACCAAACACAGAAAAAAATTTCAGTTAGTAGGAAAATATACCCTAATGAAGTGATGATTTTACCTGCTTTCTTACCCTATGATGGGCTTGCTAAAATGCATCTTAAAATGTCATCTGCTCAAGTTGTCTGCTGCATACCTGTAATACTTAGTACATCAATTGTCGCCTTAACCTTGAAAACGGCAAATTTCGAAACCAAGTCTTTAAAATATAGTTGTTATTGATAATTTCGTTTTGCATATTATTTAATTTAACATAGATTGTGATAATTGTGATTTCGGCAGTTTTCTATGTTTTAAATTCTCCCAGCTTGACTACAGCGACAGGGATTTTTTGTCCACAACAGGTCCAATGGTACAGTGACTTTTATAAGAACTACAGTAGTGTGTCATGGTACATTTATACATTTACAAAATAAACCAGGTTGTTTCGTCTCTGGCTAGTTTCAGACTTTTATAAGAACTACAGTAGTGTGTCATGGTACATTTATACATTTACAAAATAAACCAGGTTGTTTCGTCTCTGGCTAGTTTCAGACTTATTTAGAGGTAGGTTGATTCTGTGTAATTGTGTGAGTCATTTCAGATTTTATGCAATCTATGGTTATGTATGGTTATTTATCACTGCCAGGCACCAAAGGTCCATAAGCACTGTTTAAAAACTGTTTTCAACAACTGCAATTACACTTTCGTCTTTGATCATATATTATTTTTCCATTTTATATTCTCCAAATATCTAGCACTGGCAGCACAACTGCAATACTATGTTTGAAGCACCATGCTATCAACCTCTAATGGTGGATGAGAACAACTTACCAAACATTTTGGCACATACGAGCCAGTCCCATCCATATAAACAGTCATCTCAAAGTTTTGACCATTTCATATTTTTTAGGATTTCGTTTCGTACACATTAACATATACAACGTTTATTGCCCCATCTACAATTTAATTTTGACAAAACTTTGCATATGCATTGATTGGTATTGTCAATGTTTATGTTGAGTTTGCTATGTCAGAATTCTTATATGATTATTATGTTCTTATGTATTGAAATGCTAATAATTGCTCCCGTTTTAGTATTTATGAGGACACATGCCAATCTTAAAACACTTTTTTCATAATTCCCTCCAGCATCCGCGCTTGCGCGGGTCATTTACTTATATAATACTAATCTGCATACAAGTTTACAGCCATCAAAGAGTTCAATAACTTTGTTAACTAGAAATCAATACTAGGTACTTTAGAAAGTCGAAATGCTGTTATGTGGCATAATACCAGGATCTGCACTGTTTCTTGAAACAAAAATAATCTTCAGTATTAGAACAGCTTAATTTGGGAAAAATAATAAGTGGACTGTCAATATGTATGTGCCTTCTTGATTTTAAAACATGCGAACAACAAAGGAGGAGATTAGCCTACGTACATACAAAGTCTGATCAGTGTGTGTGTTCTTTGTTTTCTGGAAAGTAGAATAGCGATAACTGTTACAAGCAAAATTTAATATTTTAGCTAGTGTATAAAGCTATACACCTTTTTGTGAGTCTTAATTGGTCGAAACCCCAAAAGACATTATTTTCCGCGATGCGACTCAATATATTTGTATACATTTAGAGATTCTAAAAGATATATGATTTATGCATTGGCATTCAAACATTGTTACAAACTTAGTAGAGATTTCTATTGTTTTATATGAATGATTGAATAAAACATTGACAGGAATAAATTACATCTAAAACGCTTTGGCGCATGTCCGTAGATTACTGGAGCTTTGTTGCAGAATCAATAATGAAACATGAAACTATTTACAGCTAATATCTTGTTTAACCTATTCAAGAGGTCAATTTCAAATTATTCCTAAACAATAAAACTAAATATCAATTTTTTGGCAGAATCGTAGCAATGATATAGTTGAACAGATAGGTCCTTATGAAATACAAAAGAACCATGACAAAGAATTGTCAAAACAGCGGACGTTACAATGATATAGTTGAACAGCTGGATCCTTATGAAATACAAAAGAACCATGGCAAGCAATTATCAAAACAGCAGACGTGGTTTGATAAGGTAATGATTAAAGGAATTTAGTTAAGAGTGCGAACCAAAAAATAGTTTTCTTATTTCTCAACCAAAACATATGTTGTGGGTACTCAAAAGAACCGTCTCAATGAGACGGTTCTTTTAAGCACCCAAAACATATGTTAAAACTGATGGGCAAGAAAATATTAAAACATTTAAGCTGAAAAATGTTGTTTATCTAAACCTATGGCTTAGGTGACAAATATTCATGTTTTGAAGCCAATATCCAATGCACAAGTAAGTCACGCGGAATTCCAACCTCTAGGTCTTCTTATACATGTATGTTATACACTGTGGCAAACTGCATGATGCCTATGTATTAGTTTTCTTTTGGGCTTAGATTTGATACACCTCAAGCCTTTTATGGAAACATTGTAACTTTGGTCCTTCGGACCGAAAACACCCCACTATAGAAGCTCTGGTAAGTGGTAAATTATATTGAATGCATTGCTTTTCCCAAGAAACGGCGCTCAATTTGATATTTATTCAAAGTTCCTATTGTGGAAAAAATGACCCATATGTATACCGCCTAATGGGAAAAAAGAAAACAATGTTCGATGTATGATTACTCGTCTGTTGCTTCTCATACTCACAACATTAATTTTATGAATTATAATTCCTAAGCTTTAATTAATTGTAGGTGATCAATGCAAATATGGGCCCGACGTTATTCACAGGATATAACTTTTTAAATATAGTTGTACACGTCTCCATAAGAGCAAACACCCAATTTTGATACTTGATTGTATTAAATATTATGTTAATTCACTATTCAAACAAAGCGTGTGCAACTACAAACATCGAAGGTACTGGGAAGACTGCGCATGAACCTTGCTCGATCGTCGATCCCAAAACCCTCTGCGTTTGCCTAGATACAAACAGGTTGGGAGACCACCGTGAACACACGGAATAATATCAACGATGCTTTTTCGATCACACAAAACAGCGTTTTAGATCGTTATGTATAACACACAGTATGTCACTACCTACCTAGTATGATATATATTCCAAACCTTCAAACTTATATTTCTTACAGTCTATGAGTATATGGTTCAGTGTTGTCGTATACGCCATGTGATATATATTCCAAACCTTCAAGCTTGTATTTTGAACAGTCTATGAGTAGATGGTTCAGTGTTACCCTATACGCCGTGTGATATATATTCCAAGCCTTCAGTCTTGTATTTCTAACAGTCTATGAGTAGATGGTTGAGTGTTTCGCTAATGCTGTGTGATATATATTCCAAACCATCAAGCTTATATTTCAAACAGTCTATGAGTAGTTGGTACAGTGTTTCCGTATACGCCATGTGATATATATTCCAAACCTTCAAGGTTATATTTCTAACAGTCTATGAGCAGATGGTTCAGTGTTTCCGCTTACGCTGTGTGATATATATTCCAAACCTTCAAGGTTACATTTCTCTTCATCTTCAAGATGATTGAAAAACTAGAATGGACACAAAGTAATGCATAACAAAACATAGACAAACACAGAACTCCCATAAACAATGGGAAGTACATTAAACAATAAATCAAGAACAGAAGAACCACAACCTTAAAATGGACAACAGCCTAAGTTACAGGGGGGGGGGGGGGGCTTAAATGCATTTTACTAACGCTAAAACTTCGCCGTAGATTATGTTGTTGTTAAAACACAAAATTGTTTAGCTCGCATGGAGGGCTCCTGACTAATGACCAAACCTTCAAGCTTGTATTTAAAACAGTCTTTGAGAAAATTGTTCAGTGTCGTCCACTGCTAGGTGTGATATAGCTTCACGCTAAAGAACCTCTGTACTCGAAAGGTGCAGTCATCGCGTGGTGGTAGCAGTCGACGAGTGCACAAAATATGGTACCTAGCTGTTTAAAAGGGTAATATTTTGGTCAATATTTTACTTCTGAAAATATTCATCAAGAAATATTGTCACTTATAAATCAATCTTTGTATCTCTTTAACAAAATGTTTGTGGGTTGAGTGATAGTCGCTACAGCGCCAGAGTTATGCCAAAAATGTGATATTTTCCTGAAAAAAGTGGATGAAAAAATTCTGCTTATGTTCTGGAATTCATGTTTACTTCAGCTAAAATGCAAGATGACAGTTCTATAATGATAACAACTTAAAAAAACTTAGGCTAGAGCATTTTGAAAGTTATTTGAGCTTTTCATACTTTACGCATAGATCTGTATTTCGGGTATTCTGGTATTAGGATCGTTGACTATTTCATATTGATTTTATTTAGACACTCGATTTCTGGGCCAGAACACCCGACATACAGAACTATGCATACAGTATGAAAAGCTTGAATGAATAACTTCCAAAACGCTCTGTCCTCAGGTTTCAAACTGTGTGCACATTAAATGATAGGTATTTTGCATTTTAACGAAAGTAAGCATAAATTCCAGAACATAAGCAAACGTTTCTTTTATCCTCTTTTTCAGGTAAAAATCACATTTTTGGCATAACTCTGGCGCTGCAGCGCCTATCACCCAACCCACAAAAACTTTGTTATGCAGATACATAGCTGCATTTATAAGTGATAATAATTCGCGATGAACATTTTCAGAAGTAAAACATTGACCGAAATATTACCTTTATTAACAGCTAGGTACTCTATTTTGTTTACTCGTCGACTGCAACCACCACGCGATGACTGCGCCTTTCGAGTACAGAGGTTTTCTAGCGTGAAGCTTGTATCTCTCACAGTGTAGGAGAGGATGTTTCAGTGTCACCGCCTACCAAGTGAGATATATATTCTAAACCTTCATGTTTATATCTCTTACAATCTAGGAGTAGATGGTTCAGAATCACCTCCTACCCAGTGTATTATATACTCCAAACATTCAAGCTTGTATCTAGATAGTTCAGTGTTATCTCTTATCCAGTATTAATATGAAACATTTCTTCAAGATTATATCTCTAACAGTCTATGAGTAGATGGTTCAGGATCGACGCCTACCAGTGTGATATATATTGATAAGTACAATTATACTTTTACATAATAAGAGCTGTCGCATGACAGCGTAGCTCGACTGTCACCTTTTAATTTAGAGACGTGTGATAACCTTAGAATATGTATGTGTAGGAAGCTAATAAACAAATATTGTACAGTTGAAACATATTTTATGGTCAACAAACATACATGCCAAATAGGCTACCATTTCTAGCAAAATTAATTATTAATTACCAGATATACTATGTACTATAATTTGACGTCTTGCCACAACCCCGAGCACAAACCCTACAAGGTATCTATGGTGCAAGTATGAATGCTTTCCGAAAAGTGGTTGTCAAAATATGGACTTATTGAAAACTTTAACGCAAAAATCCTATCTTATGAATATGTAATAGAGTTAAACCTCAACCCCACCCCCCCCCGCCATGAATCCCGAGGTACAATGTCGTGGAATGATGAAAGCTAACTCAACAAGGTATCTATGGTGCAAGTATAAATGCTTTCAGACAAGTGGTTGTCAAAATATGGACTTCTAGAAATGTTTACTAGATTTTGACCTCTAGCCCCACCCCCGGTATGGACCCTGAGGGTCGATGTCGTGGAATGAAAACTAACCCTACAAGGTATCTATGGTGCAAGTATAAATGCTTTCGGACAACCAGAAAACTTTAACACAAAAATCCTATCAATTAGATATGTACTAGTTTTTGACCTCTAGCCCCACCCGGCATGGAACCTGGGGTCAGATATTGTAAAATAAATGCTAACCCTACAAGGTATCTATGATGCAATTATAAATGCTTTCCTTCCAACAAGTGGTTGTAAAAATATGGACTTCTAGAAAACTTTAATGCAAATATCCTATCTTTTGGATATGTACTATATTTTGACCTCTAGCCCCATCCCCAGCATGGACCCTAGGGCCGATGTTGTGGAATGAAAGCTAACCCAACAAGGTATCTATGGTGCAAGTATGACCGCTTTCTGACAAAAATGAGGCTTTCTAGAAAACTTTAATAAAAAAAAATCCTATCTTTTTGATATGTACTAGATTTTGACCTCTAGCCCCACCCCTCCAGCATGGAACCTAGGGTCCGATATCGTGGAATGTACGCTAAACCTAAAAGGTATCTATGGTGCAAGTATAAATGCTTTATATAAAGTGGTTCTCAAGATATGGACTTCTAAAAAACTTTAACACATTGGTATGGGTACCAAATGGGAACGCGTAAGACCATGTTGACTACAATAGCTCTTTGCACTTCGTGCAGTCGAGCTAAAAATGCATATTAACAATATATTTAGACTATTGTGATTTTTTGGCCTGTCTCTTTAAATTAATTCTAATAAGTGTGTTATAGAAATAAATTTTTTTAGAAGCTCATAAGGTGGGTAAAGATCCCATACTTATAACGAAAGCTGTTGCTTTCAAAATTGTATTAATGGTATCTATGTCACTAATGTTATATGCACATAGATAATGTTGAGGCACGTCTCAGCTAATTGTGTTTATAGTATTTGAGAACCTCTCAAGCCTGAAGAAATTTCAAGTTTCAATCATTTGTCATTTCTGTTAGATTTTACAGCAGAATATCATATTTCACGATATTAAAGTTGTCTTTCTGTTATGCATTTATCCAGTGTGCACCTTGAACCAAGCTTAAAGTTCAACAACTGTCACATTATATAAAATCAAAAAGTTTGTGAAGAACAAATAAATTTTCTATTAGGTAAATACAAAGTATGGACTCATTCTGACATAATACATTGGAAAAATCTGAAAAAGGCTATTTTGATCTCAGATGCCTGTTTTACTGGGTTTAATGTAAACGTGTAACGTATGTTATACAAGAAAGCGTCCAAATAAACTCTCAACAACGAATGCTAAAATAAGTGATGAATCTGACGAGGGTGCTTATGAACCTCATTCTAATATCAGTGTCATAGATAGATGTATGTAGAGGTGTAATTATGTTTAGAGGAAAAATTGTCCTTCATTCTAGTATCAGTGTCATAGAAAGATGTATGTAGAGGTGTCACTATGTTTATTTTGAGGAAAAGTTGTCTTTCATTCTAATAACAGTGTCATAGATAGATGTATGTAGAGGTGTAATTATGTTTAGAGGAAAAATTGTCCTTCATTCTAGTATCAGTGTCATAGAAAGATGTATGCAGAGGTGTCACTATGTTTATTTTGAGGAAAAGTTGTCTTTCATTCTAATAACAGTGTCATAGATAGATGTATGTAGAGGTGTAATTATGTTTATTTAGTGAAAAAGTTGTCCTTCATTCTAATACAGTGTCATAGAAAGATGTTTGGAGGTATAATTATGTTTTTGAGAAGAAAAATTGTCCCTCATTCTAAATACAGTGTCATAGAAAGATGTTTGGAGGTGCAATTATGTTTTTTAGAGGAAAAGTTGTCCTTCATTCTAATAACAGTGTCATAGTGGAGGATACACAAGAGCAAAAAGCAGCACTTACCACTTAGTGTAAGACAACCAAGAACACAGACCAAACACTTGCCACTAAATGTAGGACACAGATGAAAACAAACCAATCCTTGACACTCAGTGAAAGTCACATAAGAGCACAGACCAGCCATTGAGAGTCAGTGTAAGAGACACATAAGAGCAAAGGTCAACACTTGCCATTAAATAAATAGATACACAGGAACACAGGCCAAACCTTGACACTCAGTGTAAGTCACACAATAACAAAGGTCAACGCTTGTCATTTAGTATATAGACACATAAGAACACAGGCCAACCCTTGACACTCAATTTAAGTCACAAAATAACAAAGGTCTCTCAATAAGACATTTCGTATTTAGATGCACCATATAAACATATGTTATTACAGACATGTATTAAAACAGACCAATAATAGGCCCTTAATTTTCTATGAATCAAGTGTCTCCCAAATTTATTTTTAATAAGCGAGTATTTCGAAATTTCGAATTTCCAAATTTTACTGTATATTTCACTGTTGGTTACAGTAAATGCTGTTTTAATTTGAAACTCGTTAACCTTTTCGTGGAAGAACTAAATATAGACGTAGCTAGCCAAGTGACTGATTTATTTACAGGTTGTCATTGTATGCTGTAATTGTTTAAAGAAATATAAGTACCAGCTTGGCAATTATTAAGGACTTTAACGTGCAGGGCTATTTATTTTTATTGATGGTTCGTTGTTATTTTGTAAAACTCGTTACCTTTTTCGTGGCATTACTAAATATAGATGCTTTAGCAGGTGATACTAGTCACGTGACTTATCTATTCACTCGTTGGCATGGTACGTTGTAATTGTTATTATTTTATAACTACATGTAACAGTTTGAAAATTGTTTAGGACTTGAATGTTCAGGGTAAGTTATTTTTTATTGATGGTTCTAGTGTACATGAATTTTAAAATGGCTATTTTAAAATCGAGAAACAAATGTTTACTTTGGGACTGGACTGATATGAAATTGTGTTTTAATAAAGGATCTACGTCCACGGTTTTCGTAAAACGTTCAGGAGGACATATCAGGAGAAGAAAAGTAAAGCTGACAAAATTAAAGGGAACGACAGAACAAAAGTACAGAAATGAGGGTTACTTTGCTTAGTTAGCTGGTTACTTTGCTTAGTTTGTCTTACTGGTGTCTCGTGATGGTTGTGTGGCTCTTCCTCGCAGTGCCATGGGGTTACCTGCGATTTGTGATTGTGGTATTTCCTGAGCAAACTCACTTACTATTTTAAATTGTAAAATAGAGTATTTACAATAAGGTTTTTTGGTAAAAGTGGAAAGGGCATTTGTGCTGAACAAGTCCCCAAAAGCACATGCCAGTTGCAACTTCCATATGTTGTTGGAATTTTAATAGAAATATAGATTGGTAAGATACAAGCATACATATCCACACTATAGCTATAATTTAAAGTTTTCATCAATAGTTTTTTTCTTAACTTAAAATAAAGACGTTTTTTTAAATAGCTGTGGCCAAAAATTGGAACATGAGGTGATTTAGTCAACTTTACTTCTTCTTTAGCTGCGCGGCGGTAAAGGGTCTGTCTGCAAACAGGTCCCAAGAATAAATGATCGCAGCCCTCTATTGTGCGACCATGCAAAAATGAAGTGTTTTTATGCAAGTTGTGATTGTGGTATTTCCTGATCATACTCACTCATTATTTTTGCCAATGGATCCAAATATGGCCCTTTAATAATCTCAGTGATATATACTTAGAATCATTAAAAACGAAACTGGTGCAAGTGTTGCTTTTCTTATAATTATCAGGCTGGCGCAATATACTTTGTCTACGTATTACAAGCTTCCCATTCGTAAGAAAACGTTTTAGTAAGACTTGAGCTCGCTTGCACACTTCTGCTAAACAATTTGATGAAAATAACAAATTTATCATTTTTTGTAACTGTCTCAAATCTTGAAATTCTACTCAATTTCAGTGTGAAAGAATTGCGATTATCCAAACAAACAAAGATACGGAATACAACACGAAATTTGCTTTGCAGGAAGGACCTAAAACTATTTTTTAGATTTCTGTGTTAGCACATATTTGCTTAATTTGAGAATAAACTGAAGCATTTCAAAATTGGCAGTCGTAACTTGTAAGGTCATGACCTATGGTTAACATTTATTGCGATATTTACATTCAAAAGTGTCGCGTTTACTTTAACTTCCGGTTATCATGCTCGAACTCTGATAGCCACTTTAAAGGTCAAACTTCAATACACATATTTCCGGTTGCGTGTGCATAGGACGCAAAGCAACATTGGAATTTTCAGAAAGTTTGAACCCAAAAGAGCAAGGCATAAAGAAGATTTAATGTCCTGATTACTAAGGTGAATCTGATTTTTGTGTCAAAGTTTAAATACACTTGCTTCCCTTTATCAAAAAGCACAGCTCATATATGAGCATTTTTATTTATTGATCACGGACGGATGGACGGACTCACATAGTGATTATAGTGCAGAACCAAAGGTTGTGGCTTAAGTGAGAGGCTGGTGTGTCTACACTCGCCAACGCATATCATTCCTAGCTTTGTGTGTCATTATTAAAGAACCCCCCCCCCTCCCGTAAATTTCGTGTAACATGTGATTGGAGTAGAACCGGAGTGAAAGATTTTTTGGAAAAAATGTTGTTGTTTTTTTCAAAAAAAGTCAGCAGATGACAAGAAAAGCTGGAAAAATAACCCAGCATAAACCTTCGGTTTAAACCAACGATTGGTTGATATTTCCCATTTTCTTCTAAACGGTCACCATTTTATTAACACTCTACCCCTTTGGACCGCATTTTAGAAATACTCGATTGAAAACCAACTACAGAGAAAACATATTATTTCAACACCTTGCATGTTGGGTAATTTTTGCATGCTATTGTTGATTGTTTACTAATTTTCAAAACACTATCAGAGCGCCAATCAATTTGGATTCAGATCTACCCAGAGCTTATCGGACTTGATCTTGGCAACGGTTTAAAACAGATGGCACAAGTAGTTTAAGCAAACATGATTAGAATAAACACAGCATCTGTCTTTGTTAAAATCAAGAGATTTTTATAATCACATGTGACTTTATAAAACAGTAGGACAAATATAAAAGATGTTCAAAATTGGACATTGGTGTGATGGCGTAAAATTATTTGAGCCGCGGCATAAGATTTTGTTGTATGTGAGACCAGCAAAGCCTCATATCAGCATTCGCATAGTCGCAGTTCGATCAGTGCCTTTGCTTGTTGCTTGAGTATTTTATGAGTGTTAAACTACTGACCGAACAATGTTTGGAGATTCTAATCTTAAAGGGAGGCTGCACAGGCTCGTCTGAGGCTACTCTTGTCAAAACACCACATTGAAGGAGGGCTCAAAATATTTAAGGTTTTGGTTCTTGATTAGGTTTTGATTAGTTAAAGACTAAATGAGCTGTGACATGTGATTTTCAGCGATGTGGTATTTTGACAAGTGTAGACTCCGACGAGCATGTGCAGCCTCTTCTTAAGCTTAGAGGCTCCTAATGATGTTTGGTTAGAACCTTAGTATTCATAGAATATTCAAGCGACCAGCAAAGGCTCTGATCAGACTGCGCGTATGCGTAGACTGGTCTGAGCCTTTGCTGGTCGCACATACCACATTGTTTGAAATCTCATGTCATGGCTCAACTCTTTTTGTTATCATCTTTTCTTTCAATATTTCCTCTATATCATTATAGGAAGTCTATCAGGTTCTACTCCTGCTTCGTTAGCAGACATCTTAAAAAAGCTGGCATTGTATGTCAATATATGTAATACCTCGCCCTTTTAAATACTTCTACAACCCATTAGAAGATCTAATGGTGAAATAAGTTCCATCAATGTTCATATTAATTATACTATATTGTTAGCAAGACTTGTTCCCCTTGGTACAGGGAATGGGCAATATTTGTACCAAGCGCAGCTGCTAACAGCTTCTGTGAGATTTGACAGAATAAGGCCTATTTCTATAATTGATGGCAAATAACTGAGCATAAATTATTTATTACTGCAAAACGTTAGGAACAAAATTTTGCACCTTTGGGTGATGTTACAATGTTTTACATAAAAACAACGGCGTAGCCAGACCGTTGAAAAAGTTACGCACACCAAAGGGAGACTACTGGATCAAGCAATGATTCTCTACGATAGCGTCCCTTTACATATGGGATCTTCTCTTAAAATAAAGAATTTGCTTCAAGATGGCGCGTATTCTTTCCTTTATGGTATGGAAGTCACTTTTATTACATTTAGTGACCTCCCTTGAATGTTACTAATTTTATTACGCACGCGCAGAACCTTCGCAATAGGTGCTAGCGTATGCAAAATGTATGTATCTCACAGTGTACAAAGTGTACATACATGCTGGTGCAAAAAAGAAAACTGTAGTATAATTGTGCATACGGACAGGATATTACATGCAATTTTTAAACCATACAATATTAAACTTACACTTAACAGCCTCAGTCTGAAATCATTTTGACACATGACTTTCTGAACCACTTGTACTCCTGTATATTGCAGAGTCGGTAATTGCTGTTTTATTAACTCAGTTTCTCTTCGTGGAATAACTAAATATAGATGTTTTAGCAGGTGTACATAGTCACATGACTGTTTATTTACATGTTTCCATGGTACGTTGTCATTGTTTTAAAAACATAACTACCAGCTTGAAAATTATTCAGGACTTGAATTTGCAGGGTAAGTTATGTTTAATATATAGGTTGTGTCTACATGTCTTTTAAAATGGATTATTTTATAAACGTGAAACATGTGTTTATAAATATGAGAGGAGACTGATATGAGACTCTATTACAGTAAAGGCTCTATTACCAGGATTTTTTTGAACATAATATTATTCATGAGGGTATACAAGGACAAGAAACCGAACGGCAAAACAAATACGCAAAAAAGACGTTTTTTTAGATTAGTTTTGGTATTTAACTGGAACATAAGGTAATCTTCTGAATTTTACTTCTTCATTGTCCGTGATGTGGTAGAATGTCTCACTGCAAACAGATCCCAAAAAACAGATCCCAATATGGCCCTTGATGTTTGCAGAGATAAATTACACGACCTTCAGAAAGTCCAACTGATCTCAATAAAGTCAAAGCTGAAGGTTGGCACTCAGACCAAGCCTTGGCACACAGTGTAAGAGAAACAATTACACAGACCAAGCCTTGTCACACAGTGTAAGAGAAACAATAACACATACCAAGTCTTGTCACAAAGTGTATGAGAAACAATAACACAGACCAAGCCATGTTACGCAGGGTAAGAGACACCATAACACAGACCAATCCTTGACACACAGTGTAAGAGACACAAGAACACAGCCAAAACCTTGTCACACAGTGTAAGAGACACAATAACACAGACCAAGCCTTGACACACAGTGTAAGAGACACAAGAACACAGCCAAAACCTTGTCACACAGTGTAAGAGAAACAATAACACAGATTAAGCCTTGACACACAGTGTAAGAGACACAAGAACACAGCCAAAACCTTGTCACACAGTGTAAGAGACACAAGAACACAGACCAAGCCTTGACACACAGTGTAAGAGACACAAGAAGACAGACAAACATTTGACTCTCAGTGTTAGAGACACATGTACAAAGACCAACACTTGACATTAAGTTTAGGAGAAACAATAACACAGACCAAGTGTTGCAAAATAATGTAAGAGACACAAGAACACAGACCAAGCCTTGGTACATAGTGTCAGATACACAAGAACACAGCCAAAACCTTGTCACACAGTGTATGAGAAACAATAACACAGACCAACACTTGACACGCATTATAAGAGACACAAGATCACAGACCAACACATGACACTTAGTGTAAGAGACACAAGAACACATGCCAACACATAACATATAGAGTTAGAGTCACATTTACACAGGCCAACTAATGACACACAGTGTAATAGACACAAAAACACAGATCTACACTTGACACACAGTGTTAGAGACACAAGAACACATGCCAACACATGACATATAGTGTAATAGACACAAAAACACAGATATACACTTGACACACAGTGTAAGAGACACAAGAACACAGACCAACACATGACACAAAGTGTAAAGACACAAGAACACAGACACACACTTGACACACAGTATAAGAGACACAACAACACATACCAACACATGACACAAAGTGTAATAGACACATGAACACAGGCCAACACATGACATACAGTGTAATAGACACAAGCACACAGGCCAACACATGACATACAATGTAAGAGACACAAGAACACGGACCTACACTTGACACACAGTGTTAGAGACACAAGAACACAGGCCAACTGGTACACAGTCTAAGAGACTCAAAATGACATATCAACACTTGACATACAGTGTAACAGACACAAGAACACAAGCCAAGACTTGACGCACAGTGTAAGAGACACAAGAACACAGTCCATCACTTGACACACACTGTAAAAAATACAAGAACACAGGTCTGCTCTTGACACACAGTGTAAGCGACACAAGAACACAGACCAACGCATGACACATAGTGTAAGAGAAACAATAACACATGCCAACACTTGACGACACACAGTGTAAGAGACACAAGAACACAGACCAACACTTGACTCTCAGTGTTAGAGACACATGCACACAGACAAACACTTTACATTTAGTGTAGGAAAAACAATAACACAGACCAAGCGTTGGCACATAATCAAAGAGACACAAGAACACAGACCAAGCCTTGACACACAGTGTAAGATACACAAGAACACAGACCAAGCATTGACACACAGTGTAAGATACACAAGAACACAGCCAAAACCGTGTCCCACAGTGTAAGAGAAACAATAACACAGACCAAGCCTTGACACACAATGTAAGAGACGCAAGAACACAGACCAACACTTGACTCTCAGTATTAGAGACACATCCACACATACCAACACTTGACATTTAGTGTAGGAAAAACAATAACACAGACCAAGCGATGACACATAATGTAAGAGACGCAAGAACACAGACCAAGCCTTGAAACACCTTGTAAGATACACAAGAACACAGCCAAAACCTTGTCACACAGTGTAAGAGAAACAATAACACAGACAAAGCCTTGACATACAGTGTAAGAGACACAAGAACACAGACCAACATTTGACTCTCAGTATTAGAGACACATGCACACAGACCAACACTTGAAATTTAGTGTAGGAAAAACAATAACACAGGCCAAGCGTTGACACATAATATAAGAGACACAAGAACACAGACCAAGCCTTTACACACAGTGAGAGATACACAAGAGCACAGCAAAAACCTTCTCACACAGTGTAAGGGAAACAATTACACAGGCCAAGCCTTGACACACAGTGTCAGAGACACAAGAACACAGACCAACACGTGACACGCATTGTAAGAGACGCAATAACACAGACCGACGCATGACACACAGTGTAAGAGACACAAGAACACAGACCAATACTTGGCTCTCAGTGTTAGAGACACATGCACACAGACCAACACTTGACATTCAGTGTAAGAGACACAAGATCGCAGACCATCCCTTTATACCCAGTGTAAGAGACAAACAAGAACATGGACCAACATTTGTCAATCAGTGAAAAAAAAACAAGAAGACAGCCAAACATTAGACACAAGAGACAGACTGCATGCTTGGTGGTCAACCAAATATACTTTGCAGCTTTGCTTTTCTGTTTAGTCTGCACCTGTGGGTCGGACTTCAGACACTATGAAGGTTCCGACTTAAAGACTTATCTTTTGATAGGATGGTAGGGGCCTGATACTTTGTCTGTTGTCAGGCCCACCGGGGTTTACCTGTTTGATTTGTTTTGCTCTGATATTCAGCTTATGTACTGTGGAGTCCTTATTTCTTCTTAATCTCTTTTTTATATATTAACTTATATGTTCTGGGAGATGATGCATGGACAAATGAGGGGTATTTCATGCAAACCAAACATCTATGTGTCTTTATCCACATCTGAACCAAGGATTAGGTTTGCGCGCTGTGAAGCCGTTTTAAACCCTCCAGTAAAATGTTCCAATGCGGTGCTTCTTTTGGGGATCATTTATGTTATTTCTGTCTTGTGTTTGTTATGCGTGTGCAAGAGTCTGTTTATTGTTGTTGTGTGGTCACCACCTGGGAAAGGGCTGACCTTTTGACTCTTGTTTGTGATATCGAATTGTGGTTTGTCATTTTCCCATGTGTAATCCTAGGTCTGGTATGGTACTTGATTGAATCGATTCCTGATATTTGCCCTCTTTCTTACTTTGATAATAAAAATAAATTTGCATCTATCTGAAATCGTTTTCACATATGACAATCTAAACTATTTGTATCCATGAATATTTCACAATTGGTAAATGATGTTTTAATGTGAAGATCATTTACCTTTTCGTGGAATATCTAAATGTAGAATTTATAGTGGGCGTCACTAGTCACGTGACTGATATATTTACAAATGTGTCATGGTACGTTGTAATTGTTTAAAATAATTATACTTACTAGCTAGAGAAAAGAATATAAGGACTTGAATGTGTAAGGTAATGTGTCTATATGGGCCTCATCTCGAGAAAGCCTGTCTTCGGGGTTTCCAACAAAGCAAAACTCAAGCCAGTCTCATAAGCAACAGAGACTAGCTGGAAAATTTAAATTTCGCTTGTAGCAAGATTAAGATTATGGTTCTTCCAAAAAGCGAATAACAAAAGCGCTGATTGGACTGCGTGGATGCACAGGCTGATCTGCGCCTTTGCTGTGCGCAAACCTCAGAAGACAGGTTTTCTCGTGACGTGGCCCATTTTATAATCGAGAACCACGTGTTTATAACCACGAGACTGGCCTGATATTTTAATAGTTTCTTTTTTTAAAACCGGTTCAGGAGGACATACGAGGGCTGTTCAAATGTGAATGCAAGTAGCTTTATATCTTTTGTCACATATATGCTATGAGAAAATGGTATACATTTCTATAAAGGATTATAGGTCACCTTTAAACTGACACCAGACCTAAAGTATAATATAGTACACTTATCGAGTTATAGCCCTTTGAATAAGGGTCACTTAAGTATACTAACAAACTCAATGCTTCGAACATACCAGTGATATACCCGAGCGTATTATTCTTCGATAAATCGGTGAAATTTCTTGAGATTTTTAAGGAAGTATCCCCATATACTTATAAAATGATTCTGTGAAAGTTGCGAAAATCGGACATGTTTTTGTTAATTTGCATCGCATCGTTTTTACTAAACTCTCCTGTTTGCAAATAAATGGAAAACAAAACACCACCTATCAGTTTTCAGTCAAACTTTTCTCTAACAAAATGCACGAAGCAACATTTAAACTAGTTTAACTCAAAGATAATATGTTGATCGCTCATACTGAGTTGTTGCTACAAATCATTGAAGGATAGTGGGTAATTTTTTTTACGATGAAGAGCATTTTATTAAGTCCAAACTTCCTTAAGTGAAGGGGTTATAGAACTTATACTTAATTTTGTTGCCATAACATTGCGGTTTTAATCTAAATTTGGACGTCAATTTTAAGTTTTACCAAGATATGCATTATTTACAATAGAATTGCTCACCTGGTCTTGAGGACTAGAGAGATTGAACATATTTTAATTAATGTAAACAGGTCATTAAGAAGCAGAAAAATCGTAAAAAAAGTATATAAAATGTAATAATTCTGTAAATATAGGCTGGGGCGTTTTGAAAACTTCCTTATGACTTAACAAGCATGTTTTAAGCAAAACGCAAAGTAAAAGACACAGCGATGTTCATTATTGCATCACCAGTACCATAGAATTAATGACGTCACAAACGTGCCTGTTTACTCGAGATTGAAACAGGATTATATAAACTTTTTTTCTGCAAGCAACTTTGTCAATGTACCTTAAAATTGCATCAAAAATTTGGTGCTATTTTGTCTCAAACTTACAAAGATATGACATTATATCCGCACATGTACCAAAACGTGTATGGCAATTTGCTTCAGAAAAACCTCAGTATACAGGAATGGCTTTTATATAAGCGTCTGTAACTCGAGATATATATTGAGTCTTTCTTTATGTTTGGTGCCATTGTAATGGCGACAAATAGTTATTTCAAGAAAGATACGACTTTTTGTCGTAGCGTATATGTGAAGAAAGTTATGAAGCTACTTGCATTCATATTTGAACAGCCCTCGTATAAAGGCAGGAAAAATTAAACTGACCAAATAAAGGGAGCGGCAGACCAAATGTACAGAAATGAGGGTTAATTGAAACATTGAATCTTTACATGAAAATATTTTTTAAAAGTGAAAAGGGCATTTTTGTTGAACAAGGCCCTAAAAGCACATGCCAGTTGGACATTCCATATGTTTTTGGAATAGTAACTGAAATATAGATGGTTAAGATACAAACATACACGTATCCACTTAAACCTTTAATTTTCATTTTTCTTCAATTGCTGTTGCTTATGATACGATTAAGAATAAAAAAAAGGTTGTGGCAAAAAACTGGAATATCAGGAGATCGAGTCAATTTTACATCCTTGTTTGCCATAAGGCCTGAAAACAGAGACCAAAAATAACTGTTTTGTTAAATAATTGCAGTGATGAAGTGTACGACAGTACAAAAATCAAGTGGGTTTGCCAACGCATCCCAATCGCAGTCATTTACGACCCTAAGAGAGCCCAATACATTTAAAGATAGGCCTTGATGTTCGCAGTGAAACAATGCACGACTTTAAGAAAGTCCAACGGATCTCAATAAAGCTGAGGCTAAATTAAAAAAAAATGTGTTAAGGGTACAGGTAACCAAACCCTACTTAAATTCACTGCTAAAACCTATGATTTTTGTACGTTTTCTGGGAAAATTAATATAATTTTATGCATTTTGAAAGGCGAAATACCTTTCAAAATGCATAAAATTATATATTTCAGTGTACCCTCTTTAGTTTACTGTCATCGCACTGGGTTCTGTGACTTGTTAAACTAAGGTTGTCACTCAGTGTACCCTCTGAGTGTGCTGTAATCGCACTGGGTTTTGCCATTTTTTAAATTTACGGTATAGGGAGTCAAATCACGACAGTAAACAAAATGCAAAACATGAAACAAAATTATATTACATCATGTCTTTCCAAGTTAATGTTTACACGAGGTACGTTAAAATGAGGCAAGAATGCTAAAAAAAATAATCATTATACTGTGCAGAGTGCTAACACTGATTGCATGCTATTTTTGCAGTAAGAAGGTGTCAGAGTCAACAAAACTTATTGGAAGAAAGGACCAAAATATCATCAACCAGAAACCAACTTACCCCAGTGTACAAAGACTATCGTGTCTTCCTATTGCATTTCATCATCAAGTGGCAAGCTAGAAGCAAGAAACTCTTCACAGGCTGTTTCAACAGTTTTGTCATTATTATACAACATACATTTGTAGAGGTGAGTAAGCATTTAGCTTCTTTACACCATCAACTGCTATAACACGGCCATCAACCCAGCTCCTTCATTGCATATACCAGTTAGATTGTGTGTGTCCTAATTTTGAGAGCACAATATATTTTGCCCCTTAAACATTAAATTTACTCATTTTACTCTTAGTCGAGCAACTTGGTAATCTATTAAACAATATTGAGCCAGGTTAGCTTTCTCTATTAAATACATTGTTAGACTAAATTAACATCAAAAGAGGTGGCGGCTTATCTACCATCTTTTTTGTGTAAACGTATTTTTCTTTCCCCCTGGCACTAATTTGGGGCCAAACATTTTCCAGTGATGATGAAAGTTATAGTTGATTGTTATAGTTATTCTCCAGTTCATTACAATCTAAACGATCATAATTTTAAAAGCTGCTGAACTGTAAGACCCTTTCCAGCGGCGGTTCAGCAGCCACCAAATTTTGTGTAAAGTAAGATTTATTTTTTACAGTGTAGATCCTAAAGAGACTCAATGTCCCCTCATCCCACATTATGACCTATGTGTGCAATCTAATGTATATCACTTCTTTAAATTGCCTCCTGTCCTGTGTGCCCCCTCTTGATCCTCTATGCCCGAGCTCTTCTTGTTTTGTACATGATCTGTGCAGGTCATAGCGTCAGTGCTGGCGCTTTTGATAATGTCTGTCAATCAATGGCGCAGCTAGAACGCTAAAAAAAATACGCATATCAAAGGGAGACTACTGTAGCAAGCAATGATTATCTACATAAACGTCCCTTTTCAAAATTGGAACTTCTCTTAAAGGAAAGAAATCGCTCACTCCTAGAGGGAGCGATTCTTCCCTTTAAGAGCAGCTCCTTAAGGTATGGAAAGTAACTGTTACCACATTAGGTGAGCTCCCTTGAGTGTTACTATTTGTATTACGCATGTGCATAACCTGCGTAATGGGAGCTAGACCAATGCCAATGGTTTTTCTTTTTCTTATCATATAAATTGAAACATTTTGGTGTTACTTTCTAAGCAACCTAGTCAATTACCACTAAATGACTGTTCTTGTGCTAAAATCAACCATATTTGATAATAAAGTCCTTTTTGTAGCAAGGAGGTGACAGTAAAGTTAACGAGCTAAACGGAAGGAAAAGATCCACTCACAGCCATATAGAGTTAACAGATCCTGGTGTAGAGAGATTTACTGGTTCAACTTCTGAGTCTTTCAGTTGTATTTCAACATCGAGATGCAAGCCAGGAGCAAGTAGTTATACACAGACGGTTTCAACACTAGAGTCATTATCTGAAAAGATAATTTCACGAAGGTGAGAATTTACCACTTTGTTCACTGTCAAATACTAAATATACATCACATATTAATCATGTAGTCTACTTGTTTCACACTTATGTTTGTATATCTATTAAACATTGATGAGCCAGTTCATCTTGTTTCACACTAGTGTTTGCATGTCGATCAATCATTGATGTCTGTCTATTAAACATTATGAGCCAGTTAATCTTGTTTCACACTAGTGTTTGCATGTCTATCAATCATTGATGTATGTCTATTAAACATTGCTGAACCAGTTCATCTTGTTTCACACTAGTGTTTGTATGTCTTTTAATCATCGATGAACATGTTCATCTTATTTCACACTAGTAATGTGTATGATGTAAAACATTAATAAGACAGTTCATCTTGTTTTCCACTAGTATTTGTATGTCTATTAAACATTGATGCGCCAGTTCATCTAATTTCACACTGGTGATTTGTATGCCTACTAAACATTGATGAGTAAGTTCATCTTGTTTCACCCTGGTGATAAGTGTGTCTATTAAACATTGATGAGCCAGTTCATATTGTTTCACACTAGTGATTTGTATGTCTATTAAACATTGATAAGCCAGTTCATCTTGTTATCTACTAGTATTTGTATGTCTTTTAAACATTGATGAGCCAGTTCATCTTATTTCACCCTGGTGATTTGTATGTCTATTAAACATTGATAAGCCAGTTCATCTTGTTTCACCCTGGTGATTTGTATGTCTATTAAACATTGATGAGCCTGTTCATCTTGTTTCATACTTGTCATTTGTATGTCTATTAAACATTGATAAGCCAGTTCATCTTGTTTTCCACTAGTATTTGTATGTCTATTAAACATTTATAAGCCAGTTCAACTTGTTTTACACTAGTATTTGTATGTCTATTAAACATTGATGAGCCAGTTCATCTTGTTTTCCACTAGTATTTGTATGTCTATTTAACATTGATGAGCCAGTTCATCTTGTTTTCCACTAGTATTTGCATGTCTTTTAAACATTGATGTGCCAGTTCATCTTATTTCACACCTGTGATTTGTATGTCTATTAAACATTGATAAGCCAGTTCATCTTATTTCACACTAGTATTTGTATGTCTATTAAACATTGATGAGCCAGTTCATCTTGTTTTCCACTAGTATTTGTATGTCTATTTAACATTGATGAGCCAGTTCATCTTGTTTTCCACTAGTATTTGCATGTCTTTTAAACATTGATGTGCCAGTTCATCTTATTTCACACCTGTGATTTGTATGTCTATTAAACATTGATAAGCCAGTTCATCTTGTTTTCTACTAGTGTTTGTATGTCTTTTAAACATTGGTTAGGCAGTTCTTCTTATTTCACACCTGTGATTTTTATGTCTTTTAAACATTGATGTGCAAGTTCATCTTGTTTTCCACTAGTGTTTGTATGTCTATTTAACATTGATGTGCCAGTTCATCATATTTCACACTGTTGATTTGTATGTCTTTTAAACATTGATGAGCCGTCCCATATTGCTTCCCACAAGTGTTTGTATGCCTATTAAACAAAGTTGAGCAAGTTCATTCGATTTTGGTTCTTGTTGCAAATATGTTCTTAAAATGGTATCCTTTTGAAGCAAAAACTGCACCAAAGAACTGAAACTAAAGTGTGCATATTTCCTGGGCCACACTAGCCTTTTTCTGCCATTCAGGCTTCATCAGTGACCCTCTTGCAAGTCTGAACAGCGAAGGCTCTGGCGAGCTAATATAAACACACAGACTCATCAGACCCTCCGCCCTTCCTTACATGAACACACACACAGACAGAATGCGTATAAGGACGCAGCATAAACAAATAGCAATAGATCACCACCAGATAGTCGTTCACACAACTAAACCAGGACCAAATGCTATCCCCAACGTACAATGTGAGCAACAACAAACAATACATTAACAACATTAGAGGTAGACAGAGCTATTGGTGCTGGGGTCAACTTGTATTCCTACTGAACAATATCCAACACTACTTTAACAACTATAGATGTTAATTACTAATACAGCATATTATGTAAGCAACATCAAACAGAACATTAACAACAACAGAGGTAGACACAGCTATTGGTGTTGGGGTCAATTATCATAGTAGAAAAAGACAAAAACATCTACATAACAAAACCAGGACCAAATGCTAACCCCCACGTACAATGTGAGCAACTACAAACAATACAATAACAACAACAGAGCTAGACACAGCTATTGGTGTTGGGGTCAAATATATTCCTACTAAGCAATTTCAAACAATACATTTACAGCTATAGGTGATAATTACTAATACAGCACGCAATGTGAGCAACATCAAACGTAACTTTAACAACAATATTGGCAGCCACAACTACAGGTGTTGGGGTCTATATATATTTTATTACCAACACTTTATCAAAGGTTCTGATGTTTTCAAAACGCTTTCATTATTCAGCTGTCACGTATGCTCTTCAATTTTGATAATTATCATCACAGAGAAGTAATTAATTTAACGAGCTAAAATTGATCAATGACCAAAAGACTACCACAGCTAACGAAAACCACAAAGCAAAATACAAACGTCATGCACCCGCAAATGCCTTGCGATTATTAAACTTTATTTGAATTAGGATTTTTGGCGAGTGTGTGTGTCGTAAAATATCCTGAATTCAAATAAATTTATTCCAAAATTAATCGAAGAATACTGTATTGTACATTGTTTGACAGAGGGTGTTCATCTGCACCACAGTGATAGCCTATTTTGTGTAAATGACAGCAAAGGTTTTCCATTACCAAAGTAAGTAACGTGCAAAGATCAGGAATTGGTACAATCAAGTACCACATCTGACCCAAGATATCAATGGGAAAGTGACAAACACACAGTAGACACCACAAACGAGAGCCAAGAGGTCAGCCCTTTCCCAGCATGTGACCACAAGGCACATATAAACAGACGCACACAAAGGTATAGCAAACACAAGACAGAAATAAAATAAAATATCCACAAAAGAAGTACCGCCTTGGAATGGTCAGTAAAATATTTTACTGGAGTGCTTACACCAGTTTCACGGCGCAAACCTCACCCTTATTTCTGATGTGGACCAGAACACATTTGGGAAAGTGACAAAACACAACTGCCAAGATATCAGACCTTTCCCAGCAGGTAACCACAAGGAAAAGACATGACAGCACAACACAAACCAACATTGAGCATAACTAACAAATACGATCCACGAAAGAAGCACCTCCTTGGAAGGGTCAGCAAAAATTCTTTTACTGGAGGTTTTTAACCGTTTTCACGGCGCCAACTTCACCCTTAATTCAGATGTGGATCAAGACACATAGATATTTGGTTTGCATGAAAGACCCCTCACTTATCAAAACATCCTCTCCTAGAACATATAAATCAAGATATAACAAGGAGATAAAGCAAAGATAAGGGCTCAACAGTAAATAAAACTGCATACCGGAGGAAAAGAAATCAAACAGGTAAACCCTGGTGGGCCTAACAAACAACCAAAGCATCAGGCCCCTACCAGCTCATCAAAAGATAAGTTTTTAAGTCCGAACCAGCATAGTCTCTGAAGTCCGACCGTCCGGCGTGCAACTATAGAGGAAGGCAAAGATGCCAAATTTGATTGGGGTGACCACCAGGCATGCAGTCTGTTGCAATACATTTATGATAAACCCAGTCAGATATGACCATGGAGTTAAAGTTCAGGGTTAAATATATTTAAATCTGTTTTAGAGACTGTGCCAAATATACTCATATTTCATTTTTTGACCAAAGGAGTTCATATTTGTCAAAATAATTGCATGTGGTCTGTAGATTACGTCTATTGTTTTAGCTTATCAATATGACCTTCAAACCAAGTTCAATGTAAAATAAACTTAAAAATAGGTTTAAGCTAATATATCAATTTTGATGAAGGGTGTTCATACTTGACGTTTTGTCAGGCATGACCTGAATCCAAACTGTTTGACGCTCTGATGCTATTCCTGAAATCATTTTTGAAAAGCTTGATTTAAAAAAAAAAACAGCAGGCAGCAAAAAACATTTAAAATTACCCGTTAGGCAAATACTTAAGCTCACCTAGTACCATATTCACCAAACACTCATATGTGCAAACAAACATATTGACTGAATGGGCCATTAAGTAACTAGGTCTTAAAAAGTAATTTTTACTGACCGTTTCAAGGCAAGGTGGTTCTTCTTTTGTGGATCATTTTTGTTATTTATGTTTCTTGTTTGTCTTATCTTCTTGTCTTCTCATTGCAGCCTTGTGGCCGCCTGCTGGGAAAGGGCTGAGCTCTTGGCTCTCTTGTATGTGATGTTTTATTGTGTTTTTGCCACTTTCCCTTGTGATGTCTTGGGTCAGGTGTGGTGCCTGATTGTATCGATTCCTGATTTTTGTCTTCATTCTTACTTATTATTATAAAAGTATTGACCTCAATGAGATAGAAATGAGGATTTATCTAACCTTAAAAGGGATATTTACCGAGACAGCAAGGCCGGGGTGAATATCACTTTTAAAGGTAGATAAATCCCTTTATTATATAACCTATAAATAAACATTTTCTGATTGGTCTAGATCCATATTCACGTGAGTCAAGAGAACTGCAAGTGGCATTGGCTGGGGTTTTCCCAATTTGATATTAGTTGCTTAAATAGACATCAAAGAAACTTTCCTTAACAGGTGTGCTTTCAGCACGAAACTTGCATAATTTGCTGTAAATTCAAATCAGTGAGTAATATCAACACGAACTTACAAGATTTGGTGCTTCATGATAGACATGTAATTCAAGACTTTGCTGTTGAATACCAGCAGAACCCTTTATGCACTAATGAATTCTTCCTTTTGGTTTGATGCAATAGAAATGATATGGTCCATTGTATAATTCAAGGGTCACAGGTTAGAAAATCTAAATACAATTGTAGTTTTTTCTGAGATCATTTTTATCTTCGCAAACAGCGTAGATCTTGATGCAATGCCACATTTTGCGGCATTTCATCTAGATCTTCTCCATCTGCAGTTGTAATTACAAATACATGCATTCATTTCTCTTTTTACTGCATGAAAGCAGTTGGTCATCATGTCAAAAAAAAAGAAATTGCAGACTGTCCAAGACATGAGCCATGGCCGAGATTTCGTTGTTGTTGCTGTTTTTGTCTAGAAACATTATATATTAAAACAATTGATGACGGTTGAGGCTTTGGGCATGATGTGATGTCAAACTGGTAATACAAATATTGACCTCGGCTCCGCCTCAGTCAATATAATAGATACTCTCAGGTCGACATCACATCAAAAGTCAATACTTGCATAATATTGTATTATATGTCTTTTCAACTGTGACTGAATATTTTCTACTTTCATTTTTGTAACTAGGTTCCTGTGCAACCGAATGACCTCTCGTAAATTTAAGCAACTGTTTTATCATAAATCACTTATTTTGTTTATTCAAACAACGGAAAATGAACAAACAAAACAATACTAAATACTAAATTAATTAACACATCTTTATTTTTCCTGTTGAGAGTTGAAGCAGCAAATCAGGTCAATTGCATGTAGACCATGCTAATTTCATATTCACCATGCTGCTTTTAGCTCTCTATATAGTGATATAAGAAAAGTTTCAAAAATACCAGCCTCTGGAAACTAGTTTGAGCTGGTTTTCATCCTATGTCAACCTGTTGGCCAGTTTAGACCAGTTTTCGTGTAGATAAACAGATTTATGAAGGCAAATAGGGCCAATCAGGAAGCAGGATTCTCTCCAGTCATATAATTTAAAGTTATATATTGCAGGTATCAAGAAAGAAGAAAGTATACAGGTGATCGACAGTGAAATTCAATTCTAGAAGAAAGGTATAATTTATAGATCTGTCGATTCATTTTATATACACCATTGATCTATACTCATAGGCTTAGGAAGCTTTTCAATATTGGGGGGGGGGGGGGGGGGCAAACCCAGCGCAGCCAACTTCAATACTGGGGGGGGGGGATTGCCAAAAGTACATATTCGCATGCATGCACATGTATGTACACACATGTGTTAAATAATCATACACACATGCATTAATGCACATGCATGTATGCATGCATGCAGAGCCTAAGCAAACATACATTTTACATCCTGATATGAAAATCATTAAATTCAAACCAAGCCATCTCTATGAAAAAAACACCAACAAATATATACAAGTGAATGAGGAAAGGTTTGGTTAATTATATTGCTTAAAAAGCTATTTGAGTCTCCATACATATATAATACACATGCATTATTAAAATCAAAGCTAAGATCTACATTAATAGGAAGCAAAGTATATGATTTCACTACAGCGAGGAAATATTTGGTAAGGTTCTTCAGCGCAAAAGGCTAAGAGGGACAAAAAAGAATGCGAACATTTTATACCGAGCGAGCAAAGCGAGCGAGGAAATTTTTTGGTAAAGTTCTTCAGAGCAAAAGGCTGAGACGGGTAAAAACAGTGCAACCCCCCCCCCCCCCACAAAAAAAAAATAAATAAATAAAAAAAAAACTATAAAAAAACAACAAAAACAATGATAATGTAAGGTCCTTCAGCGCAAAATGCTAAGAGGGACAAAAAAGATTGCTAATATTTTATTCCAAGTGAGCAAAGCGAGCGAGGAAAATTTTGATAAAGTTCTTCTTAGCAAAAGGCTTAGAGAGATAAAAAAACAGAGCAAAAAACAAAAAAAAACCAAAAAAAAAACAATTATAATACTTTACTACAAGCGAGTGCAGAAATTTTTGGTTTAGTTAATTTGCAGATTAAAAACTAAGATGGAACAAAAACAGAACCCAAATACAATTTAAAATTAATATTTTACTCCTAGCGAGCAAGGAGAGTTTAGGAAGGTATTTATGAGTTAAAAGCTACGAGGTGAAAACAGAACAAAAAAAAAGATATAATATACTCTGAGCGAGCAAAGCGACCAAGGAAAACTTTTAGTTGTGTATATCAGAGATAAAAGCTAGAAGTGATAAAAAACTAAACAAAAACAAATATAATCTTTTACTCCAAGCGAGAGAGAAAAAATTATTTGTTTGAAGCCTCATGCCTGAAAAGTATTTTCAGAGCAAAAGGCAAAGAGGGATAAAAAGATTGAAACTCTTTAAAAGTTAGGATAGAACATATGAATAATGGGAAAAACTTGTAAAAGTGGCTTATCTGAAAAGGTAACTTATATACATTTAAACATACAAGGTGATAACAACCTGCTGACTAAAAGATATCGTCGCTTCAGTGCTATAGTGTTCTAAGTGACATTTTGGTCAAAAATGAGTTATGCATACCGTTGGAAAGGGGATCAAATGTTCTATCTACTGGTGAAGGTTTCATTTGCCTATTTTCCCCCAGTAAGCTTAAAATTGCTCTGCGTTTCTGTTCTATCTACAAAAAGACAATTTCGTTCAGTGCTATAGTGTTCTAAGTGATTTTCATCCAATGACCAATGATACTTGTGTGACGAGACTGGATGAGTTCAGTGTCATATAGTTCTATCTACAATAATTCACTTCCCTTAGAGAAATTGCTAAAATTGCAGTTACCTCCCTTACATAAATTTAAAATCCCTAAATTGAATCGGTTTGTCGCTCTTATGATGAACCAATGGCTATATCGGCTGCTTTTAGGTCCAAATAATCCACTCAGTCAAAAATATAGCGCAAATTGATCCATGGACAGAGTAATAAGCTGTAGAAACAGATTACCTCCCTTACACATATCTAAAACGCTTAAATTGAAGTAATTTGTCGGTATTATTACAAATCACTGGTTAAATCTGCTACTTTTAGGTCCAAATATTCAGATCAGTCTAAAATATTATAAAAAATTGACCCCAATGACAGAAAAAATAACTGTAGAAACAGATTATCTCCCTTGCATAAATTTCAATGGCATAATCGGTGCGTTTTGTTACTGTTATGCCAAATAAATAACTAAATCTGCTACTTTAATGTACAAATAATCATTTCTGTTCAGACTAGTATATGAATTGACTCCATAACCAGAATATTAAGCTGTAGGAATATATAGAACACTATAGCACTGAACGCAGAATGCGATATTTAGGGCATAATGTTCTATCTGCAAACTGCCCGTAAATACCATATTACTGTAAAAAATTTCTTCAAACCAAGGTCATTTACACTGTATGTATACATTTAACCCTCTGGTATGAGTCAAAGGTCTGTGATAAATAAGGCATCAAAAATCAGGATGCTAAAATTTTCAAACTCATTTTTCTCAAAACTTGTGCAATGGTAGATAGAACACTATAGCACTGAAGCGACGATATGAAAAAGTATTAAAATCGGAGCAAATTATCTGCTATCAGAAAATTTTAAACCAAATTCAAAAACTTTGAGCGAGTGAGGAAAATATTTTCTAATAATTATGTGTGGAAATTAATTATTTTACCCTGAGTGACAAATAATTATATGTCAATTTAGACAAATTATTAGAGGGGCAAGAGACTGTCCTGCCCCCCACTACAAAATTATTGGGGGGGGGGGGGGGCTGGCCCCTGCTGCCCCCCCCCCCCTGTTCCTACGCCTATAAATAACTGCCCTTTAAGCTACCAACAGTCAGAGAAATGCCATTGAAGAACTTGAACAAATGCACGACCCGTAGGTGTGCACTATAATCACTGTGTTAGTCCGTCCGTCTGTCGTCCATCCACCTGCCATCCGTCAGTTAGCAAATAGTCACAATGCTCATAACTCGAACCACGTGCAATATTTTGATCAAAATTTGCATACAAATACATTTTGTCAACATTGTCCACTACTGAAATGCATAACAACCTTTTTTGATGGACAAGGTTTTGCCTGTGTATCAGTAAAGGTAAGAAAGACGACAAATATCAGGAAACGATACAATCAAGTACCACACCTGACCCAGGATACCATATGGGAAAGCAACAAAAATACAATAAACATTACCAACAAGAGCCAAGAGGTCAGACATTTTCCAGCAGGTGACCACAAGGCAGCAATGAAAAGACGCGAAAGCATGAGCAACACAAGACACAAAAAAGCACAAGTGATCAATAAAAGAAGTACCGCCTTGGAACGGTCATTAAAATTATTTTACTTGAGGGCTTAAATCGGTTGCCTGATTATGATCATTTAGTGAAAATGTTCATAACTCCTGAACCACATGGTATAGTTAGATAAAATTTTGCATACCTATTTATTTGCCCCTGCCATGACAATGGCTGGGGCATTAGGTGTTCGTCCATACATACGTCTGTTAATACATGCGTACTTTACACCTAACGATGACGGCTCTCTAAGTTGAATAGTTTTGATCAGAATTTTATGAACCCTAGTCACATTGTTTAGTACCATAAGGTCTTCTTCAAGGGCGATAATGGTCCATTCGCATCATGCCTTCATGAGTTGTGCCCCTTTGTTTGTGAAAATTCACCATTTGAAATTATGTCCGCTCTCTAAGCTGAATAGTTTTGATCAGACTTTTATGAAACTTGGTCACATTGTACTATAAAGTCTTCTTCAAGTTTGAAAATGGTTTATATTGCACTATGCTTTCACGAGTTATGGTCCTTTATTTATGAAAATTCACCGTTTGAAACGATGTCTGCACTCTTAGTTGAATAGTTTTGATCAGAATTTTATGAAACTTGGTCACACTGTTACGTTTTATAATGTCTTCTTCAAGTTCGATAATGATTTATATCGCACCATGTTGTCTAGAGTTATTGTCCTTTGTTTATGAAAAATCACCATTTTTGATGGTGTCTGGTCTCTAAGTCAACTTTTTTTTATCACAATTTTATGAAATTAGTTCACAGTGTTAAATACTACGATGGCTTTCCTGAGTTCGATAATGGTCTATATGGCCTTATTCCATCATGAGTTATTGCCCTTTGATGATGAAAACTCACAATTTCTTTGATGTACTACTGTACTGTGGTACTACTGTACTGTGTCTAAATCGAGTAATATTGATCAGAACTGTATCAAACTTATTCAAAATGTTTAGTACCAAAATGTCTTTCCCAAGTTTTTAAATAGTATATATCGCAATATTTCTTCAGGAGTTATTGCCATTTTTTATGAAATTTTGCCATTATTTGCGTCGTTTACACTCTAACTCACGTAATTTCAAATGAAATTAAGGAAACTTAGACATAATGATTAACATCAGATTGTCTTGTTCATGGGCCACTGGCTGGATATGGTTTACATCCCCCAGGGGGAATTTCGTAGACCATATTTTTCTTAAAGCCCAATGTCTTGCAAGGATTTTGCAACATGTTAGCCCTCTGACAATGGCAGCGTTAAGCTGTAACAGCCTGTTACATACGTTACCCTACAAAATATTTTATAATTAAAATTCTTCTTAAGACTTCAGAAAAGTGCAAAAGATAAGGCAAGATTTCCAAATTGGTTATATTCTCTAAGTAAGCTGTAACTGGGCCACAGATATTGACATTTAAAAACAAATATAGTCACGCCCATGTAGTGTTCATTACATTTTTTCACTTAACCCCCTTTTAAATGATAAATGAATCTAATATAGTTTGTCTTAAATTTATTGAAACCAGTTTATGTTCATTAATTTGGTATTACATTAAAGAATTTTTATTAACCTTTTCAAAACTGCAAGCATTACGTTTCTATCTTGTATACTTTTTGAGTTATTAGATGTTGAACATCGTAGCCCCATATCACACAAAACTGTAAAATGTAATTCTCTAGGCCTTGCGCTGGCTATAGACCCGACCTCCCAGAAGGATAATTTTGTACACTATGCTTCCCAGATACTACATTTTATAAGCCACAAAATGAAATATGTTAGCCATCTGAGAGTGGCAACGTTAGCGGGTAACATTATGTTACATACGTTACCCCAAAATACCTTTAAATTTTCCTGATAATGTCTTCAACATGACATATTCACACTTTTTTAAAGTCTAGCACAGGTTTAAGAACTTCTTTTAACACAGATACATAATTTTAGTATTTGTTTTATAAATGTCTGGAGTTTGTTGCCGTTGTATATGTTACTTAGTGTTTAATATGTTATTTCCAAGTATCAGTATGGCAGGTATTGACTTTACATGTATTACATCTGTCAGTGAATATAGCAAATCTATGAGGCTGCTATTCAAATGGATTTAAGTTCCTTATTAAGGTGTATTACACTATTTTACAGTTCAGGTTACATACGTTACTCTCTGGATACCATTAAACGTTCAAGATATGGTCTCCAACATGACCTGCTTGTACTTATTTGCATGCTGGCACAGGTCTTTGTACTTCTTTTTACTCTGGCTTATTTGCTGAGGAAGTAACTCAAAACATAAACTTCCATAAACCCTCTTTTCTTTTATAGAGACATCAAATATAGTTAACATAATACTCATGGAAAGTTTGTAACATACAGTACAATGTGCGAGTAACAACTCAAAAGATCAAAGAAAACCGTTTCTTGCCAAGCTAGCAACTCTTCGTATATTATCCAAGGGTTTAAAGAATTTTCAAATACAGCTTATTAATCCTCTGTCAGATTCATCTTGCAAGGGATTTTGCAATATGCTAGCACTCTGGTAAAGGCATCATTACCTTGTAACAGCCAATTACATATATTATCCATCAACATCTTTGATAATTTTAGTAAATGACATGACTTCTGAAAAAGTGCAAACCATAAGGGAAGATTCCCAAATTGGCTATATCATCCAAGTAAGCTAGTTTTGCATCACAGATATGGATTATTGAAAACAAATATCCACCCCAAAGTGTTACGTATGTGACAATTCATAATTCCTATATAAATAATGAATGAAACTAATATAGTTTGACATTTTTAATGTGAATGTGTTTATTAATTCATTTCACATTAAAGAATGTTTATGTACCTTTTGGAAACTGCAAACATTATGTTTCTATCTTTTATAAGGTTTGAGTTGTTGAGTTTTAAACATGGTAACCCAATATCACACACAATTTGAATGTAATTCTGTGGCTCTTTTGTTAGGGTACAATCAAGTTTTCTTTCACCCAGAGGTATTTGATTTCCTTCTCATTTATTTTCTGCACATTGTGTTCATATCTGGAAAGCCTCACTTGTTTTCATGGGAAAGACTTGATAGTTCAAACTTTGTATGTACATCTTAAGGACAGAAAAGGAGGGTGGAGGTCAAGCTCATGTTCATGCCATTTGAAATAATCAGTATATGTGTATGGCTTTGGTACTTTTTTCAGAAACATGTCATACTGCAGCTTATTCACATTAGCACATGTTAGGGTTTCATGTCACTGATGAGTGCCTAGAACAATTCTTTGTTTGTTTCCCTACCCTGCTTAGAATGTTGATGAACCAGTTGGGGAGGGGTTCTCTATCAGTGTGATAGGAACAACCTTTCCGTGGTATTTGCACATTGGCACATTGGTAGTGTCGCAATCTGTTAAACAGTGTATTAGTACTACTGTAGATTTCTGCCCCCATATTCTGGCAAATATTGTTGACATTCAGAAGGTGCACCTTTTGTTGCATACACCATTGTTGAACAAAAAAACCCACGTTATCCTCTGCGAGAACGTTTGTATGACTTTATAGACGGCTGCTTATACATTGTATATATGTATCAGTGACAAAACCAACATGCTCTGCCTTTAGTGCCTGGTTGAATACTGGTGCCATCAGATCCTTAAAGGTGATAGGAAAAGCTATTATTCTCTGTAGTTACTGCATTACCATCAAAGATATGTGCAGCTCTACATGGCCAATCTAATGTTGGTTCAATGTGTGATTGCAAGCCATGCGGAAGTTTGGACTTGTCAGTTTTGGTGGAAATTCTATCAGGAATAGACTGAAACCATGGTACAGTTCCTAGAAGGAATGGCAGTGTCAACTCAAGGTCAACATTATGTTCAATAGAAAGAAGGTCATGCTGACCAAAGACACTCCTTTAAGCTCTCACCTGGCTGTTTGCATTTTGTAAAATGGACAATTTCTTCTTGCTTGGCCTCGCAAGCCTCAAAACTTTATTAGCTTGAAGCATTTTATGGGGTTGTGAAAGACAGATTTTTTAAGTAAAAGTGAGTCAATGAAGTCTGCAACAGCCTTCCTGCCAATGTAATCAGCCTCAATAAGTTCCTTAGCTATGCCAGGCTTAGCAGGAACACCGAGAGACAAAAAGTAGAGTTCATTGTCTTCATAACTAGAGGTAAAAGGATTGGTGAAGTACGAAACTGCCTCTAGTACTCGTTCTACTTTGCATCTGAGCAGATTGAATACATTTCTATTTTATTTCAGTGCATTGAAGAGTTGTTTCAATATATTGAGCTCTGGAGTGATGAGTAATACACCATTCCATCTATAGTAAGAAACATAGTTTTAGTTGCTGAAGCCTATAATACCTCTTTATTGTTTGCCTGATAGTTATGTCAAAAGCTTTTCTCCAATGGTTGTGACACACTTAACCCATTTCGTTGGTGAAGTTCTTTGCATCTGCGATGTGTATAAGACAAATTTATGAGTGTAATCAGTTACACGGGTACATATTGTACGTAGTTGTTGTCATCATTTGCAATAAACATTGGGAACAAGGCATACAGATAGAGCTGACATGCAATTCAAAGTTGTTTTCCTTGTAGCCTTAATCAGTGTCCACACAATCTGAATTTTATCCATATACCTTGTCCAGAACTGAGCTGTTTCACAGTGACTGTCTTTCAGAACTTCCAATTTGAAAGCATGGTATCTACTGTTTACGTGACCAAACAACAAAGGTTGATAGATCACATTATAATATAAGTTTAAGTCACCATAAATTAATAAGGAACTTCAATTTATGTCAGCCTTATAACTTTTCTTGATTCTCTGACAGACTTAATACATGTATAGTCAACAACTGCTATACAGATACTCAGAATAACTTATGTATCATATGGTAACACACATAACAGTTAAAGCTCAAGGCACTTATCTAATGAATACTTAAAATAGGTAAACCTTGTTAAAAGAAGTACATAAACCTGTGACAGCATGCAAATAAGTATAAACAGGGCGTGTTAGAGACATTAACTTGAATGTTTAATGCTATTTTGAAGGTAACATACATAACATGGGCCTGGAAATAGTGTAAGCGATCAAACTAAAGAACTTTAAATCATTTAGGTGGCAGTCTTATAGATTTATTATATTCTGTGACAGATGTAATACTCGTAATGTCAATAAATACATACTGACACTTATAAATAACGCAGGAAACACTCATTGTTATATCTTGATTTATATGTTTTAGGAGATGATGCATTGATAAGTTAGGGGTCTTTCATGCAAACCAAATATATATGTGTCTTGATCCACATCTGAATTAAGGGTGAGGTTGGCGCCGTTAAACCGGTTTAAGCCCTCCAGTAAAATATTTTACTGACCGTTCCAAGGCGGTACTTTTTTTGTGGATCTTTTATGTTTTTGTTCTGTCTTGTGTTTGTTATGTCTTTGTGCGGGTCTGTTAATATGTGCTTTGTGGTCACCTGCTGGGAAAGGGCTGACCTCTTGGCTCTCGTTTGTGGCGTCTACTGTGAGTTTGTCACTTTCCCATTGGTATCCTGGGTCAGGTGTGGTACTTGATTGTATCGATTCCTGATCTTTGCGCCCTTACTTACTAAGTAACGTATACAACGGTACTAACTCAAGATATTTATAAAATTAGTACAAAAAATATGTAACTGTGTAATAAGAGTTCATAAACCTGTGTCAGCATGCAAATATGTACGAACAAGTCATCGTTGAGACATTATCAGGGACGTTTAATGCTATTTTTTTGGGGGGTGTAACGTATATAACGTGATGTTACATGTTAACGCTGCCACTTTCAGAGGGCTTACATCTTTTATTTTGTGGCATATATAATGTAGTTTCAGAAAATCAAAGTGTACAAAATTCCCCCTGGGGGGAGGGGGTCTATAGCCAGCTCAAGGCCTATCAAGTTTCAAGATGATCCATATCATCTGGTGGTTTCCAGGGTAATTGCCCTTTGTTCATAAATTGTCTTTTTTGCCTTTGTTTGTGAGAATATGTGTATTTTGCAACAGCGGGGTCATCCGTGTCCCCTACACACGGTTCTAGTTTCAACATTGCCCAAACACTTGAATTTAAAATGGGGATGAGACTTCGCCGAGCATCATTTTGGCTGGTCGAGGTTTTTAGTGAAAATGCTCATAGCTCTTGCACCGTATGGTATATTTTGATCAAATTTTGGATACTTATACATTTACACCATGTCTAGACAGTGGTAATTGGGCGCATACTATTCTTTAAGTTAATAACTTTTCAACAAATAGGCACATAAATTCGCTTCCTACCTTGTGTTTCTCTAGACAGGAGTCAAAACATTGCGGAATAAAAAATAAAGCCCCTTTGACCCAACACTAGGTGCCAGTGGAGTTTTTGTTATATCCCCATAAATACTTTTTTCAATAGTTAAAATACGCTTACCCCACCACAATTTGTATGGAAATCGAAAGTTAGCAGCATGAAACCAGCCCTATCACTTTATTTCAGTATGTAGATCAATATTACACAATATTTAAAATCAAAAGGGGACACAATATTTAAAATCAAAAGGGGACACTTAAATAATCTATTACCTTCTTTGCAAAATCATATGACTAACAGGATTCTTTGAAATCGGAACTGCCTCAGCCAATTCCGAGAAATTCCGTGGAATCAAACCAAGGATGTACATCGAGGATCCACTTTGATAACACGGTTGGTAACGCTGACGTTATATAACGTGATGCTGGCGTCACTGAAATCATGTTGACACAATAAGAAATTTGATTGCATCGAAACAAACGGTTATAAATGAAGTTTATGTTTTTCAATTAAATATTGCTACAGAGATATTTTATTGGAAAATACATAAACTTCATTAAGTAAGCTGATTAAACTTTTCGGGTAATCAGAAAAATGGATTTTATTAGGGCTGAACTCACAAACTAGAAAAATAACGTTTCTTATGCCTTTTCCACTTACAAAATGGAGCTTTTGATATAGTACTTCGCATAATGCGCCTTACGTACACACAAGGCTTGATTCGATTCTCGAATTGTGCCTGATTTTCCCAAATGCACTTTTAATAGTTTTTAGTTTTGCATTTCATTCCAACTTGATGAAATACTCATTCTTCAAATCTTGATACTTGTATTTGCTCACGTATCATGGTTTTAAACTCAAAATTATGATATTTTGGACCCCTATATTAGAATATCTTAAAATTAGTTACAGCAAGAAGGACATACAATAGATATCTCAGGCGTAATGTACAACAGAAGCTACAATTTATGATCCAATGAATCTCACCCTTTCTTCTATCTTGGCGCAGTCTGACCAGTACAAACTTATTTTAACTTAAAAAAGATATTTCTAATATCTACGTTCACCACGGGTCGTGTATATTACAGTCAGTTGATTATATAAAACAATTGGGCCTGGAATTACAATGCCTCCTTAAAGTTAAGGAAAACTTAAGTTAGTATTGATTTTTGCAGGATGCAAAAATAACGTTTCAAACTGATTAAAATAATATAGTTTCATTTTTCCTGTAGATCACAATGATATCTTTGACCACAAGTACTGCATCGATCCAGGCAATTTCTTTAGAATCTAAAACCCCCATTCCACTGGACAGGGATTCTGTTACGATTCGAAATTTTGGTAAAAATGACACGAATCGTAACAGAAACGGCAAGAGCGCAGTAGAAGCGCCAAGGCCGTAGTGGAAGCGTATCGGAATTTCAGATTCTATATAAAAAGGATACAAAAGCGCAACGAAAGCGTAATTCCATCGCCAAGGTCGTAGCAAGGTCGCAGCTGCATCGCCATTAGCATAGACTAATCGTAGCCAGATCTTCATTGCCGTAGTTGGATCGTAGCAGGAGCGTAAATGAAGCGTAGAAGAAGCGTAGAGGAAGCGTAGTGGAAGCGTACTGGAAGCGTCAAGTCCCCAAATCGTGTGGCAGTCTACGCTTCCGCGGCGATTTGGAATACTTTTAGAGAAAATCCTAGATCGCCATGAGCATAGCAGAATTGCCGCCCAGTGGAAAGGTGGGTTAATATAGCATGTTGAAATATCAATACTTAACTTAAGTCTTCCTTAACTTTAAGGATCCATTGTAATTGCGGGCCCCGTACGATTATAGCAAAGGCACCAACCTCTGTATTACTGCGTATGCAGTGGCGTTAAAGTTTTCATGTCGCTCAAGCTTTCATAAAACGTTTCACAAATAAACGGTTCTGTTAGACAATGTGCAGAATGCAAGAACTGTATCTCTGGATACTTATTGTGTTATGGTCCTTAGATTATTGAAAATAGCTGTATCTGTAATAATCTCACTTGAAAACCATTTAGATATCTTAATGAAACTTGGTAACATAAAACAACGTGCAGATCCCAATACAGTAACTATCTGTATTGTTTTAATGAGGCTTGTATAGAAAGCAAGAACTATATCTCTGGATACTTATTGTGTTATGGTCTTTGGATTATTGAATGCAAGAACTATATCTCCGGATACTTATTGTGTTATGGTCCTTGGATTATTGAATGCAAGAACTATATCTCTGGATATTTATTGTGTTATGGTCCTTGGATTATTGAATGCAAGAACTATATCTCTGGATACTTATTGTGTTATTGTCCTTAGATTATTGAAAATAGCTGTTATAACCTCACTTGAAAATCATTGTAGATAGTTAAATGAAACTTGGTAAAATATAACAACGTGCATATCCCAAATACAGTCACTCTCTGTATTGTTTTAATGAAACTTTCACCTGTGCACAGATCCCAAATAAGGTATCTCTGCATTGGTTTGTTAATAGGGGTGGACATGACTTTGAAATTGGTACCTTTAGATTATGTGATGTTGTCGTGCCTCTGTTACTGTATACTTTTCTTATATATTTAATTAAACTTTATTTCAATGTAGAGTAACATGTGAAAATGTTCATAATTTAAAGGCCCTAATTTCAGATTGAATATTTTGGAGTTATGGAACTTTGACGTCGAAAGTTAATATGTCTATTCTTTTTTATTCTATACGCCCTGTAGCCTTTTTTAAATATTTTATGTGGCTTTTGCATGAGATGATTTGCAGAGCTCAATTTATCTCACTCTGTTATTCGTATGTTTTAATTACTGCCCTTCAGAATGGAAAAAAAGGTTGATATTGCATATTAATAATTATTAATTTATCTCCAACGCAACACATATTTTCATGAAATTTTAAAATAATGTAAAACACATGTGACAACATGCAAAATTTCAAAGCACAAAACTTGTAACTCTAAATTGCAATTTTCTGAGTAATGCCCCTTCAGAAATTGAAAATAGTAGAATTTCCTCATAGATTTTTTCTCACCTTAGATAATTAACAGAAAGAAAAACACGTCAGATTCTTGTCTCACCTTTTGGGGCCAACTCACTCAATTAGAAATTTCTCAGTTAATGGAACCCATTGAAACATTATAACTGAAAGCTATAAAATTACAAGGGGTGGTAACTCTTTGCAAACTGGGTAAATTTGCATGCCTTTTTAACGTCTGCTGATTTTCTTTCAAAATTTATTTTTTCGAAAAAATATTTCAGATAATTACCTTTAGAGTTTCAAACAGTTTTGATCCAGATCAGGACCTACCTTCTTTCGGTCCTGATCTGAATGCCATCTGTTTGCAAAGGCTATCAGCAGTAGACGACACTAGGAGGCAAAGAGTTAAGCATTGACAACCGTACATGTATGAATTTTAATATAAGACTAAGGTCATGAGAAAATGGTTTTTATTGCAAACTGGTATTGTCGTATTTTTTTGACCCTGAAGTTCAAAGGTAGTGACCTATGCAAATTTTATCTCAGACATGTGATCGATAGTTTTCGCCAAATATACGGGAATAAATTAGGTTTTTTGAAATTCAGTATATTGTAACGGTAGTGATATGAATATATCGTCTGCTGTGGTGTAGTGGTCTAAGTCCAGGACTCCTGTTCTAGAGAAGGCAAGATCGAATCTCGCATGGAGTTTTATTTTTTTTTTTTCAGTAAAATAGTTTCTATGTACTGACATGACGGAACACTCTTTAAAAAGTGAAAATGCTTATTTTTTTTGTAATTGTGCATATGTATACGTGATCACATGTGTACAATCGCTAGTAAATCGATACAGTTTCGCCTAAGAGCCAAGATTGGTTGTCCGACATTCTTGGTTTACTAGCAACTACAGTGATATCATGTGTATATTTACATTTACTTTACGTATTTTGCACGCGCGCAAAAAAAAACATACAAAAAACACCATGTTCATGCTTTCTTATTTTTTTAGCGCATACAAACTTTTCTTACAGGAAAAAAAAATAAAACGAAACCTCCTGAGATTCGAACTTACCTGCTATATGCTACGAGTCATGCGCCGTTCCAAGGCGGTACTTCTTTTGTGGATCTTTTATGTTTTTGTTCTGTCTTGTGTTTGCTATGTCTTTGTGCGCGTCTGATTATATGTGCTTTGTGGTCACCTGCTGGGAAAGGGCTGACCTCTTGTCTCTCGTTTGTGGTGTCTACTGTGAGTTTGTCACTTTCCCATTGGTATCCTGGGTCAGGTGTGGCACTTGATTGTATCGATTCCTGATCTTTGCTCACTTACTTACTTTAACCACAACGCTACAGCGAACGAAATTTTCCAATTACTATTTTACATCAGACATTTCATTTCAAATAACGTAATTTGTTCGTATATTCGGCAAAAACTACCGATAACAGATCGGAGAAAAAATTTGCATATGCCACGCCCTTTGAACTCCAGGGTCAAAAAAATACGACAATAAAGGCATACAAACACGTGCATGTGTATTATTGGCGTAGCTCTCATTACCCAGTTACACACGTGCGTAATAAAAGTAGTAACATTCAAGGAAGGTCACCTTATATGGTAAAATCGATTTTCCATACCATAAGGAACTGCTCTTAAAAGAAAGAATTCGCTCCCTCTGGGAGCAAAGTTTTTCCTTAAGAGAGGTTCCCATTTAGGAAAGGAGCGCAATTGAAGAGAATCACTGCTTGATCCAGTAGTCTCCCTTCTTCAATGTTCTGGCTACGCCATTGTGTAAGTTTTCCAATTGGGATTAATGGTAATCATTGATCTGAGCCATTAACGACATTTGAGCTTTGATAAGTTAGGGGACTTTCATGCAAACCAAATATCTATGTGTCTTGATCCACATCTGAATTAAGGGTGAGGTTGGCGCCGTTAAACCGGTTTAAGCCCTCCAGTAAAATATTTTACTGACCGTTCCAAGGCGGTACTTCTTTTGTGGATCTTTTATGTTTTTGTTCTGTCTTGTGTTTGCTATGTTTTGTGCGCGTCTGTTTATATGTGCTTTGTGGTCACCTGCTGGGAAAGGGCTGACCTCTTGGCTCTCGTTTGTGGTGTCTTCTGTGAGTTTGTCACTTTCCCATTGGTATCCTGGGTCAGGTGTGGTACTTGATTGTATCGATTCCTGATCTTTGCACCATTACTTACTTTGTTTATGCGAGCAGTAAATGCTCTGGCGAGACTGTGCGATGGCACGGGCTCGTCTGAGCCTACGATGCTAGAAGATGCAATCAGTACAAAAATCTCATGAATTGTCATTTTCTTCTTATCTTTCTCCTACAGTATGGCGTCAGTTAACGGAGCTATATCGAGACTGCACGGACTCATCTGAGTCTACGATGCTAGAAGATGCAGTCAGTACAAAAATCCCAAGAATTGTCATTTTCTTCTTATCTTTCTCCTACAGTATGACGTCAGTTAACGGAGCTATATCGAGACTGCGCGGACGCACGAGCTCGTCCGAGTCTACGATGCTAGAAGATGCTATCAGTACAAAAATCTCATGAATTGTCGTTTTCTTCTTAACTTTCTCCTACAGTATGGCGTCAGTTAACGGAGCTATATCGAGACTGCACGGACGCACGGACTCATCTGAGTCTACGATGCTAGAAGATGCAGTCAGTACAAAAATCCAGAGAATTGTCATTTTCTTCTTATCTTTCTCCTACAGTATGACGTCAGTTAACGGAGCTATATCGAAACTGCGCGGACGCACGAGCTTGTCTGAGCCTACGATGCTAGATGATGCAATCAGTTCAAAAATCTCAAGAATTGTCATTTTTCTTATCTTTCTCCTACAGCATGGCTTCAGATGACGAAGCTAGATGTTTCCATGTTGGATCCGATGCAGTATATACCTATACCTGTGAGCCTTGTGATTATAGAGGTGTGAATCGAGAAGCTATAACATTTTGTAGTTACTGTAAGGAATATATGTGTCATCTATGTACAGAGTCTCACAAGGGACAGAAGATGTCACGGAATCATAAACTCTTAGATGTAAAAGATATGTCGGGCATGCAAACATCCACGGTTAGTGATTCATTTATAATGTCATGTGACTGCGATCAAACATCTCCTATTACCCATTATTGTATTGAACATGATCAAGCATGTTGTTCTAATTGTAAAATCCTTAAACACAGAAAATGTCAAAGTATAACTATTGGTGAGAAAATCAAATCGTTCTCTGAAAATCAGTTAAAAGAAATTATTCAGAGAGTAGTCAGATTGAAGAAGGAAATGGACTCATTTATTCGTAATAGAACTACTGACTTAAAACATGTACAGACAATGACAGCCCAATGCAAATCTGATATCCATACTTTTCGAAAAGAACTAAATTCTTATTTAGATATATTAGAAGATAAGGTAGTCAAAGAATCAGAGGTTCATGAAGCAAAATTTAAACAAGAAATCAACCGCCAAATTGAAACCTGTTCATCAACTTCAAAATCTCTCACAACAGACAAAACCCTTCTTGTCGTGGCACAGACAACATCAAAAAAAGCGAACATGTTTGCCGCTCATCATAAAGTATCGCATCGTATCGAAAATTATGAGAGCTTATTAAACGATTTCAAACAAGAAAGTGCATCACCTGATTTAAACTTTAAAAGAAATGAAGAGCTTCGAAATTTACTAAAAACCGTTAAAGAACTTGGAAAATTAACAGGTCAAATAACACACAAATCATCTCAAAATACTAATACACTATTTACAGAACTGGCAGTAGACAGTTCACGGAAGGTCAACATTCAATTGTCAAGTGACAGTTCCTGTCCATGTATAACCAGTTGTACATTTATGTCTGATGGTGGGGTAGTTCTTTGTGACCGCAGTAATAACTCCAATCTTATATTACTAAGTGATACATTCACTGTCAAAGAACGTCTTCATCTGGACTTCGCACCATGGGATGTATCACCAGTCAGTGGCAGCAGTGTTATGGTCACTTTACCACGTAAGAAGAAGTTACAACTTATACAGGTAATGCCTTCACTGAAGATAGATCGATCTATCAATGTTGGTAGGAGATGTTATGGTGTACAGGTGGTAGATGACATCATCCATGTGACCTGTCACAGCAAACCTGGGGAGGGGGAAGTACTTGTTCTAGATATGAATGGTACTGTTACACATAGACTAGGACAACCAGACAAGAAGCCGTCTATGTTTACTAGTCCATACTATATTGAAGTATGTCCCTCCACCAGGAATATTTTTGTTACTGACTATGCAACAGATACTGTATCATGTCTGTTGTCAGATGGAACTGTTGTATACCAGTATAAAGATCATGAGTTAGGAGGGCCGAGAGGTGTAGTTGTTGATGGAGGAGGTAATGCTATTGTGTGTGGCGAGTCCTCCCATAATGTACAAGCTATCAGAGCTGATGGCACCAAGTGTTGTACTTTACTTATATCACAGGACGATGGCACTGGTCCATGGTCAGTAGCATACAGACATTCGGACAACACTCTCATACTTGGATGTGGTAGCAGCAATAATCTTTTAGTATATAAGATGAAATAAAATATAGAATAAAATATAGAATAAAATATAGAATGAAATATAGAGTAAAATAAGACCTAGTTAGTATCACAGAGGGGACCAGAGAAGACTCAGACGAGACTGCGCTTTTGCGCAGTCTCATCTGAGCCTTCCTTGTCCACTAACAAATAGTATGAAAGAGTGGTTCTGTTGAAACACACACGAGATGCACTACACGCATGTTTTAAATGAAATGATATATATTTGTATTTGCGCAGTCTAGTCAGAGCCATCCGACCTACTCACATACAAAAGTATGCAAGAGTGTTTGGGTTAAGACCAAACATTAGATGCATCACATACAAAATTAAAATGTAATAATATATATTTTCATATGAGCAGTCTCGTCAGAGCCATCCCTACTCACTTCAAATAGTATCAAAGAGTTTGTTTGGTTAAAACCACACACGAGATGCATCACCTGCTTGATTAAAATGGAATATTATAGATATGCATGTGCGCAGTCTCGTCAGAGCCATTCCTACTCACTTAAAATAGTACCAAAGAGTGTGTTTGGTTAAAACCACACACGAGATGCATCACATTCTTGATTAAAATGGAATATTATATATTTGCATATGCGCAGTCTCGTGACAGCCATCCCTACTCACATACATATAAAATAGTATGAAAGAGTGTGTTTGGTTAAAACCACACACGAGACGCATCGCTGGCATTTTGATAAGTGTAGACTCAGCCCAGCCTGTATAGCCTCCATTAAAGCTTAGAAACTGCACATTTTGTTCGGCAGTAATATAATATTCAAGCAACTCGTAAAAGCTCTGCTCAGACTGCGTGTATGCTCAGGCTGATCTGAGCCTTGGCTTGTCGCACATACCACATTGATGGATATCTAGCGTCGCGGCTCATATTATTCATTATTATTTATTATCTATTTTTGAGCCACTTGAAATGATGTGCAGCTAACATGAGCATATATATAAAAGGAGAACAGTCTCAGAAACATCGTGATATTCAACGTTGGTGATCGATTATTTAAAAAATACTATAGGCATTTAGTGTATGTGTTGAAATAGAGATTCCTTTTGAAAACAAACTGCCAATTTTCATGGCATGCAGTTAGAGTGATGTTCATTGAAGGGATGCACAGTGTCTTTAAACAGAATATTATTTCCTTTAGCTGTATCTGCACATCAAATATTTTTGAATATGCAAATTATACATTCATGCTTGTGTATTGTGTGTCCGAAGTATGCCTTTAGCTAATAGGATCATTTAAACTTATCATACAAGTGAGATGTTTGACGCTGTCATTGACATTAAGGCTAAGTCGTTATATGTTTGCCTAAAAGTGAGACAATTTTGTCGTTGTGCACTGTGACCTGGTAAGATGCTGATCAGCCTGCTCAGCTACATCTACCATATACAGTAAACCCTGTCTAAAGCGGCCACCTTATAGACGTCTCTAAAATATGTTTTAAGACCGATAATTGCTCAATACAGGTCAACAGCATTGCGGAGTGCTCCCCAGCATTCTGCAATACTTTTGACCTACACTTAGCTACAAACCGTCTTAAAAATCTATATTCTGTCTATTTTGAGTGACCGCTTAAGACTGGCTTTACTGTAAAACTATGCATTCAGGAGAAATAGTGCTAAAACGTTTTATGAATCGGGTGATGATCGGACTGCCCAGATATCTAAACTGATCTATTTATATTATTCATGCAACAAAATCATTTTCTATCGCGCTCTTGCTTTGTGCACTGTGACCTTGTAAGATAATGATCAGCCTGCTCAGCTACATCTACCATATACAGTAAACCTGCCAAAAGCGGTCACCGTAAAGACGCCCATAAAACTATGTTTCCAAGGCCGATAATTGCTTAACGCACTCAAAATAGACAAAATATAAGCCTCAAAGTAGAGTGGTAGCTTAGTGCTGGTCAAACGATTGCAGAATGCTCCCGAGCATTCTGCAATACTTTTGATCTGCACTAAGCTCCCAACCGTCTTAAAGACCTATATTTTGTCTATTTTGAGTGGCTGCTTTAGACTGGTTTTACTGTAAAAGTATGTATTCAGGAGAATTAGTGTTTGAACGCTTTATGAATCGATTAACAAATGTTTTTATCAGACTGCCTGAATGTGCATGCTGGTCTACCAGAGAGGCGTGTGTTGGGGGGGGGGGGGGTCTCCAATCATGTATACCCAAACCAGCATGCTCAGCTACAAAATCTACCGAGAACATTTGAATATCGCTTGCAGCAAGTTTATAAAATATCTTTTCCATTTAGTGAAAAACAAAGGCTCTGATCAGACTGCACGATTGCGCAGACTGGTTTGATGTTGTTTGTTGTTCACAAACCTTGAATGTTTTCTCGCTTCACGGCCTATATGTTAACTCAAGGAAATTAATATCCCATTGGCTCTTATGCAAATAGTGCATATTGTGTGACTTGATTACATGTAAATAATTACCATTCTTGTGCATTTGCTGTTAAGAATAGAAATAATAATTATATCTTCACTTCAAAATGCCATTTTTCATTGACTTAAATGGCGAGCTTCTCAACTATTGTGTTTTGAGAACAGCAGAATCTAGTGCAAAGATTTATCTATTGCAATTAATTTGAGCCGCCACTGGCTTCAGCTGCTGTCTGCTCTTATGCGGCGGATCCATTGCCATTGTTTGAGGGGTTCCATTTTTAGATTTTAATTGTCCTTTCTAGTCTTGCGGTCATCTCTCTTGGGAAAAGTGGCCTGCTTGCTTGAAAATACTTGTGGCTGTTGATGTTATTTGGCCCTTCCTCTGGGTCTACATTTTGTGAGTGTGACATTTTCTAGTCATATTTACGTTTTGCACAAAAGAGTAATGTCCAGAATATCTTTCAAAAGTTTCAAGCTCTGTAACTTTTAATTATGTAACTCAAATTTACTAATAATGTATCGCCTCATTCATGGTACAGAAAGCACAAAAATATGTTGAACAGCCTGAAAAATCATAGAAATTTCCCCATAAATTTGAAAATGCATTAACGTCTTTAAAATTCTTGACTTTGTGGAATTATGTTCATAACTGACTGAAAAAATGTAGCGGCACACTAACATAGTTTAGTTATGCTCCTAGAAATTGTAAGTGATTTTAGTGAAGATCATATCATTACATTTGCTATACTGAAAGCTGGTTATGTACAGTACCTTGATATTGATATTTATTATCTACTATGTAATGAAATACAGGAAAATATTGATTAAATATAATGCATATATTTCACAGCCATGAAAATATAAAAACTTGTATTTTCACAGCAGTGAAAAAACTTGTATTTTCACAGCAGTGAAAATACAAAATTTGATATTTTCATGGGAGAAAAACCATAAGATTGGAACTACCTTTTCCTATTTTCTCAATATAATCTGAGGGAAGCAATTATTTTTGTTTTCTAATAGAAACAACTATAATTGGTGTTTCCTATTTCTATGGAAATGTAAACAAAAAGTCAGAGTCACTTAGAAGCTTAATATAAGAAAGAGCTTTTATAAATTTGTCTGCTACAACTAGAAAATCAAAACAAAAGCTAATGTAAAGTAAGATTCGCTTCTCTTTACCTTAAAAGAACATGGAAAATTTGTAGATAATAAAAAGAAAATTCAAACGTTTTTTATTAAATATGTCTTTTATTTCACTTGTGAAGTGGACAATAATTGTATTTCGCCACTCATGAAATATAAATATTGTCCATTTCACTCGTGAAATATAAGACATATTTAACAAAAACATTTGAATACCTCTATGTACTTAACATCATATATCACTTTGTACCAATTATACATGTTTCTGTATTCTTTTAAATTGTAAATACTGTAAAACCGGAAATATCGCAAGAATTTTGTTTCCGTGAATAGTGTTAAAAGACATTCTTGCGGCGCTAAGAAATTGCAACTAGTGCATGATTTACCTATATCAGTAAACAACAGAGTGATTTCACCATTTTGCGAGGATTTCATTTTCACGAAACTTCGCAGCATAGGCGAAGTTTCGCGAAAATAAAACCCTCGTGATAATTTCTGAAATTGCAGTAGTAGGTTGTAGTGTCTTATAGAATATTTACAATGATCTTTTGTATATTGGGAATAGTGTCCTGTGTAATTTTTAGTGTATTTCATCACTGTAATTCACTGCATTATGTTATGGTATAATGGTGAAGTACAATATCTTGATGTGTATTGGTATATAATTAACATCAAATATCACTTTGTACCAATTATACATGTTTCTGTATTCTTTTAAATTGTAAATACTGTAAATCAGGAAATTTTGGCAGTTTTTTTTTTTTTCGTGAATAGCTTTCAAATTGAAAGACATTTTTTGCGGCGCTAAAAGTTTGCGACTAGTGCATGATTTACCTTTATCAGTAATCGACAGAGTGATTTCGCCATTTTGCGAGGATTTCATTTTCACGAAACTTCGCATATTTTTGTATATTGGGAAAAGTGTCATGCGTAATGTTTAACGCATATCATCACTGTTATTCACTTCATAACGAACGTTATGTGAAAAATGGGCCTGGCCCCGAGGTTATAAAGCTTTTTTCATGCTCAACTCAACTGAGAGTGAAATTTCAACTGCTCATAAAAAATAAAATATCGACAACTAAAGAAGCTTCTATCAGATGTTGTATTTATCATGCTCATAAATGTTAAAATGCCAACATTTGTGGGCATTTTAACATCTATGAGCAGGATAAATTTTGTTCTCACCAGAGTCGAGCATGAAAAAGTTATAACCTTGGGACCTTGTCATGCTCAACTCAACTGAGAGTGAAATTTCAACTTCTCAAAAATTATAAAAAAACGACAACTAAAGAGGCTAATGGAAGATTAACATTTTTAAAATTATTGATACTCGTATTTCATTTTACTCTCGTAATACACATCTTTTGCCCCCTAAACCTAAATCTTCTTTTCGTCATCTTAAACGAGGTATCCAGGATTTTCATATGAACTATGTTTTGGTTCCAGCAGATAAAGCTGCTAACAATGTTGTAGTTGTGTGACGATTGTATTATATTAATACTCTTAAGCGTGAGCTTGTTGACACTAATGCCTATAAACTGCAGCCTTCTTTAAGTGAAAGGGTGATTGTTGATGGGCATGGTTGTCATACAGCCCTACATTTTGGTGTCAAAGCTAAAGAAAATCAAGACAAAGTTCCTACGTTGTACTGGTTACCTAAACTCCATATAAAACCCTATAAAGCAAGATTTAATGCAAATTCTAGTTCTTGTACGACAACAGAACTTTCTAAATTGTTAACCTCGTGTCTTACAGCTGTTAAAAAAAATGTTATCAAATATTGTGAAAAAGTATATGAGAGATCCGGTAAAAACCTATTTTGGTCGATCAAAAATTCAGGTGAAATTTTAGATAAACTTAAAGCTAGATTTCAATGCGACCAGTTTGTCTACTTATGATTTTTCTACTCTTTACACTACTTTACCTCATAATTTAATTAAAGATAAACTTATTGATCTTATTGAAAGAACCTTCCAGAGAGAAGGCTCTCCTTACCTTGCATGTAGTGACAGAAATGCATTTTTACTTCAGAAAAACCTAAAAAATATCATGCTTGGTCGTGTCAAAATGTATACTGAACAGCAAAAGAAACGCATATTTTGCATATTTGGTATAGTGTATAAATTGGGGTTTAAATACTGATCTAATAATATGCAAGGTATCAATGATGCATGGAACATGTGTATTATCAAATGGATAGCTCATTTGAATAAAAATAATAAAGGGGCGTAACTCTGGGCGTAACGAAATAGCTAATAATAAAGGCGACTTCCGAGATGGTGTATGCCTAAAACCACTAAACGGATTTAAATGAAAATCACTCTGCGTGATAATCTGGACATACAGACTACTTATGAAGATTAAATTGTCCGGAATTCTTCAAGGTGGACCATTGTGACCCAGTTACATTATTAGACAACTGACCGGAAGTGTGCTTAAGACAGGCAAGAAAGTGTCAAAACAATTGTTTTAAATGGTTCTGTTGGACAGTTCCTTACTTGACGTCAATCATACTGTGCCAGATTTTCTTACACCCCAAAGATTCCATCGGTTTACAATACCAATGCAAAAAATGCAAAAATGAAGATTTTTTGGATTAACGGTATAAATCCTACAGCAATGAATTTTTAAGTTTTATGCTGTTTTCTTATCTGTTACATTATGTTCTCGTGACATGCAATGAAATCGGATTCCAATCATGTCTTTTCCAATGTACGGCACTGTTTTTGCATTTTTTGCATTAATTACCAAAATATAATAATTAACCGTGTAATGAGGAAAAAAAGTGATCTGGAACGAACGCATGAGTCCGTTCAAAAATGTTCATATCATTCAGGGTAAAATTTAATAAGAGTTTCTGGTATTAAATGGATATTGGATAATATGCGTTTCTTTTGCTGTCAAGTATATGTGATGCCCTGACCTTTTTGTTGGACAACATTTTTATTCGATTTGGCACCAAGCTCTATAGACAAGTAGTTAGGATTCCTATGGGCACTAATTGTGCTCCCCTGGTTGCAGATTTATTCCTGTTTTGTTATGAAAGGGACTTTATGATGTCTCTTTCTGATGATAAGCAGGCTGATGTTATTGATGCGTTTAACACTACTTCCAGATATTTGGACGATATTTTAAATATTAATAATGTTTATTTTGAAAATATGGTTAGTCAAATATACCCTTCAGAGCTCCAACTTAATAAAGCCAATGCCTCTGATACCGAAGCCGCATTTTTAGACTTGCATTTGTCAATTTCTAATCGTATTGTTTCTACCAAAATTTATGATAAACGTGACGACTTTGATTTTGAAATTGTCAATTTCCCATTTTTAGATGGTGATGTTCCTCGTTCTACATCCTATGGAGTCTATATCTCTCAACTCATTCGTTTTGCTAGAGCATCTAGCTATGTTACTGACTTCAACACTCGCAATAAATTGTTAACTCAGAAACTTCTTAAACAGGGCTATCGGTATCATAAACTTCGCAAAACATTTTCAAAATTTTATAGACGATACTTTGACTTGATTTCTAAATTCCAAGTTGGACTTAAATCTCTCTTGCGCCAAGGACTTTCGGAACCTGATTTCTATGGTGACTTGGTGTATAAGTTGAAGAAGATTGTTGGCTCTAATAATTTTTCAGCGCAGTTCATTAAAATAATTTCCCATTATAAAAAAATTGGCTATAACATTAATGTATTGCAGCAGACTGCATGCTTGGTAGTCAACCCAATCACAGTTGGCAACTTTGCTTTCCTTTTTAATTGCACGCCGGTGGGTCGGACTTCAGACTCTATGATGGTTCCGACTTAAAGACTTATCTATTGATGAGATGGTAGGGGCCTGATGCTTTGGCTGTTTGTCGGGCCCACTGGGGTTTACCTGTTGGATTTCTTTTGCTCCGGTATTCAGTTTAATTTACTGTTGAGTCCTTATCCTTGCTTTATCTCCTTGTTATATCTTGATTTATATGTTTTAGGAGATGATGCATTGATAAGTTAGGGGTCTTCCATGCAAACCAAATATCTATGTGTCTTGATCAACATCTGAATTAAGGGTGAGGTTGGCGCCGTTAAACCGGTTTAAGCCCTCCAGTAAAATATTTTACTGACCGTTCCAAGGCGGTACTTCTTTTGTGGATCTTTTATGTTTTTGTTCTGTCTTGTGTTTGCTATGTTTTGTGCGCGTCTGTTTATATGTGCTTCGTGGTCACCTGCTGGGAAAGGGCTGACCTCTTGGCTCTCGTTTGTGGTGTCTTCTGTGAGTTTGTCACTTTCCCATTGGTATCCTGGGTCAGGTGTGGTACTTGATTGTATCGATTCCTGATCTTTGCAACCTTACTTACTTTTCTTACTTTAAGTCTATCAGATGTTGTATTTATCATGCTAATAAATGTTAAAAATGCCAACATTTGTTGGTATTTTAACATTTATGAGCAGGATAAATTTTGTACTCAGCTAAGTTGAGTATGAAAAATAGTTTATAACCTTGATGGCTTGTCTCAAGACGACCTGTTCTTTGGGTTTCTGACAAAGCGAGTTTCAAACCAGTCTCTACAGCTGCACAGACTAGATAACACATTGAAATATCAACTGTATTAAGTTAACATGTGATACTTTCCACAAAAAATAGCAAAGGCGCTGATCAGACTGCGCGAATGCGTAGGCTGGTCTGCACTTTTGTTGTTTGTAAACCCCCGAAGACAGGCTTTACTGTGTCGAACCCCAAATATGCTATCAACACACAAACATAAAATTTCATGCAGCAACGTCAGATGTAATGTCAACGTCTATGACAACAATTGTATAGGGTGTTAAAATTTGATGCCACATAGTAAGTGCGAGTTATTAGGAGAAAGACCAAAAGGACAGTACAGTACTGCCAAACAGTTAAATGGGCCAATAGGGTTTGAAATTGTATTAAAATTGGGAAAATGTCATCTTTTTAGATGAATCCACACTCTAATCTTATTTCTTTTGCAAACTTATTCTCATCTGGTGTCTGAAACACGAATACATTTATCCACAATACATTGATGGATGGTAAAATCCACTGGAATTGTATTGAGGGGACTATCTCGTAACGTTTTAAGGGTCTCTAGCTTGTAACTGAAACTATCATCAGTAAGACACATACCAGGATAATATCAAAAGCATATAAAACTCCAATATAAAGGCACTATGCCCCAAGCATTCAACAAGATAACACACATTGCAATAGCTCTTTACTAGATTCGCGCATTCACCTGGGGCCAGGGTGGTGATATGTTTGAGTTGCCACCTTACAGAGTAGAGCTAACCCACATATAAACTGACTATAGCATTGTTAAGCGTCACGTTAGTCGGATGTCAAATATAAAAGACATACATATTGAGAAATTAGTATCAAATTTGGTGCACCATGAATTCAGATGTGCATTCGGCTATGCTTAAAAGAATCCAAGCTGTCATTAAATCACAACTAATGGTGGTGTTACTAAGTGTAAGATGACATGCCAGATTTTCGCAAGAAACGAAATCAGTTTCAAGATAAAATGCTTTGTTGTTACAGTGCTATACATGTGCTTAAATAAAACATAAAACACATAATGATTTGCACCTCTAAATCATTGCAAAATCAAATCTTAAGTACATAGGGTATGTAAATAATTATGACAAAAATTACTATCTAGAGAAAATTTGGAAAGCAGCTAGAGATATGAACTCTCCTGTCTGTTTGGTAGATTGATTTTACTTGTTAATTGATGGACAGTTCATAACAGCTCAGCGACCTTGCTGCTTATGGGCAAGATCATGTTCATGGTTTAGTTTAATTGGACCATAGCTTCACTCTGTCCGCTTACTGCCTTAATTAGATAGCTACCCTCCTGTCAGGTGGTCCATGAAATGTGTACTTAATTGCTACAGAGCTCTACACAGATTGAAATGCACTTTACACGTTATCAGATTGGTGGCTAGAATATACGTGGACAGCTAAAATAGTACATCTGAAATGAGCCGCGACATGAGATATCCAACAATGTGGTATGTGTGACCAGGAAAGGCTCAGACCAGCTTGTGCATACACGCAGTCTGATCAGAGCCATTGCTAGTCGCTTTAATATGCTATGAATATTAAGTTACTGACCAAACATCATTTGGAGTTTCTAAGCTAAGAAAGAGGCTACAAAGGCTCGTCTGAGTCTATACTTGTCAAAATGCCACATTGTTGGAAATCTTATGTCGTGGCTCAAATGTTGTCAAAGGTTGTTTTACCGCATGCGCCAAGAAAAGAGGGATGTAAAGGCTATCAATTTAATGCAATTGAACACTAAATTATTGTGATACAAATACAATAAGTTATAGTTTTACGTTAAAATATTTAAACAATCACAGAAAAAGCAAAGACTATCAGTGCTGCCATGATTTCAAAGCAATTCTGAGCTGAGAGGCTTGACATTTCTGGTCAATTTTTTTGCTGTGCTGTCAAATGAAATGGGAGCCTTTTCCTAAGTTTTTTATTACTCCTAATACCCCTATTACACACAGGCCCCGAATCCCAATAATTGACACGGATTGACAAATATTTGGATTTGTGGCTGAATCGTACTCAGTTTGTGAAGGTCTTAAATCATTTGCACAGTCCGTAGTGAGTTCTTGCATTTCGCAGGTCTATCGGGAATTCGGCTCAAAAGTTATGAACTGTTCAAAAATTTGGCCACGAATTCCCCGATTCGAAAAATCGTGCATGATTCGTACCAAATTTCTAAGGCATTTTTGGACATCGTTACTGAATCGTTATCGATTCGGAGGCGTTTTCGGGCATTCGTAGCTACTCTTAGCTCATTCATGGGGAATTGGGAGATTAAGCCAAGCACTAAAACCAAGGAAGAGATAGTAGAAGGATTTTCCCTAAGATTGATTACCCCGTCACGCGCATGTGAGCAGTGCTAGAAGTTGAAAGGGATTTGGCAGATTCTGGAGCACAATCAGGATCAGTCAGTAGCTCCTGCCTGGTGATTTTGCCAATTGTAAGCTGCTATATATTTCCAAGTCAAAGAGCCTGCGTCAGGGTCTCTCGACTTTAACGAATTTGTTTTCTTCTAGCTATATAAGAAGCCGTTTTCAACACTCAAGTTGCAGGATCAATTCTACTGCTGCTTTACTAGGAACATTCATTTTGGAACTGATGGCCGGAAGCATGTATGGGCCTTTTTATAACTATCGTGAGAGAAAATCTCGCGAATCGTGGCGAATCGTCGCGGATTTCTGTTAATACGTGCCCAAATCGTGCTGCATTCGGCATATTCTTAACTGATTCGTAATTGATTCCTTAACTTTCGCGCAGCATGTTCTAATGTTATTTCACTAATCGTAATGAATTCTTGTGCGATTCCAATCGAATTGAGCCGATTTCCCCGAATATTCGTAACGACATCGTATCTGAATCGGGACTGACTCGTAGAACGTCAAGATTGGAGAAAAAATAATGAAACCTGACAAATCCCCCCGAATAAAAAAATCGATTCGTGGCGGTTCGGGCGATTCGTGGTCTGTGTGGAGTAGGGGTATTATGGGACTTTTATGAAAGTATAATTTCAACATCTTTTGACAAACAATCTTTTGGATGTTTAATTTTGACCATCTTCATGCTGAATATGATCTTATTTTCAGCCTTGGTTTGATCAATATATCAAGATCAACATTAGATTGCCACACTCTGTGTATTTCTATTATACGTTCTATTTAGTTGTCCTGTAAATAATTTTCTGGCGATTTTTTAAGAAACCACAGAACAAAACTGGTTTTATCTTATGCTTTTTAAGTGTGCTCTACAGTTGTCATAAACTGTTATCATTATATACCTAACATAAATTTCCTACTGTTTTTTTCAGTGAGATAGTACCAGTATCTTGGGCAGTGGCAATTTTCACTGTTGATGATATTATTTCCTGTCTGCCTGTGTAAAACTACGCATTTTGTCATTGTTGCATTTTGATATCTTTTTCTGTCTATTTTTCTAGGAACACTAAGATAGGTATATAATATAGAGAGTATAGAGAATAATATATTACGTTTCCATGGTATTTGAATTAGCTGTCACTAAAGCATTGCTCTACGTGTAAACAATGAGTCCATTTGGACTAGTTGATTATGTGTATTCAGCCAAGTCTGCATGACAGACCGTGACAACGGGAAAAAAGTTTAGCAATTATTTATTATGGGGTTTTCCATAGGTGATCTTTGAAGCATTAGATCTTTTTAATTGGCAGGTTCGCAAACATGTCAGTTGTTTGAAAATGACCTAATGGCTACCCGCAAGTGGTCAGAAGAAACAAAATCCGACTTCATTGTGAGGATTTGATCTGCTGAGCATTTTAATTTCAAACGTTATTCAATTGAAAGGGAGGTAATTTGGAGATTACGATTTTCAACTAAAAACTGTACGAAAAGTGTTACATAAACATTCAGTTTTAAACCGTTTTTCACTTTCTTGCTTTTGTATCTAAACATTGGACAGAAAAAATGAAAATTTTAGTCGAAAACTATTCGCACTATTGCCAGATAAGCTGTTTTAGCAAGGGGGCATAAAATCAGACTATACATTATGTGAAATGTCAACCAGTTAATGTCATCGTACTCGTGAACGTTTGTCAACAAATATATTTGACACTATGACATTAAAAGTCCTATTTCTTCTAAACTGTGAATCCTCAAAGTATATTGCTAAACTTTTTCCCCTCAGTTTATTATTCTCTATATCAGCATGAACAACAACTAAGTGTTGTACATAGTTATATGAGATATAATTTCATTTTCTCTCTCTCTCTCTCTCTCTCTCTCTCTCTCTCTCTCTCTCTCTCTCTCTCTTCTTGATGTAGCTATTTAAACATTTATGTAATATTGCGTATATACGTGCATATGTAACAATCTATGTCATCTGAGATTGATAAATACAGATACGGTATGTTGTACATTAAAACCTTTGTAAAACAGCCACTCTAAAAAAGACCAAAAATTGTTTTTCAACACTAAGTATCGTTTTATGCAGGTCGAAAGTAACTTGGAGCAGTCTGCAACACTTTTGACCTTCATTAAGCTACCGTTTTTCATTAAGAATTTTGCTTTTGTATATTTGTGAGTGCCCGTTTTACACAGAGTTTACTGAGCTACATCTGAAGATTGGAATCTACAATTATTAATAATTACCCATAGAAGCATAGCGTCCTTATTTTTGGTTATTGACAAACTGAGCAAACCAAGATCAGACGCAACAAAATGTGGCGTCTAATCAGGATCGCCACTGTTCGCTTACAGATTGTTCCATCATTATAAAAATTAAAAATAACATACACCACCCCTTACGCGGAAATGGACTGGTCCAATTATTAAGATTGAAAAATTTCATTCGGCTTAAATGGGTTAGAAAATCTAGTGGTAATATCCCCTGAAAACTTTTTTGTTTTAATCAAATAACATAGTTCCTCTTAATTCAAATTTATAACTTAAGCTAAAACATAAAACAAAACATATTATTGCTGCATCATTAGAAAGTTATATAGTATAGTTTGAAATAATTATCTTTTCTTTTAACCCATTTAAGCCAAATAAAAGTCCCATTATTGTCAATTAAACCAGTCCATGTTCATTTTAGGAGTTGTTAGGTTGTACTTTTCATTTTTATCAAACTTTTCATTGAACTTTCTGCTTGCAAACAGTGGAGACCCTGATTAGACGTCACGTGTTGCGGCGTCTGACCTGGGTCTGCACTGTTTGTCTATGCCCCACAAATAGGATGCTAGGCTTAAATGGTTTTAAAACGAAAAAAAAAAATCTGAAGCACAAGAAACTGTGTTCGATATGTTCAACCGATGGTCAAATCTCTAGTTTAACACTAGCGATAGTTTACGTTTATTGAAATTGTAACAGTTTAATATGACTGTATGACTGAACCAATGATGACATGTAAAAAATGTAAGATGAACATATTTGTATCCGTGAAAATATTTTGAATAATATGGGACTATAATACTGTTGTTTTATTCTTTACTGCTGTGGCTTACTTGTATACTAGTCAAAACATTAAACCGATCACATGTATTTTATGGATTTTTGTAAAGTAAGGGTGCAAAAATCAGAAATCGATAAAATCAAGTACCACACCTGACCCAGGATACCAATGGGAAAGTGACAAACTCACAGTTATACACAACAAATGAGAGCCAAGAGGTCAGCCCGATCCCAACAGGTGACCACATGGCACAAATAAACAGACGCGCACAAAGGCATAACAAACACAAGACAGGAAAAAACATAAACGATCCACAAAAGAAGTGCCGCCTTGGAACGGTCAGTAAAATATTTACTGGAGGGTTTAAACTGGTTTCACGGTAAACCTTTTATTCGCTATATATATTCCGATTTCATTACGAATAAGCCAGCAGCCAACAACTAGGTATAATTTATAAAATTGAACCAGGTAGTTTTGACGACCCTCATTTTCAAAACAGTACAAGCATTAGCATCGGATAAGTTTTGCCACTGACCACAAGTGACAACCCTAATGCAGGAGAAGTGTTCGTTTCAGAAGCTGGCTATATACACACGAACATGTTTTGCGGATGAAAGTGGTTAATTTAAAAAAAAGGAATGTATCACAAATAGTAACATAATGCTGATTTGTGCGAATTTTAAACATTGGGATACCAATATTCGAAGAAGCATCCTTTATGTACTGTTGAATATTTCTTCAATATCGTTACTGGTTACAGAGGTTATGTCATTTTAGGTTTTGATGAAAACCAAAAGATGTATGTTTTGGCGAGAACAAATTTATCTGTAGGTAAAATTGAGATACATGTATATAACCAAGTTATCCTTTCTTCAGGATAACAATCTGAAATTAGTCTTGAATTGAAATCAATGCATCTTATTGTTCCAAAGTAATCATGCGTAATTATAAAGTAATCATGATATAATAGTAACTGTAATCGATTATGTTTTAAAGAAAGGAATTGTAATTGTTATCATTAATAATGAAGTTCCAAAGTAATTGTTATTGCAATCCTACAATCAACCCCCCAAAAGTAAGTGAGTATGGTCCGGGAATACCACAATCATACATTGCAGACCAAGTCAAGGAACTGTAAAGAGGAGCCGCAGAATATCATGCGCGGATCCAGGAATTTTCGACAGGGGGGTCCAGGTCAATCTGACAAAAAAGATCTGACAAGGTTTTTTTTTTTTTTTTTTTTTTTTTTAGTCCTCAGCTACACTTCCGCCCGCGTATTTGTCCTGCGAATTCGCGTTTCATGTGCGTTTCCAACGCATTGTACGTGCGTTGAGTTTAAATTGCGTATAAAACGCGAATCAACGTATTTCGAAACTCATGAATATTAATTAGCAGCCCTCAAACGCGTTTCAACGATAAAATATTCGTTTCTTCCTTTAGCCAATCAAATCGTTTTGTTACAACGCAGTAATGCGTAAACCAATCAAATTTGAGTTGACCTTGCTCAATGTTTACGTTGTTATTCACGGTTTAACTTTGCTTTAAATATTTCTGATAAGACTTGTCTTGCAAATCTCAATTCCCGTTTCCTTTGAGATTTTAAAGCCCAGTTTGAATCAAATATCTCACTCCATTCATTGATCAATATTTTGAGCCGACTTTCACGACTTTTCAGCGATGAAATGAATGGAGTTACTCAAGGCCGAAAAGTGAATGTATAACAGTAAAATCACATCGATATTCATCAGATATAGATCTATAATTAGTCTCTTTTAGTGCCCAATGTAAAATATTTTTTCTTAAAACAACGACATGAAGCAAATAAATTGAAAATATGTCGCACTGCATTCAATTTTGTTTCTTGGGATTCGCATCAAACAATTTCGAACTTTCAAATTGGGTCAACTGAGATTAGATGCAAACTCTCCTTGTTAAGTAAAATAATAGAGCCAAACTCACTTGTTGACATTCTAACTGAATAGATCTCTCTCAAAAGAAAAAAGAAGGCACTCCTAAGCAAAAGCAATTGCAAGTGCCCAGGCTTTACCTGATCAGTCAAAAAATAAAAGTAGAGCATATATCCAGTAGTCTCCCCTGAGCTGAGCACAAAATTTATCCTGCTCATAAATGTTAAAATGCCAACAATTATTGGCATTTTAACATTTATTAGCAAGATAAATAGTCCACGCTATGATAGTCAAGTGTGACGGCAGCGTGTACCATATAGATACATGTAGATGAAATACAACACCTGAGAGACTTAAAGCAAGAAATTTCTTTGTTTGCCGATATTTTAGTTTTATGAGCAGTTGAAATTTCATGCTCAGTTGAGTTGAGCATGAAACAAGTTTTATAACCTCAGGGTCAGGTCTGCTACAGCTTATACGACAACATCCATGCAAAATGAGCTGCGAGGTTACTAGGCATTTGTTTTCGCTACATAGATTATGATTCCTCTAGTAACTTAATCTGAACTTTCAAGTCTCCATCTACCGTATTAGGCTGTGCAGTCCAATTTGTGTCTGTTCGATGTTTTTCTTTGAAGATGTAACTATTATGCGATAGAGACAGAAGACAACTTTTTTATCCAGAGTAACACCGGGACGCAACCGTGGCGCTACCGGCATGTAACCGTGGCGCAACCGGCAGTTACCGGGACACCACCGTAAACAACCTGGGTAACACCGGGGTATACTGGCATGAACCGTGGCTTTACCGTGCTGCACCGTAAGTGCTCCGGGGTGAACCGGGAATGAACCGGCGTCTTCCTTTATCGAGGACCGGGGCTATACCAGGGTAACGTCGGTAAGGTGAGAACGCAATTTATTTTTTATGAAATGTGTCCCGGTGCATCACGGTATACTGGCTGTCCTGAATTGGGATGTACCGTGGCTACATCGGCACAGTGAGAACGGGGCTTAAGGCAAACTAGGGTAAAGTCGGGGGAAAATTCGGGAAAATTCGAACACTGTCAGTCAGCTAAATTCGGACAGCGAGCTTGTCTGTTTCATATTTTAATTATTAGAATATAAAATAAAATAACTAAGCAAACAGTTAAAATACTATCCATAGAACGAGGAGCCGCACTGGTGTAGTGAATAAACCACTTGCATTGAACCAGGGGTCCTGAGTTTGATTCCCGGCTCCTCCAGTCTGTCGGGTGTGGCTCAACGGCATGGTCCCGTCTCTATTCATATATGTCTCTATATATCTCGGTCCCAGTATAAATACATGTATGACCTAAGCGGTTGGTGAGACGTTAAACACAAACTCACACACAATGACCACAATGATGGCACTCAAAAGCGTAAGAGCGCATTAGCCAGCATAACCCTGGTAAAGTAAAAACGAACTGTTTTGTAGAGTTATCTTCCTTGTTCCATAGTTAAACCATTAAAAAAACAAAATGCACAGGGTTTCCAGGGAAATGAGCGCATCACATGAATTCGTGATGCATTTGGATTTAAATGGGTTTAAATTTGTGAATCATAGTAATAAAAAAGAACAATCACGACCTGCCTTTGCTAATTCAAGATCAACATTTTTTGAACAAGAACTGTACATATACTAAAACCAACTGCTAATTGGTCACCTTACATTTTTACGCTAGTTCAGAAAGTTGAACATAGAGTATACAAAATTCATGTATTTTAAGTGATGCAATACTTTGCGAGACTCTGCAAGTTATTACATTTAAAAATGACGTGTACTTCTTGCACGGACGAAGCTAGAGAAAAGGTACCCTCATTTCAAAATGTCACACTTTTTCTACGATATAAACCATAACGCAAAGTAACGTTTTTTGTTTGTTTGGATATGTTACTGGCTAGTGTGATATAAGAAAAATAAACCTCAAAAGTTTTGATTCCATCGGACTCGTCGTTTTTGCTACTCAACAACATAAGACAAACACTTTTAGCAGGTTAATCAATGAAATTTAGCTTTAAGCTTGCAATTTACATAGAGACTTAGCACTGCTCTGTACGCTTTATTATCAGCGACAAGGCATTGAAATTTTCTGCGATTATTTGTTATCACCAGACGTCACCGTCCGTCTTTGAGGATTGACCAAAACAAAATTATTATGCCACAGTACTCGTAAAACAATAATCGCCAAAAATGGATTACTCAAGTTCTCTACTGTGTTTGGCCTACAGTGTTTAAAAAATAAGTGCATTTAACAATTTTATCAGGAAATACTGGTGAATTTCAAAAATCTCGAAAAAAAATTGAAAAATGCAACATTTTAAAAATGCTTAAAAAATCCACCATAAGCAAAATTTCAATTGTTTGGTGTTTGTCAAGTCGGACAGACCAGTTTGTAACCACCTAAATGTCAATTTTATAAAAAAAAAAACACTCTCAAAACCATTTTTCTTACAAAAAGTTGAATTTTGCATTTTTAACCCAAAAAACTTTGAAGCAAAAGAAAACTGTTCAAAACACTGCTAAACGTTTGCCCATTAAAATGTACATATATAGGCAAAAAATCGTTTCAATTTTATTAGCGTTTGGTCAGAAATAATGAGTTTGAAAAGTGACCAATTAGAACTTGGTTTTAGAATATAAATGTGTTTTTTTATTATTTACATTAAAACCGCTATATAAAAGTAACAATTTACAAATCTGGTAGGAAACGCAAGTTATACTTTAGATCATGGACCACGGAAGTATCATTCTTATAGTTAACACCAGGTCTGATTTGCATGTGGGCTGTAGCGGACCAGCATTGGCGACTTAGCAATGGACTGATGGTAGAGGTAGAGTGTGAATTTCTGCATTAATACAAAAGTGAAAAAATGTCTATCACCGACTAATTAACTACATGTACTAACTAACTAACTAACTAACTAACTAACTAACTAACTAACTAACTAACTAACTAACTAACTAACTAACTAACTAACTAAATAGCTAGCTAGCTAACTAAAGGCCCTGTCACACTATAACGTTTTAGCCAACGTATGCCGACGTATGAAATATATATCTAGTACGCTGGCATACGCTGAAATCTAATAAAAAAATCAGAGGAAGCCTCTCTCTGAACTTATGCAAAGCGTACGCGAAACGAGCATAGAACGTATGTCTAACTTATGAGTAACTTATTCCCGACGTAACATAACTTATACTTGTATCAGCGTATAAAAGCGTATGCCCAGCGTATCACTAGCGTTCTTGAAACTTATGCACAACGAACGTCTAACGTATGCTGAAGTGTACATATAACGTACGTTAACGTATGCATAACTTACATGTAGCGTACTTCTAACTTATGTTAAACGTATAAAACAGTACAACATTTTGGGGCATTTTGTCATATGGCAACGTATACCACCGTACTGTAGCGTGTTCGTAACGTATTGATAACGTATCTCTAACTTATTCAGCGTGCACCAACGTATTTGGTGAATTTTCATACGTTGGTGCTAACGTACCTTAACGTATGCATAACTTACCCGTTGCGTACATCTAACTTATGCCTAACGTATAAGCAATACGTCGGCATACGCTGAAGATTTTTTATGCAAGCACAAAATTTTGGGATCTGTTCGCCGTATGACAACGTAAACCAACGTACAGTAGCGTATTCGTAACGTGTTTAAAACTTATCTCTAACGTATTCAGCGTACACCAACGTACTTGCTTAATTTCTCATACGTCCGCATACGTTGGTGCTAACGTACCTTAACGTATGCATAACTTACCTGCTGCGTACATCTAGCGTATACCTAGCGTATAGAAACATTACGTTCGCATACGCTGTCATTTTTTATGGATGCACAAAATGTTGGACCTCTTGGCCGTATGTCAACGTATACCATCGTACTATAGCGTATTAGTAACGTGTTTAAAACTTATTTCTCACGTACCCAGCGTATACCAACGTACTTGCTGAATTTTTCATACGTCGGCATACGTTGGTGCTATACGTCGTAGTGTGACAGGGCCTTAACTAAGTAATCTGCTTTGAGATAGTCCGTCTTAACAGTTTGTTTAAGCATATCTACACTGAAGGACTTTAAAAACGCAAAAAAATGAAAATTATTATTTTTTTAACCCAAAACATTTTTAGTCTTCTTTAACAAGTTAAATCGGCTGGAAACGACACTCTGCCTCTATCTATACCTAAAACCGGTGTTTTTATAGACAATGGCTACCACCAGCTACGCATCCGTGATTTACTATTTTTTGCAAGTGGTGTCCCAACGAATCAATGAAGCAAAATATTTTATTATTTCACATATAGCTTATTGGTATACATGTATAAAAAAACACAGTAGCTTTAGTTTTAAAGCTTTATTATTCTTGCCACGTTTGTCTGAACAAAAACGACCTGGCGCAATTGGAATGTTAAAAGCTTGGTTGCGTGTTTCTGGCGTCGCCAGATATTATAATTGCCATCCTTCAGCTTCACAGCACCTCAGAGATTGTTTCCAGGCTACTAGGACAGTTAAAGGTCGAGACAGGCCTGGCCAACTAAGAATGACGACAGACATTAAGACAGCAAAAAACGTCGATTTTATCGACGATATCTGTTCCGGCTGGCTACCAACGCTGCCAGACGAACAGCAGGGGTCCAAGGGTAATTTGTTTTAGATTTTTAATAAAAATATTTAATTACTATAAACTTTAAATCGTGCCCAATTTCATGACAAATTTCAAAATGAAGTTTTAGAATCTAAGCGTGTTGTCTTTTGATAGACTAATGCTCTAAAATTATTTATCATTTTGATATGAAATTTAAATCATATTTTCTTGATATATTTATGCTTATTTTTGCCAAATCTCAATAAAAATGATACATTAAAAATGTGTTCATTTTATGAATTTCGATTTTGCGTTTTTAAAGTCCCTCAGTGTACATTGGTGGCCAGCCAGAACATAACATACATATTAGGTTTTCAAAGACCCCACAAAATAAAAAAAAATTGCTTGTAAGGCTGGCAGCGTTTCAGAGATAGATGATGAGCAACATTTGTTATTACCGTGCACTAGATTTAGCGAAATCAAATAAGCTCTTCATGACCACCTAAGGGAATCCTGTCCAAGTTCACCCAATTTGTTTTAATTCCAGTGGTTCGACAATTAAAGAAGTAGCAAGATTCCTTCATTCAACGTATAAATGAAATTATTGCATTGATTTTTTCTTTGGCTTGGTAGAAGCAGTAAACTATAAGTAAATGCACATAAAGTTCATGAAAATTTAACTTGATGACCAAATACTCGATTCCCATGTTCTCTCAGGCAATTCAGAGGAGTAGACTGACTCCCTAGACATAGAAATACTGGATTTAGACAATGGACCAGCGACGATATAAACATATTCAGACGTTCTAATCAATTGGCGATATGCTCATGTATTATCAAAACTTTTTGTGTTCTTTATATATTCGTGTACAGCACTTAACAATGTTAAGTTGATTGTCCAATGTTTAATCGTCGTATGATAACAAGTTGATGTCATGTGGTATTGGAAGAAGAAGTGTTCACTATCCTCACTTTCTTTGCATTAAATACAGAGGGGATTATAACACGGATTGTTGTTGAATAAATCATTTTATATTGGTGCGATTGTTTCTAATTCTAGCATGTAATACTGACACATGTCTTTTACCAAAAACAAATTAGATTGGTTCTTGTTATTTTTTAACAGAAGTGGTTTGTAGGTTATCGTTTGTGGTGTCTACTGTGAGTTTGTCACTTTCCCATTGGTATCCTGGGTCAGGTGTGGTATTTGATTGTATCGATTCCTGATCTTTGCACCCTTACTTACTATGCTTGAAAGATGATATTGTTGGTTAGTTAAAAATGTTTGATACCTTCATCGAGGATACTCCACATTCTGGTGGCTGATGACATTATGCTTTTGATGAAACATTTGTTCGAGTGAATGGTGAAGAAAAATGAAAATGAGTATCCCTTCTAAAGGGGGTACCCCGAAATTTCACTTACAAATGCAGTAAATATGTCAGTTATACATGATGAAGCCATTCCATTATTAACTTTATGCATAAAAGGCAATATTTGCTGGTGTCTTCGTTCTGATGAATTATTCCAGTTAATATTTAGTTATATATATAGTTTGACTAGGAATACTGCTCTGGTTTACTCCAATCACTATGCCGGCCACTTCGTTTTGTATCTTTTGTAAAGTATTTGAAGCTTGTTGTGTGCAGAAACGCCACATTCTTGATGCGTATTCAAAAACGGGTAGTAAATGAATAATACGTTTCTCTTAAGTATGTTTTTGAGTTTGCGCATGATATCTTAATTTTTAGCTGCTATGTTTGCAATATTTTCTATGTGTGTATGTGCCATTGGCGGTTGCTGATGGAAGTTATGCCCAGATGTTTGTAATCCTCAACAAATTTATAAGGAAATAAACAAACCTAAGCTGAGAAAATGCCTCAATATTCTTATGAATAAATGAGACTGCTCCAGTTTTGAGTGGATTAAACTTACCTTACCATTGCTTTGCTAATGGGATCATTTATAATACCTTCAATGTCTGGCAGACCTGCTGCAGCATAAAATAAAGATCTTTATCACATGACGTCGCGTCTGGGAGTGAAAAAACGCCATGCAATAAAATCGATAAACCACTAGTGGTTTACAGAGTTAAGGGAAACGTTATGACGTCCATAACAACGATGCGTACATAATGACAAAAGTTTAACGTTTTGCGTCAAAAAAGAGATTTCAAAGTATTTTTAATGTCATGTGATAAATAGAATCTAACATTCGTGCTCTTGTATTATTAAATTTATTAAACTCGTTGCGAAAAAGAGATAAAATGCTCGACAAGCCTCGCATTTTATCTCTTTTCCCCAACTCGTTTAATAAATGCAATAAAACATGAGCACTCATGTAAGATCCTCTCTCTCTATATATATATATCATCTGCAAATAATCCTGTTTGACATAGCAAGTTCTATTCAATACCATTGATGTATATTAGAACGTTCCATGTATCAGGAAAATACCTTCATCAAGTGATCTGTTGATAAGATAAAACTGCAGCTTTAATAATTTCTAATATTATAAGTTATTGCATCATTTTTGAAGGCATCCTGTTTTCATTTTCCCCCCAGAAATTGGATTATGAATGAAATAAGTCAATTTGAATAGAATGGCATTTTATCTCATTTATTAATCACAAAATGTGTCACCAATGCTATTAAAGCAAATAAACTTTTAAAAGAATGAAGTTATTTAAAGTACTTAAAATATCACATTTAAAGAAAATATAACAACTTTACTGAGTGAAACTTGGCAAAAAATAGATGTATTGGTCACAAAACAATGAATTATCATCAAGGTAAATTTATGAAAATTCCATTTTGGGGGTAAAATGAAAACACCTTGTTTCTCGTGTTACCTGGAAGTTTTTCTTCTTTAAATATTTTCCAGCTTCATTTACATATTTCTACCTGGATCTATATTTTCGTCCACTTTGGACGCAATCTTCGTCTTTCCAGGCCCCGTAGTGATTTGGTCAGGTAGTTTGATGAGCTACAGGATGTAAGAAATATGTGGATACCTCTTATTAAGATATAAGAAAGTAAGACTTTAATTGCATGTACCACATTTAAACAAATAAAAATAAACTAAAGCAGTTGTTAGAGAGAGTGCTTATCAACTAAATTGGCTAGGAGTCACAAGGAACCATCTTGAGAATAACTAAAGAACCACAATATAGTTCAATTGTCATTTAAAATTATTAAAGCGTGTACTTTGTAATTTACTCAATTATATCAACTATGAGTGCCATTCAAATGTTTGACATGAAATATCTCATAATGTACAATTCATTCAATTCTTTATTCATTCTAGGTGAACATAGTTAACAACAAGAGGTATAATACAATTATATGCATACGTGAGTAAGACATCATGGCGGTCATGTAATTCTTTATTCGATTCTACATTATAATATCTACTCATAAATGCCTTATCTCGTATGGAGCACCACGGATTCTATTTATTTTCAATAATTTATTCTCATTGCCAGCTGTCTTAATCAGTTCAGGACTGATCCACTCAACTCCTGATCAATGTTAGCACGACATTGGATCTAAGCGGTAGAGTGCCAGATCAAACTTGGCCTGGGTCACACATACAGGTGTGTAGACGTTATGTGTACTAGGAGGAGGAGTACACATGCATGTATGTGCAATAAGAAAGTTATTGTAGTGTGTTTGTGTAAGTACGGGAGATAAATAGAGAGTACTAGGTGAGTCTTACCAGGCAACGCTTTGAGAATGCTTGTTGACATCGCGAGACCTGCCGAGCGATTCAACATGCGTTCTCAAAGCCAGGCTGGTAAACTTGATATCAAAAGACGCAAACCTGGTATTCTATTCATAAGTTTACCCACTGATTCACTCTTCAAACTAGCGATTATGACGTAATTTTCGATTTTTGTGTTGATTCAGCGTCATTAGCGATGTCATCAAAAAGTGCATTGTCATCATGACCTTATAAACGCACGTGCCGTGAGAAAGACAAAGTTTATCAGGCAACGCCCAACAATGCAGTTAATATGAGAGATAACTGATAATACACTTGCTTAAGCTTGTGGATTTTCTCCCCGTAAATACGCACAAACCATACAATAACTTACACTTAAAGCCTGTACATTGTGTTTTACTCAATTATGTAACACAATTTATTCTAACTTTCCATTTAAGTACACTTTGGTGCAATATCAAAAGACAGTTGTGCAATGAGATTGTTACACTATTTACGCGTTTACCCAAATAGAACTATGGCCCGACTTAACAGGTAAGTTGTGGTTCTTGATCACCTAGATAATCGATAATTTAATTGTCCCCCTTGCACCGCGGCGACTATATCGCGAAATCGATTGTATCTGAGTCCAGGTATCCATGGTATTTGTCTGGCATTGAGTGTATAGTATTTGCTGTATAGTTTTGTGCTGACGAAAGAGGTCTAAGAGGGTACCCGATTTCATTTATGTTACATAAATAGTTCAAATTGGAGTTTGCATGCTCAACTAATTGAAATCAAGAAAAAGACTTTTCATCTCCAAATGTAAAACATGTTTGTCCACTATTCGTGTGTTCTGAATTGAGTACATGAGCACTTGAGTACTGAATTTCTTAATGTTCAGAAAACATAATATGGGCCACTGTCTTGCGGGGTTTTGCGAACAACAAATGCGCAGACCAGCCTGCGCATCCGCAGTGATTTAGAAATAACACAGCTTCACCAAACAAGACCGTCGGCGGCGGTTTGGTCGCTCCAGCCATGACCACTTTTTAGGCCAATAAGGCTTTAACAGAGCCACTTTTTTGGTCAGATGTGCTTAATTGGTCTGGTCTGATCATTTTTTTCAGTTTCCTCTAGACTTTTTAATGCGGTGTTTTTTCATGTTTACCCGTATCAGTATTGTAGATGCGCAGCTTGATTTGGGTCTCTCTCGGTATAGGTCTTGATAAGCGAAAATCCAGCATAATATTGTTCCAACATTTTAGCATTTGCTTTGAGCGCTCAAAAGAACCGTCTCATTGAGACCATTCTTTGAGTACACGTACCCACAGTATTTGCATGTTCAGGTTGAAAAACTGAGAGTGGGTAAGCGGAAAGTTACTCAGGCTTAATTTATCAAAATAATCAGATAACGAATTATCAGAAATGTGGCGAGCTCGATCCTTATCTGGATCCACACTGTACACTTTTTTCGAAAATAAAATCAGCCGACATCTTTAAAGACTCGGACCGGGTCCGAGGTAAAGAACGTTGAGTTTGACAAAAGAGGTCTGATCAGCGTCTTCGCTTCAAGTTAAAAAACATAATACAGGATTATAACGCAGTCAAAATTAATAAAAACAGTCGCTTTAGGCCAAATCCTTATCAGCTATTTTCACACTTTTAACGTAGATGAGCGAACTCCCACTGAGTTCCCGCTGTGTCAATAAGATGACCACATCAAAAAACGACTGCATGATTTTATGTTTCAGCTCTCCAAAAACGAACATTAATCAGGCCAGTCTGTGCATATATTATATGCTCATCGCAGTTTCTTGTGTTCACTGCCCAGATGCTTCTGTTAAGCATGAATTCTCAGAACAACATACGCGCATAGTAAATTATCTGCGCAGTTTGATCAGTCCCATTGCTGTTTACTGTTGAAATAACTTTGCCTTTTATAAATTGTTTTTGGTCAGTTCTGGTTCTTACTGGTCCCGATCAGCTCGGTGTGAAGAGATTTGTTTAAATCTGTGTATTTAGGGAATTTTTAACTGAGAGATATGGACCGCAAACAGCAATGACCGCGCTGTGCCATCTCACCCGAATCTTCGCTGTTCGTTCAAGTTTAAGCTTCTCCGGAAGAATAAAATGGCATCACTTAAAACTTAATTATCATTTAAATGTTCAATTATTATAAAAAATACAGGCGCGGAAAGACGTCTTGTTATGAAGTATCTGGATCTACACTGTGCTTCATTTTTAGTACTCTTTGGCATATTATATGCATGTCTTTTACTGTAGTTGCAAAACCTAAACAATAGTAGAATTTCAAACGACACTATTTGCGCAGTCTGAGCATCTACCAATGAAGTGACAGTTTTGGTAGTATGACCGAAAAAGGTTGATATACTAAACAGTAAAGACCCTGACGATAGGCGCATGACAAAACTAGTAAGGTGTACAGAGCACGAACACTGTGATCAGCCTGGGTATCTGATACACACCATTTTATTTTACATAAGTTTTTGGTAGAATGCCAAGGCTTCCACACAGGACACTTTATACAGAGTCGTTGATTAGATCAAAACCGTAGAATCAGTATTTTAGGACCGAGATAAGACCTTAGCCCCAGGGATTATCTGACACCTAGGATTATCGCATATCCCGTTATGAACGTCTCAAAAACGTTTCTCACCAGAGGCACACCGGATAGGTGGCAATCGAAAACGCTCTAAACAATCGACAGACACGGATCAAAAACGGATAGAAACAGTGTTTTAAATTGCCATTTGTCACCATTCGGGCCACGAATAGCAATCGGAAACTCTGGTTCTAAATATTTTGATCTTCGTTCGCCGATAATATAAGTGTTTTCGATTGCCGCCAGACCGGTGTGAGAATGAAGTACGAATATACTACCAGATGAAAGCCTTCGAATAAATTTAGGCATTAATAATAATAATAATAATAATAATAATAATAATTGTTATATTTAAAATAAAAAATAAATTGAGGCAACTTGTAATAAAATGATTTTTATTTCAGTGTGATAAGTTATGGTAATGTTATTTTCTAACAATTTACTTTAAGATTTCTTTTCATTATCTTGTCTCCCAATCAGCTAAATTTTCCCCTTAGATTTCTATTTAAAAATGATGTTAGGTTTCTTTAAAAATGATGTTAGGTTTCTCGACATTATCGGCATATTGAATAGTGCGGAAACATAATAGACACAAAATATGAGATTTTAGACATTTTTTCCGCCCTTTCAAGAAGGCGCTGAAACTCAATTTTTAACCTAAAAATGACAGAACTAAAATTTATTTTATTTCTGTGAAACTTATATGGTTGATATCGTTGGGTGATCGAGATACCATTTATAACTTATAAAACATTGAGAAAATATCAGAACATGATTATTTTGTGGTCATAAAAGGCTCACCCAGGGCATTTTCAGTCAGTTTACATAGAAATGAATGGGATTTTACCAGTCAAAAAGATGAACAATTTGACAAAACTAAATATTAAGTTATTTCGTATTTGTTGATATCATTATAAAGATAAAACATTTAATTTTCTTTTGATAACTTATAAAACAATGGCAGCTTAATAATAAGTTAGTTATCAATAATTTATTTAAAGGTTTGCATACTTTTCTGTGTAATTGATGCCACAGATTTCAACAGGTAAGTTGCGGGAGTGGTCAATATTCAAGGGAGATAATCGGGCAGATAAAACCGAAAACAGCTAATATTGTCCCATATGCTTAAATATTGATCTTGAGCTTGCAATGGAAACAATAGTTGTATGCCCTGAAAGATTAAACATATACTACAAACATAGTGTTATTTATTTTATGTATTAAATAAGTATATAAAACCATAAACACATCCATATCATTTCTTTCTGGAGGCCATCTTGGGCGCCATTTTGGATTTGCAGCCCTCAAAATTGGAACTTGACCGAATCAACGATTTCAGGGGATGACAAACATTTTGGTATATATAACATTGACTTAATACCTTGGTGACCACCCCAGTCTCATTTTGGTTATGGTCACTCCACTAGGAGTTATTAAAAAACGAGCTTCCAGTTTTTATTTTTCAAGGGGCAATAACTCTAAAAATATGACTGAGAGTATCCCCCTTATAGAGTGCTCAGTTACACAAGCAAACAAACTCACGATTTCTAATCAATGCACAGTCCTCGGAATTCCTTATCAGGCGAAAATCTTTACTTCCAAACGCTGTACATCACATATGATATCGAGTCCCTGGAGACTTATAAATCACGCGACATGGATTTATTAACTATAAAAGAGAAAATATTAATAATGGCAAGATATTTAGTGGACTGACAAGATGAATGATCGTTCCCTTGGAGTTTTTGTTTATCAATAACAAATATAAAAATAAACCAGCAAAACAAGACTTATTCAATCCATTTAAGCTGTATTTCTGGTCTTATATTTTGGCGATTTTCGTTTAAAAAGCCAATAACCCAAAATAAATATACCAACCAAATTTAAGTGTTTTACATGTACATTTTAAAACTACATTCCTTATCATGCTTATGGCAAATATAAAATTTTGTTAACAAGATGTGGTTTCAAATAGTCTATATCAAACAAGCCTATGCATGGAAAAAAGTAACAATTTGACTGTGCGCGGTGAAGACTACGATCTGCTTGGGTATCAAATCATAGACTTTGATGTGCGTTTAACGCCATGCTACGTAAAAAAACTTCTTCAAGTGCCCTGCGAAGGCAAATACTCTGAACTCCTAGACTGCATTATGTCCCTTGATATATTATTTTCATAGGTCGTCTGTGTAATGGTCTACTGAACTCCTAGACTGCATTACGCCCCTTAATATATTATTTACATAGGTCGTCAATGTAAGGGTCTACTGAACTCCTAGACTGCATTACGTTCCTTGATATATTATTTTCATAGGTCGTCTTTTTAAGCTTATATTCATAATTCGTCTGTGTAAGGGTCTACTAAACTCCTAGACATCATTACGTCCCTTGATATATTATTTTCATTGGTCGTCTATGTAAGGGTCTACTGAACTCACAAACTGCATTACGTCCCTTGATAAATTATTTTCATAGGTCGTCCATGTAAGGGTCTACTGAACTCCTAGACTGAATTACGTCCCTTGATATAATATTTTCATAGGTCGTCTATGTAAGGATCTGCTGAACCCTTAGTCAGCATGACGTCCCTTGATATATTATTTTCATAGGTCGTCTATGTAAGGGTCTACTGAACTCCTAGACTGCATTACATGCCTTGATATATTATTTTCATAGGTCGTCTATGTAAGGGTCTACTGAACCCTTAGACTGCATTACGTACCTTGATATATTATTTTTAAAGGTCTTCTATGTAAGGGTCTACTTAAATCCTAGCCTGGATTACGTCCCTTGATATATTATTTTCATAGGTCGTCTGTGTTAGCCTGTTAGGGTCTACTGAACTCCAGACTTCGAGGTTATAAAACTTGAGTACAGTCTCAGTCTCAAAATAAAGGAATGATTGGCTGCTTGGGGACACGTGTCCGCAAGCAGCCCATCATTGCGCTTTATTTTGATTCTGAGAATGAACTCAAGCTTTATAACCTCGATGTCTGACTGTAACAGTCATTGCTGGGCGCAGTCAAATTTGTTGTACCATTCCACATTTGCTCAAATGATACGAGTTGTGTTAACTTTACCATTGACTGCCAGTGGCGACTTTTGTCGTCTGTTGATAGTCCTTGCAAACAGTTTTGACACAGATCCGGCTGGACAGATCTAAACCGTTTGACACTCTGATAGCTTTCCTTTAGACTTTTTTTGAAAAGTTAATTTTAATAAAGTCAGCAGACGACAAAAAATCATAAAAATTAACCAGCTTGAAAGGAGTTGATTACAGTTGAAGGATCGGTAAGTAGTTCTAGAGATTGCATTATCATGAAAATTAATAAGTAAGATAGTTTTCTAAAATCATCTAAATGCCAGTGAATATTAATTAAAATTGATTTGTATGCAGACAAGGCTTAATTGAGACACGCCACAATAATACCAACACGTAAGTGTATCACGTCATGTCATCTTAAAAAGATAGAACGAGTGGGCGGGAATGAAGTTGACATGGTATTCGAACGGTAACACACAGTCCGTGACGATGACCAACAGAATTGTTTACAGAAAATGTGCCGGGGCACGTGCGTTTTGGCGGAAATTCAATTTAGACATTTTCAGCAGTTTAACCCTTAAAGCGCAAATCACAACTGCAGCAGACGACAAATTTTGCACCATCTTTCCTAGTTTTCAACAAAAATAAGGTATGATATTCCATGAGAATCGTCTGCCAGCAGACGATTCTCATTAACTACAATGCCGTATTTGTTATTTTTGAAAAAGCAGCAAAATTTGAAGTTGCCGGTTGCAAATTATAGGTGGCGCTTTAAGGTTTAGAGAATCCTGGTGTGAAACCTAAGGGTAAACATGATCCTGTTATAGTAGGCCGTTGGAAAAAGCTAAATTGTTTGACAAGCCTGCTCATTCAAGAATGGTATAAAAAGAATACGCGATTATGTAGTATTCTAAAATAACATTCAGTTCAATCAAATGTCTGTTACGGTAACGTGCAGTCTGAGGTCATGGCAGTAAAACGTCACATACGAATTTTTCAACAATGTCAATGTTTGGAATCAATCTAGATACACAGGACGCTAGCGGATTTTTATTGCTTCACAACCAACACAGAAATGTATTTTTTTGACCAATTTAGTCACATATTTTGCTAATATTTAGTCAATCATTGACCCTTAAAGGGCCACGTATAATTTGTAGCAGACGACATTTTCAAATTTTGCTGCGTTTTGTAAAGTTACATAACTTTTATTACATCTCAGATAATAAATATGACATATGAAATAACATCCAAAAACAAAAACAAACATTGATGTATGGCGTAGCATTTCCAGAAAGATAAGCGATGACAAAAAGGAATGGGAGTGTTGGGCAAGGAAAGAAGGATGGTCAGGCTTAGGTTTAGATCTTTGATAAGAATGTATAGAATAGAATATTTCACTGAGTCTATATTAGCATCCTCGAGGACAAAGGGTCCGGAGCCTATCTCGCTCAATAGAATGGACTGGACCAAGGATCCATGACCCCTGAAGATGTCAAATTTGGTGTATTCAGAGTAAATCATCTCTGCTGTTTTGGAGCAAGAGAAGAGTGCAAAAATACGTGATTAGGTGCTTGGATAGAAGATAATTTACTCGCATTCCATGGATGCTTGATTTAAGGTCTCTTCGAGACCGCCCAGCAAGCATTCGTGGGCGCGCCAAGTGCGGATCCAGAGGGGGGACAGGGGGTCCGGATCCCCCCGGAAAATCACAAGTTATATGGGTTGCTATAGGAATAAGCAATTGGGCCCTCCCCCCCCCCCTGGAAAAAGTTGGACCCCCCCCCCCTGGAAAATGTTGGACCCCCTCTGGAACCTTGAAAAATGATAGATTTCTTTGAAATTGACCATTTGACTTCTGTAAAATAAGCTGAGTACTAAAAAAAAACGTTGTCAGAGCTTTTTTGTCAGTCTGACCTGGACCCCCCCCCCCCCTGACGAAAATTCCTGGATCCGCACATGCACGCGACCAGGCATTATTAAGATTTATTTTTGATATACATGTATCAATGTATAATTATAATCTGTATGGTAGGTTCGTCGTTTAGTTTCAGACATTGTCGTATATGCTTGGTAGAATTGCCTCAATGAGGCCATTCTAGCGAAGATCCACAACAGCAAGCCAGAAAGATGCTGAGTATAAACGACTACAATTCGGACTAAATATTTGATTAGAGATGTGTCGTGGATGCCCGACAGACCCGTTTCAGTGAGGCTGCTCTAGCGAGCCTGCACTATTACAAGCCTAGCAAACCGGATGTACAACAATTCTCGTTTAGAAATGCTGGAGTGTAAAAACCCATAACTGCAGACTAGGAAGGAAGTCGTATATCTTACATGGTCAGGCCTATTTCATGTATGCATTTAGTCTATGTCGAATGGGCATCCCGTGAAATTTTGTGACGATTTTTTGTGACCTATACCAAAATAAACTTTGGGTCATATGTAACAATTTGAACCAGTTCGCTCATCTGAGTTCCGCGTCTGGTCCGAGTAACGACGTAATCAAAATGGCGGCAATAGTGCTACTTATGTATATATAAAAGACATCGTATTTAAAGCATTAGTTGGGGGAGAATTTATTGCTAGAAATTAAATGATTTACGACTTTATTTAACTGATTGGACGTCAAATAATACGAAAAAAATGTGTTCCATTTTCTTTCAGACGCCTAGAGTCCATTTGGGGCTCCCAAATCAACAAATTTGACCCTGATCCCATTACTTTTGTTGTAATCCTGTAGAAAGTTCGTGCTAAAATTAAGTGATTTTTGTTCTGGTTAAGTTAATTTGGGACTTTCTATACAAAATATGAAGTGTATTAGGTTTTATATCCCTAGAATGGAAAAAAAAAATTGGGGGGGGGGGGGGGTCCTTATTTCCTTGAAATAGGCCTAGAACCGAATTATGGAGCTGTTATCGTACGCGACATTTGACCTTATAGTCTAATGTCGAATGGGAATCTCGTGTAAATTTTGTGACGATTTTTGGTGACCTATATCAAAATAAAATTTGGGACATATGTAACAATTTAAACCTGTTCACACATCTGAGTTCTGCGTCTGGACCGAATGATGACGTCATCAAAATGGCCGCTTAAGTGCTACTTATGCACATATATACATAAGTAATTAGATTCACAGCACTAGTTATGTGGGAATTTCTTGCTGGAATCATTTTTTTTGTCTTTATTTGATCGATTTGGTGTCTTTTGATACGACAATGACGTGTTTCTTTTTTCTGATCCCTGGAACCCGTTTTTGGGCTTCCGATTCAATAAATTGGCCCAGAACCCATTACTGTACTTGTTATCCCGTAGGACATCATGCTGAAATTGAGTGTTGTTTTTGTTTTTGTTTTTTTGTTTCCTTTTGTTTATTTGAGTGTTTGTTTGTGCTTAACGTCCATACAACAGATAAGGTCATATCGAGATGGGGCCACAGCTTAAATTCTCATCTGACAGACTAGTGAAGCCGGAGATCAAACACACGACCCCTGGTTTACAAGGCGAGTAGTACAGCGGCTCCTTTGTTTTGATGAATTTGAGACCATACTATATAAATATGACTGGTCCCTGGAGCTATTTTGGGATACTTTTGTTTTGGGGTTAAAGTCCTAGTCAATTGTCATGGCCATGTCGAGATGGTCAGTTAACCTAACCACGCTTTTCCGGGGCAGGCTTAGACTAGGCAGTACTTTGTGCACACGCTTTTGCTTGTAACTGACAATATCGCTTCTTGAATCACTGAAAGAAGGAGAATGACGATAGAAAATATTTCATGATTAACCTCCACGAAAGTATTGGCCCCGATCGAACTCACGATCCCTGTATCAGCAATCAAACTCACTATCGATTGCTCTACAGGGCCAAGTCATTTTGGGTTTTCTATTTTATTTAAATTGACCAATAATCTATAAATTCAGTGTTTGCCCTATTGTATTGCTTTGGAGCCATACTATATGAATTATTGATTGCTGGGCTCATTGACCTGGTCTATCAGTGAGGTGCATAAAAGGCATTCGCAGGGGATTTGGTGAACAAGGGAAAATTGATTGCATTTATTTCAGCGGAACAGAGGAAGAAATGCCAAATTTTGAGGGGTACAGAGACAATATTAGGAACCATGGAATATAAGAAAACAAAATTTGAGGGAGCAGAGGAACAAGCCAATTTATTTCAGAGGAACAAGGAACATGTATCCCCCACCCCTGAGAGTGCTTCGCATATCACTTAGGCGACAGAATACCACCAAAGTATTGGCATACAATATTACTCGAAATTCGCCATTGTAATGCAAGCAATGATGTTCAAACAAATGCTAGTGCATAAGTTATTTGTGGTGAGACGTGACGCAAGCAGTTTTACTGCAACCATTTATTACTCCTTATTTGGAGGTAATGTTGTTATAATAGGAACATAAGTGTCACCTTATCAACTCCAACATGATTTTCGTGTTTATGAATGTTTATTGTATTCTTGTTACTTTCCCATGTGGTATCCTGGGTCAGGTGTGTTACTTGATTGTATCGTTTCCTGATCTTTATCGTCTTTGTTACTTTCAAGCAACTGTATAGTGAGAATTGGCTCCTTTGTGGATTTCCATATGATTCTCTGATACTGAGATCTTTTGACACTCTGAAGAAGAGAAAGTTTAGTTTCCTACGAAAAATCCACTATCTTAACCTAGTAAAATTTTCAATGGTTGTTCCTGACTGACAAGCAGGCATATATATTGTTCGAGATCATTCTTAGTCCCGTCTTCCAGTGGGACATGACCAAGTTTCCTGAAAGCTTCATGGACAGAAGAATCAGCGTTACTGAAAGCTTTCCAACAAAATATTTTACCTTGCTGGACATTAATTCAGTAAAATCAGCAACATCTAGTGACAAAAGTGAACGTAAAGATCTTTGCATGCTGACCGGCTTATCTAGACCTTAACATATAACCATCGCATCAGCAAGTTCCCTTGCTATGTATATATCATCCTGACCTTTGATAGGCAAACCGAACCCGTTTCAGCTACACACCGTAAGCAATTAATGTGCTAAATATGAATACCTTCCATCAAAAATGAAAGAAGTTCGTGTTACGAGTTGTAAGACAGTTTTCAAGTATACTTGACCTTGACCTTTGACTCCGAAATTATATCAGTAATCTGAAAACCTTCGTTGTCATCTAGACATCATAAGCAATGAGTGTGCTAAATACGAACACCTTCAGGCAAAACTCAAGAAGGCAGTTGGAAGGGCAGCTATATCCCTCACCGCAGAACGAAAGAGTGGTTGGACTTGTAGTTGTCGAAGTGACCGCGTCACCGAGCGATTAGTGCTCCCAAATGTGGATCACAGCGTCCAGGGTTCGATTACTGCTTGACCTATACATCACCTCATTGCACTCAGCTTTTTTGTCATCCATCCATTATCATAGCATGACTAAAAACTGTTTTAAAGGACATAAAATGGCAAGGCAACCATGCATGTCTTTGGTTGCTGAGAGCAAAAGTCATTAGCCCCATGGCTGGTGCCATGAACGGCCATGGACATGTGTTCTGTGCATTTTCCTTAACTTAGGTCAATATGTAACCAGAGTTAAATGAATATCCTTCAAGGCTTCGCATGAAGTTAGGCCACTGACCTTGAGCCCGTATAACGGAGACTTGTATTCTGTACATCTTCTCACTGAAGAAACCATTTAAGTTAAGCAAATTTTACAGAAATATAATGCAAACATGAAATCAAATGTTCAAATTATTGACCTTCAACTGTGACCTTGAGTTAGCATGGATGTAACATAATGTTTGCATACAGTCTCAATGAGTTGAATATATTGACTAAAGTTAAAATGAAAATCCTTCTGACATAAAGGAAGGAATTCAAAAGTTCAAACTTGTGACCTTAAATTTTTACATAGAGCTTTAGCCACAGTGTTGTCATACATTTTGCATATCCTCTCACTGAACCGGACATTTCGCCTATATTTTATGAAGTAATTTCAGAGTAAAGGCGATAGGGTGCCGACATAGAATTAAAGGCTCAAACTTGTGGTCACCACTGGTGACCACGGCCTTGTGGTCATGGTTGAATTACTCGCTTCGCACATCATCTAACTTACACAAATATTCGACCAAATAAGATATAGGGTGGACATGAAATTCAATGTTCAATCCCATTACCTTCAACTGTGACCTTGGCTTTTAGTTTGCATGATTAAGCTATGCGTTTTGCATACCCTCGCACTGAGCTGAACATCTTATCAAAATGTAATGATAATCCTTCAAGGGTTTGAGGAGATATGGAGCATACGCGCAATTTAAGTCTAAATTCCATTACCTGTAACTGTAACCCTGACTTTGAGTCTGCGTAATTGAGTCATGGGTTCTGCACACCGTCTAACTGAGGTGAACATTTGACCAAAGCTTAGATAATTTTTTAAGGTTTAATGAGATACAAGAGTTATGAATAAACGAATGAATAGACACTTCGGGTTGGTGGATTTATGAATGTGGAGTTTGCTTTAGGATGTAAGTCAAATTTTAAATATATTTGACCTTGACCTTTGACTCCAAAGTCATATCAGTGATCTTAAATTTTTGTTGTAATCTACACACCACAGGCAACCACAGGCAACCATTGTGCCAAATATGAACACCCTTAGTCAAAACATAAAAGAGGAGTTCGTGTTACGAGCCATAAGTCAGATAGATTCTAAGTATATTTGACTTTGATCTTCGATTCCAAGGTCACATTGACGATCAGATCTGAGACCTGTGTTATAGTCTACGCTCAATAGCCAATTACTGTGCCAAATATGAACACCCTCAGGCATGTACAATATTGTGTAAATGTAGTTTCTATTAACAATCTGGAGCGGCAAGGGCACTAAACTATAAAAGACTTTGTCCGGCTGACATACTTTAATACATATACTATGAATATTCGAATCAATAGCGCGGTGACAGCCATTTTGATGACGTCACTATTTACCCCAGAAGCAGATCTCAGATGTGTGAACTGGATAAAATCGTTGCTAATGCCTCAAAGTATTATTTGATATAGTTCGCCGAAAATCGTCACGAAATTTACACGGGGCCAAATTTTGTCCTTTTCGACATATGCTACAATGTGACTCATGCCCTTTGCTCATGGGCAAGATGGCCTACTGCATTTCAAAGTAGAATTCTGTGTAAATATTGCTTCTGCTTAAAATCTGGAGCAGAACTGGCATTAAATCTATTAAAATAACGTTTATTTTGCCAGCATACTTTGATTTTTCTTAATTACATACGCATTTTACTTGTGCGATGGCCGCCATTTTTATGACGTCTTTACTCGGACCAGACGCCGAACTCAGATGGGCGAACTGGTTGAAATTGTTGCAAATACCCCAAAGTATAATTTTATATAGGTCGCCAAAAATCGTCATGAAATTTACACGGGGCCATTTTTTTGCCCATTCGACATAGACTAATTGTTCAATAATTATGTCTCGGTGAGGCCGTTCTAGAGAGCACCAACGAGCACGTTATCAATGAGTCATTATCTTGTATGTGAGTATATATAAAGGCTATTTTATTGTAATTGAGATCTGAAACGCGTCGTGTATGCTCACAGTGTATGCTCTGCTGGCAGAAGATTCTAATGAAATAGTATTCCTTATTTTCTTAGTTAGGTAGGGTGTCACAAAATTAGTCGTCAGTTGCAGTTGTGATTGCTGCTTTAAGGGTTAAGTAAATCTGTGAAGTGGTCAATGCGACCATTTCCAAAGGCACAGTCATGAAAAGGGAGGAGAAAACTATAAGTTGGTCATAGATCATAAATTACATAAGTTACATAAGGGAGACTGGCTCTCGTACGCACAACGTCATATTTACAAATGGACGTTAGGGAGCCCAGAGGCTCAGTTGTTATCTAGAGCTTTAGACTTGGATCAAAGGGTTGCTAGTTCAAACTTGTGACCCACCACAGTCACAGTGTTGTGTCCTTTGGGGAAAAAAATTACCCACTGCCAAGTAATGGTTCAACCAAGGAAGACAGGAAATCGTCCCAACATGATTAAAAATGGTCAGGTAATACAATATATAAACTAGACTAATAGGCGGTTTACACAATTTATAAGTTACGTTATACATGAAAAGTAATATCAACGTTGCTTAAAATCGCAAACTCTTATAACCGGGATCTATGCACGCCAAACACGCAATTTGACTCAACAGTCACACAACCTTAAAACAACGCGTATCAACTGCGACTCATATACAGTGTATATGGGAGTACAGTGGCTAAGTGGTATAGTGCTTGGCTCGAGCCTCACCGACGTCACTGTGTTGAGCAAGACACGTTTTCCCTTGCTTAGTACTGGTTCAACCAAGGAAGACCCGTCCCGACATAACTGAAAGATTGTTGACCGGTACGTAAAGAGTCAAATCAAAGACTCAAAGATACGATGTTGTTTCGACGCCATGTGCCTGCTAGGGAATGTTCTATTAGTGCCATGATGAACAAAATATAAGAATATGTCACGAGTGTGATGGTAGGTTAGAAAAATCTGACCCTAGGATCACTGATTGGCATCACGACGACAAACGGTGATCGCGAGGATCGGATATGTCTATGCCATCCTCACACAAATGATGGATTATTTTTCTTAATCACTATAAAATACAACAGTTTTGAATTTTAACCCTTTACACCATATGCTATTTTAGAACATTACATCATTTTTATAAATAATTCAAATTTTCAAATATTTCAGCCATGCCATTGTATATATAGAGGCCTTCGGTTATAATTTCTAAATACAGTAAGTTTTGAACATAATATGGAAAATGGGACATGTGCTCCAATTTTCCTAATATTTTTAAAAATCTTACATTTCAAACATCTGTGGGGTAAAGGTTAAAAAAGGTCCCTGAGGTTTCCAAATACGTTCAGACCTGACATAATACGATGATGGGATTGACGTCACTGTATTTCGATATATAGCTGTTCGATTTTTGTCCCTCCCACGGAATGGTACGGGGTATACATGTGAGATAGACTTTCTAATATGCGTAAAAACAACGGAATACTAGATCTGGTGTGGAAGAATGTAAACTTCTTACTCCTGTGTTACTGGAGATTTTATGTGTGTGTGTGTGTGTGTGTGTGTGTGTGTGTGTGTGTGTGTGTGTGTGTGTGTGTGTGTGTGTGTGTGTGTGTGTGTGTGTGTGTGAGTGTGTGTGTTTTGTTGAACTCACGATCACATACTTTGGCAAAAAAGCATGGTTGTTTCACTATTATATAGCTTTATTTATAAAGTTTATTTACATCACATAACCGTGCTCTGAAAAACTGAGCTACGAAGCTAGCGGTGCTTAACTTTTGACGCTGTGTATATAGGCCTTGAGCAGGCTATAGACCCCTCCCCTCAGGGGGAATTTTGTGAACTATGATTTTCTAAAACTGCATTATATAAGACACAAAATAAAAGATGTTAGCCCTCTGACAGTGGCAGCGTTAACGTGTAACATCACGTTATATACGTTACCCCCCCCCCCCCCGAAATAGCATTAAACGTCCCTGATAATGTCTCAACCATGACATGTTTGTAAATATTTGCATGCTGACACAGGTTTATGAACTTCTTATAACACAGTTACACATTTTTAGTATTGATTTTTATAAATATCTTGAGTTATTACCATTGTATACGTTCTTTAGAGTTTCCTGCGTTATTTCTGAGTATCAGTATTGTATTTAATGACTATACCTGTATAAAAATCTGTCACAGATTATAGTAAATCTATAATGCTGCTACTTGTATGATTTAAAATTCTTTATAATGGTCGCTTACACTATTTTTCAGGCCCATGTTACGTATGTTACCCTCCAAATAGCATTAAACATTCAAGTTAATGTCTCTAACAAGCCATGTTTATACTTATTTGCATGCTGGCACAGGTTTATGTATTTCTTTTAACAAGGTTTACCTATTTTTAGCATTCATCTAATAAATGCCTTTAGCTTTAACTGTTATGTGTGTTTCCTAATGATAAATAAGTTATTCTGAGTATCTGTATAGCACTATGCCTATACATGTATAAAGTCTGTTAGAGAATTTAGAACATTTATAAGGCTGAAAAAGATTGAAGTTCCTTATTAATTTATGGTGATTTAAACTATTATTATAATGTGATCTATCGACCTTTGCTGTTTGCTCTCATAAACAGTAGATACCATACAATACAGTCGCTGTAAAACAGCTGATTTCTTGGCAAGGTATATGTATATAATACAGATGGTGTTGACACTGATAAGGGCTACAAGGAAAACTACTTTGCATTGTATGTCAGCTCTATCTGTATGTCTTGTTCCCAATGTTCATTGCACACAATGACAACAACTACGCACATTATGTACCTGTGTAACTGATTACACTCATAAATTTGTCTGATACACATCGCAGATGCAAAGAACTTCTTGAACAAAATGGGTTTAGTGTGTCACAGTCATTGGTTCTTCGCTTGAGAAATGCTTTTGACATAACTATAAGGCAAACAATAAACCCCGTGCCAAGTCAAAAGAGGTATTATAGGCTTCAGCAGCTAGAACTATGCTGCTTACTACAGATGGAATAGTGTATTACTCATTACATCAGAGCTCAATTTATTGGAACAACTCTAAAATACACTGAAATCAATAATTCAATCTGCTCAGATGCAAAGTAGAACGAGTACTAGAGGCAGTTTCTGGCTTCACCAATCCTTTTAGTTCTAGTTTTGAAGACAATGAAGTTTACTTTTGTCTTTTGGTGTTCCTGCTTAGCCTGACATAGCTAAGGATCTTATTGAGGCTATTGACATTGGCAGGAAAGCTGTTGCAGACTTCATTGACTCACTTTTAGTTGAAAATCTGTCTTTCACAACCCCATAAAATGCTACAAGCTAATAAAGTTTTGAGGCTTGCGAGGTCAAGAAAAAATTGTCCAATTTACAAAACGTATTCAGCCAGATGAGAGCTTAAAGAAACGTCTTTGGTCAGCATGACCTTCTTTCTATTGGACATAATGTTGACCTTGAGTAGACACTGCTGTTCCTCCTGGGACCTGTACCATGGTAACTGTCCACTCTTGATAGAATTTTCACCAAAACTGACAAGTCCAAGTTTCTGCATGGCTTGCAATCACACATTGAACCAACATTAGATTGGTCATGTAGTGCTGCACATAACTTTCATTATAATGCCATACTACAGAGCATTATAGCTTTTCCTTTCACTTTCAAGGGTCTGATGGATCCAGTATTCAACCAGGCACTAAAGGCAGGGCATGTTGGTTTTGTCACTGATACATATATACAATGTATATTATACATTGTATTTATATAAGCAGCAGTCTCTGAAGTCTTACATTCTCGCAGAGGATAACCTGGATGATTTGTTCAACACTGGTGTATGCAACAAAAGGTGCTCCTTCTGAATGTCAACAACATTGGCCAGAACATGTAGGAAGAGATTTACAGTCATACACTGTTTAACAGATTGTGACACTCCCAATGTGCCAATGTGTTAGTACCACGGAAAGGTTGTTCCTATCAAAGTAATAGAGAACCCCTCCCCACTAGTTCATCTACATTCTAAGCAGGGCAAGAAAACAAACAAAGAATTGTTCTAGGCACTAATCAGTGACATGAAGCCCTAACATGTGCTATTTATATAAATGAGACTTAGCTGCAGTATGACATGTTTCTGAAAAAAAGTACAAAAGCCATACACATATACTGACTATTTCAAATAGCATGAACATGAGCTTACTTCCGACCTGCTTTTCTGTGTGAGCTTAAGTTGTACATACAAAGATTGAACTATTTTACATGAAAACAAGGGAGGCTTTCCAGATATGGACAAAATGTGTCGAAAATAAATGGGAAGGAAATCGAGTACCTCTGGGTGAAAGAAAACTTGATTGTATCCTGACAAAAGAGCCACAGAATTATATTTCACAGTTTGTGTGATATGGGGCTACCATGTTCAAAACTCAACAATTCAAACCTTATAAAAGATAGAAACATAATATTTGCAGTTTCCAAAAGGTACATAATCATTCTTTAATACAAAAATGAATTAGTAAGCACATTCACATTTAAAAAATATCAAACTATATTAGTTTCATAATTCATTTATATAGGAATTATGAAAAAATATAATATACTCTTTGGGGTACATATTTGTTTTCATAGGTCCATATCTGTCATGCAAAAATAGCTTACTTGGATGATATAGCCAATTTGGAAATCTGACCTTATGGTTTGCACTTTTCAGATGTCATGTCATTTACTAAAATTATTAAAGATGTTGATGAGTAATATATACTATGCACAATAAGTTTAGCAATTTCTTATGTTTCGCATCTTTATGTGCTCATCTTTGTGCAATGTCGAACAATGTCAAATGCAATGACGAGAACAGGGTCTTAGGCAAATGAAACCACGAATTTACAGACGCCAGCCTTTAAATAGGCTTTTGGGGAGAGCAAGAATTGCAGGTAGGGTCAGTAAGCAAAAATGACATCCGTTGTAAGTAATGCTAAATGATAAGCATGTGATTTTTCGTTTGGTGGTCTTACATCTTCTTCATGCATTTTACAACTATAAAAACTATTGGTTGTGTGACAGATGTGATAGAGATTCCATGCTGAAAAAATCAGCTGCCATCAATGACGTCAAAACGTAGTCATCATTTGATTATACTTCTAATGTTAATTGGCGTGCCAATTCAACAGAGACTCAGTTTACAAAGATGGCATAGGCTTACAATGTAATTGATCTTATGGTTGATTAAAACCTTAAGTTGCCGGAAAATGGTGCGACGCATTTGCAAGATAATGGTGACGTCAGATTTTATCTTTCGGCTCGTGCTCTATAGCCATGAAGGTATTTTATTCAACAATATTTTTCTGAATGTGTTGGAAGGCATAATACAGTTTCACTTGTCAATGTGGTTCAAGAAAAACCGACTAGAAACACCGTTTAAAGGCGATAACGTAAAAGCATTAATAAGAACGTCAAATTGTGAAAACTTGGTCCTTTATTTCTCTTAGACAGTTCAGAAAATTGCAACATTTTCTATGCTTTTTTTGGTTTCAGTGACCAAACAATCGCTTGAAATTGTTTTTGGCTTCCCCCAATGGTCAGAAATATCCACGTTACCGGCTAGCCTTAAAACTTAACGTCACTTTAGCATGGCGTCTGCGTTTGGTAATTCCTTATTTTTTTAAATGGAAATTCTTGTCAGGTGTTCGGCACTTGTATCTTCATGACAGCAAATGAAACTTGAGATCTGATGTCTATGGGCTCACCCATACAAAACAATTGCTAAACTTATTGTGCATAGTATATGTAATTGGCTGTTACATGGTAATTGGGCTATTACCAGAGTGCTAACGTATTGCAAAATCCTTGCAAGGTAAATCTGATAGAGGATTAATAAGCTGTATTGGAAAGTGCTTTAAACCCTTGGATAATACAAAGAGTTGCTAGCTTGGCAAGAAACAGCTCTATAATTTCTACCTGATGGGTTTCCTTCGATCTTTTTAGTTGTTACTCACATATTGCACTGTATGTTACACACTTTCCAAGAGTATTATGTTAACTATTTTTGATGTCTCTATAAAAGAAAAGAGGGTTTATGGTAGTTTATGTTTTGACTTATTCCTCAGCAAAAGAGCCAAAGTAAAAAGAAATACATAGACCTGTGTCAGCATGCAAATAAGTACAAGCAGGTCGTGTTAGAGACATTATATTGAACGTTTAGTGGTATTGGGAGAGTAACGTATGTAAGCTGGGCTATTAATTGTAAGACACCATAACAAGGAAATTCAATTCATTTGAACAGCAGCCTTATAGATTTGGTATATTCACTGACAGAGGTTATACATGTATATTCAATAACTGTCATACTGATCCTTGGAAATAACATGTGAAACACTAAGTAACATATACAACGGCAAAAACTCAAGACATTCATAAAATAAATGCTCATATTATGTAACTGTGTTATATTAAGTTCTTAAACAGCGCCAGACTTAAAAAACAGTGTGAATATGGCATGATGGAGACATTATCAGGAAAATTTAATGTTATTTTGCGAGAAAGGTACGTAACATAATGTTACACGCTAATCCTGCCACTCTCAGAGGGCTAGTATATTTCATGTTGTGGCTTATATAATGTAGTATCTGAAAATCAAAATGTGCACAAAATTCTCCCTGGGGGGATGTGGTACTAAAGCCAGCGCAAGGCCTAGAGGGTTACATTTTGACACTCTTGTGTGATATGGGGCTACTATGTTCAACATCTAATAACTCAAAAAGTATATCAGATAGAAACCAAATGCTTGTAGTTTTGAAGAGGTAAACAAAAATTCTTTAATATAACAGCAAATTTATGGGATTCATTTATCAATTAAAAGGGGGTACAATGAAAAAATGTAACATACACTACATTGGGGGTGACTATTTTTGTTTTCAAATGTCAATATCTGTGGCCTAGTAATAGCTTAGTTAGAATATATATTAACCGATTTGTAAATCTTACCTTATCTTTTGCAATTTTTAAGTCTCAAAAAGAAAAATAATTATCAAAGCTTTTGTAGGGTAACGTATATAACAGGCTGTTACAGCTTAACGCTGCCATTGTCAGAGGTTTAACATGTTGCAAAATCCTTGCAAGCCATTGGGCTTTAAGAAAAATATGGTCTACGAAGTTCTCCCTGTGGGGGGGGGGGTAAACCATATTCAGCCAGTGGCCTAATAGTAGATATAGGGACTTTGGGTTAAGTAGAGATGACACGTAGCAGTAGCAGATTTATTATTCGTCAAAACAAACATAAATTATGTAATTTATTACAAACTCTAAAAAAGCTATGGAACTCATAAAGATACATAGCAATCACTCAGCCCTCCAGAAAAGAGTGCGTGATCAAAAACAATCTTATTTCTTAACCAAAACTTATGTTGTGGGTAATGAAAAGAATCGTCTCATTGAGACAGTTTTTTTGAGCACCCATAACAAATTTTAAAACTAATATATATGACAATATTTACAATTTTACGATGAAAATGTTTGCCTATCTGGACCTTTGATTCAGAACCAAACCCATTCAAACCGTTTTCAAACTAAAACTATATGACTACAACATACGTTACACAACTATGGATGATTCAAGAAAACAGCTTATAATATGCTTTGATATACATAATAAACATTATAAAATGCTATTGGCGAGTTCACAGGCTTTACTACATACGAGGGTCATTTTTTATGTTCGTAGAATCGGGCTGTATCTCTACAAATATAGAATTCACGGTACCATAAGTATTGATATTTTGAAAGGTCTAGCTTTTGTCTATCAACTGATATAAATTTAACTTCATTAGCGCTTAGTTTGGTCAAGATATATAGCTTTGAATAAGCAAAGAAAAGGACACTGGTCAAAATCCATGCCATTTTTACCACACAGCAAGCAGGAAATTAGACGCTGTTAAGTTCCATTCGCTATGGTGATATAAGCATTTTTCAAGCCGATTTTTTCTTTTGCACCATCAAAATTAATAATTCAAACGCTAATCGTAGACAAGTGCAGCAAAACTATAAGCATGTTGTTTGCTCTTCTATAACAATTTTAAAACACCCATCAATATACCAAAATAAATACAGTCAAGAGCTAGTTATTATATCTGTTAAAATTACGATTATAACCAAATTTTAAAATTTCCTCTGGTTTGGCATAGCCCATGATATACTCAATCATCTGTCAGCAGTTATATTGATGTGTCGATGTAAGTGTGTAACTGGCAACTTCCGGTACTGGCATACCCCCATTTTATAAAAAGTGGGTGGGGTAAATCAACCCCGCGTAGAAAACATAATAACAATCGGATCTGCATAATTTTGTTTTTATATTTATTTCAACACCTGTTTAGAGGCCCAACAATAGTTTAATGTATGTTCTATATATAGTAACGCTCCATGACGTCATTTATGTACAAAATAAGGGATTTTAGCACCCCCTAGGCTATTTATTTTGCAGTTCATTTCTATTAAAACAAAAGCTTTAACTTTGTTTTGGGATGAAAGTTACCATATCACTTCCATCTACCATATAAACAAGAAAAAATATAATACTACTTTACAGCTAACATATTAGGCCACATTCAAAAGCCCGTATCCAACTTCCACTTGGGTCAACTTTTTACAATAAAAGTTTATATGCCTACTGTTCAATTTGCTGAGGTTCCAAACAAATCATCCATGTCCAATAATTGTTGTGTATTTGCTTTAATGTTTATATAATATTGTAGCACGTGGTGTCCTTGGTCTGCAGCCAAATTTCCAGAAGCTGTGTATGGCTATGGACCCATTTTCATGCAATTGTTACTAACGTTCTTTCAGAGACTAAGTCCATAAATGTCATATTTCTACCATATTTACAGTGTGCGATATATAGGTATGTCTTTGACTCTTAGAAGACATTAAAGTAATGCATTTTGAAATAATTTTAGGTTGCATGTATAGATAAAATCTCAATCTTTCCAAATATATGTATGATGTATGCATTTGCTTTCGCCATTTTCATTAAATCTACCTCTCTACGAACATAAAAAACGTCCCTCGTACGTCAAATGTTCTAAGTGCCCAACTTTTTCCGAGTCTTTATAAATTAACTTAACCTTGTATTTTCTTCATTTTCAAGACATTCCCCATTTAGGTTGTTTGCCTGTGGTATTCCTGGACAATTGTACATGGTAGAACTAAACAGTGAACTCTGATTTGAACACTGCAATAATTAGATACTTCAGTCTTGGAAGCATTGATCCTGGACATAGAGGTTAGGGGTTTGGATGTTAGACACTCTAGCCACCTGCTACCTACCCCAGCACTTGGGACACCCTAACTAGATACTACAGCCTTGGCAGCATTGATCCTGAACAGAGAGGGGTGGAGTTTGGGTGTTAGGCACTCTAGCCACCTGCTGCCTACCCCAGTACCTGGGACACCCACAACAGTGAACTCTCTGATTTGAACACTGCAATAATTAGATACTTCAGTCTTGGAAGCATTGATCCTGAACAGAGAGGTGTGGGGTTTGGATGTTAGACACTCTAGCCACCTGCTACCTACCCCAGTACCTGGGACACCCTAACTAGATACTACAGCCTTGGCAGCATTGATCCTGAACAGAGAGGTGTGGAGTTTGGATGTTAGGCACTCTAGCCACCTGCTGCCTACCCCAGTACCTGGGACACCCACAAACAGTGAACTGAACTCTCTGATTTGAACACTGCAATAACTAGATATTTCAGCCTTTGCAGCATTGATCCAGAAAAGAAAGGTGTGGCGTTTGGATGTTAGACACTCTAGCCTACTGCTGCCTACCCCAGTACCAGAGACACCCACAACAGTGAACTCTCTGATTTGTACACTGCAATAACTAGATTCTTCAACCTTGGCAGCGTTGATCCTGAACAGAGAGGTGTGGAGTTTGGATGTTAGACACTCTAGCCACCTGCTACCTACCCCAGTACCTTGGACACCCTAACTAGATACTACAGCCTTGGCAGCATTGATCCTGAACAGAGAGGTGTGGAGTTTGGGTGTTAGGCACTCTAGCCACCTGCTGCCTACCCCAGTACCTGGGACACCCACAACAGTGAACTCTCTGATTTGTACACTGCAATAACTAGATACTTCAGCCTTGGCAGTATTGATGCAGAGCAGAGAGGTGTGGAGGTTGGATTTAGACACTCTAACCACCTGCTACCTACCCCAGTACCTGGTACACCCTAACTAGATACTTCAACCTTGGCAGCATTGATCCTGAACAGAGAGGTGTGGAGTTTGGATGTTAGACACTCTAGCCTACTGCTGCCTACCCCAGTACCTGGGACACCGCAAACAGTATAAAAATAAACTCAAAATCAAGTCAAGCTCAATGTAAATCTATATTCTTGCATGGGAATTTGTTACGCGATGCTGTTTGAAACCGCAAAATTCATGTTCAAATCATGAGATTCCCTTGCTGTTTGAACATGGCTTTTTTACTTGAAAAAGCCTAAACTAGGCCCTGATTTGCATGCATGACGTTACACTGGAATGCATTGCGGCCGTGACTGATCATTTCGCAGATGCTTTCGTTCGCGGTTGGTATTTTTCATTTTTATTCAAATTTTGATAAAACGTTCTGTAATAAAACAGTGGAGAACCTGATCAGATGCCGCATTTTTTGGTGTCCGATCTGGTTCTGCACTGTTTGCCAATGTCACACAAGAAAGGCACTATGATTATATGGGCTAAACATGCATACACAGCTTTTAGATTTTCGTCTCTCCTTTGAAATATCATCCAGTTCAGTGTACAGTAAAACCTGTCCTAAGCGGTCATTCAAAAATAGACAAAACAAAGATCTCAATGGAAAGTAGCAGCTTTATAAAGGTCGAAAGTATTGCAAAATGATCCCCTTGGAGCATTCTGCAATACTTTTTACCTGCATTAAGTGATAATCAGTATTGAAAACCAGTTTTGATGTTCTTTTTGAGTGGTCGCTAAAGACAGGTTTTACTGTATGTACTTGTTGAAGTGTGTCATATTAAAGTACAAGTGTCTCATGTGTAATCATTTTTTGAAAATATGTATTTTTCAAAAGTAATGTTAATTGGCATGCCAGGCCCTATAGTGCAATCATTTACAAGTCTGATTTCTTACCCCGGGGACATGGGTTTGATCCCAGTCAGGCCCCATACTTTCGTTGAAAATGAAACCTCAGATGAGTTGAGCAAGGAAAAAGTTTGTTTAGCCTTAAGAACGGGTCTTTGGAGTTTGTAACCTGCCTGCTCAGCACCAGAGACAAGTTAGATAACTGAAATATCCCATGTAGTTCTGGTTGAGAATACCAGAGGCGCTGATAAGACTTTGCAAATGACCAGGCTTATGTGAACCTTTGTTGTTTAGTTAAAACAAATTTTATTTGATAAACTCTTTATATGTGTACAAACAAGAGCATACGTACTAATGTATTACAGAGTTTATAAACTTGGATTCAGAAGGAAGTCTTTGTTGTTTGCTTAGAATAATATCATATTTTCTATTAAAAGCCTATATTTTTTAATTCTACATAAAATCATTGACCATTAACCGTTTATGTACTTATGGTTTTATCACTCTGGTTTGGTATAATAAACCTGGGACGGTCAATTACATTAATCATATGAGGGATCACAACTTATAACTTCCAAATTAAATTACATTTTCTTACTTTGAAGATCGTTTGAGCCATGATGTAATTTCCAACAATGTGACATTTTGGCACGTTTAGATTCAGACGAGCATGTGCAGCCCCCTTTAAAGCTTAGAAACTCCAAATGGTGTTCAGTCAGTAGCTTAACATCCAAATGACTAGCAAAGGCTCTGATCAGACTGCACCTATGATCTGAGGCTTTGCTGATCGCACATACCAATTTGTTGGAAATATCATCTCATGGCTTATTTAATCTAAGCAAACAGTTTAGACCCTGATGATATGACACATTTTACAATTAATCTGGGATCATTGATTGCCAAAGCATACATTTATGAGTAGCTAGTATTACCCAGGGATGACATTCAAGTTTCAACTTGTTTTGAAAATGGCGATCACAGAATTCTTAGGCTAGAAGTCGTTACAATTTACATTTGTGAATTGCGTACACATCTCCCTTTAAAGAAATGTAGTGTCAATATCAATTACCCTGGAAATCATTTTTCCCATTTCATTTATTAAAAATGATCACTGATTAGATATAATAAAAAAGTAAAAATTGTACATGGCCTAGAAATACAATCTGTGAGGATAGATAGATGGTTTATTTGAAAAATTCAAAAGGCAATAAGTGCCCATGAGGATACAACATATATACATATACATGACAGAAATATACAAACGTATAAATCTACATATGAGGCTCGACATGTGATTTCCAACAATATGACTTTTTTACAAGTGCACACAAATGAGCCCATGCAGCCTCCTTAAAAACTAAGAACCTCCAAATCACTTTCTGTCAGTAGCTTAACACTCATAGAATATTCAAGCAACATGCAACGTCTCTGATCAGACTGCGCATATGCGCAGGCTGATCTGAGGCTTTACTGGTCGCATATACCACATTGTTAGACATCTCATGTCTTGGCTCAAAAATGAAGTAAAAATATCACTACATATACCTATTGTAATCACACGAGTTTTCAATAGGAAATTTACAATTGAATATAATTAAATAAGGAATTTACAATTAAAAAGGAAATTGGAAATTTACAAGGCCATATAATAAGTTAATTTTCTGAAAGACAACTTTCAGCTAAATCAAACCTTAAATGGATTAGGAGGGTTACGTGTACGAGGGCTGTTCAAATATGAATGCAAGTAGCTTCATAACTTTCTTCACATATATGCTACGACAAAATGGTAAACGTTTCTATAAAGGACTTTATGTCACCATTAAACTGGCACCAAACCTAAAGAAAAACACAGTATACCTATCAAGTTATAGCTCTTTGAATATGGGTCACGTTAGTATACTAACAAACTCAATGCTTTGAATATATACCCGTGATATAGACAAGCGTATAATTTTTCGATAAACGGGTGAAATTTCTTGAATTTTTTAAGGAAGTATCCTCATATTCTTATAATAATGATTCTGTGAAGGTTGAGAAAATCCGACACGCTTTTGTTAAATTACATCAAATCGTTTTCACTAAAGTCTCCTTATGTTTGCAAATAAATGGTAAATAAAACACCACCTTGCCGTTTTCAGTTAAACTTTTCTCTAATAAAATGCACGAAGCAACATTTAAACTAGTTTTAACTCAAAGACAATATGTTGATCGCTCAAACTGAATTGTTACTAAAAATTATTGATGGATAGTGGGTAATTTTTAAACACTGAAAAGCATTTTTATATAGTCAAAAAAGCCTTAAGTGAAGAGGTTATAGAATTTATACCTAATTTTGCTTTCATAATATTGCGACTTTATTCTAAATTTGGACGTAAACTTTAAGTTTGGCCACTAAAGACGTTTTTTACAATAAAACTACTCACCTGGTGTTGAGGACTAGACATACTGACCATATTTTAATTAATGTAAACACGTCATAAGAAAAAGAAAAATTCTTGAAAAATGATATAAGATATGATAACTCTGTAAATAAAGGTTGGCGTGTTTTGAAAACTCCCTTATGACATATTTAGCATGTTTTCAGCAAAATGCAAAGAAAAAGACACAGCGATGTCCATTATTACATCACCAGTATATAACTCAAAATGACGTTTATCATAAATTTAATGACTTCACAAACGTGCCTGAAAACTCGAGATAGACACATGATTATATAAAGTTTTTCCAACAAGCAACTTAAGGATTGTTACATAAACTTGCATCTAAAATTTGGTGTCATTTTGTCTCAAACTTAAAAAGATATGACACTATATCCACACATGTACCAAAAAGTGTGTTGCAATTTGCTTCAGATAAACTTCAGTATACTGGAGCGGCCTTTATATAAGGGTCTGTAACTCGTGAAAAATAGTGAGTGCTTCTTTATGTTTGGTGCCATTTTAAAGGCGACAATTAGTTCTTTCCAGAAAAGTATGACATTCTGTCGTAGCATATACGTGAAGAAAGTTACGAAGCTACTTGCATTCATATTTGAACAGCCCTCGTAAATATGTTCTCAAAAAGGTTATCCTTTGGAAGCAAAGAATGCACCAAAGAACTGAAACTAGAGTGTGCACATTTTCTGGGCCAGAATACAGAATGATTAAAAGTATTCAAATTTTACACCAATTTTTTACTAGTTTTTTTTTTATTCTTTACGTCCCAGTTGATAATTTTTACAGTCATGTCGACACTGGCGTTCATGGGCTGAACTAGTACTAAGCAGAGGATAGAGTGTTGCTCAAGGTGGCAAATACTCTGTAATTATCAACAATACAACCTGTCTTAAGCAGACACAAAAAAGACAAAACAAAGATCTTAATGACAAATTGTAACTGTAGCTAAATGAAGTTCGGAAGTATTGCAGAATGCTCCAAGGGGGCATTCTGCAATACGTTTGACCTACTTTAGTCAATTATAGGTTCTGAAAACCAATGTTCGGTCTTCCTTTTGAGTGGCCTTTTAAGATGGGTTTTACTGTATTCAATATTCAAATGTAAATTCCCAATTTTAAGTATTGTATCAGTATCACTTCTTTCCTTTAATCGTTAAAAATCAAACTTTTATAAACAAAAATATTACCATATTCACATGCTTCTAGATAAGAGTGTGTTATTGAACTTTCATCTTCCTATTTCTTCAACAAAACATATGTTATCGGTGCTCGCAGTAACCGGCTCCATGAGATAGTTCTTTTTAGCAATTACAAACACATGTTTAAACTCATGTTTAAAAAATACGAATGTCTGCTCAAAGACTTTGCTTATCTTTACCTAAGTATTCACATTAATTGAGCCGCGACATGAGATTTCCAACAATCTGGCTGTGCAACCAGCAAAGCCTTAGATCAGCCTGCTAGTCGCTTGGGTATCCTATGAGTGTTAAGCTACTTACTGAATTTCATTTAAAGTGTCTAAGCTTAAAAGGCTGCATGGGCTCATCTGAGTCTATATTTGACAAATGCCATATTGTTTAAAATCACATGTCAGGGCTCATTTATTTTTACAGAAAGTACAGATTGACACATCATTTGTTTCATTTGATTTGATCTTTACGTCCCGGTCAACATTTGTTCAGTCATGTCAGGTAGGTCTTCCACCTTTGAACCAGTACCACGCAGGAGTTAATGTGTCTCTATCAAGGACGCAACGAAGTGCCACCGATGAGGCTCCAACCTGCAACCCTTCAGTCTTGAGTAATGATAAGGTCCTGAATGTTACATCGGATCACCCAATGCGCAAAGCGTCGAGTGTGATTCAATGGCATGACACCGCATCCACTCGACGTGATACAGTACGCCAGATTAAGTAACTATAATAAAAATGTTTATTATATACCTTTTTCTGATATGTTTCTGATATTAAAAGTGGGTTTCGTCTTTAATCCACATAAATTAGGGGACCTTTTCCATTACTTTTCATTTCTCGACGTCACGTCATCATGTTTTCCGTCTGATTTTGTGTTTGATTTACTTTACGTAACGTGGCTGAAAATCAGGTAACGAACGTTAGCTTCCTTTTAAAGGATAATGAGACGGAATCAGAAAACCACAGTTCGTTCGTCCGTCTTTCTGTATCAGATGGCCAGAAACAGCAGTTTAAAAGATGTAACATCTATTGGTATATACAAGTAACGTTTTCAAGTCAACAACAGCGACGTTATGTGTTAAACATTACATGATACTATTAACAAGCTCACATATGTGGACAGGCATTCATAGCAAATATTCTAAAATGCAATACAACATACTATTTACAATCACATGTTTGTAGAAATATATACATTGTAATAGGTACAAAAAGTTGTCAATAAAACAGTCTAGTTTAGACACCATTTATGATGTTACTTATATAAACTTACATATATATGCAGCAAGATACATTACATCACAAATATCAAATATTTTTCAGAATAGTAAATTAAACGATGTCAGTTTACTTTACTAATATCATCTTAACAAAACTGCAATAAAGTTGGAGCATAGCTTAAATATGTGATTTCCAACAATGTAGCATTTTGACAAGTGTAGACTCAGATGAGACTTTGAAGCCTTCTTTTAGGCATAGAAATTCCAACTGCTGTTCAGTCATTAGCATTAGAGTCATAGAATATGTAAGCGACAAGCGTATGCGCAGGCTGATCTGAGACTTTGCTGGTCGCACATACCACATTGTTGGAAATCTCATGTCAAAGCTCAATTATGCGGGAGTACCGCCTTAGACGCTAGCATTAACCACATTGCAGCAAGGGATCGGACAAAATGAAATTTTCCAAATTACCGTGAATTTCACAGATTAAAATGCATCTTCTCATTTATAAGACGATTTTCTTTCATGTTTTAGGCCTACCAGATATACAAGTCTATAAAGTTAAAATATTATCTATTACATGTGGGAATTGTAAAGTCAAATCTTCATTTATGTTGCGTTCTTTGTTCAACTTAGCAACAACCGCGAAAGATTGGTATAATTTAGAAATGCCACACAATAAACACTATTTGTAAACTTGAAACTGCAATAGAGTCTTAAGGGTAATAATTTTTGGAATAATTTTTGGTCCTTAAGTGTGAACATGGCCCTCGAAGCGAGAAAACATGTCTTCGGTGTTTGCGTACAGCAAAAGGCGCAGACGCATCCGTGCAGTCTGATCAGGACCGTCGTTTTTTTTTTTGCTATTTGAACAGTATCGTATCTATACTTGCTACGGGCAAAATGGCAAAAGTCTAGGTTTACGTTGTAGCTGAGTATGCTGGTTTGTGAATGACCAGATAGGAAACCCCGGAGACAAGATTTTCTAACGTCGTTGTCCATATAAAGCCAAGCACGATAGAAAATGTTTTTGTTGCATGAAAAATATAAATACATACATTGTCGACCAGTCTGAGCCGCACCCTGGTTATATGAAACATAAACCGTTTAAGCACTAACTCTCCTAAATATACAGTTTTACAGTAAACCCAGTCTTAAGCGGCCAAACAAAATAGACAAAATATAGGTCTTTAAGATGGTTGGTAGCTTAGTGCAGGTCAAAAGTATTGTTGAATACTCGGGAGCTGTCTGCAATATATTTGACGTGCATTGCGCATTTATCCGTCTTTAAACATAATTTAGGGACGTCTATACGGTAGCCGCTTTAGACAGGTTTTACTGTACATTTGTATATGGTAGATGTAGCTGAGCAGGGTGATCAGCATCTTATCAGACCACAGTGCACAAAGACAATATTGTCTCACTTTTAGGCAAACATATAACGACTTAGCCTTAATGTCAATGACAACGTCAAACATCTCACTTATGTTATATTATAAGATTAGATGATCTTCCTAACAAAATGCCTTCAGGTGACACACAATACACAGGCATGAAAGCATACCATGCAAATTCAAGAATATTTGATGTGCAGATACAGCTATAAAAATAACATTGTGTTTAAAGACACTGTGCATCCCATCAATGAACTTTACTCAAACTGCATGCCGCGAAAATTGGCATTTTTTTTGAAAACTGAATCTCCAAATCAACACATACACGGAATGCTATATGGCCACCAATGGCCATCAAAGTTGCATATCCAGACTAGTAAGCAATCTTTTCTGAGATTTGTGCATTTAATATATGCTCATGTTAGCCGCTCATCATTTCACGAGGCTCAAAAATAATAAATAATATTTCCATTACTCTTCTAAAGGCTACTGATCGAACAGAATTCAGAGATTATAATCTTAAAAGGAGACTGCACAGGCTGGTCTGAGTCTACACTTGCCAAAATGACACATTGTTGGTAATCACATGTCACGGCTCAAATTATCTTATTATCATTGGTGAAAGTTAATACTTTCAAGTATCATGAATTAATTGGACTCAAAATTGTAAGTATGATCATGATTTTTAAACCTCAAAGTACGCATTATGGTTCAAAATACAAAGAATTTAAGTGTGTTGATGATACATTGTGTTTAGATAAACCCAGAATTCACCTTTATAAGCATAGCGTCCATTTTGTGGGATATAGGCAAACAGTGCAGACCCAGGTCAGACGCCGCAGAATGCGGTGTCTGATCAGGGTCTCCACTGTTTGGTTACAGAATGCTCTATTAGATTTGAATATAAATGAAAAATTCCGCTCTACTACCCTTTCAAATAACAATGTACTGATCCAATTGATACTCGTGGTAAAATTCATTCATCTCAAATGGGTTAATCAGAGAAGCTATATACCTTTCGTGCCAATTTCAGTATAATATTTTGTGGCCAACTTTCTGCTGAGGGTCAGTCTCAAAATCATGAGTTCTGGGATACTCCAAAAAATTCGTAACACATGTGTTATCTAATGATAAATGAAGTAGACCCAGAGTTATAAGTATCACCTGAGCAGGCTGATCTGAGCCTAACCTTATCACAATCTTGAAAGCTATATTATGTTCACGTTGAGACACAATTAAAACAATTTCAAATCTAAGACTGCAATGTTGTACTTACAACGTTACTATTTATATAAGACCAGTATGGTCCAAGTCAACATCTGTAATATGGCCCCATCGACCCTCAGGTAAAACGCCTTTTGAAGGGCATTTTGCTGGTGGGCCGATTGTAGCCCGAATGGGATGTTTGCAAATTGATAAGTTCAGTCTTTCATCTGAATTAAAACTTTGTCTCTTTTAGATCGAATTGAAACAGTTGACAGTTTCACATAATATAGAGTGAATTAGTCGTGCACGTTACTTAGTGTAGGTTCCGAGAAGTTACAATTGTGTGCGTTAAACGCCCCAGCCAACAGCTACATAATCAGCAGTTAATTGATGTTAACAAACACCTTACTTGAATTAGACTTTAAGCGATAACCACAAACGCAATACAAGTATAAGCATCTCTCGTGTGGTTTCAAGTATTCAACCAAATATGTATACGAGCCCAGAAAGCTCTGGTGAGGATGCACACATGCGTACGGCCATTATTTAAACTCGCGTACTTGGCTTTGTCACTATAGTTGGTTGTAACCATTCAATTTTACATACTTTGAAAGGCTGAGGAGAGACTTTGAATATACGTTAATCAATTAAAAGATTTAAACATGCATGCTAGACTATTAAGTGGGGAATAGTATCTCATAATAACCATGCAGGTATCTCATGTAAGCAATAACCATCTAGGCATCTCATGTCTGTAATAATCATCTAGGTATCTCATTTTAGTGATAACCATCCAGTGATCTTATTTTAGTAATAACCATCCAGCTATCTTATTTGGGAAATGACCATCTAGATATCTCATGTAGGTAATAACCATTCAGCTATCTCATGTTGGTAATAACCATCCAGGTATTCCATTTTGGTTATGACCATCCAGTTATCTCACGTTTGTAAATAACAGTCCAGATAGCTAGTGTTCGAAATAACCATCCAGATATCTCATGTTGTTAATAACCATCAAGATATCTCATGTTGGTAATAACCATCCAAGTATCTCGTGTTGGTTATTAACGTCCAGGTATCTCCTGTTGGTAATAACCATTCAGCTATCTCATGTTGGTAATAACCATCCAGGTATTCCATTTTGGTTATGACCATCCAGTTATCTCACGTTTGTAAATAACAGTCCAGATAGCTAGTGTTCGAAATAACCATCCAGATATCTCATGTTGTTAATAACCATCAAGATATCTCATGTTGGTAATAACCATCCAAGTATCTCGTGTTGGTTATTAACGTCCAGGTATCTCCTGTTGGTAATAATCATCCAGGTAGCTCATGCCAGTTTTAAATATCAAGGTAGCTCAGTTTTCATATTACTATCCAGGTATCTCATGTAAGTATCACCATCCAGATATCTCATGTTGACATTACTCATCCGGATATCTAACATTGGTAACAACCATCCAGGTATCTCATGTTGGCATTTATCATCAAGATATCTAACGTTGATAACAACCAGCAGGTATCTCTTGTTTGTAAAACTATCCAGGTGTTCCATGTTGATGATAACCATCCAGGTATCTCATGTTGGTAATAAACATTCAGGTATTTCATGTTGGTAATAACCATCCAGGTATTTCATGTTGGTAATAACCATCCAGGTATTTCATGTTGGTAATAACCATCCAGGTATTTCATGTTGGAAATAACCATCCAGGTATTTCATGTTGGTAATAACCATCCAAATATTTCATGTTGGTAATAACCATCCAAATATTTCATGTTGGTAATAACCATCCAGGTATTTCATGTTGGTAATAACCATCCAGGTATTTCATGTTGGTAATAATCATCCAGGTACTTCATGTTGGTAATAACCATCCAGGTACTTCATGTTGGAAATAACCATCCAAATATTTCATGTTGGAAATAACCATCCAAATATTTCATGTTGGTAATAACCATCCAGGTATTTCATGTTGGTAATAATCATCCAGGTACTTCATGTTGGTAATAACCATCCAGGTACTTCATGTTGGAAATATCCATCCAAATATTTCATGTTGGAAATAACCATCCAAATATCTCATGTTGGTAATAACCATCCAGGTATCTCATGTTGGTAATAACCATCCAGGTATTTCATGTTGGTAATAACCATCCAGTTACTTCATGTTGGTCAAAAACATCCGGGTATCTCGTGTTGGTAATAACCATCCAGATATCTCATCCAGGTATATCTTGTTGGTAATTACCATCCTGGCTTCACATGTTAGTTATATCATTCAGGTGTTACATGTGCAGGTATCTCATGTTGGTAATAACAATCCAGATATCTTGTGCTAGTTAGAACCATCTGATTTTTCATACAAAGGAAGGCTCTAGCGAGACTGCACGTATGGGTCGATTAGATTTTTAACATGCATGCTAGGCTTTATGTAGGGCTTTTAACCATATACTCTTCTATACTGTGTGTTTTTAAGCAGGGAAGGCTCTGGTGAGACTGATCATATGCGTTGATTCAATTAAAAATGCATACAAATGTATGCTTGTTTATTTGTTTTAAATATTCACTTTCATGTCAACATTTTTTCAGTCATGTTGGGACGGGTCTTCCGTGGTCGAACCAATACTAAGTAGCAAATAAAGTGTCTTGCTCAAGTATTCAAGAAAGTGAATCAGATGGCGGTGAGAGTCCAACTAGCAACCCTTCGACCCCCAATCTAACGCTCTAATAACTGAATCATAACGATCCGCATACAAGAAATATGTATATATGCAGTTTTATGGACTCGAGTGGATAGGCATCTGGGCCAATCAAAAGATGTCTATTTATAGGTTATATAATAATATTTGTTTGTAGACAGGGAAGGCTCAGACGAGACTGCGCATAAGCAAATATATTATATTACATTTTAAACTTGCGCATGGTGCATCTCGTATGTGTTTTAAACCAAACCACCATTTCATACTATTTGTTTGTAGACAGCGAAGGCTCAGAAGAGCCTTCTCTGGTCGCCTATGTGATACTTATCAGCAGTCTCAGTTTATCCTATATTTTATTTCATTTTATATACTAAAAGATTTTTGTTGTTGTGACATCCAAGTATAAGTGTGTTGTCCGACTGTCTGAATGCTACTGAGAATGGAGTCGAGACACCGTCCTGTGATGTAAATAAAGTACAACACTTGGTGCCATCAGCCCTGATAACTTGTACATTATGGGACAACCTGCCACACACAATGGTATTCCCTCCTCCATCAACACATACACCTAACGGTTGTCTTAACTTTTCATCTTTATACTGGTACACAACAGTTCCATTAGACATCATACATGATACAGTATGTGTGTCATAGTCAGTAATGAACATTCTCCTGGAGGAGGGACATACAGTAATATAGAATGGTCTAGAGAACATAGGCTGTTTCTTGTCTGGCTGTCCGAATCTATGTGTAACAGTACCATTCATATCTAGCACTAGGACTTCTCCCTCACCAGGGTTGTTGTGACATGTCACATATATGAGGTCCTCTACCACATGTACACCCCAACACGCTCTGTCAACATTGATGGATCGACCTCCCTTTAATGAAGGCATTACCTGTATAAGTTGTAACTTCTTCTTATTTGGTATAGTGACCATAACATTGTTGCTGTTGACTAGTGACACATCCCATGGGTTGGAGTCCAGATGAAGTCGTTCTTTAACAGATAATTTATCACTTAGTAATATAAGATTGGAGTTATCATAGTCACAAAGAACTACCCCACCATCAGACATAAATGTACAACCGGTTATATCTGGACAGTAACTGTCACTTGACAATTGAATGTTGACCTTCCGTGAACTGTCTACTGCTAGTTCTGTAAATAGTGTATTAGTATTTTGAGATGATTTGTGTGTTATTTGACCTGTTAATTGTCCTAGTTGTTTAACGGTTTTGAGTAAATTTCGAAGCTCTTCATTTCTTTTAAAGGTTAAATCAGGTGATACACTTTCTTGTTTGAAATCGTTTAATAAGCTCTCATAATTTTCAATACGATGCGATACTTTATGATGAGCGGCAAACATGTTCGCTTTCTTTGATGTTGTCTGTGCTTCGACAAGAAGGGTTTTGTCTGCTGTGAGAGATTTTAAAGTTGATGAGCAGGTTTCAATATGACGGCTAATTTCCTGTTTGTATTTTGCTTCATGGATTTCTGATTCTTTGATTACCTTATCTTCTAATATATCTAAATAAGAATTTAGTTCTTTTCGAAACGTATGAATATCTGATTTGCATTGTGTTGTCAAAGTCTGCACATGATTTAAGTCAGTAGTTCTATTTCGAATAAATGAGTCCATTTTCTTCTTCAGTGTGACTACTCTCTGAATAACTTCTTTTAACTGATTTTCAGAGAATGATTTAATTTTCTCACCAATAGTTATACTTTGACATTTTCTGTGTTTAAGAATTTTACAATTCGTGCAAAATGCTTGATCATGATCAATACAATAATGGGTGATAGGAGATGTTTGATCGCAGTCACATGACATAACTAACGAATCACTAACGGTCGACGTTTGCATGCCCGACATATCTTTTACGTCTAAGAGTTTATGATTCCGTGACATCTTCTGCCCTTTGTGAGACTCTGTACACAAATGGCACATATATTCCTTACAGTTCCTACAAAATGTTATAGCTTCTCTGTTCACACCTCTATAATCACAGGGCTCACATGTATAGGTATATACTGCATCAGATCCAACATGGAGAGATTGAGCTCCGTCATCTGACGCCATACTGTAGGAGAAAGATAAGAAGAAAATGACAATTCATGAGATTTTTGTACTGATTGCATCTTCTGGAATCGTAGACTCGGACGAGCCCGTGCGTCCGCGCAGTCTCGATATAGCTCTGTCATCTGACGCCATACTGTAGGTGAAAGATAAGAAGAAAATGACAATTCATGAGATGTTTGTACTGATTGTATCTTCTAGCATCGTAGACTCAGACGAGCCTGTGCGTACGCGCAGTCTCGTCAGAGCATTTACTGCTCGCATAAACAAAGCTTAAAGGTCGATAGTGGCTCAGATCAATGATAAGTCTTAAATCTAATTGGACAACTTACACAATGGCGTAGCCAAAACGTTGTAAAAAGGGAGACTACTGGATCAAGCAGTGATTCTCTTCAATTGCGTCCCTTTCCAAATTGGGAAATTCTCTGTTCCCAGAGGGTGTAAATTCTTTTCTTCAAGAGCAGTTCCTTATGGTATAAAAAATCAATTTTACCACATAAGGTGACCTCCCTTGAATGTTACTATTTTTATTACGCACGTGCGTAACTGCGTAATGGGCGCTTCGCCAAAAATACACATGCACGTGTTTGTATACAGGTACCTTTACCAGTATGCTAAAAATACATGTACGTTTGTCAATGCTTAACTCTTTGCCTACTAGTGTCGTCTGCTGCTAACCTTTGTAAACAGATTGCATCCAGATCAGACCGACAGAAGGTCGTTCCTGATCTGGATCCAAACTGTTTGATCCTCTGAAGGCATTTTCTGAAATATTTTTTCGAAAAATAAATTTTGAAAAAAAAAATCAGCAGACGACAAAAAGGCATGCAAATTTACCCAGTTTGCAAAGAGTTAACCACCCCTTGTACTTGTATAGCTTTCAGTAATAACGTTTCAATGGGTTCCATCAACCGAGAAATTCTAAATGAGAGACTTGGCCCCATAAGGTGAGAGAAGAAGCTGACGTGTTTTTCTTTCTGTTAATTATCTAAGGTGAGAAGAAATTTTATGCGGAAATTCTAGTATTTGTAGTTTCTGAAGGGAAATAATTCAAAAAATTGCAATTTAGTGTAACAAGGTCTGTTTATTGCAATTTTGCATGTTGTCGCAAGTGTTTTACATTTCTTTAAATTTCATAAAAAAAATGTTTTACGTAGGAGACAAAAAATAATTATTAATATGCAATATTAACCTTTTTTTCAAATGGTGAATTTTCATAAACAAATGACCATAACTCATGAAAGCATAGTGCGATATAAACCATTATCGAACTTGAAATAGACATTATAGTACTAAACAATGTGACCAAGTTTCATAAAATTCTGATCAAAACTAATCAACTTAGAAAGCGGACATAATTTCAAATGGTAAATTTTCATAAACAAGGGCTATAACTCCTGAAGCATTATGCGATATGGACCATTATCGACCTTGAAGAATACCTTATGGTACTTAACAATGTGACTAAGGTTCATAAAATTCTTATCAAAACAATTCAACTTAGAGAGCAGTCATCGTTTGGTGTGACGTACGTACGTATAGACAGACGTACGTACGGACTGGCGGACTGGGGTAACACTTTATGCCCCAGCCATTGTCATAGCAGGGGCATAATAAATAGGCTTAGACTTCCGGTGAAAATATTCAAAATGTAAACAAATTGGCTCTTAATAAAATTGGGATTTGTGTATTAAATATATTGGATATGGATTAGTTTTTTGCCAAGTAAGAACTTTAACTAGCTGAGTGATGTTGTCGAACTGAGAAATTAATTTATATATGTCTAGAAACAAAATTTGAAACACAATAGGAATGCCCGTGAGTTATGTTCAAATTTTTTGGCTGTAAAGATGCTTAAAGTCAGCTCACGAGTATTAGCATGAGTTATCTACCATGACCAGAAGAGGTACTGGGCGCAAAAGAAGAAAAAGTAAAACATCGCCGAACACAACGCCTGATTCAGAACTACAAACTGCCAAGAAATCAAAACAAATTGCATCGACATCGGAATCTGAATCGAAGGTCGAGCCAATCGACAACACTGAATTAGCTCATACAAGTGACCAAAACGTATATGATAGTCATGACATAGAAACTCTTTCTGAAACCACAGAACCTACAGGCCATTCAAATACGGAACAATCAACGGACACTGAAACACCGAATATTTCACAGAATCAAAGCGCATTGGAACCAGCTATTATGGATGATTCGCTGTTTCAAAGTCAAACGCAGACGCCGCAGGAAGCTGCACAGTTAACCAGTACTCCGATGTACCAAATTCCTCAGGGATTCACACATGTGTCTGCGATTCCACAGTTGCCACCAATGCAGCCTATGGCTATTCCTCAGCCTGGTTTAACAGAAACTGATGTTATTCGGATTGCTTCTGTTATGAAGCAGATGTTATCTAGTGAGATTGAGAAATTAGTAAAAGAAAGAGTTGAAAGAGAGACTGCCGATCTAAAAACTGCAATCAGTTCCTTACAGGCTGAAAATCAGAAATTACTTGACAATGTCAGCAAGATGGAGGTAACTCTAGCGACGAAAGTAGACGATTTAGAGCAATACAGTAGGCGCTCATGTTTACGCATTGCTGGCATTGAAGAGAAAGAAAATGAAGATACCAGTGAATTAGTCCTGGAACTCGCTGACAGATTAAATATAGATGTGCGGCCTGATGATATTGAAGTCAGCCACCGAGTTGGCCCACTGCGAAGAAGACAAAGTGCTAATGTCGACGGTGCCGACGATATAGGAATGATGGTTGATTCTCAACCCTCGAAAAGCAGGGAGATTATCGTTAGGTTCAGAAACCGCAATGCACGATTAGATCTCTTAAAGGGCCGTGCTGTTCTGAGGAAGAAAAGAGAAAAGACATACATAAATGAAGACCTTACTCAAGCAAGGAAATCTCTTGCCTTCCAGTGCAGGCAACTGAAACGCGAAAATAAAATTCAAAAGACTTTGGTGTATAATGGAAACATAAACATCATGGATAATAATGGAAAGAACGTGAAAATCTCTCACATTACAGAACTGATAAAATATGGTGTCCAGATCACGTAAATGGAACACGAATACTATCATTATTCATTATACTGACTACCCCAGAATGGATGGAAAATTTGATTAACATAAATGCTAAATATACGGAACTACTACTGACGAATGAAAATGACCTAGAACTGGTCCAGCTCATGTGATGGCGATTAGAACAATATGTGTGCTAGTTGTGAGGACCCTGACAGGATGCGCAGAAGCACATGCTCGTCTGGGTCTTCACGGCTGGCAAGTTAAATTGCTTCTAAGTTCCCAATTATGGCACCTGATATGTTGAAACTGTGCTGAAGCGCAGACTCATTCGAGTATTTTGTACTCAATGCCGAAGCATGTTTCGATAAACGACGGCCCTGTTGGGACTGAGCAGATGCACAGACCCACCGGGGCTCTCGTAGCTTGCCTAGCCGATTGACACCATTATCTCATGGGCCGGCTCAATTATTTTGAAGATAGTTGGTTCTAAAGGCTTACATGTATACTATATTTATTTATAGTTTACTAATTGTTGCTCTTAAGCTGACTAAAAATAACTCCATAATCAACCTAATTCGGGACACCACTTGGCGGGCACTTTTGCAAACAGTGCGGACCCAGATGAAGTGCAACGTAATGTTGCATTTCATCAGGGTCTATACTGTTTGTAAAGGGAAAAAGGTCTTCAGATAAATGTATACAATGTTTTAATACTGTAAACTGACACCCCTAGATATGTACAATGGGTTATCCCTAGTTTATTGTATCAAATCAGAATGAATAATCCATTAGTAACACTGAAGGGTTAACATTGCTAGATCGCTGACATCTAATTATTAGGAAAATAACAACAAAAACAAAAACAACAATCAGGCACAAAACTTGTTTTTGACCCCTTTATGGATCTTGCACTGGAAAGTCATATTTCTTTTAATTGCCGTGTCTATACACAATGTTCGAGTTGACATCGTGTGTTCCCTTTTCAGAATGTTTACAACGACTAATTCACTAATACACACTACTACTGTCGTGCCAACCAAGAGTGGCAGTGACGTAATATTGTGTTAAGAATTGCTAAGTTAAACACTTACATATACACTTCACTTGAGCTAACGCCAATCGATAGATCACTTATGTATTAATCCTATCCTGTGGATAGGATTAATGCATAAGTGATCAATCGATTCTACGATCCTGATAACTTTGTAAGCAAAGCATGGTGTCACTGTCACTCTTGGCTGGCAGGACAGTAGTATTAGTACAAATCTTGAATTAATAACGGTCTATACTATAAAGCACGTGAGACATTCCAAAGTAACACCAGCCAGGGCATGAGAAAACGTGTCCTTCCCCATGTACATATAAGCGTATCTCGAGTTGTATATTGAACTTGCGGATCTCAAATTTTCAGGGTTGTTGTGACTAGGGTCAGGCAGGTCGGTGGGAGTGTGGCACGTTTTCTCATGGCGCCTCTTACGAATCCCATTTTGAATCTACATTTCATATTTACTTACCATACCATGCACTGGCATGGGTAATTTTATAGGTTCGGACCGGGCCCCGATGTTGCGGAGCTAGCTTTTTTCTTCTTGTTTTTCTTTTTACGGGCTTGTCTCGGTTGGGCATGATTTTTTTTTTTTTTTTTTTTTTTTTTGAGAACGGTAGAAATAGCATGCTCAGTTGGTTTTGGCATGAATTAAAATTTTGGAACCTCTAGACCCGGTCTATGTAGACGAGCAGCTTTAAACGATATTTCACAAGGAGGTATAGCTCTGTTTCGGTATAATTTGTCATAACGAAATGTGTTTATGCATGTCGCAGGACCTGGGACCTTCGCTTGATATTTCGTTTCGATCAAGCTTAGGATGCTGGAGCCTCAGACATATATGTTTTCTCTGATACTGTCTACCAAGTAGTCCTATTGGGAGTTACTATCCCTTTGTGTGCTGTGTACTTTTGCAAAATAAGGAGACCTAGGTGGAGTGCTGCATCATATGGCACTTGATCTGGGTCTACAATATTTGCTAGTGGCCTCTCAATATATACAATGGAACACCAGCGGTGTGTTGTGTAGGACCAGAGGGAAGAGTCCATTGATGCAGAATAGGGTTAATAGGGCTACCAGTAGATAGTTTCATCGAAGGTATTTATAAAATAACCCAGTTTGTGTTGTCTCCCTTAGACAACTTGTATTGGTAATAGATTCGTGTGGACTCGCATCTGACGGTGCTGAAAAGTAATTTATAACCAATATCTATAAAACCTGACTTTACAATTTAATATATTTTTATACTACCATATTAACAGAAACATGCTATTACATAAATAGTCCTATAGAATGTACAACTGACTTACCAAATTTGTTTATGATTTTCTACCCACAACAGTAATTGTCGTCCACGGTCCAGTAAATAAAGGTCAAAAACGTGTGTTTCGTGCAGCCGAATATTGTTGTATACTGTACGATAAAAGTAACGTATGGGAAACCAATCCTTTAAATGTCTTGTATATATTGTTACAGATTTTGTTCTTTGTGAACATGTCATCACAAATCGGATGCTTCGCCATGCAGTGAAGACTCAAGTGAAATGTCGCAAAATGCAGCATTTCATCGGGGTCTGAACTGTTTGATAAGACAAATCGATTATAAGACAAAGAAATGTAATAGTTTTTGGAGATATAGACTGTGACCCTCAATATATAAATGTATATCCTGACTTTATTGTACTGAGTTTTGTGGAAATTCCATTTGTCTGAAAAATGGTTAATATATTAACTATATGCAGTCTTCCTTTAAAAAGAATCCATATATAACGGAAAATGTGCTTACTTTGATAACAATGTAATTAAATTCGTACTAACATTGTTTCTGATTTCACCTAGCAAAGATAAAGAGAATTCATCATATGAAAGTTTTGTATTGGCCTCTTAATTCAAACTTACAGTGAAAATGAATTCATCTTAATACCACAGGTATTTCTTTAATGGAGTTTTTATGGATTAAAGAAGATGTAAAATTCTTCTAAAGTTTTTTTTCTCCTTCGTGGCAAACTTTTATAGATATCTAATTAGCCCAATTAAGGTCCATATATTGTAAAACAACAATTTCATTCCCTTTTTTATTACAATGTATACCTATTTACACATATGGTTTTCAAACTTTGTACATATTTGTTTGTTTTGTTGTATAGCCATGCCCTATCTCTCTTTCTGTCATCTTCCGCTTTATTGTTGCTGCGCTCCTGGCAATATTTACGTTCAAATTGTTGATTACTATTTACTACCAAATTATAAAAATCATGCCTCCGTAGAAATGATGTGTCCTCTCTTGCCAAGTTCTATATTTGTTTCACTTGTTGATTGTATTACTTAGATGACTATAGAATTAAACATTTATAGGGCAAGAATAGGACTACACCATTATCGCCATTCTAAAGTTAAAGGGCTCGGAACACTGAATAATTTTGAATTAATTACATTTCTTGCAATGTTGTTGTATCAATCAGGTGACATCGAAAAAAATCCCGGACCTAATTCAGCTAGTAGCACTGAATCTGATGATTTATTTCAATTTCCCCCTCTTCAAGGTAATCTTTCAATGGTACACTATAACGTTCAAAGTCTTGCTAGCAAAACTGATATCATCGAACCTGAACTGACTAATTTTGATATTATTTCTCTGACCGAAACTTGGTTGAATGACTCTATATCTAATGAAGACCTTAAGTTTAATGAGTTTCAAGATCCATTTAGGAGAGACCGTATAGGGGATAGTCATGGTGGTGTTATAGTTTATGTTAAACGTGGTATTCCGAGTAAACGTAGACTTGATTTAGAGTTAGTCAATATCGAATGTGTCTGGATTGAAATAATTGTAAAAAATAAAAAGTTACTAATAGGGACATTCTATAGACCACCCAATGCTTCTCCCGTTGTACTATCTGATATAGAAAATTCAATTGGTCTTGCTACTGATACTGGAGTTGAGAATATAGTAGTGACTGGAGACTTAAATCTAAACATGCTAAATCAACATTCGCGGATGAAAATTACAGATCTATGCCAAACATATAATCTAACACAACTAATAAATGACCCTACGCATTATACGGAAACCTCTTTTTCCATTATAGATCTAGTGTTGGTCAGTAATTCTCATTCAGTTGAACTGTCTGGTGTAAGCGAACCATTTTTATCACGAGATGTCCGATACCATTGTCCAGTATATGTGATATTCACTTTTAAGAAGCCACTGTTAAAGTCCTTTTTACGTGATCTATGGTTGTATAACCAAGGTGATTTCAATTTGTTTCGACAATTTGTATCTGACTTTAACTGGGATTCTATCAAAAGTGAGGATGTTAACCAATATGCTCTAAACTTTACTGACAAGCTCATAAACTTAGCTCAGGACTGCATTCCACACAAACAAGTTAGAATTAGGCCACATGATTTACCGTGGATTAATGGCACAATTCGCAAGCTCATGAGGAAACGCAATCGACTCTATAAAAAGTACAAACGTAATAAAACTGTAGAAAATTATGAATCATTTAAGGACACAAGAAACAGTGTAACTTCAAGCCTACGTAAATCTAAGAAAGAGTATTTTAAATCCTTAGCAGATAAACTTAAATCATCAAGTCTAGCTACGTCAGACTACTGGAAAACCCTTAAATCTTTTATCAAACCGTCAGTCGACACGTCAATTCCTCCTATCTTTCATAATGGGTCTTATATTTCTGACAGTAGCGATAAGGCAAAATTATTAAATGACTTCTTTGTCAGTCAAACATCATTAGACGATTCAACTGCCACGCTTCCAAATACTGATCTACCTGCCAACGACACACTTCACAATATAATAATTACAGTAGAGGAAGTTCGATCTGTTCTACAGACACTAACACTGGGGAAATCTTCTGGGCCTGATAATATCAATAATAGAATTTTGAAAGAAATATCATATCCTATCTCCAAACCGTTGTGTGATCTTTTCAATTATTCTCTATCACATGGTATCTTCCCTGACGTATGGAAACAAGCAAATGTGTCTCCTCTATATAAAAAAGATGACCCTTCGCTTGTATGTAATTATAGACCAATATCTCTCTTAAGTTCGATTGGTAAAGTTATGGAAAAAATAGTTCACAAGCATATGTTCAATTATTTTAATGACCACTCTTTAATAACGTGTTTGCAATCCGGCTTTGTTCCTGGAGATTCGACTGTTAATCAATTAGTTGATATTTATAATACCTTTTGTAAAGCTCTAGACAACGGTTTGGAAGTAAGGGCTGTTTTTTGCGACATAAGCAAAGCGTTTGATCGCGTTTGGCATAAAGGTCTCATATACAAACTGAAAAGGGCTGGTATAAATGGGTTATTACTTGATTGGTTAAGTGACTATCTTACAAATAGGAAACAAAGAGTTGTCATTCCAGGGGGGGGAGATCAGATTGGCAATTTATCAGAGCTGGAGTACCTCAAGGATCTATTCTCGGTCCATTGCTATTTTTATTATACATAAATGATATTGTTGCTGATATACAATCATGTGTTCGACTTTTCGCAGACGATACCAGCTTGTACATAATAGTAGACAACCCTATCAGTGCTGCAGAAATGATAAATACTGATTTAGAAACTATTCATAGATGGGCAGAAAAATGGTTAGTAAAATTTAATCCCTCTTAATCTGAATCGCTTTTAGTTTCCCAGAAAAATAATAGAAACATGCACCCACCATTAATAATGAATGCAGTTCATATCAATGAAGTTCAACATCATAAACATTTGGGTGTTATTACCTGCGTCGCTTTAGCGAAAGCAGGTCTAGTAGTGGGTCCACTCCGTCCGTCCGTCCGTCTGTCCGTCCGTCCGTCCGTCCGTCCGTCTGTCCGTCCGTCCGTCCGTCCGTCTGTCTGTCCGCAACACTTTTGGGGTGCCTAGTTTGTGTAATCTGTAACTTCAAAAGTTTTCATTCCTTTTTATTCAAAGTTTGTATAATGATTCTTAATATATTGAAGATGTGCACCTCCTATTTTGTGAACCTTTCATGATTTTTTTTCACATTTTTTGGGGGGTTTGAACTTAGACTTTTTTCTATCCAAAATGCTTAGATGGTGCCTTGCTTGTGTAATCTGTAACTTCAACAGTTTTCATTCCCTACTATTAAAGTTTTGTATATGGATTCTTTACACATTGAAGATGTGCACCTCCTATCTTGTGAACCTTTCATGATTTTTTTCCACATTTTTGGGGGGGTTTGAACTTAGACTTTTTTCCATCCAAAGTGCTTCGATGGTGCCCAGCTTGTGTAATCTGTAACTTCAACAGTTTTCATTCCCTACTATTCAAATTTTGTATATTGATTCTTTACACATTGATGATGTGCACCTCCTATTTTGTGAACCTTTCATGATTTTTTTTCATATTTTTTTTTTTTTTTTTTTTGGGGGGGGGGGGGGACTTTTCAAGTTTTTTTCCACATTTTTTTTTGCCCCACCCTGTCCACTTCATAGAAGGCTTTATATCTATAGTCCCATACTGTCCACGTCATAGAAAGGTATAATATCTAGGAAACTTATTTAACCATGTATATTACCATTTCTTATGACAAAACAAATTTATTTAAACATGTATATCAAGTACTACTTGGATTATGATGTCAGAACCTTTTTTCTTGCAGCGCTTCCGTCAAATGTCAATAGTTAATTCTATTTTCATTAGAAAACTTGACACAGTATGATTTTATTATATTTGAACATGTTGTATACCTAATATTTGTTGGTTAATTATATTTGAACATGTTGTATACCTAATATTTGTTGGATTATGATTTAATATTTGTTGGATTATGTTTTAAGAATCATTTTCTTGTAGCTCTTTCTTTGCATATCTATTACTTCTTGGATTATGATTTCAGCTAAAACATGTGCTTATTGTTTCTTATGATTTGACATTCATTTAACCATGTATATTTTACTATTTCTTATGAAAAGACAAATTCATTTAACCATATATACCAAGTACTACTTGGATGGGTTATAATATCAGAATATTTTTTCTTGCAGCACTTCCGGCAAATGTCAATAGTTAATTTTATTTTCATTAGAAAACTTCACAAGGAAATTCATATGCTGTATACCTAATATTACAGTGATTATGATTTCAGCTTAACCATATATATTATCATTTCTTATAATAACTTAAGGCTAATTCATTTGTTGTATGTTTAATATTTCTTTGATTATGATTTCAGAATCTTTTTCTTGCAGCTCTTTTAACAAATGTCAATAGTTAATTCGATTTTCATTAGAAAACTTGATACATTATGATATTTAGCTTTTATTTCATAATATTTGAACATGTAGACTTTCCAGAAATCCTCTTTGATGTTTCCCTTTGGTATGAGTTCTGTGTTATGGAATTTAATGGTAAGACAAAATTTCTGATACGGTCTATTGCCCTAGCTCTGTAAGTGATTTTAATGTTGTGTCTGTGTGTGTCCCCTAAATATGCTGTTTTAACTATTGCTTGCTATAGGCCAAGGTTTTTAGTTTAAGTTTACAAATCCTGATTTTTGGAGGAGGGAATAAAAATAAGAGTGTTAAACGTGGGGAGTCTATGAGAATATAGAAATAATGTCATTTTAATATACAAATTTGTTCTTCACAAAATTTTATTGTCAGATCATATGCAGTACATGTTGAATGCCATTATTCTCACCTTCTTTAAAACTGTGTTATATTAACTCAACATACATTAAATTCTTCCTTGGTATTTGTATTTCAACATAAGCTATGCATCACTTAGTCTTGCAAAATGATCTTTGCAACAAATAACTTAATAGAGAAAGGTCCAAAAACATTTTTTAATTCATTTTTCAAAAAAAAATTAGGATAAGTTTGTAACCTGGAAAAAAAACCCTGGCCTTACCTGTTTACATGGTGCCAGTTATGGTAATGCTGCTGCTACTGATACTTGAGCTATTTTCACAGTCACAAATCAGTTAATCAGAGGTATATATACAAAAGACCATTGATTAATTTGGCTTGAGATTTGAGTCCATAAATTGGAGGAAGATCTAATTCTAAACACATTGCCAAGTATCAGTTCAACAGCTTTAGCATAACGAAGCCATGCCTTCTCGAGGTGGCACCGTCAACAGGTATGCTGAAGTGTAACCTTGTAGCATTTCTTTAATATATATCACTGAGTTTCCCTACCTTGTCATGCACATTGATAGAACTTCTCACATCCTTTTAGATTAATACACTAATCAATGTACCATATTCCACCTAATAATAGCACTGTGCCATTGCTTTACTTTTTCAAAACTGTTAACCCTTTTTCATCCACATGATGAATCCATATTATTGATAATATCTTGAACAAATTAATGTAGTATGAAAAATACAAAAAAGGTAACTATGGGACCTTAAAGGAGCTGCTGTGCTCTATAAAGTGACTACCAAACTATCTGATGCTCAACTGCAGGTGAATTTGAAAAACAATGCTCTAGGAAGAGAATCACAAAGACTGTCATGCAAAAGCCTCTAGATTCCTATGTGTGTGGTATAAATACAAGCGGAGAAAGCTTTCTCATTTTGTCCCATTTTTTGGGGGGCATTATGAAAGTGTTCTAGAATCCCATAAGAATGTGTTTATCACAAAAAGTAAATATGAAATAATGAGAAGACTTTATGATCTCTTACGTATATAAAAAAAATAGGAAACCTAAGGCTATTGTTTTACATTCCATGAATTTTAATTTCTTCCTGGGTCAGCCGTTTTTTCTATTCAACCAGTGGTTGAGCAATAGAACATTTGGTAGGCATGTATAAGGTAAAATACGGTACATGTATTCACTGCTTGTAAATGCTTCTTTATTATACTGCCTGGGTGCATGTGTCAGTTTCTTAGCATGTGTAAGATTGCTCTTTAAATACACACTGGTCTCTCATACACTTCAGGATTCCTGGCAAAAGTGGCTTCACCAGGTAAGTGGGACAATTTGTTATCCATTTTATTGTATATTTTAGGTTTGAAATAGATTGATGTAAGAATGGAAGAAAGTCAAGACTCCGTAATAGTATCACCAGGTGTGTCAGAATCAGATTCTACCTCCACAGCCTCCACTCCAGTTTGCAACATTTCTAGGCCAGCTACATGTACGCTCAGTAGTTCTATGCCTAGTAAAAGTTTGCCAAGCTCTACAGCCTCCACTCCAGATAAAAGTTCTAGTGCTATGATGTCTTTGTTCAGTACATCCTCACCTAAGAAAAGATCTGCAATGTATAGTCCCGGTATTGCTACAAATACGCCCAGTAGTTCCACGCCAAGAAAAAGTTTGCCCAGTTCTACAGCCTCCACGCCAAGAAAAAGTTTGCCTAGCTCTACAGCCTCCACTCCAGATAAAACTTCTAGTGCTAAGCAGTCTTTGTTCAGTACATCTACACCTAAAAAAAGATCTGTTATGTACAGTCCTGTTAGTGTGCATTCCTCTCAATCAAGTGTGAAGAAAGGAGCCATGTCTTCATCAACACCATCAAGTGTTAGGAATCCCACAGGTTTAGAGATCTTCAAGTCACTTTCGGATAAATTTCTGGGGCAAATTGACATACAGTTGAGGGCTTCTTTATATTCTCTTACAACTGGGGACACTACAGATGTAAAGAGCACATTGGAGCACATGAGAAGTGCAATCAAGGAATTCCAAGGTGATTCAGATATTGCCTATAATAAGGCAAAATTACAATCATCAGCAGCTACACAGAAGATGGCTCACTTGAACCAATATAATTCTGAGCTTTCACAGCAGAAGAATAAATTAGAACTGAAGGTAAAATCACTGGAGCAGCAACTAGCTGACATATTAAGTGAAACCCTGCCAGATGATTCCGTTTTTGATGAAGATTTTGATGAGCCTTTAACAGAAGATGAGCTGCCGAACAAAAAGAAGAAAGATGATCCTGAGACTGATACATCCTATGCTGATTAACAATTACTATCATGATACTTCTATGCTGCAAATATGTGCATGTTTATCTATACTGAACTAACAGTAATAGCACAGCAGCTCTGATTCTATATCTAATTTAGATGGAAAATATACTGAACAACAGGAACTATTGCCAGGGAGCACAGTGGCTCAATGGTAGAGTGCTTGACTCGAGGAAGAAGGTCTGCGGGTTCGAGTGTCACTGGCAAGACACATTAATTCTAGCTCAAAACTGGTTCAACCCAGGGAGAACCATCCCTACATAAATGAAAGATTGTTGATGGGATGTAATAAATCAAATCAAACAAAAGAACTCTTGCCCATTTTGACTTGCCATTATTTTCAGTCTGCATGGTATATTCCTTTTGTTGTTCAGTATATATCAAGCTTTGTTAGCTCACCTGAGCCATTGGCTCATGGTGAGCCATTGTGATTGTTGGATGTCCGTCCTGTGTCGTCAACAATTGCTTCAAAGACATCTCCTAGACTACTGGCTGGATTTTCACCAAACTTGGCAGGAATGATCCTTATATGGCACTCTTTAATAATTGTTCAAATGGTTCAGGTCCGTTGCATATCTACAGGTCACACATGCTAAAAATAATTTTTCAAAATGAATCTTTAAAAATCTTCTTGTCTGAAACCACAAGGCATAAAACCTTGATATTTGGTATGTAGCATCACCTAGTGGACCAAGTTTGTTCAAATAATGCCCCTGGGGCCAAAAAATGGCCCCGCCCCAGGGGTCACATATTTTACATAGGCTTATATAGGGAAAAACATAGAAAAATCTTCTTGGCTGAAACCATTAGGCCTAGAGCCTTATAATTGATATGTATCATCACCTAGTGGACCCTGAAGCATCACCTCGACCAAGTTTGTTCGAGTTATATTCCTGGGGCCAAAATTGACCTGCCCCAGGGGGTCACATGTTTAACATAGGTTATATTGGGGAAAACTTGAAAAAATCTTCGTGTCTGAAACCATATGGCTTAGAACCTTGATATTGGTATATAGCATCACCTAGTGGACCTCTATTAAGTTTGTTCAAATAATGCCCCTCGGACCTATCATGGCCCCGCCCCAGATGTCACCAGGGACATAGTCAGCTTTTAACAGATACCTATTTGTAAGCTTTAAACAGAACTTAGGTAAACGATTTAGGGCCACTTGGCCCTCTTGATTAAAAAATTTCCATGTATGGAGTATTTACTTCTTCCACACTTATGAAAATCATTTCATTTCTAAACACAGAAACTTCAAATGTTGATTTTTTATATATAAGTGAATATGTTTAAATCAAACAAAATACTGAGGCTATGATTGTATGTGTAATGGCAAAAGGCCAGATATTTTGGGTAAATATTTCTTTCAAGTCTCAAAAAGTTTAACAATAGGGGTTTTAGTTCTGTTCTGGGAACTACAGGTTTGCCTGATTCAGTCAGTATGTCCATTCCTCTGTTTGTCCTCCATCAAGACGAGTTTTAGTCCCCTGCTGGTCAAATCCCGGTTAGGGGGACTATAGGTTTGCTTGATCCCCGTCTGTTCGTCAGTAACGCTTGGGTGTCCGGGCCATATCTCCTATATAATCTGAGATAGGTATCCTAAATTTGGTGTGTGGATGCATCTTGGGATGTCAGAGTGTGGATACCATTTTCAGGTCACTGTGAACTTGACATTGACCTTTGACGTCACTTCTAGAATAGTCGTGTCCAGAGCATATCTCTTACATTATTTGACATAGGAATTCAAAATTTTGTGTGAGTATGCATCTTGGGATGGCCATGATTTTATCCTTACAGTCCTTAACCAACTTTAATGAAACTGTGACACCACTTTCAGGTCAGGCATATATGTCAGCTTCTTTAGACCTTTGGTCCTTCAAACTTTACTAGTGCATTCATCCTAACACCCCATGATGACCTCTCAGAAAATTAGGTCACTGTGACCTAATTTAACAAAAAAGGTCACCCGTTGCACATTTTTGATCAACTGTATAACTCTGCTTCTCTAGACTTCTGTTACTTTGATGAACTTATCATACCAACAGTTTTATGAGAGGTAGCATAGGGTGGAAGGATGAATACATTAAAGTTTGAATAACCAGAGGTCTATGGAAGCCAACTTCATTGTTATAGGGGAGTCAAAAAAGGGGGAAATAATATCCCTTTTTACCAAAAGGTCACAGCGACCTAGTTTTTTTTTGGGAAAGGTGATATGGGATGGTAAGATGGATGCACTGATTAACATTGAAGGGCCAGAGGTCTAGTGAATCTAAGATATAGAGCTAACCTGAAAATTTGATCTTGTTTCTGTTTTCATAAAAGTAAGCACTTATGCTGTGATTTAATTTGAATTGGGATGAAGGATGCATGCACTGGTATTGTTTGAAGGGTAAGAAGCATAAGTTCAGAGCAGGCACAAAAAGTGGAACTGATATCCCATTTCCCTTAAAGGTCACAGTGACCTAGTTTTGTGAGAGGGGACATTTGGTTGTTGAATGAATGCGCTGATGGAGCTGAAGGACCGAACATCTGTTGAAGATAAGATTTGTGTTTGATGTTTTCATTATCAGATTTTTAATCAATCTACTGCAAGTGCAATAGCATCTTCCACATCCGTTGCCCCCCCCCCCCTTATAGATAGCTGAACCAAAAATCAAAACAGACATTTTTTGTGAAATTAGGTCGCAGGGACATAGTTTTCTGGCACTTTATACTTTTATATAGTTATAGCTTTGTATATTATACACTTATTTCATGCCTGTTTGTAGTATAGCCCAAACAATTATCCCGAGGTGCTGTGGACTACTTGATGCACTATTGCATGAGGCTGAAGGCATAGTGCAATAGTACACCAGGTCGTCCACGGTACTGAGGGGGTAATAGTTTGACTATACTACAAACAGGCATGAAATATATGATTTATTACCCAACCCTTTTGATGAAATACTTAGCAGTGTTTCTTTAATGGAGTTTCTGTAGACAATGAGGTTTTGTTGCAAAACAGAAAATTTCACCAAATCTGCTCAATTTTGGTCTCAAAATGTTCCGCTCATTCTAAGAAAACGAGTAACCACACTATATGTTTCTGACCATAAACAACAAAGTTATTGGAGTTTAAAGTTGCCAAAGCATGGCTCATTTTCACCTTTGTTGCACAATGTCTCCTTTCATAAACGAACCGTATGCTCATCGTTGTCGCACATGTCCATAAGCGCCTGCATGTTATAACAGCGAAGTGGGAAACCATTTCACCTTTGTTGCACAATGTCTCCTTTCATAAACGAACCATATGCTCATCGTTGTTGCACATGTCCATAAGCGCCTGCATGTTATAACAGCGAAGTGGGAAACCAGGCCATGGTATAGTGCCAGTCAATAGTCAAAAATAATGACTGGGCAATAGTTTAGCGACTCATGACATAGCAAAAAATAGACAATTACTCCGTATATAGACGGTTGGGTAAAAATGGCTTCTGTTACTGGTCAATCTAAGTTTAATCAGTGCATGTACCTTACTATCTCTTGTCCCTTTTCACTTATATAGATATTGTTCGTAAAATTATAACATGCTTGTTGCAGCCATTTAGTATTTAATTCTTGTGCAATTGAAAGGGCCATATGCCTCAAATGTTTACCTTGGTTTTTTTTTCATTTCATTTGTATTTTCACTTATAATTTGTTTGTAAAACTTTTGACAGATTTATAATTATTGACAAAGACCAGGGGTCTTGGCATGCTGGATGCAGCCATTTAGTTTTAAAATCTTCTTTGATTGTATGTGTCTTTAGCCTCAAATGTTTACCTTGCATTTTTAGCTCACATGAGCACAAAATGCTCAAAGGTAGCTGTTGGGATCAGTCAATGTACGTTGTCATGCATTTCAAACAATTTGTTTTAAATGAAAACTCCTGTATCATTTGCGCAAATTTTAGCCAAACTTCACAGGAATGATTCATAGATGACACTCTACAAAAATTGCGGGTTAAGCACTTCAGCAAAAATTTTTCTATTTTCTATATGTTGAATAGCAAAATCAGAGTTTTCAACCCATATTTTTGAATTGGTACTTGTCCAATGAGAAAAACACTTATGCGGATAATTCAAGACTTGAATCTTCTATCTTTTTCATGGGAAAATACCATTTTCTTTTACACTTTTCTCTGGCCATATTTATGGCAATCCTTATGTACCTATATAAGTGACTTTCAAAGTATTTCCATCAGAATTAGGAGCGTGGTGGGTCAGTGGTAGAGTGCTTGACTCAAGATCATGGGGTTGCAGATTGGAGCCTCACTTAGAGGCACTGGGTTGTGTCCTTGAGCAAGACATTTATTTTTTGCTTATTCATTTTTCAAACCATGCAGACTGGTCTTGACATGGCTGAAAAGTATTGACTGGGACGTTAAGAATCAAAACAAACAAATGAGTTGAAAATAATTTTGCAGAAAGTCTCAAAAGAGATCTCTCAAAATTAGCTAAATATATTTGATGTCAAAAACACGGCCACCAGGTGCTCAGCTTATAAGATTTTACATGTTTGCATGTATCACACACCATTATCCATTTCATATTGTTTTTAAAGTGTATATGTGAAATCTCATGGCAAGCAATCAAAGGTCATCATGGTCCTCCTTTGTTTTGAAAGTGGTACATCAAGTGATCTATTCCATTTAAGAAATAGATTCTTGCTGGCAGGGTTTTGTTGCTAAATATATCATTGACTGAAAGTCAAATTTTGGTCATGAAGAAATCACAACTGATTTTTATGCTAATGACTGACTATTGGTGATATATCAAGCAACCAATCACAGCCAGCACAAATTTATTTTTATTCTAATACGCTGAAAGATTAAAATTTAATGATTCCTTCAGATTCTATAAAGATTCAGCTATGTAAATCTTATTTGGGCTGAAGCACGTTGTTTATGTACATTTTGAAAGTTCATTAGTTGTAAAAATGACCTTACACTATCTAATGTCGATATTTCAAGGCTTACGAACTTTCCTCAAAACAGATGATTAATGAATTCAGTGATTTATGAATTGATAAATCACCAAATTCAATTTTTGTAATTGCTATTATTCATCAAATAATGGAGAGGTCTATGTTCAATTCCACATCTTATTAGTTTTTATAAAGGGATAAAAAGGTCTTTGATAATATGACAGGTACATGCAGTCAACCTTCATAAAGTTTTGCTTTATTGACACTTTTGAAATGTTGGTATAATATTGACATGTCTGTATAGAAAGAAATATAGGATCACCATGTGCAGTGCTTTAGAATCTTGTTATCTATAATATTCAACCTAATTAATATACTGTGTGCTTGACTTTTTAACTCTCTTTTGAAAAACAGTGTGGATCCAAGATCAGCCAGTTGTTCAGGAATCCATATTAATGATGAAAATACATAGCTAGACTGTTTGAAAATCAGAAGTTCATATACTATAAAATAACAATACTCAATACTATATGTGTTCTTATAAGAGGGAATTCATTTATTAGGTTGAATATAGCACTTCAAAAGATAAATTTTCAGACATCATTAGACATGTCTTTCACTTTCATTGGAGTCCATGTATAGAAAAGGTATCAATTGGCTTTATGAACAGATAAGAACTAGATCAGCATATGCATTCCACATTCGACCTGGCTCAATATTGTTTTCATAATTATTTTTTTTTAAAAAAAGCTATATAAGATTGATATATAGTCACATTGTCTGCAACACTGTTCATAAATCCAATACTTATACCTTTATTCTTGCATGGACTCAAGTTATTTTGTTTTCTGATGTTTTAATTTTGAAATAAATTTTTTCAGATTGATGTCTTGGAAGATTATAAAATCCCTAATTTAATAGTGAAAGATTATAGATAGTTAATATTGAAAGATTATATACAGTAGTGAACAATTACAAACAGTGAAAGATGATATAAATTCTGAAGATTCCAATCCCGTTACTGCTGAATCCAGACACTATATAGATAGGTACATCATTCAACATTATCATTTTTGCCCTAATAATTGCACATGCCCCAATAAGACACATATAACAATTCCAAAAGTAAGTGAGCATGACCAGGTATGCTACGATTCCACACTGCAGACCGATCCACTGCACCATGAGGAAGAGACACATGACAACAAAAGGCAACAAGCATATTCAGAGAATTTATGTCCCCCAGCACTTTATGTTTGTCTTTGAATATATGAGCTTTAATGAAACAACTTAATACACAAGATACCTTGTATCTATTCATTTGGCCACAAAAATACAAAAATGACTAAGTTCATTTTGTGAAAAAAGTGACAAAAAATTATCTGAGGATTATATCCATACAAAATGCACATCTTCAGACCATGACTTTAACACCTGTAAAGTTTCAAAGGAATTGACATAAAACTGTAGGAGGAGATGCATTCACAAGATACCGAGTATCTATTAATTTTGGCACCAAAAATGACTAAGTTCATTTTGTGAAAATAATGACAAAAGATAATCTTAGGATTATGCCCAAACAATATGCACATCTTCAGACCATTATATCCTTGCCAAATCCCACTTTAATATTGCTTGATGATCTTTTTGACCTGACTAGGAAAAGAAGGCTTAATTTAGTTTATAAAAGTAAGAAAGCTGGCAAAGATCAGGAAACAATACAATCAAGTACCACACCTAACCCAGGATACCACATGGGAAAGTAACAAAAATACAATAAAAATCACCAACAAGAGCCAAGTGGCCAGCTCTTTCCCAGCAGGTGACCACAAGGCAGCAATGAACAGATGCAAAAGCATGAGAAACACAAGACACAAAAAACACCAATGATCCACAAAAGAAGTACCTCCTTGGAACGGTCAGTAAAAATAATTTACTGGAGGGCTTAAACCAGATTCACGGCCCCAACATTGTAAAGATCATGTCTGAGTACCTTCAAAAATATTTAGAAAATATTTTATGGAATGGCATAAGTGAATATTAGCAAGAAGTACCACAAAGTCTCTCTTAGGGAGGCAATTTAAGTAAAGCAACAATCTCTCTTCCCCATTAAGATGACTACACTGTTTGTGATTATTATCTTCCTCTTTTAAAAAGCAAACAGTGCAGATACAAATGAAAATCCTCATATGAGCTATCCCATCTGTATCTATACTTTTCAAAGGATTATCATGGTGAAGGGATTATCGTAAGATTGGTCTATTTCAGGGTCCCATAGTTGCTTCCTGCAGTGAGTAAAATTGTCAAAATGTCAAAAAGAAAGTCATCCCGATATTGGAAGGAATATAAAAGGTCAAGATCACAAGATAGCAGAAAGGTAATGGGAAGATAGAAAAAGAAGGCAAAGATAGAACCCTATACAATTAAGTACCACATCTAACTGGGGACATCATAGACAAAAGTGATGCAAGCCCTTTCCTGGCAGGTGCTCACAAAGCTGCAAGGAAGAGAAAAGACAACATGACAAAGCCAACCATGAAACATAAATAGCAAAAAAAAAGATACACAAAAGAAGCACTGCCTTAGAGCGGCCAGCAAAAATCACTAGAGGCAGAAAGAAGTAGATACATCTGTCTCTTGCACTTAAAACCAGTGGTCTGATTGATACTATTAACAGTAATATGGGCTTGAGGCTGAACAGAGGCCTAATAAACTTTTCATTTTTTCCTCCTTTCAAGGTCAAAGAAGTGCTCAAATGTGTATTCAAGCAAGCAAACTGTCATGACTATTTTTATGTATTTAAACACAAAAGAAATTGTCAAAAGTAGGACCGATATGGAAAGACCATGAACCAATATAATCATAGTCTGCAAAAAAAAAACAAGACATCATATGGGAAAGTATCAAGAGCATATGAAAAAAAACAAGGAGTCACCCCTATCATGGCAGGGGACCACAAGTCTATGTAAAAACAACACATTAAAATAGACAATAAAACATTTGACAAAGGCACTTGAAAATCAGCAGTGTGTCATGAGGACTCGTTTATCAAGAATTAGGTGTGACAGATGAGAATTCAACTGTATATACAAGTATTAGCTTTAAAAAAAAAAGCTGGCGGTCGTTTAGCCTATTTCATGTATATTAAATTTGTGCACGAGTTTGCTTCGTGCTATAGGTAGCCCTACAGATTGGCTCCTATAGGTCAACCTACAGAAAAACATAGGAGAACCTGTCCACATTATTTGGTACCCCACTCGTTGGGCAGTGAATAAAAAATACCCTGAGCATGGCATAAAGGTTCGATCAAAACCTGAATTTGATATGCAATGAGCAAAAGAAAATCAATATTTAAACCCTAGTGGACCAGACCACAGACAGTTGACACTACAATTTTCTTAACACACCAATGTGATATATTGTGCTTAAAGCTGCAAAATCGTTTTCCTTGAAAGTTTTTATATCTATGAGTGACACACACATTGTAGGTGCATCTTACAAAAATACTTCATTGAGGTATTTTGTATGAGTAATCGGATTCTTTTTTTAGCAAGAAGGCAAATGTTATGTATTCACCAGTAACCTCACATCTTTGCATTCGCCAATTGTATACCCTCTGGAATGTGATCAGATCCTGCGTTGAGCATAATCTGATCTGGGTCTGCACTGTACAAAGTACCCCATTTGGGTTTCTCAAATATTGTAGGATTTTCATCGTGCAGTTGTACTATCATGCTGTGTGTACTGAATTAAAAGACCTCTACTTGCTTCACACTTAATTTTTGTTTAATTTCTCTTTCAGAATGAGACCAGAGAGTCTTCATATTTGGATCCAACAAGTATTCTTAGTGGTGAGCTCCAGGTTCAAACACTTGATGAGTATTCGGAACTGATAGGCTTAGTATCACCATCGTTTCTGTATGGAGCTTCATTATCACAAGATTATGTGGGACCTTTACATGCTGATGCTAATTCTAGGATTGTTCAGATTCATATTATTCCTGGGCATTATGTTGTGTCTTGTCAAGATGAAGGACAAATTACTATTTATGATTCAGTGCCATATGTGGAACGGTCAGTCCAGTTACTCCCACAGCTGAAAGTGAGATATTCCTTACTTGACAATCACCCAGACCCATTATCACTAGTAAAATACATCATCCCACAAATACAGAGTGGTTCCAGTGATTGTGGCCTTTTTGCTGCAGCAAATGCTTACCTACTGTTATCAGGAACTAGTCCACAAAATGTAATACTTCAACAAAGTGAACTTAGAAGTCATTTATATAGGTGCTTAATGTTGAAATCAGTAACCCCATTTCCTACAAGTGCTACAAATATGACTGATTCTGCAATAAATAGATATTTGTCAAAAAGCATATCTCTACAACAGCAGAAACTCGCCTCAAATTTCAACAAAGATCAGCCCAGTAATAGATCAAGAGCATCTTATTTTAGAGAGAGGCGTGTAAATAGAGACCCAAAGCAAGTGCTGAAAGACAAACAAAGTGATCAAAAACGAAAATCAGAAAGTCGTAAAGAGAGAAATGATGATCAAATTGTGAAAGATAGACAAAGGGATCAGAAACGTAAATCTGATAGTCGTGCAAGCAGAACTAGTGATCATATTTTTAAAGATAGACAATCTGATCTGAAACACAGGTCTGTACAGCGTTCAAGCAGAACTAAAGATCAGATTGTGAAAGATAAACAAAGTGATCAGATTCGAAAGTCTAATAGTCGGACAAACAGAACTAGTGATCAAATTGTGAAAAGTAAACAAAGTGATCAGAAGAGAAAGTCTGAAAGTCGTTCAAACAGAATTCAAGATCAAATTGTGAATGACAGACAAAGTGATCAGAAGAGAAAGTCTGAAAAGCGTTCAAACAGAACTCAAGATCAGATTGTGAAAGACAAACAAAGTGATCAGTTTCGAAAGTCTGATAGTCGTATGAACAGAACTAGTGATCAAATTTTAAAAGATAAACAAAGTGATCAGAAGAGAAAGTCTGAAAGTCGTTCAAACAGAACTAGTGCTCATATTTTTAAAACTAGACAAACTGATCTGAAACACAGGTCTGAAAGTCGTTCAAACAGAACTAAAGATCAAATTGTGAAAGACAAACAAAGTGATCAGAAGAGAAAGTCTGATAGTCGTAGGAACAGAACTAGTGATCAAATTGTGAAAAATAAACAAAGTGATCAGAAGAGAAAGTCTGAGAGTCGTTCAAACAAAATTAAAGATCAAATTGTAAAAGACAGACAAAGTGATCAGAAGAGAAAGTCTGAAAGTCGTTCAAACAGAGTTCAAGATCAGATTGTGAAAGACAAACAACATGATCAGAAGAGAAAGTCTGATTGTCGAATGAACAGAAATAGTGATCAAATTGTGAAAAATAAACAAAGTGATCAGAAGAGAAAGTCTGAAAGTCGCTCAAAGAGATCTACATATCAAATTGTGGAGAATAAACAAAGTGATCAGAAGAGAAAGTCTGAAAGTCGTTCAAAGAGATCTAAATATCAAATTATGAAAAATAGACAAATTGATCAGAAGAAAAAGTCTGAAAGTCGTTCAAAGAGATCTACATATCAAATTATGAAAGATAGACAAACTGATAAAAAAAGAAAAGTACAGAAACGTAAAATCGTAGACAGTGATTTAATTATAAAGGATAGGAGAAAGGACAACAAACGGAAGACAGAAAGTCGTAGAAATAGAAGTAAGGATCAAATTCTCATGGACAGGCGATCCGATAAGAGGCGAAAGTCACATTATCGAGAGAATAGAGATGAGGCTCAAATAAGAAAGGAGAAGGATAAAGAAGCACAAAGATGGCAAATAAGACAGAAATATAGATTTTCTTCTGTTGATGAACAGAAAAGATATGAAAACTTCAAACGTGAAATTCAGTTCGGTCCTATTTACCCTTGCAATATTTGTCATCGAACCTTTACTAGGAATGGTGTACTTGAAATATCAGAGAAGTACATATTTAAGCTGAATTCCAAATGCTCTGGCCTCTATCAGACAGTAGCTGAGGAAAATGTATTCATGAATGACAAACAGTACATATGCCTGACTTGTAATCGCTGGCTTATGCATAAACAAAAGATACCTCCTCTTTCTGTAAAAAATGGTTTAACAATTGAAGACATACCTAGTGAGCTTGATTTATCAGAACTAAGCAATGTATTGGTAGCCAAGAACATAATTTTCCTGAAACTCTTCAAACTTCCAAAAAGTAGATGGTCTGCACTGAAGGACAAGATTATAAATGTGCCAATCACAGATGATGACATTTTAAAAACACTTTCAGAACTCACATCACTGCCCCGCTTGCCTGATCAAGCAGGTCTTATTCCTGTACAGTTAAAGAGGAAAATGTCTTACAAGAGTGCAGTCCAAGAGGCTTATATAGATCCACAGAAACTTATAACAGCTGTTGCAAAGTTAAAGGAACTTGGGCATCCTGGTTACACAGCAGTTAACCTGCCTAACAATTACTTAGCAAATTTCAATACGTTTCTCGTAGAAGACAATACTTATAATCCTGAAGAAAGCATGGAAAATATTGAAGCAGGCAGAGAGCAGAAAGACAAACCACAACATGAACAATACGCTAGAACAGAGGAGAACAAAGATGTAGATTGTGGACAGGATGCACTGACAGATTCAAAGGGAAGTATTGACAACCAAGAAGAGGATGAGGATGACATTCAATCTGACCTAGATCCAATCTACCAGAAACAAAGTAACATTCAATCAGCAACTGTAATGTCAAATAGCTTTCCAGAGGTTTCAATAATTGAACCAGCTAACGCTCAGCATGATATTGACAGTTCAGAAAGCCATGCAATTGCTCCAGGTGAGGGCAAGATTCCTTCAAACTTGATGAGAGATAAACTGTGGGATGTAAATGCCTTCCCCTCTTTCCATCCTACTGGGAAGTTTGGGCCTCACCATCAAAGAGATACTAAATTACAACCTCAGCAATACTTTGTTCAGAGATTACAAAATGTTAACAAGAGATTCTCCAGCTGTCCTCCTTATGTTTTTGCTGCACAGTATTATATTGAAAGACAACAACTTGAGCAAAACATTAATATTAGTTATTTAAAAGGGAGAGTATCTGGTGGCAATCTTCTTGAGTTACATGATAGTTTTGCAGTGTTTGAAAAAATACCTGGCACACCAAAATATTGGCTCAACAAAAGATATGAACTTCTTGCTAAACTTGAAAACTTAGGAGCATTTCAATTCTTTTTTACATTGTCGATGGCTGATATGAGATGGCCAGAGATTGTAACTTCAGTTCTTGCTCAAGAAGGAAAGCACATTGAGTACAACTCTAGCCAATTTGATGACCCACCAATAATCACTATTAATGGAGAACCTTTTGAAGATTATGTAAAGAGAGAGAGCATTCATGAACTAGTCAAGAACAACGTATTGACGGCAACTCGGTGTTTTGATCAGCGAGTGAAAGCATTCATTAAGCATATTATACAGGGCAAAAACAGCCCTATGTGTGTCAAATACTTCAACTATAGAGTAGAATTTCAACTCCGAGGTGCTGGGCACATACATGGAGTGCTGTGGATTAATGTTGATCAAATGGAGAAAATGATACCAGGAATCACTTCAGCTATAACATCATTAAGGCTTCATGAACAGTTGAGTGAAAAACAATGCGATATTCTGGCAGATTTTGTCGACAGATTTACTTGTTGTTCCTTACAGAATGAAGTCAGTGAAATTGTGAGACAAGTTCAGATACACAAACATTCACGTACCTGCAGTAAATATGGAATGACATGTAGATTCTCTTACCCAAAATTCCCAAGCAAAAAAACAATCATCGCTCAGCCACTTTCTAAAACAGATTTTGAATCAGATGCCAAGTACAAAGCAACTGTCAGCAAATACACAGCAACTTTAGATTCAGTAAGAAAAGTTCTGGGAAACTTAGAGGAAGACAAACTTGCTAGCTACTCTGTAAATGATGTACTCAATCTAGCAAAAGTAAAAGAAAAAGACTATGAAAAAGCTCTGTCTGTATCTTCAGTTGGCACCACAATAATCATGAAACGTGCTGTTGATGAAATATATGTCAATAACTATAATCCAGAATGGATCAGAGCCTGGAATGGAAATATGGATCTGCAGATATGTCTAGACTATCATGCAGTCATCACATACATAACTGATTATTATAGTAAGGATGAATCAGGAACTATGACATTTCTAAAACAGGCAGCAAGAGAAAATTCACACAAAGACCGCACTGAGCTCATGCGTTTACTATCTCAAGTTTTTCTAACCCATCGTCAAAATGGGGAGTGTGAAGCATATTATAAAATATTTCCTAATCTACACTTAACAGACTCCAATGTCAAAACAGTATTTGTTGCAACTAATTTTCCTGATCAACGATACAAATCTTTGGTAAAAGTCAGTGACAATCAGAATGCACCAGCTACAGGTATAGAGAATGAACCTGAAAATGAAGGTCAAGAGATTGAGCTAGAACCAGAACCCATAGAGCCAGGCTCTCTTATCAGTGTAGCTGGAAAAGAGGGTAAATTTTCTGCAAAGACATCTGTACATGAAAGATATGCTCTCAGACCTATTGCTATAGAGAATATATGCCTTGCACAATTTGCAACACTATATGAGTCATGTTCTAAGATTTCTGCAAAAGCTGTATTGTTTGCGAATAACATTCGAGGAGAAAGTACTCATAAACTTATATGTAGTGACATTAGAGATGTTTTCCTTCCTAACTACATAAAGCTCTCTGATGAAACTTACATGAAAATCCGAAGCTACCCTGCCGTACTACGGAAACACAAATTCAGAATGGACACGCAGTATCATGAATTTCTATTTTCTGACCTACTGTTGTATACACCATGGAGAAAAGAGAGCTCGTTGTACTACCATAATTTTGATAAGTGTTTAAAACTGTATGAATCCAAGAGAGAATATATCACTTTTGTGCAAGAGACACTTTTCCCTCACATGAATACAGTACAAGAATCACAACTTCTGCTTGAAACAGCATCTGATCATAGATCTACACATATTGGTGATGTCATCAATCCTCAGCATGAACAAGATCAGGAAGATCAGGCTCTTCTTGGTGTTGAAGAAGATGAAAACTATGCTTCTAGACATCCTGGTGAACTTTTAGATAGAGAAGAAATTATGCAACCTTCAGCAAATCGAAATATATACAGAAGAATTGATATATCTGACAAAGACTCAATGGCTGGTATGGTGCAACAACTTGACTGTCACCAGAGACGTGTATTTGACACTGTGATAAAATACTGTAAAGACTTGCGAAAGTCTGTTCAGAGTCGTGCAAATGTTCCAGAGCCACCACTTCTACTAGTCCATGGTGGAGCAGGTAGTGGAAAATCAACTCTAATACATGCTATTTCAATGTGGGCCGAATCCATTCTTCGAACATCTGACAACCGTCACCCTGATTACCCACTTATTATACGAAATGCTCCTACAGGTACAGCTGCAAGCAATATTTCTGGACTAACTATCCACTCTTCCTTCAACCTTAGATTTGGAAATAGTTTCAACAGTTTGCCAGATAAACAACGTGACACACAAAGAAACATACTGTCTTATCTACAAATCTTGATAATCGATGAAATTTCTATGATGAAAGCTGACATGTTATACCAGTTGAACTTGCGTCTACAAGAGATCAAGCAGAACAAAAATGATTTCGATGGTATCTCAGTATTATTGTTTGGCGACATAATGCAACTCCGACCAGTCAAAGCCCGATGGATATTTGATGAGCCATCTAATCCCCAATTTGCACTTTCCTACTCTGTGAGATCTTTATGGGAATTATTCCAAGTTGTAGAACTTAAAATTAATCACAGACAAGGAGATGACCATGACTATGCAGATCTTCTTAATCGTGTCCGCCTTGGAAAACAAACTGAAAATGACATACAAATTCTTCAGTCAAGAGTCAGAAATGAATTTCCTCCTGATGCTATCCATCTCTATGGAAAGAATCGTAATGTTTATGAATACAATGAGGATAAACTCACTGAACTCCAGGGTGAAGAATATACTATCATGGCTCAAAATATCCACCCAGCTAGAGCAAACTATGAACCAAAGATCAGTAAAGAAGGACTTGTTAATGATTCTCCGTTTCTGAATAAACTTAAAATCAAAGAAACAGCAAGAATTATGCTAATCTACAATATAGACACCGGAGATGGCTTAACAAATGGAGCTCTAGGGGAGATAGTACAGATAAACACAAAAGAGAGAAATGAGGTAAAAGATCTTCTCATCAGGTTTGATAATCCAGACATTGGTAAACAGTTGAGAAAGTCACACCATATACAGGATGACCTCACACCTATTGGTAAAATATCGTTCTCTTACAGTTTAGGAAGCATCAAGAAGGGCCATGCTGCAACAGCAAAGGTAGTACAGTTTCCCCTGCGGCTTGCTTGGGCTGTTACAGTGCACAAGTTTCAAGGTCAAACAGTTAAATCTCCTGCCTCCCTTGTAGGCCATATGGAATCAATATTTGACAAAGGCCAAGCCTATGTACTTTTAGGTCGAGTTCAGTCATTATCACAGCTATACCTGTCCAGCTGCAGTGCAGAAATGATAAAAGTTTGGCCTGAGGCATTGGATCAAGTTACGAAGCTTGCTGACCGAGCAGTTAATAACACAGAGACTTTGTGGCAATCACACAAGACAAATTGTTTTAGGATGGCTGCTTTAAATACACGATCTCTTAATAGACATTTCCATGACATAACATGTGATTCAACACTTATGTTGTGTGACTTTATTTGCCTGTCAGAGACATGGACAGTATCTGACGAAGATGCGTTTAACATTGAAGACTTCTCTTTATATACCTGTGGATCTGGGAGAGGAAAAGGTGTTGCAGTTTACTCCCGCAAAGAGCACACCTTGCTTCATTCAGCTGCTTTTGAGAGTAGTGACTACCAGATACTACATCTCCAGTATCCTCATATTGAATTAACAATTGTTTATATTTCACCATCATCAAGGTCTCATGCTGATATAGCACAGAAGTTGAAATCTGTCACTACTCATGATAAAACTTCAGTTGTTTGTGGGGATTTTAATACAGACTTCAACAAATTACCAGACAATATAGTTTCAAAAACACTACGAGACATTGGATTTCAGCAAGTAATAACAGATTCAACATATATTGAAGGATCACTTTTGGACCACATGTACACCAATGCAGAACCTGAACTGCACTTTGTTCATCCAGCTTACTTCTCAGACCATGATGCTACATGCCTGCTCATCCCCAAGTTCTATCCATTTCTCAGCACAGGAAGTGAGTCTAATAAAATTGTTTTGAGCAATTTACTAAATCTACAGTAAAACTGGTCTTAGTAAATGCCTGTATTAAGCAGTCATTTAACACTTATTTGTAGATTCTGTAAAACTTTCTCTTTCAAGCATCTACCTTAACCCTTGTTCTGCTGAACCTGGTTATTCATCTTCTAAAAACAGCATAGATCTTGATGAGCTGGGTTTTTAGAGAATCCATCAAATGAGGATCTATGCTGTTTTACATGCAACATTGTGTGATAAATAGAACCATCCAAATGAACTGGGTGGAAATTTGATATGTAACTCTCTTATATTTATCCAGCAAGACATGGGTTAAGGAGTAACATTTTTTCTCAGATTCTTTCTTAAGATACCATATTGGACTTAATAAGTACATGAAATGCTTAAGTTTTTTTATATTCTAACCTTTTAAAACTAATGCAGATCTAGATCAGCTGGCTTCGTCAATATCCTCATTGATTTTCAGCCACACAATAGAACCATTGAACTAAGTTCTTTACTGGCTGAAAAACGCTAAGTACTACTGTCGTGCCAACCAAGAGTGACAGTGACGTAATACTTTTACACTTCACTTGAGCTAACGCGAATCGATAGATCCATTGTGTATTAATCCTATCCTGTGGATAGGATTAATACATAAGTGATCTATCGATTCTAAATCCCTTATAATTTTGTAAACAAAACATGACGTAACTGTCACTCTTGGCTGGCAGGGCAGTACACCTACACTGGCTGGAAATCTGAAGTTGATATAATATCAAGAATATATAGAGTGTTAATGTGGAAGTGCACATATTAGTTAAAATATGGTAATGACTTTACAGTAGTTGCCTTACATGTTACTTAGGTATTTTACTTCTCATGTATGGAAGTATATTGTCCCATTAGAATTGTCTCATAATTCTTTGCTTGCTTTTAGTCTAAACAACCCAGTCAGCAATTTCTCAGTCATATTGGGATGCTTTCTTGGGTATAACCAGTATTTGGCAACACTGTGCTATTAGTCAGATTGAAACTCAAGATCTCATCTTCTTAGTCAGTCCTGCTCTCTTACATATTGACTTTTGGAGTAACCATTTGTATCTTGATGATCATCAGGAAAGAGTTGAAGGCTAATAGTAAAAGGATTTTCATATTGATGCATGTGCATCATGACCAGCAGGAGATTTAACTATTTCTACCCTAAATTTGGATTTATCATCTGTGTTTTAAGATAGAGAGAGAGAGAAGGACAGACGGACAGACAGACAGACATTCCATTAAAGCAAAGTAATAAAATTAGTCACCATAACTTTTTCTAGGCATATATAAACAATCTACATAGTTCTCCCTTATAGATATGCCAATATACAATCAGTACTAATAGATATGCCAATATACAATCAGTATTTTGGCGACGCAGGTCCAGAGCAGAGTTTGGTCTTGTTTTATCAAACGATGGCACTTGGCATGAACATATTAATTTAATCACTTCTAAAGCATGGCAAAAGATATATGTCATGCGTAAACTGAAATTTATGCTTGATAGGGACTCTTTGAACAAAATTTATATTTCATTTGTACGACCTACTCTTGAATATGCAAATATCGTATGGGACAACTGTACGCAATATGAGACCAATGCAATTGAAAGAATACAAATAGAGGCAGCCAGGATAGTTACTGGGGCGACCAGACTTGTTTCATTAGATATATTATCTAAAGAGACAGGCTGGGAATCATTACGGGATAGACGCTACAAACATAAAATGTTTCAATTCTACAAAATGACAAATGATTTAACACCTACCTACTTAACGTCTTTAATTCCTTCAACTGTTGAAAACACATCAGCGTATAATCTACGAGACTCTCAAAACATTAGGCCTTTACTTACAAGAACACAGTTATATTATAAATCTTTTTTACCGTCATGCATTAGAGAATGGAATGAAATTCCCCTTAATATTCGAAATTCAACCTCTCTCTTAAGTTTCAAACAACAGCTTAATAAAAACAACATTAAGGTACCAGTCTATTACAGTTCGGGCAGCAGATTGCTACAAATACACCATACAAGGTTAAGAACTAAATGCAGCTCTCTAAACCAGCATCTACACTCTAAAACTATCATAAACGACCCGTTATGTGCTTGTGGCAGTGTAGAAACAACAAACCACTTTCTATTAGAATGTCCACAATATATTCAAGCTAAAAGAGATATGATTACTACATTGTCTACTTTTTGTGTTCCGAGTCTAAACAACTTATTATATGGAGACTCAAATCTTAATAACGACCACAACAAGTTATTATTTCAAACAGTTCAGAAATATATTTCTGACACCAAACGTTTTGTTTTAGATTAAGGAGCGTCTCTCTCTCTCTCTCTCTCTCTGTACTTCAATATTGACCAATATGTGATGCATATAGAGTTGTCATGACTTATTGTTGTAAATATGCCTATATGTTAAGACAGTATGTTCTCATAGAACATTTCTATTAATATGATCGATGATCATTTGATCTTTAAATCGATATTGTTTTCACCAGAATGTATATATATCTATATAGCAACTTATATTTGTTGGGAAACGGATTTGAATAAGTCGTAAAGACTTCTTTCTGAATCCCAGTTTATAAACTCTGTAATAGATTTGTATGTATGCTCTTGTTTGTACACATGTAATGAGTTTATCAAATAAAATATGTTTAAACTAAACTAATAAATAGGTATGCAAATTTTGATTCAACTATATCATGTGGTTCAGGAGTCATGAACATTTTCACTAACTGACCATTATCGGGCAACGGGGTTAAGCCCTCCATTAAAATCATTTTTAATGACTGTTCCAAGGCCGTACAGTGAGCCACTTTAGTTACGCACCACATATAAAATGTAAAATTATTTGGAAATGAAATGTGCTATTTTCATTCTGAAACAATCAGCGTTCTGCGCATCTATATTTGCATTAGCCATTGAAATTTTATTGTATACAGATGAGAAGCAAGTAAGAAAATGGATCTTGAAGGCCACTAGCAATATCTAAGACTGGAATGTGTTTGTTAACTTTATCAGTTTTTTAAACGTTTTACTATTTTGGTTCCCAGCTGACCAAGGTTTGAAAAAGTTGCTTTTATGATTTTTTTAAAGTTAGCTAAAATGTCGTACTAGTTATCAAAACACTTCTTTTATAATTTCATTTTAAACAACCATGTATCCGCCGTTTATTTTCGTAAAAACATTATTGGATTTATTGGCGTCATGGTGTTGACGTTAGTGATGATGTCACTACTACCAAGGCTATAAGACGTGTTAACGATATGATGTTTTTAGTGTTTTGATACTTCTATGTCAAAAATGGATTCATAACAAAACAATTTGCGAAGGAAAACCTGTTATTGCAAATGACGTTAATATGACGTAAAAACGAGTATTTCTTCAAAGAGTAACAGTGTTACTAACTTCAACGACCAAAAAAGGGGTTTTACTTGAGTAAAACATTTTTTCGGTGTTTTTCTGTCACAACGATAACCATGGATAATTCCTAGCGCAAAGCACAAATAGAAAACATAGACGATCAGGTTGCACGAGCTTTTTTGTCAAAATAGCCTTTGACGTTGCAGAATAATTCGCATGAGTGATTTTGATATTTTTTCGATTTCATCAAACAGATAAAATGTCAATAAGTAAATTTTCATAGAGAATGTTTGATTCCAGCTTTTTCGTCAAAAATTGTGGGCCCTGAAAAGGTGATGCGTACCTTTTTTAACTAAAGTGGCTCAATGTACAGTGAGCCACTTTAGTTACGCACCATTTTTTCAGGGCCCACATTTTTTGACAAAAATGCTGGAATCGAACATTCTCTATGATAATTTATTTATTAACATTTTATCTGTTTGATAACATCGAAAAAAAATATTTGAATCACTCATGCGAATCATTCTGCTACTCAAAGGCAATTTTGACAAATTATGAAAAATGCACGTGCAAGCCGAACGTCTATATGTTCTATTTTTGTTTTGTGCTAGGCATTATCCATGGTGATCGTTGTGACAGAAAAACACCAAAAACAATTTATTTATTCAAGTAAAACCCCTTTTGTCGGTCGTTGAATGTAGTAACACCATTACTTTTTGAAGAAATGCTCGTTTTAACGTCATATTAACGTCAGTTACAATAATCAAACTGGGTTTTCTTCGCAAATTATTTTGTAATGAGTCACTTGTTGACATAGAAGTATCAAAACACTAAAACATCTTAGCATTGACACGTATCATAGCCTTGGTAGTAGCGACGTCATCACTAACGTCAACACCATGACGCCAATAAATCCATTATTTTTTTACGACAATAAACGGCGGATACATGGTTGTTTAAAATGAAATCATAAAAGAAGTGTTTGGATTACTAGTTTACTCAGAATCATACGAAATTTTAACTAACTTTAAAAAAAGTACTAAAACCAACTTTTTTCTAACCTTGGTCAGCTGGGAACCAAAATAGTAAAACATTAAAAAAAATATGAAGTTAACAATCACATTCAAGTCTTAGATATTGCCAAGAATAAATCGGCTCTTATATCTGGCATAGCAGAAATTCGATCCTGAAAAAAGTGCATTGTGATCTGAGTTTCATTCGAGATAATGCAATGTGAAAAGGTGTTTTGAGGGTAGTGCACTTAAAAATGCATTTTCTCCTTTGTGTTTGATCTGATCACAATGAAATTTCAATGGCTAATGCAAATATAGATGAGCTTTACGTTGGTAGTCTCAGAATAAAAGTATAGCGTTTCTATTTCGAGTAATTTTACATTTTATAAGTGGTGCGTAACTAAAGTGGCTCACTGTACTTCTTTTGTGGACTACTAGTATTTTTTGTGTATTGTGTTTACGTTACGTCAAAATCATGGAAAAATCTCCTCGTATCATCAACTAATCGGCAAACGTTAGATGAAAAGAGCAAACATTCCATTAAGAAGAAAGGGTCCTTAACTACTTATTCCACACAATTGACAAAAATATGGTGGTCGTACCTCCGAAATTGACAATTCTAGAGCTGTTTGGAATAGTACACGTCAACAGATATTGGTACACACTTGTGACGTTGGAGCGCAGTGGCTCAGTGGTAAAGTGCTTGACTGGAGACCGAGGGTCTGCTGGTTTGAGCCTCGACGGCGTCACTGCACTGTGTCCTTGAGCAAGACACATTAATTCTAGCTTAGTACTGGTTCAACCCATTAAGACCCGTCACTACATAATTGAAAGATTGTTGATGGGACGTAACGAATCAAATCAAACAAAAACAAACACTTGTGACGTAAAGTGACGTCTTCAATAATTTGATTAAGGGAATAAGCGCTATTTAGTTTTAATATCTACGAACAAGCCATAGGCCATTTAAGGCAGGATACAAGACACAGATATATTCTTTACATCAAAAGGGCACCAGTCGTTTGGATATGGTTGTGACCTTGTCTCAATATGACCTTAGCTTGGTGGGACGTTCTACACAAACACAACAACAACATCAAAAGGGTTTTTATATGATTTGTTTTTTGACTCATTGTTGTTATTCTTAGTTATTGCATTTTGTTTCAGTTTTTTGCGCTAATTTTTGAAACGAAAGATCGTACCTTCTGCGCTTGACCTTAATACATATTTGTATTGAGGGCGGGGGGTCGAGGGACAACGGACAAACATCAATATATTTTCACTCTTTTTCGTATCCCACATGAGCTGGTAAATGGTGTCAGAAAATAAGCGATTCAAGCACATTTACGCAATAAACTTTTGGATGCAAGAGAATAACTATCCCAGCCAGCATACAGTTTTGATCAACTATCAGCCCCCTAGCGAGCTGGTGGGCCGATTGTGGCCCATTCGATAAGATGGGCCCCGACGCGACATAGTTTTCGACACAGCAAGACTTAAATCAGTCTCCACAGCTACAGAGATAAGCTAGAGAATACAGGTTTTCTCGCGTACATTGTAAACGCCATTGGTAAATCAATTTATTGTGCAAATCAGTTTGGTTTAATTTGTTATTAGTTACAAAATATAGACGCCATGGTTACCGATAATATTATTTTTGAAAAACAACTACAACAAGCTTGAAATACAGTCATGGGACATATACTAAAACCAACTGCTAATAATTGGTCACCTTACATTTTTACGCTCGTTCAGAAAGTGAAACATAGGGTACACAAAATTCATGTTTCTTTAAGTGAAGCAATACTTTGCCAAGACTCTGCAAGTTATTTCATTAAAAAATGACGTGTACATCGTGCAGAGACGAAGCTAGAGAAAAGGTACCCTCATTTCAAAAAGTCACACTTTTTCTACGATATAAACCATAACACAAATTAACGTTTTTGTTTGTTTGAAGATGTTATTGGCTAGTATGATATAAGAAGAATAAACCTCAAAAGTTTTAATTCCATCGGACTCGTCGTTTTCGCTACTCAACAACATAAGACAAACACTTTTAGCAGTTTAATCATTGAAATTCAGCTTTAAGCTTGCAATTTACATAAAGACTTTGCACTGCTCTGTACGCTTTAGTATCAGCGACACAGCATTGAAATTTTCAGCGATTATTTATTATCATTAAACGTCATCGTCCTTATTTAACCTTATTTGTAAATTGAAAAAAAAAAATATTATGCTACCAAATCGATTTTTAATTTCTCACATTGAAACTGGAAGTGTACAGTAGTCGTAAAACTTATATCGCCAAAAATGGACTAATTAAGTTCTACTGTGTTGGGCCTACAGTGTTCAAAATAAAATTAAGTGCATTTAACAGTTTTACCAGGAAATACTGGTGAATTTCAAAAATCTCGAAAAATTTTGAAAAATGCAACATTTTAAAAAATGCGTAAAAATCCATCATAAGCAAAATTTCAATTGTTTGGTGTTTTTTCCAGTCGGACAGACCAGTTTGTAACCACCTAACTTTCAATTTTATAAAAACTACTCTCAAAACCATTTTTTCTTTAAAAAAGTCGACTTTTGCATTTTTAACCCAAAAAACTTAGAAGTAAAGGAAAACTGTTCAAAAACACTGCTAAATATTTGCCCATTGAAATTCACATATATAGGCAAAAATTCATTTCAATTTTATTAGCGTTTGGTCAGAAATAATAAGTTTGAAAAGTGACCAATTAGAACTTGGATTTAGTATACTTCTACACCACCCTGTTACATCTCCTTCTAAATTAATGTATTACCGTTTTTTTTTCTTTCTTCTTTTTTGCAAAGACTATTGTCCCCAAACTATAGAGGCTAAAATTATGAAAATAGTACCAACAGACAGCAAACTGATTTAAGCAATAAACATTTTTTATTGTAGCTTTCTTGGTTTTTTATGTTTTCGTATGATAGTCATTTAAACACAATGGAAAATTAAAATCACACTTATTCGGTAACGTTCACGTTAGTGTGGCGTCAATGATATTTTTTAAAAAAATATGTTGAACGCATTCTACCGGAGAGCCTTGAGCACAAATATTTTAGTGTACATAATGCTATTTTCTGTAAATTTGCATTTCATTCCTGTCAGTTTTTTTTTTGTAAATTGCGTCATGGTTATTGTATTTTTTTTACAAAATGCAATGTTTTAAATGGCGACGTCGCAAAGTGACGAATAATTATGTCCTGGGACTGTAGGCCTACATCGATAAAATGGCCAGCATGGTCATATTAGTCTTAAGTATGGTAAAAGGTTCCATTTTTGAGGTTGAATTTATATTAATTAGCAAGGGAAAGAAGTTGAATTAACATGAATTGGCGTCCGTTCTTTCTCCTATCATTAATTTAACCGCGGTTCTTTTTCTTTATTTTTTCTCTAAACGCACAAAAGCCATAACGTTTTCTAAAATAGTTTAAAACGATTATTGAAACAGTAGATCTATGTGAAAATTCTATGAAATATATATATATATGAAGCTACATAGATCTAGATCTATCAAATATATTTTAGAGCAGGTTTCCTGGACTCGACAGTCAGGCAGTGTGAAAATGACAAAAGCATGTTGAACAACATTGAGAAAAACACTACACCAAAATACCCGGGGTAGGCCCCAAAATAAGCTGTCAAAATCTGCTGTACTCTTTTGGCTGGATTATTTCCCCATTGTTCGATCAATTCCCTTGTCTAGAAGATTTTTTCAGGCAAAATTAATTTGAATACAGAAGCTAAGTATAGTTACATGATTGATGCAGTAAATAAATCTTAATAATTATTTTTGGTAAGATGAAATTAAAAGTTAAAATTATTAGTTATTTTCCTGTCCTCCAATATTTTAATGTTTGTTTTATGTTTTAAATTGTATTTCATGACTTCATTTTACTTGATCTGTCTCAAAATGCGAAGTACGTCTCCGCCTTGGTGTAGGGGATAAACCTATGTCTTGTAAACCAGGGGTCGCAGGTTCAATTCCTAGCTTCTCCCAGTCTGTCAGATGAGACTTTAAGCGGTTGCCCGTCATCTGAGACGCTTTAAAGCCAGAATTACTGTGGTTGAGCCTCCGAGTGCTCCTGGACATAGAACCACAAAACCATAAACCCATCAGACCAGTACTGGTACAGCCAAGGAACACGAGCACAAACAAGAGTTACGTCTCCAGTAGCCTATGCCTTGAAGCCTCCGTGTTGTAGTGGATAAGCCCTATGCCTTGTAAACCAGGATCAAAGGTTCGATTCCCAGCTTCTACAGAAGTACTTCGGTTGAGCCTTCCGTCATATAATACACACACAAATCATAAACCCTCCCGGCCTGTTACTATTTACTACCCAGGGAAAGCCACAAAGCGTTTTTAGCCTATTCCTTGTAAACCAGGGGTTGCTGGTTCAATTTTCGGCTTCTCCTAGTCTGTCCGATGAGACTTAAACCTGAGGCCTGTCTTCTGAGATGCTTTATAACCAGAACAACTGCCGGTTGAGCCTTTTGGTGCTCCAGGACATAAAACCACAAAAAACATAAACCCACCCGGTCAGTACTGGTTATAGCCTAGGAACACGGCCACAAGCAAGAGAATTATGTCTTCGGCGGTACTTCTTTTGTGGATCTTTTATGTTTTTGTTCTGTCTTGTGTTTGCTATGTTTTGTGTGCGTCTGTTTATATGTGCTTCGTGGTCACCTGCTGGGAAAGGGCTGACCTCTTGGCTCTCGTTTGTGGTGTCTTCTGAGAGTTTGTCACTTTCCCTTTGGTATCCTGGGTCAGGTGTGGTACTTGATTGTATCGATTCCTGATCTTTGCAACCTTACTTACTTCGGTAGCATATGCCTTGTAAACCAGGGGGCCCGGGGTTTGATTCCTGGCTTCTCTCTGTCTGTCTGATGAGATTTAAAGCCTAGGCCCCTTTTTTGAGATGCTTTAAAATCAGAACAACTGCCGGTTGAGCCTTTGCCCAGCCATCATCCAATCTCAGGCCACCATCGGCCCGCCGCATTAGCAAAGCGCCATTCCGATGGTGTTTCCCTAGCGGGCCGATAGTCGCCAGATTGATTGTGCTTACTAGGCGGGTTCTCCTGGACATAAATACCATAAACCCATCCGGCCAGTACTGGTTATAGCCAAAGAACACGGCCACAAACAATAGAATTATGTCTCAGGTAAAAAAGTCTTTGTTATTTTATTTAACTTTTGCCTTAATAATTATTTGATATCAAGGATTTCTTGGAAATCGCTGATTCATTGTAGATAGTTTTTAATAGACTTAGTTTGTAGGAGAGTCAAAACGATGTTCAGTTCCGCAAAAAAACCCAGCCTCAGCCTAGAATTTGATGTTAGCGTCAAGGAATGAAATGTAAAAAGATCGCGTATATTTGTCATCACTTTTGACGTTAATAACTCGTAACGTCATTAATAATGTGAAGGGCCCAAATCGTGCGTTGCGCATCAATTATTGTATCCTAGGTCAGGTGTGGTACTTGAATGAAGCGTTTCCTGATATTTGTCGTCTTTCTTCCTTTTACTGATACTCGGGCAAAGCCTTGTCCATCAAAAAAGGTTGTTACGCATTTCAGTGGTTGGACAATGTTGACATGCATTTGTATGCAAAATTTGACCAAAATATGGCACCTGGTTCGAGAGTTATGAGCATTTTGACTGACTGCTAACGTATGCAAGGCAGATGGATGGGTGGATGGAGGACAGACGGACGGACTAACACAGTGATTATAGTGCACACCTACGGGTCGTGCATTTGTTCAAGTTCTTCAACGGCAATTTCTCTGACGGTTGGTAGCTTAAAGGTCAGTATAATTCAATGGTGTATATAAACTGAACTGACAGATCCATAAATACCTTTCTTTTAGAATTGATGAATCACTGTTGATCACCTGTAGACTTTCTACTTTCTTGATGCCTGCAATATATAACTTTTTGTTATAAGACTGGAGAGAATACTGCTTTCTGATTGGCCCTATTTGCCTTCATAAATCTCTATATCTACCCGAAAACTGGTCTAAACTGGCCAACAGGTTGACATAGGATGAAAACCAGATGAAACTAGTTTTCAGAGGTTAGTATTTTTAAACTTTTCTTATATCACAATCCAGAGAGCTAAAAGCAGCATGGTGAGTATGAAATTAGCATGGGCTGCATGAAATTGACATGATTTGCTGTTTCATCTACCAATATGTAAATTAAAGATATGTGAATGAAATTTAATAACAGTTTTTTTTTTCATTTTTCTCTGTTTGAACAAACAAACAAGTGATTTATGATAAAACAGTTGATAAAATTTATGAGAGCCCGCTCAGGTCATTTGGTTGAACAAGAACCTAGTTAAAAAAAAATGAAAGTAGAAAATATTCAGTCACAGTTTAAAAGACATATAAAACAAAATTATACAAGTATTGACTTTTGATGCGATGTCGACCTGAGTGTATCTATTATATTGACCGAGACAGAGCCGAGGTCAATGTTGGTATTATCAGATTGACATCACATTATTCTCAATGCCTCAACAGTCAACAATTGTTTAATTATATACCGAACAAAAGTGAAAACGCTACACTACAATTATCTATATTTTGTGAGAACGTGTTGGCCAAAAAGGATTTACTAAAGCTTTGACATCCAGCAAATGATTCGTTGAAACTTCACCAATTGTCTCTTCTGATGTCTGAGTTATGCTCCTTTAAGTGTTTAAAGCTTTATTCATTGAATTTTGCTATTGCGCATGCACAAATTAAAATTGTTATGCTTATCAAAGTTGGTCATAATTGTGTTGCATAAAAACACAAGAAAACTGAATAATCACTTAAAACAAACTCAGAAATCAATTTCGAATTATCAGATTTGTAAAAAAAATGAAAATTGTCTCCCTTTGACAAAAACAAATAGGGAATATTAAACGTTTGGTAATCTTTGATTTATCACGATTTTGATATTTTTCTTTTGCCAAATCAGGTAGACCTCTCATCACATTGGTTCCACCATTTCTCGACTAGTAATGTCCTCATACTAAGATGCAACAACACATTGATTTTTCTAGGGAGATTTCAGTGTTAAAATTTCAAACTTGACAATTTGATAGAAAACCCGCTTTTTAAGATTGCTTTTCTAAACGATCAAAACACACTTGAGATAAGTCCTTCACATTTCTGGTTGCCACATGTCTAGACTACCATTTCATACAGTTGGATCTCGTAGGTAGTGGATTTCTGAAGGCCTAAACTGTGTGAGATTTCTGTTTAAATTTGCAACCTAAAAAATTGGACCCCTGTCACATTTAAATGGCTTTCATGTGTTTCCTCGTGACAGCATCCGTAAAACTTTTACTGTTATGCATTGCCCAGTGTTTGAACATTAAGATACACTTTCATATGCATTCATGGTTTGCATACTTTTGTATTTAGCGTTTTCACTTTTGTTCAGTAAATAATGTTTCCAAAAAAAAATGCAATAACAACGAAATCTTAGCTATGGACCATGTTTTCGACAGTCTTGAATTTGTTTGTTGTTTACATGATGTCTTACTGTTTTCATTCGAATAAAAGAGGAATGAATGCATAATGTATTTGTAATTACAACTGCAGACAGAGAAGACCCAGATTGAATTTTGCATAATGTGGCATTTCATCAGGATCTTCATTGTTATTAAGACAAAAATTATCTTCAGAGAAAAAAAGTACAAATTTATTTAGAAATTGTAACCTGAGACCCCTTATAGTATGCAATACACCATTACAATTTTATTGCATCAAACCAGAAGGAAGAATTCATTAGTGCATTAAGGGTTCTGCTTAGATTCAACAACAAAGTCTTGAATTACATGTACATGATGAACATCAAATCTTGTTAATTTCGTAATGGTATTTCTCACAGATTTGAATTTACAGCAAATCATTCATGCTTCATGCTGAAATCACATCTGTTATATGGTAATGGAAAGTTTCTATGATCTTTATTTTTAATAACTAATATTAAATAGGAAAACCCCAGCCCATGCAACTTTATAATGACTCAAGCGGCTATGGATCTGGGCTAGGCAGACGAATTTTATTAATACATTATATAACAAATGATTTATCTACCTTTAAACGTGCTGCCTCGATAAATATCAATTTTAAGGGTAGATAAATTCTCACATCTACCTCATTGAGGTCAATACATTTACAATATTAAGTAAGAAAGAAAGCAATCTGGAATCGATACAATCAAGCACTTCACCTGACCCAGGACACCACATCGTAAAGTGAAAAAACACAAGAAAACACCACATACAAAAGAGCCATGTGGTCAGCTCTTTCCAAGCATGTGACTTCAATGATGCAATAAAAAGACAAGAAAACAAGACAAACACGAAACATGAATAACAAACATGCATGATCCACAAAAGAAGCACCGCCTTGGAACGGTCAATAAAATAGTTTTAAGACCTATTAGTCCACTCATAGTTGCCCATCCAGCCTATATGATTGTTTGTACATATGCACGTTTGGTGAATATGGTAATAGGTGAGGCTTTACTCTTTGCCTAATGGGTAACTATGCATGCTTTTGGCCACATGCTATTTTTTAATCAACCTTTTCAAAAAAAATCAAGAATTCCGTTAGAGTGTCAAACAGTTTGAATCCAGTTGAGGACGGATACTTTGTCGGGTCTGATCTGGGTTCAAACTGTTTGAAAAGGTGTTCGACAGTATTAAATATACAAGGTATCTGACCATAACATCTGATTTCAATGGTCATATTGGTAATCTGACACCTTCGTGGGCATCAACACAACAAAAACAATACTTGTGCTTAATATGAACACTCTCTTGTGATACCTGTTCGAGGAGTATAGAGTACAAGCAGCTAGTTAGATTTTCAATATATTTGACCTTAAACTTTGACTCAAACAAAACACACCAAAAACAATAATTGTACTAAACAAGAAAGTTCTCTTGCAATAACTGATGGAGGAGTTATAATTACAAGATGCTAGTCAGACTTTTAATACATCTGACCTTGAACTTTGACTCCAAGGTCGTATTGGTAATCTAAAACCCTTGTTGGCATCAACACACCAAAACAATAAGTGTGCTAAGTGTGCTAAATATGAACATTCTCTTGCATTAACTGATGGAGGAGTAAAAAGTACAAGGCATTTAAGTCAAATTTTATATATATTTGACCTTGAACTTTGTCTCCAAAGGCCTTATTGGTGTTCTGAAGCATTTGTTGTTATCTACAAACCATGGAAAATCATTATGTCAATCATAAAGACCCTTCATCAAAATTGAAATAGTAGCTTAAACCAAAGTTTAAGTTTAATTGACATTGGACTTGGTTCCAAGGTCATATTGGTAAGCTGAAACCATAGATGTAATCTACAGAACAGAGGCAATTATTTTTACAAATATGATTTCCTTTAGTCAAAATGAAATATGAGTATTTTTTCTAAAGTCTCTAAAACAGATTTAAATTTATTTGACCTTGACCTTTAACTCCATGGTCATATCTGACTTGGTGATGCAAAATATTTGCTGCAATTTACACAACATAGGCGATCACTGTGGTGCAGATAACACCTTCTATCAAAAAATGTAAAATACAGTAATCATCCAATAATTTTGGAATAAACTTATTTAAATTTAGGATATTTTGCAACACACACACTAGCAAAAAACCCTAATTCAAATAAAGTTTATTAATCACTTGGCATTGGCCTTATACGTTCATTGAAGGGTTGGGGTCTGACGCTTGTGTTTAGCTTTGTGGTTCTCTTTATCCTCTTAAAACTAATATCAGTATCGAAAAATTCAATAAGTGTCTCATCAAATAGCATTGCATGATTACTAAATTATGCTCTAAAAATTTGGACACGCAAAAATCGAACTGGTATATGCAATGAAGGAGCTGAATTGGTGGCCGTGATATAGTAGTTGATGATGTTAAAGAAGCTATATTCTCACTCACCTCCTCAGAGTTATGATGTATAACAATGATGAAACTATTGAAGTCTTCTGTGTAAATAGCTGGTTTATAGATTGCTACTTGATGATGTAATGCAATAGGAAGACACGACAGTCTTTGAACTCTGGGATTGTATAACAATATTTTGATCCTTTCCACCAATATTCCTGTTTGCTCCGTCACCTTCTTACTGTGAAAAAAATGGTATACAATCACTATTATAAGGGCCAAGACGCGAGAAAACCTGTCTTCAGGATTTTGGACAAAGTGAGATTCAAACCAGGCTGCTCAGCTACAGAGACTAGCTAGAAAGTTGAAATGTCGCATCTAGCAAGTTTGGATGTGATACTTTTTTAAAAACGAAAAACAAAGGCGCTGATCAGTCTGCACGGATGCGCAGGCTAGTCTGCGCGGATGTGCAGGCTATTCTGCACCTGTGTTGTTCGCAACCCTCTGAAGACAGGTTTTCTCGCGTCGAGGCCCATACCAATCTGGACAGTATAATTAAACAATTGTGTTTCATTGTAAACATTTATTTGGAAATACTATAATTGTGCTTTATAAAATGCCCTTTGTTTCCTGTCGTGAGTTCACTCCCAGTACCATTAGATTAACAGGTGACGAAACCTGATTGTCTACTGAATACCAACGTTCAGCTTCAGCTTTATTGAGGCCCATAAGACTCTATATAGGGTCTCGCAATTTATCATGTGGATACCAGGAGTCATATTAGAATCTGTTGGACTTACTAAATGAGTCGTTTAATACATCACTGCGATCATTCAATGATTATTATGAGAGACCATTTACCGCCACGTGGCAAATAAGGAAGTAAAGCTGACTAGATCTATATTGCCCCATGTTCCAGTCTTCGACAACAACTGTGCATTTTTTTTTGTTTTTTAATCTTTTTACAAATTAAGCAACAACTATTAACGAAAACTGTAAATCAAAGTAAAATGGACATGCATGAACCTTCCCATCTATTTTTCAGTCAGACTTCCACAAACATCTGCAACACTATTTTTTTAACACAAATGCCCTTTTCACTTTTATAACAAAACTTAATGTAAATATTCTGTGTTTAATTTTAACCCTCATTGTTGTACACTGTTCTGCCATTCCTTTTATTTGGCCTGTTTTCTTGACCTGATATGTCCTCCTGAATCTGTTTAACAAACTTCCTGGGACAGCCTTTATTGTAATAGATAGAGAATAGTAAACTGTGTTTCCGTGATATGAAAATTATGTCACGAAGGAATGGTGGTGATTCGGTAAACAACGAGTCCGCGGGACAAGTTGTTTACCAAAATCACCACCATTCCTGAGTGACATAGTTTTCATATCACAGAAACACAGTTTACTATTCTGTATATTATATAACCTTCCAGTGATGTTTTCAATGAAAAAAGAAAGAGAAGAAGAAAAAAACACACACAAAAAAACTCATATTTAACGAACCGCCATCCCCCCTCCCCCCGCCCGGTGCGTAGTAATCCAACAGCATAGAAGTTGCTTGGCCCCGCCTACATGTCACATGTAGCTGAAAAATTTTGGCTTTGCCACTCAAGTTTTGTCTCAAATGTTTTTATATTGTCTCCCTTATATTAGTAAAAGCAAAAGAAATGTATCTGTCTAGCGAATACTTATATATTTAAGTTGTTTCCCTTACAACGTAATGCGCAACTTATAGCCAAGGAAAAGCACTGTAAAAGCCTGAGGCTTGACAAAAACAGAAACGTTTGAGGATTGAACATTGGGAGATCCATTTCAGTTGTTTTTTAGTCATTTGCTAGTCTGTTGCTTGCCAGATCAGATGGCAATAGCCCAAGAAATTGACAGAAATGTGTTTGTCACACAAAATGAGGATGGTTTTATGAGGAGTAAAGTGAGAGGACATCAGAGAATTGGACAAGCCGCAAGCACCATGACAGGGTGATAAAATACAGCTCAGATGTAAATATTTGGCTGGTGTCTGATCTGGCTATAATAACATCAGATCAGCATTGTCAATTTTTATGTAGAATGCCGTAAAATCTTCAAAACTCCCAAATTCCACTAAAGATGACCAGGATGGATCAATATCTGATGGTGAGTCTGATTGTTTTGTGCATATGTGTATTGAAAAAAGTAGTTCCGAAAAAAAAAATATATCGACACTGGGCAGTGATGATATGAAAAAACTGATATCATCATTAGTGAAATATTTCAATCCTCAAGATATGAAAACTATCTCACTTCAAAACAATAGGAAATTAATGCTAGGTATATGGTATAATTTCATATCAGTCCAGCCTCATTGTTATAACACATGTTTCTCGATAATATAATAGCCATTTTAAGAGGCATATACGTGCAAACCGTCAATAAAACATAACTTACCCTGTACATTCAAGTCAATAGTAAGTTGGGTTTTTTTCAAGCTGGTAGTTATATTTTTAAACAAATACAACGTACTATGACAACTTGTAGATATATCAGTCGCGTGACTAGTTACACCTGCTAAAATATATTTATGTTGTTATTCCATGAAAAGGTAAAGGAGTTTCACATAAAAACAATATTTACCAACAGTGAAACATACAGGAGTACAAATTGTTAAGATTGTCATTCCGTATGTGAGAGAGATTTCAGATAGATGTTAATGTATTTGTATTATCCAAGTTCACAGTTGTAGTGGGGTTAATTCCCTGAGCCAGTTAGTCACTATCAAATATTACCGTCTCCTAAAATATAATAACATACCACCTAATACAGAGTGAGAAGACACAATTAAGTGATAAAGGTAAATGACGCACAAGGCGTCTGATCTGGGCCTGCACTCCCTGACTGTTCCGTAACAGTGACCTATATTAGAGTGACTGGACACTTCATTTTCAGCTATATAAGTATGTCATGGCATGTGTCACGTGACTTACGCCTGGTGCGCCTTTTATCATACACACTCAACATGGCAAAGCAGCTTGTGAGACCGCTGTATTATAGGTACATTAAAGAGCGTACTATGTCGTAAATATCGCTTATTGGTACATATTGTTAATAACAATCGAAAAACCATTTAGGAAATATTGCTAAATGCTATGTTTCTGCAATGTAAAAACTAATCCTATTGAGTTATGACCGTGTAAATATCGGCCGATTTTATGAAAATTGTGGAAATCTGCAAAAATGGCTTCAACAATACCTCTTTCACTCCAACGAATAAAGCTTCAAACATGGCTATGGCTGTGTCTCAATTTATCAATATTCATAAACTAAGATGTCCAATAATTCATAATTATCGTTATTATATAATTTTGGTGTTTATAAAGGTGTTAAAAGTTTTAGAAAACAATAGAGAAATTACGCTGTGTATTCCAAAACAGCGGTAAAAGCAAATCGTGTAGATAAATGATACCGAGTTTCCCTCATTTACCTGTGTAAGATGCCCGACAGAGTTATTTGAGTTGAGTGTTGGTATTTCATTGGAGTTTCTAGTCACTCTTATATAGGTCACTGTCCGTAAATAGGATGCCTAATGATGCCTGATAAATCACGTTGGTGTGTAATCTTATGTCTCTTACACTGACTGTCAATGGTAAGTCCATGATCTGTTGTAGCTTATAATAAGTTGCTAGTGTTGGCCTTTTTTCTTGAGTGACTTACACTGAGGGTCAAGGATTCGTCTTTGTTCTTGTGTGACTTAAACTTAGTGTCAAGGGTTAGCCTTTAGTCTTGAGTGATCTACACTGAGTGCCAAGGGTTGGTCTTTGTTCTTGTGTGACTAACAGTGAGTGTCAATGGTTGGTCTGTGTTATTTTGCGTCTTACAATGAGTGTCAAGGGTTGGTCTTTTATTATTGTGTGTCTTTCTAAGTATGCGATAATCGCCTAAAAGTAAATAAAGTTGATATAGGATGGCACCTTTGTGTTCCATTACATAGTTATTGGGCGAAAAGAGTGAGAGTCTTTTGACGGTCATTAATTTCAAAAATCAACACACGTGGAGGGCAATGTTGGTAGCTTACCTGTTGGTCCTCTGTCTGTCCTGTCAAACTATACATCAATTGAATTATATATATACATGTAGTCTTTAATTTATTGTTAAGGATATGTTATAATGTAGAATGCCAATGTATTTAGTGTATTATAAGTGTTTAACAATCACGATATTTTGTTCAACTGACCCAATGTTATTATGTACACATTTTCTATAAATACAGAGGCTTGTGGTCGATTTATTTATGGATTTTTGCATTTTCATTCTCTTGAAATTAGCATTAACTGCGGATAAGGATGAATTTCGTGATGTCAATTGTGTGAAATGTAAAAAGTGGATGGTATTATGCTCATTTTAGTCAAATGGCACATTTAAGTCCTCAAAGCGAATCTAAAAGCCAAAACAGTGAATGCTTTTTTCAACACCTTCTATTTTATAAATCTGAGAGAAATTACTTAAAACATAAGCAGCGATGATTGTTAGATACAACACTATAATCCCCACCCTACAAACTGGTCAGAAACTTTTACTCTTAATTTTAGACGGTTGCCTAAACAACAAGACAAAATGGACTAATTTTCCATACCTGGTATTATAAAACAATCACCATGGCAACTAGACTTTACATACTTGCATACTGTTATGGCATTACCTGAACGACATACTGATGTATACATACATTGATTTATTGAAATTTCTTCCAATACCAAAGTATATAAAAAAAATCATCATTTTATATTTTAAAAAATCAAAACAAGGGATAAACTGTTTCGTAAGTTCCAGAACTTCCACAGCAGCATTTGGATGCACAATATTAACTTTTCACACATATTTTACTTAAATACTATGCATACCCGAATATCTATAGTACAGTTTGAAGTACATATATTACTTGTTCACATCTAAATAATAATATCTGGCTCTCCAACACTCGAATTTTTGGGAGTTGGACTCATGAGAGACTTAATTAAATTTTCTTTTATGAAGTATGCAGTTTTGTAAGCTTGAGGTTTTTAATTTGGCATAGTTGTATGTTTTACATGTATTTACAAAACAATTTTCAAGGTAGCAAAACTGTTTAAAGATGCCAAAACATAGAAACTATACCATTAAAACCAAATACAAAGCTGAAAATGAATAAAATAGTCAAAAAGGGACAAGACAACTGAAAATGAAAGAAAAAGTAGCAAAAAAGAAAAAAGAAAGAAAATAGGAAAAGAAAAAAAAATAAGACAAAAGAAATAGATAAAAACAATTAAAAACTATGATAGGGGTATATAATGCAGCTGATACTGGCGCCATGAAACTGGTTTATGCCCTCCAATAAAATATTTTTACTGACCGTTCAAAGGCGATACTTCTTTCGTGGATCATTTGTGTTATTCATGTCTCATGTTTGTCATGCTTTCGTGTCTGTTCATAGCTGCCTTGTGGTCTCATGCTGGTAAAGGTCTGATCTCATAGCTCTTGTTTGTGGTGTTTAATTGTGTATGTCATGTGGTATTCTGGGTCATGTGTAGTATTTGATTGTATCCATTCCTGATCTTTGCCACCTTTCTTTCTTTCATTGTAGCAGCTTACGTCATCAGTTGTCCATAAGTTACGTTTACCTATTATACCTTTAATTTCTGCTTACTGTTCATGAAATCTTCAATGGACGGATGACTGATGGAGGATTGGAAAGAATTAGTTTTTTTTAAAAAACAATAGACTTTTATCAATTTATACGAGTATAGTTAGCTGTGTTTATAACCTGAAACACACACACACTCTTTTCAGTGATTTGTGGTGTAAGTTTCTTTGTTCGTGCCATGTACATTGTTTACGTCTGTTCAGTGTTTATTAGCAGCATAATCACCTCGTTAGAAAATGCTAGTTATATTGTTTCTTAACCATGTTTATTATACAAGTCATTTGGATATAGTTTCTTATCCTCTTGTAGCCTTGTGTGGGATGAATGTCACGCTGTTGGTCTCCTCTGTTTCTTTTTTGTCTTTTTGTTAATGGGGTACCTATGTATGTTTTTGCCACATGGCTTGACTAATAAATATATTATTTCAATTTTAATTTTTTAGTGTTACAAGCATATTTGCCTCTCGGCTAATAACAAAATAATTACCATATTCCTTTTGATCATTAAGATTACTTAACAAATCGAAACAAACAAACACATACTTTGAATAGCATAGACGGTCTGTGTTTTCAAGCTAGATTTTAAACATAAGGCAAATCAAAGTAAGTTCCCCTCTCCACATAACGTACAATAGTTTATATAGGATATAAAAGATACCATTTACAATCCCATTTGCTATGATAACATGTTTAACAACGCATTTAAATCATTATTACGATTTTTAAAGGAAAACGGCTTCCCATACAAATGTCGCTTATACGGCAATTCGCAACGAATTGCTATACAGTGGTTTTGTATTACCGAATGTTCAAATATTCTTTGTGCAAAAAATTAGCTTTGTTACTTTCGAGGTAAGAATCGATGACTTTAGTACGAGATACGCTGATCTGGGCTACAGCCTAAGTGTCAATGATAGATCTGCGTCCATGTGTGATGTACACTAAGTGTCAAGGATAGGTGTCTGTGTCCCTGTGTGATGTACACTAAGTGCCAAGGGTAGGTCTGTGTACCTGTGTGATGTACACTGAGTGTCAAGGGTAGGTCTGTGATAAATGGTTTCTTACACTGAGTGTCAAGGGTAGGTCTGTGATAAATGGTTTCTTACACTGAGTGTCAAGGGTTGGTCTGTTGCATTGTGTGTCTAACACTGCGTGTCGAGTGTTGGTCTGTGTAATTGTGTGTCTTACACTGAGTTTCAGGGGTTGGTCTGCGTCATTGATTGATGTTCACTGAGTGGTAAGGGTTGGTCTTTGTTCTTGTGTATCTTACACTGAGTGCCAAGGGTTGGTCTGTGAGCATTAGTGATTTACACTTAGTGGCCTGTGTTATTCTGTGTTCTTCTTGGCAACTTAAACTAAGTGGCATGTCTGGGTCTGTGTTATTGTGTAACTTACACTGAGTGACAAGGGTTAGTTTGTGTTTTGTCTGTCTCGTACACTGAGTGACACAGGTTGGTCTATGTTCTGGCATGTCTCTAGCACTGAGTGACAAGGGCTGGTCTGTGTTCTCGTTTGTCTCATATACTGAGTGACACAGGTTGGTATGTTATCTGGTGTGTCTCGTACACTGAGTGACAACAGGTTGGTCTGTGTTTTGGTGTGTCTCATACACTGAGTGACAATGGTTGGTCTGTGTTCTGGTGTGTCTCGTACACTGAGTGACAAGGGTTGGTCTGTGTTCTGGTGTGCCTCGTACACTGAGTGACAATGGTTTGTCTGTTTACTTGTGTGTCTCTAACACTGAGTGTCAAATGAAATGATGAACTGTGCTCTGGTGTGTCTCGTACACTAAGTAACATGTGGCGGTCTGTTTTTGTGTGTCACACACTAACTGACATGAATTGTTCTATGTTCTTGCGTTTTTCTGACACTAATGCAAAGAGTTGGTCTGTATTCTCGTGTCTCTTACACGGAGTGCGAGTGTTGGTTCGTGTTCTCGTATCTCTTACACTCAGTGACAAGTGTTGGTCCGTGTGCTCGTGTCTCTTACACCTAGTGACAAGTGTTGATCCGTGCTCTCATGTCTCTTTTACACAGTGACGTGTGTTGGTCCGTGTGCTCGTGTCTCTTACACCTAGTGACAAGTGTTGATCCGTGCTCTCATGTCTCTTTTACACAGTGACATGTGTTGGTCCGTTTTCTAAAATGTCTTTCATTGATTTGCAAATGTTGGTCTGTGTCCTTCTGTTGCTTCCACTGAGTGTCCAATGTGGTCTTAGTCTTGAAGTTTCCCCTCAGTGACACATGTTGGTCTTTGTTATTGTGTGTCTGACACAGAGTGTCAAGTTTTAGTCTGTGTGGCTGTGTCACTTACACGGAGTGACAAGTTTGGATCTGTGTTCTTGTGTTTTAATACAATGTGTCCCAAGTGTTGATCTGTCATCTTGTGTGTTTCTTATACAGGGTGTCAAGTGTTTGTTTGTTGGCCTGTGGTCTTGTGTTTCTCTTACACTTAATGTTAAGAGTTGGTCTGAGTTGTTGTGTCTCTTACATTGATTGACAAGTGTTGTTATGTGTCCTCTCAAAATTAGGAAACACAAAATCTGACTGGTATATACAATTAAGGAGCTGGATTGGTGGCCGTGCTATAGCAGTTTATGATGTAAAGAAGTTAGATTCTTACTCACCTCTACAAATTTCTGTTGTATAATAATGATGAAACTGTTGAAACCGTCTGTGAAGAGTTTATTGCTTCTACCTTGCCACTTGATGATGAAAAGCAATAGGAAACACGATAGTATTTATACACTGGGGTAAGTTGTTTTTGGTAGATACTATTTTGTTCCTTTCTTCCAATTATTTATGTTTACTCTGTTACCTTCTTACTGCAAAAATAGAAAGCAATCTGTGTTAGCACTCTGGACAGTATAGTCATTAATATCTTAAACAATATTGCCTCATTTTAACGTGCCTCGTGTAAACATTTACTTGGAAATACATGTAATATATTAGTGTTTCACGTTTTGCTTTTTGTTAACTGTCGTGATTTGACTCCCTGTACCGTTAGTTTAACAAGTGGCAGAACCCAGTGCGATGACAGTAAACTAAAAAGTGTATACTGAATGACACCCTTCATACTCAGGCCAAATAAAAATTAAGCGTGTTTTGGATAAAAGGTCCAAAAATTTTAGGTATGGTAGGCAAACACATTTTTATTTCAATTTTCTGGAAAAAATATATACTTTTATGCATTTTGAAAGGCATATTCGCCTTTCAAAATGCATAAAATTATATTCATTTTTTAAAGAAAACCTGAAAAAATCCTAGGTTTCAGCAGTAAATTTACCCCTAACACAGGTATTGTTTTTTTTTATTTGGCCTCAGCTTTAAGGGATCCGTTGGCCTTTCTTAAAGTCGTGCAAATTATCACTGCAAACATCATGGCCTATATCTAAATGCGTTGGGCTGTCTCAGGATCGTATAATATATCACTGTGATTGGGATCCGTTGGCAAACCAACTTGATTTCCTTATGGTCGTACACTTTGCCACTGCAATCATTGAACTAAACATTTATTTTTGGTTTCTGTTTGCAGGGAGACCTTTTACCGCCTCATGGCAAACGAGGAAGTAAAATTAGATCACGTCATGTTCCAGTTTTCCGCCACAACTGTTTTTTTATATATTTTAATTGTATTATAAGCAACAGCAAATGACGAAAAATGAACACTAAAGGTTTTAAGTGAATACAAGTATGTCTGCATCTGACCTATCTATTTTTCAGTTACAATTCAAAAATATCTGGAATGTCCAGCTGGCATTTCCAATTGGGGCCATGTTCAGCACAAATGCCCTTTTCATCATGTAAATATTCAATTTTTCAATTAACACTCATTTCTGTACATTTGGTCTGACGCTCCCTTTATTTGGTCAGTCTAACTTTTCTTGCCCTAAAATGCTCTTCTGAATCGGTTTTACAAAAAAAACTATTGTAATATCAGTCCAATCTCATAGTTATAAACATGTGGTTCTTAATTATAAAATAGCCATTTTAAAAGGCCAGCATACGAGAACCATCAATAAAACATAACTCACCCTGCACATTCAATTCCTAAATATTCTTTCTTTTGCTAGTAGTTATAATTATTTTAAACAATTCCTATGTACTATGACAACTTGTAAATATATCAGTCGCGTGACTATAAATTCTATATTTAGTTATTCCACGAAAAGTTTAGTGAGCTTCACATAAAAAGAGCATTTACCAACTGTGAAAAGTACATGGATACATATGGTTTAGATTGTCATTTGTGAAAATGATTTCAGACAGATGTTAGTTTATTCTTATTATAATTCCATGTTCAGAAGTGCAATTCTTAATTATCATAATCAATTAGCATTTGCTTACTGTTTCCTCAAAATATTGTCATACCACCTGATACAGGGTGCGAAGACACAATTTAGTGATAAAGGAATAATGACCACATGCCTCGTCTGATCTGGGTCTGCTTGAGTATTCTGTAAATTGAATGCCTAATAATGCCTTGATAATTACGACGGTGTGTGTTCTTGTTTCGAGTACACTGATTGTCAACTATTAGTCTGTGATCTTGAGTGAGTTACATGTATAATTTGTGGCTGGTGTTGGTCTTTTTCCTTATGTGTCTTACAATGAGTGTCAATGATTGGCCTGTTCTTGTGTTTGAGTTTCAAGGGTTGGCATGTGTTACTGTGTCTCTTACACTGAGTGCCATCTGTTGGTCTGTGTTATTGTGTGTGTTACAGTGAGTGACATTTGTTGGTCTGTGATCTTGAGTGAGTTATAATAAGTGGCATGTATTGTTCTTTTTATTTGTGTGACTTACACTGAGAGCCTAGGGTTGGCCTGTGTTATTGTGTGTCCTACACTGAGTGACATTTGTTGGTCTGTGATCTTGAGTGCGTTATAATTAGTGGCAGGTGTTGGGCTTGTTCCTTATGTGTCTTACACTGAGTGTCAAGAGTTGCTCTGTGATATTTTATGTCTTACACTGAGCGTCAAGGACTGGCCTGTATTCGTGTATGTCTTACACTGAGTGTCAAGGGTTGGTCTGTGTTACTATGTCTCTTACACTGAGTGGCATTAATTGGTCTGTGATCTTGAGTTAATTATAATAAGTGACAGATGCTAGTCTTTGTTCTTGTGTGTTTTACACTGAGTGCCAATGGTCATCCTGTGTTCTTTTGTGTCTTACACTGAGTGTCAAGGGCTGGTCTGTGATATTTTGTGTCTTAAACTGAATTTTAATGTAGACCTGTGTTCTTGTGTGACTTTCTCTGAGTAATGTCCAATAGGATGGCTTGTGATCATGTGCGGCTTACATTGAGTAACGAGGCTTAGCCTTTGTTCATACGTGTCTTAAGCTTTGTCCCAAGTGTTTGTATTTGTTCTTGTGTGTCTTAATATGAGTGTCAAGGATTGGTCTGTGAGCTTTAGTGACTAAAGCTAAATGACAAGTGTTGGTCTGTGTTAATATGTGACTTACACTGAGTGACAAGAGCTAGTTTGTGTTCTTGTGTGTCTATTACACTGAGTGACAATAGTTGGTCTGTGTTTTGGTGTGTCTCCTACACTGAGTGACAATGGTTGGTCTGTGTTCTTGTATTTCATACTGCGTGAAAAGAGTTCGCCTTTGTTCTTGTGTCTCTTACACAGAGTGACACGTGGTCTTGTGTGTCTCGTATACTGATTTACAAGTGCTGGTCTGTGTTCTTGTGTGTTTCTTACACTGCGTGGAAAGTGTTGGTCTTTGCTCTTGAATTTCTCTTACAATATGTGACTAATGTTGGTCCGTGTCTTCTTGTGTCATTTGCCGAGTAACAAGTTATGGTCCGTGTCTTTTTTATGGAGTTTCTCGTTTATAGCTTGCTACTTGATGCGGGAATGCAATTAGAAGAAACAACAGTTTTTGTACACTTGGGTCATTTGGTTTTGATTGATAATATTTTAATCATTTCCTCCATTTTTTGTTATCTCTGTCACCTTCTTACTGCAACAAATAGCATGCAGTAAGTGTTTAGCATTCTGGAAAATATAATAATTATTTGGTTTAGTAATCTTGCCTCATTTTAACTTGTCTTGTGTAATCATTTATTTGAAATGGTTAAGTTGTGCTTTATATTTCGTTTTTTGTTTAATGTCATGCGTTGGCTTCTGGTGCCGTTGGTTTGACAGCTGACAAAGCCCAGGGCGACGACAGCAAACTAAAGAGAGTCAACTGAATGCTAAGCTTCAGCTTTATTGAGGTCCATTGGACTTTCTTCAGGTCGTGCGATAAATCACTGCAAACTTCAGGGACTATATTGGAATGCGTTGGGCTGTCTTATGATCGTATAATATGTCACTGCGATTGGGATCCGTTGGACTTTCTTAGGTCGTGCGATCAATCACCGCAAACATCAAGTTAGCTGCTATATTGGAATGCGTTGAGCTGTCTTATGGTCTTAAGGTATGTCATCGCGACTGGGATCCGTTGGCAAATGCAGTTGATTTTCATATGGACATACACTATATGACTGCAATCATTACACATAACAGTTGCTTTTTTATATGTTTGCATGGAGACCTTTTACCGCGTCACAGCTAACGAGGAAGTACAATTCAGTAGATCACCTCATGTTCCAGTTTTCGACCACAGCTGTTTAAAAAACTGCTTCAACGTAAATCAAGCTTTATAGCTTACTCTGCCCTTTCCTGTGCTTCAACACCCGAATCAGTTTGCACAAATATTTAAATGTTTGGCCAACTTAATCAAAAGTTTTGTAAATAAATGCAATATTTTTTAAGTAAATCATTAAATAAATCCATGAAGTGGTCAATGCGACCATTTCCAAAGGCGCAGTTATAAAAAAGGAGAAAACTTTAAGTAGGTCATATCATATACGAGTGTGTTTCAATAAGTAACCGGTCTGACCTTTTTTTAACTGACTGACACAGTCAAAATTTCCACAGTTTGTTTGGTCGCCATATTAAGACATATGTACAAAGTTTAAGCATTATTGGTTTGTTAGTTGATAATTGAGTCAAATGATTTTCTTTCGTCGAATTAGGCTGCTACGTAAAATTGTACTATTTGATCAATATATTTAGTATGAAAATTGCAGTGTGCATATGTAATATGAGCCAGTGCATGAGATTTCCAACAATGTGGCATTTTGACACGTGTAGACTCAGACGAGTCTGTGCAGCCTCCTTTTAAGCTTAGAAACTCCAAATGGTGTTCATACCACATACCACATTGTTGGAAATACACGATGGTATAAAAAACGAAAAAAAATGCACAATTTGATGAATCACATTACTAACTGAAGTGAACCATGGTTGAGGACAGTGTAGCATAACTCTTTTCAGACATGTTGGAAGCTCTCAGGAAGTAAAACTTTTAACAACTATTTATGTAATAATATATCCATTAATATCTGAATATAATTATAAATAAATTTTTTGTAAAAAAAAAAGATAGGAGTAAAATGTCTGAATTCTCAAATTTTCACAAATAAAATTTCCATTTTTTCAAAGGAAAAATGTAACTATTAAGTTTTAACACTGTAAAATTTTTCAAGAGCCCTGAAACTTATTCTCATTAAAAAAATCTATTCTATTGGCTTTAATTATAGTTTAGTTACAAGTAAAACCCTTGCAATTTGCCTTTTAAAAAATACTGCTAGAGATTAATTTAAAAAAAAGCGACCTATCTCGATCGAAAGTAGGGTAGGCCAGTTACTTATTGAATGTCCCTCGTATTACAATTATAAAATAATTAAAGTGCACGCCTTCCAACTTAATTCCTTTATACGAGGGTTAGTCAAAAATAACTGAGCCCTACCTTATAACATTTAATTCGAATAAAATGGACACATATTTAAATGGTATTTCATAGCAGTTATATGTCATCTATTCAATAACCTAATTTATATCTGTTGGTAGGCTTTATATACTGGTTGCTAGGCAACCAAACATTACCTGTCCAACGGGTGCGTTCACGCTGTAATACATCAATATCTAAGCGTTGCCATGGAAACGATAATGCCAATGTAATGTTGCATTCGCTGTCGTTTGATACCTATTACATGTACCTACTCAGGGCCACAGTAAAGAAAACAACTGACTCCAAATTATAGATGCTGTGGCAATTTGATTTCAAAATTTAGCAATTTTTAACGTGCCTCAAGTCCTATAATTTACCCCACCCACATTCATATAAACACAACTTTTTTTAGAAAGCATAAAATAATAGTCTAATAATGCTTTTGTTGTACTGCATACACAAACAAACCTTCAGATTGTTTGGAATAAATGATTCTGTTTCCATGGCAACACAATCCTCATGTATTTGAAAATTAGTCAAATTTTGACTTATTTTGTTGCTAGTCAACGCGTGCAATCAGTGTTCACCTAAACATTTACGAACCAAGTATAATGAAAAGACAATATGACATATGTTATTCAAATAAATGTCAAATATGTCTTTCTCAAAAACTATCAAGCCCATAAGCTTTTTTACGACAATCTGTATATTCCTGGTGGCGGAGATCATAAACGCATCACTCTGACTGACGATCTTTAGTTGCCTAGCAACCATAACAGAAGCATCGCCGGGGTAATTATTTTGGGTCAAAACGTCTATGACATCTTATACTTATGAAAGATAATCACATTTCTTGTCTACAATGTGAGGTAAAGATATAATGAGGTAGGGCTCAGTTATTTTCGACTAACCCTCGTAATTGTAATATATGATCTATAACCTATACATAATTATTGACGCAAACTGTAAAATTAAATGTAAAGTGGATACATGTAGCCTTATATCTTACCCATAAATATTTCAGTTAGAATTCCAAAACCATTTAGGTTAAGCCACGTATTGTTCAGCACAAATGCCCTTTTCACTTTTAAACAAGAAAAACTATAACATGAAATATCATGTTATACTGGGGCGTTTTAGTGGCTAACAAATGTTTACCCAGTTCATGAGAGGGCATTAGATATCTATTTAGTGTATATGTCTTGTTTTTGTTGTTGATTTCTTGTTGTTGTTTTTTTATTCACTGGAGAAGATATTCGGCTGGTTTCTAACACATAAAGGTGGGCTACATAATGTAGAATTGTTTGTTGATTTGTAAATAGATGGATACATGAGGATGGTGTAAGAACGCACAGACAACATGTAATTCGCGTCCAGAAGGGTTGAGGGTTTTTGCTCAAAAGAACGGTCTCAACGATGCGTTTCTTTTGAATTGATCATATCTACATTGATTGCTTGTTCTCGATTAACAGGTGGTAAGCAATAAAAGGCAGGTAGCCAGTCCCCACTCCCCCACAATACCAGAAAATGCGGGAGGGTTCTGGATACCTAAAAAGCAGGTTGCCAGTCCCCCTCCCCCACAATACCTGAAAATGCGGGAGGGTTCTGGATACCTAAAAAAGCAGGTAGCCAGTCCCCCTCCCCCACAATACCTGAAAATGTGGGAGGGTTCTGGATACCTAAAAAAGCAGGTAGCCAGTCCCCCCTCCCCCACAATACCTGAAAATACGGGAGGGTTCTGGATAACTTTATTTACAATACTGACCACCTGTAGACCGGTAACTGTCGGTAACAATTAATGTAGATATTGTGAGTTATATCACAGCTTTTTTTTTATTTATTTATGATTTAACACTCCTACATGTATCTGGAGGCCTGGACGTTATTGTGGTGATGCGCAGACTGGTCTAAAATCATTAGGTACATCTCTTAGACAGGTAGGTAGGTGAAGATCTGTTTTTCTCTGGAGCTTGTCGCCATGTAAACAGCTGAAAGTAATCTCATAAAGCGCTAACCTTTAGTTCAGCTACCTTTTCATTAGGGGCGGTGGGGGCTATGTCTACTTTTTGGGGGACTGTACACTTTCTACATTCCCAGTAAGCATCTTAAAATGGGCTCGATCACACTTTCCAATGCACGAAAGTTTTCAAATTTATACCCCATGTGAATATCTATGAGACAACCTGACCATATGAATCGAAACTTGCGTGAAATTGGCAAACGAAATGTAGAAAAAATAAGTAAATAAAACCATTGCATTGATTTATCTATTATAAATACCAAAAGCTAAAATACGGACCGTCCCCCCACCCACTGGAAAATCTAAGTTTTATAGGTTTCTATGGGGAGAAGTAATATGACACCCTCCTCCCACCTGTAACAGTTGGACCTCTCACCTGGAAAAGTTCTTTATTTTAAGTAAAAAAATAAGTTAAGGATTAAAGAAAAAGTTTTCAAAGCTGTTCTTAGTGCCCCCCCCCCCCTTGACGACAATTCATGGATTCGCGAATGAGTGGTCAATCTCGTTCATGCACTTCCTTTAGTAAAAACCAATACTAGATTTTTGAAAAAGAATAAAAGCCGGGTCCAACGTACGTGAACAATGACCGATTGTCACCAAACATACCATAAGCGTAGGAACAGGGGGGGGGGGGCAACAGGGGCCAGGCCCCGCCCCAATAATTTTATAGGGATGGGGGGGGGGGGGGGCAGAATAGCCTCTGGCTCCTCCAATAATTTGTGTAAATTGACATATAATTGCTTGCCACTCAGGGTAAAATAAGCAATATCCACACATAATTATTAGTATTTTTTCCTCGCTCGCTTCGCTCGCTTGAAGCTTTTGAATTTCGTTTAAAATTTTCTGATAGCAGACAATTTGCTCCGATTTTAATACTTTTTCATATCTTTTAGTCAGCAGGTTGTTATCACCTTGTATGTTTAAATGTATATAAGTTACCTTTTCAGATAAACCGCTTTTACAAGCTTTTTCCATTATTCTTATGTTCTATCCTAACTTTTAAAGAGCTCCAACCTTTTATCCCTCTTTGCTTTTTGACCTGAAAATACCTTTCAGGCAATAGGCTTCAAACAAATACGTTTTCTCACTCGCTTCGAGTAAAAGATTATATGTGTTTTTGTTTAGTTTTTATATCACTTCTAGCTTTTTATCTCTGAAATACACATCTAAAAATTTTCCTTGCTCGCTCAGAGTAAACTATTTATTTTTTTTTTTATTTTTTTTTTGTTCTGTTTCCCCTCGTAGCTTTTAACTCATAAATACCTTATTAAACGTTCCTTGCTCGCTCGGAGTCAAATATTTATTTTCAATTGTATTTGGGTTCTGTTTTTATCCATCTTAGTTTTTTAATCTGCAAATTAACCAAAAATTTTCTTCGCTCGCTCGGTGTAAAATATAATAATTGTTTTTTTCCCTCTTAGCCTTTTGCTCAGAAGAACTTTACCAAAAATTGTCCTCGCTCGCTTTGGTCACTCGGAATAAAATGTTAGCAATCTGTTTTGTCCCTCTTAGCCTTTTGCGCTGAAGAACCTTACATTATCATTGTTTGTTTTTTTTTTTGTTTTTTTTTTTTTTGGGGGGGGGGGTGAGGGGGGTTGCTCTGCTTTACCCCTCTCAGCCTTTTGCTATGAAGGACTTTACCAAAAAAAATCCTAGCTCGCTTTGCTCCCTCGGAATAAAATGTTAGCATTCTTTTTTGTCCCTCTTAGTCTTTTTCGCTGAAGAACCTTACCAAAAAAATTCCTCGCTGTAGTGAAATTATATACATGGCTTCTTCTAAATGGATATCTTTGCTTTGATTTTAATAATGCAAGTGTATTATATATGTATGCAGATTTAAATAGCTTTTAGGCAATATAAATAACCAAACCTTTCCTCATTCACTTGTATATATTTGTTGCTGTTTTTTTCTTAGAGATCGCTTGGTTTGATTTTAATTATTTTCATATCAGGATGTAAAATGTATGTTTGCATAGGCTTCCTTCGCCTATGCATTACAATCATCAAAATGCTATTTAACATTCAAACATCAAGACAAAAATTTGAAAAGATCTACTTATGTTCTCCTTAAAATGTATATTAAGTTTTTTTTTCAAAACACATGAATTTTTTAACACCTAGCGCAAATATATCGTACCCTGTGTGGCATTCTTAAACTCAAAGTTTTGCAATTGCGTTGGTCCCGGCTTTTATGATTAAGTGCAGAGTGACCTACATTTAGCACAGATTGGGAACAAAATGAGATTTCGATTGTAGATATTTTTAAATACTGTTTAAAGAAATACTGTTATGGTAAATACTATTAATAAAACACCCCACATTATCATTTTATAGGAAACATTTAGCCCCCGAAATACCGAGTCCAAATTTCCATCAGAACACCGATTCGAGGACAAACCGAAAGTGACGCTAGGTAGCTTTCACTTTTTTTGGCAAAATTGCATAACTCTACGTAAGACTAGGAAGTAAATTTAAATGGGGAATTAAAAACAGTCCATAGAAATACTTTATATTAAATACATATAAAGAAACACTTCACATGATCATCTTCACCTGAAACACTTCGCCCCAGAAAAAATTAAATGTAAATATTCTAGGTTTCAATTCACCCTCATTTCTGACTAGTTACACCTGCTAAAACATCTATATTTAGTTATTCCACGAAAAAGAAACAAGTTTCACATAAACTGTGAAATATACACGGGTACTTGTAGTTTAGATAGTCATACGTGATAATGATTTGCTTTAAACAATATTTATTCAGATAAAGTGCATGATATACATAAATACAATGTTAAGATAGTAGGATCTGACAGTCAGCCAGTGGCTTATTTAGATCATCTCCTAGACATGTTATATAATCTGCATTTTATATGATGGTTTTGGACGAGTTTAAACACACAAGTATAATAACGAGAGAGAGAGAGAGAGAGAGAGAGAGAGAGAGAGAGAGAGAGAGTAGATAATGATTTCAGACTGAAGATGTTAAGTATGATTTGTGCATATTAACGGGAAGATAATCTCCCGTACATACGCACAATCATACAATTACTTTCTTTTATGTTAAACATTGGAATATCACTCAAAGGTGCAAAAATCTATTCCAAACGGTTTGACAAATGTAGACTCAGACGACCTTGTGCAGCCTTCTTTTAAGCTTAGAAACTCCAAATGATGTTGGGTCAGTAGCTTAACACTCATAGAATATTCAAGCAACTAGCAAAGGCTCTGATCAGACTGCGTGTATGCGAAGGCTGATCTGAGGCTTTGCTGATCGCACATACCATATTGCTGAAAATCTCATGTTGTGGCTCGTATTTTGAATAAAAAAGTGTACGGATCCAAAAGCTCTGCTTGCTCAAAGTGTCTGTGGCCATATTTGGATCTACTGGCAAACCCGCTTGACCTTTGTATGGTCGAACAATATTGAGCCCCCACCTCCCTAGCGGGATCTGTGTTCCCTTAATCCCTGAAAAAATGCAGATCGCCCCAAATCCCTGCAGGAAAATTCCTCAACTCCCTGAAAGTATTTTTCCTTTGCTCCCCAAATCCTTAAAATTATTTCAGCTTCTCCCCAAATCCCCAGGAGGGGCTGTGTTTTTTTTTCAAATAGATGAAACAAGATTTTCTTAGACAAGGTGAATGCATTTATTTTTGAAATCATAGAAAGTGTTGTAGTTGCTATTAGGCCCTATAGGTAAGTTTAACTTCATTTTCAACAAGTAACAATATATCTGATCAACATTCATCAAAGTTTTAATAAAAAACATCTCTACCTAGAGGGAGAATTACATACGCAGACGCGTAGTTAGCCCAGTTATGATGTTGATTCACAATTGTGAAAGGGGGGCCCGGATTTTTTTTTTTTTTTTTTTTGATAAAAATGGTGCGATCTGGTGCATTCTGAGTGTTCCTAAGTATGTCACTATCAACCTAAAATCAACCGTTTAAGGATAATAAATCAATAACCCAAATTTTGTGCCATAATTTTCTCCAAGATCAATCCAGATGCGCACGTTAGCACAAAAATAAATTCATTCACATTTTACAAGGCAAAAGCCCCCAGAAGTCAAAGAAATGTAAAAAAAAAAAGCGTTTCCATTTAATTTTTAATTTTTAACATCAATTATTACATACCAGGCGCGTAGATAGCCCTGTAATGATGTTGATTTTTTTTTGATCTTTACACTTTATTCTCCCCGTCATCTGACATACAGAGGGTCGGGGAGGACCATCCCTCTGCATGCCTTACAAACTACAGTAAATGTATTTTTTTGATTGATTGTATCTCTAGCTCACCCCTTTCATGCACCTTTCATGCAATTTCAAAAGCTGTTTTGCAACAGTTTAAACAGCCGTGAAAGCACCATTCAGTAGTCTGGTTTTATTTGTCTAAAGGAATCTAATAGCTTGACCAGTTTATTTGTTGGTGAGTTTTTGTGGTTCTTTAAGAGACATAAAATTACCATATTCAACCTTACAGTTGCACTGAGTGCCCAAACGTGTTAGGTAAAATATGCTAATTGGTGCCCTCCCGGTTGTGATGTTCATGTAATATCTGTTAAAGGACAAGAAAGGTTAAAGATACAGTGTACGAGGGCTGTTCAAATATGAATGCAAGTAGCTTTATAACTTTATTCACATATATGCTACGACAAAATTGTTAACGTTTCTATAAAGGACTGTATGTCACCTTTAAACTGGCACCACACCTAAAGAAGTACACAGTATACTTATCGAGTAATAGCTCTTTGAATGAGGGTCACGTTAGTATACTAACAACTCAATGCTTTGAATATATACCCGTTATAGACAAACGTGTAATTCTTCGATAAACATGTGAAATTTCTTGAAATTTTTAAGGAAGTATCCACATATTCTTTGACAATGATTCTGTGAAGGTTGAGAAAATCCGACGCGCTTTTGTTAAATTACAGGGAATCGTTTTCACTAAAGTCTCCATATGTCTGCAAATAAATGGTAAACAAAACACCACCTTGCCGTTTTCAGTTAAATTTATCTCTAATTAAATTGCCGAAGCAACATTTAAACTAGTTTTAACTCAAAGACAATATGTTGATCGCTCATACTGAGTTGTTACTAAAAATATTGATGGATAGTGGGTAATTTTTAATAACTGAAAAGCATTTTTATTAAGTCAAAAAAGTCTAGAGTAAAGGGGTTAAAGAATTTATACCTAATTTTGTTTTCATAATATTGCGACTTTATTCTAAATTTGAACGTAAACTTTAAGTTTGGCCACTATAGACATTTTTTACAATAAAACTTCTCACCTGGTGTTGAGGACTAGACATATTGAACATATTTTAATTAATGTAAACACGTCATTAAGAAAAAGAAAAATGCTTGAAAAATGATATAAGATATGATAACTCTGTAAATAGAGGACGGCGTGTTTTGAAAACTCCCTTATGACATATTTAGCATGTTTTCAGCAAAATGCAAAGAAAAAGACACAGCGATGTCCATTATTACATCACCAGTAGATAACTCAAAATGACGTTTATTATAAAATAAATGACGTCACAAACGTGCCTGATTTCTCGAGATAGAAATATGATTATATAAAGTTTTTCCTACAAGCAATTTTGGGATTGTTACATAAACTTGCATCTAAAATTTGGTCTCATTTTGTCTCAAACTTACAAAGATATGGCACAATATCCGCACAGGTACCAAAAAGTGTGTTGCAATTTGCTTCAGAAAAACTTCAGTATACTGGAGCGGCCTTTATATAAGGGTCTGTAACTCGAGAAAAAAGTGAGTGTTTCTTTGTGTTTGGTGCCATTTTAAAGGCGACAAATTGTTCTTTCCAGAAAAGTATGACATTTTGTCGTAGCATATACGTGAAGAAAGTTATAAAGCTACTTGCATTCATATTTGAACAGCCCTCGTATAAGCATACAATCAAAGCATTACTGCACCTACCCTCTATATTCAGACAGTTGGGTTCAGTTGAATAGCACAGACTTTTCTCGGGCTTAAATAAGGGACAGTAATACATACTAAAGGTCTGTATAGCCTTTCATTTTGTTACCACCTCTCAATCACCTTGCTCCCTATTATAAAGATTCCATTTGAGGCAGAAATCTAATGTGTCTGAGTATTTAGGGCATGTGTCTGAATATTTTGGGAAAATACCATTAGCGCTTAGCACAGGATGACAGGAGTGTCAAATGAAAAAGATACATTATTTAATGAAAAAAAAGACAAAAAAATGAATCTCTGACAACCTATTCCTCTCACAGCATGGCAGCGAGAATGAGCTTATGTTTATGCAATAAATTTTGTTATTAAAGTAGGGGTTTGCTTTTGTCAAGGGTTATAAATGTTTTAGCTCAATGTATTGTATCTATCAGGTCTTTGTACTTGGTCCATGTGTTTTCAAATTTATCTAAAGAACCTTTTCTTATAGCTGTATATTGTATTAGCTTATAAAAGTATTTTAACTTATTTTGCAGTGCTACTATGGATAGGGGGTGGTTGGTGCGTTTTGCAGCATATATGTAATACTTGATAACAAAAATATGCAATTCTGCTGATGAGTATGTTTTCCCTAATGTAAATATAAATAATTCTTCAGCTAATATCAGATTAATATTGTTATTGTTGAGCCATCTTTTGAAGTCTCCAATTAGATTTTGAGTTTCCTGGCATTGCCAGAGCATGTGATTTATTGTTTCTTCCTCTTGACAAAAACTACACCTGGGGCTTGGTACATACTTCATGTTATACAGGTACTTTTTAGTTGGCAGAATTCGGTGATTTATTCTTGTTTGAAACCATTGCATTTGTGTACCTAATGATAGGTTTAAAGGTAAAGAATAGATTTCTTTCCAAGTTTTTTTCTTCAATATTGTAAATATGATGTTGATTTAGATTCGTGTTAGGGGGTAGGGGGTTTGGCGACATGCTCCCCTGGAAATTTTGTATTAAAATGGCGCAATCTGGCGCATTCTGAGTGTTCCAAAATACGTTATTATCAACACGAAAATCAACAATTTTAAGGACAATTTTCCACAATAGTATATCAGTCACAAATACAAATCCAGATCAGCATGTAATACATTTAGATGATCGTAGGGGTGTCTGGGGCTTTCTCCCAGAAGCTGAAGTTTTTTGTGTGTTTTTAAATCAAATGAAATTAAGGCTTTTCCTTTAAGCTGGGACCTTTTTTAACTTTTTTGTAGGCTCCCTTAATCCCCAAAACTATGAGCTTCCTCCAAAAATCCCTGAAATGATTACCAGTGCTCCCCAGCTCCCTGAAAATAAATAACCATCTCATTTATTTTTTGGACTTGTTTGCAGGGAGACCTTTTTACTACCGCGCGGCTGACGAGGAAGTGAAATCGACTAGATCACCTGATGTTCTTGCTTTCGAACTCGACTGTTTAAAATAAAACTTCTTTATTTTCAATTAAGCAACAAATACTGACGGAAACTGTTAATTAAAGGTAAAGTGGATACATGTATGCTTGTATCTTACTAGACTGAAAACCGCCCAAACAGTTGAAATGTGCCTATACTCAGCCAATACATCATACTAACAAGATAGTATCCTCTCTAATATCACTTTAACTTTTTCAAACAGTTTTAGCTTTCATTGGGGTATTAGAGAAGAGAAAATGTATATTATATAAATATTACATTCCCTGCGCGGGTGATAGTCGAAAATATCATCCCGAGGAATATGATTATCAACCGAGGCGCAGCCGAGGTTGATAATCATATTTCAAGGGATGATATTTTCGACTATCACCCTAGCAGGAAATGTAATATTTATTTTATTATACCGAACAGAACATTAGATCCCTTATTTTCTGAAGTACTTCTCTTACTCAATAGACCTATCATGGTGAGGGGAGATCCAAAGGAAATATTATGAACAGCCTCTTATGTATATGCTTGAATGAAATTAAATCTTTCACAAAAATGGTTCTTCTGCTCAAAACTTAATACCAAGTAGCGTCATTTTCAAAGGAGATACAGTACATGAGACTGTTTTGATGCAAAATAGAAAATTTCGCCTAATCTGCTTAAATTTGGTCTCAATGTGTTCCTCTCGTCCTAACTAAGAAAACGAGTACCCACACTTTATGTTTCTGATCATAAACAACGAAGTTATTTGGAGTTTTAAGTCGCCAAATCATGCGTCATGTCCGCCATTGTTGTTGAACGTCTCATGACGTGAACGAACCGTACGCGCATCGGCGTTGCGCATCATGTGACCGCCCTGATATTTTATAATATCACCCGCTGCTATGGCAAACACGTGGCAGTATTCGCCGTTGCTGTAGCAGCGGGTGATATTATAAAATATCAGTCGTTCGTCTATGGAAGTTTTGTATGGGAAATTCACGTGAGGTATAATAAAACATTATAGTATTATCAGGGTAACGATTAACTGAAACGACTACACAAGTCTAGTATCTTACCCATTTATATTCCAATTAAAATACATGCCCGTAGGAAGCAATTACAGATTGGGGGGGCACACATAAATTTTTTTACAGATTGGGGGGGCACACATATTTTTTTTTAAAATGACAGACATTTGTAATGAGCAATACAGCATATTTGTGCAAATTAATGGGGGGGGGGGGGGGCACGGCCCCCCGTGCCCCCCCCCCCCCCTATTCCTACGGCCCTGAAATACCAAGAACATAAGGTACTTGCGGCGAACGAGTTCAGCACAAATTCCCTTTTCACTTTTAAAACAAAACTAAATATTCTGTGATTCAATAAACCCTCGGGCCTCCTCTCTGTACATTTGTTCTGTTGTTCGTTTTATTTTGCCAATTTAACTTTTTATGACCTGATATGTCCTCCTGAACTAGTTTTACGAAAGACCTCGAAGTAGAGCCTCTATTGAACAATACAACTTTTCACATCCGTCCAGTCTGATAATTATAGACACAGGTTTCTCGATTATCAAATAACCATTTTAAAAGACCTGTTCACCCGATCTACAAATAAAACATAACTTACCCTGCACATTCGTCCTTAATAATTTTCAAACTGGCAAACAATTACAACGTATACTATATCAGTCACGCGACTAGTAACAACTGCTAACACATCTATATTTAGTTATTCCACGAAAAAGTAGACGAGTTTCACATAAAAACAGCATTTAAAGCCTGTGACCTCGAAACTTCGATTTTCGTAATACTCGCTAATTCAAATAAAGGGAGACACAGGGTACAGAAAAAAGGGACTTTCTATTATCTTTTTTTATTAACTGTCTATAGTAACTTATCAGTGGCGGATCCAGAGTGGGTTCAAGGGATTCCCTCGAACCCCCTCTCTGCCCCCTGTTTTTAAATATCCTATGAAAATGAAATAATTTGGTCTCATTGAGACAAAATTATTTCACTTTCATAGGATGTTTAAGAAAAATAAGATAAAATCAGCAAAGCGAACCCCCCCCCCCCCACCCTACACACACACACACACACACACATCTTTATACGCATGAGCCCTTTTTCCAGAAATCCTGAATCTCCGCCCCTGCATATGTTTAGGGTGCGTAAAAGACGTCTAGCTACTTTTACCCTCCAAAACTTATGTTTCATAGAGAAAACAACTGATTATAATCCTTTTTTTTGGGGGGGGTATATATATTTATCTCTACTTCTATATAATTTGACCTATTAATAATTCAAAATAAAACATCTTGTTCCGAGGACTTCGAATTTACGAGAATCGACTGTACAGTTAATTGCCCAGTTTCGAATCTTTCCTAGTTCCGAATCACGTCATAGTTTCGTTGCAAACTACATATACACATCACAGTTGTGCTAGGAAGATAGATTAAGGCAGGTACATGTAAGTATCTGTTTAAAAGGTATTGTTATGTCGCAATAAAAGCTCTACAGAGCTTATGTTGTTTGTTTCAAATAAGCGACGTTAAATAAAGCTTCTTTACCTTTATCTTTACATCAGCGGTAATATCTGTAAAACTTATTTTTGTTTCGTTTTATTGTATAATTATCCCTTAGATCTTTGTGTGTGTGAAATGTTATCTGCATGATGAAAATAATTACAATTTTCCCCCATGGCCCATTTTATGAAGGTATATTTTCACACGTGTCAGTATCTGTTCGCTGCATATTTCCAAAAAATGCTTTCGTGTGATATGCTTTTTTATCAAACTTTCGGTTTAAGTATGTTTTCCAACATTTATTGAAACACATTCAAGAAAAAACAGACCTTTTATTCTGTTTTTGGTTCTGTGATAGCCGTGCAATTCTTGTCACCTTTTTGCCCAGTTTAGAATCAGCTGACTAAGAGTGTGTAAACACAAGTTTATTTCACGTCACATAACAATAACGTACACGCGTTCAGCTGTTTGTACAACATTGATCAACAAAGTCAAATTATTCGAAAAAGTTTCACGGGCACTGTTATATTTCTTGGGTGCTGGGAGAAGGCATGGAGATTAACACTGTTCAAACTACATATATTTATTTAAGGTATAAGCTATTGGCATGGTAAACTGTACTGCTCTGCTGTTATCAAAGAGGCAGTGTGTGTATATATAAGAATAAGTTACCGTATTAACATCAGTGTATGGTATGTGATACCAATACCATAACATCTCCCTGTTTTTAAAAAGAAAATACATTTACACATACAACAATGCATGACTGAAATAATGTTGTGTAAATTGTAAAAAATAATTTGGACTGGTGCCAGTCTGTTTTTACTATGAAGTCTGTTCCCACGAATGAAATAATCTGCTGATAAGATATCAGGGGTGATCTGTGTATTTTCTTCAGAGTTAATCCACTTTTTATCAGCACAGTAATTAGTTGATAGTATCCAAAATTTGTTTATCTAATTAACGAATGCTTTTACTGGGATAAATAGCAAATAAACAAATTATAACTGTTAAACAGTTTGCATTACTCCAGATAAGTTCCAGTTATTTTTCAGCATCAGTATTTATACTGTTTATAGATCAAGTTTCCTAGGAGGATGAACAACGCGACCAGATCTGGTTCTAACAACTGGTGTTTCCTTTTCTGGCCTTTCAACAATCTTTTGTGGTGATTTACTTATAATTTGTTCTGATTAAGGTCGAATTTTCACAGGGGATTTAAGTGTTTGTTTGCTGTTATTCTGAATAGTCTCAGGAGGTCGGGTCTCAATAATTTGAGGTTTTGGGGCATCATTTACAAAACTGGGGGTAAAATCTGGGGGGTCAGTCAATTGAAATGATTTCTCATTTGACTTCAACAGATGTCGTCGATTACGTCTGTATGATCCGCCGTCCTGCGTCTCAACAATATATGATCTGTCATTTGTTTTCTTTCTGACGATAGCAGATTTCCATAGTTTGCCTTGCCTAATCCTAACTCCTTCACCAGGATTTAGGGGTTTCATTGGTTTAGCTGATCTGTCATAGTAATGCTTTGATTTTGTTTGAGAAGTTTGCATTTTCTTTCTCAAAGCAGATTTGCTTGGCACACATGGATCAAGCTGTTTTGCTGTCACAGGCAGTGTAGACCTTAATTGTCTAGAAAACAATAACTGTGCGGGTGATTTTCCATAGTCTATAGGGGTGTTTCTATATGCCAAAATTGCTAAGTAGGGGTCTTTTTTATCCGTAAGAGCTTTGTTGAACAAATTCTTGATTGTTTGAATTGTTCTCTCTGCGGGGTTAGCTTGAGGATAATGGGGGCTTGATGGTGTATGTCTGATGTCCCATTCCTTGCAAAAAACAGCAAATAGCGTACAACTAAATTGTGGTCCATTGTCAGAGAATAGCGTCTCGCTAATGCCATGTCTAGAGAAATAACTTTTCAGCTTATTAATGACAGTTTGCGCTTGGGTGTCCCTGAGGCTGCTAACTTCAAAATATCTACTGTACAGGTCAACTAGTACTACATAGTCAACGTTATTCCAGTGAAATAGGTCTGTTGCCACGGTTTGCCATGGTCTGTCGGAAATTTTATAGGAATAAAGTGGTTCCTTTTGGTTAGCATTTCTGTGCTCAAGACATATAGCACAATCTAGTACTGTCGTCCGTATGTCTGTTGTCATATTTGGCCAAAATAGTACTTCTCGTGCTTGCTGCGTGCATTTCTCAATGCCTAGATGAGATGCATGAATCTTTTCAAGCATTTCTTTGCGACATTCTTTCGGAATTATGACCTTTGTACCCTTAAGTAGAATACCGTCAATGTATGTGATTTCATCTCTGTAATTCCAAAAGTCAAGTAGTAGTTTGTGACAGTCTGAGCGTGTGTCAGGCCATCCGTCTAGTACAGTCTGCTTTAGTTTTTGCATTTGTACGTCAGTCGCAGTAGCTGTTCTGAGCTTGTCCATTTTCCTATCGCTGATGGGAAGATTGGACATTACAGCATGGACGTTATCATCCAGTCCATCTGTAAGTTCTGGGTATGTATCTGATAAGATTTTACGACTCAACGTGTCTGCAACAGGTATATCGCGGCCACGGACGTACTGAATGTCAATGTCATACTTTGACAATTGCAGTAGCATGCGCTGCAACCGGGGCGGACTGGAATGCAGTCCCTTCTTTAGAATTGAAACTAAAGGTCGGTGATCGGTTTGCACAGTGATGCGCTTACCTAAGACTAACATATTCCAATGTTTGCAAGCAAATACAACTGCATAGAGCTCTTTGGTTATTTGAGCATAATTGACTTCGGTTGGAGTTAGCGATTTTGATGCAAAACATACAGGTTTTCCATCTTGTAACAATACACATCCAAGACCATACTTTGAAGCGTCAGTCTGTATTGTAATTGGCTTATTGTAGTCAAAGTATGCCAGTACAGGTTCCTTAGTAATGACATCTGTAATCTTATCAAAAGCATTTTGTTGGGCCTGCTTCCAGACAAAATCTACATCTTTCCTAAGTAATTGTCTCATTGGCTTTGTCAGTTCTGCCATATTGGGTGCGAATTTCTGTAAGTAGGTGATCATACCTAAAACAGTTTCGAGTTCCCCTTTTGATGTAGGGGGTGGCATTTCTCTTAATGCCTTCACCTTATTGCTGTCCATTTTTAGACCAGAGGACGTGAGGACATGTCTGTAAAAGGGAATTTGAGTCTGTCCTATGTCGGTCTTGTCAGCGTTTAACTTTATACCCATTTGTCTACATCTTGACATCAGCTTGTCAACATTTCTGTCATGTGTTTCTCTGTCACTACGGTAGACAACAATATCGTCAACTATTGTCTTAACTCCAGGTAATCCTTCCAAGCATTGGTCCGTTTTCGAAATGAACTCATCCTGAGCCATTTCAAGACCAAAGGGTAGCCGTAAGAAGCGATACCGTCCAAAGGGTGTTTGAAATGTAGTCAGAAATGAAGATTTCCTGTAAGAACGATGGACCAATAGCCGGATCTGGCATCGAATCTTGAAAAAAAACCTTTGCATCTGTCAAGTCAGGCAGTATGTCGTCAAGCGTTTTGTTTGGGTAATGCGGTCTTCTGATCGCGTCATTTAGGTCTTTTGGATCCAGACAGATCCGTATGGAGCCATTGGGCTTTTCTACAGTCACTAAACTGTTCACCCAGTCTGTCTGCTTTGTAACCTTTTTGATGACATGTTCCCTTTCCATACGCTCTAGTTCTGCCTTAAGCTTATCGCGTATTGCAATAGGTACACGACGTGGGGGATGTACAACAGGTACTGAGTTTGACTTAAGGTAAATTTCGCATTCACCAGGTAATTGGCTTATGCCGTCAAATACGTCACTGTATTTGTCAAGTATAATTTCTTTGGTCAATGGACAAGTGTGTGATGTGTCTGCGTCGACAGCTAAAATGAGTTTGATCAATTCAAGTGACACACATGCATTTAAACCAAGAATGGGAGTAGAGTTGGTTTCAACAATGTAAAACTCCTCAGAAATTGTCTTATTATTGTAGGTAATGTCTAGCGTTGTGTAACCCTCTACCTTAAGATTACCACCGTCATATGCCGTCAGTCGCTCTAGCGTTTTCTGCAAAGGACATTTAATGCCTAGGGATTGGAATGTTGATCTGGGTAGGATATTAACTTGAGAGCCTGAATCAATTTTCATGCTAACTGTTTTAGACTTGGGACCTAAATGAATTTTAGCAAAAGCTTGATTTTTGGATTTGTCAAAATCAATAGAATCAATAAACAAATTCTCACCAGGTGATAAATCCAGATCTGATCCATTTGAGGCACTATTTATCACTTCATGCACATTCCGTTTGCTATCCCTTAATTTACTCCTACACACGGTAGCGAAATGATCAAATTTTAAACAGTAATTGCACTGCTGTCCTCTTGCCGGGCAAGTGTCTTTTTTGGAATGATTTCTCCCACAGTTCGTACACGTCTTGGTGGCTGCTGGTCCAGGTAGCACTCGCTGTATGGGTCGTGTCATCGTTGATCGCTGCTCTGCTCTTCCTCGAGGCTGACGTTTAGCTGACCGCTTGGACTTAACATAGTGGATTGACGCCTGGTTGTCAATCACCTTAAGCTGCTCCTGACTTAGTTCGTAGGTTCGTGCGATGTCCAGACATTTTTGAAGCGTCAAGTCTGAACCTTCGTTGATGAGCTTTTCTCTGATTTTTGAAGACTTGACTCCAAAAACAATGCTGTCACGAATCATCTCGTCGTGGATGGCTGCGTCGTACCCACAGTCATTTAGCACCAATTTTAAGCTAGAAACGAAGTGTTCAATTTTTTCACTGTCTTCTTGTGCTCTGCACCTCAGCTTGTAGCGTGCATATATCTGGTTTGAGCGAGGTTTGCAGTAGCTCTCGAACCCTGTGTAGTAACTTTCTAGCTTCTTTTTGTCGTCGTCTTGAAGATTCCATGTAGAGAAAATCTGTCTTCCTTTCTCTCCAGCCCATATCATCAAGTAGTTGCATTTGACCTCTTCTGTTTTCGTCTGCAGAGGTCCTCCAAACATAAATTCGGCGTGTGATTTGAAGGATTTGAACGCATTAGGTAAGTCCTTGGACTCCCAATCCATTCTAGGGGTTTGTCCTTGTGAAGAATAAACTTCCATCTTCTTAGAATGAAAATTGTATTTACTGCAACAAAGTTAAAACACCACGAGAATGTTATCCAAATTATAATTCCTTTTTAGAGAATTATATCCTTGTAATCTCTGCACGAATATAGATGTAGGTTCAAAACTATGACACCATGTTATATTTCTTGGGTGCTGGGAGAAGGCATGGAGATTAACACTGTTCAAACTACATATATTTATTTAAGTTATAAGCTATTGGCATGGTAAACTGTACTGCTCTGCTGTTATCAAAGAGGCAGTGTGTGTATATATAAGAATCAGTTACCGTATTAACATCAGTGTATGGTTTGTGATACCAATACCATAACAGGCACCATATGCGCTCTCTCTCTCTCTCTCTCTCTCTCTCTCTCTCTCTGTTTGTTTGAATTGAATCTTTACGTCCCAGTCAACATATTTTCAGTTATGTTGGGACGGGACTACCTGTGCTAAACTCAAAGGAAGGATTAATCTTGCTCAAGGACACAACGCAGTGACGCTAGTGAACCTCACACTCGTAACTCCTCAGTCTCGAGTCAAGCGCCACTGGACTCTGTGCGTGCGTGCGTGCGTGCATGCATGCGCGCGCACGTGTGTGTGTGTGTGTGTGTGTTAAAGAACCTAGCAGACCAGAGTTCGATAATGGGTATTTCCCAAGGGATGGATGGAGGCAGTAATCTCCATATTCAATAGCATATACTGTTACCCCCAAGCCCCAATAATTAAAAAGATATATGAACAAATTAAACAACATAAGCACATATATAGATCTTTATCAGGGATAGCCAGAAAAATCTTTAAAAATTTCACATCCTAAAAAAATATTCCTATTCTGTAACAACATAAAATACATCGAAATGGAAATGATCATCCCAACAAAAAATCGTCTCTGTTATGTTTTGAAGCATCTAGATCCACATCAGTCTGATCCAGTTGGAGCAATCTGCTCTGGGTCCACACGGTCTAAAACCTTTAAAAACCTTCTAAAATATGACTGAGATAACGGTTATACCTGAGCAAGATGGTTGTGAACACAGATAAGCTGGGCTATTATATCGATAATTAGCCTAAAGTCGAGCCGCGCATATGATACCTTATTTTCACGCGCTTTTCATACAACGTCACGGTATGATTTCCGCGCTTATGATATACGGCCGGTTTTCTCTATACTTACATAGAACATTAATTATGTTAACAACATGTGTAGCATGCGTCTGATGCAGACAGTATTTTCGGATGCAGTTCTCTTTTTAGAGGTAGAGCAAATGCAATTTTTTAAGTTTAATACTCTCATTTTGCAGAGGCTAGCTAACTCCATGTGCGTATGTCTTGCGTAGACAAATTGATTGTAAGCGCTGGTATGTGAGCGTATAAGTTTTAAGTGCTGAAACGTGTTAACCAAATGTTTGTGTTTGTTCTCGTATTAAGGATAACCTTCGCGTAAGGGGTTACCAATTCCGTACGTCAAAACCATTAATTAGTCCTGAGCGCGGTGGCCCAGTAATACAGTCGAGGGGTTGCAGGTTCGGGCCTTACAGGAGGCACTGCGTTGTGTCCTTGAGCAAGACACTTTATCCTCTGCTTATAGCTAAGCGGCTAAGAGCCAAAGTTTGGCCTGATTGTGCTATTCTGGATACGAGCAAGAAATTTGACACAGTTGTAGACCATGACTGACTAAGCAGAATAGGATATAGAACCACATTGGGAACTGCCTACTGCGCATGCGCAAAGCATTTTCTGATTTTAGGCTGTTATCATAGAGTTTTCATACAGTTTGACTTTTAAGAAAAGATCATGTTGGCTGTAGAATAATAAAATGTGGCAGAACTGGTGTTAATTGTTTGTAGTTTAGCCCTCTTCATTCTTTAATTGCTGCGCATGCGCATAAAATTTGAATTTTGTACAAAGATGGTATTCAGTTTCTCTTTTATTGTAAACTGCGCAATACCCAATGCCAAAGCATGTCTACAATATACATGATATAGGGACCTACAGACCTATTTAGATGCGCGTGTTCAGTGGGTTTCTTTTACCAGGATGTTGTTAAGACGATAAACAAAGCCCCATTTATTTACAAGTATAAGCTTTTACAAAAAAGCTCTGATTACGCTAAACATATATAAAATGCTATTGGACTTAAAAGTCAAGTTTTAAGAAAAGAGGATAGTAGGCTTGTGGCAGACAGACAGACGTGCAGTTTGTTGGGTTTTTTTGCTCAAGCTCAAAGCCCTTGGAACACTGGACAGACGCGCTCACCACCTGAGCTACCAGGGTGATCCAAAGTCACCACTACATATTTTCTTTGTGTTGACCAATTTGGATTGTTTTGACTTGGGGACGTCTCTGAAAAAGTTATGTTTTAAGCCAAGCAGTGACATAGCTTATATAGGTAACTGGCCAAGGGCAATATACCTTTTTGATAGACAAACAGGCCTGATATGCCTCATTGGTTTGGTTGTGAAGCTACTGACTAGCTTCGAGGCATTTGGTCCTCCTGTAAAAGAGTTCGCAATTGGAGTCAGTGTTATCATTTTGGATGAAGCCTCCGTTTTTCAGTTATTTAAATGTGTACTGTGCACTGTTCAGTGCGCAGTATACTAATGATGTTTTTAAAACGTTACGTAATACCCACTTTTGTGCAGTTGATCGAGTGGATTTAGTGTGTGGCACATGTTAGGCGGACAGTTTAAAAGCATCAACAAGGGAAGAACGAGGAGACGACATCCATCGATGGGTTGGTTTATCAAATAACAGTCAAACCGAAAAACTGGCAAAATTTCTTGTAGGATGACATTAACTATTTCATTATCTTTCCAACTGCTGTGTTTCCTGGACATAAGATATGCCAACTAAGAAACGATAACCACAGATGAGATCAGGTGTTGCACGGGGAGAGTGCGACAATACTCTAGAGAGAACCCTGCACTTTATGGGAGAAGAAGCTCGGTCTTAGTGTGTGCAGCTTACGATATGCCTTCATTTGCGCCTATTTTACATGAGGAGGCAGATACAAGAATATTTGCTCGTGCTACGGAATCAGCTAAAAGGCCTAACAATGAAATAAGCTGTTGCGCTGTTGATACTGATGTTGTAGTTCTGGTCATACCTGTGGTGCAACAGTTGTGAGTGGATGAACTGCGGGGATGGCTAAAATCGCCGGCTATCTTTGGTGTGAAATCAAATTGTCTTGCTTTTTTCATTCACTCACAGGGTGCCATCAAACATCCTTTCTCCTTGGTCGTGGAAAACGGTGGGTAAGCCTTCCACCTGTAACTGGGTATTTTGTAAAAATGAACTCTCTGCCTGAAAAGCCACCTACAGATTACCTCTGCACCATTGAACGATTCGTCACAGTACTGTATGGTAGAACAAGCAAGCACCTACATGAACATAGACATGGCTAGATAAAATTTATTTACTAAAAAGGTTTGTTCGATGAAAGACAGCCCTTACGAAGGTGGCTTTGTACCAGCACAGTTTAAAGGCAGAATATCAAGGCTCATGTGTAAGGGTCAGTACTAAAACAGAGGAAATGATTGCCAGGTCCAGCAAACTGTGACACTGGAATGTACAGTCCACTATGGACCACCATGCCACAAGCATCAATATTTCTCTTAACAGTGTGAAATATGGCTGTCTTCAAGGTTGCAGAAGTAGAAAATGCAGCTCTCCGGTGTAGGGCCCTTTGTGTCCCACAGAAAACAGAAAAATACATTTCTGTAAATTGATGATTGTTTTTAAAATTGTTAATGTTAAAAAAATGAAAATCCTTTGAGAAGGCTCTGTCATATCAGCTTACGTACAGATTATGGCACATATTGCCAATTCTCTTGGCTAAATGTCACTTTGAAAATGTATGCGTACGTTTGTTTGTAAGATTAAGGTGATCTTGTAATCTTGGTCCAGGTGCCAAGCTACCAAAGATAAACGCATAACAATGCATGGATAGAAGTCCAAAAGACAGTCAAATACTATTCAGTAACCTCCATGACATGAGTTACAGTCGAAGTTACATTACGATATGTAGTCATTCAAGAACATGATGGGAAAACCATGCATGTCCCCAGCATAACAAGAGAAATGCATTCATGTCAAACGCTGCGTTGGAGACCACTGTACTCGAACAGCATGGTCATCACAGGTTGGCTGCTGTTGGCGAGGGCACAGAATATACCATTCAAGTGAACCTGGCTGTTAAAAAGGGTATTTTTTCAATATTTACTTTTGAACATATTCTGTGCTTACTATTGTCACTTATATATCCAGCTGTGTATCTGCTTAACAAAGATTTATGTGAGTTAAGCATTAGTCGATACAGCACCTGAATTATACCAAAAAAGGTGATATTTTGTCCTGAAAAAGGATGGAAGACATTTTTGTTTATGTTCTGGAATATATGCTTACTTTAGTTAGTTTAGATAAAATGCAAAATATTAGTACTTTAATGCACAAACGTTCGAAATCTGAGGGAAGGGCATTTTCAAGTTATTCAAGTGAAACTGGTTTACGCCCTCCAGTAAAATACTTTTACTAACAGTTCCAAGGCGGTACTTCTTTGGTGGATCATTTGTGTTATTTCTGTATTGTGTTTGTCATGTTCTGCGTCTGGTCATTGCTGCCTTGTGGTCACCTGCTGGGAAAGGCCTGACCTCTTGGCTTTCGTTTGTGGTGTCAAATTGTGTGGTTGTTACTTTCCCATTTGGTATCCTGGGCCAGGTATGGTACTTGATTGTATCGATTCCTGATCTTTGGTCCATTTCTTATTTTCATACTGTATGTATAGTACTACATATATTGGCTGTTCTAGTCCAGTGACCGCATCAAAGATTGCATATAAATTGATTATATTTAGACCCTCGACTACTAGTACAATGCCCTTGACTACTCATATTTTGCATACTGCTACAAAATGGTTTGCAACTTCACAAAAAATGAACAGAAATATGCAAAACATTCTATTCATTCTCCTTCACTAACTTGTATTCTTCTTTATGTGATTCCCTTAAATCATAACTAATGACTAAAATAGTGTCTCATTTAATCTGTGAACACATTTTGTACACATGAAAATCCCACTGGCTATCCAGAAATTCGATGGTGTTTAGCTAGCTTTAGAATTTAAAGGCTCCACTTGTCCAAGAATGAACTACAATACCTAAATGATAATTGCAACTGAAAACATCATCATGGAAATTAATAGCTGTAAACAACTAGCTCATAGTTTGGATCACAGTAAACCAAAGTAATATAGTGTGTGCCTTCATCGACTGCAACCGACCCGCGATGACTGCACTGCTCTGGTACAGTGGCTCTCTAAAGTGAATGCATGCACAGCAAAAAATATTGGATAAATGATTGTGCAGAAACACATTTATTTTCCAGTCAAAAGATATATTAAGTATTCCATTTATTCAATGGTTTCTACCGTATTGACATCATTAAACGAGGTAACTGGAAGTATTAGTTAGTTTGCGCATGCGTAATTATGGAAACTATTTTTAAATATATTTGTTTATGTATTTTAGGACATCTAGAGATACAGTGGGTTGATTTTTTACCAAGTTAAGCGCAAATATTGGCCTGTGTAGTCAAGTGAGACCAAATTTTCTACAACGGAAGTTGAATTTTAACCTGCGCATGCGCAGAGGAAATTTGTCGAAATGGTTCTATATCTAAAAATCATCAGCTCATCAACCTTAACAAGTGTGGAAAGTTTCATGCTTGTATCCGGAATAGCATAATCTTGGCTCTTAGCCGCCTAGCTATTAATACTGGTTCAACCCAGGAAGACACGTCCCGACATGACTGAAAAATGTTATCTGGGACGTATATAATCAAATCAAATGTTCCTCTTGCTCAGCTGCAACGAAATCTCGCTGGTGAATGTTTGCATAAATCATTGGCCGCGGGGCAAGAAAGTCTGTCTTTCGGGGTACTGACCTGGTCTGACATTAATATGCCTGTGTGCTGATCATCCTCTTATGTTGCATGAGTGAGTGAGTGAGTTTGTGTCAACATATGAGGTAATATGAAGACGGTGCCAGGGTTTGGAGTCTCATCTAACAGACTGGATGAGCCAGGAATCGAACTCGGAACCCCTGGGTACAAGACGAGTGGTTAATCCACAACACAACGACTGCTCCTCTTATTTTGCGTATTTATATTGTTGTTTGCTTCTATAAATTTTAAGATTCGCAAGTCTGTCTCGAGCACCTAAACAGATTTCTCGAGATGCAGCTTATATTAACCACACTACAGCCTATTTCCCCTACACACTACTCCGACAAACTGGCCATGGAACAGTCCAACTGATTATTCAGACGACGTTGTTCACATAGTGCTTTTATATATTGCTGATTGCTGATGCGTGCCTAACCCAATTCCCACAAAGTGGAAAACGAAGGGTCTGGATCGGCGCAGGCCTTGATGTTTATTGCAATGAATACGGTAAAATGATGTTTCTTGTGTGTCTTTGGAAGTAGTGATTAAGCTAACAAATAGAAAAAAATAACGCAAGCGCATTGTAGAATATATTTTCTAGGAATTGCAGAAGTGATTCGAAACTGGGAAAATGATCCGAAACTAGGCCAAATGGCGGTCTACTTCAAGGCCATTGTATGACTCGAAGCAGAGTCCGAGTGAAACAAACTGAAATTCATTATTTAGGGGAATCATAGTGCTTTTAACAGTGAAGACGAAATCTTATTTCCTCCAAGCAAATATTTGGAATCCGCCTTCAAGTAAAAGTGATTCGAAACTGGGCAATTAACTTTATACATGTACCACCCTTACCAACTTTAGCGCACTAAATATCTCATGATGATGTGCAAGGTCTACACTGATGTAGGTAGTATAAAATAGTTATACCATGTTTGTCCACCTGTATGTAAGATAATCCACACGCTAAAGCTCGTGGATTATCTCCACATACAGGCGGACAGCCCATGGTATAACTACTACGTAGTTAAGTTTGGAATATGTTTGCAGGGCGACCTTTTACCGCAGCGTGGCTTACGAGGAGGTAAAATTGATATTATTTGTAAAATCACCTCATGTTCCAGTTTTCGACCACATTTGTATAAAAATACACATTCTTTAACACTGTTAATTTAAGGTATAGTGGATACTTGTATTGCCTGTTTCAATAGTTCAGTGCATTTGCAACTTTGAACTGCCATGTACTTCCAGGACCTTGTTCAGCACTAATAACACTAATGACTACTAATGCCCTTTTTACTTTTAAAACAAAATTAAATATAACATTCTGTTTCAATTAGCCCTCATTTCTGTTTATTTGTTCTGCTGTTCCTTTGAACTTTTTTCTTGTCCTATAATATCAATGCCCTGTTGAACCGCAAATTTCACATTTCGCAAATTTCACACTGTGAAAAATTGGTACCAATTTTGTGAAAAATTGGTACCAATTTTTCACAGCGCGTGAAAAAATTGGTGCCAATACGTCCAATATTTCACATTTTGTGAAATTTGCGCACGTAGTGAAAATATATGTAGCATACATGCCAAATCTTCACATCGATAAAATACCCCCAAATCTACTGCATTTTGCATTCGATTCCAATTCTTCACATATGTGTCAGGATTTTATAACGTGGTTCAAACAGTTTACAGATAATGGGGGAGTTTTACCCTATATGGAATTTACATAGGGTTCTGCCCACGCACAGAATTTTATAAAATTTTGTGGAAAGATTGTTTATTACATATGTGTTCTATTTTTGAGATATTTACCCATTCATCTATTTCAGTTGTTAAATTTAAATAGTTTTAAATTTTAAAATTGAAAAAAATGGACACCTTAATTAAAAGTGGCCCTAGGCGACCCGATTTTTTAATTTCTCAACCTTATAATTTCTCAACATGATGCCTAATAATATGTTATTATGTATGTACGATACATGTATTTCAATGTTTAAAATTAACAAGTCCACATCAAATTTTGTTTGAAGGTTGCCCTAAATTTAACATTTTGAAAATATTTTCAACAAATTAATTTGTCAATTTTGCCTAGTTGCTGTTCTTGTCAACCTATGAAATTTATATCTAATTTGTACACACATGTGTTTGTTATAATCATAAAATCTCAAGAAAAAATAAAACCGGTAAAATGGAGTTTTCTGAATTTCAATCTTAATGGTAAAAATTTTGCAGAATGTAAAAGTCAAGATTTTATGTAAACTTCCAGCAGTATGCTCAATTTACATACAAATTGACTGTTTGGCTTATAAGTATTGTGTTTTTAATCGCTTTTCATTGGTTGGTTACAACACATGGTATTGTGTAGTATGTGATTATTGGGGTACCCCCCCCAAATCAGCCCAATTTACATCTATCCGCAATCAGAATGTCTATACATGGTAATTATTAGAATAATCTGTGAGTTCTAGCTTATGTGTGCGGTACACACATGACCATATCTATCACATAAATTGTTTAAAGTAATGTTTCTTTTAGAATATTTACTCACATTTAGCTGTACAAAATATCAACAATGTTTTGGGTTTTAATTATGGTGTGTTACAGTTCTTGTCAACCTTTCCTATCTATATATAATTTGATTATATGTATAAGGATAATATTCACAAGATTTGAATCCAAGAAATGTATTTTGTTTGAATGGTGAGTCAGACTTTTGTTAACTGAATAAACATTATTGAACTCATCATAAATATTATGCCCAGTTTTACAGAATTGTTTAGTATGTCAGCATTATGATTATGAGGTCATTTGAGAATCAAAATTATTATTCTATAACCACGATGGAAATAACAGCACAAAGACTGTTTCACCTCGTCTAATGCCAGATGCTCAGTATGTATACATTCAAAATTCGCTAAGTGTTTCTTAATATTTGAAAATCCAATTATAAACTGTAAAAGTATCATTTTTATTTTCATCAATTCCATTTCTATTTATTGGAGCAGTTTTAAAGTTTTTGTTGGAATATTAATGATTTTAAATGGGGTTTATGATAAGTATTTTTTGATACGCTTTTGAAATGTTCTGGCAGATAGAACTTAATGCAGGAGAAATAACCACAATCAATGCCAATTAAGATACAATGCAAACCAAATAAGATTCTGTAAGCCATTCATTAAAATGTACACGTTGAGTGACTAAGGGACTGCAAAATAAGGAAACTATTTAAATAATGTGGGAAAACGGATCATTCCATAGTAGAAATCAACTATAAAGTTTTCAAACTTAAGACTCAGTTTCACTCAGTCTCTGCTTGACACTAAATGGAAAGTGCTGCAGCTCTCATGCCTCCTATCACTGGCTTAAATTGTCTTCTACTTTCTGCTGAAACTAAATATTCCAGAAGGAACAGAATATGAAAATACAACACTTTATCAATGTACGGGGGAAAGTTTAATCCAATACAAAGACAGCTGGTGTGAAATCCAAGTTCTCTGAAAAAAGAGCCTACCAAAATAGTGAGAACATACACAATTTCGTAAACACTTGACCTGGTTTCACTTAGTTTATAAGAGTTAATGAGAAGTATGCACATAGCCCTGAACCAATTTACCCTCAATATTTGATTCGGAGGGACATAAGAAAGAGGAAATTCTAGGTGCAAGAGGGACATAGAATGTAGATGGAGAAGATGAATTACCTAGCATAAATCCTAATCTGTTGAATTTTTTCAATGGCTGAAAGACATTAAGAGCATAATCACATGTTGGCTTCAGTCAAAAAATAATTTGGAAACCAGTGGAAGATCAATTCACAAATGATATCTGCTGGACATCTACCCATACAACTAAGTTCTAGACCAAGTGCTACTTATCAAGTGCTGCTTACAAAAATGCCAGTTTTATGCTATTGAATTAGCTAAAACTTCTGACACCAAAAATATTTTGGACCTAACTTGGATGAAGATACTAAATAGTGATAGCCAATTGATGCGTTTTTAGAATAATACTGGAGGAAAAACTGCAGTTTGTAAGACCTAACTGGAATATTTTATTTGAAATCACTTAAGAATCAAAACTGACTTAACTCATTTCATGCAAATTATAACACTTTTACCGGTGTCCAAATTTTATGAAAATTTACATGCATAAAGAGTATGTATTTGACCTACTTTTCTGAAAATAAAATGGGTTGACAAAAACTTGAACATGGTAAATATTAGGACAGAATCCCCTATAGACACTTACTTTTGTGTCCAATATGAGGATAATTCAAATTTTGATGGGTCAGAAAAAAGTATTTAGATGTATTCATATACATTAACGGTAGTAAGGTATACCCTGGGAAGTCTTCTTTCATATTCCATTCAAAGAATGTACCAGTCAATAATATTAATGATTTGAGACAGATATTTAATAGGTCATATATTAGTACAAAAAGGGTGTATATCAAGGTGCCCCCTGTGGCCTAACAGCCTTCGAGGAATGAAACAATTTCATTTTTGTAGTTGTTATAAGGTATTCAACATACAAAATATTATTGAAATCCATGCGTGGGCATATTTGGAACTCCCCCTTTCATATGTTTTACAATTGGAGAATCTTGGACAGGAGTAAGACTGCAAATGTAGGAGGCGCAGTGACTAAGAGTGAGTGTTTGACTCGAGACTGAGGGGCCGCGGGTTCGAGCCTCACCGGCGTCACTGCGTTGTGGTCCTTGAGCAAGACAAATTTATCCTAGCTTAGTACTGGTTCAACCCAGGAAGACCCATCCCTGTTTAAATGAAAGATTGTTGATAGGACGTAAAGAATCAAATCAAACAATCGAAAGACTTCAAATCAATTATATGAGCCGCGTCACGAGAAAACGTTTCTTTGGAGTTCATGCTCCAGACTCGCCAGCTTGTGTCCATGTAGATACAGAAACAAACACTAGTCTTTAAATTTTAGATTGAGAATCTTTGGAGATTTTTCAATTAGTGCAGGAAAATTTCGTGTGAAGAAATGGTACCGATTCTTCACATTTGTGAAAATTGAGTACCAATTCTTCACATCTGAGAAAAAAATCGAACCAGTCCTTCGCAGATGACACCAATACGTACTAATTCTTCACAATTAAAAATGAGAAAGATGTGAAATTTGAGCACAGATGTTAGACCCCAAAAATTATCGAAATTGACCATACGCAAATTTCACATATTCCAAAAGTGACCTTTTGGTACCAATTCTTCAAACGGTGTAAAATTTGCGAAATGTGAAATTGTGGTTCAACAATGCCCTCCAGAACCTGTTTTACGTAAACCCTAGAAGTAGAGCCTTTATTGTATAGTAATACAATTTCATATCAGCCCAGTGTCAAATTTGTAAAGACATGTTTCTCGATTATAAAATAAGCATTTTAAAAGGCCTGTACACACAAACCATCAATAAAACATAACTTACCCTGCACATTCAAGTCCTTAATACTTTTCAAGCTGGTAGTTAGAACATTTATGTTCGTACCGCTGGTAAATATATCAGTCACGTGACTAGTTACACCCGCAAAAAACATCTATATTTAGTTATTCCACGAAAAGGTTTGAGTTTCACATAAAAACAGCATTTTCCAACTGTGATATATACATGGATCAAATTGATATTTAATCCATAAGTGGCATGGCTATCGCATACTCGTCGATTCTTTGAGTATCGCGCCTGCGCAGACAATAGGATAAAATTAATATAGATTTTTTTTTTCAAATATGAAAATGATTTCATATATTATATATGGAGAATATTTACTTTTTTTAGGTGAATACCAAATATACATGTATTTCAACGAGTGCGGTGAAAAAAAATCAGAATTTTTCACGAGTGCGTAGCACGAGTGAAAATGCTGATATTTTCACCGCACGAGATGAAATATATTTGGTACATGTATTTGCCGAAAAAAAGTAAATTTTCTTTTTATTTTATGCTCGACGGAAATACATAAACTTAACTTTTTCCTTGTTCGTTTCTCGTTCGATTTGACTTTGGCACTGTGTTTATTCGTAGTTTGCACCTAGAAAATGGCTTAGAATCATATTTAACGAATGAAACGTAAGAAATCAGCATTTAAAGAAATTCTATTGGGTGTGTCTTACGGTAGGCGTCACGTGCAAACTGGCGAAACGCAAGGTCAAACAGTGACGTCATTATGTTTGATGTTGACGTCACAACATGCGAGGCAATATTTCTGATAAATATCCTTCACTTAAAACCTTTTGATAAAAAATCCCAGTCCCAAATTGCCAAGAAAGCCTTGTTTTGCTACGGTGAAAATATAAACCGTATCAGTCACTAGTGAAAAATACGATAGTTTTTCACTGTAGAAAATACCAATTTTACTCACATTGATATGCATTGAATTCACTGCTTGTGATAAAATAAGATCATTTATTCTTAACGGTTTCAGTGTTATAATTCCATGTTCACAAGTGCAGTACATTGGCGTAGCACCCATTACGCAAGTTACGCACATGCGTAATAAACATAATAACAATCAAGGGAGATCACCTAATGTGGTAAAAGTGATTTTCCACACAATGAAGGATAGAATACGCGCTCTTTCGGAACTAAATTCTTACCTTTATTTGAAAAGGGACACAATTGAAGGTAATCATTGATTGATCCAGTAGTCTCCCTTGGATGTGCGTAACTTTTTCATCGTTCTGGTTACGCCATTGCAGTAGGCCTACACAATTTTCAGAGGCAGTTAGCTACCATCAATTATAGCAAATGCTAACCGTATCAAGGATTAGTCTGTGATCTTTAGTGACTCATAATAAGTGACAAGAGTTAGCTTTGCTATTGTGTTAGTTACGTTGAGCTTGTTGCCTGGACTTCATTGGAACCCCTGTTGGGCAAGATTTATTGCAGGATCCAGTTCTTGTACTGCAGCAGGGCTTTCTGAATTGTTGGCCTCTTGTCTTGCCGCTGTTGGTTGGCATGTAGTTGAGTGCTGCTGGGGTGGGGGTTGCGAGGGATCCGGTGGGGGTCTGTTTTGGTCTCTTGTGGGATCTGGTAGAATATTGGACAGGCATGGTCTTGGGGGTTTCGGTGTGTCTGGTTTGTCTGCGTGTGGTTTCCACCCTTTGTGTGGCATTGCCTCATAGTTTGATGACAGATAAACTTATTGATTTGATTGAAGGATGGCTCTCCTTGCCTTGCAAGTGATTGCAGAGGTGCATTTTTCACTTCAGGGGGCCAAGGATGTGTCATGAATGATCTTATCAAAATCTGTGTAGTGCGCTGGCCTTTTTGTTGGGCAGCATTTTGCATGGTTTGACACTAGATTGTGTAGGAGGATTGTAGGGGTTCGTTTGAGCGATGATTGTGTTCCCCTGGTTGCTGGTTCGTTCTTGTTTTGTGGTGTCTCTTTCTGATGGTGGGCTGGCTGGTGTTGTTGAGACTTATTTTTGGATGGTGTTTTGAACATAAATACTATTTATTTTGATGGTGTGGTGGGTTAGGTATGTCCTTTGAGGCTCCAGCGTGGCAGGGTTAATGCCTCTGGTGCTGGGGCCGCGTTTTGGGACATGTATGTGTCCGTTTCTGATAATATTGTTTCTACCAAAATTTGCGATAAAGGTGACGATTTCAATCTTGAAGTAGTCAATTTTCCGTTTTTGCATGCTGATGTTCTTCGCTCTGCATCCTGTTGGGGTTTGCTTCTTAGCTTGTCTGGTTTGCTTGGGCGTCTGGCCGTGTTGCTGGCATGGCACTAGAAGTGGGCTGTTGGCTTGGAGGCTTATTAAGCAAGGCTGTTGGTGTCGTGGGCTTCGCATGGCTTTTTCTGGGTTATGTTACCGATGCTGTGGTTTGGTATCTAGGCTCTGTGTTGGACTTAAATCTCTCTTGCGCCTGGAATTTCGGAACCGGCGTTTTATGGCGACTTAGTGTATAAATTAAAAAAAATGTTGGCACTGGTGGTTTTTCAGCTCGCTTTGTTAAAATAATGTCTCATTATAAAAAAGGTAATAACATTGGTGTGCGTGCTTGGTGGTCTACCCAGTCATGAATGGCAGCTTTGCTTTTCTCTTTGGTTGCATGCTGGTGGGTCGGGCCTCGAGCTTTGTGATGGGTCCGGCTTTGAAACTTATCATCTTTGAATAGAATGGTTGAGGCCAGATGCTGCGTCTGTTGTCAGGCCCATCAGGGTTTAACTGTTGGATTTCTTTTGCTCCAGTAACTGTTGATTCCTTATCTTTGTTCTGTCTCCTTTTTATATCTTGATTTGTGTGTACTGGGAGATAATCGTGGATGGGTTGGGGATCTTTCATGCGGGCCAAACCTCTGTGTGTCTTGGTCCCCATTGGGATTAAGGGTGGGGTTGGTACCGTGGAACTAGTTTAAGACTTCCAGTAATTTTCTTACTTATCTTTTCCTAGGCTGTGCTTCTTTTGTTGATCTTTTCTTGTTGTTTGTGTTTGTCTTTGCCATACTGCCATGACTGTTTCTTGCAGCCTTGTGATCACCTGTTGGGATAGGGCTGACCTCTTGGCTCTCTTGTATATGATGCTTTTTGTGTTTTGTTACTTTCACATACGGTGTCCTGGGTCAGGTGTAGTACTTGATTGTATTGATTCCTGATCTACGCCTTCTTGCTACTTTACTCACACTTAGCGTCAAGGATTGGCCCGTGATATATAGTGACATACATTTGAATGTCAAGAGTTGGTATGTGATCTTCAGTAACTTTCACAAAGCAGCAAGTGTTGGTCTTTGTTCTCGTGTGTCTTATACACTGAGAGTCAAGAGTTGGTAAGTGATCTTTAGTGACTTTCACAAATTGGTAAGTGCTGGTCTTTGTTCTCGTGTGTCTTATACACTGAGTGTCAAGAGTTGGTATGTGATCTTCAGTGACTTACACTAAGTGGCAAGTGCTGGTCTTTGTTCTTGTGTGTCTTATACACTGAGTGTCAAGTGTTGGTCAACTTTATCGTGTTTCTGTCCATGAATGTCAATGGTTGGTCTGTAATAGTGTGTCACTTAAACTGAGTGTCAATGGTTGGTGTGTGTTCTTCTTTGTCTTACACTGAGTGTCAAGTGTTCGTCTGTGTTCTGATGTATGTGACACTGAAGGAGAAGTATTGATCTGTGTTCACGCGTGATTTACACTGCGTGTCAAGTATTGACTTGAAGTCGTGAGGTATCTCTTACACTGTGTGCCACTGGTTAGTCTGTGTTCTTGTGTGCCTCTAACACTGAGTGTCAAGTGTGGGTCTCCTATATCGTGTCTCTTACCTTGAGTGGCAATAGCTGGTCTGTAATAGTGTGTCTCTTAAACTGAAAGTCAAGTGTTGGACTGTGTTCTTCTGTGTCTTACACTCAGTGTCAAGTGTTGGTCTGTGTTCTTGTGTATATTGAATGAGAAGTATTGATATGTGTTCAGTTGTGATTTACACTGCGTGTCAAGTGTTGTAGTATTATGTGTCTCTTATACTGTGTGTCAATGGTTAATCTGTGTTCCACTGAGTGGCAATGGTTGGCCTTTGTTATTGTTTGTTTTACACTGAGTGCCAATGGTTGGCCTGTGTTCATTGGTGTCTCTTACCATCACTAAGTGACAAGGGTTGGTCTGTCTTCTTGTGTCCCTTACGCTGAGTGTCAGGTGATGATCTGTGTTATTGTGTCTCTTACACCGTGGGCCAAGGGTTGGTCTGTGCTATTGTGTTACTTACACGAAGTGACAAGTGTTGAGTTTTGTTAGGGTGTGACTTACACTGAGTGCTAAATGTTGGTTTGTGTTCTTGTGTCTCTTACACTGAGTTTGAGTGTCAAGTGTTGGTCTTTGTTCTTGTGTGACTTACACTGAGTTTCAAGTGTTAGTTTGTGTTCTTGTGTGACTTACACTGAGTATCAAGCACTGATCTGTGTTCTCGTGTGACTTTGCACTGAGTGGCAAGTGTTGGTCTGTGTCTGAGTATCAAGTGTTGGTCCGTGTTCTTATGTGTCTCATATTCTAAGTAAAAAGTGTTGGTCTGTGTTTTTGTGCATCTCATATTCTAAGTGAAAGGTATTGGTCTGTATTTTTGTGTGTCTCATATTCTACGTAAAAAGTGTTGGTCTGTGTTCTTGTGTCTGTTACATTGAGTAACAAGTGTAGGGCTAGTTCGTGTGTGTGTCTTACACGGAGTGACGAAGATTGGGCTGTGTTCTTATGTGTCCCTTACTCTGAGTGTCAAGTGTTGGTCTGTGTAATTGTGTGTCTCTTACACTGAGTGAAAAATGATGCTCTGCGTTTCTGTGTCTCTTTCAATGAGTGACAGGTGTTGAGCTGGTTACCAGTATATGTTTAAAGTATTGGATTGTGATCTTTAGTGACTTAACTCTATGTCAAGCGTAGAAGCTGTGTTCCTGTGTGTCTTAAAGTGAGTGTAATGGGTCGGTCTATTCGATTGTGTCTCTTACACCATGCGCCAAGGGTTGGTCTGGTTCTTGTGTGTCTTACACGTTTGTGTGTTTTACACTGAGTGGCAATTTAGTCAGGTTCTTGTGTGTCTTTTACACTGATTTTCAAGTGTTGGTCTGTGTTCTTGTGGTTCTTACACCCAGTGACAATTTTTGGTCTGTATTATTGTGTTTCTTACACCGTATGCCAAGGGTTGATCTGTGTTCTAATATATCTTACACCATGTACCATGGGTTGTCTGTTTTTGTGCGTCTTATCACTGATCTAGACACTAGAGGTTTGTCCGTGTTTGTGTGTGTCATAAACTGAGTGACAAGTATTGGGCTGATTCTTGTGTGTCTTACACTGTGCGTCAGTGTGTCCTTGTGTCTCCTACGCCGTATTACAAAGGCTGGTCTGTGTTCTTGTGTCTCTTACACCGTATGGCAAGGGTTGGTCTGTGTTCTCGTGTCTCTTAGATTGAGTGCTAAAGGTTGGTTCGAGTTAGTTTGTGTCTTACACTGGGTTACAAGACTTAGTGTTGGTCTGCGTTCTTTTGTGTCTCTTAGAATGAGTGACAAGGGTTGGCTATAACGTTTCTGACACTGAGTGTGAAGGGTTGGTCTGTATTCGTGTGTGTCTTACACCAAGTGGCAAGTGCTGATCTTTGTTCTCGTGTCTCTTACACTGAATGGCAAGTGTTGGGCTCTGTCCTTGTATGTCTCTTACACTAAATGTGTCAAGTGTTGGTCTGTGCTCTTGTGTGTCTCTTAGACTGAGAGTCAATGGTTGGTCTGTGTTCTTTTGTTTTACCTACACTGAGTCTGAGTAACAAATGTTGGACTAGTTCTTGTGTGACTTACATCCTGTGACAACTTTTGGTCTGTATTATTTTGTCTCTTACACCGTGTGACAAGGATTGGTCTGTGTTCTTATGTTTCTTACATCATGTGCCAGGGGTTGTCTGGTTCTTGTGTGTCTTAACACTGATTAAGTGCCAGAGGTTGGTTCATGTTCGTGTGCGTCTTAAACTGAGTGACAAGTGTTGGGCTGATTCTAATGTGTCTTACACTGTGTTTCAGTGGATAACCTGTATTCAGGTCTGTGTTCTTGTGTGTCCCTTACACTGAGTGCCAATGTTGGTCTGTGTTACTGTGTGTCTAACACTTAGTTTCAAGGGTTGGACTGTGTTCTTGTCTCTCTCTTACACTGAGTGTCAAATGTTCGTCTATGTTCTTGTCTCTCTCACACCTTATGGTTGGTCTGTATTCTTGTGTCACTAAGTTTGGTCCGAGTTATTCTGTGTCTTACACTGGGTTACAAGTGTTGGTCTGTGTTCTCTTGTGTTCTACGCTGAATGACAAACGTTCTTTTGTATTCTTGTGTCAACACTGAATGTCAAGTGTTGGTTTGTGTTCCGGTAAGTCTTAAACTGAGTGTCATGTGTTCTTCTGTGTTCTTGTATCTCCAAAATTAAGTGTCAAGTGTTTGTGTTCATGCGTCTCTAATCCTGAGTGGCAGGGGTTGGTCTGTGTTCTTGTGTCTCGTGAACTGTGTGTCAAGGATGGAGTTTATTTGTGTTATTGTGTTTCTTACACTGAGTGTCTAGGTTTGGTCCAGTAGTCTTGTGTCACTTACACTGAGTATCAAGGGTTGGTCTGTGTTCATGTGTTGATACACTTCATGTCAAGGTCCGGTCTGTGTTATCGTGTCTCTTACGCTGGGTGCTTCAAGTCGGACTTGATTTAGCAAATTTAGAGAACGCGGAGTAGGCTAGAACAGCTATCTAAAACAAGCTAAACTGGGCACTTCAGAGTACTCCTGAGTAAACAAGCGATTGCTGTTAGAATTGTGAAAACAACACAATCCGATTGCCAAGAAGAAAAAAAGGCAAAATACATGTGCTTTCAATCCATTTTACTGATGGCCATATTTTATTTAATATGAATAATTGTAAGAACCTATCGGGAAAGACAGGAAAATATCTCAGTACAGTGTAGGCTGTGCTCCACCATCTTGTTTTAGAACAGGTCACTTGACTGTTTTGTCTAAACCACCTTGGAAGACTGAGTAGCTGGAGTACGCCAGCAGAGATGCTCCAGTTCACTTGATTTCTGTTCTGCCTGTTCAGAGTAAAGGGAACAGCTAAATCAAGTCTGCCCGAGGTTTTGTCCTTAGAATCTCATCCGACAGACTGCTTGAGCTGGGGATTGAACTCGAGACCCCATTCAAGGTGAGTGGTTTATCCACTACATCTTGGCTGCTTCTAAAGAATTATCTGTTTAGGGGTGGGGCAAAGGTCCTCAAAGGGTTAAATAGAGAAAGCAAGACAGATAATAATCATTTATATTGTTTATCATTTGTTCAGACCTAATGCTAAGTATAAAAATCTATAGTCACTGAACAATAGTCGTCAAGAGGTTAAAAATGAAATGAATGACACAGCATGAGGCTATGACACAGCATAAGGACAAACTATGGAAGCCTGGAAGGTACATTTCTTTCTATGCATTTTTGAATAGATATTTAAACAAAAGAATTTGCAAAGGTCCTGATAAGGATAGTTTGTGCACCTAAAATAAAATTTATTTCCTGTATCCATCGATTAAAACGTGTTTAGGGTGTCTCAATGAGACGGTTCTTTTGAGCAACCACAACATAGGTTTAGGTTAAGAAATAAGAAAAATAATTTTTCAGAACCCTCTCTTACCTTGAGGCCTATGAATTGCAACCATAATCAAAACAACATTTCTTTCTTAACACTCCTAGGACTAGAGTCTGTGCTATTTATAGAACTCCATTAGGCTGCTATGTAAACCTGATCAGGTCTGATCTATTTATTTACCCTAGTCGTAGGAGTGTTAAATGACAAATTATTTCTTTTTAACCACCAAGGTTTTTCAGTAATAAACCTGATTTTGTTGTATGCAAGATAAGCTGCTTTTTCATCTTTATCTTTGTCATCCTGAATATTTGTCTGTTCTACAATCTTCTTCTATTTGTTTTCAGTTAAAAGAAAGCAGGTGTGTATTTTCAAACAGAATGAAAAGAGTGTGGATCCTGATCAGCTGGCTTCATTTTAAGCCACCTGATCTGGATCAGCAATGTTAACAAGAAATGATAAATGTCACAGCGGCTGCAGCAGGACAAGGCATAGATCCAGATAAGGAAAGTTTATCAGCGTTACATTGTAATTATTTTCTTACCCATCAATTGAAGCATGTGTTTTGGGTGCTCAAAAGAACTGTCTCATTGAGACGGTTCTTTTGAGTACCCACAATATATGTTTGGACGAGAAATAAAAACAAGAGGACCCAGAGAATGACATTTTATAAAGGTATCAAAGTCCAGCTATGAATTTGATAGATCAGCAGTTTCATTAAGACTTAACATGTGTTATGTTGACAACATTAACAGGATGTAGAACTTCAATAAATAATACAAGTGACATCCGCGGCAGGGCCATATTTGGCCGCCAAGGGCATAATTTGAACAAGCTTGGTAGAAGTTCACAAGATGATACTGGGGACGCAGTGGCTCAGTGGTAGATCGCTTGACTCGAGACCGAGGGGCCGCGGGTTCGAGCCTCACCGGTGTCACTGCGTTGTGGTCCTTGAGCAAGGCACATTTATCCTAGCTTAGTACTGGTTCAACCCAGGAAGACCCGTCCCTGTTTATTTGAAATATTGTTGATGGGACGTAAAGAATCATACCAAACAAACAAAAAAACAAGATTATACTACAAACATAATATAAAGGCCTAAGGCCTAGTGGTATTAGACCCAGGCGCGTTACTCGATTGAACTTGTCTGACAATGCAGAATAAACCCTTTGTATAGTGGATAACCCCTGAAAGGGCAGTTTGTTAGTTTGCTGCATTTCGCCAGGGTCTGCACTGTTTGCTATGATAAATGCAATATTCAGAGACAAAAATACACATTGATTAGGAAAGTCTACATGTGACACCTTAAAACATATAATGACAATGTAGCTATCTGTATGAGAAAATCAAACTTCCCAGAATCAAGAAAAAACCTCTCTACAATCAAGACAGCCACATTTGCAAGATTCGTCTACCTTACAGGATTCCTATAATATTTTTAATTTGGACTTAGTGGTTCAGTAGTAGATTTCATTTAAAGACATTTCTCATCTAGAGCTCTGGCAGCTCCTTTGATCAGTGAAGTGGAACCATTTGTAAAATTTTGGTAGAGTGTATCATGAAAACCAATTCTCCTGATTGTTTATTTAATTTGGGTCAGTGGTTCAGGGTGAGATGTAGTTTAAAATATCTCTTATCTGGAGCTTTGGCAGCCTTCGAGTTTGGTGGAGCGGACCCATTTATGCAATTTTGAAAGAGAACATCATGGGGAACATTCATGTGAAGTTATATAGAATTTGGACCAGTGTTTCAGAAGGAGATGTCTTTCAAATACATTTCTTACCTAGAGCTCTGGCAGCCCTTTTGTTCAGCAGACCAGAACCATTTGTGCAATGGTGGTAGAAGGCATCATGAGAAACAATTCTGTGAAATTACTATGAATTTGGACCCGTGGTTCAGGAGGAAATGCCGTTTTAAGGTATTTTTTATCTGGAGCTCTGGCATCCTTTTTGTTCAGCTGAGTGTAACCATTTGTGCAGATTTTGTAGATGGTATTATGAGGAACAATTCTGTGAATTATTTTAAAATTTTGTTCAGTGGTTCAGGGTGAGATGTAGTTTAAAATATCTCTTATCTAGAGCTCTTGCGGCCCTCCTGTTCGATGGAACGGAACCATTTATGCAATTTGGAAAGAGGGCATCATGCGGAACATACATGTGATTAATGTGAATTTGGAACATTGGTTCAGGAGAAGATATCGTTTAAAGACATTTCTTATCTAGAGCTTTTGAACCACTTGTGGAAGGCATCATGAGAAACAATCCTGTGAAATTATTTTGAATTTAGACCAGTGGTTCAGGAGGAAATATCGTTTAAAGATATTTTTATCCAGAGCTCTGGCAGCGCTTTGTTCAGCGGAGCGTAGCCATTTGTGCAATTTTGGTAAAGGGTGTCATGAGGAACAATTTTTGTGAAATTACTTTGAATTTGGGTAAGTGTTTCAGAAGATGTCGTTGAAAATATTTCTTATCTGGAGCTCTGGCGGCCCTCCTATTCGGTGGAGCGGACCCATTTATGCAATCTTGAAAGAGGGCATCCTGGGGAACATTATTGTGAAGATATATGAAATTTGGACCAGTGGTTCAGGAGATGTCGTTTAAAGAAAAAGTTTACGCACGACGGACGGACGACGGACAAAGACCGATCACAATAGCACACCTTGAGTCTTCGGCTCAGGTGAGCTAAGATAGTTTTCCAATATGCACTCTTATCTGGAGGCCTGACAAGGGATAATCAATTCATTATTCTGGTTGTTTTTATTCCTTTTCTTACTTGTTTTGGTATTTTTTCTTGTTTTTGTTTTTCGTTTTTATTTGTTGTTTCGTTTTATTCGGTTCTTCTTGTTTAAACCCTTTGTATTGTAATAAATTGACCCATCTTGCTTCATACAATGAGACTGGGAAAGTTCATTGTACATATCAAGGTGCCACAGGTTAGATTTACAACTTAAGAAATTCTTCAGTCACTAGAGTATTTTATCGTGACAAACAGTGCAGACCCTGATAAAGCTGTATTCTGAAACATTTTTTCAGGGTCTTCACTGTTTGCCAAAATCCCCATTCAGGGGTTATGACATATTCGCAAGCCAAGGGTACTAAGTCCACTTCGTTTCATACGCACAAGAAGTGGATTTAGTACCCTTCATGCTCGGATCAAGAAGGGGGGGAGGGGGTCTGGAGCCCTCCTGGAAAATTACAGAAATATAGGGTTTCTTTTAACAATACTGGTCCGGATCCCCTGAAAATCACAAAGCTACCAAGTCAGCATTCATTGTAGGGCCACCAACGGCACGCCATGTAAATGGCACTTCGCCAGCGGGTCGATGATGGCAATCTTTTAGTGTTATATGGATCCTCTGTCCTCCCCTCATCAACTAAAAAAACACTAAAAAAAACAAAAAAAACACGTCAGAGTTGGACCCCCTTTGATAAAAAATTCTGAATCTGCCCATGCCCTTGGCTTGCGAAGACCGGTTAACCCATAGAGCGCCACCTATAATTTGCAGCAGACGACAATTTAAAATTACTTCTTTTTCAAAAATAACACGTAAGGCGTGATATTTAATGAGAATCGTCTGCTGGCAGGCGATTCTAATGAAATATCATACTATTAGTTACCTTATTTTTGTCGAAAAGGAAAGATGTCGCAAAATTTGCTGCCTGCTGCAGTCGTGATTGGCGCTTTAGGGTTAATGGTCAATACACATCTAGTTTCATGTAAAACATCAATGTTGAAAATAAAGAGTGATAACTAAACAAGACGGCCCTAGGGTTCTGGATCGCTCACATTAGTCCTAGCGCATAAGATGGTGTATTGGCCTGTGGCTAAAGATATATCATTTATAGATATTTCTATTTTTAGCTCTGGTGGCCATGTTGTTCAAGTGAGCTAAACTTTCTGCTCATTTTAGGTAGAAGGCATCATTAGGATTATTTTTTTTGAAATTATTTTGACTTGTTGTTCATGAGAAGAGGTAATTAAAAGATATTTCTTATCTATAGCTCTGGTGGCCTTTTTGTTCAGTGTTTCCAAACATTTTATGCAATTATTGTAGCGGGCCTTATGCAAAGCATTTCTGTGAAACAGTATTGAATTTGGAACAGTGGTTCAAGAGGAAATGCTGTTCAAAGACATTTCTTATCTAGAACTCTGGCAGCACCTTTGTTCAGTATTTCGGAACCGTTTGTTCAATTTTGATAGGGTGCATCATGCGTAACAATTTTGTGAAATCATTTTGAATTTGGAACAGTGGATCAGGAGGAGATGTCGTTAAAGACATTTCGTATCTAGAGCTCTGGTGGCCCCTTTGTTTGGCTGAGCGGAACCATTTGTGTAATTTTGGTAGAATGCATCATGAGGAATAATTCTTTGAATTTGGACGAAATGTCATTTAAAGATATTTCTTATCTGGAGCTCTGGCAGCCCTTTTGTTCAGTGGAGCAAAGCCATTTGTGTAATTTTGGTTGAGGGTATTATAAGAAACAATTCTGTGAAATTATTTTGAATTTAGACCAGTGGTTATGGAGGAAATGTTGTTAAAAGGTATTTCATATCTAGAGCTCTGGCAGCCATTTTTTTCCAACGGAGCAGAACCATTTGTACAATTTTTGAAGAGGGTGTTAAAAGGAACGATTCTGTGAAATTACTTTTTTTGCCAGTGGTTCAGGAAAAGATGTTGTTTAAAAGATTTCTTATCTGGAGCTCTGGTGGACCTCCTGGTCGGGGGAGGGAAACCATTTATGCAATTTTGAAAGGGGGCTTCATAGGGAACATTCTTGTGGAGTTATTTGAAATTTGGACCAGTGGTTCAGGAGGAGATGTAGTTTGAAGAAAAAGTTTACGCACAACGGAGGGACGCACGACGGAGGGATGCATACCAGACGCTGGACAAAGACCAATCACAATAGCTCACATTGAGCCTTTGGCTCAGGTGAGCTAAAAAATGAACAGAAGCTTGATGAGCAAATAAATACTTAAACTTATACACATGATTTACATACTAAAATGAAGTTGATATTTATATTACAAATTAAGTATATATGTTCTATGCAAAGTGAGAATCTGGACAATGCCGGAATCATCCTGCGCAAAGTGAGAATTCCCACTTTGGCGGACAGAGTGAGAAGTCTCACTTTGCGCTATTCAATTCTGGAAGTGTCCGTGGGCAAAGTTGGAATCGGGACAATGTTAGAATATTTATCTATAGTAACATTAATATGTATGTAAATATCATACATGTATAGATTCTTTTTTTTCTTTTAATATCACGCGTTTTCAAACTCCAAATAATTCATTTGCAAAATCAGCCTTTTATTAGCTTTTTCTTCCCCAAAACTTGACTGAAATATTATTTTTCTGACCTACGTGTTAACTGCATATTGTTACCAACTTGGGCCAATACCATAATTATTTTACTTATGGTCTACTATAGGCCTCCACCATAATGCTTTTGGCATACTCGACATGTACGCTGGGTAGAGTTCATGGGTTTGAGTCTTCCTGAACTCCTGGCGTATTTTTATTTTGCAGAGGCTAGTTTCTGTGAGAAACCAGATTCCCTGGAAGTTTTTTTATTATATGTTCAGTAGGGCAGGACGTTTTTATATTTCTCTTTTTCGAATGCAATGGAAAGTTGAACTGTAGTTCACTATGAGCCGCATGAAATCGAGTATTTTATTTCTGAAAATTGCTCTGCTGCACTTTTTCTAATGTACTCCAGACTACTTTTAGCATGTGAAATGGAAGCAAACAGTACGAACCCCGATTCTACTTCCCCTTAATATGAAAAGAGCAGTCAGAGCTGGTCCATAATGTCAAATCCAAAGTACATCAGCAGAAGTTGAAACTGACGACTGTTGTGTTGAATAAACAATATCGTATTTTTCGCTACTCTTACAAGGAAAATAAAACAAAAAGTTTGTTTTGATTCTTTACGTCCCAGTCAAGAATTTTACAGACATGTCGGGACGGGTCTTCCTGTGTCGAACCAGGCCCCGAGGTTTTAAAACTTTTTTCATGCTCAACTCAACTGAGCACGAAATTTCAACTGCTCATAAAAACTAAAATACCAACCAATGAAGATTGTTGTAATATGCAATTGTTGGCATTTTTAACATTCATGAGCAGCCAGTGAGATTCGAACCTAAAATTTCTTTGTGGTTTAGTAATTCTCCTCGCTTCCACTTGAGCTAACTCGAATTGATAGATCGATTGTGTATTAATCCTGTCATGAAAGGTAAGCCCATAACTTTGTAAACAAAACATGACGTCACTTCTACTCTTGGCTGGCAGAGTAATAAGTGTTGATTGCCGATTGAGCTGAATGTTGATTGATGATTGAGCTAAATGTTGATGCATGGTTCCTGATCATATTCACTTACTTTTTTCATATCATTCTTAAACAAACTATCTTGTCAAAGACTCATATCTTATTAAACGGCCGACTATAAAAGGATCATCTTAAATCTTTTCTTTATCACCAGGATTCGTAACAGATGAAAAATGATCAAATTGAATTTCCGCGTGTCCAGGTAAACAAGACTATTTATATCGTAGCTGACTGTCTGGTTAGGGTTCGAATTCATTGGAGAGAGAGAGAGAGAGAGAGAGAGAGAGAGAGAGAGAGAGAGAGAGAGAGAGAGAGAGGGGAGGTGGTATGAAATATATTGGGACACATGTAATTGCTTGTAATTTCATCAAAAGAGGAATATTTATTAATTTTAGACTTTTCCGTGGAATGTACAAGATTCTCTTCACCCAAATTTCACATCATTTAACGCGCACTTGATATCATTAATATAAATATGAGCATTAAGTATAATACTGAAGGCACAAAAAAATCAGACATCTATCTTTACATAAAATGTAAGAGTGTTAACTAAATATGACTAAATTCCGATTATTTTCAGCACGGAACAGATTTTTAAGCAATGTTCTATAATAAGAAAAGTGATGTCAAATGTTCATTTTAGGGTTTGTTCATTTGAGTGTTTGTGTCAGATTGAAATAGGTCACATTTGACTTATATTACATATAGAATACATACTGAAGTCAAATAAATATTTGATAGGCCCATGTAAATAGTATGTAACTTGTACTTGCGTGTCTGTAATATGCTGTCCACGTTTCGTATGCATAGCGTATGTGTGGAGAGGGACTTTTGAAACGCACCATTTTACATCCACTGTCTCTTCCACACGGTTGATTTGAGGATGTTTTTTTTATCATTTTTTATCATCTTGCACAATGGCCATGATTTGGCATATTTTTGATTTACTCATGCTGTTTATTCTGACGTAGTACCGACGTTAGTGTTTTCAACAATTGACGTCTGGCAAATGTAAATTTGATTCAATTTGAAAACAAACACTTTGAGGTGGTAGCCAGATGTCTTAACTAGTGGAAAAACACAAAAGGTTTCAGAAATAATCGTTTTATTACATTTCCACTCGCAGCGTTTCTATGCTAACATCAGTCTTAAATTTTCAAACAGCAATAACAGGCGGTTGACGTTCACGCATGTCGCGATACTTGTGTCTTTTATGCAACTGAATGAGGAGTATCTGTTGGCAATAACTGTTTTGATTTTTCCAGATTCTTAGGATATAAACGGCCTATAACGTCAAAAAGTAATGACGTAATACAGACGAAATGAACGTTGCCAGAGACCTAAAACTTTATGATTTGACTTTGTCTTTCCTTATGCTTTTGAGAACAAACACCAACTCGAAAACTTGTTTTTGTTCATTATGGAAGGTATTGGTACTCTGTGACTTTTTTTTTAATTGAGTTGGCTCAGAATTATCGCGACGTCACGGCAATCATAAGCCACAGCGTTTCGATTCTTTTATTGAATGCAAGCTAAATGACGGAACTTGTCACTTTCATTTTTCACATAATGAAATATTAAATGTTCGACATAAATTAGCATTTAAGCAAGTGGCGCGTTTCTAAAGTCCTTCAGTATAGTATCTGACAGTGTCCTTTGGGGGATCTCGTGAAAGATACAATAGTTTAATGGTTTAAGAATATACCGAATCTTTGGTGATATGTAACAAAACCCACAGGACTTTGAAGCCAGGTAAAGCAATGACGAGAACAAATTTCGCTATAATGAAATGGGCCTCGTCGCAAGAAAACCTGGAAATTTTTGCATGCGAACAACAAAGGCACAGACCAACCAGCACATCTGCCCTTGTCAATTGCTGTCTGGAAATTTTAATATCTAAATTTACTACATGCAAAATATCAATATTCAAGCTGGTCTCTGTAGTTGAGTAGGCTGGTTTAAGTATTACCTTGTCTTAAACCATGAGGACAAGGTTGCTCACCACGAGGTCGCCGCGTGTATCACCGACATATCATGTGATAGGTATAAATGTATCATTGTTGAAAACAATAAGGCTCTCAGATGACAGAGGCTATAGAAGTTCACGTCATATAAATTCATACAATCCACGCGCAACTCGGCCTTAGGAATTTTGTTTATCTCATAAACGCTGTATCATGTTTTAAACATCAATTTGATACATTGCCTGTACAGGTGAAAGGGGTTTTGTTTCTAATTGAATTTCGAAATTTGACAATTAGTCCAATTTCAAAAAGCACCCTTTTGGCATAGGATAATGATCGTATGATCGCACCACTTACTGTTTTAGGAGCCATGGAGCCTGTACATTCTACACACAGAGACAACTCACCAACACACGGGAGTTCGATCCTGGTCCGGACTCATACTTTCATGGAGATTGATCATGAAATAATTTCTATGTTCTTTCTCATCCCTTCCGCTGATTCATTTAAGAAGTAGTCGGGGAACCAAAGTTGCGTATCGTGCAAAAACACACATTTTTTGCACCCGAAAGGTATACGGCTGGAATTTTGTATACTGATAGTCTAAATAGTGCTTGATATGAAACCACTGTATAGCAATGCGACCAGAATTGCATTTCGCGGAAAAATGCATTTTTGTATGCCACATTGGTCATGTTAAGCAATCTTTCATAGCATAGAAATTGTGATGTTTCCCTTATCAATAAGTTAAAGAGCGTGCTTTTGGTCTTCAAAAGAACCGTCTCATTTAATAGGTCCATTTAAGTACCCACAACATATGTTTTGGTTGAAAAATAACAAAACTAATTTTCCATTATGCACTCTTATCTGGAGGATGGGTATGGGAAGCCGTTTGACTGTTCGATAATACAATAATACACTATCAAATGCATTTAAAAGTATGGACAGTCATTTCTGCACCAAAATAGTCTTCTCAGGGACATTTTTATCTTTACAAGTACTATGTGGTTTAATTTCTGAATCTCAGACAGGGACAAACAGGTTTTCCATGGTGATATGATAATAGTTATACGAGTTTTTTATACTTATTTTACCACTGTTAAATAAAATTTAATGTTTTCAGTAGATAAAATTCCCCTTGGTCCCTATAATGACCCTCTGTTTCAAAGCTGCTGTAGATATGGAAGATAAACATCCTTAAAGCCTTGTTAAATTTCATTTATGTGTTAAACTGCTCTTAAGTTGTCCTGGTATTTAACTACGCATCCGCTGGCATGAACTAAACTACTAAGTATCAAATTATCGTGGTTTAATATTTTTACTTTTCAGCTACCTTTTCTAGTTTGCCATAGAAAATAAAATAAATTGTCTTAAATTATGTCCCAAACGCCTGTCTAACTGTATGCAGTGTTTAAACACATTCAATTTTAAATTTATTTATTTATGTAAAAAATATGCAATTCAAATCACTTCAGCGGGAGGACAAAAGTGAATAAGTAAGCACACATTTTTTTACGAGATATGCTTCCAAGCGATATATAAATAATTATCAAATATATTTTGGGGCAATAAATGCAGTTTTAATGAGATTTGAAGAAAAGAAATCTATAAATTTAATTTCAAAATGGGGGTGCCCTTATCTACATGCTTTAAAAATTAATAACCAGTATTCTTAGATGACCACCACTGCTTCTGAGGTCTACGCCGATGTTGTATTATTACATAAACTCAATATTTTTCAATCCTGAACTTTTTTGATAAAAATATATGACATTTTGAAAAATAATATTTTGACATGCTCTTGCTGGGCTTCCGTAGAAAGTTGACTGCTCTGGCGTTATGCAAGTCGATCGAGTCTGCTATACAGTGGTTTCAGATACACCATTAAATTACCTTTGCAACGATACAAAATCCAGCTGTATACCTTTCGGGTGCAAGGGTTATCATTTTTTCTACCTTGGTTCCCCGACTAAAGTATGTGCCCAGGAAAAAAGTGTGGTTAGGTGAACTGACCATCCCCCATGACCATAGCTGTTGACTGGGACATAAAGCAACAAAACGAACAAAAAAACCATCTATTTTTTGCAGCGAAGACTTCTCATGCTTAGTATTCTAGGTTTGATGAAACAGCATAGCGATATATAATTTCAGAATCGGCGGACAAAGTAGGAATTCTTACTTTGCGCAGGTACAATTCCAGAATTGTACCAATTCTTACTTTGCGCTGAACATATACACTACTGGACATGATTTACTTCGAAATATTTGGAAAAAATGGTACTGACGAAAAGTCATAACAATTGAACACTGAGAAAAGCCAAGAATTATATTTGGGCCTTGATGCGTCTTTTGGGTTTTTTTTGAAAAAAAAAAACAAGACTCAAACCAGTCTCTTCCGCTACAGAGACTAGCTAGAAAATGGAAATTTTGCTTAAAGCACGTCTAAATATAGACACAACTTTTTTGTCAAACCCTTTTCTGTTACATCACTAATCACAAACGTTTGGCAAAAAATAAAAATGTATTGCAGCGATTAATTTCTAGTGCAGCGTCAAGCCTAAGTCAACACCCACAACATCCTGAAGAAGAAAAAACTTTCAGTAATTTTGAAGTTATAAATGCAACTTTATATTCATACAAGTCAGTGATGTAATGCTTGACGTTACGCTGAAAACAGGCTTAAAAACAAAATAATTCCCCTTTTTCCATTTTTTGAACTACTGATTTTAGAGAAATCCTTCTCTTGTTGTATTTAACTGCTAGACAATAAATGTTTGTTTACACAAAACTAAGGTGTAAATGTACTTTAATCACTTGTGATGTAACTAGACAATAAGTTATGGAGTCTTCATTACATCTTTGCGCTATATACTAGGCAATAAAAGAAACGCCGCATACAATAATTTAACTCATTGTGTGTAAAGTGAGAGTGGTAAAATTTCATCTCCTATCTATGTTTTGATATTTTTCATGCTGAACATTTTCCCAATTGTTTTATTGAGGTAAGTCAATCAATCAAAACCAGTGTATTGACCGATTTAGCATTTTCCTGTTTTTCACGTGCACACTCAGTCCATTCAGATTTCATGTGTACTAACTACTGAAATCTGTAGTCGAACATTCCAAAAGTTTAAAAACATTTAAAAACGTCGGTATTAAAGATTACACATTGCTAATTTACGATGGCAAAATTGACACATGTGGAACCTGAACGTGCAATAGGAAACGGTAATACACTAACATGACGCCATTGGTAGTCAAATAATATCTGTACCATGTTTGGACGATTGGACCTCGAAAGAGTAGTTTCCAATAAATTGGGACAACGTCACACCGTCCGCGTCCAGGACGTCCCCGTGTGTCGAGGCGATGTCAAGATCAAGACATCCAGACGTCTCATTTGTGCAATCGATTTCATCTGGAGACAGTCACAGCATGTACATCCAAAGGAACTCAAAATAAAAAAAAAACGCTCAAACTGTGAGAAATCGTTTTCAAGAGATTTGTTAAAAAACCTGACCTTCCAGCGTTTGACGGAACGTAACTTTGGTGCAGTATTTACGTCAAATTAAGGAACCCGCGGCAACACTAACGTCTTAATAAATTGAAAAAATGGCAAAGAGCAATCTCTAGCACCAATTTGCTATAGATTTTCTTATCACCGCATGTTTTAATGAAATACATAACTGGTACAGTTAACATTTTTCATACCTAGCGCCGTTTGTTTTTGGGCCTAGAGCTAGTATATGTTTTATTTCACAAAATATTTCCCTTTTTCCTGTTTTGGTAAATACTGTATTTAGGAATCATTCTCTTGGTATATTTAATAGTAAGACGATACATATTTAACACCACAAAACTAAAGGGTGAACTTAAGCATTTGTGATGTAACTGGCAACGAATCATGGAGTCTTCATTACATCATTACTGTAATTGTGCATTGAATAGAACTCCAACTACAAAATAACAAAAATATACTATGTCAAGCTCAGTTTCAGCATTCCTTTTTAAAGAAGAGTTTCAAAGATATAATGGAGTTAATGTCAGCAATAAATTACATAAAAATGCGTAAGAGATGTAACAGGACACCTTTTAATTGCGTCTGTGTTACTCTTAATATATTTGGCTTTATTTAAAGTAATTGTAAACATACAGACCTGAAAAGACCATCAATGCATTGACTAACAGCATTAACGCAGATTTCAGCATCACATCCTCATGACTGTGTGAAATAGATCTCTCTTGAATATTCTCCTTTTTAAACCTGGCTGTAACGGAGACACAGTTGTCCCAGCTACATCATTTAATATTAGTCTCATTTTGATAAGCATTCTCCGCTAAATGACATTTTTCTGTGCATTAACAACATGTACAGAGATGCAACACTTTTTATGTCAGTTTCTTTGCATGTTTTAGCTTCACTGAAATTAACAACCAGACAGTTTTACTCTTGCCAAGGCGTAACTTCATGTTAAAATAACACTGGGGTATTTTCAGCTCCCTCCCACAGCCACTTATGATACGTACAATATATTTCAGTTGCTTATACCCACGTGAGAAAAAGGGCGTAGATTTTTCGATGATAAAGTGCTTAGGTACATTTATAAATCGATTTTCTCAAAAGTTGGTGACATAGCATACTAGACACCATAAATACCCCAACATTTAAGGTCGATTTTTTTTATTTGTGTTCAATGTTTTCAGCATACTGATTGGTCCCCGCATTGTTCCCGACTCGATAATTATCGTATTCCAACTTGGGCACTCTTCTTACTGTCAATATAATTTAGTTTAAGTATATACATTTAGACAAGACGTAACATGGTTGGGCACGAAATGTTTTGTCACCAAACAATTTTTCGAACGTGATTTTATTTACAAAATGGTGGACAAAAACGAGTCCATATGATCCTTTTCAGAAATGGAATACCAAAGGAGCTGATCAGCCTGTGTGGATGCACATGCTGGTCTGCGCCTTTGTTGTTAGGAAACCTACAAAAACAGGGTTTCTCGCGACGAAGCCCATTTTGTTTTTGCATACAAGATTGATTTTATCTTTACAAATAGTGCAGACCCTGATAAAATGTCGCATTTTGCTGCATTTAATTTGGGTCTTCACATTTGCCAAAGTACCCATTTAGGGTTTTCTAGTTAACAAAGGGTTAATAAGCAGTAAGTCTCGCTGCTATGAAAAGGTTAATTCTACATGTTTTATATATATTTTTTTCATATAATAGATATACCGCATTGCTGGAAATGAGCAAAATCTAAAACCGGTGCAAATTGCACAGTTTGCCAAAGTACTCGCAAATTGATGTGGTATTAACCGGAGGGAGGTGAAGCACCCTGACCTTACATGACCGTTGTGCGACTAGTGGTTGGAAGGAATCTAAGAATGCACCAAATCGGACGTGACGTGTTACAGACTTCCATGGCTTCGAAATAGTCCGAGACGAATGGAAGCCATCTACCTTCAGTAACAACCATATAGAGGTGTAGCAGCCATCACAGGCCACTATAATAGGTGAGTATTAGTTTCTCTAGAGTGCCGCTGCGACAGATCCTCTTTCTTTGCTATTTCCTTACTGAAATAAACGTTTTTTCTAGCTCTCTGAAAAGAAACGCGCTGGAGGGGGGGGGGGGGGCGTAAAGACCGATTTTTGTTGAGTATTGAGGAAGTCTGCCAACAATTATTGTGATATCAAAGGCTGTGTTGATTTATAGAGCTGAGAAGGAGCGTATCTGTCACTCGATTTTGTAATTCTGTCGTAATTGTGGAAAGATGGATATTGTAGGTTCGTATGACCAAGTGACCCAATGTTTTCATCCATTATTTGCATTCTGCATTAACTTTAGGCCCCATTTAGGCCCATTTATAGAATTCTATGCAAATTTACCTTTTTCAAAAAAACATCTGAACCCAGACTAAATTCCAACGGCCTATAAAAAAATTAAGGCCAAAGAAAAAATTCTTGAAAATTTTAAGGCCAAAAAAAAAATCTTGAAAATTTAAGGCCAAAGGAAAAATTCTTGAAAATTTTAAGGCCAAACAAAAAAATTATTGAGCTTGACAAAAGCAATGCATGGCTGATACTAAGAGATTTTGGAAATCCCGAGTGTTATAGAATTGTTATATACATAGCCGGCTCGTAGAGTTGTATGTTTTTGTCTTGATAAAATTACATATTTTAAAATTTTACAGTTCACCTGTGTATTTAGTATTAAATATCCGTAGAAAAACCACATGCAAAATTTTCCTGAAATTTTGAATTTTGCTTTTCTGTAATTTTGTGATATTGCTGACATTATAACGCATTCGCGAATTATCGCTATTTTCGGTGAAATAAAATCCTATCGGGCACGTTTCGCTGCAATAAAATGAAATAAATCTTTCAAAAGCATTGTCTTGATTTATCTTGTTTTCCGTTTGCCTATTACAACATACCTGAAAATGGCGGATAAGGTGAAAATAAACCTTTGTGCCCTAAGAGAATTAATGAGATTGCCAGGGATTGGGAGGCAGTTATGCGATTCAATCATGGATCTGAGAGAAGCAAAGTGCAACATCACCCTGAACGATTTAGTCTGTGTAAAATATCTACAGTCCACAGAGCAATTAGTTAGCAAATTGGACTTTGCACCGTACAAAGTAGGACAGAGCAGTGACACATCTACAGAAGATGTATATGCCCGCATAGGTCAGGCCATATACAACTCAAGACTGAGGGGTCCCCCATCAAACTACCTGACTCCACTCACCCCGGGTAGGCAGTCACCCAGCGTGCAAGGGGGTTCGTCTGATTTAGGGTTACAGCAGGGTTTTAGTGAATATGCAGGACTAACAGGTCCACAGGGACCGAGCATGCAGGGTAGTCAAACATACCCGTTAGGTCAGATGGCATATCCACACAATGCACCGGCGCCATACCCGTGGCCTCAAAAATAGTAAGTGAGTATGATCAGGAAATACCACAATCACAAACTGCAGACAACCCCGTGGCACCGCGAGGAAGAGCCGCCCAACCACCACGAGACACCAGGAAGACAAATTAAGCAAACAGGATCATTTGATATGAATGTACAGCCTCATTGGCAACAAACTGGATCTTTTGATCCGAGCTTTCCAACTAATGCACAGGTGGGCCAGACACCAGTAAGAGTTAAGACGGAAGGTGACCTCCAAAATTTTAATAGAGGGGGAGGGGTACAGGGAAATACCCAGGGTGATAATGAGACTAACAGCAGTCTAGGTCCGATTGGCTCCAAAAGGGGTTATCTTTTGATCCATCAAAAACAACATGGGAAGCCTTCTATCTAAAATTTAAGCGTGATTCTGTTCTGAAAAAGTTAAATTTTGAACTAATGACCCCATCCCCTAAGTCCAACCAAGGGGTGAGCCTTGGATCGAAGATCACGTTTGATATGTTTCATATTTTTTTAAACCCCTGTCTGCATGCGAAATTTCAGTAAAAAAAATTTGAGTTATTGCGAAATTTAAACATGTGACCTTTGATTCCTACTAAGGGGTCAGAGGGGTGGTATAAAATTTAAATCACTGACATGCTTATCTACAGGCACTGGGCAATCATGGCCTATAGTGAGATGTTGCCCAATATTACAGTTTTTGAGAAATGTGAATTTATTCCACAAAAAGGCCAATATACATGTAGCTTTTGCATTAGCCTAAACCTCAGTAAAAATGGCCATAACTCAGTCAAAAGTTTGCAAATGACCTCCAAATTCCAACGTGACCTGCATTTAATAATGCTTTACTCTTCTGTAAAATTTGAAAGAAATTGTTGCATCCCTTCAAAAGTTATTGATTGGAAACCACAAATAGATAATTTAGCCATAATCTAAGTAAAAAATGGTCCATAACTCAGTCCCCTTTCAAAATTTGAACTGTATTGTATGATGCAGGACCCTTCTGTAGAGTTTCAATGAAATATAAGCATCCCTTCAATAGGTAGAGATCGGAAACCAAAACTTAACGCCGCTGACGACGACGACGGAGTGATGATCCCTATGTGTCATATTTGCTTCGCAGGCGACACAAATAAATAAATAAATAAAAACAGTGGCGAGCAAGAAAACCCATTATTCGTGTGAGGGTAGGCAAGCCTCGTAATGCCCAACGGCGATCCTCAGGGCGGATGTTTTTCAATACGATACGATACTTTATTAATGCATAAAGCCATAATGGCCCATGAGCATATAAACAAATATAAATACAATACAGTACAATACAGGATAGCGAGATACACAAAACACAACACAGTTGCAATACAATGACAGCATTTCAAAACAAGATTTAGGTGATAATGGAATATTAGTGTATAGGGAGAGGTGCTTTTTTCCTCTGAAACATGTTTTTACCTACGGTAATCGATATGTGTCGCATATAGAAAAGCAACATTAGGTGCTGGCGAAAAAGGTGCTCATCAGCCTGCGCATTCGCAAAACCCGATGAGCACATCTTAAGCTGCGGCGACAGTTACCATATATATGAATTAATTGCAGAAAAGGGTAATGGCTGTATTCCATGAAGAAAAAATATCCCTAGATCCGATCTTGTCGAAACGAAATACAAGAAAGGGTCAAAGGAAAACAATATATCAATCCTACCCTAACACTCATAATATATTCTTATACATTGTATTCCAACACTCAGTTCATACTGTATGTTTTGATGTGAGCTGTACACATTGTAAAAAGCTCATCATCTCAGCAGTGATACAGTTTTGTGTTAGAAGAGACTGATAGAGAAGTATGTTTGGAGGCTAGCTGGACCACTGGAAGAACATTTAAGGACATATGCTACTAAATACTTCCTAAATTTAAATTTTTTTAATACTTTGCATACAGGTTGATTTATGCATGGACTGTTAATTTATGAAATACAAACGATATGTCACCGTGCTCATTTTTCATAATCTCATATGGAAGTTTTCAGCATTTGACCTATTTTCTGGACATAACGAACCAAAGTCTTTAATGTTTATCTAAAAAAGTTGTAATCGTCATCCAGCTTCTTTATTTTAATTTTAATTATTGCTCAAGACCTCAAGATTTTTAGAAAACGTAAAAAATAGTTGTTGTCCCAAGCCATAACAAGATACTGCATGACAAATTTTGGTAATTACCCCAAAATATGATTTCGATTTTTAGAATAAATTATATATTAAAAAAATCTGACATTGAAAATCTTAAATGTTAGTTTTTATTTCATGGACCATCATTTTACCTTTTAGAAAAAAAGAAAAACAATTCGGGGGTCACCGAACTAATTACCTTTCAGGAGGGCCAAATTTAACCCCATCCCCACAGGTAATGAGGATAATTCTATATAAGACTTTAAGGAGTGATTTTTTGCCATTTATATATCACATATTACTTGTACGAAGTAACTCAATATTATAACGCTAAAACGAAGAAAAATAAAATACGGTATAATATAAGCCCAACTGGGAATAGACCCTGTTCCTCTGGTTCCAAAGTCCGACACGATTACCACTAGGTAACGACGTCAGGTTGTGCGCGGCTCTAAATAACCGTACATATTGGACCGATAATCCGAGTATCGGCCATATTCGTATTCGCAAACAAGGTAAAAAAGGGATATTGTGTACTTTTTTTGTGATTTCGCCTGATCTATTCATCTGAATTCAGTACTAAGACAATCAGTTCTGATAAAGGGTCAATAGATATTTCGGACACCTTTTAGTTACTTTATTTTGTCAAGAAAATGTGGAAATATCCATCTGACATGAGAGTTTCTGAAAACTGTATTGATCCGAAATTGCAAATGGTCGAAAGGCGCGTAGCGCAGTCGGTAACGTGTCTGGCCACAGATGCGTGTCTGACTGCAGATCCAGGGGTGGAGAGTTCGATCCCGGTCCGGTCCCATACTTTCGTGGAGATTGATCATGAAATGATTTCAACGGTCATTCTCCTCCCTTCCGCTGATTCATTCAAGAAGGGTTGTTGTCAGTTACAAGCGAAAGTATGTGCACAAATTACTGGTTAACCGCTTGTTCAAGCCTGCCCAGGAAAAAGTGTGGTTAGGTGAACTGACCGTCCTGCAATGACCATAGCTGTTGACTTGGGACGTAAAGCACCAAAACAAACAAACAAACCAGACAACCTTCTTTGTTTCCCGAAGCAGGAAATCTGCGCATGGAAATTAGCCGCATGTGTCTTTAAGGCTTGTTAAATAAAAACTTAGACTAAAAGGTTTAGATGCCAAACATATACTAGTAACCAATGAAGTCAGTGTTTGACACTTGAAGCTATATTTGTGACAAATCCAAGTCACAGGTGCACAACAAGATCGTTAGACGAACATTTTAGGCTGATTAGAAACTTCTCCAGCAGAGAATACGAGAAAACAAAGATAATACAGGCAGTCATATTTGTTGACAAATGGAATCAATGCCACAGGTAAAGTTAACCTAGATCAAGTTGAACCCCAGTTTTCGAAATACTCTCTAATTCGAAATACATTTGGGATACACTAGCTTCAGACAATATGACTTATTCATGATCTGCTTTGATAACTGTCTATAGTGACAAGTGTTTTGTGTGCGTAAAAGAAACGTCTCTTTGAAACGTTTCTTTTATGCACCCAAAACACACATTTATGTATGATTGAAAAATCTTTTTTTGAGGTTATATATTTTATGTCTACCTCCCTATAGTTCAACCTACTGATAATTCGAAATAAAATATCTAGTCGAGAGGAGTTGATGAGATTTGGCTATATATAATTAGACTACTAGGACAACATCCTAGTAAGATCACAGAAGAAAATGGCCCAATAGCTCACAAATAATATCTGTGCAAACAAGGGAAGTCTATTCATTGACAGAAAAATGATTGATTGAATGAGCCTTTGAGACTCCACTTGCATTGAGATAAGCCCTACCCATGGAAGTACTGACAAATCATTGAGAAAACAATTTATTTTATCATGTGATTTTATTGAGTAAATGTATGAACACTTTTTAAATCATTCCTGGAATATCTTAAGACGTAAATTTACCTATATGACTATTCGTCTAAAACCATTTTGTCTAAAGCCATGTCGTCGAAAGGTCCATTATTCGAATGACCATTTCGTCTAAGCGTCACTTCGCCTAAAAAGTGTTTCAGGTGCGACACTTTGCCTAAAATATCAAGTTCGGTCCGACAGTTCGTCTAATATGTAACATTTGATATTTTACTCATATAATAAATTTATTCAGGTGCGACAGTTTGTCTAAATTTTACCTATCAACGATACATACTTGATTACTCGTATTAATCCCGCTGCTGTTCGACTCAATCTTTGACCGTTACTTCCATTGCAAATATTCATAGTACATCGGTGTAATAGTATGAGCGTTTTAAGCATTTTTGTGTTCCATTCAATGTAAGTTTAAATCCATTGGAAAATTCATTTATATTTCTTCGCTGAATTGTATTGGAAGTCTGAAGCTGAAATTTGTGAAAATTCTACGCAAACTTACTATTCCAGTAAATAACAAAAAATAATGTCAAATAAATGGTCGATTTTTGGTTGAATTTTAGACCGTTTTCGACGAAGTTAGACCATTTTTGACGAAACTATAATTCGACAAAATGGTTCTTTCGACGAAATGGTTTTAGGCGAAGTGGCTCTTTCTACGAAATGGCATTAGACGAAATGGTTTTAGACGAAGTGTCACGGATCCATTGTGAAATAGGAGTCAGGACACCATTAGCCATGTTAACAACTTAGCAAGTTTTGTTGTACAGCTAGATAAAAAAATGATAGTTCAACTTGTTTCAAGAAAGCAAAGCCCAAGTTAATACTTTAAACAATGGGGACTTATATATATTATTAGGGACTCAGCATAAGCAAACTTGTCTAAGGAGGTTAGAAGCCAGATAAGGTACAAACCAGCCTTGTAAGCAAAAGAGCCTGGCTAGAATATTGAAACATTCCCTCTATGAAGGAGGGTCTGGATGGGGTATAATGATTAGTGAATAATGACCCTTTTTATAGTGAATAATTAGCCAAAAAATAATGAATTATAGTGCATAATGAGGGCCCTAAAAATTAATGAATAATCCTATTTTTAATGAATTGAAGAAAACATTAATACAAAGTGAATTATCAGATTTCTTTGCCACCTTTCTTACTTTTAATGAATAATTGGTCTTATTTTAATGAATTACCCAAAATTTTAATGAGATGAATAATGGGCTACATTTTTAATGTATAGTGAATACTAGACTCCCCCATCCAGACCCTCATAAAGTAAATGTACCAAACTTGCCAGAAAGCAAATAACAAAGGTGCTGATCAGATTGTGCTGCGCAGTATTGTCAGCACTTTTGTTGTTTGCAAGTTACAGGTCTCTCACTGAAGCTGATTTTATAATGACAAAGTCACTCTGCCTACTTTTGCAGTTCGGCATCCTCATTTAAGACAAAACTACATTGTCAATCATGTGTTGAACCTGGACCCATTTTCTTCAAAGTCACAAATAGATCATCTTGTCTCGAATAGTTCCAATCACAAGAAATCTGCCATTGTTTCATTCGAATACCAAAGGTGCAGACCAGTCTGTCAACATATGTGGTCTGATCAGGTATATGCCTCCTGGAATGGGTGATAGCTAAACTTGTTGTTAGCAAAACTTCAAGATTCTAGCTAGTCCCTGCAGCTGAGCTAATGGGGTTTTACGTCTCCAGGTCCATATTGTAAACCCCAAAGGCATGTTTTCTCAAGACACGGCACATATGAGCTATATCACAAGAAAACCAGTCTTTGATGGTTGGGACAATGGAAGACAAAAATAAATCTATTCAACTACTGACCAGATATGAGCCTCAACGCGAGAAATTCTGTCTTCGGGGGTTTGCGAACAACAAAGGCGCAGACCAGCCTGCGCATCCACACAGACTGATCAGCGCCTTTGTTATTTTCCCTTTGCTATGTATGATATCTAGACTTCCTACAAGCGAAATTTCAATTTTCTAGCTCGTCTCTGTAGCTGAGGAGATTGGTTTGAGTCTCGCTTTTTCAGAAACCCCAAAGACAGATTTTCTCACGTCGAGGTCCATATAATCTTGATATTTTGGCTTCACTATGTGAACCTCTTTGCAAGAAAACCTGTCTTCTTTTTTTTCGAGTACCACTCCACCTAGTGGTAGTCTACTCAGCTATAAAGATTAATTAGAATATTGAAACCTCACACATAATAAGTTTAGTTTTTATACTTTCCAATTAGCGAATAACAAATGCGCTAATCAGACTGCACGGATGTGCAGGCTGGTTTGCGCCCTTGGTATTTGCATGCAATAAACTCAGGGTTTATTGCATAGATTCCCGAAAATAAAATGGCACTGCTCGGGCTACAGGAATGAGCAGTCTGGTCTGTACTTTTGTTGGAAGCAGACAACAGGCGCAGGTTATCTTATGATGAAACTCTTTATAACAATGTCAACCACTCAACAACATTCATAGACGCACAAAAGAAGTGTGCGTGACCAGTAACAAAGGTGCTTTATAATCATATTTTACACCATAAAAATGTACATTTTCACACCAAAAATGTTCACATAAATAAAAGCATGTAGAATATCATACATCATTCAACGTAACATAGAGCCCACACACACGCAGGCAGGAACATGCCTTCACCTGAAACCCAATAAGCATTAATGTTTAATAGACAATGATTTTCATTTAAACTTTATAATAAAATTTAGCCTTACTAGATTCCGTTTTTAACTCTAAGCATGTTGGATAATTTTCATGGTTTTTCTTTGGTTATCTGCTAACTTTTTTTCAAAATGAAAGTTTTCAAAAAGTTCTTTACGAAACACTCTCAGAGTGTCAAATGGTTTAGATCCAGATCAGGACCGACATTCTGTCTGGCTGACCGGAGTCCAAATTGTTTGCAAAATTCAGCAGCAGATGAAAAAATGTCTCACTAGCAGTTTATGCCTAGATGTACATGCAAGTCACCATATATTTGAAAGCAGACAATTTAAAATTGAAATTTTGTAATTTATAATAAAATGCAACCTTTTTTAGATTCAGTTTTTTAAGTTTATGCATAGATATAAAAGGCCATATATACTAGCCAAAAGTTCTAACCGGCCACCAACCTTTTATTAATTTTCTTCAAAATGTTCAATGTAAAACCATAATCTTAATATAAATCATTACATAATTAGTTTTGGAAAGAAATCAACTCCAATTTTCTAATGTTATTTGATTTGCATATTTTAACTTTGCCAAGGCGCCTAAGTCTATGAAACCTGTCACATTACAACACTAACAAACACTTTTAGGGCTAGCCCTGGGGAAATGATCAGACTATATCTTTAACCCATTTAAGCCGATGGAATTTCCCATTCTTATCAATTTGACAAGTCCAATCAATTTTTAAGGATTGTTGGTTGGCTTTTTCATTTTTATTTAAATTTTGATAGACTGTTGGAAAGCAAACAGTGGAAAACCTGAACATATGCCGCATTTTGCGGCGTCTGATCTGGTTCTGCGCTGTTTGCCAATGTCCCACAAAAGGGCGCTATACTTATAATAGGTTAAACATACATACACGGCTTTTAGATTTTTGTCTCCCCTTTATCATCTAGTTCAGTGTACAGTAACACCTGTCGTAAGCGGCCACTCAAAAATAGACAAAACAAAGGTTTCAACGGAAAATGGTAGCTTAAGGCAGGTCGAAAGTATAGCAGAATGCTCCCCTTGGAACATTCTGCATTACTTTTGACCTGTATTAAGCGATAATCAGTATTGAAAACAAGTTTTTGGTGTTCTTTTTGAGTGGCCGTTTAACACAGGTGGTTTTACTGTATGTACTTTTTTAGAACAAAACAGCACATCATCTTTATTACTCTCAATGCATACAAACATGACGTATGAGGACAAAGCAAATACAGTGAAATAAGCGGTGTATTGGTGCATTCTATATGTTGTGTGTATTTTGATCCACACTATTGCAAAAATGGTCCACGCATTGACTTCGTATTTCATTATAGCAGCAGTATGGATCGGCATGGAACACAGAGAATGCATTGGTGGAGGTGAGAAGACAGAACAAAAACTATCTAATTGGTTGGGGTTGGGTAGGGGTGGGGAGCAGTTATAACGGGGGCTATAATAAGTAAGTATTTAGCCAGTGTCTATCTAAGTAATGAACAAAACAAAAAAGGATGGAGAACATAAAGAAAAAAAGAAAAGGAAGGAAATATGTGTAAGAAAAGAAAAAAAAAGAAAACAGAAAGAAAAAAGGCGAAAAAAAACGAAAAAGAAAAAAAAAAGAAATATGGAGATTATTAAAATCATTTTCATTCAAAGAGGGGTAACTCGGATTATTTTCTTCTTGAGTGTTTGATCAGTTGTTTCCCTTGCTCTTGTATCTCTAAAGTCTAGTGTATAATAAATCTTAGAGAACAAGACCAATGCCACCCCGTGCAGGTACTGATGAGACAGATCCTAAGGGATGCCTCATCAGGGTCTACACAATAACTTATTTAGTGGGTGCAATGTTAAAGAAATAGTGAAATATTCTGCGTAGAGTATCAAGAGCTAGATAGGTGAAAATAAATCTGTATTCTGTCTTACGAATATGTGGTAAATAACTCAGGTTTATTTACAAGGTACGTGACAATCGGTGCAGGTCCGGATGAGACAGTTTCTAAGAGCTGTCTCATACAGATCTACACTGCGGGTTATTATCTCAGTGATGTCAGATTGTTTGGGTTACGTCGAGAAGGGGGGTGAATGAATAAATAAATAAATAAATAAATAAATAAAAATAAATAAATAAAAAAAAATAATTAAATGAATTGCTCCGGTTCTAGGGGTAAACATTGGTTTTCCTTTCTACATAGTGAAAGCTTTCTTCCCAAGTTTGTAAAGATGGAGACTCCAAAGAGCAAACCCAGCAACATAAAGTGCCTGTCCGAGTAAGACATTTCCCTAGACTTGCCTGATACGGGTCTACACTGTATTGTATCAAATTGAAAGGATCAACATAACTAGAATAGTCAAATATCAAACGGGTCTGCTGGGCAAAAAGGAAAGAAAAAGAGGAAAAGCAGTACAGGCCCCGACGGGGATAACTATTGTTAAAAACTTCCCCAACTAGGCCTGCACTGCTCCTCATTATTCTGGATTATTTTTCATGAACGGAAAACCTCACAAAGACAGCATTGTTTACTACCATGTAATGCTTGAGTAGTTTTCAATTGATCAAGCTACATAATACAGTTTACTTCGGGCACGTGCGCTTCATGCTGATTGGCTCGATATTGGCATAGTAAAACCTGTGTAGCGGACAAGAGTTTATACTAGTAAAATATATATTTTTGTGATGACTTGTGAGGGAATTTATGTTGGATTTATATTTCATCACATTCACTTGGTGGTGTGAAACATGACAGCAACCTCGATTTTTTCGCTCGAGATGACTACACAGAACATGTTAAGTATCAAAACTGTGTTATCTATATGAAAGACTGGTTGTCGGCTAAATATTAAGGTATACATCATTTAATAATAATTTAGGAAACGAAGTAGAACTAGAGCAGTCTACTCAGAAGAATAGTGTTCACGTGTCATTAAACAAACCCACCGCACGCTCCAAAACAAATGTTGCAGGTACTTGTAGAAGTGTCTCATTTTAAAGTACAAGTGTCTTATGTGTAATCATTTTCTGAAAATATGTGTTTTCCAAAAGTAATGTTATTTGTCATATGCCAGGTCCTATAGTGCAAGCATTAACAAGTCTGTTTTCTTACCCAGGGGTCATGGGTTTGATCCCAGCCCGGGCTAATACTTTCGTAGAGAATGAAACTCAGATGAGCTGAGCATGAAAAAGTTTGTTTTGCCTGGGGAACTGGTCTTTAGAGTTTGTAGCCTGCCTGCTCAGCTCCAAATACAAGCTAGATAACTGAAATTTCCAATGTAGTTCTGGGTGAAAATAACAGAGGTGCTGATTAGACTTTCAGGGGATTTACTGTCCTTATCTAGGGGCCGTATTTCGGCCCTATTCCCTATCAAAAATAGCCATCCTTTTTTCAATACCATGTCTGTTTTCCCAATCAAGAAAATTTAAAAGAAAAATATTTTTAGAGGCCACAAGTATTATGTGAAACAATGACCAATATCAGAATAATACCTTTAAAACTTGTGCTTAAGTGGTCTGCTTGGCATAGTGCAATCTAAAATAACTTGATTTTGAGGATTTTGCTACCCCTGTTATGTTCTATGTTGTTAATTTCTCCCAATTTTGCTATTAAGTCGATCATTTTGTCCCAATTTTGGCCAGGGGCCTTTTCCCAAAATTGATGGAGAAACCCTTGACTTTGCAAATGAGCAGACTTTTCTGAACCTTTGTTGTTTGCTTGCAACAATATCAGATTTTCTCACCACTAAGTCTGTTTTCTTGAACGCCACATAAAATCACTGACCATAAGCCATTAACCCTTTATGCACTAATGGATTCATCATTCTGATATGATATAATGAACATGGGGTAGTCTATTCCATATGATGAGGGATTACAGCAAAAAACTTTCAAATAAAATTACATTTTCGTCCTCTGAAGATCATTTGAGCGGTTATGTGATTTCCAACAATATGACATTTTGACAAGTGTAGACTCAGGCGAGCATGTGCAGCCCCCTTTAAAGAGACTAAGTCTGTAACTATGAACATTTTACGATTTTTTTTTTATTTTCGTTTTAAATCATTTGTAAAAGTAGAATTAAGTTATGTTTTCACAATAAATCTGTTCACTATAGCTGAAAACTGCACGGAAAAGTAAATTATCTTATAAAAACAGGTGTGTTGGTAATCATTTGCGTCCCTCCAATAATTATAGACATTTATATTTAACATAAATGCTGTTGTTTTGATACTGGTAATTTGTTAAGATTTACGAAATTGGTAAAATGTATACCTGAATTTTAGTTTTTTACTGTGTTCTTGCAAAATAGAAACATTAGTTCTAAAATTAAAAGATCAAAAGTTACAGACTATGCAGCTTTAAAGCATAGAAACTCCAAATGGTGTTCAGTCAGTAGCTTAGCATCCAAACGACTAGCAAAGGCCCTGACCAGACTGTACCTATGATCTGAGGCTTTGCTGATCGCACATAACACATTGTTGGAAGTCTCAATTCATGGCTCATTTTATCTAAGCAAGCAGTTTAGACCCTGATGATATGACACATTATACATGTCATATAGGGACTTCACTGATTGTCAACGCATAGATTTATGAGTAGCTAGTATATCCAGGGATAGCATTGAATGTTTCGACTTGGTTTGAAAATGGCGATCGCACTGGAGTGTCAATATCAATTGCCCTGAAAATCCTTTTATTTACATTTAACTTATTAAATACATGTATGATCACTGATTAGATATAACAATAACACCTGCCGATAAATAATTGTAGATAATCTATAATTGGCACAGAAATGCAATCTGTGAGAATATACAAACGTACAAATCTACATATGAGCCTCGACATGTGACTTCCAACAATGTGACATTTTGACAAGTGTAGACTCAGACGCGCCTGTGCAACCTCCTTTAAAACTTAGAACATCCAAGTCATGTTATGTCAGTAGCTTAACACTCAAAGAATATTCAAGCAACAAGCAAAGGCTCTGATCAGACTGCGCATATGCGCAGGCTGATCTGAGCCTTTGCTGGTCGCACATACCACATTGTTGGACATCTCAGATCTTGGCTCATATATGAAAGTAAGTAAGGGTGCAAAGATCAGGAATCGATACAATCAAGTACCACACTTGACCCAGGATACCAATGGGAAAGTGACAAACTCACAGTTAGACACCACAAACGAGGGCCAAGAGGTCAGCCCTTTCCCAGCAGGTGACCACAAAGCACATACAAACAGACGCGCACAAAGACATAGCAAACACAAGACAGAAAAATCCCATAAAATATCCACAAAAGAAGTACCGCCTTGGAACGGTCAGTAAAATATTTTACTGGAGGGCTTAAACCGATTTATTGGCGCCAACCTTACCCTTAATTCAGATGTGGATCAAGACACATAGATATTTGGTTTGCATGAATGACCCCTAACTTATCAATGCATCATCTCCTAAAACATACAAATCAAGATATAACAAGGAGATAAAGCAAAGATAAGGGCTCAACAGTAAATAAAACTGAATACATGTCAAAATACCTGAGCAAAAGAAATCCACCAGGTAAACCCCTACAAGTTAGGTTTTACTGTTTTCAATATTCAATTGTCAATTCCCAATTTTAAGTCTTGTATCAGTATCACTACAAAAATATCTCTACATATACATATTGTAATCACAAGAGTTTCAAATAGGGAATTTACAATTAAATATAATTAAATAAGGAATTTACAATTAAATTTACAAGGGCATAAGTTAATTTTCTGAATGACAACTTTAAGCTAAAACCAAACCATAACTGAATTAGGAGGGTTACATGTAAAAACAGAATGATTTTAAGAGTATTCAAATGTTTACACCAAAAGGTTTTCTAGTTTGCTTTTGATTCTTTACGTCCCAGTTGACAATTTTTACAGTCATGTCGGGACTGTCTTCCTGGACAGAACTAGTACTAAGCAGAGGATAGAGTATTGCTCAAGGTGACATACACTCTGTAATTATCAGCAGTACGACCTGTCTTAAGCAGACACACAAAAATAGACAAAGCAAATACCTTAATGAAAAATGGTAAATGAAGTTCGAAAGTATTGCAGAAGGCATTCAGCAATACGTTTGACCTACTTTAGCCAATTATCGTTTTGTGGCCGCTAAAATTAGGTTTTACTGTATTCAATATTCAATTGTAAATTCCCAATTTTGAGTCTTGTATTAGTATCAATACTTTCCTTTAATCTTTAAAATCAATTTTTTTATAAACAAAAAAAATACCATATTTACATGGCCTAGATAAGAGTGCGTAATTGAACTTTCATCTTTGTTATTGGTGCTCAAAAAACCGGCTCCGTGCGATAGTTCTTTTGAGCACCTACAAACACATGTTTAAACTCATGTCTAAAAAGAAAATACGAATTTCTGCTCAAAAACTTTTTTTAAGCTTTACCTAAGTATTCACACTAAATGAGCCGCGACATGAGTCGTATGTGCAACCAACAAAGACCAGCCTGCGCATATGCGAGAAATAGCAGTTCAAAAGATGTAACATTTATAGGTATTTACAAAGAACGCTTTCAAGGCTATACATGTAACAGCGATGCTATGTGTTAAGCATTACATGGAACTATTCACAAGCACACGTATATGCACAGGCATTCATAGCAAATGTTCTTAAACTATTTACAATCTTAGTAATCTTTATAGAAATATGTATATACATTGTTATAGGTACAAAAAGTTGTCAATAAAATATTCTACACTGACCCAAAATGAAAACTTTACACTTTATTTCTTTAAATAACTGTTTTGTTAGTATACATATCGTTGTAAGATTTACGCATGCTTATCGGGACTTCGTCGCAGAAAACGATTATGCATTTTTTATTCAAATCCCAGGTCTATTCAAGTGTCAACGCCTGGAAAACGTGTTTCTTACGTTGCACGTGCTGAGGAACAGATGCTTCATTAACAACTTTAAAACCGACAAGAAAACATTTGCTGCTGAGTACTAGTAATAAAAAACAATTTGTTGTTTCAAAACGCTTCCATTTGGTGACGGCACGTCTTTCAAAAGATCAAAGAAACCAAGTTAATGACGTGCTCAAGGCAGGGTCAACTGTAAATGATATCGCGCACCATTTTAGCTGCTGTAGACAGTCTATTCATTATCTGATGAACAGATACAACAGTACTGACTCTGTCAAAGTTCGTGCAAGACATGGTCGCATACGTGGGACGACGTTACGTCCTTATCGCGTTAACACGTTAACTCACACACGTAATCGTTTTAAACGGCAACCATTATTGCACGTCTTTACGGGGTTCATGCACAAAAGATAATTAGTCATTTCGTGCAAAATAACGGACCTGGCAGTTTCCAGCATGCACAATGCCAGGCCCCTCACAACACATAAATAACCACAGAATTCCTAACTAAAAATATCGTCAATCTCTTGCCTTGGCCTGCTTCATGAACTCCATAGAACTCGTATTGGATGAATTAGGTCGGATGGTCAGGTCCAATCATCAAATGGATGCGTTAAATGACTCAAATATGTACCACTGTTAGCATTACATACGTGTCCCTAACGTGCTCATACAGCGTTACGTAAATTCAATCAGGTGGCGTATTCTGCTAAGCATTAGTAAAAATGAAGGTCACACTGGTTAGTGGTGATCTTTTTAACATCACGTAAAGCACGATGTCAGAAAAAAATCTTGTTTCCAAAATCTGTGTGACTGGTCTAATTGTTTTTAGAAATTTTCATTTCGACCCCTTTGAACTGAATTATTCACAATAATTATGAAATTTATGATTTTTATCCAATAATTTTTAGAGACATCGATAAGGCATTGAAGATTCGATGACCGAAAAAAATAACCCCAAAACTTAATTTATCATCAAAATATATACTTTAGAATACTATGTAAAGTTTTCATTTTGGGTCAGTGTAGTTAAGACTTCATTCATGATGTTACTTATATAATCTGACATATAATTTTAGCAAGATACGTTATGGCACCTTTGGGTGATATTCCAATGTTCTACATCAAATATCCCACAATGCACACAGTTCACATGCATGCTGGTGCAATAAGGCAGTTATTGTATGGTTGTGGGTATGTACGGGAGATAATCCACTCGCTTTTATGATTGTGTGTATGTACGGGAGATAATCCACTGGCTAAGACCCGTGGATTACCTTTCCGTACATACGCACAAACCATACAATAACTTACACTTGTATCACCAATTTCATTTATTTTTTTCAGAAAGTAAACCAAACGATGTAAGTTTACTTTACTAATATCAGCTTAACAAAACTGCGATAAAGTTGGAGCATAGCTACAATATGTAATTTTCAACAATGTGGCATTTTGACAAGTGTAGACTCACATGAGACTTTGAAGCCTCCTTTCAAAATTCTGTTCAGTCATTAGTCTTAGAGTCATAGAATATTCAAGCGACTAGCAAAGGCTTCGATCAGACTGCGCATATGCGCAGGCTGATCTGAGGCTTTGCTGGTCGCACATACCGCATTGTTGGAAATTTCCTGTCAAAGCTCTATTATGCGGGTGTACCGCCTTAGGCGCTTGCATCAACCACATGACAGCCAGGGACAACATGCACTTTTCCAAATCACCGAGAATTTCAAAGATTAAAACGCATCTTCTCATTTATATGACTATTTTCTTTCATTTTTAGCCATCTAACATATTCAAGTCTATGTAGTTAAAAACATCATCAATTCCATGTGGGAGTTGCAAAGTCAACTCTTCATTTATGCTGCGTACTTTGTTCAACTTAACAACAAACGCGAAAGATTGGTATAATTTAACAATGCCACACAATATACACTATTTGTAAACTTGAAACTGCAATAGTGTGTTTGGGGTAATAGATTTGTGGAATAACTTTTGGTCCTTGAGTGTGTATATGGGCCTCGAAGCGAGAAAACATGTCTTCGGTGTTAACGTACAAATAAAAGACAAAGACGCATCTGTGCAGTCTGATCAGCGCCGTCGTTTTTCGCTAAATGGAAAGTATCGTATCTACACTTGCTACGAGCGAAATTCCAAAAGTCTAGGTAGACTTTGTAGCTGAGCATGCTGGTTTGTAAATGACCAGATAAGAAACCCCAGAGACAAGATTTTCTCACGTCGTTGTCCATTTAAAGCCAAGCACGATAGAAAATGTTTTTGTTGCATGAAAAATACAAATGCATACATTGTAGACCAGTCTGCATAGCTGAGCAGTCCGAGCCGTACCCTGGTTATTTGAATCATAAACCGTTTAAGCACTAATTCTCTTGAATATATATATAGTTTTAAAATAAACCCAGTCTTAAGGGGCCAAACAAAGTAGACAAAATATAAGTCTGTAAGACGTTTGGTAGCTTAGTGCAGGTCAAAAGTATTGCTGAATGCTCGGGAGCATTCTGCAATACTTTTGACCTGCATTGAGCAATTATCAGTCTTGAAAATATATTTTAGGGACGTCTATAGGGTTGTCGCTTTAGACAGGTTTTACTGTATATGGTAGATGTAGCTGAGCAGGCTGATGAGCATCTTACCAAGTCACAGTGCACAAAGACAATATTGTCTCACTTTTAGGCAAACATATAACCACTTAGCCTTAATGTCAATGACTACGTCAAACATCTCACTAATATGATAAGATTAGATGATCTTATTAACAAAAGGCCTACTAGTAACACACAATATATAGGAATAAATAAAAATATGCAAATTCAAAAATATTTGATGTGCAGATACAGCTAAAGGAAATAATATTCTGTTTAAAGACACTGTGCATCCCTTCAATGAACATCACTCTTACTGCAAGCCTTGAAAATTGGCAGTTCTTTTTTGAAAACGGAATCATACACTAAATGGCTATAGTATTTCAAATAATTGATCATCAACGTAGAATATCAAGATATTTCTGAGAATATTCCCCTTTTATATATGCTCATGTTAGCCGCAAATCATTTAACGTGGCTCAAAAAAATAAATATAATGAATAACATGAGCCGGGACGCTAGATATCCATTAATGTGGTATGTGCGACAAGCCAAGGCTATGGTCAGCCTGAGCACACGCAGTCTCAGCAGTGCCTTTACGAGCTGCTTGAATATCATATCACTCTTAGGTTACTGACCAACAGAATTTGGAGTTTCTAAGCTTTAATGGAGGCTATACAGGTTGGTCCGAGTCTACACTTATCAAAATGACACATTGTTTGAAATAACTTGTCGCAGCTCAAATTATCTTATTATATTGTATCATGTGTGAAATTTGAATCTAGTATTATATCATGAATTATTGAACTAAAACAGTAAGTGATTATGGTCATTATTTTGAAGCTATGGTTCAAAATACCTAGAAATTTAAGTGTGTTGGTGATACATTGTCTTCAAATAGACCTAGAAGTAACCTATATAAGCCTAGCGTCCATTTTGTGGGACAGAGGCAAACAGTGCAGACCCAGCTCAGACGCAGCAGAATGCGGCGTCTGATCAGGGTCTTCATTGTTTGCTTACGGGCTGTTCTATTAGATTTGGATACAAATGAAAAATATCATCCAACTACCTTTAACATAGAAGTGTACTGGTCCAATTGATAATTGTGGGAAAATCCATTCAGATCAAATGGTTTAATCAGATTAGCTTCTACTATCCTGCCAATTTCAGGATTATATTCTGAGGCTCACTTTCTACAGATGGTCAGCCTAAAACTTCTGAGTTCAGGGATACTCTTAGAACTTCCGTGACCCTATGCGTTATCTATATATAATAGTTCTAGAAGATTAATATGTATCATTTGAGCAGGCTGATCCGAGCCTCATCTGACCGCTATCTTCGAAGACAGTTGGCAACATTTAAGACTGCGTTGTTGTCATTTACAATGTTACGTTACGTTACTATTCCATCAGATAAAAGCCAATATGATGTACGACGTAGTCTCTATTAAGAATTTAATTGGGATATCCAGCAGTTTCATTATACAGATTGAATTCATCGTTTAGTTCCTTACTGTTTAACATCCCAGCCTACAGATATGTTCATAATGAAGTAGTCAATTATCAACGTTCTTATGAAGACAAGTGATTGTAACTGTCTTACTTGAAGCAGTGGTAGGGAGATTATTTGAATCAGTAGTTGATTGATGTTATCAACGCCCTTCTTGAATTAGACTCAAAGTAATGGGCGAATCAAGAACATTCCGTCAGGGGGGGGGGGGGGGGGGGTCCTGACAAAGTCGTTTTAGTCGAACCATCAGCTTATTTCACAGAGGGCTATACGAACCTCCCTCAAGAAGGGTCCAATTGCCTCTCGAGGAGGGTCCGTACCTGTATTTCTAAGGAAACCTATAGCCACTTAGGATTTTCCAAAGGTGTCCAGACCCCCAGCTCCCCTACCCCCTTCACTTTGGATCCGCACATGACAAATGACATACTTGGTGTGGTTTGAAGTCTTCAACCATTTCAAGAAAGCTCTGGCAATAATGCACACAAGCCTAAACTAGCATTTCAACACGCGTACTTTGCTATCTTGAAGTGTTTCAACGCGTCTATAGTTGGTTGTAACAATCCAATTTTACATAAGTTGAGTCTGTGAGCAGGAAAGGCTCAGGAGAGATTGTGCATATACGTAAATCCATAATAATTTTAAACATGCATGCTAAAATATCAAATATGGACAGGTATCTCATAATAACCATCCAGGTATCTCATGCTGGCAATAACCATCCAGGTATCTAATAATGGTTATAACCATCCACGTATCTCATTTTGGCAATAGCCATCCAGGTCACCCAGGCATCTCGTGTTGGCAAAAATCACCCCAGTATTTCATGTTGGTAAAAAACATGCCTTTAATTCATGTCCACAATATCTCATGTTGGTTATAACCACCCAGGTTTCTCAAGATGGTAATATCCATCCAGGTATCTCATGTTGGAAACAACCATACATACTTCTCGTGTTGGTATTAACCATCCAGGTATTTCATGTTTGTAATAACCATATAAGGATCTCGTGTTGGAAATAGCCATCCAGGTATCTCATGTTGGTAATAGCCATCAAGGTTTCTCATGTTTCTAATATCAAAATCAATCTAGGTTTCTCGGTTTGTAATAACCATCTAGGTTTCTCAAGTTGGCAATAACCATCCAGGTATCTCATGTTGGCAATAACATTCCAGGTGTCTCGTGTAGGTAGTAACCATCCAGGTATCTCGTGTTGGTAATAACCATCCAGGTATCTCGTGTTGGTAATAACTATCCAGGTATCTCGTGTTAGCAATAACCACCAAGGTATCTCATGTTGGTAATAACCTTCCAGGTATCTTTTGTTGGTAATACAAATGTAACTATCCAGGTCTCTCGTGTTGGTAATACAAATGTAACTATCCAGGTATCTCGTGTTAGCATAACCACCCAGGTATCTCGTGTTGGTAATAACAATCCTGGTATCTCGTGTTAGTAATAACCATCCATGTATTTTTATGTCAGTAATAACCATTCATGTGTTTTCATAATTTTAATTTCCATCAAGGTATTCCATGTATGTTATAACCATCGAGGTATTCCTCGTTTGCAATAACCGTCCTGTTATTTCGTGTTAGTTAGAACCATTCGAAGTCGCATACAAAGGAAGGCTCTGGCGAGTATGCACATATGCGACGATTAAAATTTTTAAAAATACGTGCTAGAAGCCTAGCATTCTTTTTGTTGGAACTAGACAAACAGCGCAGACCCAGATCAGACGCCGCAGAACGCAGCGTCAGATCAGGGTCTCCACTGTTTGCTCACAAAATGTTCTATAAGAATTTGAATAAGAATGAAAAATACCACCCAACACCCCTAAAATTTGAAATAGACTCGTCCTACCGATAGAGATAGGAAAGTTCATTTGGCTTAAATGGGTCAAGTAGGGAATTTGTCTCTCCCGTTGCCATAGGTATCCACTCTTCCATATTGTGTGTTTGTAAGCAGGGAAGTCTCTGGTGAAAACATGCGTACACATTTATGTTTGTTTGCTTAAATTCTTTACGTCTGAGTCAACATTTATCAGACATGTAGGGACGAGTATTCCTCTCCATACTAAGCTGCGGTCAAAATGTCTTGCTCGAGTACAATATATTCATGTAGTAACTTCGCTGGCGGTTGGACTCCAACTAGCAAATTATCAACAACAAAGTTTAACGTTCTATCAAATGAGTCACTATGCTCCTCATACAAGTTTATGTAGTATCTTCATCTTATATTTCATACTCAATGATTGTGAGAAGACACTCTGGTAAGACTGCGCATTAGGAAAATTGTATTTAGTTTATTACATGCATGCGGTGCATCTCGTGTGTGGTTTTAATTAAACACACTTTTTCATACTATTTTGTATGTATGTGAGTAGGGATGGCTGTGACCAGACTGCGCATATGCAAATATATAATATTCAATTTTAATCAAGCATATGATGCATCTCGTGTGTGGTTTTAACCAAACACACTCTTTGATACTATTTTAAGTGAGTAGGGATGGCTCTGACGAGACTGTGCATATGAGAATATATATTATTACATTTTAATTTTGTATGTGATGCATCTAATGTTTGGTTTTAACCAAAACATGCTATTGTATGTGAGTAGGTCGGATGGCTCTGACTAGACTGCGCATATGCAAATATATATCATTTCATTTTAATCACTCGTGTAGTGCATCTCGTGTGTGTTTCAACAGAACCACTCTTTTATACTTTTTGTTTGTGGACAAGGAAGGCTCAGATGAGACAGTCTCGTCTGAGACTTCTCTGGTCCCCTCTGTGATACTAACTAGGTCTTACTTTATTCTATATTTTATTCTATATTTTATTCTATATTTTATTTCATCTTATATATTAAAAGATTTTTGTTGAGACATCCAAGTATAATAGTGTTGTCTGACTGTCTGTACGCTACTGAGTATGGATACGAGACACCATCCTGTGATGTAAGTAAAGTACAACACTTGGTGCCATCAGCCCTGATAACTTGTACATTATGGGACCAATGGCCACACACAATGGTATTCCCTCCTCCATCAACACATACACCTCTCGGGGCTTTTAAATCTTGATCTTTATACTGATATACTACAGTTCCATCAGACATCAGACATGATACAGTGTCTGTGGAACTGTGAGTAAAAAACATTCTCCTGGAGGAGGGACATACAGTAATATAGTTTGAACTAGAGAACATAGGCTGTTTCTTGTCTGGCTGTCCGAATCTATGTGTAACAGTACCATTCATATCTAGAACCAGTACTTCTCCCTCCCCAGGGTTGTTGTGACATGTCACATAGATAAGGTCCCCTACCACCTGTACACCCCAACACATCCTGCCAACGTTGATAGATCGACCTCGCTTCAGTGAAGGCATTACCTGTATGAGTTGTAGCTTCTTCCTTTCTGGTATAGTGACCATAACATTGTTGCTGTTGACTGGTGATACATCGCATGGCTTGGAGTCCAGATGAAGGCGTTCTTTGACAGTGAATATATCACTGAGTAATATAAGATTGGAGTTAATACAGTCACAAAGAACTACCCCACCATCAGGTATAAAAGTACAACCGCTTATACATGGACAGTTACTGTCACTTGACAATTGAATGTTGACCTTCCGTGAACTGTCTACTGCCAGTTCTGTAAATAGTGTATTAGTATTTTGAGATGATTTGTGTGTTATTTGACCTGTTAATTGTCCGAGTTCTTTAACGGTTTTTAGTAAATTTTGAAGCTCGTCATTTCTTTTAAAGGTTAAATCAGGTGATGCACTTTCTTGTTTGAAATCGTTTAATAAGCTCTCATAATTTTCGATACGATGCGATACTTTATGATGAGCGGCAAACATGTTCGCTTTCTTTGATGTTGTCTGTGCCTCGACAAGAAGGGTTTTGTCTGCTGTGAGAGATTTTAAAGTTGATGAGCAGGTTTCAATATGGTGGCTGATTTCTTGTTTGTATCTTGCTTCATGGATCTCTGATTCTTTGACTACCTTATCTTCTAATATATCTAAATAAGAATTAAGTTCTTTTCGAAAAGTCTGGATATCTGATTTACATTGAGTTGTCATAGTATGCACATGTTTTAAGTCAGTAGTTCTATTACGAATAAACGAGTCCATTTCCTTCTTCAATGTGACTACTCTCTGAATAATTTCTTTTAACTGATTTTCAGAGAATGATTTAATTTTCTCACTAATAGTTATACTTTGACATTTTCTGTGTTTAAGAATTTTACAATTAGCACAACATGCTTTATCATGTTCAATACAATAATGGGTGATAGGAGATGCTTGATCGCAGTCACATGACATTATAATAGAATCACTAACCGTCGATGTTTGCATACCTGACATATCTTTTACGTCTAAGAGTTTATGATTCCGTGACATCTTCTGTCCCTTGTGAGACTCTGTACATAGATGACACATATATTCCTTACAGTTACTACAAAATGCTATAGCTTCTCGGTTCACACCTCTATAATCACAGGGCTCACAGGTATAGGTATATACTGCATCGGATCCAACATGGAAACATCTAGCTCCGTCATCTGACGCCATTCTGCAGGAGAAAGATTAGAAGAAAATGACAATTCATGAGATTTTTGAACTGATTGCATCATCTAGCTTCGTAGGCTCAGACGAGCTCGTGCGTCTGCGCAGTCTCGATATAGCTCCGTCAACTGACGCCATACTGTAGGAAAAAGATAAGAAGAAAATGACAATTCATGAGATTTTTGTACTGATTGCAGCTTCTAGCATCGTAGACTCAGACGAGCCTGTGCGTCCGCGCAGTCTCGCCAGAGCATTTCCTGCTCGCATAAACAAAGCTTAAAGGTCGATAATGGCTCAGATCAAAGATTATTATTTAATCCAAATTGGATATATTACACAATGGCGTAGCCAGAACATTGAAGAAGGGAGACTACTACATCAAGCAGTGATTCTCTTCAATTGCGTCCCTTTGCAAAATGGAATCTTCTCTTAAGGAAAGAATTTGCTCCCAGGGGAGCGAATTCTTTGTTTTAAGAGCAGTTTCTTATGGTATTGACACTCAATTTTACCACACCATGTGACCTCCCTTGAATGTTACATGTACTATTCTTATTACGCACGTGCGTAACTGCGTAAGGCACGTGTTTGAAGATCTTTATCAGTATGCAATAAATACCATTTTCTCATGACCTTAGTCTAATATTAAAATTCGTACATGTACGGTTGTCAATGCTTAACTCTTTGCCTACTAGTGTCGTCTGCTGCTAACCTTTGAAAATATATTGCATCCAGCTCAGACCGACAGAAGGTCGATCCTAATCTGGATCAAAACTGTATGATACTCTGAAGGTATTTTTCTGATATAATTTTTCGAAAAATAAATTTTGAAAAAAAAAATCAGCAGACGACATAAAGGCACGCAAATTTACCCAGTTTGCAAAGAGTTAACTACCCCTTGTACTTGTAAAGCTTTCAGTAATAATGTTTCAATGGGTCCCATCATACGATAAATTTCTAAATGAGTGAGTTGGCCCCAAAAGGTGAGACAAGAAATCCAATCTGACGTGTTTTTCTTTCTGTTAATTATCTGAGGTAAGAAGAAATCTATGGGAAATTCTCCTATTTTCAATTTCTGAAGGGGGTTAACTCAAAAATTGCAATTTACAGTTACAAGTTTTGTGCTTTGCAATGTTGCATGTTCTCGCATGTGTTTAACATTTCTTTAAAATTTCCTGTAAATATGTGTTACGTTGGAGATCAAAAATTAATTATTTATATGAAATATCAACCTTTTCTCCTTTCTAAAGCACAGTAATTAAATTACGAACAACAGAGTGGCAGTTATTTAGCCCTGTAAAACATCTCATGCATAAAGCCACATAAATATTTCAAAAAAGACTACAGAGCGTCTAGAATAAAACCAGACAAATCAACTTTAGATTCCGAAGTTCTAAACTCCTAAATATTTAATCTGAAATTATGGGATTTAAATTCTACAAGTTTTCACATATCGCTCTACAAATTAAATATCTGAGAAAATTATACAGTAACATAGGCACGACAGCATCACCTTATCTACAAGTACCAATTTCAAAGAGTCATGCCCACTCCTATTATTGTTTGATTCTTTACGTCCCATCAACAATCTTTCAGTACTAAGCTAGGATAAATGTGTCTTGCTCAATGACCACAACGCAGTAATGGTTTTCAAGTGAGGTTATTACAGATACAGCTATTTTCAATAATCTAAGGACCATAACACAAAAAGTATCCAGAGTTATAGTTCTTGCATTCTACACCTTGTCTAACAGAAACTTTCATTTGTGAAACGTTTTATGAAAGCTTGAGCGACATAAAAAAAAACTTAAACGCTACTGCATACGCAGTGACGCCGAGGCTGGCGCCTTTGTTATAATTTTACAGGGCCGGGAATTACAATGCGTTCTTAAACTTAAGGAAGACTTTAGTTAAGTATTGATATTTCAACATGCTATATTAGATTCGAAATAAATTGCCTGGATCGATGTAGTACTTGTGGTCAAAGATATCATTGTGATCTACAGAAAAAAATGAAACTATTTTGATTTTAATCAGTTTGAAACGTTATTTTTCGCATCCTGAAAAATCAATACTAAACTTAAGTCTTCCTTAACTTTAAGGAGGCATTGTAATTCCAGGCCCAGATTATTTTTATATAATCAACTGACTGTAAAATACACGACCCGTGGTGAACGTAGATGTTAGAAATATCTTTTTTAAGTTAAATTAACTTTGTACTGGTCAGACTGCGTCAAGACTGAAGAAAGGGTGTGATTCATTGGATCATAAATTGTAGCTACTGTTGTATTGTATTTCAATTTTGCTGTGACAAATTTTAAGATATTCTGGTATAGGGGTCCAAAATATAATAATTTTGAGTTTAAAATCATGATATATGATATATGAGCAAACTACAGCTAGAAAAACTTGTAGGACGGGTGTTTCTTCAAGTTGAATTGAAAACCAAGGTAATATCAAACAATGCATTTGGGAAAGTCCAGCACAATTGGAGAATCCAATCACGCCTCGGGTGTACGTAAGGCGCATTACGCGTAGTACTTTGTATGAAGAAGCTCCATTTTGTTAGCATGGAGGAGTAAGGAACATTATTTTTTAGCATGCGAGTTCAGTCCTACTAAAATCCATTTTTCTTATTACCCAAAAAGTTTAATCAGCAGACTAAATAAAGTTTATGTATTTTTCAATAAAATATCGCTATAGCAATATTTTATTGAAAAAACAAACTTCATTTATAACCGTTTGTTTCGATGCAATCAAATTTGTTATTGTGACAACATGGTTTCTGTGACGTCAGCAACAAGTAATACGTTGTCACCCGCGTTATAAAAGTAGATCCTCGGTGTACATCCGTGGTTTGATTCCACGGAATTTCTCGGAATTGGCTGAGGCAGTTCCAATTTCAAACAATCCTGCTTGGGGTGAAGGACATTGCATTGGCTGCAGTTGTCAGCTGTTTTCAATGAGCACCAATTGTGTCCTGTTAACCAAATGATTTTGCAAAGAAGGTAATTTGTTATTAAAGGGTCCCCTTTTGATTTTAAACATTGTGTAATATTGATCTACAGACTGAAATTAAGTGATAGGGCTAGTTTCATGCTGCTAACTTTCGGTTTCCATACACATTGTGGTGGGATAAGCGTCTTTTAACTATTGAAAAAAGTGTTTATGGGGATATAACAAACACTCTACTGGTACCTAGTGTTGTGTCAAAGGGGCTTTATTTTTTATTCCGCAATGTTTTGACTCCTGTCTAGAGAACCACAAGGTAGGAAGCGAGTTTATGTGCCTATTTGTTGAGAAGTTATTAACTTTAAAAAATAGTATGCGCCCGATAACCACTGTCTAGACATGGTGTAAATGTATAAGTATCCAAAATTCATCAAAATATACCATACGGTGCAAGAGTTATGAGCATTTTCACTACACACCACGACCAGCCAAAATGATGCTCGTCGAAGTCTCATCGCCATTTCAAATACAAGTGTTTGGGCAATGTTAAAACTAGAAATGTGTCCAGGGGACAGGGATGACCCCGCTGTTGCAAAATACACATATTCTCATAAACAAAAGCAAAACAGTTAATTAATGAACCCTGGAAACCAACAGATGATATGGATCATCTTGGAACTTGAACAAGAGAATCTGATCTAAATCATTATTTCTAAGTTTCCTTAATTTCATTTGAAATTACGTGAGTTAGAGAGTAAACATCACAAATAATAGTAAAATTTCATGAACAAAGGGCAAAAACTCCCAAAGAAATATTGCGATATATAATATACTATGCACAGTAAGTTTAGCAATTTCTTATGTTTCGCATCTTTTTTGTGCTTATCTTCGTGCAGTGTCGATCAATTTCAATTGCAATGACGAAAACAGGATCTTAAGCAAATGAAACCACGAATTTACAGACGCCATCCTTTAAATAGGCTTTTGGGGAGAGCAAGAATCGCAGAAAGGGTCAGTAAGCAAAAATCACACCCGTTGTAAGTAATGCTGAAATGATAAGCATGTGATTTTTCGTTTGGTGGTCTTTCATCTTCCTCATGCATCATACGCCTGTAAAAACTGTTGGTTATGTGACAGATGTGATAGAGATTTCATGCTGAAAAAAATCAGCTGCCATCAATGACGTCAAAACGTAGTCATCATTTGATTAAACTTCTAATGTTAATTGGCATGTCAATTCAACAGAGACTCAGTTTACAAAGATGTCATAGGCTTACAATGTAACTCATCTTATGCATGATTAAAACCTTAAGTTACTGAAAAATGGTGTGACGCATTTGCGAGATAACGGTGACGTTATATTTTATCTTTCGGCTCGTGCACTGTAGTAGTAAAGATGTTTCATTCAACAGTTTTGTCTGAATGTGTTGGGAGGCATCAAACAGTTTTACTTGTTAATGTGGTTCAAGAAAACCCGACTAGAAATACCGTTTAAAGGCGATAACGTAAAAGCATTAGTAAAAACGTCAGATTGTGAAAACTTGGTCCTTTATTTCTCGGAGAAAGTTCAGAAAATTACAGTATTTGCTATGCTTTTTTGGTTTTCAGTGGCCAAACAATCGTTTGAAAATGTTTTCGGCTTCCTCCAACGATCAGAAATACCCACGTTACCCGCTAGTCTTAAAATTAAACGTCACTGTAGTACGGCCGCTGCGTTTGGTAATTCTGTATTTTTTTAATGGAGAATCTTGTCAGATGATCGGCGCTCGTATCTTCATAACAGCAAATGAAACTCGAAATCTGATGTGGAAAGGGTCACCCTTACAAAACAATTGCTAAATTTATTGTGCATAGTATATGTTAAAATTTGGGAAAGATATTTTGGTACCTAAACATTGTGAATAAGTTTGTTACAGTTCTGATCAAAATTACTCGATTTTGCCACAGTACAGTAGTACATCAAAAAATTGTGAATTTTCATCAACGAAGGGCAATAACTCATGATGGCAAAATGCCATATTGATCATTATCAAACTCGAGAAAGACATCGTGTTTAACACTGTGAACTCATTTCATAAAATTGTGACCAAAATTACTTGACTTAGAGAACAGACACCACCAAAAATGGTGATTTTTCATAAACAAAGGGCAATAGCTCCAGACAACTAATGCGATATAAACCATTATCGAACTTGAAGAAGACATTATAAAACTAATCAGTGTGACCAAGTTTAATAAAATTCTGATCAAAACTATTCAACTTAAAGAGCGGGCATCGATTCAAATGGTGAGTTTTCATAAACAAGTAACAGTTATACCATGGGTTGTCCGCCTGTACGTGGAGATAATCCACGAGCTTTAGCGAGTGGATTATCTTACGTACAGGTGGACAAACATGGTATAACTATTTTATACCACCATCATCAGTGTAGACCATGCACATCACGAGATATTTCATGCTAAAGTTGGTAAAGGTGGTATAAAGGACCATAACTCGTGAAAGCATAGTGCAATATAAACCATTATCTGAAGAAGATATTATCGCACTAAACTATGTGACCAAGTTTCATAAAATTCTGATCAAAACTACTCAACTTAGAGAGCGAACATAATTTCAAATAGTGAATTTTCATAAACAAAGTGCCATAACTACTGAATGCATAATGCTATATTGACCATTAGCCCATGACCCGCCCACTTCCTTTTGATTTCAGCCAACCAGTTGCGAGAGACTGGCCATATTCAGTGTGGTATATTTTCCATACCTCACACTTTTTTTAGAGCATTCCCATAACTTGATGAGAGGAAATTGCTGTCCGAAATGTTAATTTCACCAAATGTAGTTTTATTTTCAGAACCCCAAAGAAAACTGTGATAAAAATATTGACACAAAATGATGTAAATTTCAAATTTCAGCTGTTTCACGGAAAATTGGCGACTGCAGAAAACACTGACCAGGCAGAATGTGTATATTGAATCCTGGTCAGAAATTACACTGCTTGTTCATAAATTCTATTTGATAAAGACACGTAATCAAACGGCACATAAATATACGCTGATCTGAGTGTCTCCACTGTTTGCGAATCAGGGTAGAATGCACAAACAGTGGGGACTGATCAGCCTTTACATCTGTAACGTGTGATCAATGATCAATGATTCCCAGATAATTTTGGGAAAAAAATCAAAATAAATACTACTTATAAAATCCATTTGTTCGATGTGAAACTTCCATGACTAAGAAAGAAATGGCAGACTCCTAAAAGAAATGCAGCAAAACGCTACATAATGTGTATATTTCACGATGTGTGACCAGCTTGTCACAAACACAGGAAACAGCTGGGTCAGGGCTAAATAGGTTATACAATGTTTTGTGTTGATTATGAAGTATACACTTAGGAGCTCCGCTCCCTCGTATATATTCCATAACCAACACAAAACATTGAATAACCTATACTTATCGACCTAGAAGAAGACTTTATGGTACGGAACTTGTGACTAAGGTTCATAAAATTCTGATCAAAACTATTCAACTTAGAGAGCGGTCATCGTTTTGTGTGAAGTACGTACGTATGGACAGACGTACGTAGGGAAGGACAGGGATAACACTTAATGCCCCGGCCATTGTAATGGCAGGGGCATAATAAATAGGTACGCAAATTTTGATGTAACTATACCATGTGGTTCAGGAGTTATGAAAATTTTCACTAATTGACCATACTCGGGCAACGCGTTTAAGACCTCCAGTAAAATCATTTTTATTCACCATTCCAAGGCGGTACTTCTTTTGTGGATCACTTTTGATTTTTGTGTCTTGTGTTTCTCATGCTTTCGCGTTTGTTCATTGCTGCCTTGTGGTTACCTGCTGGGAAAGGGTTGACCTCTTGCCTCTTGTTGGTGATGTTTATTGTATTTTTGTTACTTTCCCATATGGTATCCTGGATCAGATGTGGTACCGTTGTATCGTTTCCTGATCTTTGTCGTCTTTCTTACTTTTACTGATACTCGGGCAAAGCCTTGTCCATTAAAAAAGGTTGTTACGCATTCCAGTGGTTGGGCTATGTGACATGCATTTGTATGCTAACTTTGATCAAAATATGACATGTAGTCTAAGAGTTATGACCATTTTGACTAACTACTAACTGACGGAAGACAGATAGATGGGTGGATGGACGACAGACGGACGGACGGACTAACACAGTGATTATAGTGTAGACCTACGGGTCGTGCATTTGTTCAAGTTCTTCAATGGCGTTTTCTCAGGCTGTTCGTAGCTTAATAAAAGGTCAGTATAGATCAATGTTGTATATAAAATGAATTGACAGATCCCTAAATACCTTTCTTTAAGAATTGATGTTACACTGATTATCACCTGTAGACTTTCTTCTTTCTTGATGCCTGCAATATATAACTATTTGTTATACGACTGAAGAGAATCCTGCTTCATGATTGGCCCTATTTGTCTTCGTAAATCTCTTTATCTACCCAAAAACTGGTCTAAACTGGCCAACAGATTGACATAGGATGAAAGCCAGATCAACCTAGTTCCCAGAGGTTGGTATTTTTGAACTTTTCTTATATCACTATCAAGAGAGCTAAAAGCAACATGGTGAGTATAAAATAAGCATGGGCTGCATGAAATTGACATGATTTGTTCTTTCATCTACCAAAAGCTATATTAAAGACGGGTTAATGAAATTTAACACAGTTTTGTTTGTTTGTTCATTTTTCTTTGTTTGAATAAACAAACAAGTGATTTATGATAAAACAGTTGATAAAATTTATGAGAGCCCGCTCAGGTCATTTGGTTGAACAAGAACCTAGTTACAAAAACGAAAGTAGAAAATATTCAGACACAGTTGAAAAAGACATATAAAACAAAATTATACAAGTATTGACTTTTGATGCGATGTCGACCTGAGAGTATCTATTATATTGACCGAGGCAGAGCCGAGGTCAATGTTGGTAGCATCAGATTGACATCACATTATTCCCAATGCCTCAACAGTCAACAATTGTTTAATTATATACCTAACAAAAGTGAAAACGCTACACAACTATTATCAATATTTTGTGAGAAAGTGTTGGAAAAAAAGTATTTACTAAAGCTTTTTAATGTTTTCCTGACATCCAGCAAATGATTCGTTGAAACTCCACAAATTTGTCTCTTCTGATGTCTGAGTTATACTCCTTTAAGTGTTTAAAGCTTTATTCATTGAATTTTGCTATTGCGCATGCACAAATTAAAATTGTTATGCTTATCAAAGTTGGTCATAATTGTGTTGCATAAAAAACACAAGAAAACTGAATAATCACTTGAAACAAACTCAGAAATCATTTTCGAATTATCAGATTTGTAAAAAAAATGAAAATTGTCTCCCTTTGACAAAAACAAATAGGGAATATTAAACGTTTGGTTATCTTTGATTTATCACGATTTTTGATATTTTTCTTTTGCCAAATCAGGTAGACCTCTCAGCACATTGGTTTTACCATTTCTCGACTAGTAATGTCTTTATACTAAGATGCAACAACACATTGATTTTCCGAGGGAGATTTCAGTGTTAAAATTTCAAACTTGACAATTTGATAGAAAACCCGCTTTTTAAGATTGCTTTTCTAAACGATCAAAACACACTTGAGATAAGTCTTTCACATTTCTGGTTGCCACATGTCTAGACTACCATTTCATAGAGTCGGATCTCGTAGGTAGTGGATTTCTGAAGGCCTAAACTGTGTGAGATTTCTGTTTAAATTTGCAACCTAAAAAATTGGACCCCTGTCACATTTAAATGGCTTTCATGTGTTTCCTCGTGACAGCATCCGTAAAACTTTTACTGTTATGCATTACCCAGTGTTTGAACATTAAGAAACACTTTCATATGCATTCTTGGTTTGCATACTTTTGTATTTAGATGGCAAAAAATCATGTGTAGCGTTTTCACTTTTGTTCAGTAAATAATGTTTCCAAACATAAATGCAATAACAACGAAATCTTAGCTATGGACCATGTTTTCGACAGTCTTGAATTTGTTTGTTGTTTACATGATGTCTTACTGTTTTCATTCGAATAAAAGAGGAATGAATGCAAATGTATTTGTAATTACAACTGCAGACAGAGAAGGCCCAGATTAAATTTCGCATAATGTGGCATTTCATCAGGATCTACATTGTTATTAAGACAAAAATTATATTCAGAGAAAAAAGTACAAATTTATTTAGAAATTGTAACCTGTGACCCCTTATAGTAGGCAATGGACCATTACAATTTTATTGCATCAAACCAGAAGGAAGAATCCATTAGTGCATTAAGGGTTCTGCTTAGATTCAACAACAAAGTCTTGAATTACATGAACATGATGAACACCAAATCTTGTTAATTTCGTATTGGTATTTCTCACAGATTTGAATTTACAGCAAATCATTCATGCTTCATGCTGAAATCACATATGTTATATGGTAATGGAAAGTTTCTATGATGTTTATTTTTAGCAACTAATATTAAATAGGAAAACCCCAGCCTGTGCAACTTATAATGACTCAAGTGGCTATGGATCTGGGCTAGGCAGAAAAATTTTATTAATACATTAAATAATAAATGAGTTATCTACCTTTAAACGTGCTGCCTCGATAAATATCCATTTTAAGGGTAGATAAATTCTCACATCTACATCATTGAGGTCAATACATTTACAATATTAAGTAAGAAAGAAGGGAAATGTCTGGAATCGATACAATCAAGCACTACACCTGACCCAGGACACCACATCGTAAAGTGAAAAAAACACAAGAAAACACCACATACAAAAGAGCCATGTGGTCAGCTCTTTCCCAGCATGTGACTACAATGATGCAATAAAAGGACAAGAAAACAAGACAAACACGAAACATAAATAACAAACATGCATGATCCACAAAAGAAGCACCACCTTGGAACGGTCAATAAAATAGTTTTAAGACCTATTAGTCCTCTCATAGGTGCCCATTCAGCCTATATGATTGTTTGTACATATGCACGTTTGGTGAATATGGTACTAGGTGAGGCTTTACTCTTTGCCTAATGGGTAACTATGCATGCTTTTGGCCACATGCTATTTTTAATCAACCTTTTCAAAAAAAAAATCAAGAATTCCGTTAGAGTGTCAAACAGTTTGAATCCAGTTGAGGACCGATATTTTGTCGGGTCTGATCTGGGTTCAAACTGTTTGAAAAGGTGTTCAACAGTGTTAAATATACAAGGTATCTGACCATAACATCTGATTTCAATGGTCATATTGGTAATCTGACACCTTCGTGGGCATCAACACAACAAAAACAATACTTGTGCTAAATATGAACACTCTCTTGTGATACCTGTTCGAGGAGTATAGAGTACAAGCAGCTAGTTAGATTTTCAATATATTTGACCTTAAACTTTGACTCAAACAAAACACACCAAAAACTATAATTGTACTAAACAAGAAAGTTCTCTTGCAATAACTGATGGAGGAGTTATAATTACAAGATGCTAGTCAGACTTTTAATACATCTGACCTTGAACTTTGACTCCAAGGTCGTATTGGTAATCTAAAACCCTTGTTGGCATCAACACACCAAAACAATAAGTGTGCTAAGTGTGCTAAATATGAACATTCTCTTGCATTAACTGATGGAGGAGTAAAAAGTACAAGGCATTTAAGTCAAATTGTATATATATTTGACCTTGAACTTTGTCTCCAAAGGCCGTATTGGTGTTCTGAAGCATTTGTTGTTATCTACAAACCATGGAAAATCATTAAGTCAATCATAAAGACCCTTCATCAAAATTGAAAAGGTAGCTAAAACCAAAGTTTAAGTTAATTTGACATTGGACTTGGTTCCAAGGTCATATTGGTAAGCTGAAACCATAGATGTAATCTACAGACCAGAGGCAATTATTTTTACAAATATGATTTCCTTTAGTCAAAATGAAATATGAGTATTTTTTCTAAAGTCTCTAAAACAGATTTAAATTTATTTGACCTTGACCTTTAACTCCATGGTCATATCTGACTTGGTGATGCAAAATATTTGCTGCAATTTAGGCAACATAGGCGATCACTGTGGTGCAGATAACACCTTCTATCAAACAATGTAATATACCGTAATCATCCATTATTTTTGGAATAAATTTATTTAAATTTAGGATATTTTGCAACACACACACACACTCCTAATTCAGATAAAGTTTATTAATCACATGACATTGGCCTTATACGTTCATTGAAGGGTTGGTGTCTGACGTTTGTATTTAGCTTTGTGGTTCTCTTTATCTTCTTAAAACTAATATCAGTATCGAAAAATTCAATAAGTGTCTCATCAAATATCATTGCATGATCACTAAATTGTGCTGTCAAAGTTAAGACACGCAAAAATCCAACTGGTATATGCAATGAAGGATCTGAATTGGTGGCCGTGTTATAGTAGTTGATGAGGTTAAAGAAGCTAAATTCTCACTCACCTCCTCAGAGTTATGTTGTATAATAATGATGAAACTATTGAAGTCCTCTGTGTAAATAGCTGGTTTATAGCTTGCTACTTGATGATGGAATGCAATAGGAAGACACGACAGTCTTTGAACTCTGGAATTGTATAACAATATTTTGATCCTTTCCACCAATATTCCTGTTTACTCCGTCAGCTTCTTACTGTGAAAAAAATGGCATACAATCACTATTATAAGGGCCAAGACGCGAGAAATCCTGTCTTCAGGATTTTGGACAAAGTGAGATTCAAACCAGGCTGCTCAGCTACAGAGACTAGCTAGAAAATTGAAATTTCGCATGTAGCAAGTTTGGATTTAATACTTTCTAAAAAGCGAAAACCAAAGGCGCTGATCAGTCTGCGCGGATGCGCAGGCTAGTCTGCGCCTGTGTTGTTCGCAACCCTCCGAAGACAGGTTTTCTCGCGTACCAATCTGGACAGTATAATTAAACAATCGTGTTTCATTGTAAACATTTATTTGGAAATACTATAATAGTGATTTATAAATTGCTCTTTGTTTCCTGTCGTGAGTTCACTCCTAGTACCATTAGATTAACAGGTGACTAAACCTGATTGTCTACTGAATACCAACGTTCAGCTTCAGCTTAATTGAGGCCCGTAAGACTCTATATAGGGTCTCGCAATTTATCATGTGGATACCAGGAGTCATATTAGAATCTGTTGGACTTACTAAATGAGTCGTATAATACATCACTGCGATCATTCAATAATTATTATGAGAGACCATTTACCGCCACGTGGCAAATAAGGAAGTAAAGCTGACTAGATCTATATTGCCCCATGTTCCAGTCTTCGACAACAACTGTGCTGTTGTTTTTTTTGTTGTTTTTTAATCTTTTTACAAATTGAGCAACAACTATTTACGAAAACTGTAAATCAAAGTAAAATGGACATGGACATGCATGAACCTTCCCATCTATTTGTCAGTCAGACTTCCACAAACATCTGCAGCACAAATGCCCTTTTCACTTTTATAACAAAACTTAATGTAAATATTCTGTGTTTAATTTTAACCCTCATTGTTGTACACTGTTCTGCCATTCCTTTTAATGGTCTGTTTTCTTGACCTGATATGTCCTCCTGAATCTGTTTAACAAACTTCCTGGGACAGCCTTTATTGTAATAGATAGAGAATAGTAAACTGTGTTTCCGTGATATGAAAATTATGTCACGAAGGAATGGTGATGATTCGGTAAACAACGAGTCCGCAGGACGAGTTGTTTACCAAAATCACCACCATTCCTGAGTGACATAATTTTCATATCACAGAAACACAGTTTACTATTCTGTATATTATATAACCTTCCGGTGATGTTTTCAATGAAAAAAGAAAGAGAAGAAGAAAAAAACACACACAAAAAAACTCATATTTAACGAACCGCCATCCCCCCTCTCCACCCGGTGCGTAGTAATCCAGCAGCATGATAGTTGCTTGGCCCCGCCTACATGTCACATGTAGCTGAAAAATTTTGGCTTTGCCAATCAAGCTTTGTCTCAAATGTTTTTATATTGTCTCCCTTATTTTAGTAAAAGCAAAAGAAATGTAACTGTCTAGGGAAATCATTGTTTTATATATTTAAGTTGTTTCCCTTACAACGTAATGCGCAACTTATAGCTAAGGAAAAGCACTCTAAAAGCCTGAGACTTGACAAAAACAGAAACGTTTGAGGATTGAACATCTAGAGATCCATTTCAGTTGTTTTTTAGCCATTCGCTAGTCTGTTGCTTGCCAGATCAGATGGCAATAGCCCGAGAAATTTACAGAAATGTGTTTGTCACAAAAATTAAAATGGTTTTGTGAGGAGTAAAGTGAGAGGACATCAGAGAATCAGACAAGCCGCAAGCGCCATGACAGGGAGAAAACATACAGCTCAGATGTAAACATTTGGCTGGTGTCTGATCTGGCTATAATAACAACAGATCAGCATTGCAAATTTTTATGAGAATGCTGTAAAATCTTCAAAACTCCCAAAAGTCCTCTAAAGTAGACCAGGATGGATCAATATCTGATGGTGAGTCTGATTGTTTTGTGCATATGTGTATTGAAAAAAGTAGTTCTGTCAAAAAAAAATATTGACACTGGGCAGTGAGGATAATGAAAAAAACTGATATCATCACTAGTGAAATATTTCACTCCTCAAGATATGAAAACTATCTCACTTCAAAGCAATAGGAAATTAATGCTAGGTATATGATATAATTTCATATCAGTCCAGCCTCATTGTTATAACACATGTTTCTCGATAATATAATAGCCATTTTAAGAGGCATATACATGCAAACCGCCAATAAAACATAACTTACCCTGTACATTCAAGTCAATAGTAAGTTTTTTTTCAAGCTGGTAGTTATATTTTTAAACAAACGCAACGTACTATGACAACTTGTAAATATATCAGTCGTGTGACTAGTTACACCTGCTAAAATATATTAATGTTGTTATTCCATGAAAAGGTAAAAGAGTTTCACATAAAAACAATATTTACCAACTGTGAAACATACAGGGGTACAAATTGTTAAGATTGTCATTCCGTATGTGAGAGAGATTTCAGATAGATGTTAATGTATTCGTATTATCCAAGTTCACAGTTGTAGTGGGGTTAATTCCCTAAACCAGTTAGTCACTATCAAATATTACCGTCTCCTAAAATATAATAACATACCACCTAATATAGAGTGAGAAGACACAATTAAGTGATAAAGGTAAATGACGCACATGGCGTCTGATCTGGGCCTGCGCTCCCTGACTGTTCCGTAACAGTGACCTATATTAGAGTGACTGGACACTTCATTTTTCAGCTATATAAGTATGCCGTGGCATGTGTCACGTGACTAACGCCTGGTGCGCCTTTTATCGTACACACTCAAAATGGCAAGGCAGCTTGTGAGACCGCTGTTTTATAGGTACATTAAAGAGCGAACTACGTCGTAAATATCGCTTATTGGTACATATTGTTAATAACAATCGAAAAAACATATATGAAATATTGCTAAATGCTATGTTTCTGCAATGTAAAAACTAATCCTATTGAGTTATGACCGTGTAAGTATCGGCCGATTTTATGAAAGTTGTGGAAATCTGCAAAAATGGCTTCAACAATACCTCTTTCACTCCGACGAATAAAGCTTCAAACATGGCTATGGCTGTGTCTCGATTTATCAATATTCATAAACAAAGATGTCCAATAATTCATAATTATCGTTATTATATAATTTTGGTGTTTATAAAGGTTCTAAAAGTTTAGGTAAACAATAGAGAAATTACGCTGTGTATTCCAAAACAGCGGTAAAAACAAATCGTGTAGATAAATGATACCGAGTTTCCCTCATTTACCTGTGTAAGATGCCTGACAGAGTTATTTGAGTTGAGTGTTGGTATTTCATTGGAGTTTCTAGTCACTCTTACATAGGTAAATAGGATGCCTAATGATGCCTGATAAAGCGAGTTGGTGTGTAATCTTATGTCTCTTACACTGACTGTCAATGGTAAGTCCATGATCTGTTGTAGCTTATAATAAGTTGCTATCGTTGGCCTTGTTTCTTGAGTGACTTACACTGAGGGTCAAGGATTTGTCTTTGTTCTTGTGTGACTTAAACTTAGTGTCAAGGGTTAGCCTTTAGTCTTGAGTGATCTACACTGAGTGACAAGGGTGGGTCTTTGTTCTTGTGTGACTTACAGTGAGTGTCAATGGTTGGTCTGTGTTATTGTGCGTCTTAAAATGAGTGTCAAGGGTTGGTCTTTTATTATTGTGTGTCTTACACTGAGTGTAAAGGGTTGGTCTTTTATTATTGTGTGTCTTACACTGAGTGTCAAGGGTTGGTCTGTGTTATTGTGTGTCTTACACTGAGTTAGGCTGGGGCCCAGGGTAAAAAAATATCAAAAATGGTTACCCCGAAAGTAGCAAGGTTTGTTATAGTATAAATTTGAAGAAGTATATATGGTGCATACGAAACCACTGTAAAGCAAACCTCGCGGAATTGCATAACGCCACTAGATCTAATAAAGTATGGTAGCCCATATGACATATGCATGCATGCGTTTAATACAAACGCTATTATCTCAGCAATGCGTTATCAAATTTAAATCAAACTACCTTTCAGGAATGGCAATGCGTTTGTTTTAAAAGTTTTTAGTATTAGTTTCAATTTCAAAGAACTGTTGCTTTAGCCTTACGCATTAAAAGTTGTTTACCATATGTAACCAGATAAAACGTAATGTTTCGTTTTCTCCCATCTGTATCTACCACGACTCAATTCATTATTTTCACATCATAACTGTCCAAAGATCACATTGCTGCCTGTTTGGGTGAGATATAATATCCATTATGGCTGCTGTCGCCATAAGGTATGAAAACGTATTTTGGGGGATCATTCCTTAGCCTACTAACGCGTCACGTTTAAAATGCTTGCGTATGTAGTGGGACGTCCGTGTGCCTATTTCACAACACAAAATGTATTGTCACGTAAGAATGGACACTTTAAGATGGCCTTGAATATTAGCACATAGGCTGTAAAATAGATTCGCTTTATTCAATGCATTGTTTTGGCGAACCGGAAGGGTAGATATGCAAAAACACATCACACTGTTAAGTACATCCCAAATGGTTACTAACTTTTTTCTAAGTATGCGATAATCGCCTAAATGTAAATAAAGTTGATATAGGATGGCACCGTTGTGTTCCATTACATAGTTATTGGGCGAAAAGAGTGAGAGTCTTTTGACGGTCATTATCAGCTGACTGATTTCAAAAATCAACACACGTGGAGGGCAATGTTTGTAGCTTACCTGTTGGTCCTCTGTCTGTCCTGTCAAACTATACATCAATTGAATTATATATATATATATATGTAGTCTTTAATTTATTGTTAAGGATATGTTATAATGTAGAATGCCAATGTATTAAGTGTATTATAAGTGTTTAACAATCACAATATTTTGTTCAACTGACCCAAAGTTATTATGTACACATTTTATATAAATACAGAGGCTTGTGGTCAATTTATTTATGGATTTTTGTATTTCCATTCTCTTGAAATTAGCATTAACTGTGGTTAAGGATGAATTTCGTGATCTCAATTGTGTGAAATGTAAAACGTGGATGGTATTATGCTCATTTTAGTCAAATGGCACATTAAAGTCCTCAAAGCGAATCTAAAAGCCAAAACAGTGAATGTTTTTTTTCAACACTTTCCATTTTATAAATCTGAGAGAAAATTCTTAAAACATTAACAGCGAAGATTGTTAGATACAACACTATAATCCCCACCCTACATACTGGTCAGAAACTTTTACTCTTAATTTTAGACGGTTGCCTAAACAACAAGACAAAATGGACTAATTCTCCATACCTGGTATTATAAAACAATCACCATGGCAACTAGACTTTACATACTTGCATACTGTTATGGCATTACCTGTACGACATACTGATTTATTGAAATTTCTTCCAATACCAAAGTATATAAAAAAATCATCATTTTATATTTTAAAAAATCAAAACAAGGGATAAACAGTTACGTAAGTTTTAGAACTTCCACAGCAGCATTTGGATGCACAATATTAACTTTTCACACATATTTTACTTAAATACTATGCATACCCGAATATCTATAGTACAGTTTGAAGTACATATATTACTTGTTCACATCTAAAAAATAATATCTGGCTCTCCAACACTCGAATTTTTGGGAGTTGGACTCATGAGAGATTTAATTAAATTTTCTTTTATGAAGTATGCAGTTTTGTAAGCTTGAGGTTTTTAATTTGGCATAGTTGTATGTTTTACATGTATTTAAAAAACAATTCTCAAGGTAGCAAAACTGTTTAAAGATGCCATGACATAGAAACTATACCATTAAAACCAAATACAAAGCTGAAAATGAATAAAATAGTCGAAAAGGGACAAGACAACTGAAAATGAAAGAAAAAGTAACAAAAAAGAAAAAAGAAAGAAAATAGGAAAAGAAAACTAGAGGACCTGAAGGTCCTGAGGCGCTCACCTGATCTCCTTAATAATGTTAAAATAGGTCAAGGTCACTACAGCTTATAATGAAACATATTTTGTTTTACCATCTATGAGTGTTGCAGCCATTTTGGTCAAGTGACCTACACAATCTTATAAATACTCTATCAAACAGCCCTGTGAGTTCTGAGAAAAAGATTTTTAGATAGATATATGGCAGTCAAAATGAGTGGCCTTGGATAAAAGGTCACAGGTCAGCTTGACATTTGGTACTTATATAAAACCATTGTCTCATTAGGTTAAACATTTCTCGCAAGTATTATGATTTCTGCTTAAACAGTTACATGTATAGAAATATAAATGCATTAGGAATCAAATTTGACCTTGCCATAAAGTAGGTCAAGGTCAACCTATATTCATTATTTGTGCAAATTTGGTAGAGCCCACATCCCCAATGCTACATACCAAGTCCCAAGGCCACTGGCCTTTTGGTTCCAGAGAAGAAGATAATTAAGTGTTTTACCATATATTGGCGTGGTGGCCATCTAGGTCATGTGACTGGTATAAATTTTGACTAACCAATCATAAGGAGTCTTCATATGAAATTTTAGTTCAATTGGCCTAGTGGTTTCTGAGGAAACTATGTTTTAATGTGTTGATAGGACTCCAATATGAGTGACCTTGGCTGAAAAGTTAAAGGTCAACCTTGACCTTTGAAACTTATTTATAGCCATTGTCTCATTAGTTTTAACATATCAAGTGAAAATAATGACTTTGGCTTCAACAGTATTCAAAAAATCAACTTTTCAAAAAAATATCCAATTTAAATGCATTAGGAAGCAAATTTGACCTTGACGTTAAGTAGGTCAAGGTCAACCTAGGAACATCATTTGAACAAACTTGGTAGGCCCTACATCCCCAATGCTACATACCAAGTTCCAAGGTCACCGGACTTCTGGTTCTGGAGAAGAAGCTTTTTAAAGGGTTTTTACCATATATGGGCATGGCGGCCATCTTGGTCATGTGACCAAAATATTTTGTATAAATCTTAGATATCTTATCATAAGGAGTCTTCACATAAAATTTGAGTTCAATTGGGCCAATGGTTTGAGAGAAAGCTATGTTTTAATATATTGACGGGACTCCAATATGAGCAACTTAGCTGAAAGGTCAAAGGTCAAATTTGACCTTTGAAACTTATTTATAGCCATTATCTGATTAGGTTAAACATATCAAGTGAGGATAATGACTAAGGCTTCTACAGTTTTCAAAAATATGAACTTATCAAAAAAATTCCCATTTAAATACATTAGGAAGCAAATTTGACCTTGACGTTAAGTAGGTCAAGGTCAACCTAGGATCATTATTTGAACAAACTTGGTAGGCCCCACATCCCCAATGCTACATACCAAGTCCTGAGGTCATCGGCCTTCTGGTTCTGGAGAAGAAGATTTTTAAAGGGTTTTTACCATATATGGGCATGGCGGCCATCTTGGTCATGTGACCAGGACCATTTGAACAAACTTTCGTTCCCCTATCCTAAGGAGTCTCCATATGAAATTTGAGTTCAATTGGCCCAGTGGTTTCAGAGGAGAAGATGTTTGAAATTGTGGACGGACGGACGACGGACGACGGACGACAGACGACGGACGGACGCCGGAGTGACTGGTATACTATTAGCTCACCCATGAGCCTTTGGCACAGGTGAGCTAAAAACTAAGACAAAAGAAATAGATAAAAACAATTAAAAACTATGATGGGGGTATATAATGCAGCTGAAACTGGCGCCATGAAACTGGTTTAAGCCCTCCAATAAAATATTTTTACTGAAGGGGATACTTCTTTTGTGGATCATTTGTGTTATTCATGTCTCATGTTTGTCATGCTTTCGCGTCTGTTCATAGCTGCCTTGTGGTCTCGTGCTGGGAAAGGGCTGATCTCATAGCTCTTGTTTGTGATGTTTAATTGTGTTTTGTCATGTGGTATACTGGGTCATGTGAAGTATTTGATTGTATCCATTCCTGATCTTTGCCACCTTTCTTTCTTGTATTGTAGCAGCTTACGTCATCAGTTGTCCATAAGTTATGTTTACCTATTATACCTTTAATTTCTGTTTACTGTTCATGAAATCTTCAATGGACGGATGACTGATGGAGGATTGGAAAGAATTAGTTTTTTTTTTAAAACAATAGACTTTAATCAATTTATACGAGTATAGTAAGCTTTGTTTATAACCTGAAACACACACACTCTTTTCAGTGATTTGTGGTGTAAGTTTCTTTGTTTGTGCCATGTACATTGTTTACGTCTGTTCAGTGCTTATTAGCAGCATAATTACCTCGTTAGAAAATGCTAGTTATATTGTTTCTTAACCATGTTTATTATACAAGTCATTTAGATATAGTTTCTTATCCTTTTGTAGCCTTGTGTGGGATGAATGTCACGCTGTTGGTCTCCTCTGTTTCTTTTTTGTCTTTGTTGTTGATGGGGTACCTATGTATGTTTTTGCCACATGGCTTAACTAATGAATATATTATATCAATTTTAATTTTTTAATGTTGCAAGCATATTTGCCTCTCGGCTATTAACAAAATAATTACCACATTCCTTTTGATCATTAAGATTACTAAACAAATCGAAACGAACAAAGACATACTTTGAATAGCATAGACGGTCTGTGTTTTCAAGCTAGATTTTAAATATAAGGCAAATCAAAGTAAGTTCCCCTCTCCACATAACGTACAATAGTTTATATGGGATATAATAGATACCATTTACAATCCCATTTGCTATGATAACATGTTTAACAACGCGTTTAAATCATTATTACGATTTTTAAAAGGAAAACGGCTTCCCATACAAATGTGGCTTATATGGCAATTCGCAATTTGCAACGAATTGCTATACAGTGGTTTTGTATTACCGAATGTTCAAATATTTTTTGTGCAAAAAATAAGCTTTGCTACTTTCGGGGTAAGCATCGGTGACTTTTGTACGAGATACGCTGATCTGGGCTACTAAGTGTCAATGGTATGTCTGCGTCCATGTGTGATGTACACTTAGTGTCAAGGGTAGGTCTGTGTCCCTGTGTGATGTACACTTAGTGCCAAGGGTAGGTCTGTGTACCTGTGTGGTGTACACTGAGTGTCAAGGGTTGGTCTGTGTTATTGTGTGTCTTACACTGAGTGTCAAGGGCTGGTCTGTGTTATTGTGTGTCTTACACTGAGTGGTAAGGGTTGGTCTATGTCCCTGCGTGATGTACACTGAGTGGTAAGGGTTGGTCTTTGTTCTTATTTGTCTTACACTGAGTGCCAAGGGTTGGTCTGTGAGCATTAGTGATTTACACTTAGTGGCCTGTGTTATTCTGTGTTCTTCTTGGCCTCTTAAACTAAGTGGCATGTCTGGGTCTGTGTTATTGTGTAACTTACACTGAGTGACAAGAGTTAGTTTGTGGTTTTGTCTGTCTCGTACACTGAGTGACACAGGTTGGTCTATGTTCTGGCATGTCTCTAGCACTGAGTGACAAGGGCTGGTCTGTGTTCTCGTTTGTCTCGTATACTGAGTGACACAGGTTGGTCTGTTATCTGGTGTGTCTCGTACACTGAGTGACAAGGGTTGGTCTGTGTTCTGGTGTGTCTGGTACACTGAGTGACAATGGTTGGTCTGTGTTCCAGTGTGTCTCGTATACCGAGTGACACAGGTTTGTCTGTTATCTGGTGTGTCTCGTACACTGAATGACACAGGTTGGTCTGTGTTCTGGTGTGTCTCGTACACTGAGTGGCAAGGGTTGGTCTGTGTTCTGGTGTGTCTTGTACACTGAGTGACAAGGGTTGGTCTGTGTTCTGGTGTGCCTCGTACACTGAGTGACAAGGGTTGGTCTGTGTTCTGGTGTGCCTCGTACACTGAGTGACAATGGTTTGTCTGTTTACTTGTGCGTCTCTAACACTGAGTGTCAAATGAAATGATGAACTGTGCTCTGGTATGTCTCGTACACTAAGTAACAAGTGGCGGTCTGTTTTTGTGTGTCACACACTAACTGACATGAATTGTTCTATATTCTTGCGTTTTTCTGACACTAATGCAAAGAGTTGGTCTGTATTCTCGTGTCTCTTACACGAAGTGCGAGTGTTGGTTCGTGTTCTCGTATCTCTTACACTCAGTGACAAGTGTTGGTCCGTGTGCTCGTGTCTCTTACACCTAGCGACAAGTGTTGATCTGTGCTCTCATGTCTCTTTTACACAGTGACATGTGTTGGTCCGTTTTCTTAAATGTCTTTCATTGAGTTGCAAATGTTGGTCTGTGTCCTTCTGTTGCTTCCACTGAGTGTCCAATGTTGGTCTTAGTCTTGAAGTTTCCCCTCAGTGACACAATTTGGTCTTTGTTATTGTGTGTCTGACACAGCGTGTCAAGTTTTAGTCTGTTTGGCTGTGTCACTTACATGGAGTGACAAGTTTGGATCTGTGTTCTTGTGTTTTAATACAATGTGTCCCAAGTGTTGATCTGTCATCTTGTGTGTTTCTTATACAGGGTGTCAAGCGTTGGTTTGTTGGCCTGTGGTCTTGTGTTTCTCTTACACTTAATGTTAAGTGTTGGTCTGGGTTGTTGTGTCTCTTACACTGATTGACAAGTGCTGGTATGTGTCCTCTCAAAATTAGGAAACACAAAATCCGACTGGTATATACAATTAAGGAGCTGGATTGGTGGCCGTGCTATAGCAGTTTATGATGTAAAGAAGTTAGATTCTTACTCACCTCTACAAATTTCTGTTGTATAAAAATGATGAAACTGTTGAAACCGTCTGTGAAGAGTTTTTTGCTTCTACCTTGCCACTTGATGATGAAAAGCAATAGGAAACACGATAGTATTTATACACTGGGGTAAGTTGTTTTTGGTAGATACTATTTTGTTCCTTTCTTCCAATTATTTATGTTTACTCTGTTACCTTCTTACTGCAAAAATAGAAAGCAATCTGTGTTAGCACTCTGGACAGTATAGTCATTAATATCTTAAACAATATTGCCTCATTTTAACGTGCCTCGTGTAAACATTTACTTGGAAATACATGTAATATATAAGTTTTAAACGTTTTGCTTTTTGTTAACTGTCGTGATTTGACTCCCTGTACCGTTAGTTTAACAAGTGGCAGAACCCAGTGCGATGACAGTAAACTAAAAAGTGTATACTGAATGACACCCTTCATACTCAGGCCAAATAAAAATTAAGTGTGTTTTGGATAAAAGGTCCAAAAATTTTAGGTATGGTAGGCAAACACATTTTTATTTCAATTTTCTGGAAAAAAATATATAATTTTATGCATTTTGAAAGGCATATTCGCCTTTCAAAATGCATAAAATTGTATTCATTTTTTAAAGAAAACCTGAAAAAATCCTAGGTTTCAGCAGTAAATTTACCCCTAGCACAGGTATTGTTTTTTTTATTTGGCCTCAGCTTTAAGGGATCCGTTGGCCTTTCTTAAAGTCGTGCAAATTATCACTGCAAACATCATGGCCTATATTTAAATGCGTTGGGCTGTCTCAGGATCGTATAATATATCACTGTGATTGGGATCCGTTGGCAAACCAACTTGATTTCCTTATGGTCGTACACTTTGCCACTGCAATCATTGAACTAAACAGTTATTTTTGGTTTCTGTTTACAGGGAGACCTTTTACCGCCTCATGGCAAACAAGGAAGTACAATTAGATCACGTCATGTTCCAGTTTTCCGCCACAACTGTTTTTTTATATTATATTTTAATCGTATTATAAGCAACAGCAAATGACGAAAAATGAACACTAAAGGTTTTAAGTGAATACAAGTATGTCTGCATCTGACCTATCTATTTTTCAGTTACAATTCAAAAATATCTGGAATGTCTAGCTGGCATGTCCTTTTGGGGCCTTGTTCAGCACAAATGCCCTTTTCATCATGTAAATATTCAATTTTTCAATTAACACTCATTTCTGTACATTTGGTCTGACGCTCCCTTTATTTGGTCAGTCTAACTTTTCTTGCCCTAAAATGCTCTTCTGAATCGGTTTTACAAAAAAAAAACTATTGTAATATCAGTCCAATCTCATAGTTATAAACATGTGGCTCTTAATTATAAAATAGCCATTTTAAAAGGCCAGCATACGAGAACCATCAATAAAACATAACTCACCCTGCACATTCAAGTCCTAAATATTCTTTCTCTTGCTAGTAGTTATAATTATTTTAAACAATTCCTATGTACCATGACAACTTGTAAATATATCAGTCGCGTGACTATAAATTCTATATTTAGTTATTCCACGAAAAGTTTAGTGAGCTTCACATAAAAAGAGCATTTACCAACTGTGAAAAGTACATGGATACATATGGTTTAGATTGTCATTTGTGAAAATGATTTCAGACAGATGTTAGTTTATTCTTATTATAATTCCATGTTCAGAAGTGCAATTCTTAATTATCATAATCAATTAGCATTTGCTTACTGTTTCCTCAAAATATTGTCATACTACCTGATACAGGGTGCGAAGACACAATTTAGTTATAAAGGAATAATGACCACATGCCTCGTCTGATCTGGGTCTGCTTGAGTATTCCGTAAATTGAATGCCTAATAATGCCTTGATAATTACGATGGTGTGTGTTCTTGTGTCGATTACACTGATTGTCAACTATTAGTCTGTGATCTTGAGTGAGTTACATGTATAATAAGTGGCTGGTGTTGGTCTTTTTCCTTATGTGTCTTACAATGAGTGTCAATGATTGGCCTGTTCTTGTGTGTCTTACACTTAGAGTCAGGGATTGGCCTGTGTTCTTATGTGTCTTACACTGAGTTTCAAGGGTTGGCATGTGTTACTGTGTCTCTTACACTGAGTGCCATCTGTTGGCCTGTGTTATTGTGTGTCTTTACACTGAGTGACATTTGTTGGTCTGTGATCTTGAGTGAGTTATAATAAGTGGCATGTATTGTTCTTTTTATTTGTGTGACTTACACTTAGAGACTAGGGTTGGCCTGTGTTATTGTGTGTCTAACACTGAGTGCCATTTGTTGGTCTGTGATCTTGAGTGCGTTATAATTAGTGGCAGGTGTTGGGCTTGTTCCTTGTGTGTCTTACACTGAGTGTCAAGAGTTGCTCTGTGATATTTTATGTCTTACACTGAGCGTCAAGGACTGGCCTGTATTCTTGTATGTCTTACACTGAGTGTCAAGGGTTGGTCTGTGTTACTATGTCTCTTACACTGAGTGGCATTAATTGGTCTGTGATCTTGAGTTAATTATAATAAGTGACAGATGCTGGTCTTTGTTCTTGTGTGTTTTACACTGAGTGCCAATGGTTATCCTGTGTTCTTTTGTGTCTTACACTGAGTGTCAAGGGCTGGTCTGTGATATTTTGTGTCTTAAACTGAATTTTAATGTAGACCTGTGTTCTTGTGTGACTTTCTCTGAGTGATGTCCAATGGGATGGCTTGTGATCATGTGCGTCTTACATTGAGTATCGAGGCTTAGCCTTTGTTCATACGTGTCCTTAGCTTTGTCCCAAGTGTTTGCATTTGTTCTTGTGTGTCTTAATATGAGTGTCAAGGATTGGTCTGTGAGCTTTAGTGACTAAAGCTAAATGACAAGTATTGGTCTGTGTTAATATGTGACTTACACTGAGTGACAAGAGCTAGTTTGTGTTCTTGTGTGTCTATTACACTGAGTGACAATAGTTGGTCTGTGTTTTGGTGTGTCTCCTACACTGAGTGACAATGGTTGGTCTATGTTTTGTATTTCATACTGCGTGAAAAGAGTTCGCCTTTGTTCTTGTGTCTCGTACACAGAGTGACACGTGGTCTTGTGTGTCTCGTATACTGATTTACAAGTGTTGGTCTGTGTTCTTGTGTGTCTCTTACACTGCGTGGAAAGTATTGGTCTTTGCTCTTGAATTTCTCTTACAATATGTGACTAATGTTGGTCCGTGTGCTCTTGTGTCATTTGCCGAGTAACAAGTTATGGTCCGTGTCTCTTTTATGGAGTTTCTCGTCTAAAGCTTGCGACTTGATGCGGGAATGCAATTAGAAGAAACAACAGTTTTTGTACACTTGGGTCATTTGGTTTTGTTTGATAATATTTTAATCATTTCCTCCATTTTTGTTATCTCTGTCACCTTCTTACTGCAACAAATAGCATGTTATAAGTGTTTAGTATTCTGGAAAATATAATAATTATTTGGTTTAGTAATCTTGCCTCATTTTAACTTGTCTTGTGTAATCATTTATTTGAAATGGTTAAGTTGTGCTTTATATTTCGTTTTTTGTTTAATGTCATGCGCTGGCTTCCGGTGCCGTTGGTTTGACAGTTGACAAAGCCCAGGGCGACGACAGTAAACTGAATGCTAAGCTTCAGCTTTATTGAGGTCCATTGGACTTTCTTCAGGTCGTGCGATAAATCACTGCAAACTTCAGGGACTATGAATGCGTTGGGCTGTCTTATGATCGTATAATATGTCACTGCGATTGGAATCCGTTGGACTTTCTTAGGTCGTGCGATCAATCACCGCAAACATCAGGTTAGCTGCTATATTGGAATGCGTTGAGCTGTCTTATGGTCTTAAGGTATGTCATCGCGACTGGGATCCGTTGGCAAATGCAGTTGATTTTCTTATGGACATACACTATATGACTGCAATCATTACACAAAACAGTTGCTTTTTTATATGTTTGCATGGAGACCTTTTACCGCGTCACAGCTAACGAGGAAGTAAAATTCAGTAGATCACCTCATGTTCCAGTTTTCGACCACAGCTGTTTAAAAAACTACTTCAACGTAAATCAAGCTTTATAGCTTACTCTGCCCTTTCCTGTGCTTCAACACCCGAATCAGTTTGCACAAATATTTAAATGTTTGGCCAACTTAATCAAAAATTTTGTAAATAAATGCAATGTTTTTTAAGTAAATCATTTAATAAATCCATGAAGTGGTCAATGCGACCATTTCCAAAGGCGCAGTTATAAAAAAGGAGAAAACTTTAAGTAGGTCATATCATATACGAGTGTGTTTCAATAAGTAACCGGTCTGACCTATTTTTAACTGACTGACACAGTCAAAATTTTCACAGTTTGTTTGGTCGCCATATTAAGACATATGTACAAAGTTTAAGCATTATTGGTTTGTTAGTTGATAATTGAGTCAAATGATTTTCTTTCGTCGAATTAGGCTGTTACGTAAATTGTACTATTTGATCAATATATTTAGTATGAAAATTGCAGTGTGCATATGTAATATTATATGAACGGAACGAAAAATTTGTCGATTACACGATGGTATAAAAGCGAAAAAATTGCATAATTTGATAAATCACATTACTAACTGAAGTGAACCATGGTTGAGGACAGTGTAGCATAACTCTTTTCAGACATGTTGGAAGCTCTCAGAAAGTAAAACTTTTAACAACTATTTATGTAATAATATATCCATTAACATCTGAATATAATTATAGATACATTTTTTTTGTAAAAAAAAGATAGGAGTAAAATGTCTGAATTCTCAAATTTTCACAAATAAAATTTCCATTTTTTTTCTACGGAAAAATGTAACTATTAGGTTTGAACAATGTACAATTGTTCAAGAGCATTGAAATTTATTCTCGTTTTAAAAATAATGAAACTCTGTTCTATTGGCTTTTAATTATAGCTTAGTTACAAGACTTAGTACAAACCTTGCAATTTGCCTTTTAAACATTTCTCTTGAACACAGTGGTGTTGCATATTTCCAAGTCGTTTTCAATGGTTGCTTTATTTTTGTTAAATTATAAGATAACATTTTTCAAACAGTATCTTGCTAGAGATTAATTTCATAAAAGAAAAAGCGACCTATCTTGATCGGAAGTAGGGTAAGCTGGTAACATATTAAATGACCCTCAGAGAATTCAAGAGCACTCCTTCCCACTTAATTCCTTTATAATTGTAATATATGATCTATAACCTATACATAACTATTGAAGAAAACTGTAAATTTAAATGTAAAGTGGATACATGTAGCCTTATATCTGACCCATAAATATTTCAATTAGAATTCCAAAAACATTTAGATTAAGCCACAAATTGTTCAGCACAAATGCCCAAGGCTTTTCACTTAAAAAATTCAATGTTAATTTTCAAGGTTTCAATTAAAGTAAGTAAGGTTGCAAAGATCAGGAATCGATACAATCAAGTACCACACCTGACCCAGGATACCAATGGGAAAGTGACAAACTCACAGAAGACACCACAAACGAGAGCCAAGAGGTCAGCCCTTTCCCAGCAGGTGACCACGAAGCACATATAAACAGACGCGCACAAAACATAGCAAACACAAGACAGAACAAAAATATAAAAGATCCACGAAAATCGGTCATCTAGTGATCTTAAATGCGGTACAAAACATAGAGGATATCCAGGGACAGGAATAATGGAAGGAGATCGTACACACAATCCTGAGGATTGGAAAAATAAGAGCATTAAATGAAAGTGCGGGGAGACTTTTTAGGGCCGCCACGCAGCACAGACAAAACAACTCTGATTATCAAAGTAAGTAAGGTTGCAAAGATCAGGAATCGATACAATCAAGTACCACACCTGACCCAGGATAACCCTCATTTCTGTACATTGTTCTGTCGCTCCCTGATTTTCTCCCTTTTCTTGCCCTAATATTCCCTACTGAATCTGTTTAGCGAAAACCCTTATTGTAATACAATGTCATATCAGTCCAGTCGCATTGTTATAAACACATGCTTCTCGATTATAAAATAACCATTTTATGAGGCCTGTACACATGAACCATCAATAACAATATTTACCCTGCACGTTCAAGTCCTTAATAAGTATATCAAGCTGATAGTTATAATTTTTAAACACTATATCAGTCACGTGACTAGTTACACCGACTAAAACATCTGTATTTAGTTATTCCACGAAAAGGAAACGTGTTTCATATAAACTGTGAAATATACACGGGTACTTGTAGTGATAATGATTTCAGACTGAAGATGTTAAGTATGGTTTGTGCCTAATTACGGGAAGATACATTGGATTTGCGCAGTCAATAGCATTACATCCACAAGCTGGAGTGTATTTCAGAGTTGTTGTAGAGCATATCACTGCTAATTATCTGAATGCGCCTGGAATTGCCATCAAGCACTTTCAAACAATTTATTGTTCATATGTACCCTCACATTAGCCAATTATTTTATTGGTTCATTTTCTAAATTCATTGTGGTGTGGTCTGTCTAAAGTCATATAGCCAAGCTTGATCTTTTGATATGTAACCCGTCGGAAGAACATCTCTACATTTAGCTTTTACAAAAAAGGTGATGCGTCAGACTATCAGTACCCCTGACACCGTATTCTTCAATCCAATACAGCAAACATTCAAAATTCCCAGCAGCTTGGACATTATCATGCCTTCCTACGCCAGTTAGAAAATGATACTTAATGGCCTGTTTCCAGCTTATGGTCTTGTCCTTGCCAGAATAGCTGGTATTGTCCCGGGTATTAGTAATGTATATCCTGATTGATTCTTTTTCAAAACACTATCAAATCGTCGAACAGATTGTATTCAGATCTACCCAAAGCTTATTGGCTTTGATCTTGGCAAAGGTTATAAACATATGACACAAGTAGTTAAAGCAAACATGCTCAGAGTAGACACAGCATCTGTCTATGTTACAATCAAGAGGTTTTTTTTATATTAGCAACTTTTTTATGGCCCTAATAAAATAGTAGGATGCATTGTAAAATTGTTTATAAATGGATATTGGTGGGTGGGGGTAAAATTAGTTTAGGTTTTTATTCTTGATCAGGTTTCAGATTAGTTAAAGACTCTATATTATATCTTTTGTTATCAATTTTGCTATCAATATTTCCTCCCTATCATTATAGGAAGTCCCTCAGTTTCTTCTCCTGCTTCGTTAGCAGATATATGAAAATCTGGCTTTTTATTTCAGGATATGTAATCCCTTGCTTTTTTAAATACTTCTGCAAACCCATTTAAAGATCTAATGTTGAAATTAAAGTTCCATCAATTACCGGGCATCATATTAGCTAGAATATATTGTTCGCAAGATTTATTCCTCTGAGTGCAGGGAATGGGCAATATGTGTACCTAGCACAGCTGCAGGGCTTAGCCAGTTAACAACAGTACTGATGTGAAACCTGATCTGTACCTAAGGTGGATCTGGTGTGGCACTTGATTGTATTGAATCCTAATCTTTGTCACCTTTCTGACCTTTTTATATGCTTATAACATATTTTCTCTTAACATGACACAATAAGAAGCACAATAGTTGTTTTTGCTGCTATGTTACGCTTTGATTAAGATGTTTGCTGGACTCATACATTATACATACTTACGTTGTTGATTAATTAATACGTTGGGTATGCTGACTACAAAAGCTAACTATTTTCCACAGATTTTTACGCGAACAATGCACTTAAGGGACCTTTAACCAAGACCTGTCCTGTAGTATAATGTCATTTCAATATAAATTGCTAGAATGTGCATCCACCCCGTATCTGTTTTACTACACATATAGGAACATTATTAGCATGGATGTCACCTTCTACTCAATTTGCCATCAAAAAGTGAAAAAAAGCATTTAAATGGCGTTTCACTGGTGGGTCAATGATCGCCTACCATTGAATGCTGACTTGGTAGCTTTGTGATTTTTCAGAGGATCCGGACCAGTATTGCTAAGAAACCCTACAGTTTTGTGATTTTTCATGGGGGTCCGGACCCCCTGTCTCCCCTCTGGATCCGCCCATGGCGTACGCACTGTTGCCAGTTTTATGCATCCACATAGGCTTCTGGTCACAGTTGCACTCCATTATCCTTGTCGGGCGGGTTTCACGCTAGAGAACCTCTGTACTCGAACAGCGCAGTCATCGCGTTGTGTTCGCAGTCGACGAGTGCACAAAATATACTATTTTGGTTTACTGTGATCCATTCTAAGAGCCAGTACTTTACAGCTTTTAATTTTCAAGATGTTTTTTTCATTTGGAATTATTGGTTAGGTATTGTATTCCATTCTAGCCCAATAAGAGCCTTTAAATTTTAAAACCAGCAGAGTACCGGTCAGTTTCTGGCTAGTCAATTGGATTTTATGTGCCTGAAATGTGTTCAATGACTATTAAAGTGTGCTATTAAAGTCATCAATTATCATGTTTTGTCATCAAATAATGAAGAATACTTATAAGTGGAGGACTAGAAAGTTTGAAATGTTTCTGTTTATTATTTGCGAAGTGGCAAGCCATTTTTCTTCTGTACGCAAATTTTGAGTAGTCAAGTGGACTGTCCCATATGTCGAGTGCCTAAATATTTAGTTTGTACGCATTCGTCAAGCTGTAACTGGACGCAGTCGATGGGAGCACGAGCGGTTTTAACAAAGCCAGAGCGATTGAACTGCTGTTTACTTGTCTCTAGCGATGCCAAACCGTCTCGGCAACAATTTCAAAGCAATGCTAATACATAAAACAAGCTGTGTCACACTCTCTTATAACCATTGCAAGGTATCACTGCTGGGCATGACATGCATTTTAGTGCATTAAATAACCAGGGTCACTAGCGAGTGTATAATGTGTAGATCAAGGTTAAAATTTTACGGATTTCATAAAAAAAACGTTCACAGCTATTACCCCTGCGAAATGGTCTAGAACCATTCTAGAAAAGTTCTAGAATTTTCTAGAACTATGTTCTAGAACTGTTCTAGATATGTTCTAGAATGTTTATGGGACAGATGTAGAACGTTAAATGGGACAATTTTTTGTTCTACAAAAGTTCTAGCCAATGTCAAAAGATTTGTTCTAGAAAAGTCCCTGAAAATTCTAAAAGTTTTTACTAGAACAGTTTTAGAACAAATCAAGTTTGTTCTAGAACAGTTCCAGAACAAATCTTTAGAACTTTTATGGAAAAATTGTAGAACACCCCTCATAAAATGTCCCATTTAACGTTCTATAAATGTCTCGGAATAGTTCTAGAACATCTGTAGAATGGTTCCAGAACTGTTCAAGAAATGTTCTAATGGTTTGTTCTAGAACTGTTCTAGAATTAACCTTGGTTTGTTCTAGAACTAATCTAGAACAAACCTTTAGAATTTTTCTGGAACAATTGTAGAACACCCCTAAAAAATGTCCCATTTAACGTTCTATAAATGTCTCTGAATAGTTCTAGAACATCTGTAGAATGGTTCCAGAAATATTCTAATGATTTGTTCTAGAACTGTTCTAGAATCAACCTTGGTTTGTTCTAGAACTGATCTAGAACAAACCTTTAGAATTTTTCTGGAACAATTGTAGAACACCCCTAAAAATGTCTCATTTACGTTCTATAAATGTCTGAATCATTCTAGAACAATTTTAGAATGGTTCCAGACCAATTCCAGAAATGTTCTAATGGTTTGTTTTAGAACTGTTCTAAAATAAACCTTGGCTTCTTCTAGAACTGATTCAGAACAAACCTTTAGAAATTTCTGGAAAAACTGTAGAACAACTCTACAAAACTCATGTCATAAAAACATTCTATTAATGCCTCTGAATTATTTTAGAGCATTTTAGAATAGTTTAAGAACAATTTCAGGAATGTTCTAGAGGTTCATTCTGCAAATGTTCTAATATAACTGAACTTTTCTAAAACAGTTGTAGAACACCTCCCCAAAAATGTCCCATATAGGGTTTGGAAATAAGATTCCATCGAATGCTACCTTTATATATCTGGAAAATTGTTGACATTGGTTTAAAACCCCAATAAGTATTCCCAAAATGCAGGTGACACAATAAATAAATAAACATCAACTGGAGGAGAATTATTATAGGGGCCCTAAGTTGGCCTAAATGTTGTTAGTTATTGACAGCCTGTTACCCCACCCATTTCAAAACATTGCAATGCATTGACCTTGGAAAACAGCAACTACAGCAACAATTAACATTAAAACTTAAGAAATTGTGTCTAAAGCCTACTCACTGTCCCAGACTATAATGCTGTCAAATTTGCCATCTACAAACTGCCACAAGTGCTTTTTGGGGAGCCTTCATAATCTCTCCAATTCTGGCAGCCATGTTTTCCCAACATCCATCTGGTTAAATTAATGATAAAGACATGCTTGTTCTAGAACTGTTCTAAAAATGTTCTAGAACATTTTTTAACTTTTGTAGAACTTGCTGGTTCAGTAAATTTCAGTAAAATATTTCTCCCTAATTATCAGTGAATTGAAAAATAAATAACATTCGTTGCAAAGCTGTAACATTGTATTTTTTGAAAAACTTATTGGATGTTAACTGCTCAACCTCTGTTTATAGTAATTAAGCCATGATCATCTTCTCATTTTGGTAACATGCCACCCTGTATTACCCCACCCATCTCAAAACATTGTCTTACATTTGCTAAAAAACTTACAAACAACAACCACACCTTTAATCAACATTAAAAACCTTAGAGAAACTGTTTCTCAGGTCTACTCACTGTCTCAGGCAATACTACTATCATGTTTGCCATCTAGAAATTCCCAAACAAATGTTTTTGAAGAGCCTCCACATTTTCCCTCCAATTCTGGCAGCCATGTTTTTCCCATCATCCATCTGGTTATGATATGTTTCCTCTTTAAATGTTCTAAAAATGTTCTAGAACTTTTAAGAACATTTCTAGAACTTGCTGGTTCTATAAAAGTACTAAATAAGTTCTAGAACTTAATTTGAATTTTCTTGTACTTATTTTGTCCTTTTTTTCTTTCTTTCTCTATATACTGCCAGACCCTCGCTTGCGAGTATTATCCGCAAGTGTACTTTGTACACTCCAGGTTGCAGGATGAAAGCCTACAAGTAATTAACCATATCTAAATTACCGTACGGTTCTTTAACCTGCGCAAGGGGTGACCTTCCCTGCAAAGGAGACATCCAGTTAACGTCCTGATCCGAAAGACCATGCACTTATCTAGTGTCATCCCTGCAAATGACACCAGTGAAAGCGTGTTCGGACACAGAAAGTTTACTCACCACAAACAGGGATTGAACCTGGGACCTCTAGCACCAGAGGCAAGTTCCCAACCACTGAGCTACCTGATGCTTTCTGCTCTTGAGAAGTTAAAAAATGTTCTAGAATTTATTTGTATATTTGTAGAATAAACTAGTCCTAAAAAGTAAGACAAATGTTCTAGAACTTAATTTGAATCATTTTTAGAAGTTTCTGTCTACTTATTTTGTTCTTGAAAAGTTCTAAAAATGTTCTAGAATATTATTAGAACATTTGTAGAACTTACTGGTTCTTGATTTGTTCTAAAAATGTTCTATAATATTTCAAGAACACTTTTAGAATGGAAATCAGTTCTAGAATGTGTTTGATTTGTTCTATAACAATGTTCTAGAACAGTTGTAGAACAAGAGTTCTAGAACAAACATATTTACCTGTTTAGAACAGTTCTAGAACAGTTCTAAATGTTCTAGAACAGTTCTAGAACACCTCCAATTTGTAGAACAAAATTTCGCAGGGGTAGTGCTCCAGAGACACAATTTAATATGACGTGTTGACAGACGGATTAACAGACAAACAAACTGGTGGATGTTTTGAAAATTGGAACGCTTATGAGACGTTCCAAGGGAATAACCGTTCCCTTGTTCCCCTGAAATAAATAGGCTTGTTTCCCTGTTCCCCAGGAATCGAAAATTGTTTTCTTATGTTCCATGTTCCCCAATATTGCCTTTGTACCCTGTTCTACTAAAAAATTGACCTTTGTTCCCTGTTCCCCTGGAATAAATGTCATTTCCCCTGTTTCCCAAAACCCCTGGGAGGGACTCCGTTATGTGGATGTCATATTTAGTCATATGCTTACCACGTAGAATAAAAAGAGGGCAATAGATGGCCGATCTGCGAATAAACGGATGGTTGGACGATAGCTTGAAATGTCAACCCAATCTGGATCAAACTATTTGACACTAGCGGGGAAGAGTCGATTTTGGTATCAGATTGCTTCGGGGCTTTGAGACCAGGATTTATGTCTAGTTTTGCAATCATTTTGATGGGGAAGAGAGAGCTGGTTGCTTTCTTAGTTTGTCTTCCTGGTGTCTCGTGATGGTTGTGTGGCTCTTCCTCGCGGTGCCATGGGTTTGTCTTCGGTTTGTGATTGTGGTATTCTCTGATCATAACTTACTATTTTTGACAAAACTTGGAGCCTGATCTGGATCCAAACTGTTCGAGCCTTTACCCAGTAAGCACCTATTGTATTAGAAACCAGGCAATTGGCGTTTCGCTGGCGGGCCGATAGTGGCCCATGATGGGATGTTGGCTCGATATAGCTGTAATCTGGCTATAAATGATGACAAAATAGTATGCGGGAAAAAATCAGCTTGCAAAATGTTAATAGTGTGTTTCAGGAAGCATTTTAAAATGAAAATTTCTGCAATTGATCATACAAACAATTTAGACCCAGATCAGGCTAAGCAAAAGGTCTGGCAGGACCCGAAGGAGAAAGGTCCGTAAGATTTAAGAAATGTTTAGGACAAAAAAATGTTACTCAGCATGCAAAGACGTTGCTATATGTTAACCCTTTGTAAGCCTACTTTCTCCTAAAAGAGGCACTTTGAAAAACAGTGAAGGCGGCGATGAATTGCCGCAAGCATAATACGACTTTTCATCAAGGTCTGCGCACTTTTCAGAGAAAAACATTTCATTTTGGAAAGACGCTAATCACAATGATAAAACTTCTGCTTGAAAATCTCCTGTGCTGTCTTCAGGTCTTAGTGCCAGAAGAATTTGTAATTAGCCTGCGAATACCCAGTAAGCACGAAAAATCGGGCCACTATCGACCCGCAAGCAAAACGCCATCCGAACGGCGTTTCGCTGGCGGGCCGATAGTGGCCCGAGATTGGATACTGGCTGGGCATATCATCTGTCGAGGTCGACCGTTAAGTAGTTTTGCTGTCAGTAGAGCGGCAAACAGTATTGACCCGGATCAGACTGAGCTTACACTGTTTTCAAAAAAATATTTCTAAAACGTTCAAGCAGAAGTTTTATCATTGTGATTAGGGTATTTTGAAAAATGTCTAAAGTAGGCTGAATCTTGCATATCTTGACACATAATGTTGACATTATACCAAAGCTCTAATAATTCCATTGACTGGTAATCTTCAGCTTCATCTTATAATGATTCGTTGGATTTATAGGGTCGTAAAATTGATCACTGCAAACAGTAGGTGCCATATTGGAATCCGTTGGACTTTCTTAGGGTCGTATAATATACTGAGAGGTACTAGAAACTTAAGGTTTTTTTCTAACATGTCTGTGTGAAAAATAATAATTCAAATTCATTATTTCTTATGATATCTGATATTCTCGAAATTCATTTAACAAATTTAATTCACAGAATTGATCACAGACACTTGGATATTTTAAATCATCCTGAGAAATAAGCATTTTTTCAAATGTCTTTCATATTGTCAAGGGCTGTTTTTCTGACATCAGTGATCTGTGTTCTAGCAAACAAGCCCCGACACGTGATTTCCAACAATGCAGTTTGACAAATGTAGACTCAGACGACCTTGTGCAGTCTCCTTTTTAAGCTTAGAAACTCCAAATGATGTTGGGTCAGTAGCTTAACACTCATAGAATATTCAAGCGACTAGCATAGGCTCTGATCAGACTGCGCGTATGCGCAGGCTGATTTGAGGCTTTACTGGTCGCACATACCACAATGTTGGAAATCTCATGCCGTTGCTCATATTTTGAATAAAAAATTGTACGGATCCAAAAGCTCTGCTGACCCCAAGTGTCTGTGGCTATATTTGGATCTATTGGCAAACCCGCTTGAACTTTGTGCGGTCCTACAATATTGGACTGCGGGGACTGCAATCATTTATTTTTGGGTTTTGTGTGCAGGGAGACCTTTTTACTACCGCGCGGCTGACGAGGAAGTGAAATTGACTAAAGATCACCTGATGTTCTTGTTTTCGAACTCGACTGTTTAAAAATAACTTCTTTATTTTTAATTAAGCAACAACTATTGACGGAAGCTGTAAATTAAAGGTATTAAAGGTGGATACCTGTACATGTATACTTGTACCTTACCCATTTATATTCCAATTAGAATTCCAAGAACATAAGGAACTTGCAGCGAACGAGTTTAGCACAAATTCCCTTTTCACTTTTAAAACAAAACTTAATATTCTATGATTCAATAAACCCTCCTTTCTGTGCATTTGTTCTGTTGTTCCTTTTATTTTGTCAATTTAACTTTTTATGCCCCAATATGTCCTCCTGAACCGGTTTTACAAAACCCCTGACTTTAATCAGTCCAGTCTGATAGTTATAAACACAGGTTTCTCGATTTTAAAATAACCATTTTAAAAGACTTGTACAATGTACACCCAATCTACAAATAAAACATAACTTACTCTGCACATTCAAGTAATTTTCAAACTGGTTAACAATTACAAAGTATACTATATCAGTCACGTGACTAGTAACAACTGCTAAAACATCTATATTTAGATATTCCACGAAAAAGTAGACCGGTTTCACATAAAAACAGCATTTAAAAACTTCCTTTTCGAAAAACTCGCTAATTCAAAATAAAGGGTGCACAGGGTGCAGAGCTAATTAAGGGACTTTCCATGATCTATTTGATTAACTGTCTATAATAACATATCAGTCGCGGATCCAGGGGGGGGGGGAGGGGGTTCAAGGGGGTTTTCTCGAACCGCCCCCCTCCTCCCCTCTCTGTTCCCCGTTTTTTAAATATCCTATGAAAACGAAATAATTTGGTCTCAGTGAGACCAAACTATTTCATTTTTATGGGATGTTTAAGAAAATAAAATCAAATCAGCAAAGCGAAACCCGCACACATTTATACATATAAACCCTCTTTCCTGAAATCCTGGATCTCCGCCCCGGTATATGTTTAGGGTGCGTAAAAGACGTCTCGTCCCTTACACCGTCCAAAACTTATGTTTGATAGAGAAAACAACTGATAATAATCCTCTTTTTTTTGGGGGGGGGGAGGGAGGGGGTATATATATTAATGTCTTGAACTATTAATAATTCGAAATAAAACCTCTCAGCTGTCGATAACGTGTCTGGCAACAGATGCGAGTCTGATTGCAGATCAGGGGTCGCGAGTTCGATCCCGGCCAGGTCCCATACTTTACTTTCGTGGAGATTGATCATGAAATAATTTCTGCGGTAATTCTCCTCCCTTCTGCTGAATCATTCAAGCAGGGTAGATTGGTTCCCCACGTTCATAAAGCTCTATGCTGACAAGCTATTAAAGGGAGACCAGTCAATCAAGAAGGGTTGTTGTAAGTATGTACACGAAATACTGGTTAACTGCTTGTCATCATCATTATTCGGCTAAACCCTCAACCTTCCCAAATATTTGAGTTTGATCTCGTATTAAGGATATCCTTCTCGTAAGGGGTTACCAATTCCGTACATCAAAACCATTAATTATTCCTGAGCGCGGGGGTTCAGTGGTACAGTCTAGGGGTTGCGGGTTCGAGCCTCACAGGAGGCACTGCGTTGTGTCCTTGAGCAAGACACTTTATCATCTGCTTAGCACTGGTTCAACCCAATAAGACCCGTCCCGACATGACTGAAAAATGTTAAATGGGACGTATAGAATCAAATCAAATGTTCCTCTTACTCAGCTGCAGCGAAATCGCGCTGGTGAATGTTTGCATAAATCATTGGCCGAGAAAGTCTGTCTTTCGGGGTACTGACCTGGTCTGACATGAACATGCCTGTGTGCTGATTAATCTCTTATGTTGCATGAGAGAGTGAGTGAGTTTGTGTTTAACGAACTGTCAACATATAAGGTATTATGGAGACGGTGCCAGGGTTTGGAGTCTCATCTAACAGACTGGATGAGCCGGGAATCGAACTCGGAACCCCTGGGTACAAGACGAGTGGTTTATCCACAACACCACGACTGCTCCTCTTATTTTGCGTATTTATACATGTGTTGTTGTTTGCTTCTATAGATTTTAAGACTCGCAAGTCTGTGTAAATTTCTAGAGTGGGTTGTGTTTAACCTAATGGGGATTCCCGAGGACCGAAACAGATTTCTCGAGATGCAGCTTATATTAACCACACTACAGCCTATTTTCCCTACACACTACTCCGAAAAACTGGCCATGGAACAGTCCAACTGATTAGTCAGACGACGTTGTTCACAGAGTGCTTTTATATATTGCTGATTGCTGATGCGTGCCTAACCCAATCCCCACAAAGTGGAAAATGAAGGGTCTGGATCGGCGCAGGCCTTGATGTTTATTGCAATGAATACGGTAAAATGATGTATCTTGTTTGTCTTTGGAAGTAGTGATTAAGCTAACAAATAGAAAAAAAATAACGCAAGCGCATTGTAGAATGTATTTTCTGGGAATTGCAGAAGTGATTCGAAACTGGGAAAATGATCCGAAACTAGGCCAATTGGCGGTCTACTTCAAGGCCATTGTATGACTCGAAGCAGAGTCCGAGTGAAACAAACTGAAATTCATTATTTAGGGGAATCATAGTGCTTTTTAACAGTAAAGACGAAATCTTATTTCCTCCGTGCAAATATTTGGAATCCGCCTTCAAGTAAAAGTGATTCGAAACTGGGCAATTAACTTTATACCACCCTTACCAACTTTAGCACTAAATATCTCATGATGTGCAAGGTCTACACTGATGTAGGTGGTATAAAATAGTTATACCATGTTTGTCCACCTGTACGTAAGATAATCCACTCGCTAAAGCTCGTGGATTTTCTCCACGTACAGGCAGACAGCCCATGGTATAACTACTACGTAGTTAAGTTTGGGATATGTTTGCAGGGAGACCTTTTACCGCAGCGTGGCTTACGAGGAAGTAAAATTGACTATTTTTAGTAAAATCACCTCATGTTCCAGTTTTCGACCACATCTGTTTAAAAATACACATTCTTAAACACTGTTAATTTAAGGTATAGTGGATACATGTAATGCCTGTTTCAATAGTTCAGTGCATTTGCAACTTTGAACTGCCATGTACTTCCAGGACCTTGTTCAGCACTAATAACACTAATAACTACTAATGCCCTTTTCATTTTTAAAACAAAATTAAATATAACATTCTGTTTCAATTAGCCCTCATTTCTGTATATTTGTTCTGCTGTTCCTTTGAACTTTTTTCTTGTCCTATAATATCAATGCCCTGTTGAACCGCAAATTTCACATTTCGCAAATTTCACACTGTGAAAAGTTGGTACCAAAAATTGGTACCAATTTTTCACAGCGCGTGAAAAATTGGTACCAATTCGTCACATATTTCATACCAATATTTCACATTTTGTGAAGTTTGCGCACGTAGTGAAAATATATGTAGCATACATGCCAAATCTTCACATCGATAAAATACCCCCGAATCTACTGCATTTTGCATTCGATTCCAATTCTTCACATATGTGTCAGGATTTTATAACGTGGTTCAAACAGTTTACAGATAAATTTCATATATTTTACAATTGGAGAATCTTGGACAGGAGTAAGACTGCAAATGTAGGGAGCGCAGTGGCTAAGTGGTGAGTGTTTGACTCGAGACCGAGGGGCCGCGGGTTCGAGCCTCACCGGCGTCACTGCGTTGTGGTCCTTGAGCAAGACAAATTTATCCTAGCTTAGTACTGGTTCAACCCAGGAAGACCCGTTCCTGTTTAAATGAAAGATTGTTGATAGGACGTAAAGAATCAAATCAAACAATCGAAAGACTTCAAATCAATTATATGAGCCGTGTCACGAGAAAACGTTTCTTTGGAGTTCATGCTCCAGACTCGCCAGCTTGTGCCCATGCAGATACAGAAACAAACACTAGTCTTTTAATTTTAGATTGAGAATCTTTGGAGATTTTTCAATCAGTGCAGGAAAATTTCGTGCGAAGAAATGGTACCGATTCTTCACATTTGTGAAAATTGAGTACCAATTCTTCACATCTGAGAAAAAAATCGAATCAGTCCTTCGCAGATGACACCAATACGTACCAATTCTTCACAATTAAAAATGAGAAAAATGTGAAATTTGAGCACAGATGTTAGACCCAAAAATTATCTAATTTGACCATACGCAAATTTCACATTTTCCAAAAGTGACGTTTTGGTACCAATTCTTCAAAAGGTGTGAAATTTGCGAAATGTGAAATTTGCGGTTCAGCAATGCCCTCCAGAACCTGTTTTATGTACACCCTAGAAGTAGAGCCTTTATTGTAATGCAATTTCATATCAGTCCAGTGTCATAGTTATAAAGACATGTTTCTCGATTATAAAATAAGCATTTTAAAAGGCCTGCACACACAAACCATCAATAAAACATGACTTACCCTGCACATTCAAGTCCTTAATACTTTTCAAGCCGGTCAGTCACGTGACTAGTTACACCCGCAAAAACATCTATATTTACTTATTCCACGAAAAGGTTAGAGTTTCACATAAAAACAGCATTTTCCAACTGTGAAATATACATGGATCAAATCAATATTTAATCCATAGGTGGCATGGCTATCGCATACTCGTCGATTCTTTGAGTATCGCGCCTGCGCAGACAATAGGATAAAATTAATATAGATTTTTTCAAATATGAAAATGATTTCATATATAATATATGGAGAATATTTACTTTTTTTAGGTGAATACCAAATATACATGTATTTCAACGAGTGCAGTGAAAAAAATCAGTATTTTTCACGAGTCCGTAGCACGAGTGAAAATGCTGATATTTTCACCGCACAAGATGAAATATATTTGGTACATGTATTTGCCGAAAAAAAGTAAATTTTCTTTTTATCTTATACTCAACGGAAATACAGAAAGCACAACTTAACTTTTTCCTTGGTCGTTTCTCGTTCGATTTGACTTTTGCACTGTGTTTATTGGTAGTTTGCACCAAGAAAATGGCTTAGAATCATAACTTAAACGAATGAAACGTAAGAAACCAGCATTTAAAGAAATTCTATTGGGTGTGTCTTAGGGTAGGCGTCACGTGCAAACTGGCGCAACGCCAGGTCAAACAGTGACGTCATTATGTTTGATGTTGACGTCACAACATGCGTAGCGTTATTTCTGATAAATATCCTTCACTTAAAACCTTTTGATAAAAAATCCCAGTCCCAAAATTGCCAAGAAAGCCTTGTTTTGCTACAGTGAAAATATAAATCGTATCAATCACTGGTAGTTTTTCACTGTAGAAAATACCAATTTTACTCACATTGATATGCATTGAATTCACTGCTTGTGATAAAATAAGATCATTTATTCTTAACGGTTTCAGTGTTATAAATCCATGTTCACAAGTGCAGTACATTGGCGTAGCACCCATTACGCAAGTTACGCACATGCGTAATAAAAATAATAACAATCAAGGGAGATCACCTGATGTGGTAAAAGTGATTTTCCATACGATAAAGGATAGAATACGCGCTCTTTGGGAGCAAATTCTTACCTTTATTTGAAAAGGGACACAATTGAAGATAATCATTGATTGATCCAGTAGTCTCCCTTGGATGTGCGTAACTTTTTCATCGTTCTGGTTACGCCATTGCAGTAGGGCTACACAATTTTCAGAGGCAGTTAGCTGCCATCAATTATAGCAAATGATAACCGTATCAAGGATTAGTCTGTGATCTTTAGTGACTTATAATAAGTGACAAGAGTTAGCTTTGCTATTGTGTTAGTTACGTTGAGCTTGTTGCCTGGACTTCATTGGAACCCCTGTTGGGCAAGATTTATTGCAGGATCCAGTTCTTGTACTGCAGCGTGGCTTTCTGAACTGTTGGCCTCTTGTCTTGCCGCTGTTGGTTGGCATGTAGTTGAGTGCTGCTGGGGTGGGGGTTGCGAGGGATCCGGTGGGGGTCTGTTTTGGTCTCGTGTGGGTTCTGGTAGGATATTGGACAGGCATGGTCTTGGGGGTTTCAGTGTGTCTGGTTTGTCTGCGTGTGGTTTTCCTCCCTTTGTGTGGCATTGCCTCATAGTTTGATGACATATAAACTTATTGATTTGATTGAAGGATGGCTCTCCTTGCCTTGCAAGTGGTGGCAGAGGTGCATTTTTCACTTCAGGGGGCCAATGAAGTGTCATGTATGATCTTATCAAAATGTGTGTAGTGCGCTGGCCTTTTTGTTGGGCAGCATTTTGCATGGTTTGACGCTAGATTGTGTAGGCGGATTGTAGGGATTCCTTTGAGCGATGGTTGTGTTCCCCTGGTTGCTGGTTCGTTCTTGTTTTGTGGTGTCTCTTTCTGATGGTGGGCTGGCTGGTGTTGTTGAGACTTATTTTTGGATGGTGTTTTGAACATAAATACTATTTATTTTGATGGTGTGGTGGGTTAGGTATGTCCTTTGAGGCTCCAGAATGGTAGGGCTAATGCCTCTGGTGCTGGGGCCGCGTTTTGGGACATGCATTTGTCCATTTCTGATAATATTGTTGCTACCAAAATTGCGATAAACGTGACGATTTTAATCTTGAAGTTGTCAATTTTCCGTTTTTACATGCTGATGTTCTTCGCTCTTCATCCTGTTGGGGTTTTGCTTGTTAGCTTGTCTGGTTTGCTGGGGCGTCTGGCCGTGTTGCTGGCATGGCACTAGAAGTGGGCTGTTGGGTCGGAGGCTTCTTAAGCAAGGCTGTCGGTGTCGTGGGCTTCGCATCTAGGCTCTGTGTTGGACTTAAATCTCTCTTGCGCCAGGGACTTTTGGAACCGGCGTTTTATGGCGACTTAGTGTATAAATTAAAAAAATTGTTGGCACTGGTGGTTTTTCAGCTCGCTTTGTTAAAATAATGTCTCATTATAAAAAAATGGTAATAACATTGGTGTGCGTGCTTGGTGGTCTACCCAGTCATGATTGGCAGCTTTGCTTTTCTCTTTGGTTGCATGCTGGTGGGTCGGGCCTCGAGCTCTGTGATGGGTCCGGCTTTGGAACTTATCATCTATGAATGGGATGGTTGGGGCCAGATGCTGCGTCTGTTGTCAGGCCCATCAGGGTTTAACTGTTGGATTTATTTTGCTCCGGTAACTGTTGATTCCTTATCTTTGTTCTGTCTCCTTTTTATATCTTTGATTTGTGTGTACTGGGAGATAATTCGTGGATGGGTTGGGGATCTTTCATGCGGGTCAAACCTCTGTGTGTCTTGGTCCCCATTGGGATTAAGGGTGGGGTTGGTACCGTTGGACTAGTTTAAGCCTTCCAGTAATTTTCTTACTGATCTTTTCCTAGGCGGTGCTTCTTTTGTTGATCTTTTCTTGTTGTTTGTGTTTGTCTTTGCCATACTGCCATGTCTGTTTCTTGCAGCCTTGTGATCACCTGTTGGGATAGGGCTGACCTCTTGGCTCTCTTGTATATGATGCTTTTTGTGTTTTGTCACTTTCACATACGGTGTCCTGGGTCAGGTGTAGTACTTGATTGTATTGATTCCTGATCTCTGCCTTCTTGCTACTTTACTCACACTTAGTGTCAAGGATTGGCCCGTGATATATAGTGACATACATTTGAGTATCAAGAGTTGGTATGTGGTCTTCAGTGACTTTCACAAAGTGGCAAGTGCTGGTCTTGTTCTCGTGTGTCTTATACACTGAGTGTCAAGAGTTGGTATGTGATCATCAGTGACTTTCACTAAGTGGCAAGTGCTGGTCTTTGTTCTTGTGTGTCTTATACACTGAGTGTCAAGAGTTGGTATGTGATCTTCATTGACTTTCACTAAGTGGTTAGTGCTGGTCTTTGTTCTTGTGTGTCTTATACACTGAGTGTCAAGTGTTGGTATGTGATCTTCAGTGACTTTCACTAAGTGGCAAGTGCTGGTCTTTGTTCTTGTGTGTCTTATATACTGAGTGTCAAGCGTTGGTATGTGATCTTCAGTGACTTTCATTAAGTGGCAAGTGCTGGTCTTCGTTCTTGTGTGTCTTATACACTGAGTGTCAAGAGTTGGTATGTGATCTTCAGTGACTTTCTCTAAGTGGCAAGTGCTGGTCTTTGTTCTCGTGTGTCTTATACACTGAGTGTCAAGAGTTGGTATGTGATCTTCAGTGACTTTCACAAAGTGGCAAGTGCTGGTCTTTGTTCTCGTGTGTCTTATACACTGAGTGTCAAGAGTTGGTATGTGATCTTCAGTGACTTTCACTAAGTGGCAAGTGCTGGTCTTTGTTCTTGTGTGTCTTATACACTGAGTGTCAAGTGTTGGTCAACTTTATCGTGTTTCTTTCCATGAATGTCAATGGTTGGTCTGTAATCTTCTGCCTCTTAAACTGAGTGTCAAGGGTTGGCATGTGTTCTTCTGTGCCTTACACTGAGTGTCAAGTGTTGGTCAACTTTATCGTGTTTCTTTCCATGAATGTCAATGGTATGTATGTAATAGTGTGTCACTTAAACTGAGTGTCAATGGTTGGTGTGTGTTCTTCTGTGTCTTTCACTGAGTGTCAAGAGTTCGTCTGTGTTCTGATGTATGTTACACTGAAGGAGATGTATTGATCACGTGTGATTTACACTGCGTGTCGTGTATTCACTTGAAGTCGTGTGTGTCTCTTACACTGTGTGCCATTGGTTGGTCTTTGTTCTTGTGTGCCTCTAGCACTGAGTGTCAAATGTTGGTCTCCTATATCGTGTCTCTTACCTTGAGTGGCAATAGTTGGTCTGTAATAGTGTGTCTCTTAAACTGAAAGTCAAGTGTTGGACTGTGTTTTTCTGTGTCTTACACTCAGTGTCAAGTATTGGTCTGTGTTCTTGTGTATATTGAATGAGAAGTATTGATATGTGTTCAGTTGTGTTTTACACTGCGTGTCAAGTGTTGTAGTATTATGTGTCTCTTATACTGTGTGTCAATGGTTAATCTGTGTTCTTGTATGTCTCTTACACTGAGTGGCAATGGTTGGCCTTTGTTATTGTTTGTTTTACACTGAGTGCCAATGGTTGGCCTGTGTTCATTGGTGTCTCTTACGATCACTAAGTGACAAGGGTTGGTCTGTCTTCTTGTGTCCCTTACGCTGAGTGTCAGGTGATGATCTGTGTTCTTGTGTCTCTTACACTGAGGGCCAAGGGTTGGTCTGTGTTATTGTGTTACTTACACGAAGTGACAAGTGTTGAGTTTTATTAGTGTGTGACTTACACTGAGTGCTAAATGTTGATTTGTGTTCTTGTGTCTCTTACACTGAGTTTGAGTGTCAAGTGTTGGTCTTTGTTCTTGTGTGACTTACACTGAGTTTCAAGTGTTAGTCTATGTTCTTGTGTGACTTACACTGAGTATCAAGCGCTGATCTGTGTTCTCGTGTGACTTTGCACTGAGTGGCAAGTGTTGGTCTGTGTCTGAGTATCAAGTGTTGGTCCGTGTTCTTATGTGTCTCATATTCTAAGTAAAAAGTGTGGTCTGTGTTTTTGTGTGTCTCATATTCTAAGTATAAAGTGTTGGTCTGTGTTTTTGTGTATCTCATATTCTAAGTAAAAGGTGTTGGCCTGTGTTTTTGTGTGTCTCATATTCTAAGTAAAAAGTGTTGGTCTGTGTTCTTGCGTCTGTTACATTGAGTAACAAGTGTAGGGCTAGTTCGTGTGTGTATCTTACACGGAGTGACGAAGGTTGGGCTGTGTTCTTATGTGTCCCTTACACTGAGTGTCAAGTGTTGGTCTGTGTAATTGTGTGTCCCTTACACTGAGTGAAAAATGATGGTCTGCGTTTCTGTGTCTCATTCAATGAGTGACAGGTGTTGAGCTGGTTACCAGTATATGTTTTAAGTGTTGGATTGTGATCTTTAGTGACTTAACTCTATGTCAAGTGTTGAAGCTGTGTTCCAGCGTGTCTTAAAGTGAGTGTCATGGGTCGGTCTATTCTATTGTGTCTCTTACACCATGCGCCAAGGGTTGGTCTGGTTCTTGTGTGTCTTACATGGTTGTGTGTTTTACACTGAGTGGCAATTTAGTCAGGTTCTTTTGTGTCTTTTACACTGAGTGTCAAGTGTTGGTCTGTGTTCTTGTGGTTCTTACACCCAGTGACAATTGTTGGTCTGTATTATTGTGTTTCTTACACCGTGTGCCAAGGTTTGTCTGTGTTCTAATATCTCTTACACCATGTACCATGGGTTGTCTGTTTTTGTGCGTCTTAACACTGATCTAGTGTCAGAGGTTTGTCCGTGTTTGTGTGTGTCATAAACTGAGTGACAAGTGTTGGGCTGATTCTTGTCTGTCTTACACTGTGCGTCAGTGGATGACACGTGTCCTTGTGTCTCCTACGCCGTATTACAAAGGCTGGTCTGTGTTCTTGTGTCATTAGAATGAGTGACAAGGGTTGGCTATAACGTTTCTGACACCGAGTGTGAAGGGTTGGTCTGTATTCGTGTGTGTCTTACACCAAGTGGCAAGTGCTGATCTTTGTTCTCGTGTCTCTTACACTGAATGGCAAGTGTTGGGCTCTGTCCTTGTATGTCTATTACACTAAATGTCAAGTGTTGGTCCGTGCTCTTGTGTGTCTCTTAGACTGAGTGTCAATGGTTGGTCTGTGTTCTTTTGTTTTACCTACACTGAGTCTGAGTAACAAATGTTGGACTAGTTCTTGTGTGACTTACATCCTGTGACAACTTTTGGTCTGTATTATTTTGTCTCTTACACCGTGTGTCAAAAGTTGGTCTGTTTTCTAACACTTTACACCATGTGTCAGGGGTTGTCTGGTTTTTGTGCATCTAAACACTGATTGAGAACCAGAGGTTTGTCCGTGTAGTGTTGGGCTGATTCTTGTGTGTCTTACACTGTGCATCAGTGGATGGCTTGTATTCTTATGCGTCTTACATTGAGTGTCGAGAGTTGGATTGTGTTCTCATATGACTTACACTGAGTGTCAAGTGTTAGTCTGTGTTCTACTTTCTCTTACACAGAGTGTCAAGTGTTGGTCTGTGTTCTTGTTTCTCTTACATTGAGTGTCAAGTTTGGTCTGTGTTCTAGTGTGACTTACACTGAATGTCAAGTGTTGGTCTTTGTTCTTGTGTGCCTTACACTGGGTGTCAGGAGTTGGCTTGTGCTCTTATTTTACTTAAACTGAGTGTAAAGCGTTGGTCTGTTTTCTTGTGTGACTAACACTTAGTTTCAAGTGTTGGTCTGTGTTCGTGTGTCTCTTACACTTAGTCTAGGTGTCTAGTTTTGATCTGTGTTCTTGGGTGTCTCCTACTCTAAGTAAAAAGTGTTGGTTTGTGTACCTGTGTCTTTTACTTTGAGTGACAAGTGTAGGGCTAGTTCGTGTGTGTAACACTGAGTGACAAAGGCTGGGCAAAGTTCTTGTGTGTCCCTTACTCTGAGTGTCAAGTCTTGGTCTGTGTACTTGTGTGTCTCTTATTTGTACACTGAGTGACAAATAATGGTCTGTGTTCATGTGTCTCTTACATTTAGTGAACCGCGTTATAGTGTGTCTCTTACATTGAGTGACAGGTGTTGAGCTCGTTATTATGTGTCTCTTACATTAAATGGTAAGTGTTGGACTGTGATCTTTTGTGACTTACACTCTGTGTCAAGTGATTATCTGTCATCGTGTGTGTCTTACACTGAGTGACATTGCTTGGTCTGTGTTACTGTGTCTCTTACACCGTGTGTCAAGGGTTGATCTGGTTCTTGTCTGTCTTACACTGATTGAGTGCCAAAGGTTTGTCAGTGTTTTTGTATGTTTTATACTGAGAGGCAATGTAAGTCTGGTTCTTGGGTGTATTTTACATTGAGTGTCATGTGTTGGTCTGTGTTCTGGTGTCTCTTTCACCCTGTGGCAACTGTTGGTCTGCATTATTGTGTCTCTTACACCGTGTGACAAGGAATGGTCTGTGTTCTTATGTTTCTTACATCATGTGCCAGGGGTTGTCTGGTTCTTGTGTGTCTTAACACTGATCAAGTGCCAGAGGTTGGTCCATGTTCGTGTGCGTCTTAAACTGGGTGACAAGTGTTGGGCTGATTCTAATGTGTCTTACACTGTGTTTCAGTGGATGGCCTGTATTCAGGTCTGTGTTCTTGTGTGTCCCTTATACTGAGTGCCAATGTTGGTCTGTGTTACTGTGTGTCTAACACTTAGTGTCAAGGGTTGGACTGTGTTCTTGTCTCTCTCTTCTCTCTTACACTGAGTGTCAAATGTTCTTCTTTGTTCTTGTCTCTCTCACACCTTATGGTTGGTCTGTATTCTTGTGTCACTTAGACTGAGTGCCAAAGTTTGGTCCGAGTTATTGTGTGTCTTACACTGGGTTACAAGTGTTGGTCTGTGTTCTTGTGTGTTCTACGCTGAATGACAAACGGTCTTTTGTATTCTTGTGTCAACACGGAATGTCAAGTGTTGGTTTGTGTTCCGGTGTGTCTTACACTGAGTGTCATGTGTTCTTCTGTGTTCTTGTATCTCCAAAATTGAGTGTCAAGTGTTTCTGTTAATGCGTCTCTAATCCTGAGTGGCAGGGGTTGGTCTGTGTTCTTGTGTCTCTTGAACTGTGTGTCAAGGGTGGAGTTTATTTGTGTTATTGTGTTTCTTACACTGAGTGTCTAGGTTTGGTCCAGTGGTCTTGTGTCACTAACACTGAGTATCACGGGTTGGTCTGTGTTCATGTGTTGATACACTACATGTCAAGGTTCGTCTGTGTTATCGTGTCTCTTACGCTGGGTGACTAGGGGCGGACTTGATTTAGCAATTTTAGAGTGCGCGGAGTAGGCTAGAACAGCTATCTAAAACAAGCTAAACTGGGCACTTTGGAGTACTCCTGAGTAAATCAAGCGATCGCTGTTAGAATTGTGAAAACAACACAATCCGAATGCCAAGAAGAAAAAAAATGACAAAATACATGTGCTTTCAATCCATTTTACTGATGGCCATATTTTTTTTAATATGAATAATTGTAAGAACCTATCGGGAAAGACAGAAAAATATCTCAGTACAGTGTAGTCAGTGCTCCACAATCTTGTTTTAGAACAGGTCACTTGACTGTTTTGTCTAAACCACCTTGGAAGACTGAGTAGCTGGAGTACGCCAGCACAGATGCTCCAGTTCACTTGATTTCTGTTCTGCCTATTCGGAGTAAAGGGAACAGCTAAATCAGGTCTGCCCGAGGTTTTGTCCTTAGAATCTCATCTGACAGACTGCTTGAGCTTCGGATTGAACTTGAGACCCCATTCAAGGTGAGTGGTTTATCCACTACATCTTGGCTGCTTCTAAAGAATTATCTGTTTAGGGGTCGGGCAAAGGTCCTCAAAGGGTTAAATAGAGAAGGCAAGACAGATAATAATCATTTATATTGTTTATCATTTGTTCAGACCTAATGCTAAGTATAAAAATCTATAGTCACTGAACAATAGTCGTCAAGAGGTTAAAAATGAAATGAATGACACAGCATGAGGCTATGACACAGCATAAGGACAAACTATGGAAGCCTGGAAGGTACATTTTTTTCTATGCATTTTTGAATAGATATTTAAACAGGAGAATTTACAAAGGTCCTGATAAGGATAGTTTGTGCACCTAAAATAAAATTTATTTCCTTTACGTGTTTTGGGTGTCTCAATGAGATGGTTCTTTTGAGCAACCACAACATATGTTTAGGTTAAGAAATAAGAAAAATAATTTTTCAGAACCCTCTCTTACCTTGAGGCCTATGAATTGCAACCAGAATCAAAACAACATTTCTTTCTTAACACTCCTAGGACTAGAGTCTGTGCTATTTATAGAACTCCATTAGGCTGCTATGTAAACCTGATCAGATCTGATCTATTTATTTACCCTAGTCGTAGGAGTGTTAAATGACAAATTATTTCTTTTTAACCACCAAGTTTTTTCAGTAATAAACCTAATTTTGTTGTATGCAAGATAAGCTGCTTTTTCATCTTTATCTTTGTCATACTGAATATTTTCATGTTTTACAATCTTCTATTTGTTTTCAGTTAAAATAAAGCAGGTATTTTCAAACAGAATGAAAACAGTGTGGATCCTGATCAGCTGGCTTCATTTTGAGCCAGCTGATCTGGATCAGCAATTTTATCGAAAAAGGATAAATGTCACAGCAGCTGCAGCAGGACAAGGTTAGATCCAGATAAGGTATTTATTAGCATGAAATTGTTTTTTTTCGTGCCCATCAATTTAAGCATGTGTTTTGGGGCTCAAAAGAACCATCTCATTGAGACATTTCTTTTGAGTACCCACAAAATATGCTCTGGACGAGAAATAAAGAAAATAGTTTTCCAATATACACTCCTATCTGGAAGCCTGACAAGGGTTAATCAAGTCAATATTCTGGTTGTTTTTATTCCTTTTTTTAGTCAAGGGCATAACCTGTGTAAGTTAAAATATATATCACTTGAAGAAGTTAACATTGTGCGATTTCCATAATGGTTTCAAAGTGAGGCTACAGAGAGTTACTTATTTAGGTTATGTCTGAAATTATTTCGGCCAAGGTCAAAATGGCAAGCTCAAAAATATAACTTATTCAAGTTAGAAAGTAGGTTTTTTCTGATCTTCAATGACCTTGCGTACACATTTTTATACCACCCTAACCAACTTTAGCACGAAATGTATTGTGATTTGCAAGGTCTACACTGATGTAGGTGGTATAAAATAGTTATGCCATGTCTGTCCACCTGTACGTAAGATAATCCACTCGCTAAAGCTCGTGGATTATCTACACGTACAGGTGGACAACCCAAGGTATAACTATACTCAGAAAAACAATTGAAGGATATTTAGATTCAGTCCCATCTCTAACATTCAATACATAAAAAATATAACTAATTATGCATGCATGTCATAGTTCCAGACTTCTGCAATCAAAACTGATGTTTTATTTTAGTCACGCATCAATGGTTTAAGTACAGTACACATCCAAATGGTTCAACCCTGTATACTAAAAAGTCACATAAGTTCAATAATGATTGAAACCCATTTTTATCGTTTGTATCCCATAATGACTGGCTCCAAAATCATCGCCGGTTCTCCCTCCGAAAAATGACACCTAATTTTGAAGCTGTTGTCAGTATTTTACTGCAAATTGTGGTCAACTTTGCTGGGGTATGCCATATCCGTGTATTTTTGTTGAAGAAGTTGTCCCATTATTAGGGGCAATGACTGATAAATTGGTGTTAACTTTTGTCTGTGGTCGGAATTAGAACATAAGCAATGACCTGGTAAAGGTTGCAACAAAAATTGAGAGCGCTAAATTTTTTGCTTGTGAACTTTGGGTAGAGAGGGGCGGTACATTTGGTGTAGTACTGTAACGTAACCAATGACCCGTGAATTTCAATTTGCATTTTGGTGGATTGCATAGTAATAGTTCTATCAATGACAAAAATAATTTGTTTGAAAATTATATTTCCAAATGTTATAAAGTCAAAAGCATTTCAATATCCTTCAATTGTTTTTCTGAGTATATTACCTAGGCGATGCATACAGAATTTTATTGCATTATTTTTAAGATACCTAATAGATAAAATTACACACATGGTCATGAAAATTGCTGTAACGCCAGAATATGAAGTTGAAAAAGATACTTTCACTCAAACAGGTTACCTTCATGCATGGATCAAGAGGGGGGACAGGGAGTCCCCCCCACCCCGGGAAATCACAAAAATATAGGGTTTTTTTTTAACAATACTGGTCCCGATCCCCTGAATATCACAAAGCTACCAAGCCAGTCATTCAATGTTGGGCCACCAATGGCACGCCAGCGAAACGCCATTTAAATGGTGTTTCTCTGGTGATCCGATGATGGCTCACTTTTAGTGTTTTAGTGGATCCTCTGGCGTCCCCTCATCAACTAAAAAAAAATAATAAAAAATAAAAAAAAAATGTCACAGTTGGACCTCCCTCTGACAAAAAATTCCCTTGGCTTGCGAGATGGGGTAATGGTCAATACACATCCAGTTTCATACAAAACACCAACTTTTAAAACAAAGAGTGTTTCATTAAAATTTTGAACAGAAACTTGGTGAAAAAATAAATACTAAAATTTATACACATGATTTATAAACTAAAATAAAGTCGACATTTATATCACAAATTAAGTATATACACTACTGGACATGGACATGATTTCCTTGAAAAATTTGGAAAATGGTACTGAATAAAAGGCATAACAATTGAAAACTGAAAAAAACAAGAACTATATTTGGTCCTCGACACGTCAAAAACTGTCCTTGGGTTTTTCGAAAAAAGCAAAATTCAAACCAGTTTCTTCCGCTACAGAGACTAGCTGGAACATTGAAATTTCGCTTGTAGCAAGTCAAGGTATGATCCTGTCCAAATAGGGAATACCAAAGGAGCTGCTCAGCTTGGGGGGGATGCACATGCTGGTCTGCATCTTTGTTGTTCAGAAACCTCCGAAGACAGGGTTTATCGCGCCGAGGCCCATTTTGTTTTTGCATACAAGATTTATTTTATCTTTGCAAATAGTGCAGAACCTAATGAAATGCCGCATTATGCATTTCAGTTGGGTCCTCAATGTTTGACAAAGTAACCATTTAGGGATTACTAGTTAACAAAGGGTTATTAAGCAATAAGTCTAGCTGCTATGAAAAGGTTAATTCTACATGTTTTATATAAAGAAATTTTCTATTCATATTTTAGATATACCATTGCTAGAAATGAGCAAAATCTAAAACCTGTGCAAATTGCACAGTTTGCCATTCATTTCCCTTTCAGAAATTTCACAACAATAATTTGTGCTTGTCATCCGCCATCATTTTTGAAACCGAAAGAAGTTGTAGCCTGTTGCTCTAATTTGCAACACAAACCGATATGAACATTTTTTACCAATGAAGCATTGAAATAACTTGAAAGGGGGAAATAACCATAAACAATATGTTATGGCTTGCATTGATGTCTGTCGTACAGAATTAACATCTTCCAATGCTTGAAAGACAGCAATATGCTGTAAGACACAGTCAACGTTTGTGGAGGTTCGTGTCAGGAATTATACCACAGCGTCTTTTTTCCTCTTGTTTTACCGCTTATGCTTTTAAAAACGATCCAAATTTCGGGCAATTTTAAAGCCATTATTGGTCTTTTTTTTGCAAATTTTAGATGAAAACTAGTGTGATGACACCTAGGGCAGGCTTGTGTACCGGTACAGCAAAAGTGAATTGCGATACGATATTTATTTAGAGTGAATTGGGGGTTACCGGTATATCGTTGCTCCCCTTACACACATGCTCTTAAAACCAAAGATGCTGATATAAGCACAAACTGAGTATTTTATGTTTTTTTAATCTTTTTTTTTTAACAAAAGAATACACACCATATTCAACCTTAAACCTAGGTCCATCATGTGGAAGAAAAAAGTTTGGACCCACATCAGCTGGCTTCCTCAGAAGCCAACTGATCTGGATCAACACTTTTTTTCCAGAATAATAGTGATTTTTTTGAAAAAGTAATGCACATACTGTCCTTATTTGTTGTTTTGATTCTTCACATCCCAGTCAACAATTGTTCAGTCACGTCCGGACAGGTTTTCCCGAAGTTGAACCAGTTCTAAGCAGCTAATAAAGTGTCTTTCTCGAGGACACAACACAGTGACGCCGCCGCGTCCAGGCTGGAACAAGCAACACTTCGATCACCAGTCTACGTTCTATCAGCTGAGCCACTGTGCTACGCCAACATACTGCTCTTAGTCTAGGTAAAATACGGTATAATTTCAAACACGTCATGTCAAGAGAGCCAAATTTTCAATAAGCTTGATCCACTTCTTATTGGGGATTATATTTCAAAGTCCACAATTCAATAAAATTCATCAGGATTCCTTACTAACAACCCTATGTTCAACAATGGATTCTTCCATATTCAAAGCAGTGAGAGTCAATGTTCAGAGAAAGGGGGATAAGAATAAAGAATTTTGGCACTGATTAAAGCACAAGGAACACACTTAACGGCAACAACAAAAACAATCTATAAAACACTTACAGCAGACGACATTTTTAAACCCTTAAAGCGCCATCAAAAATGCAGCAGACGACATTCAAATATGGCTGCTTCCTTAATAAAACACCATAAGACTTTATTCATGTATTTGACGTGAATTGGCTGCTGGTAGCCCGCTCTCATCTGTCATGTTCTAGATCCAAACAATTTCACACTCTGATAATGTTCCTGAAAGAAATTTTTGATTTTTTTAAAAAGTCAGCAGACGACAACAAATGCATGATAAATTACCCAGCATGCAAAGAGTTAAAAGCAAAACAGTCTTTCATTCTTTTTCGTTTAACCCTTAAAGTGCCAAGAAAAAAATGCATCTGAAAATGTCCTCTGCTGCAAATAATTGCCTAACATTACTGATGAATTGAGTATAGAAGCAAACAGTGTGGACCCAGAACAGACTGTCTGTTCTATGTCCACACTGTTTGCCATAGAGGCTTCTTAAACATTTCAGCAGACGAGAAAAGCAGACGACTTTTGTTGTGATTGGCGCATTAAAGGTTAATCTTACTACATTTTCTAGCCAAATTAAACTGGATACTTTATATGAATCATCTAACAGAGAGTTCATAAGATACATCAAACTATTTTGCTAAAAAAACTATTTCATTCTAAAATGCCGTCTGATGTAAAATGACAAGTGGCACTTAAGTAAAATACTCTTCCCAGCAGACACATAACCATAGTCCTTTACTCCCTGGCTTTTTATAGATCATGACATCATTTTCTATTTTTAGATAGCATAAAAAATAAAGAAAATTTTAAGTAAAGTTTTAAATACTTTTTGATCATATTATGGAAAATGGAGCATTTGCTCCAAGGAGCAAAAGCTCGATTTTCCATAATATTTTCAATGCAGCAAATGCTTGATTTTTCATAATATTTTCAAATACATAGTATTTCAAAGGCGTCAAAAGGCCTTATGATGGAGTAAAGGATTACAACTACATCCTATCAATGTCCAAGCGAAGTCCTGATGTCGCACCTACATTGTTTTGACATCATAAAACCTGCTGGATTTCATGTTATTTCTGTCATCTGGACAGATTTGAAAGAGTATTAGACGATTCTGTGTTAAGAGGCCCGTTACTGTTATCATCTGTACTCTGATCTTCATAAAGTAAAACACGAAACAGGGGTGACGTCTGCATAATAAGGTCAACCGCGTCATCCCAATTGAATTCTCGTAACGTTGTTATAAGATAACCCACAGTTGCATTCGGTTCGCGGTTGGACCATTCTTCCAAAGTCATATCAGTTTTACTTTCACATATAGAACTAGTAGTGTCCAAATTTGGCAGACATGTTTCTAAGCCCAGGGTCACTGCCAGAAGACACCAGTCCCTCCCTAAGGGATCTTGCGGATCCATAAGTCTACATAACATTTGTCGCGTGTGCGTCAACAGATGCGATATGGGAAGATCTACTCCTGAGCATACACTATTTTTGACCTCGTTTGACCCTAAAAATAATACATCACAGTAACTCTCTGACTTGCCGTCAGCCATTCTTAAAGTCAACATCTTATCTAACTGTGCTTGAATTACTTCCCTTGGGGAGTAGCATTGTGGATTTCGTATATGATCCTTTAACTGTGAACAACTCAACACATGTTTTTCTGCACAAAGACCAGGACACACATGAGCGATCACTTGCTCTGCGGTGTTTACAAAATCCTCAAGAAAATAAAACAATGCCGTTCTTGAATCTTCTGGTCCACGAACTTTTATTTCAACAAACTGCTCTTGTCTGTCCATGCTTATCATACCCTCAAAGTCACCGCAGCAGTATTTTGACCCATGATGCCACTGATATAGATCCGAGTCAGGATCATCACTCTCCTGCAAAATATTTCTCCGTAAATGAGTTTGAATGCGGGGAAAAATATGCTTTAGTTGACCCGGCGTGTCTGCCGAAGTTTTTAACCTAACACCTCCATAAACTGCATTTCCAAACCTTTTAATATCTCTCTGCCACAATCCGTTCAAAGTCTCGACAAAATTAAGGCACGGAAACTCATATTCTATTTCATCGTCATTATCACACTTTGTGCAAACCTCCAAAACTTCCAGCACGTGCAACAGTTCCGAAGCGTCCGTCTCAGGATACATGATTTGGAAGTCGTCCACACCGAAACACCCAGTGATCCTTGACTGGACTATTTTTTCATGCGAGATTAGGCTGCCTACAATATCACTACACAGCCATTTTGGATTAAGGATAATTAAATCTTCACCAGCTTCATTCTGTAAACAGTCAATCTGAAAAAAAAGAGACAAACAAAAAATTTGAGCGTAAAATTGTGAATATTTTCTTATTTGTCAGTTTCAACATTTGTTTTGGGTGCTCAAAAGAACCGTCTCAATGAGACGGTTCTTTTGAGTACCCACAACATATATTTTGGGCGAGAAATAAAAATTCTGAATAAAAAGATAAACTTTCAAAAATGAGATGGCATAAGTGAAGACAAACAAAAAATTGAGTGTAAAATTGTGAATATTTTCTTATTGATCAGTTTCAACATTTGTTTTGGGTGCTCAAAAGAACCGTCTCAATGAGACGGTTCTTTTGAGTACCCACAACATATATTTTGGGCGAGAAATAAAAATTCTGAATAAAAAGACAAACTTTCAAAAATGAGATGGCATAAGTCAAGACAAACAAGGCTAGAGGACTTGAAGTCCCTGAATCACCCACCTGATCGCCAAAATAATGTTAAACTAGGTCAAGGTAAACTACAGCTTATAATGAAACACATTTTGTTTTAACATTTATGGGGGTTGCGGCCTTTTTGGTCAAGTGACCTAAAACAATCTAATGAATACTCCTTCATACAGCCCAGTGATTTCTGAGAAAAAGAGTTAAACATTTCTTCCAAGTATTATGATTTCAGATTTCTGTTATTTGCAGCAGACAAATTCGGCAGATAACATTTTCAGATGCATTTTTTTCTTGGCCAACAGTTATAGAAAAATGAACATGCCAAGATTTTCCCCACACAATGCATTAGGAATCAAATTTGACCTTGCCATATATATGTCAACCTAGATTCATCATTTGTGCAAAACTGGTAGGGCCCACATCCCCAATGCTATGTACCAAGTCCCAAGGCCATTAGCCTTTTGGTTCTAGAGAAGAAGATATTTAAAGGGGTTTTATCATATATTGGCATGGTGGCCATCTTGGTCATGTGACCATAACAATTTGTATAAATTTTGGCTAACCTGTCATAGGGAGTCTTCATATGAAATTTGAGTTCAATAGGCCTAGTGGTTTCTGAAAAAACTTTTAATATGTGGAAGGGACTCCAACATGAGCGACCTTGGCTGAAAGGTCAAAGGTCAACCTTTACCTTTGAAACTTTTTTATAGCCATTCTCTCGTTATGTGTAAATAAATGTAAGTGAGAATAATGACTTTAGCTTTAACAGTATTCAAACAATACGGCCCTTGGACCCTGGATTGTTCACCTGAGAATAACTGGTCATTGGAGGAACCATTTGTGGAATTTTAGTAGAGTGCATCATGAGGAACAATTCTGTTAAATTATAATAAATTTGGGTCAGTAATTCTGGAGATGTTGTTTAAAAGATTTCTTATCTGGAGCTCTGGCAGTCCTCCTGTTTGGTGGAGCAGAACTATTTACGCAATTTTGAAAGAGGGCATTATAGGGAACATTCATGTGAAGTTATTTTGAATTTGGACCAGTGGTCAGAAGGAGATATTGTTTAAAGACAATTCTTATCAAGAGCTCTGACAGCCCCTTTGATCAGCGGACCCGAACCATTTGTGCACTTTTGGTTGAAGGTATCATGAGGAGCTATTCTGTGAAATTATTTTGAATTTGGACCAGTGGTTCAGATGTCGTTTAAAAAAGATTTCTTATCTGGAGCTCTGGCAGCCATCCTGTTAGGTGGAGCAGAACCATTTATGCAATTTTGAAAGAGGGCATCATGGGAAACATTCATGTGAAGTTATATGAAATTTAGAACAGTGGTTCAGAAGGAGATGCTGTTTAAAGAAAAAAGTTTACAAACAGACGGACCAACGGACGAAGACCAATCACAATAGCTCACCTCAAGCCTTCTGCTCAGGTGAGCTAAAAACCAACATTTCAAAAATATTCCCATTCAAATGCATAGGACTTTAAGTAGGTCAAGGTCATCTTAGGATCATTATTTGAACAAACTTGGTATGTCATACATACCAAGTCCCAAGGTCACCAGCCTTCTGGTTCTGGAGAAGATTTTTAAAGAGATTTTACCATATATGGGCTTGGCAGTCATTTTGGTTATGTGACCAAAATATTTTGTATAAATTTTGGCTAACTTATCATAAGGAGTCTTCACATGAAATTTGAGTTCATTTGGGCCAATGGTTTGTGAGAAAACTATGTTTTAATATATTGTTGGGACTCCAATATGAGCAACCTTGGCTCACCCGTGAGCCTTCGGCTTAGGTGAGCTAAAATTGAGGGTAAAGTTGTGAATATTTCCTTATCAATCAGCTTTAACATTTGTTTTGGGTGCTCAAAAGTACCGTCTCACTTAGAACGTTCTTTTGAGTACCCACAACATATATTTTGGTTGAGAAATAAGAAATCTGAAAAAAAGATAAAACTTTCAAGAATGAGATGGGAACAAATGTTAAACTTTAAGAGTTGGACTTCAACAAAGGCCCCTGCATAATCCCCTTCAGTGAAAAGGGGGTAGCTTTTTTGGTGGCAATCTTGATTACCTTCGTTCAGCAAAACTCCACTTTCAAGCATGGACAATAGTTTGGTGAAAGCAGTCTATATATGAAATTTGGAAGAAATCAAGTGATAATTGACTAATTTAGAGTATCCACAAGTGCAATCTGACAAGCAGCAGCCATTTTGTCGGCCATCTTGGTTATCATTCCTTGAACTAAACCCATATTCAAACTTGGTTGAGAGCTGATAAAAGTAATCCATGTATGAAAGGAAGAAATTGGGCGATAAATGACTAAATTACAATATACACAAAAGAGGATGGACAGACGGATGGACTGACAATTATAGGATGAAAGCGCTGCAGGCATGCAACATACCCTGCCACGGGATATTTTCAACGCAAAGAAAATCATTTTGAAACAAGGGCTATAACTCTGTACTTATTTGTCAAAATTTACCCATCTGCAATCCCAGAACACTCCTTCACAATATCGACTCTCATACCAAGTTTGAAGAAAATCTGTAAAGGAATGCCAAAGATAGAAAGGGAAAACCAATTTCTAACGTCAATCAAGGGCCGTAACTCTGTACTTATTTGCCTAAATTTACCCATCTGCAATCCCAGGACACTCCTTCCCAATATCAACTCTCAAATAGCAAGTTTGAAGAAAATTGGTTACAAAAATGCTACCAGCAGAGAGCGAGAACGATGCGCTGAGGGACGGTCACTCGAACGCAATTTTAGAATGGAGGGTAAAACATAATACCCCACACTTTTTAAAGTGGTGGGGTATAAAAAGGCAGGAATGGGTTAAAAATTGCCATACCTCTCCAACAAACTGAAGCTGCTGAACCAGATGCTTGATGTGATCTTCACTGGCCAGTGGACTGACCTTTGACCTCACATAAACACCAAACTGTTGCCATGACAACACAGGGAATGTAGAGGATGACCGTTTCCATGACGTTAGGGTCATAATCATGGCTTTAAGGAAACCGCTCAACCTTCCTTGTGACTGAAAGAGAGACAGAGGTCACAGGTTTCATACTGGTAAGGCTATGTGAAATTCAAGGATTTTCAAGGACTTCTAAAAGATTCTCCTACAGTTTTCAAGGATTATATGTTGATGAAAAATACTGTTTCATTGTTAAAATTTTACTTCAGAAATGCTAGACTGATAAAATGGGGAAATTCGTACTAGAAAATTAGTATAAAATTGTTGTACTTTTATTTGGTGCAGCATTTGCTGCAGCTATGCTGCACCAAATAAAGGCACAACAATTTTACACTGATTTAGATCCATATCAACAGGGCTGAGTCCTACAGAAAATTCAAGGATTTCCAAGGCCTTTGAGTGATTTTCCATTACTTTTTAAAGCAGATTAAATCTTCAAGGACTTTTCAAGCAAGCCCTCTTAATTTAAGTACTTTTTAAGTGAACCCTGTACAGGTTTCATATGATACAGGTAAGGTTATGTGAAATTCAAAGATTTTCAAGGACATCTGAAGGATTTTCCAGCATCCTTCAAGGACTATAAGTTTATGAAAAATACCTGTCCGGATTTTTATAATTCAAGTGTTTAACAAATGCTATATACCAGAGATAATTTGGGCCGCAACGCGAGAAAACCTGTCTTCGGTGGTTTGAGAACAACACAGGCGCAGACCAGCCTGCACATTTGCGCAGTCTGATCAGCGCCTTTGTTATTCGCTTTTTGGAAAGTATCATATGTAAACTTACTACAGATGAAATTTCAATATTCTAGCTAGTCTCTTTACCTGAGGAGTCTTGTTTGAAACTGGCTTTGTTGGACACCCCGAAGACAGGTTTTCCCGCGACGAGGCCCATTTCATTTCAACCCTTTCCTTCATGAATATTCATGCTAGGCCCCACCCACTATGAATATCTCTTATATAAACTTTCATGTTGGTACATAGAATACAGAAATAATCTGTCAGGTCCAGATGTGTATGAGCTTATATATAATATTTCAATAGCAAACAGAGTCGACCCTGATCAGGTAGCTCTTACAAAAGCTGCCTTATCTGGGTCTGCTCTGTTTCCAAAAGCATTAAAAGGTGTTTATGAGGTAAAGGGTTAAACACAGGTATTGAATTTTTACTGTAGAAAAATGGTAAGTTAGGCATGATATAGCCCCTTCTTTGTAAAGCAGAAAAGACCCAAATGAATGACCTCCAAATTAGCAGCAATTCATAATCTGATAAACCCTTCCCATTGACTAATTTATCCGTGGGTGAAAGTTCAAAATTTCCAAAATACTGAACTTTAGAAATTCAAATTTAAAACTTGCAGGATGCCTACAAAAATGATTCATTTCAAGTTTAAATGATTAATTGTGTTTAGATCATCTGAAAACTAGTAGGTGAAGCTATTAAAATCTTGCTAATTCAGGATTAATCCTGAAAACTTTCACCCATATTTATCTGTTATTCTATGAGAAGCAATGTATTGTATTCACAATGTAATGCATTCACAATGTCTTGTTATAACAATGTCTAGTATTCACAATGCCCAGTATTCACAATGCCCAGTATTCACAATGCCCTGTATTAACAATGTAATGCATTCACAATGTCTTGTTATTACAATGTCTAGTATTCACAATGCCCTGTATTTGCAATGCCATGTATTCACAATGAAATGCATTTACAGTCTTGTGTATTCACAATGTAGTATATTCACAATGTTGTGTATTCACAATGGTGTGTATGTGTAATGACGCGTAATTGCAATGTCATGTGTTCAAAATGTCATGTATTCTCAATGGCATGTATTAATAATGCCATGTATTCACAGTGTCATGTATTCACAATGTTGTGTATTTGCAATGTCGTGTATTTGCAAGGTCATGTGTTCAAAATGTCATGTATTCTCAATGGCATGTATTCATAATGCCATGTAGTCACAGTGTCATGTATTCACAATGAAATATATTCACTTTGTAATGTATTCAGGGCGTAATTTATTCACATTGTAGAGTGTTCACAATATCATGTATTCAGTGTTGTGTATACACAATGTAATGTATTCACAGTGTCATGTTCTCATATTGTAATGTTTGTTTGTGTTGATAGTTTACATCCAAGTCAACAATTTTTCAGTCATATGGGACGATTTCCTGGTCTTCCTGAGCTAGACCAGTACTAGCTCAGGATAAAGTGTCTTGCTCAAGGACACAATGCAGTGCCTCCAGAGAGTCTTGAACAAGCAACCCTTCGATCTCAAGTCTAACACTCTACCACTGCACTCCTCAAATTTTAACATATCCACATTGCAATGTATTCATGTTGTAAATTTTTACATTTTCAATGCAAGCCTTTAATGAATCTTGAGAATTTTGCAACCGTTCATAGCCTCATGAACTATACAAAATTTAATTGACAACTGCCAAGCTCATTTGCCTGTGCAATTCGCATCAAACATCCAATTCATTTGCCAGATGTGACACTGGTGTTGTGATTGACAGCGAGCCACACCTGAGATGCAAGTGCAAAACAAGCCTCTTGTTTGCTCCATTGGCTGTCCATGTTCACACTGGCTGTTGAGCTTTTCCGTTTTGCACTCCAACAAAACCGTTAATACGATTAAATATTTAATACAAAATTGTTTTATCTCCTAAATTATAAATTTCTATATATTAGTTATTTATAGTAAAATGTAAATATAAGCAAAAAATTAAATTTCTGGAAGGTTCATGGTAACATGAATACTTCGGGTCTCTTGCAAAGTTAAAGTGAAGCGCAAGAGACCCGAAGTATTCATGATTCCAGAAGGGCTTCACGTTAACTTTGCAAGAGACCCGAAGTATTCATGCTTCCATGAACCTTCCAAAAATCGAATTCATTCCTTAAATGCATCCATGTTGTATATCTTTCAACCCATAATGCACCAATTATTACTGCAGAAAAAAGACCGGTTTAAGCCCTCCAGTAAAATATTTTTACTGACCGTTCCAGGGTGGTACTTCTTTTGTGGATCATTTGTGTTTTTATGACTTGTGCTTCTCATGCTTTTGCATCTGTTCATTGCTGCCTTATGGTCACCTGCTGGGAAAGTGCTGACCTCTTGGCTCTTGTTGGTCATGTTTTATTGTATTTTTGTTACTTTCCCATGTCGTATCCTGGGTCAGGTGTGGTACTTGATAGTATCGTTTCCTTATCTTTGTCTCCTTTCTTACTTTGATATTTCATGTGAAAACAATTCAAACTAGAACAGTAAGACACTGACAAAAACCTCAGCATAATGCCCTGCAGTGAAAAGGGCATATCAGTTTTGGCAACAATCCTGATTGTCATTCATCAGACAAAAGCCAAAGTAGTTCATAGATGAAATTTGGAAGAAACCAGGTGATAAATGAGAGTGTCCACAAGTGCAAACTGAAAGGTAGCGGCCACTTTGGCAGCCATCTTGGTTATCGGACAAAGTCCATGTTCAAACTTGGGCGAGAGTTCGATAAAGTAATCCATATATGAAATTTGGAAGCAATTGGGTAATAAATGACTAAGGTAGAGTGACCACAACAGCCAACTTATAGACAGCGGCCATTTTGGTTATAGTTCGTAAGACAAAACCCGTATTCAAACTTGAAGGAGCGTTTGATGAAAGCAATCCATATATGGAATTTGGAAGAAATCCCATTATAAATGACTAGGTAAGAGTGACAGCGACAGAGGACATTGATAGGCGGCGGCCATTTTGTTGGCCATTTCGGTTATCAATCGTCTGACAAAACCCATATCTGAACTTAAACGAGAGTTTGATGAAAGCAATCCATATATGAAATTTGGAAGAAATCTGATTAAAAATGACTATGTTAGAGTGACCACGACAGCAGATACTGGTAGAAGGTGGCCAACATTGTGTCAGGCCTGATCAAGGTCTAAATGGTTTGCAAAGGTTATCAACAAATGACTGTCTAGTAGGTAATGAGTTAACTTACCCTCAAAATATTTGCCCTCAAATTGAATAACTGGTGCTTGAGGGCTTTAATATCAGTTGTCATAGCAACCTGGGCATCCATGACGAAAATTCTCTCCACAAGGTCAAGGTCATACATAAATTTTGTCTGAACTTTGGCAAAAATGCTGCTAGCTACAGGGCTGACATATTCACCCCTGGCATTTTGGGGCAGCTTGCTTTGTCTGCATGAGTGCCCACTAGAATGACCTTGGCCCTTGATGGAAGCCGTCCACAGTGACCTGAAATATATAAAAACTACAATGAACTTAAGATTAATAGAATCAAATGTTCATGCTACAGAAAAAAACTAAAAAGAGTCAAACAATACTCGTTGCCTACTTGAAGGTGTAGGCAAAATTTGAAAACACAGGCTCAAATAGGAGCTGAGGAATCAATCTGTGACAGAAATTTCCATTGGAGGGAAAGAAAAAGGATCGAATAAAAGGACTGAAATGCAATATGTGGCTGTTTTTTTGTTACACAATACAACTCATAAGTATCAAGCTTTGTACCTAATTTCAGAATCCTAACTAAAGTAGTTGCTGAGAAATCTTTGACAGAAAAAAATGTCCATATGTATTTTATAGGAGAAACAGAAGGACAAATTGAAAATTTGAAAAAAGAAGGCAAAATGAGGATAAGCATCTTAATTTTCATTTACACAATACACTTTGCCTACTTGAAGGTGTAGGCAAAATTTGAAAACACTGGCTCCAATGGGGTTGAGAAATCTGCGGCAGAAATTTTCATTGGAGAGAAAGAAAAATGAACAAATAAAAGAACTGATAAGCAATATGTGGCTATTTTTTGTTACACCCTACAACTCATCACTATCAAGTTTTGTATTAAATTTCAGGATCCTAAGTCAAAAAGTTGCTGAGAAGTTTTTGGCAGAAAAAAAGCTTACAAACAGAAAAACATACAGACAGTCAGTCAAACATAATTACAGAAAAGGCAAAAACTATATACCCCCTATATACTTTGTACAGGGGGTATAAAAATGTCCACATGTATTATATAAGAGGGACAGAAGGATAAATGAAAAAATGAAAAAAGAAGGCAAAATGAGGATTAGCATCTTAATTTTCATTTACACAATATATTTTCTTGCCTACTTGTAGGTGTACACAAAATTTGAAAATACTGGCTCTTATAATAGGAGCTGAGGAATCAATCTGTGACAGAAATTTCCACTGGAGAGAAAGAAAAATGAACAGATAAAGGGTCTGATGAGCAATATGTGGCTGTTTTTGTTTTTTTTGCACAATACAACTCATCACTATCAAGCTTTGTACCAAATTTCAGAATCCTAACTCAAGTAGTTCCTGAGAAATCTTTGACAGAAAAAAAGTTTGCAAACAGACAAACAAACAGACAGTCAAACATAATTACAGAAAAGGCAAAAAGTATATACTTCCTACTGGGGATATAATAATTTCAATAATACAGGAGCACTAAGTTTACATTCTATTTATCGCATGACATTAAAAATACTTAAACATCACATTTTTGGTGTGAATACATCAAGATTTTTCCCTCTTCTATGCAACTTTATATTGATGTCATTGGGCAACGTTACTAATTCTGATAACCCCTAGTGGTTTATTGATTTTATCTCAGATGCAACGTCATGTGATAAATAGTTTTATCATGTGACACCGCATCTGGGAGTGAAATAACGCCATACAATAAAATCGATAAACCACTAGTTGTTAATAGATTTACGGGAAACGTTATGACGTCCATAACAATGTTGCGATCATAATGACAAAATTATAACGTTTTTTTACGCCAGAAATGAGATTTCAAAGTAATCTTAATGTCATATGATAAAAAGAATCTAACATTCGTGCTCTTGTATTATTGAATTTTATTAAACTCGCTGCGAAAACGAGATAAAATGCTCGGCAAGCCTCGCATTTTATCTCTTTTCCTCAACTTGTTTAATAAATTAAATAAAATATGAGCACTCATGTAAGATCCTCTATTCAACCTCAAGGCTTGATCCAATAAATAAACATATTATTATAAGAGTAACGAGATCTGGCGTACTGTATCACTGTATCAGTTTTGGATGAGATTATACCATCGGATCACCCTCGTCGCTTCGCGTCTCAGGTGATCTGATGGTATGACCTCATCAACTCGACGTAATACAATACGCCAGATCAAGTTACTATTATAATGTGTATTTAACCTCAAGGCTTGATCCAAACTATTGGTACTTACCTAAAGGTAACAATGGGGTCACCCTGGCCTTAAAGAAGTTTAGCCTCAAGGCTTGATCCAAACTATTGGTACTTACCTAAAGGTAACAATGGGGTCACCCTGGCCTTTAAGAAGTTTAGCCTCAAGGCTTGATCCAAACTATTTGTACTAACCTAAAGGTAACAATGGGGTCACCCTGGCCTTTAAGAAGAATAGCCTCAAGGCTTGATCCAAACTATTGGTACTTACCTAAAGGTAACCACGAGGTCACCCTGGCCTTTAAGAAGTTAAGCCTCAAGGCTTGATCCAAACTAACGGTACTTACCTAATGGTAACAATGGGGTCACCCTGGCCTTTAAGATGTTAAGCCTCAAGGCTTGATCCTAACTATCGGTACTTACTTAAAGGTAACAATGGGGTCACCCTGGTCTTTAAGAAGTTTAGCCTCAAGGCGTGATCCAAACTATTGGTACTTACCTTAAGGTACAATGGGGTCACCCTGGCCTTTAAGAAGTTTAGCCTCAAGGCTTGATCCAACATATTGGTACTTACCTAAAGGTAACAATGGGGTCATCCTGGCCTTTAAGAAGTTTAGCCTCAAGGCTTGATCCAAACTATTGGTACTTACCTAAATGTAACAATGGGGTCACCCTTTTCTTTTAAGTACTTTAGCCACAAGGCTTGATCCAAACTATCGGTACTTACCTAAAGCTAAAAATGGGGTCACCCTGGCCTTTAAGAAGTTTAGCCTCAAGGCTTGGTCCAAACTATCGGTACTTACCTAAAGGTAACAATGGGGTTACCCTGGCCTTTATGAAGTTTAGCCTCAAGGCTTAATCCAAACTATTGGTACTTACCTAAAGGTACAATGGGGTAACCATGGCCTTTAAGAAGTTTAGCCTCAAGGCTTGATCCAAACTATCAGTACTTACCTAAAGGTTACAATGGAGTCACCCTGGCCTTTAAGAAGTTTAGCCTCAAGGCTTGATCCAAACTATCGGTATTTACCTAAAGGTAACAATGGGGTTACCCTGGCCTTTATGAAGTTAGCCTCAAGGCTTAATCCAAACTATTGGTACTTACCTAAAGGTACAATGGGGTAACCATGGCCTTTAAGAAGTTTAGCCTCAAGGCTTGATCCAAACTATCAGTACTTACCTGAAGGTTACAATGGAGTCACCCTGGCCTTTAAGAAGTTTAGCCTCAAGGCTTGATCCAAACTATCGGTACTTACCTTAAGGTAACAATGGGGTCACCCTGGCCTTAAAGAAGTTTAGTTTCAAGGCTTGATCCAAACTATTGGTACTTACCTAAAGGTACAATGGGGTCACCCTGGCCTTTTAGAAGTTAAGCCGCAAGGCTTGATCCAACATATTCGTACTTACCTCAAGGTAACAATGGGGTCACCCTGGCCTTTAAGAAGTTTAGCCTCAAGGCTTGATCCAAACTATCGGTACTTACCTAAAGGTAACCACGGGGTCACCCTGGCCTTTAAGAAGTTAAGCCTCAAGGCCTGATCCAAACTATCGGTACTTACCTAAAGGTAACAATGAGGTCACCCAGGCCTTTAAGAAGTTTACCCTCAAGGCTTGATCCAAACTATCGGTACTTACCTAAAGGTAACCACGGGGTCACCCTGGCCTTTAAGAAGTTTAGCCTCAAGGCTTGATCCATATATCAGTACTAACCTAAAGGTAACAATGGGGTCACCCTGGCCTTTAAGAAGTTTAGCCTCAAGGCTTGATCCAAACTATTGGTACTAACCTAAAGGTAACAATGGGGTCACCCTGGCCTTTATGAAGTTTAGCCTCAAGGCTTAATCCAAACTATTGGTACTTACCTATAGGTACAATGGGGTAACCATGGCCTTTAAGAAGTTTAGCCTCAAGGCTTGATCCAAACTATCAGTACTTACCTAAAGGTAACAATGGGGTCACCCTGGCCTTTAAGAAGTTTAGCCTCAAGGCTTGATCCTAACTATCGGTACTAACCTAAAGGTAACAATGGGGTCACCCTGGCCTTTAAGAAGTTTAGCCTCAAGGCTTGATCCAAACTATCGGTACTTACCTAAAGGTTACAATGGGGTCACCCTGGCCTTTAAGAAGTTTAGCCTCAAGGCTTGATCCAAACTATCGGTACTTACCTAAAGGTAACAATGGGGTTACCCTGGCCTTTAAGAAGTTTAGCCTTAAGGCTTGATCCAAACTATTGGTACTTACCTAAAGGTAACAATGGGGTCACCCTGGCCTTTAAGAAGTTTAGCCTCAAGGCTTGATCCAAACTATCGGTACTTACCTTAAGGTAACAATGGGGTCACCCTGGCCTTTAAGAAGTTTAGTTTCAAGGCTTGATCCAACATATTCGTACTTACCTCAAGGTAACAATGGGGTCACCCTGGCCTTTAAGAAGTTTAGCCTCAAGGCTTGATCCAAACTATCGGTACTTACCTAAAGGTAACCACGGGGTCACCCTGGCCTTTAAGAAGTTAAGCCTCAAGGCCTGATCCAAACTATCGGTACTTACCTAAAGGTAACAATGAGGTCACCCTGGCCTTTAAGAAGTTTACCCTCAAGGCTTGATCCAAACTATCGGTACTTACCTAAAGGTAAAAATGGGGTCACCCTGGCCTTTAAGAAGTTTAGCTTATAGGCTTGATCCAAATTATTGGTACTTACCTAAAGGTAACAATGGGGTCACCCTGGCCTTTAAGAAGTTTAGCCAGAAGAAAACCTGAGCAATCTGTTCATCATAGGTGTCTGTCAGATTGAACATTACCACATGGACACAGTTTGTGTCACCAAGGAAATGATCATAGATCATGTAGTAGGGTTCATATCCCGAGAAATCCCAGACACTTATGTCACCAACACCTGAAGATAAAATGAGCTGTGACATGTGATTTCCAACAATGTGACATTTTGACAGGTGTCGATTCAGACGAGCCTGTGCAGCTTTCTTTTAAGCTGAAAAACACAAAATGATGTTCTGTCAGTAGCCTAAGAGTCATTGAATTTTCAAGCTACAAGCAAAGGCTCTGATCAGACTGCCTCTATGTGCCTAATCATTAGAGCAACTTTGGTAAAGGGCAATATAAGAATCATAAAATATCATTATTTTGATTGATCAGAAACATTTGAGCAAAATTATATTGAAACTGGATAAATAGATCAGATGTAATGTTAAGAGTTATTTTTTTAGGTTTGGTAGTCATTTTGATGGAACTGGAGGCCAATTTGAATTTGGTAGAGAGCCATATAAGGCACATGGAGCTTTATAGATTGGAATCAGATAAGTTATATAATTTTGTGGCTATTATTTTGAACCCAGACCTTTGGATCAAGTATTAAGAATTCTATTTTTAGGTCTGGTAGTCATTTATTTCGGAATAGGGGAACTAGTTGGACAATTTGGGCAAACATTTCAGGCAGGCCCGAGATAAGAGTGCGTAACTGAAAATTATTTTTCTTATTTCTCAACCAAAGCATATGTTGTGGGTACTCAAAAGAACCATCTCGATGAGACGGTTATTTTGAGCACCGGAAACACATGTTTAATCTAATGGATAAGAAAATAATCGCAAAATGTGCTTAACTGGCCCTATGTTCAGAAGTACTTGTTTAAAAGATTTTTCCATTTTTTTTGCACTGATGGCTATTTTCTTCTGCAAAATAGGGACAATGGACAAACACTGATCACAAAAGAAAACAGTGCGGATCTAATTCATACCTCTAGTCCATTACATAGGTGAAAGTTCAAAATTTCCAAAACCCTGAACTTTTGAAAATCAAATCTTAAAACTTGCAGTATGCCTATAAATATCAACAATTTCAAGTTTAAATGATCAATTGTCTTTAGATGAACTGAAATTAAATCAAAGAAGCCATAGGAATCTGCCTAATTCAGGATTTTGAGGCTTACTTTCTGTGGAAAGTCAGCCTCAAAAATACTGAATTCAGGAATAATCCTGGAAACTTTCACCCATGTTAGTCCCACTGGACACAAAAATGAGCATTTAAAGCGGGCTTTTGCGCATGTGCTATATTAGGTACCAAACTGAATTGTTGATATACCAGGCCTTTAGATAAAAGTGTGTAATTGAAAATAAATTTTATTATTTCTCAACACGTGTTGTGGGTACAATAAAGAACTGCCTTTATGAGATGGTTCTTTTGAGCAACCAAAACAAATATCATTAACACTAATTGCAAACAGAGCAGACTCAAATCAGGCGGCTTTTGTAAGAGCTGCCTGATCAGGGTCTACTATGTTTACTTCTGGAAAGATGATTAGATATGATCCTACACACTTGGACCTGACAAAATTTGTTTTTGTTCTATGTACAAAAGTGAAAGTTTATTTATACAATTTTTCATAGTGGGTGGAGCTTACTATGAATATTCATGCAGGATAGGGTTAAACTGATGGATAAGAAAGTGGTTGTTTTGACCTATACATGGGTGAAAGTTCAAAATTTCCAAAATCCTGAACTTTAGGAAATCAGAATTTAAAACTTGCTGTATGCCTCCAAATTATCAAATATTCCTAATTTAATGGTCAAATACCTTTAGATAAACTGAAATTAATCAGAAAAGCTATTTTAACTGCAGAATTCAGCATTTTGAGGCTGACTTTCTAAGGAAAGTCAGCCTCAAAATCCTGAATTCAGGAATCATCCTGAAAACTTTCACCCATGCCTAGATAAACACACTACCATACCAGCAATAGTGACATTCTGGATGTTGATTCCCTTTGTATACTGTGGGTTCCCAACACTGTAGCACAGTGGCGTTGGTAGACTGTACTGTCTGGGTAGCCTCCCCTTTGAACCTGAAGGAGTAATAGTTCTTTGTCAGGAAACTGAGGAGGCAACTGTTTGCAAAATTTTACAGAATTGAGTCAGAGCAAAACTAAGGCAACAAAATGAGGGTGCACTGAGAGAAGACTCAGATCAACCTTGGCCTCTGCTCAGTCTGATCAGTTTTCCCTATACACACTGGATAGGTGGCAATCAAAAACGTTTCTACGATCGTCGAACGTAGATGAAAATCGTTAGAAACAGAGTTTTTGATTGCCATTTGTCGCCCGAATGGCGACAAATGACAAAAAAAAAACACTGTTTCTATCGATTTTTGATCTGTGTTCGTCGACTGTTAAGCGGATTTTCGAATGCCCCCCATCAGTTGGGGTACACTCAATGGGTATCTATGGATCCAAGCTTTCTTTAAGTGAAAAGTACAGACTCTGATGAGATTGAGATATTGCCGTTGGTGATCTGAGTCTTCTTGTGATGCACAGCCAAGGTTCATACAGACAAGTGTGTGTAAAATTCAAGGACTTTTCAAGGATTTCTAAAAGACTTTCTTACTGTTTTCAAAGACTGAAAACTAATGAAAAATACTGATTTGCACGTTAAAATTCTACATAGGAAATGCTAGAGTCCACATCTAAAAATATTAGTTTTAGAAAATTAGTATAAAATTGGGGTGCCTTTATTTGGAGCAGCATATGCTGCACCAAATGCAAGCACCACAATTCTATACTGATTTAGGTCTCCAAAAACAGTGTTGAATCCGTCGAATCAGTGTTGAATCCTCCTGTAAATGGTAAAATTTAAGGACTTTTCAAGGCCTTTGTGTGTTTTCAACTACTTTTCAAGGCAAATTTAATTTTCAAGGACTTTTAAAGACAGTCCTGTATATTCAAGGATTTTTCAAGCCTGTTAGAACCCTGATATCCAGCAAAACACTTGCAAAAGCAGCTCTCATTTAAGAAATGAATATGATTTTTAAATGCTCATGGAATTGTGACTACTTCGGGTCTCTTGCAAAGTAAGTGAAGCTTGAAGTGCTTCACGTTAACTTTGCAAGAGACCAGATGTATTCATGATTCTATGAACAGATCAAAAATTGAATTTATTTTTTATATTTACATTTTATTTCTAATATCTAAAATATAGACATTATTTATAATTCAGGAAAAAAAAAAACAGTTTTGTATTTAATATGTAAGCGTGTTAACGGTTTTGTCGGCGTGTAAACGGAAAAGTGGAACAGCCAGTGTGAAAACGGACAGCCAATAGAGCAAACAAGAGGCTTGTTTTGCACAAGCAACTCAGGTGTGGCTCCCTGTCAATCACAACACCACTGTCACTTCTGGTGAATTAATTCGATGTTCGAAGCGTATTGCACAGGCAAGTGAGCTTGGAAGCTGTCAATCATTTATTTGTCTTTCATGAGGCTATGAACAGTTGTGAAAATCTTCATAAAAGACTTGCTTTGAAAATGTAAATAATTACTAAATAGCTACACATATCAAATGATTAGAAAATAAGAAACTATTCTTATAAGAAGAACTGTCTTTAATACATGTAAATGCCACCTCCAATTTGTTTATTTTTTTAAAAAAAAGTAAATCTCTTTTAATTCATATGTAAACATAATAGCTATTGTCCAGCCAGCCAAGAGTGGCAGGCGTCATGTTTTGTTTACATAGTTTTCATGGACTTATAATCGATCGATCGCTTGTGTGTTAATCCTATCCACAGGATAGGATAAATACACAAGTGATCTAACGATTATCATTAACTCAAGTTGAGTGTACAAGTTAATGTTTTACTTTACAAATGTAAGCAAAATATTACATCACTGTCACTCTTGGTTTGCACGACAGTAGAAATGTAAATTTCTTATTCTTGATTCAGAAAGATGTATACGTGACAAAATTCACAAATAGGATACACTAACTCTTTGTATGCTGGGTAATTTTTTCATGTATTTATTGCTGTCCATCAATTTAAGCCGCAACATGTGATTTCCAACAATGTGGCATTTTGACAAGTGTAGACTCAGACAAGCCTGTGTAGCCTCCTGTTAAGCTTAGAAACTCCAAATGATGTTTGGTCAGTAGCCTAATGTTCATAGATTACTTAAGGGACTAGCAAAGGCTCTGATCAGACTGCGCATATGCACAGGCTGATCTGAGGCTTTGCTTGTAACACATACCACATTGTTGGGAAATCTCATGTTTCGGCTCACTTGTTTAATTTTTTTTTCTTTTTCAAAAAATTGTTTAAGGTACACAATCTGAGTGTCAAAAGGTTTGGATCCAGACCCGACCTGGGTCCAAACTGTTTTCAAAGGTTATAAGCAGATGACTAAGCATATGACAATAGTCACTGCTAGTAAAGGAGCTGAGAGTAGTGGAATACCTTTATTGCTTTGTGGAGAGTTCCCATGACTAGTTAAGCGGGACCTTCGAAAGAAACTGCTAAAAAGGCCACATTTTAACGTTTCAATCAGCGTGCTCTTTCCAACGCCAGTGGAACCAAGAAATTTGACCTTGACCTGTGGCAGTGGCAAAGATGATAGCATCAACTGTTTAATGTACGTCTCTCCTCGTTCCTAGTAAAAAAATGATCATAAATTTTTCTCCTAGAAATGGTCCGCGAAATGTGACAGGGGAAAAAATTCCACTTGTCCGCTCGTAATTACTAGTGATATCTATAAAGGGTGAGTATTTCTTTCCAAAGCAGACGAGTGCTTTGGGAAGAATTACTCCAGGAAGTCATGTTACATATTACACCCTTATGTTCTGTATTGCATACGCTTTTAAAGGGAAGCAGATTCAAACAAGTCTAAGACTTATTTCTGTATCCCTTTCAAATGTATTGTACTGTATATATGATGTATCTGTTGCATCTTGATGTACTTTATATTTGAATAAAATATTGTTTATACTTATGGACAAGTGCATGTGTTTGCAGGATGAGTGAAAACAGTAAGTCACTCGACCAGCAGGACAAGTGCAATGTTAAAATATTTTTGTCCCCTGCATGATTTCTAACAAAGTGGCATTTTGACATGAATAGACTCAGATGAGCGTGCGAAGCTTCCTTTTGAGCCTTGGAACTCCAAATGATGCTCAGTCAGTAGCTTAACAGTCATAGAATATTCAAGTGACTAGCAAAGGCTCTGATCAGACTGCTCATATGCATAGGCTGACCTGAGCTTTTGCTGGTTGCACATACCGCATTGTTGGAAATCTCATGTCACAGCTCAACTGGTGATCCTGATCAATGGAAATCTCATGGCATGGTTCAAATTATGATACAAATCATAGCACTGAGACTATTCATGTTAATTACGACATCAGACAAACCTGTGTAGCCTCCTTTTGAGCCTGGGAACTCCAAATGATGCTCAGTCAGTAGCTAAACAGTCATAGAATATTCAAGTGACTAGCAAATCCGCGTATGCCTAGGCTGGTCTGAGCCTTTGCTGGGTTGCACATACCGCATTGTTGGAAATCTCATGTCACAGCTCAACTGGTGATCCTGATCAATGGAAATCTCATGGCATGGTTCAAATTATGATACAAATCATAGCACTGAGACTATTCATGTTAATTACAACATCAGACAAGCCTGTGTAGCCTCCTTTTGAGCCTAGGAACTCCAAATGATGCTCAGTCAGTAGCTAAACAGTCATAGAATATTCAAGTGACTAGCAAATCTGCGTATGCCTAGGCTGGTCTGAGCCTTTGCTGGTGGCACATACCACATTGTTGGAAATTTCATGTCACGGCTCAATTGGTGATCCTGATCAATGTATCTCTAAACAGCTTGTCATATAAATACAGATTTTAAGGTAGGGGGCGACTAGGGTGAAATAGTTGCCCTAGGGGCCCAAATTTTGCATTTAATTAAACCCAGGGAGAAGTGGGAGTCTCCTTAAAAAAAAATAGGGAAATTCACTATACAAACGCAAGCTGTGGTGACAATCTTCTACCACTGCATCGAGTTTCTCCTTCCATATTAAATGGCTAATTTGCTTCTAAACTGACAGAAAATGCCATGATTTTGAGCTATAACTTCTCCCTATCTGACTGTCACTTCTCCCTAATTTTCCTGGAGGGAGAAGTCACTTGTCCTTACTGTCAGGGCCCAGCTTGAACCCTGCAAATAGAGATTTTTTTCTTGCTCATCTTTAAATTTTGCCTATATATCTCAACATAAGCTCTCGAGTCCTGAAAATGCTGAGATGACAAATTAGATGATAATATCACTATGACATTACAATGATAAGAATTTACAACCACGCAATTAGCAGCTTAGCAAAGAGGTAGTTCATGAACTCCAATTTGGAGATATAGCTGTCATGTAAATTTAAAACAATTTGCAGTAGTGACAGGAATTTTAATAATGATTGGCAGTTTGGGATGTTTAAAAGAGGTAAAGACAATCGACATGATACTTGGAAAATGTAAATTTCCAAATAGTATTCTTCCTTATTTTCAGTAACATATGATGTAGGTACACATTGGAATTGCCTCTATGAGGCAATTCCAATGTGTACCTACAACATATGTTTTTTCAATAAATTAGTTTTTCACCATAAGCTTTTTTTAAACAAATTTCAACCACTTTTATTTATTCAAAGAAACGAGCATGTAGAAATGAACAACTTTTCATGTAGTTTGTCATGCACATGGATGGCAATACTAGACTGTCTATTTTATGCTTCTGGCAGCTATCTTGAGATGTTTCGTGGGAGTATATTGCTAAGTTGCTAGTTGCGTTGTTGTATCATATGCCGATAAGATGGGAGTGGTATAATGCCAAGTATTAAAATCTTTGAATCAATCAGTGATTTACAGATTGGGGTAACATTATGAAATGACACCGATGACAATGTCACATGTATGCGGCAAAATCTTGATGGTTTACAGCAAACATATGATTGTAAAATCATTAAAATGTCATATGATAAATAGAATCTAACATTCCTACTCCTGTATTATGGAATTTATTAAAAAAAATGTTGGAGACAAGGGATAAAATGTGAGGCCTGCCTCACATTTTATCCCCTTTTCGCATTAAGTTTAATTAAATGAGGACTCCTGTAATGATGAGCGAGTAAATCTGTGTTTAAAGTCCCACCAACAGCTAAACTCAGATGGAGACAGGGCCACAGCTTTTAGTCTTATCCCAAAGACTAGAGGAGATGGGGATCAAACGCAGGACCCCTGGTACTTGTGCAAGATCCTCTATTTATAACGCCGAACAAATTCTCAAAAAGTCATCTGATTTACATGGGTGAAAGTTCAAATTTTCCAAAATCCTGAACTTTTGAAATTCGGATCTTAAAACTTGTTGTATGCCTACAAAACATTAATAATTTCAAGTTCAATGGACTGGTCAATTGTCCTTAGATGAACTGAAATTAAATCAGAGAGGTTTTTTGTTTGATTTGTTTGTTTGATTTGATTCGTTACATCCCATCAACAATCTTTCAGTTAAACAGGGACAGGTCTTCCTTGGTTGAACCAGTAATGTGTCTTGCTCAAGGACCACAGCGCAGTGACGCCGGTGAGGATCAAACCCGCGGCCCCTCGGTCTTGAGTCAAGCACTCTACCACTGAGCCACTGAGCTCCTTCAAAAAAAAATCAGAGAAGTTATAATAATCTGCCTAATTCAGGATTTTGAGGCTGACTTTCTATGGAAAGTCAGCCTCAAAATCCTGATTTCAGGTATAATCCTGAAAACTTTCTCCCATGGATTTACAAGCACTTACTCCCTTCATTTTGTTGAGCAACTCTGCTATTGAGGTAAATCCTTCAGCCAGTGCCATGATTTCCGGCGAAACGCCATCTTTGTTCGGAGTGGTAGGACAAGCACCAGAGAGAAGCAGACAGCGGACTATTTCTATTAGACCACACTTACTGGCAATATGCAAGGCGGTAACATTCGTCTCCTGCAACAAAAAGGTGACGAGGCCCCGAGGTTATAAAACTTTTTTCGTGCTCAACTCCAACTGAGCATGAAATTTAACATGCATATAAATGTTAAAATGCCAACAATTGTTGGCATTTTTAACATTTATGAGCATAACAAATGCAACATCTGAGAGTAGGAAAGCAAGGAAACTTTATTTTTCAGCATTTTAGTTTTAACGAGCAGTTGAAATTTCATGCTCAGTTGAGCATGAAAAAAGTTTAACCTAGAAGCAAGGTTGATTACAATGAAGAGACAGACACGGACAGACAGACACTGTTTTACACAATGTTTGTAACAAAAAGTTAAAAACTGGAATGCTGTAGGTTAACAGGATAAAAAATACCAATCTGAGGAGATGGCCAACCCCCCCCCCCCCCCCCCCCATCCCGACCTAAAGGTAAATGATAAGGAGTTACAAACTGACAACCAAGTATATTCAAACCCATTTAAGCCGAATGGATTTTCCCATTCCTATCAATCGAGCCAGTCCATTACCATTTTAAGGGTTGTTCGGTGGTATTATTAATTTTTATTCAAATTTTAGTGGAACATTCTGTAAGCAAACAGTGGAGACCCTGATCAGATGCCACATTCTGTGGCGTCTGATCTTAGTCTGCACTGTTGGCCTATGTCTTACAAAAAGGATGCTAGGCTTAAATGGGTTAATGTCAGATGAGATACGGAGTGTCTACTGCAATCTGTCATTGTCATGCAAAGATGAAGTGATGCCTATGGAGAAACATATTTATTGTTATTGACTCTTCATTCATTCAAGGGAGGTACTGTAAAACCTGTGTAAAACAGCCACTCTCAAAAAGACCAGAAATTGGTTTTCAAGACCAATTATCACTTCATGCAGGTCAAAAGTGTTGCTGGAAGCATTCTGCAATACTTTCGACCTTCATTAAGCTATTTTTTGTCATTAAGATCTTTGTTTTGTCTATTTTTGAGGGGCCGTTTTATACAAATTTTACTGTCTGACAAAAAGGAAGATTACATTTTGACAAAATGTGAGCCGTGACATGTGATTTACAACAGTGTGGCATTTGGCAAGTGTAGACTCAGATGAGCCTGTGCAGCCTCCTTTTAAGCTGAGAAACTCTAAATGATGTTCGGTCAGCAGCTTAACTGTCATAGAATATTCAAGCAACTAGTAAAGGCTCTGATATCAGACTGCGCATATGCGCAGGCTGATCTGAGTCGTTGCTGGTCGCACATACCACATTGTTGGAAATCTCATGTCACAGTTTAAAACTAGAGGACCCGAAGGTCCTGAAACGCTCACCTGATCTCCTTAATAATGTTAAAATAGGTCACGGTCAACTAAGGCTTATTATTCAAACATATTTTGTTTTACCTTATATGGGCATGGTGGCCATTTTGGTCAAGTATCATATTTATATCAACTGAATACTCCATATTAAATTTGAGTTCAAACAGCTCAGTGATTTCGGGGAAAAATGATGTTTAGATATGTATGTGGCAGCCCAAAGTGAGTGGCCTTGGATGTAAGGTCATAGATCAGCTTGACCTTTGGTGCTTATATTCAAGTGTCTCATTCGTTTTAACATTTCTCTCAAGTATTATGATTTCCGCTTAAACAGTTATAGTAAAATGCATTATGCATTACGAATCAAACTTGGCCTTGCCGTAAAAACGGTCAAGGTCAAACCAGATTCATGATTCTTTTGGTTCCAGAGAAGAAGTAATTTAAAGGGGTTTGACCTTATATGGGCATGGCGGCCATCTTGGTCATGTGACCATAAACATTTGTTATAAATTTACTCCCCTCAACTTAAGGAGTTGCCATATAAAATTTGAGTTCAATTGGCTTAGTGGTTTCTGAGAAAACTAGGTTTTAATATATTGATGGGACTCCAATATGAGCGAACTTGGCTGAAAGGTCAACCTTGACCTTTGGAACTTATTTATAGCGATTGTCTCATTAGGTTTAACAGGTGAGAATAAGGACTTTGGCTTCAACAGTATTCAAAAAATTAACTTTTCAAAAAAAATACAATTTAAATGCATTAGGAAGCAAATTTGACCTTGATGTTAAGTAGGTCAAGGTCAACCTAGGAACATCATTTGGACAAACTTGGTAGGCCCAACATCCCAAATGTTACTTACCAAATCCTAAGGTCATCAACTATCTGGTTCTGGAGAAGAAGATTTTTAAACGGTTTTTACCATATATGGGCATGTCGGCCATCTTGGCCATGTGACCAGAACAATTTGTATATATTTTGGCTACATTATCAAAAGGGTCTTCATATGAAGGGGTATGAGTATTAAGAGGCTATTTTGGCCCCCTCTAGAGCCAAAAACTGAAAGTTGCTTTTCACCAATTTCATCTTATTTGTTTATTAGCAGAATAGCCCAAGTGTAAAATTCTGGCATTTATTTTACTTTTACCGGTTGAATGGTAACCAAAATGGCCGACAAAATAGGCTAAAAATAGAGAAATTGCCATTTTAGGCCAAATTTGAGGCTTTTGGAGACAGAATTTTTAAGAATTATATATAAGCACAAGCAAATAACAAAAAAAAAACTTTTAATTTATTGTGTGCCGTGATAATTCTCATCATCTGTTAAAATATTTTTTTAGTATTTGCTTGACGTGCTCTATATTAACTCCTCTGTTACATGTCTCAAATTTGCTCCAAAATGGTCACTTTCCTATTTTCAGCCTATTTTGGCGGCCATTTTTGTTACCATAGCAACCGTAAAAGTAGAATCAATGCCAGACTTTTACACTTTGGCTATTGTTCTAATAAACTAATAAAAAGAAACTTGTGAAGAACAACTTTTATTTTTTGACCTTATAGGGGGGCCAAAACAGCCTCTTAATGCGCGTACCCCTTTGAGTTTGATTGGCTTAATGGTTTCTGAGAAAACTGTGTTAATACATTGATGGGAATCCAATATGAGTGACCTCAAGTGAAAGGTCAAAGGTCAACCTTGACCTTTGGGACTTATTTATAGCCATTTTCCCATTAAGTTAAACATATCTAGCGATTATAATGACTTTGGCTTTAACAATTTTCAAAAGATCAACTTTTCAAAAAAATTCCCATTTAAATGCATTAGGAAGCAAATTCGACCTTGACGTTAAGTAGGTCAAGGTCAACCTAGGATCATCAATTGAACAAACTTGGTAGGCCCCACATCCCCAATGCTACATACCAGCTCCCAAGGTCATCGGCCTTCTGGTTCTGGAGAAGATTTTTAAAGGGTTTTTACCATATATGGGCGTGGCGGCCATCTTGGTCATGTGAACAGGACAATTTGAACTAACTTTCGTTCCCCCATCCTAAGGAGTCTCCATATGAAATTTGAGTTGAATTGGTCCAGTAGTTTCAGAGGAGAAGATGTTTGAAAATGTTGATGGACAACGAACGCCGGAGTCACTGGTATACTATTAGCTTACCTTGGGGCCTTTGGCTCAGGTGAGCTAATTATATCTCCATACCTAGTTTTATCAAACTATCAACTGCGATAAAAACACATGAAAAGCTACCTTGTAGGCAAAAATTTAATGGTGCGTTTCATGCCTATGTAATAAGAGGAAATTTGAAGGTTTGTATTCTGATGGGTTTTCCCTTAGGCTACATAGAGATACAATAAGAAAGGGATTGCCCATGTTGTATTTGAAGGGGTTACCTGATAGAAGTATCTAAAATATGGTGTACAGTAAAACCTGTCTTAAGCGGCCACTCAAAAATAGACAAAAGAAAGATCTTTATGACAAACGGTAGCTTAAGGAGATATATCTTTTAAAAGCTCTTACTTGCATGAAAATTTTCCTGTATAAACAAGAATTGCTTTTTTGTCAAGGAGACGGATACCTTTGGCCACATTGTTGTATGAACAACTTATACATCTTACATAGATCACTTTACGCCCCAACATACAGCTTTTGAGCAATCGGCAGCATGTATTTTGACCCAAATATTATGTATTTCTGGCATTATTTATAATTTTTCAATTTGACCTTGAAAAATTCATAAGCAAAAATTGAAAATTTATATTTTACTACCAAATATTTGTACATTTTGGGCGAAAATACTTCTAAACATTGTAGTCGAATAATTGTAGGTCATGTTCATGCAAATGGTTTTGTCTAAAGTTCATCCAGCGTGTCACAGCATTGTTAATGGTATCAAACCAGGAAGTAACTCTAAAAAGACTGATAAGCATGCTGCCGATTGCTCAAAAGCTGTATGTTGGGGCGTAATGTGATCTATGTGAGATGTATAAGTTGTTCATACAACAATGTGGCCAAAGGTATCCGTCTCCTTGACAAAAAAGCAATTCTTGTTTATACGGGAAAATTTTTATGCAAGTAAGAGCTTTTGAAAGATATATCCCCTTAATGAAGGTCGAAAGTATTGCAGAACGCTCCTCTTGGAGCATTCTGCAATACTTTTGACCCGCATTAAGCGATAATCGGTCTTAAAAAACAACTTTTGGTCTTCGTTTTGAGTGGCCCCTTAAGACAGGGTTTACTGTACTTTTGCCCCTGGATGTTGTTTTGATCCTAGCAAATAGTCATTTGCCAAAGTACGATGTACCCTTTTAGGGGTTTTTTCAGTATACAAAGGGCTTATCAACTTACTAAAGTTTGTATGTCCACCTTACAACCATAGGCACACATGGTTTGCACCACAGTCAACATGCCCTCACTGGTAGCACAATGTAGAGTGGCTTCTCCTGTTTCCTGTAATGACATTCAAGCCTTTATTTAACAAATGAATTCAATTTTTGGAAGGTTCGTGGAATCATGAATACTTCAGGTCTTGGCAAAGTAAGTGAACTCCGAAGTATTCATGATTCCATGAACCTTCCAAAAATTGAATTTATTACTTATATTTACATTTTATATTATCAGTCAAGTATCAATTTTCAATTTTCACCTAACTTTACTGGTTTTCCGGACAGTGTTCAATCTAGGAAATTTTAAATGGGACCATTTTTATTCGATTTCAGATAAAAATAAAACGCTGTCCAATATTTCCCCATTCACATAATGGTAAAGATGGCCCAGTCTAGCTTTAATAAGAGGCCATTTGATCCAAAAGGGGGTCAATGGCCCCATGGCACCCTCTAGATTGAACACTGCCGGATATTTTGCATTAAATCAGACATAACGTAGGGTTGGGAATAGCCAAAATGCCAAAATTTCGCTCTTAACGCCATGGCGATGCGTGTTCAACGTCACGCAAACATCAGTAAACAAGCAACGTTATTGGATGGACTTGATGTTAGCCCGCTCAAATGGTGCGTATGTGGGTGTGGCTTAAATCAATTTGTTCATGAAGGTATGAACCACATCTCAAATGTAAAGGTTCATTTAAAGAGTCGCAGTGGAAATGTAAATATTTAAGAGTGTGTACCAAAAAGTTAATTTTCTTATTTCTCAACCAAAACATATGATGTTGCCTCTAGTGGTGAAATAACACCATGCATTAAAATCGATAGACCACTAGTGGTTTATGGATTATCAGGTAGCGTTATGAAATGAGGTTTTTTACAATATGTACAGCAACACCCTAATATTAGTGCTCCTGTATTATTGAATTCATTAAACATGTTGCAAAAAAAAACACATGCAAGCCTTGCATTTTATTGATCTTCCTCAACTCATTTAATAAATTCAATAAAACATAAACACTCATGTAAGATCCTATATGTAACTTATTGTTTGAATCAATTGTAACCTAGAACTATATTTTTGTGATGTTCTCTTTTATGAAAATCACATGCCAAATGTGCCTCCTATCTTCCTACTATAACAAAACTTTGTCATGTGATCTAGTTGGAAGTCCGCTTGCAACGGAGGGCCAAGTCAATGTCCAGGGCTTCAGATTTTTTTCAAGATTGGTGGGCCGAAGTGACCCATGGAGCTAAAAATGGTGGGCCATTTTCTGAAATGATGGGTCAAAGCATATCAAACTAAACACAGTTGACATTTGGGTAGTGTACTTTACCAACACACTGACACTTGTATGCATATATGTATATTGACTGCTGATGTAATACAGTAAAACCTGTTTTAAGCGGCCACTCAAAAAGACCAATTATCTCTTAATGCAGGTCAAAAGTATTGCAGAATGCTCCAAGGGGAGCATTCTGCAATCCTTTTGGCCTTCATTAAACTACCATTTGTTATTAAGATCTTCGTTTTGTCTATTTTTGAGTGGCTGCTTAAGACCGGTTTTTACTGTATTGACAACCTAAATGTTCTTTCTGTTTTGTGGAGTTCTTAGACTCTCTGTAAGATGAATATTTTATTAATGTAAAAGTAAGATATTTTCACAACTAAAAATGATGGGTCCATTTGGCCCACTGCCTTGGAAAGTGATGGGCCATATTTTGAAATCATGGGACAATGACCCGGGCCCGGCCTGAATGTCCACCAAGCTTGCTCTTTGGTTGACTTATGTTTTGTGAGGGTTTTCAATCATTATGATGTCAGAGGCTTACACCGTGCCCTAAAACTGCTCGGCGTCGGAAAAGGGCAACTACTCAGAAAAAGGCAACACCATGCTGGGTGCAACAGGGTGGATTCAATCATTGTTTTATTACATGTACTGTAAAACCTGTGTAATAGGGAGCGCAGTGGCTCAGTGGTAGAGTGCTTGACTCGAGACCAAGGGGCCACGGGTTCGAGCCTCACCGGCATCACTGTGTTGTGTCCTTGAGCAAGAACATTAATCCTAGCTTAGTTTTGGTTGAAACCAAGGAAGAACCGTCCCTTTATAACTGAAAGATTGTTGATGGGACGTAAAGAATCAAATCAAACAAACAAAACCAGTCTAAAACGGCCACTCTTGAAAAGAACACAACATTGGTTTTCAAGACCAATTATCGCTTAATGCAGGTCAAAAGTATTGCAGAATGCTCCAAAGGGAGCATTCTGCAATACTTTCGACCTTCATTAAGCTACCATTTGTCATAAAGATCTTTGTTTTGTCTAATTTTGAGTGGCCGTTTTACACAGGTTTTACTCTAACTCTTTTCGCCTAAAGGCTAATTTGCATGCTTTGTTTTTGTCATCTGCTGATTTATTTCAAAGTCAACGTTTTCAAAAAAAATCTTTCAGGAATACCATCAGAATGTCAACAGATTGGACCCAGATCAGGCCAGACATTTTGTTGGGCCTGATCTGGGTCCAAACTGATTGCAAAAGTTATCAGCAGACAACACTAGCAGGGAGCCAGTTAACCCTTTTCCCGCCACTATACTTTTGTTCTGAAAATGTCTTGTGCATCTTTACATCTGCAGCATATTCAAGTGCACTTTTTTCTATCGTGGAAGCAAACAATATGAACCCTGATCAGACTGCTCCCAAAGAGCAGTCTGATCTGGGTCCATACTGTTTGCAATATAGGCTAACTAAGAACACAAGCCAAAGAGAGGAGCAAACGACAAAAGTTGTGATTGAGGGTGGGGGGTTTAAGGTTATTTTTTTTTTTGCTTTTTTAACATAGATGGTAATCTTGCCCATACAGTTTGCAATATAAAGTAAAACCAATGTAAAACAGCCACTCAAAAATAGATAAAATAAAGATCTTAATGAAAAATGTTACCTTAATGAAGGTCGAAAGTATTGCAGAATGCTCCTCTTGCAGCATTCTGCAATACTTTTGACCGGCATTATAAAGTGATAATTAGTCTTGAAAACAATTTTGGTCTTTTTGAGAGCGTAGGCTAACTAAGAACATAAGCTGACGAGAGGAGCAAACAACAAAAGTTGTGACTGGGAGAGGGGGGAGGGGAGGGGCAATTAAGGTTAATTTTTTTGGTAATTATAGATGTACATACCTCAACAATGTGATCCATCTCACAGCCAGCATGAAGCAACATCAAAGCTATTCCAGTATGCTGTCGATTACAGGCCAGATATAAAGTTGACTGCCTCTCTGCAAATAAAGGAGATAAAAGAATTCATCAGGAGTGTGAGGGTTGGATAGAAAAATCAGTCCCAAGGATCGCTGTTTGGTATCAAGAGGCTTGCCGAGTGACGACAAATGGTGATTCAGAAGGACAAATTTTTATATTTCACTCTCGCACAAATAATGGGTTCTTTTTCTTGCTCACCATTGATCTTTATTTTAAAATAACCTTCCAAAATTCCTTGAATACGCTGAAATGCAATATCACATGATGATGTCACTAAATCTGTCTTTAACTAAACATTGACACCACTTCATGACCATGTGCGCTACTTCCAATACACCCAATGGACAGTCCTCTTGTGACAGCCTGTGCAAGATAATTTTGTGACCCAGCCTTAAATTCTTATCCATTGTACAAGAATAGTATTTATCACATCGCACTTGGGAGTTATATAATGCCATGAATAAAACCCATAGTATAGGGTTAAAATACTGATATTTATGAATAATTTTATTAAAATATTATTTTTCAACCTTCATGATGTGATAAATACAGTGGGTGGAGCAAAAATTCCATGAAACCTGAAACTATTTTAGGTCTGGTGGCCATTTTGTTCAGCAGAGCGTTACAATTTAGGCATAAATTAAAATTTTATTTGTTTCTCCTTACCCGACCGACCCTGAAAAAAGGCCCTCCTCAAAAAAAAAAATATTTCAATTTTCAGTCAAGAATATTTTTTTTTTAATTTCATTGCAAACTTGGAGAATTGTCAGAACAAAAATATAGGGTTTCTTAGCGATACTGGCCCAGATCCCCTGAAAATTTACTAAGCTACCAAGCCAGCATTCAATGTTGGGCCATCATCAGCATGCCAGCGAAACGCCATTTAAATGGCGTTTCGCTGACGGGCTGATGATGGCCCGCTTTAAGTGGTATATGGATCCTCTCTCCCCTCATCAACTAATAAAAATCAAACAGAAAAAAAAAACATTGTCAGAATTGCAGAGTTGGACAGCCTCTGACAAAACTTTCTGGATCAGCCCAAGCAATAATGTGCTCAATGTAACAAATCAAAAACAAATTTTGTTACTTTTCTTGACTTTATGAGGGAGAGCAATGTTCTACATTAGTTTACCCATTAAAGCCTGGCATCCTTTTTATGGGACATAGACAAATAGTGCAGACCCAGATCAGACGATCTCCACTGTTTGCTCACAGAATGTTCTATTAGAATTTTGAATAAAAATGAAAAATACCACCCAACACCCCCAAATTTGAAATAGACTTGTCCTACAGATAGAGATAGTAAAGTTCATTCAGCTTTAATGGATTAAGCAATTAAGGTTTGATAATACATAAGAATCCTCTGCACACAGAGGATTCACATGCAATCTCAAGTCTTGTTTGCATGCAGGTTTTTCCTTCAGCAATATCAATATAAAAATGAAAATGTCATCTTATGCAAGTTGCCTACTGGGTAATGTTTCATGTTTTTTTGTCATCTCCTGATTTTTTTTCAACATTAACTATTTTGAAAAATTCTTTCAGGGATACTTTTGTTTGATTGATCCAGTCAACAATTTTTCATTTATGTTGGGACGGGTCTTCCTAGGTTGAACCAGTACTAAGCAGAGGATAAATACTTGCTCAAGGACACAACGCAGTGCCTCCAGTGAACCCACAAGCCCTTGATCTTGAGTCATGCACTCCACCACTGAGCCACAGCGCTCCTCATTTTTCAGGGATACCATCAGAGTGTCAAACAGTTTGGATTTAAGAGGAACTGTTGGGCCTGATCTGGGTCCTAATTGTTTGCAAAGGTTATCAGCAGATGACACTTGTAGGCAAAAGGTTATAGTGGCACTTTAAGTGTTTACAGTGGTCTGCTAATCTTACAACCATGCAACTACCAGCTTAGCAAAAGCATAGTTCATGAAATCAAATTTCGTGGTATTGCCGTCATGTAAATATAACCAATTTGGGATATAGTGACAGGTATTTTAATACTGTTATTAGAAATATTGAGATGTTTTATGTAAAGCTAATGGTAATGTTGATAAATGTATATTTCAAATATGAAATTAGCTATACAATTTTTATACACAATTATCTTCACAGCTTGTGGAAGAAAAAGTGTGGATCCTGATCAGCAGACTTACTCAGATGCAAGATAATGTGGATAAAAAAATATATATACTGACGGACTTTAAAAACGCAACACTTGGATAACAGCTTTAATTTATGTCTCAAAAAGAAGGCAGAACAAAAATTTTGATTTTATGTTTAAGAGCATTCATTTGTAAGTAGAACCTGGAAAACTTGTCCAACCAAGATGAATTTAATGCATTAAAATGTAAACTTTTTGAGATAGGGGTCAACTGTTTCATGTGACCAAATGTTATGAATGAAATATTCCCTACTTCTTTAAATCAAGAAACACTAGAATCATCAAATTAGTATCATGGACTTTGTAAGTCATCGAGGAATCACTCTCCAATTGATTGACAGGTCTGTGATACAGCTTATTTGCGTATATGACGTTTATCAGGGTGTACCTTTTCATTCAATAGCTTAAAATCTCTTCTACTTAAGAAATGTTTAAATGGCTAACTTCTAACAGAGCAAATAATGTCCTCAAGTTTAGTTGTACATTTAAAACTAAAGTGTTTGCTGAAGAAGCCAACCTATCATGACACTCTCTAAGCATTTAGGAAGTTTACATTCAACAGTCTTTTGGAAGATATAAGGGGAAGATAGTATTGCGTAATTTAGGTCCGTCAGTATATATAGAAGTTTTTAAAAAAATCTGCCCAGTGTACTCATAAACTCTTTGTCTCCTGGGAATTTTTTCATGCTTTTTTTTGTCATCTACTGATTTTTCTCAAAATCATTTTTTTTAAATGTTCTTTCAGGACTACCATCAGAGTGTCAAACAGTTTGGATCCAGATTGGGTCCAATCTGTTCGTAAGAGTTCATCAGCTGAGGAAATGAAGACATAGTTGAGTACAAAAGGTTGCCATTTTGTTGTGTATTGAAGAGCGAGTATGTAAGTTTGTGTTTATACCCTACCGACAGCTAAGGTCATATGGAGATGAAGCCAGAGACTCGCTCGACAGACTGGGGAAGTCGAGAATAAAACCTCAAGCCCCTGGTTTACAAGGCATGTGTGAGGAGTACAGTGGCTCAGTGGTAGAGTGCTTGACTCGAGACCGAAGGGCTGCAGGTTTGAGCCTCACTGGCGTCACTGAATTGTGTCCTTGAGCAAGACACATTAATCCTAGCATAGTACTGGTTTAACCCAGGAAGACCGTCCCGGCGTAGCTGAAAGATTGTTGACTGGGACGTTAAGAATCAAATCAAATAAACAAAACAAGATATGGGGTTTCTCCACTACACCATGACCGCCCCTGTGAGTACTCCCAGGGGGGGGGGGGGTACTCTGATATTTTCACACATACGTAGGCTCGGCCCATTTTTTGGGGTTCAAAATTCTGAATTTCAATATTTTTGGGGTTTTCAGAAAAATGAATATTTTTTGGGGGTATGAATATTTTGTTGATATTTTTTGGGGGTCATCACAAAATTGGGCTTGTTTGAGGGTCATTTCTATGCAATTTAGGGTCTCTTTTTAAGGCCAAGGTACAGAATTGGGATATTTTTTTGGGTTGCTAAAATTTCAAATATTTTTTGGGGTGCTTGAAATTCCTGATATTTTTTTGGGGTGAACGGTAGATGCTGGGTCCGAGCCTACGTGTGCGGAAAAAATTAGAGTACCCCCCTGGGTGAGTACTAGTCTCCTGGCCTACCTTGTCAGTTGAGTTGAGAGCAGCACCAGCCTCTATCAGAACTTTAACACATTCAGCGTGACCCCTAGATGCTGCACAGTGTATGGCGCTGTCACCGTCCTGAAGTCAAAATGAAATAACATGTTTTCAACAATGTACACGCCTACCAAACGCTCAAATGCGCAACATCTGGTTGAAAATTAAAACAATTCCTCCAAGAGAAGAGAATCAAAAATTGGGCAATGTCATGCAACAGACTATGTTTGTGGTATAAATTTGAGGTCAGAGATTTCTCTCGTTTTGTCAAATTTGCGTTTCGTGTAGAATATGTGTACCAGAATTCGACAGGAATGTGTTTATCGCGCGAAAAGTAAATATGACCTAATGAGAATGCTTACTGAGCTCGTATTAATACCACAAAAGCAGGAATCCATAGGCTGCTGCATGACGTTCCCCGATTTTGGACTTTCTTCATAGAGCAGTTGTTTTTAATATTCAACCAGATGTTGAGCATTCGAGTGTTTGGTAGGCGTGATGTATCTCAAATGTATACATTAACCCATATAAGCCTAGCACCCTTTTATGGGACATAGACAAACAGTGCAGACCAAGATCAGTTGCCACAGAATGAGGCATATGATCAGGGTCTCCACTGTTTGCTTACAGAATATTCAATTTAAATTTGAACAAAAATGAAAAATACCATCCAACAACCCTAAACACGGAAATGGACTTGTCCAATTGATAATAGTAGGAAGTTCCATACGGCTTAAATGGGTTAATAAACAAGCATTTGGGTGCTGCTGATTTGATAAAAATGAGACTATAAAAAAGGAGTTTATAAGCAATAAATTTTATTGTGGATCTGAGAAAAGACCTTATGGCATTCCAGCAAACATAATGTAATATAAGAGACATTTGAAAAATACCTTAAATAACAAACTTTTAAATGCTTTATATTGTTATGAAACTGTTGTTGGAGGTTGAAGCCATCAAAATATCAAAGTTTGGTTTTATTTTCATCCAAGTCAACAAATGTTCAGTCATAATGGGACAGGTCTTCCCAGGTTAAACCAGTACAAGTGTCTTGCTCAAGGATACAACACAGTGACTCCACAGGCGTAGAGGTTCGAACAAACAACCCTTTGATCACCGGTCTTTACGCTTTACCAACTTAGCCACTGTGCTCCACTTCACTAAGTACAGTAAATGATAAAAATGAACCCATTCATGCCTAATAATGAGAATCCACTCTTTCCCTGCTAGGGGGGACTTTTTCTGATAACTTTTGCAAACAGTTTGAACACAGATCAGATCCAAAAATATTCAACATCAAAGAATTCCTTTAAAAGTTCACTTACAAAAAGATAATCGACTGGCAAAAAATAATGTAAAATTACCCAGCATTACATTGCATTTGGTAGTGAGATAATTTCATGCAATAGAATCAATAAACCACTAATGGTTTACAGATTTAGTAACAATACGTAATAGCGTACATTTTAACATCACGTAGAGGATGGCAAAATCTTGCCTTTTCAAGCCAAAAACTTGAGTTTTAAGTTATTTTAATGTTAAGTGAAAAATAGAATCTAACATTCATGCTCCTGAATTATTTAATTTGTTAAACTTGTGAAAAAGAGATAAAACGCTCAGCAAGCCTTGCATTTTATCTCATTTCCTCAACTTGTTTAATAAATTCAATAAAACAGGAGCACTCCTGTAAGATCCTCTATATCTGAAATGAGAAGAGCACTCATGTAAGACGCTCTATATCTGCAACAAGAGGAGCACTCACGTAAGGTCCTCTATATCTGCAACAAGAGGAGCACTCATGTAAGATCCTCTACATCTGCAACATGAGGAGCACTCGTCTAAGATGCTCTATATCTGCAACAAAAGGAGCACTCATGTAAGATCCTCTACATCTGCAACAAGTGGAGCACTCATGTAATATCCTCTATATCTGCAATAAGAGGAGCCTACATGTAAGATCCTCTACATCTGTAACAAGAGGAGCACTCATGTAAGATGCTCTTTATCTGCAACAAGAGGAGCACTCATGTAAGATCCTCTCTATTTGCAACACGAGGAGCACTCATGTAAGATCCTCTATATCTGCAACAAGAGATGCACTCATGTAAGATGCTCTATACCTGCAACAAGAGGAGCACTCATGCAAGATCCTCTATATCTGCAACAAGAGAAGCACTCATGGAAGATCCTCTATATCTGAAACAAGAGGAGCACTCATGTAAGATGCTCTAAATCTACAACAAGAGAAGCACTCATGTAAGATGCTCTACATCTGCAACGAGAAGAGCAGTCCTGTAAGATCCTCTACATCCGCAACAAAAGAAGCACTCATGTAAGATTCTCTACATCTGCAACAAGAGGAGCACTCATGTAAGATGTTCTATATCTGCAACAAGAGGAGCGCTCATGTAAGATGCTCTATATCTGCAACAAGAGGAGCACTCATGTAAGATGTTCTATATCTGCAGCAAGAGGAGCACTCCTGTAAGATCCTCTACATCCGCAACAAGAGGAGCACTCATGTAAGATCCTCTACATCTGCAACAAGAGGGGCACTCATGTAAGATGCTCTTTATCTGCAACAAGAGAAGCGACATGTAAAAACCTCTACATCTGCAACAAGAGGAGCACTCATGTAAGATGCTCTACATCTGCAACAAGAGAGGCACTCATATAAGATGCTCTACATCTGCAACGAGAAGAGCACTTATGTAAGATCCTCTACATCCGCAACAAGAGGAGCATTCATGTAAGAGTCTCTACATCTGCAACAAGATGAGCACTCATGTAAGATGCTCTATATCTGCAACAAGAGGAGCACTCATTTAAGATCCTCTATATCTGCAACAAGAGGAGCACTCATGTAAGATGCTCTATATCTGCAAAAAGAGGAGCACTCCTGTAAGATCCTCTACATCCGCAACAAGAAGAGCACTCATGTAAGATCCTCTACATCTGCAACAAGAGGAGCGCTCATGTACGATGCTCTATATCTGCAACAAGAGGAGCGACATGTAAACTCCTCTACATCTGCAACAAGAGGAGCACTCATGTAAGATGCTCTTTATCTGCAACAAGAGAGGCACTCATATAAGATACTCTATATCTGCAACGAGAGGAGCACTCATGCAAGATCCTCTATATATGCAACAAGGAGCTTTCATGTAAGATCCTCTACATCTGCAACAAGAGGAGCACTCTTGTAAGATCCTCTATATCTGCATTAAGAGGAGCACTCATGTAAGATGCTCTATACCTGCAACAAGAGGAGCACTCATGTAAGATCCTCTATATCTGCAACATGAGGAGCACTCATGTAAGATCCTCTTTATCTGCAACAAGAAGAGCACTCATGTAAGATGCTCTGCGTAAAGGGTTAACAAACTGACCTTGTTCTGGATGTTCAGGTGAGCTCCATTGGCACACAGGACTTAAACAATACTTGTGAAACCATGCCAGAAAGCATTATGTTGCTGTTTCACCGAGCTGCAAAAGATAAGATACAGTACTGACACAGGACTCAGGGTTCCCACAGAAATTCAAAAAACACAATTCCATGATTTTGCCATGATTTTCCATGATCAACAATGTATTTCCATGACTATTTATTGCACTGCCTCCAACTCACCCCCCCCCCCTTTAGCAGTATCTTCACCACACTGAGCATAAATGCGGAATGTAGCAACAACAGCATGCTTGTAGACCATGCATGCATTTTGAAGTAATTAAAACTTGAAACCACCAGTTGCCAGAAAACTAGCTGTCGGACACACAAGTGTCTGACAGCTAGTTTTCTGGCTACTGGTGGTTTCGTCAAATTATTTCACAAAATTCCATGATTATTCAGTTTTTTTCAAATTCCATGACTTTTCCATGCATGGAACTTTTTTTTAGTGATTTTCAAAGTTTTCCAAGAGATTTCCAGAGTTTGTGGGAACCCTGACAGGTGTGGAAGTAGTATTTTTACTGGTCCTGGGACAAGTAAATGGTCATTTTGTACTTGTCCAAAGAAAATTTTGAATAGGATGCTTGTAACACTTTTTCAATAAGCTTCCAAAGATGAGATACAGCATAGACCCAGGGGTCAGGAAACAGTAGATAATATTACTTGGCCAGGGACAAATAAATGGTCATTATGCACTTGTCCAGAGAAAATTTTACGCTCGAAAAACAACAGATTAGTTTATACCTTACTATGATGCTCCTAACGATGCTTCACCAAGCTGCAAAAGATGAGATACAGCATAGACCCAGAGGTGTAGAAATAGCAAAAAAATACCAGCCATGGGGCAAGTAAATGACCATTATGTGCTTGTCCAAAGAAAATCATAAAACCCATACAACAGTTTTCTTTTTTGTTTTTATTCTTTATGTCCCAGTCAACATTTTTTCAGTCATTTTATGATGGATCCTCCTGGGTTGAACCAGTGCTTAACAGGGGATAAACTGTTTTGCTCAAGGAACCAACAAATTTACTCCATTAGCGGTAAGACTTGAATGAGCAACCCTTATATCCCCAGTCAACTGAACCACAGCATTCCGCATGTCTTGTTACATTAACGCCATTGTCACAAGAAGAGTTGTGAGTGTCAACACGAAGTACTGATTGCATGCGTTTCCCTGTGATGAAGTGCGACACATGTTAATAAGTCATCACGTAACACTCTGAGGGGGACCCATACTTTCTTGTCCTGTGGATTGCCAGCAGGGTATAAAACCTAAGGAAAATTTGTCAGAGTTTAATTATTAGACTTGTCCACCTTTGTTTGACCCATATAATTGTGTATTGGCTTATGCCCTGTATTCCTATTAATTAAGGATACTGATGTGGAAAATTTCATATCGTCTGAGGATACTAATAATTTAAATCACCTCAGTGACGACATAGTGTGTGACGCCACTCAACTGATTTCTTTTATTAGAAGAAGTCCATAGAAAGATTATTTTTAGTCAATTATTATGTCTTGCTATGACAAGTGACTGTTGACTTGACTGTAACGCGTTTATATTAATATCGCGTAGGTACACATTACTTGACGTAAATACGGAAAATGAATGACGTTTTTTTGTAGTCAAGTATGTTTAGTGAAGGCCTATTTAAGGTTGATATATATCCTAGGCACCTTTCCGTGGTGATCCCTTATACGTTGTACTTTACGTTACTTATATGTGACGTCATTTAAATCCCTAGTAAAATTATTAGTTTACCAACGCGAGCGTTGGTTAGCCCATACCTATTTAAAGGGACAAAGCGAACCCTTATTTATTTTCAACAGTATAGTTGATTTATACCATTCCCAACAAAAGGCTAAAATGGATAAACATATTTCGTTAGCACGGGAATTAGGATATGAAGGGCAAGAGCTAAGGGATTATCTTAAGAGGCAACACGATTTAGAAAGGGAGCAAAGGGTGGCCCAAAGGGAATATGAAAGAGAGAAAAGGGAGGCCGATCATAAAGATAAAGAAAGGGAGCAAAAAGAGAAAGATCGGGAATTGGAAAAGTTAAAAAATTGAGGCCGCACAGAGGGAAAAAGATAAGGAACTAGAGTTACAAAAATTTAAACTCCAGGCCGCTCAAAGGGAAAAAGATAAGAAAATGGAAAAAGAAGTTGAGCTAAAAAAAATGAGGCCGAAGTGGAACTAAAAAAAATCGAAACCGAGACCACTTCACATCCCTGGGGGCCCAAAGAGAAAAGTTCAAATCCTAGGAGTCCCAAGCTTCCATACTTTGACGAACATACGGATAAGATGGATAGCTATTTAACTAGGTTCGAAAGTTATGCCATTTCAAATAAATGGGACCCGTCTATGTGGGCATCATACCTAAGTGCATTATTAAAGGGACGCGCTTTGGAAATTTTCGTTAGGCTTTCCAAAGATGACCAGTCGGATTATGGTCAGATTAAGGAGGCTCTGCTAACTAATTTCGACCTCACCGAACGTTCTTTTCGTAAGAAGTTTTGTGATTGTAGGCCCGAGAAAGCCGAAACTTTTAGACAATTTAGTGGCAGGCTAGCGAGCTACCTTGATAAATGGTTAGGTTTGGCTAAGTTCGAAAAGACCTACGAGGCCGTTTGTGATTTTTTGGCCCGAGACTAGTACTTCGACTGTTGCAGTCATGAACTTTATTTGTATCTCAAACCAAAGCCGTTTAAAGCCCTGGGCGAGTTATCTCATGAGGCGCATTTGTTCGCCAATGCGAAGGGGGGTGTTCCCATGTGTATTGCTAAAGGGCAACGTGAAAATAAAGTTGTAGATAAAGTCCAGCCTAATGTAGAGCCCAATCAAGATCAAAGGCCCGTTGTGAAATGTAAGATTTGTAGCAAGCCCTATCCCACCTATAAATGTTGGAATAACCCCGATAACAAGAGGGTGGCATCTAGTGCAGAATTTAATTCCCAGTATAGGGGAGATAACTCAAATAGGGATCAGGATAGAAATTTTGGTCGAGTTGACCAACGTGACAATTATAATAATAATTACAAGACCGACCATCAGGTCAATTTTTGTAAAATTGAAAGTTCGGATGTAGGAAAAGGTCAGGCTAAGTTTAGTTCTCCTCATTCTTCATCGGAAGTTTTACCCCGTAAGGATAGCAAGGGCACTTGTCATTTCCCACGGTCAAGGTTGCCGACAACAGTTGGTACCTTAAATGGTAAAGAGGTCAGGGTCTTGAGAGACACAGGTTGTAAGGGGGTAGTTGTTAGGAGGAGCTTAGTTTCTGATGGTCAGATGTTAAATAAGCAGTCTGGCGTGACTCTTATTAACAATTATAAGCAGAGATGTTCTGTGGCCCGTATTAATATTGATTGTCCATTTTCTAGAGGTAGTACGGATGCATTGTGCTTTGATGACCCAGCACATGACTTAGTCATTGGAAATATTGAGGGGTCCAAATTTCCAGATATGACCCATTTTTCCTCAGGGGTAAATAGAAAGAGTCAGTCAAGGAAAGATAGGAGAAAGAGTAGAAAGGTCAAGGTGGCAGATAAGTTAGAACAGGCAAGAATTATGTATGAAGAAAGCGTCAGATGTCAAGTTGATAGATATTAGAAGAAGGGTAGAGTCTGGTAGTGTGACTAAAAGTCTCAATTTCTCTAGTGGTGAAACTAAGTTCATTCGTAGGAATGGTTAAATATATAGACATTTTATGAAAAATGGTAAAGTTTCACTACAATTAGTTATTCCTTCTAGTTGGACGCATAGCATCATAAATTTGGCCCATGAATCACAAAAGGTGGTAAATCATATAGGCAGAAAGGAAACTATATCTAAGGTCTTAGATGAATTTTATTGGCCCGGTGTTTGTAGGGAGGTAACTCAATTTTGTAGATATTGTGCCATTTGTCAAAGGACAACTCACAATATAAAGGTCGCAAGTACTCATTGTTGTAGTGTACCCCAGAGAAACATATCCACTAAGGAGGCAGTAGTTAGCCGTACAAGACGGACTGATAGCCAGACGGAACGACGACGTTCATATGGTAGTGGTAGACGTTGCCCAATACCATAATATTGGCGCAATTTGACTGAGACTGAAAGCAGTAGTCAGCATTAGTATGAAAAGGTGTGCGACAGGGTAATGACCCAATTGTCTCGGATTGTTGACCTATAATTTAAATATGATAGCATAGTATTAGTCACAGAGGTGTACTATAGGCGTGAGGAGTCACGGAGATTTATTTTAGTCATGACGTATGACAGTAGACGGTTGACGTGAGCAAGTCACGATAATAAAATTTTGCAACAGAGGTTGGCTGCAACGTGAAGAGTCACGTTAATTTATTTTGCGCAAACATTGTATTATGGATGGTGTTATTAATAGGTATACTTGGCATAAGAATGCGTAACCTGTGGATCTTTGCAAAAGGTATTGGCTATTAAGCCTTATATATTAAATGTCATAAGACATAAAACTTCATAGGAAGTTAAAGGGGTACAACCCCATATGTGAAAAAGTTAAAGGGGTACAACCCCATATTTATGTGTTCAGCATTAAATGCTTCAACAATACAGGTCTATGATTGTGGCAATCCAAGGACAAGACAATGTGGGGGCAGACTATCTCTCCAGGTAGTCCGCCATTTAAGTCGCACATGTATATATGTTCTAATATATATCTATTCTGTATTGTTCCTTCTTTTCTACATCATGCATCATAAGAAAAAGTTGTTCCTTTTTCTCCCAAAAGGAAGGGCCTTTGTTACGATGTATAATGTAAGGAACAACAGAATCAGTGATGGTTGCGTATACGCACAAATACGCAAAGGTTTAGGTATGCACCTGGTAACCTATACGAACCGTGATACTGTACCTTTTCTACTAGTAGTCCAATAAAAGGGCGGTTTGTCTGAGATGGAGTTCATTGTGTCTTTATTTAGTAACGCTTGCACGATTTCGTTACTTTTCTTGAAGATTTTGGAAATCTTGTGCACTTTTCACTATATAAAGGATGGAATTTCCCATTCTTATTAGGGGACATTATAAAGATACCGTAGAGAGGTACGATATAGAGACGCTATTCATTATTATAGAAAGGTACGTGAAGTTATATATATTTGACTGTGATGAAATTGTACATGACAGGGCTATGGCGATTTGTGTTATTGCAATTGAGGCATTCTCCCGAGTTTGGTTTCATTTTTATGGTTCTCTGCAACATAATAAAAACCTGGCTGAGTCGAACATAAGAAAACCTTACAATAAAGCCGCTCTCTCAAAATGCGTGTATACCTGTTTGATATCATTTATAATACTCCTTGTACTATAAATTCGGAAATTTTCGCGAGATTTTTTTTCGCGAAAAGCTTTAAAAGACATATTTGCGACGTAAACATTAGCGGCTATGACATAATTCACTTTCATCAATCATGTCAGTAAATGACAGAATAATTTCGACATTTCACGAGGATTATTTTTTCACGAAGTTTCGCGAAAATAAACCCTCGCAAAAATTTCCGAATTTACAGTATTAATATACCATGAGCAGAAGTTGATTGGTTGGTTAGTTGATTGATTGATTGGATGGTTGAATGAAATATGTTCTTAAAAGGGTATCCTTTGGAAGCAAGAAGGCAACCAAAAAACTGAAACTAGAGTGTGCATATTTTCTGGGCCAGACTAGCTAATTTCAGCTATTTAGGCCTCATCAGTGACCCTCTAATAGTTTCAAAGTTCCACAATTGATTGATTGATTGATCGATTGGTTGATTGATTGATTGATTGTGATCATTTAGAGAAGCCTGATCTCTGCATAGACAGCCACAATGTTTTATCGTAGACGCATGATTCCATTATTTTTTGGCTATTTATCTGTTCATCTAATGTTCTCTGTGAATATACCATCACCTTAAAAGGAAACGCAATTTCTAAGGAGATTACATTTCACGCATACATTCTTGTCAACCCAAGCATTCTGACACACATATGATAAAAAGTTGTTGCTGCCTGATTTAATTAAATTTGGATCAAAATGCCAGCTTTATTTGAAATCATGCGCCAAATTTATTATTACTAACGTCATAACTCAATTTTCAAGCTCGACGTTTTAGGTCAACTGAAGATTTTGAATTTTTTAAAGTTCAATCAGTAATTCAACTATAAGAAGCAAAATCGCGTTTCTTATGAAAATTTGGAAAATACCAGCAAGGGCATTGTACGATTAAAGTAACGGAGCATGAAGACTTAGAGGATCTTACATGAGTGCTCATGTTTTATTGAATTTATTTAACGAGTTGAGGAAAAGATATCAAATGCGAGGCTTGCCGATCATTTTATCTTTTTTCTCAACGAGTTTAATAAATTTAATTTTACAGGAGCACGATTTTTCGAATATGACAAAAATATTACTTTGAAATCTCATTTTTGGTGTTAAAAAGTTATACTTTTGTCAGTATGTATGCAACGTCATAACGTTTCCCGAACAACTGTAAGACAGTTTTGAGACCAGTTAGCGCTGTAGTTTTGTCCTATTGTCTCAATTCCTGTCATACACCGTCATAAGATGTACATGATAATAAAATCGACTTTTTCAATTTAAGTTTTCCTTCGTTATATCCTTTTGCTGATAGAGTCCCAGTCAACAATGTTTCAGTCATGTCAGGTCGTTTTTCTGACTTTTTAGGTTGAGTCAGTACTAAGCTAGTAAGGTCCTCAGACGTTTCTCGAACTAACAGCCCGCCCTCCTGCTAATGTAGCAGAAAACTGGAACTTACACCATTCGGGAAAGTCCGGCACAATTCGAGAATCGAATCAAGCCTCGGGTGTCCGTAAGGCGCATTACGCGCAGTACTATGTACGAAAAAGCTCCATTTTGTTCGCCGGTACTGGTGTAAGGAAAATAACAATTTAAAGCGTCTGGATCCAGTCATATTAAAATTCATTTTTCTGATTAACCCAAACGTCTTATCAACAGAATAAATAAAGTTTATGATTTTCAATATAATATTATAGAGATATTTTATTTAAAAAAAACCCATAGGCTTCATTTATTACCGTTTGATTTGTTGCAATCATACTTGCTAATTGTGCTGGCATGGTTTCTGTGACGTCAGCATCACGTTATGTAACTTCAGCGTTACGTTATCACCCGCGTTTTAAAGTAGATCCTTGATGTACATCCGAGGTCTGATTCCATGGAATTTCGCGGAATTGGCAGTTCCGATTGCCTACCATCTTAAGTCGTAAATCCATAGTATCTTAAATCATTTTTTGCTTTAACATGCAATTGCAAATTTTTCTGTGTCCCGAAAAGCTTTGTGACGTGCGCAAAGTTCATAAAATGAGAAAAGTTAAACTCAAGTTTCATTGCATTCAAGATTTCATTATCTGTTAAAATTGTTTTATTGTTGCAGATGCAGCTGGTATTGTGAAAATGCAAATATTTGTGTTTGCTTCCCTGGAACATGATTAATTTGCACGCGTAGAATTTATAATGATTATTATGCAAAACTGAGACTCTACTTTACCCAGCGCAATATTGAATTTGAGAAATCAGAAGGGCACAGTGTACATGTAGAAGGGCGGCAGTCAAAAAACAGCGAGAGGTCGTTTCTGATTATTTTTCAAGGTCTTTCTAGCTTAATAATAGTCGGAAGACGAATATGGTCTAGTTGCTCGGGTAGGTTCTTGATGGAAATTCAACGTTACCAGACTGAGCTTTCACACTCATGAAGATACATGCAACGTCTAAATGATACATTACTTCTACTCATGTGCTACATTTATCATCCGCAAAAAGCGGAGCGCAGTTGCTGAGATGCGTCTTCGAGATTCGTTCTGTTGTGGCGTTACCTGTAGCCAGACACACTACCGGTTTAATCAAGGGCGACATGACTGAAAAAGTGATGACTGGGACATAAAGGATCAACAAATCATACTCAGCAGATCGGAAAAGATCAACATTCATAATTCCACGGTCATGCCAGTTTTTTTTATGAAACTGTGATTTAAACAACTATTAGATACGCCGCCATGCTTCTCATGCGCGGATCCAGAAAGTTTTGCCAGGGGGGTCCAACTCCGACAAGGTTTTTTTAGATAATGAGGGAGAGAGGACCAAATACCACTAAAAGTCCGCCAGTGAAACTCCATTTTAACATTGAATGCTGACTTGGTAGTTTTGTGATTTTTCAGGTGATCCGGACCAGTTTTGCTAAGAAACACTATATTTTTGCGATTTTCAGAGGGTGGGGGTGTCCGGACCCTTCCCCCTTCTGGATCCGCCCATGCTACGTTGTGTTTATCATAAGTAGCACATGCACAGTCTCGTTTCCATAATGGCACATAGATTGTACAGACAAATAACAGGGGCGGATCAAGGATCTCTTGAAAGAGGTTTCATATGTATAAATGTGTCCTGGTTCGCTTTGCTGATTTTATCTCATTTTTCTTAGATATCCCATGAACGCGAAATAATTTATTTGGTCTTACTGAGACCAAATAATTTCATTTTCATAGGATATTTAAAAACAGGGGGCGGGGGGGGGGGGGTTCACTTGAACGCCCTGAACGCCCTGAACCCCCTCTTGATCCGCCACTGAATAAGCAGGGCTTTCAAATGCAATACGCATTATAACCTCTAGCGCTGCATACACGATTTTTATGGTGTGAAATATGGTACCTCGTCCTATATCTTTTTAACCCTTCATTGCCAGAAAAAAATATCCGAAAATTCTGTCTGCCGACGTCATTTGACATAGTAACAAATGAAATGTAGGTTGCAGATACGCGTAACAAGTTTGGACCACAGGAGCTTGTCACAAACTTTTTTTATGAAAAAGTAGGCGAGCGTATCTGTAAACATAAAGTAAATATAGGCCTACTTTTTTTCTATTCTAAGGGTTTGTGACTAGTTCCTCTGGTTTGGACCCTGATCTGAATGATCCATAGGCAGTCTGGTCTGGTTGCATACTTTTTCTGTGTTATTAGTTGCTTCCAACCTTTCACAGCTGAACGCCCTGAATAAAGATCTTTGTACTTGACTCAGCGTGGCGGAAAAAAAGTTAGAAAATCATTGGCTTTGTCTGCGCCTTCTTAATATGCATCGCAGCCTCAATAAGCATGGTATCTGCTTGTATAATCTATTGTTTATTGTGACAAACTCCCTTTATTGTGTGCCCAATTTCTGACAATACATAAAACAAGGAATCAATCAATATTGTTTTATCATGTTACTTCTGTGTTTATTTTGCATCTTGTCTTTGGCAAACATATCTGTCTGTTGCATTTCGCAAAATAAAGGGATATAACCATTTTACCTTGCCGTCCGGCCGGTAGCGCGGCGATAGTAAATCCGGTTGTTCTTCTGATTTCTTTGGTTTTCTACTGACGCCCATCGGGCCACAATCGGCATGCCAGCGAAACGCCATTCAAATAGAGGCCCAGCAGGTGTATAATTCTTATAAACCACTTGGCTACTTAATCACAAATTTCATACGCAGATCTTTTAGTTTGAGAGAATTTTATTCTATACAAATGGTCCAGGCCTCGAGGTTATAAAACTGGAGTACAGTATCAGACTCAAAATAAAGCGCAATGATTGGCTGCTTGCGGACACACGTCCACAACCAGCCAATCATTGCGCTTTATTTTGAGTCTGAGAATGAAGTCAAGTTGTATAACCTCGAGGCCTTGTCACATAGCATAGATGACCTAAAATGGCTCCCCTATAATACATATCATTTAAAATCATCTTCTCCTGAGCCAAATGGCGGATGACCTTGAATCTTGGTGTGTAGCCCCCTTACAATTGTGTTCAAATAATAAACCCTTTAAAGCAATGTCAAATGTGTTTCTTAATGCATTTTGGGAAACTCTTGAAACGTTGTTTTTAAAAGAAACTAAAGACACCTACTTCATGTGTTTACTTGATAAGCCAATGACTATAGATAAAAACCAAAGATAACGGTCATCCTTTCAGTCAATGTCACTCATATTTGACTCAAAATAATATATATTTACATTTATACCACCTTTACCAACTTTAGCATGAAATGTCTCGTGGTGTGCAAGGTTACACTGATGGAGGCGGTATAAGAGTAGTTATACCATGTTTGTCCACCTGTACGTAAGATAATCCACTCGCTGAAGCTTGTGCATTATCTCCGCGTACAGACAACCCATGGTATAACTATTACGTAAACATGTTTTCTCAGAAACGACAGGGCCAATTTAACAAGGCATGACCAAGTTTATCCCCATGCCCATCTTAGGTAAATACTTCAGAGCCTTATGGTCCTCTGGTATTATTTGAGCGGTGATATGTGATTTCCAACAATGTGGCATTTTGACAAGTGTAGACTCAACTCAGATGAATCTGTGTAGCCTCCTTCTAAGCTTAGAAACTTCAAATGATTTTCAGTCAGAGCTTAACAGTCATAGAATAATCAAGCGACGAGCAAAGGTTCTGATCAGACTGCGCGTATGCACATATCACATTGTTGGAAATCTTATGTCGCGACTCACTTGTAAAAAGTAGCAAGTGTCTATAATTTACTTAAAGGGCATACCATTGACGTATTGGTTATATTAGCTTTGTTTCATGTTAATTACAAAAACGTCTATTTTTCATCCTAGATGCAGATCCTGATAATCTTACTTGGACGCACGTGTCTATTCATATTAATATCGAATGAAACTGTTGTTTTTGTATGGTTATATCGCGTCGGAATGGTCTGTTATCCATTTGAAGGGGTTGCATGTTAAACTTTATAAACCATGCTACTGTACATGTAGTACATTATCTATCTAGAAAGCGTGTATCCCAGAAATAACATTATTTAACCTAAGTCTCATTTGTCGTCGGATCTATCTATCTATCTATCTACTTGTTTCCAGAAAAATCATGTATTTAAAATTAAATTTTCCGAAATTACAAGTGATATCCCCAGCTTCTTTCTTGTTTTTGCAAGATTGAATCTTGGGATGATGTTTTATTTAAGTCTGTGTATGTTATCATTTGACCCTTTCTTGTATTTCGTTTCGACAAGATCGGATCTATGGATTTACATACTAAAAATTTAGAAGTATCCTTTGTCTATGAAATATCTGATTTATATTTATTTGGAATTCAGTCTAGCACACTTATTTATTAACTTATCAACACTTTTATCTGCTTAAAAAATAGCCAGACTCAGCCTCCAGTTTAGGTAACAGTTTATGTAACAGTATAGGTAACAGTTTACGTAATAGTAAAATACGTTACGTTTAAGATTGTATTATCTTATAAAAGAATTTCGATCTATAGTTATGTAACTAATATGGGAGCACATATATTGTTCTTATATAATTTTTGTTGTGACCAATTTAAGACTTTGTTGTTAAATCATGTATACATCTATTGTGACCATTTGTGAATTTGTTGTTATATTCATGTATCTGACAAGAAACTGTACAGTTTACGTCAATAAGATATATGTTCTGTTCTGTTCTGTTCTGTTCTATCAATCTTTCATCTGTGTCAATTTTACACCAAATTCGTTAGCTGCTTAATGGCCACCAGCTTTGGTGTAACCTATCCATAACAGCTTGAAAGGTATGCTGGATCTAGACAGTGCAAATGCACTTACAACAAAAAGGAAGAACTGTTTTACATTACCGTTCTATCACCCAAAATGTTTTAGTAGAAAAGTAAGCGTAAGTTTACGTCAAAATAGCTGGCAGCTTGAGCTGCCGTCTCTTTGGGTGGTAACTAATACTTTTTTACAATGCATGTATGGGCTAAAACGTCCTGAGTGGCACAAGAATTATTCTAATCAAATTGCAACGTTTTAATCTTTGCAGAAATTTTCCTGGCTTTGAATTCAAAAATTCCACTGAACTTATTAAATAAATATTTCAAACTAAATGATTTATGCCTTAACTGACAGTTTCCTCATTTCAGAGATAGTATTGCAGACACACATCGATAACATTCCTAAATGGCATTTATGAATATTGGGTTATTTGTCAGAGGCGTTAATAATAGTCGTTCAGGCAATCTAAATGATTTGGGTCCACCCTCAACATGTTCAACATACAGACCATGGAAGAATTTTTTGAAGAAACCTTAGCAATATGACCTTAGGTTTCTCAGCAATAGTGGCATGGATCCCCTTAAAAATCACAAAGCTACCAAGCCAGCATTCAATGTGGAGCCATCATCGACCCGCCAACGAAACGCCATTAAATGTTTCTTCGCTGACACGCCGATGATGGCTCGCTAATAGTTGTATTTGGAAGCTTCTTCCCCTCATCGAACTAAAAAAAAAGAAAAAAAAAGTTGGACCCACTCTGACAAAACTTTCTGGCTCCGCGCTAGCCCAGCTGTTGACGTCATATGCAAGAGGATCGAGGGTGGGACAAAAAGGGCCAAACTGTACAACAAATGGCAGATACAAGATTTGCATGTAGCAGGCCTAGATAGTTATTAATTTCCTGAGATTTAATAAGGAAGGTGTTGATCAGACTGTGCAGATACACAGGCTGGTCCATACATTTGTTGATCATGGTCTGTCTCACTGAGGCCAAATTCTGGTACCACGTTTGTTTTTGCTTGCGGCCGCCGCAAGCATTTGAAATGGAATAGTGATACCCTCTAGCTGGTTGCGGTCTTCATCATCGGTTTCCTTTGTGACCAAATACTTTTAGTATACAGAAACGGGAACCAACTCAGCCATTTTTGTCTATTTATTCACCATCGCATCGGCGATGGTGATATACGCTAGTAAACTTCCATTTGGCGCGTGTTCGATTCGGGCCTGTTCCATTAGCAAGTTGCGGAAATGGATCGGGTGTTAATTCCCCAGCCGCAGTGTCTTTTACTGTTCTTTCTCAGACTCCCCGTCGACCAAGCTACTTCCAAAATTCTACCATTGCGTGAGCGATGTTGATATACTTTGGATACCAGATTGCTTCTTAAAGTGAAAATGCCTATTAGAGACCTTACCACTGAGCTAGAATCCCGATCAAACATGGACCCTTTGGATATTCTAGACTAAGTGTGACGAAATAACTAGATATAGATGGGTCAGTTTCAATATGCCCCCTAGGCATAATGTGCATTGACTTCGATTGAGGAATAAGGTGACCTTATACATACTACTGGGGAGGGGTTAACTCTATCACTATTCAGTGTGTTCATGAGCTGAGTCTTAGTGGAATATGCATTTTTCCTGTGTTTTACTTGCTTCCAATGGATCACCTTTATACAAATCGTTAACTAAAACAAAAAAATACTCAGAGCTTGCAGCACATGAAATACTGAAGAAAAGAGTGGCTTCAGCAAATGCAATATTAAAAAACTATAGAAGTTCTTCTTTAATAACTGTAAAACGCCATGCGATGGTTCTAAGCTTTTTAAAAAGCTAACCTTGTATAAACTGCAATGTAACTGAGGACTTGTGGGAAGGAAACTTTAAAGAAACCAATATTGCTCCGCAAGTAAGGATAACTAATCGCAACGAGAAATACGGTAAGCATACCCTTGGGCGAAGACTTTTGATAGTAAACGTCCCCAAGTAAAAACTCCCTGAATCGACGACAAAAAAACAAACAACAACAACAACAAAAACAACTTATAAACAAGCCTCATATTAGTTACTAATCCTTATGTGATTTTATCTACTTCATAAAGAACTTAACAAGAATTGAGGCACTGCTTTATGACGGACGTGACAGACAGTTTTAATGTACCCAAAGGTATGCTTACATCACAAGTTCCACCCTAAGTGTTTGAGTTTTCACAGCGTGTCCAGAGCATATCTCCAATATTATTCAAGGTAGGATTCCTAAATTCGGTATCTGGCTGCACCTTGGGATTGCGAGGTGTCGTGTACCACTATGGGGTCACTGTGACCTTGACCTCTGGCTTCGGTTCTAAAATAATCGTGTCCTGAGCATATCTCCTAATATTTAACGTAGGAATCGCAAATTTCGTGTTTGGATGCATAGTGGTGCCGTTGATTGCAGCGTACTATTTTTGGGTCCCTGTGACATTGACCTCTAACCTCAGTTCTGTTAAAATCGTGTACCGAGCATATCTTTTATACTATATGACATAGAAATCCAAAATTTGATTTGAGGATATATATTGGGGTTGGTACATGTTGCATATTGTTTAGGTCACTGTGACCTTCATCTCTGGCTTCAACTCTTGAAAAATCGTATCCACAACACATATCCCCTACATTATTTGAGATAGCAATCTCAAATTTCGGGTGTGGATGCATCTTAATTTTGAAGATAGTTTTGGGTCTCTGTGACCTTGACCTCTGATCTTAGTTGTATAAATATCGTGTACAAAGCATACTTCTATATTGTATGACATAGAACTCCCAAATTAGGTTTGTGGATGCATCTTTTGTCCACTGTGTGCCAGCTACTGTCCAGTATTGTCGGATAACTTACCAAAATGCCTTACATTCGTATTGTAACTGTGACATATCTTGGTTTTTGTAGACTATAATTGGCCAGGCATAAGCCTGAGGCTGAAGATTCAGCAACATAAAAAGCTGAAGGCCCGAGCAGGACTTTTTCACCCTTTTCACTATCACCGTCCAAATACATACACTGTCAGTCTCAGATGCTGTATATTGTATTGTATCTCACAAGCCCCTGAGCCAATTAAGCTAATCTGTGTTTGACCCTCATTCAATAGATGTATTCTGTAAAAATTGCCTATTTTTCTACTCTAAGTACAGTATGGGTTTGTGTCAAGTTCCTGTAGGTTTGGCAGCCCAGCCTGAATATATATGTATGATACGAATGAGGAGCAGTTTGCAAATTTTTGGTTCAATCAACTTGGCAAGCCATCCTTTTAAAAATGAAAATGTATTTGTTCGAGTCTACAGTGCGTGTTCCTTGCTTAAGTTTTTTTATTAAATTGAATACAATTAAAGTGGTGGCGGAAGAAGTCTCAAGGGAGACTGATATGTGTGAAGATTCCTGCAAATAGTCTCTCCGAACATTGTCCCAATTAGTTTTACAAATATTTACATCGCAATTGATGTTTCATTAGTTCAATTACAAGAATATATGAGGGGTTTTCCCAAAGCACTGTTACATGTCAATGAAAATAAGCCATTTCGTTAGATGTTGGTAGTTGTACTAAACTTCAATTCGTTGGGCAAAATATTCTTCAAATATTTAGGCGACAAATGTAGACTCAGACGAGCCTGTGCAGTCTCCTGTTAAGCTTAAAAACTCCAAATGATGTTCAATCGATAGCTTACCACTCATAGAATATACAAGCGACTTGCAAAGGCTCTGATCAGACTGCGCGTATGCGCATGTTGGTCTAAGCCTTTGCTGGTCGCACATACCACATTGTTGGAAATCTCATGAAAGTGGGACTTGGCCTCGGCATTAATCTACGCCCCTTATTTTATGTGCGAGCAGTGAAGGCTCTGGCGAGACTGTACAGAATCGTCTAATTTAACGCTCGCATATGTAATAAGTATCAAAATCTCGCGAAAATAAACGAGATTTGATAGAGGCGATGGCTCTGACGAATTGACTTGTGTATACATGCAGCAGGATAAAAATTATATTCGTCTTTTACAACTAGTACTGTTACAACAAAAAGCGACCGCTTTGAGCTATAAATTGACAACTCTATTACAACCACGCAACTAGCAATTTAGCAATATACTCCCATGAAACATCTCAAGATAAGCTGTTAGATGCATTAAATAGACAGTCTAGTATTGTCATCCAGGTGCATGACAAACAGCATGGCAAGTTGTTCATTTCTGCATGCTGATTTCTTTGAATAAATGAACGTGGTTGAGAATTTGTTTAAAAAAAGCTTATGGTGAAAAACTCGTGTATTGAAAAGACATATGTTGTAGGTACACATTGGAATTGAGGCAATTCCAATGTGAACCTACAGCATATATTACTGAAAATAAGGAAGAAACCTGTTTGTAAATTTACATTTTCCAAGTATCATGCCCATTGTCTTTACCTCTTTTAAACATCCCAAACTGCCAATCAGTACATTGTATTACAATTCCTGTCACATGTTAAAGATATTTTCCAATACCGCTGGAATTTCTGCATGCTACCCATTGCAGACCATTGAACGACTTGTCCAAATCATTGCGTTATTTCATAATTATATCACTTACACATGTACCTTCTATTGGTGCCTAGCCCTGAAGCGCAATCGCTAGCGAGTCCCACTGCTGATCCAGGGGCCGTAGTTCGATCCTAGCCCGGCCCCATACTTTCATGGAGATAAATCATGAGACATTTTCTAATCTTAATCTCCTCCGCTGATTTAAGAATGGCTTTTTCAGTTTCTAAACGACGTACTGGTTAACTGCTTAGTCTAATCTTGCCCAGAAAAAAGTATCGTTAGGTTGACTGACGGTCTCGACATGACCATAGCTGTTGACTGGGACGTTAAGCCACAAAACGAACAAACTTATTATCGGCTTGATTGTTTGGTCTCAGATAAAGATTTTTTGTTTACGAATTTAGCTTTTCACTTCCAACCCCTTGCATTGATTACTGGTTTAAACTATCAGGCTGTATTTTCTGCTTTTGGCACCAAAAGTTAAATTGTAAGTTAGCTAAATTTATTGCCCAACGTATTGCCAAATGTTATGCAAAAGCAGAATAGGAAACGGAACGTCTTAACTTTCCAACATTTCTGCAATACTTTATCTGTTGAGCCTGTTTCCAGTAAAGGGTACACGATGGTATGAGTGCCCATCGAAGACTCGGATCAGGCTGCGCGTCCGCGCAGTCTGATCAGAGTCTTGATGGGAGCTCTATCGGTAGTCAAGAGTTCATTGTTTCTTCAGCCTGGAAGCTAAGAATATGACAGCATTGCGTGGATGCGCAGACTGATTTTAATCTTCGCTGTATGCCCATGTCAACTTGCACCGGCCCAATGAATGTAAGCTGCTTTGTGATAAAATAATAATAATAATAATGAGCCAGTGCATGTGATTTCCAACAATTAGGCATTTTGGCAAGTGTAGACTCGGACGAGCCTCTGCAGCCTTCTTTTAAGATTAGAAACTCCAAATGGTGTTCAGTCGGTAGCTTAACAATCATAGAATACTAAAGCGACTAGCAAAGGCTCTGATCAGACTGCGCGTATGCGCAGGCTGATCTGAGGCTTTGCTGGTCGCACATACCACGTTTTTGGAAATTTCGTGCACTGGCTTTAAATAATGTGAAACAAATGGTGAGCTTAAGGAGGTGTTAACCGAATTTAACATCCAAACATTACCTTGTTAAGTGGATATGTCGTTGAAAGCAACTTCTTCAGACTGGCCACTGTCTTTGAAAAACGTTTTTTATCAATTCGCCATATCATTTTATTTGAAAGATGACCAACTGCGTGAAGTGGATAACCTATGAAACCTATACAACTAAGAAACATGTACAACCTATGGAAAATGTGCAACCTATGGAACCTGTACAACCTATGAAACCTGTACAACCTATGGACCTTGTACAAACTATATAACCTGTACAACCCATAAAACCCGTACAACCTGTACAAACTAAAAAACCTGTACAAACTATGAAACCTGTACAACCTATGAAATTTGTACAACATGTGAAGCCTGTAAAACCTATCGAACGTGTACAAACTATAAAACCTGTAACACCATTGAAACCCAAACAACCTATGACACCGGTACAACCTATGGAATATTAACAACCAATGAAACCTGTACAACCTATCGAACCTGTACAACCTATGAAACATGTAAACCTATGGAACGTGTACAAACTATAAAACCTGTAAAACCATTGAAACCCGAACAACCTATGACACCGGTACAACCTATGGAATATGTACAACCTATTAAACCTATACAAACTATGGAACCTATACAAATTATAAAACATGTAAAACCTAAGAAACCTGTACAACCTATAGAACATGTACAACGTATGAAGCCTGTACAACATCTGAAAAAAATACAACCTCTTAAACATGTACAACATATGGACCCTGTACAACCTATAAAACCTGAACAACCTAAGACACTTGTATAAACTATAGAACATGTACAACCTATGAAACCTGTACAACCTATAGAACATGTACAAACTATTAAACCTGTACAACCTAAGACACTTGTACAACCTGTAGAACATGTACAAACTATGAAGCCTGTACAACCTCTGAAACATGTACAACCGATGGATCCTGTACAACCTATGGAACCTGTACAACCTATGAAACCTGTACAACCTATGAAACCTGTACAACCTTTGGAACCTGTACAAACTAAAAAGGCTGCACAACCTATAAAACCTGTACAACCTCTGAAACATGTACAATCTATGGACCCTGTACAATCTATGGAACTTGTACAACCTATGGAACATGTACAACCTATCGATTCTTTACAACCTATGGAACCTGTACAATCTATGAAACATGTAAACCTATGGAACCTTGCAAACTATAAAACTTGTAAAACCTATGAAACCTGTACAACCTATGAAATATGTACAATAATGAAACCTGTACAGCCTATAGAACTTGTACAGCCTATGGAACACGTACAACCTATGAAACATGTGCAACCTATGGACCCTGTACAACCTTTTGAACCTGTACAACCTATGAGACCTGTACAATCTATGGAACCTGTACAAACTATAAAACCTGTACAACCTACGAAAACTTTACAACCTATAGATTATGTACAACCTTTGTAACCTGTACAACCTATGAGACCTGTACAATCTATGGAACCTGTGCAAACTATAAAACCTGTACATCCTACGAAAACTTTACAACCTATAGAGCATGTACAACCTTTGTAACCTATACAACCTATGAAACCTGAAAAATCTATGGAACCTGTACAAACTATAAGACCTGTACAACCTAAGAAACCTGTACATCCTATAGAACATGTACAACCCATGAAACCTGTACAACCTTTGAAACATTTACAACCAATGGAACATGTACAACCTATAGAACCTCTACAAACTATGGACCCTGTACAACCTATGGACCCTGTACAACCTATGAAGCTTGTGCAATATATGAAACCTGAACAACCTATGAACCTCGTAGAGCGTAAGTTGTTCAACATGGGCGGGAGGGAGCAGGCAGTCTGGACCCCCAAACACACAGGGGTCTGGACCCCCCCCCCCCCCAACACACACACACCACCCCGCATGACAGATCACAAAAATATAGGTTTCTCATACAATGCTGGTCTGGATCCCCTGAAAAATCACAAAGCCAGCATTCAATGTTGGGCCATGATATCTAATCATTTTTACCATTTTCCGAAAAGGCCAATCACGGCGATAAATAGCAAGGAGATCCGAGTTTTGTACCTCGCATTTGAAACAATATGGCGGCTGCTAAGTCAGCCCGATCTTTTCAATACAGACCAAACCTTTTTTCATGAATCTGTCCTGAAGTTATACTTTCTTCCTCTCCGAGAGTTTCATAATACTTAGACATATAGTCTGTCAAAACTGACCTTAAGCCCCAGTTACACTGTCACGATTCAAGCCCCGATTCACCACGACTCATCCCGATTTGAGACAGATGGTAAAATCGGGTTGCATCGGGATGCGTCGGGATGGAAAAAAAGAAATTCCAGCATCAATACGATGTCTCACGATGCTCCTACGGTGTCAGCACGATTCATCTACGGACCCACTACGACTCATGACGGCAGCGCTACGATTCACCGCGGTGGAGCTACGAATGCTCACAAATGCTCACGATGCCTCCAAGATTCGAAATGGTGCTAGTACGATTCAAGCCGGTAGCGCTACGGTAGCGTCACGACCTCCCACGAATCTGCACGATTTAGTGGTTGTCATGCGACAGTCCCAGGTGGGGGGGGGGGGGGTACTCTCATTTTTTCTTCATACATAGGCTCGGGCCCAGCATCTACCGTTTACCCCCTCCAAAAAAAAAAAAAAAAAAAAAAAAAAAAAAAAAATTCAAGAACCCCCAAAAATATTTGAAATTTTAGCAACCCCCCAAAATACCCCCATTCTGTACCTTGACCTTAAAAAAGGACCCAACAATGCATAGAAATGACCCTTAAATATAGTCTAATTTTGTGATGACACCCCAAAAATATCCACAAAATATTCATACCCAAAAAATATTCATTTGTCTGAAAACCCGAAAAAAAGCTGAACTTCAAAATGTTGAACCCAAAAAAATTACCCGCGCCTACGTATGTATGTAAATATCAGAGTACCACCCCCCCCTCCCCCAAATCACAAAAGTCGACGGACCCACGGGTTAGGCTCAGTCCTGTCCCAAGTCCAGTGTCATGTCCAGTTGTTCAGATGACGTCCAGTTCAAGCTGCAAATTAGCAATTTGAAATCTCTGGACATAATCCATGATGCGCTTCACTTAAATTCACTCTTGACAATGTTTTCCAGCAATAATACCTCTGTTTTTATACCAGAACATTGTGTCAGTGATAACCCGATTCGCTACGAACGCCCACGAATGACCACGAATACTACCACGATACCACTAGGTAGAGCTACGACTTAGGCCACGCCCACAATCCAACACGAATCACCCCAACGAGTTTGAAACGGTTTAAACTCGTCGTAGTCTTGTCGTGGAGGTTCCTGAATCACCAGGATTCTTCACGAATCACCACGGTACTACTAGGACTCGCGCCGATGTCTCTACGGTGCTACTACGACTCATGCCGATGCATCACGACTTGATATATTGGGGTGAGTCGTAGCTCCGTCGTGGCCAAAATCGTGACAGTGTAACTGGGGCTTAAGACTGATTAATTTTCGCCAAAATCTTCGTGATATTCGTGCGTTTTCGTGGAGTACTCCGATCTTGGTAACGCTTTTACAGAGAATGTGAAGATAATGTCAATTCGTTAATGCAAATGGTCTGATAGCCTAGTGGTTAGTTGACTACTTACAAATGAAGCATACCTGGATCGAAACTTGGAAGGAACCTCTTTTGTATATAATTGTCAAATTGCTTTTTTTTAAGTTAATATTGTTCGTAATTTTTTTAACATCTTGTGATGAGCTTTACATCTTTCATTTGTATTTAGCCGCTTTTGCATTTATTATTCAAGTTCCCCTCTCTTTCCTTGTCAGCTGATAACATTTGCAAATAGTTTGGACCCAGTTCAGCACCAACAGAACGTCGGTTCTGATCTGGATACAGATTATTTGACACTCTGATTGTGTTCCTGAAAGAATTTTTGAAAAAAAAAATGATTTTGATTAGAAGTCAGCAGATGATAACAAAAGTCTCGAAAAATATTCTACGTGCAAAGAGTTAGTCAGATGTAGGCTTATTGAAATTATTCACTGTGCTGTATTTGTTACATAAACTCTTGCCAAATTCAAATTAATGTATCCAGCTGTGCACCAAATCAAGAATAAAGACAAAGAAACTAGCAAAACGAAAAAAAAAAATGAAAAAAAAATACTTAAATGCTACTGGACTCGAACCCACATCTTTAGAGTGCTAAGACACAAGACTATCCACTAGGCTATCGAGGAATTATGATTAATTTCATTCAGATTAGTAATAATAGAACAATCTCAAGCGCACTTTTTACGAAGATTCACGAAGACTGAGTAAAAGGTCATTGAATATTAATATGTCTCGGGTCAATTTTGACAAACAATACCTGAGTGTTAATGAGCTATAAACACAACAAATGTCTGGTGCAATCCAGGAGGAAAATATAAGATAATTGCGGTGAAAAATAACTTAATTGGATCTCTCAGTCGCATAGGCGTACAATGTAGCAACCATTAAGACATAACCTAGTGAACATATAAAGGCGTCCCACTATTGGCCCGCAAGCGAAATGCCCTTTCAACATCCAGTCTATCTTACCCCATCGCATAGGAAGCCCCCGTGGTGTAGTGGATAAGCGCTATGCCTTGTAAACCAGGGGTCGCAGGTTCGATTCCCGGCTTCTCCATAAAACCACTTTCGGTTGAGCCTTCGGGAGTTCCCGTCATATAATAAACACACAAATCATAAACCCTCCCGGCCAAGTACTGGTTTCTACCCATGGAAAAGCCACAAAAATTTTTCGCATAGGACATTGCAGCAACCAACAAGAGAAATAATCTACGAATGTGGATACAGTAAACACATAAAGGTTGACCGCTATTGGCCCGCAGCCGAAACATCATTTCAATGGCGTTTTGCTAGTGGGCCGATAGTGGCCCGAGATTGGATGCTTACTGTGGAAATACTGATGTAAGCAGTACATGTATAACGGAGTCCGGGAACATATTCAAGCGGCAATTTTGAAACGGGACGAAATTAAAGATAATAACAAGCTGCGCTCTTTTGAACATCCATTTGTCTCGCTTCCTTTTGTATTGTAATAAATCATAACTGATAAGATTGACAGACCTGTTCGACAAAAATATTCCAAGCGTTTCCTCATGCAGGTGTGCAAAGAAAAATAGATCAGTTTATTGCTAGTATTTTTCGTGTTAGAGAGAAATGAGTCTATATCTTTTGAAGGATTATCAGAGCCACATACATGTATATACATTAAAACCTGTCTTAGCGGCCACTCAAAAAGAAGACCAAAATTTGTTTTCAAGACAGGTTATCGCTTAATGCAGGTCCAAAGTATTGCAGAATGCTCCAAGCCTTGGAGCTTTCTGCAATACTTTCGACCTTCATTAAGCTACCATTTGTCATTAATATCTTTGTTTTTTCTATTTTTGAGTGACCGCTTAAGACAGGTTTTACTGTATCATTACTATGTCGTCGTTGTATGATGGATAAACAATTCGCTTTGTACTCAGGGGTCCTAAATTTGATTCCCAGCTCCTTCAGTCTGAACAGTGAGGCTTAATAATCATTAAAATAATTTCCCATTATAAAAAGATTGGCTATACCATTATTGTATTGTAACAGACTGCATGCTTGGTGATCAACCCAATCAAGGTCGGCAACTTTGTTTTCCTCTTTAATTGCACACCGCTGAGTCGAACTTCAGACTCTATGACGATTCCGACTTAAAGACGTATCTATTGATGGGATGGATCGGGCCTGATGCTTTGGCTGTTTGGGCCCACTGGGGTTTACATGTACCTGTTGGATTTCTTTTGCTCCGGTACATGTACATGTATTCAGTTTTATTTACTGTTGAGCCCTTATCTTTGCTTTATCTCCCTGTTATATCTTGATTTATATGTTCTAGGAGATGGTGCATTGATAAGTTAGGGGTCTTTCATGCAAACAAAATATCTATATGTCTTGATCCACATCTGAATGAAGCATGAGGTTGCCGCCGTGAAACCGGTTTAAGCCCTCCAGTAAAATACTTTACTGGCGGTACTTCTTTTGTGGATCTTTTATGTGTTTTTTTCTGTCTTGTGTTTGCTATGCCTTTGTGCGCGTCTGTTTATTTACTGCTGGGAAAGTGCTGACCTCTTGGCTCTCGTTTGTGGCGTATAACTGTGAGTTTGTCACTTTCCCATTGGTATCCTGAGTCAGGTGTGGTACATTATTGTATCGATTCCTGATCTTTTCACCCTTACTTACTTTAAGTTTCTTGTCTCCTGGGACGTCAATTACAGATCCACTACCGGTGTGTTCTTCTGGACCCAGCTCAGTAATGGTTAATGCCAAGAAACCGCCACAAAAATGATTGTTTTTATCTTTATTGCAACAGATATGCCTATCAACCACATTTACTAACACTTTTTCACTTGAAAGTCACGTCAACGCGACGTTCATCTCAACGTTATAATTTCTCTTGAGATCAACTGACAGTGATATGCACTACCCCTGTTGAGCGTATGCTAATAAGCATCGGGTTTCAGAAGATGAAGCAATTGGGCACCTTCAGCAGAAAATTGTACTATCAGGGAGTGTTCTTTAAATTCTTGACTAAATGGACACTGTTTTCAAATTTTCATTTTGGGAGGTATACATTATCGTCGGATATATACGGTAGGAAATTTAGTTTTACGGCGACGCGCGAGCAGAGCCGTAAAACGTGATTTCTGACCGTTTATCTGACGAACATACCTCCACAAATGAAACTTTTGAATATGGTCATCTCATTCTCTCGTCTCAAATTGGAGCGTTGCAAGCCACACGAAGTCGCACGTCATCCAGCGAAATGTGACTAATGACGTCAAACTATTTGCGCACGCAATTTTGACGTTATCCAATCAGACGTCGCGTTACATAAAAAGTGAATTAAAATTTTGGGTGATCGCGGAACCAGAAACTTTCATCGATAGGGAGGGGGGTTGAAAACGGTTTTTTTTTTTTTTTTTTTTTTTTTTTTTTTTTTTTTGTCTCAACGACTTTTTACAGGGGGGGGGGGGGCGTAAGGACCTTCCTTGAGAAGCAATTGGACCCGAGGGCTCGAGTTGTGTATGTGTGGGGGGGGGGGGGGGGGGTGCGTACCATTATTTCTAATGATACCTATAGCAACTTGTGATTCTTCAAGCGGGGTGGATTGTCCGGACCTCCTGCCCCCGCCCTACCTCTACAGCCCACATGCAGATCAGACCTGGTGTTAACTATAAGAATGATACTTCCGTGGTCCATGATCTAAAGTATAACTCTTGCGTTTCCTTCCAGATTTGTAAATTGTTACTTTTATATAGCGGTTTTAATGTAAATAATAAAAAACACATTTATATTCTAAAACCAAGTTCTAGTTGGTCATTTTTCAAACTCATTATTTCGGATCAAACGCTAATAAAATTGAAATAATTTTTGCCTTTATATGTACATTTTAATGGGCAAACGTTTAGCAGTGTTTTGAACAGTTTTCTTTTGCTTCAAAGTTTTTTGGGTTAAAAATGCAAAATTCAACTTTTCGTAAGAAAAATGGTTTTGAGAGTAGTTTTTTTTCTATAAAATTGACATTTAGGTGGTTACAAACTGGTCTGTCCGACTTGACAAACACCAAACAATTGAAATTTAGCCTATGGTGAAATTTTTAAGCATTTTTAAAATGTTGCATTTTTCATTTTTTTTTTTCGAGATTTTTGAAATTCACCAGTATTTCCTGGTAAAATTGTTAAATGCACTTAATTTTTTAACACTGTAGGCCAAACACAGTAGAGAACTTGAGTAATCCATTTTTGGCGATTATTGTTTTACGAGTACTGTGGCATAATATTTTTGTTTTAGTCAATCCTCAAAGACGGACGGTGACGTCTGGTGATAACAAATAATCACAGAAAATTTCAATGCCTTGTCGCTGATAATAAAGCGTACAGAGCAGTGCTAAGTCTCTATGTAAATTGCAAGCTTAAAGCTAAATTTCAATGATTAACCTGCTAAAAGTGTTTGTCTTATGTTGTTGAGTAGCAAAAACGACGAGTCCGATGGAATCAAAACTTTTGAGGTTTATTTTTCTTATATCACACTAGCCAGTAACATATTCAAACAAACAAAAACGTTACTTTGCGTTATGGTTTATATCGTAGAAAAAGTGTGACATTTTGAAATGAGGGTACCTTTTCTCTAGCTTCGTCCGTGCAAGAAGTACACGTCAATTTTAAATGAAATAACTTGCAGAGTCTTGGCAAAGTATTGCATCACTTAAAATACATGAATTTTGCATACTCTATGTTTAACTTTCTGAACAAGCGTAAAAATGTAAGGTGACCAATTAGCAGTTGGTTTTAGTATATGTACAGTTCTTGTTCAAAAAATGTTGATCTTGAATGAGCAAAGGCAGGTCGTAATTGTTCTTTTTTATTACAATGATTCACAAATTTAAACCCATTTAAATCCAAATGCATCACGAATTCATGTGATGCGCTCATTTCCCTGGAAACCCTGTGCATTTTGTTTTTTAATGGTTTAACTATGGAACAAGGAAGATAACTCCACAAAACAGTTCGTTTTTACATTACCAGGGTTATGCTGGCTGATGCGCTCGTACGCTTTTGAGTGCCATCATTGTGGTCATTGTGTGTGAGTTTGTGTTTAACGTCTCACCAACTGCTAAGGTCATACATGCATTTATACTGGGACCGAGATATAAAGAGACATATATGAATAGAGACGGGACCATGCCGTTGAGCCACACCCGACAGACTGGAGGAGCCGGAATTAAACTCAGGACCCCTGGTTCAATGCAAGTGGTTTATTCACTACACCAGTGCGGCTCCTCGTTCTATGGATAGTATTTTCACTGTTTGCTTAGTTATTTTATTTTATATTCTAATACTTAAAATATGAAACAGAGAATTTAGCTGACTGACAGTGTTCGAATTTTCCCGAATTTTCCCCCGACTTAACCCTAGTTTGCCTTAAGCCCCGTTCTCACTGTGCCGATGTAGCCACGGTACATCCCGATTCAGGACAGCCGGTATACCGTGATGCACCGGGACACATTTCATAAAAAATAAATTGCGTTCTCACCTTACCGACGTTACCCCGGTATAGGCCCGGTCCTCGAGAAAGCAAGACGTCGGTTCATTCCCGGTTCATCCCGGAGCACTTACGGTTCAGTACGGTAAAGCCACGGTTCATGCCGGTATACCCCGGTGTTACCCAGGTTGTTTACGGTGGTGTCCCGGTAACTGCCGGTTGCGCCACGGTTACATGCCGGTAGCGCCACCGTTGCGTCCCGGTGTTATTCTGGATAAAAAAGTTGTCTTCTGTCTCTATCGCATAATAGTTACATCTTCAAAGAAAATACATCGAACGGACACAAATTGGACTGCACAGCCTAATACGGTAGATGGAGACTTGAAAGTTCAGATTAAGTTACTAGAGGAATCATGATCTATGTAGCGAAACAAATGCCTAGTAACCTCGCAGCTCATTTTGCATGGATGTTGTCGTATAAGCTGTAGCAGACCTGACCCCGAGAATATAAAACTTGTTTCATGCTCAACTCAACTGAGCATGAAATTTCAACTGCTTATAAAACTAAAATATCGGCAAACAAAGAAGTTTCTTGCTTTAAGTCTCTCAGGTGTTGTATTTCATCTACATGTATCTATATGGTACACGCTGCCGTCACACTTGACTATCATAGCGCGGACTATTTATCTTGCTAATAAATGTAAAAATGCCAATAACTGTTGGCATTTTAACATTTATGAGCAGGATAAATTTTGTGCTCAGCTGAGTTGAGTATGAAAAATGTTTTATAACCTCGGGGCCTGTTTTCTTACGATGAGGTTCAAATGCCGTAACTACAATGCCTCCTTAAAGTTAAGGAAGACTTAATTTAAGTATTGATATTTCAATATGTTACATTAAATGCTTAAAGAGGCTAAGTCTGCAACTACTATGAACATTTTTCTTTTTAAATCATTTGTAAAAGCAGAATTAAGTAAAGTTTTCACAATACATCTGTTCACTATAGCTGAAAACTGCATGGAAAAGTAAATTATCTTATAAAAACATGTGTTTTTTCTCTTGTTGGTAATTATTTGCGTCCCTCCAATAATTTTTAACATAAATGCTGTTGTTTTGATACTGATAGTTTGTAAAGATTTACGAAATTGGCAAAATGTATTATCTGAATTTTAGTTATTTTACTGTGTTCTTGAAAAATAGAACATTATTTCAAAAAATAAAAGATCAAAAGTTACAGACTATGCAGCTTTAATAAATTGCGAGGACCGATGTAGTACTTGTGGTCAAAGATATCATTGTGATCTATAGAAAAAAGAAACTATTTTGATTTTAAACAGTTTGAAAATGTTGTTATTTGCATCCTGAAAATTCAATACTTTACTCAAGTCTTCCTTAACTTTAAGGGTGCATTGTAATACTTGGCCCAGATTGTCTTGCTTTTTAGTAAAAATATATAAACACTATGAGCCGCGGCATGTGATTTCCAACAGTGTGGTATTTTGAGATGTGTAGACTCAGACAAGCCTGTGCAGTCCCCATTTAAGCTAAGAGATTCTACACGTAGTTCTGTCAGTAGCTCAACAGTCAAATAATAGTCAAGCGACTCGCAAAGGCTCTGATCAGACTGCGCCTAGGCGCAGGCTAATCTGAGGTATTGCTGTTGGCATATACCACATTCTTGAAAAATCAGGCATACCAGGGGTCTTCATCGCGCACGGTTTATCACTGTGGAGACAAGGATGTTCCCGGTATGCGCCGGTATCGCCCCGACGCCGTCCCGGTGGAGACATGGTTGCACCCGGCGTCGTCCCGGTTTACCACGGTATTGGACAGCCTTCCCGGAATGCGCCGGTATCGGCCCGACAGCCTTCCCGGTTACTCCCGGTGAGTCCTGGTTGTTTTAAACATTTTAAAACAACCGGGGACATGAGCTGGTTCAACACGTTTCATCCCGGATCTCCAAGATTGTCCACGGTGCCGCCACGATTGTGACACGGTTCATTCCGGATCATCAAACCGGGATGAACCGGCACCTTAAACCGGAACAGTGAGAACGGGGCTTAACTGACGACCCGAGCCTTCGAGTTCCAGCGCAGAAGAGCTGGACAGGCTGATTTCTAGTCTTCTTTTAATGCTTAAATGAATCGTTGCTTCATTTATCATAACTATTTGTATCTCTTAAAATTTAACTAGAAATGTTTCTTTAGACACGGTTGCACCCACACCATATACAGGACTTACCTGTCCATTGAGACTCTAAGCCAATGTCCCCAGCTCCTGGGATGTTAAATGCAAAACCTCCGACGGGGAGACATAGGGTGCTCCTGGACACAAAGAACAAAAAAGCGACTCATTTCTGGTTAAACTCTGTTGCATTAGTTTGGAGCTACAGTGCGGGTTGGGTGGTGTTTGTATTATAAGCGGTGGAGTATGGAGAGAGGATTCGATGCCAGTGATGTGCACTTGTGGACCCCCGGTAGCTTATTTTGCGCATCTTTTTTATTTGTATTTGTCTTAAAAAAGTTTGCCAAATTGTTTTGTCTGTGTCTTTCAGCCTTTAGGTCATCTGCTAGAAAAGGGCTTACCTCGCGGCTATCCTGTCCGTGACGTTTTGTTGTGTGTTTGTCACTTTTCCATACGATGTCCTGGGTCAGGTGTGGTACTTGATTGTGTCGATTTCTGTTATGTGCCTTTTTCCTAACTTTGGGCTGCTATTCGTTCTGTGGAAGTAGTTCTGTTGTTGTTGATTCATTGTTTGTTCCCTTTGTTTCTGGGTGTTCTGTGTTTGGTCCTTGTTTTTGCTCACTGGCTACGTAGCTCCATTACGCAGTTACCCACGTGCGTAATAAAAAAACAACTTTACAGGAAAGGTAACATATTGTGGCATATAAGTTATTTTCCATTTAATAAGGAGCTGCTCTTAAAGGAAAGAATTCGCTCCCTCTGGGAGTAAATTCTTTCCTTTACGAGAAGTTCCCATTTTAAAGAGGACGCAATTGAAGAGAATCACTGTTTGATCCAGTAGTCTCCCTTTGATCTGCGCAACTTTTCAGCGTACAGGCTACGCCATTGTTGTTGTGCAGTGATTGGTGTTCTTCCTGGTTTTGCGGACAGTCGTCCTTGAGGGGTGTTGATTTCAATTGTCTTCCTGCTCTCTTGTGACTGTTGATGTTCCAAGTGTGGATCCGGGGGGGGGGGGACAGGTGGTCCGGACCCCCCCCCCCGGAAAATCACAAGTTATATAGGTTTCTATAGGGAATAAGCAATTGGACCCACCCCCACTGGAAAATGTTGCCCCCCTTCCCCCTGGAAAATGTTGGACCCCCTATGGAACCTTGAAAATGGTAGTTTTCATTAAAATTAACCACCATTTGACTTCTGTAAAATTAGCTGAGGACTAAAAAAAAAAAAACGTTGTCAGATCTTTTTTGTCAGATTGACCTGGACCCCCCTGTCGAAAATTCCTGGATCCGCGCATGATATTCTGCGGCTCCTCTTTACAGTTCCTTGACTTGGTCTGCAGTGTATGATTGTGGTATTCCCGGACCATACTCACTTACTTTTGGGGAATTGATTGTATGATTGCAATAACAATTACTTTGGAACTTCATTATTAATGATAACAATTACAATTCCTTTCTTTAAATATAATCGATTACAGTTACTATTATATCATGATTACTTTATAATTACTCATGATTACTTTGGAAAAATAAGATGCACCGTATTTCAATTCAAGACTAATTTCAGATTGTTATCCTGAAGAAAGGATAACTTGGTTATATACATGTATCTCAATTTTACCTACAGATAAATTTGTTCTCGCCAAAACATACATCTTTTGGTTTTCATCAAAACCTAAAATGACATAACCTCTGTAACCAGTAACGATATTGAAGAAATATTCAACAGTACATAAAGGATGCTTCTTCGAATATTGGTATCACAATGTTTAAATTTCGCACAAATCAGCATTATGTTACTATTTGTGATACATTCCTTTTTTTTAAATTAACCACTTTCAGCCGCAAAACATGTTCGTGAGTATATAGCCAGCTTCTGAAACGAACACTTCTCCTGCATTAGGGTTGTCACTTGTGGTCAGTGGCAAAACTTATCCGATGCTAATGCTTGTACTGTTTTGAAAATGAGGGTCGTCAAAACTACCTGGTTCAATTTTATAAATTATACTTAGTTTTTGGCTGCTGGCTTATTCGTAATGAAATCGGAATATATATAGCGCATAAAAGGTTTACCGTGAAACCGGTGTAAACCCACCAGTAAATATTTTACTGACCGTTCCAAGGCGGCACTTCTTTTGTGGATCGTTTATGTTTTTTCCTGTCTTGTGTTTGTTATGCCTTTGTGCGCATCTGTTTATTTGTGCCATGTGGTCACCTGTTTGGATCGGGCTGACCTCTTGGCTCTCGTTTGTGGTGTATAACTGTGAGTTTGTCACTTTCCCATTGGTATCCTGGGTCAGGTGTGGTACTTGATTTTATCGATTTCTGATTTTTGCACCCTTACTTTACAAAAATCCATAGAATACATGTGATCGGTTTAATGTTTTGACTAGTATACAAGTAAGCCACAACAGTAAAGAATAAAAACAACAGTATTATAGTCCCATATTATTCAAAATATTTTCATGGATACAAATATGTTCATCTTACATTTTTTACATGTCGTCCTTGGTACAGTCATACAGTCATATTAAACTGTTATAATTTCAATAAACGTAAACTATCACTAGTGTTAAACTAGAGATTTGACCATCGGTTGAACATATCGAACACAGTTTCTTGTGCTTCAGATTTATTTATTTATGTTTTCGTTTTAAAACCATTTAAGCCTAGCATCCTATTTGTAGGGCATAGACAAACAGTGCAGACCCAGATCAGACGCCGCAACACGCGGCGTCTAATCAGGGTCTCCACTGTTTTCAAGCAGAAAGTTCAATGAAAAGTTTGATAAAAATGAAAAGTACAACCTAACAACTCCTAAAATGAACAGGGACTGGTTTAATTGACAATAATGGAAAATTTTATTTGGCTTAAATGGGTTAAAAGAAAAGATAATTATTTCAAACTATACTATATAACTTTCTAGTGATGCAGCAATAATATGTTTTGTTTTATGTTTTAGCTTAAGTTATAAATTTGAATTAAGAGGAACTATGTTATTTGATTAAAACAAAAAAGTTTTCAGGGGCTATTACCACTAGATTTTCTAACCCATTTAAGCCGAATGAAAATTTTCAATCTTAATAATTGGACCAGTCCATTTCCGCGTAAGGGGTGGTGTATGTTATTTTTAATTTTTATTCAAATATGATGGAACAATCTGTAAGCAAACAGTGGAGATCCTGATTAGACGCCACATTTTGTTGCGTCTGATCTGGGTTTGTTCAGTTTGTCAATGTCCAAAAATAAGGACGCTATGCTTCTATGGGTTATTATCAATAATTGTAGATTCCAATCTTCAGATGTAGCTCAGTAAACTCTGTGTAAAACGGGCACTCACAAATATACAAAAGCAAAATTCTTAATGACAATAGGTAGCTTTATGAATGTCGAAAGTGTTGCAGAATGCTCCAAGTTACTTTCGACCTGCGTTAAACAATACTAAGTCTTGAACAACAATTTTTGATCTTTTTGAGAGTAGCTGTTTTACACAGGTCTAAATGTATATCTCATTGCCTGAATCGAAATGTTCTGAATCGATCTCGAACGATTTCCCTTAAAGACATGAAGTTTTTCTCTGGAAACCTATTATAAATTGTACATAAATAATACAAGTGTGTTCTGTTAGAACATAAAGCATTTCAGTTGGATATTTACTTTTTGGAAGAAACTTGAACACCAAATTTTAGGGTTTACAGTTTCCAAGGCAACACTAAATGTATGCAGAATACATAAATGCAATTTTTGGTGAACAGTTTTATCGGCGATATGATTTTAAAATATCTAAGAACTTGAGTCGGCTGTGAGTTTTGAGAATTTGTTTTTCACTATTCTTCTAGGACAAATTCTATACATGGAATACCCTTTTGCGCACTTGTATGGTAGAACTTATTAAGCCCAGTTGTCAAGCAAAAATAGGTGCACAGAAACTGTTTTTCATTTGAATAATAGACTGAATGTTCCTCTAAACTTAAAAGAAAATGGCACACTTAAATACACATTTTCATGAAAGATACACCCGATTTAGCTCTTAAATTAATAAAATGGGGTTGGGGTGTATTTCAGGCAGCCGTTTTATGGGTAGTCTTTAATTTGCCATTTTGTCTATTTGACCATACCTAGGACATTCCTTTATCTAAGATAAAGCAAAATAATTTCTAGCGATAAGGCGTGCAATCTCCCTAAACGAGAAGTTCGTTTTATTTTGTTGAAATAACGACTCGAGAAACTAGGCACATTCAACAAGTATATACTGACGTCAACTAAAAATGCCTCACTCATTATCACTGATTTCTTAGCGATGATATATAAAAATGAACTGCCACGTAATGCTTCTTTATGTAGAGGTTGGGCGATTTTGGAAAGTGACTTTAATTTGATATGCAGGTGACGCGTTATTCCTATGACGTCATACAGGCTCATTGTACACATGACGGCATTGTGCATCGATCGCTTATGGTTTCAATTTGAATTTGCACCCCGTTTGTGCCGTTAATATTTTGCTATTTAGATCAGTTTTTCAAACAGTTGTGCTTGCGAGTAAAAACTTTATGAAATTATGGCGTCATACTAAAGACAAAATGTAAGGTATGTTTACGAAACTTGCCAACATTCTCGTTTTGCTTTAAGTAATGAAGAAAATGATAAAGGGATACATGAGGTAATGTACATAGAATATGCCTACGTAAAATCACGATATTTAAGATGAGCTGTAACGCCCAATGACCTGTCGATGGTCTACATTAACGTCATCCGAAACGGCCGTCTGGAACAAGTGCCAGATTGCATTTCCTCCGCAATCGTCACTGGTTAAAGACTTAAGACTTTTGCAAAGGATTCGTAACAGACTTTTCACCCACTTTGCAGTCATGACATTTAAGTTTTACTGAAATGCATGGCGAAAAGGTGAGTGGGGTAAGTTATTTCGTTCAACAGACGCATACAAACTTTGTATTAACATTATAAACGCATTTTTGGTAAAATAAAGACTGTTGTGCAATGGTAAAACACGTTTTTCCTGTCAACGGATTGTGTCTTGAAACAAAGCCTCAAATATTCTTTCAGCAATTTTGTTTTCATGAGATACGCTTGACTGATAAGATGTTATAATGCATTGAAATTCATAACTTTAGGCTGATCAGTCTAAGAGATATTCACGTTTATTTTTAGATGAGACGTTTTTCTTGACGTCAGTATATATAGACGAGCCGTCGATGCACCATTGCCCCCAATTTGTATACTTTAAAATGGGTTTTCCGTCATGTATGTAATAACTCACTTCTAATTGAATGAGAATATATTTCGGTCATCAACTGTGCTTGTTATTCAGGAACATATATGGGACTAGACCCTTAAACAGGGAACCACGTTATGTACAGTAAAACCATTTATACAGTTGATGTACAATAAAAACGGCCATCTTGCAAAAAGGTCTATTTTTGTCAGATATTTAATGTCTTCTTTCGCTTATACAGGCCCTCCCCCCCCCCCCCCCCCTCCTAGACCCAAGACGCCATTTACGTATTTTATATATTTGTATAGCGACATTTAAATTGTCCAAAGGGCATCTTGGGTCTAGGGGGGTAAAGCATCTAAAACAAACTGAAAGACGCCAGTTTCATCTTTTCAATGACAAACGTCACAATTTTAAGTATATTTCGTACGCATGCGCAGAAGAAATACCGCAAAGTTTTGGAAATGAAGAGCACTTATATCCTTAATATTCTAGCACTTTTTACTTTTTTACTTTGATTTACTAAAACTATCGTCTAAACGGCACCCAGTCTAAAGACGTAAAATGAGGGGTGGGAGTAGAAGGCGCAAGTTTTCATGGCTTTGTAAACGATGATCGCTTTGAAACATATTTTGATGCTTTTTATGCATATTTTACTACCGAAACAGTCCAACTTTGAAAATATTAGGGCAATTTGAAAATTTAGGTTTTGTAATCATGTCAACTAGGGAAAATATACGCCTTATCGCTAGAGCTCCTTTGTTTGTTTTATTTATATGCAGCGGCAAAAACTTAAATTCACATCTGTTCAAATAAACATGAAACAGGTCTCGTATCACATACCATATCTTTACTTATCAATCTCAGATGACATTATTTGTTACATATGCACGTATATACACAATATTACATACATGTTTATATAGTGACATCATGATGAGAGAGAGAGAGAACTACATATAGTTAATATTGATGAAATTACATCTCATATAACTATCTACAGCACATAGTTGTTGTTCATGCTGAGATAGAGAATAATACAATGCGTTTCCATGGTCTGTCATGAAGGCTTGGCTGAATACACATAAACAATGAGTCCGAAAGGACTCATTGTTTACACGTAGAGCCATGCCTGAGTGAAAGCTTTTTCAAATATCATGGAAACGCAATATATCATTCTCTATATTCTCTATATTATATACCTATCTAAGTGTTCCTAGAAAAATAGACAAATAGGATATTTAAAAAATGCAACAAAGACAAAAATGTGTATTTTAACACAGGCAGACAGGAAATAGTATCATCAGTAGTGAAATATGTCACTGCTCAAGATACCGGGCCGCGTAGCGCAGTCGGTAACGTGTCTGGCAACAGATGCGAGTCTGACTGCAGATCCAGGGGTCGCGAGTTCGATCCAGGCTTGGTACCTTACTTTCGTGGAGATTGATCATGAAATTATTTCTACGGCCATTCTCCTCCCTTCCGCTGAATCATTCAAGAAGGGTTGTTGTCAGTATTAAGCGAAAGTATGTGCACAAAGTACTGGTTAACTGCTTGTTCAAGCTTGCCCAGGAAAAAGTGTGGTTACATGTAGGTGAACTGACCGTCCCGCCATGACCATAGCTGTTTGACTTGGGACGTAAAGCAACAAAACAAACGAACAAAACTGCTCAAGATACTGAAACTATCTCACTGAAAAAAAAAACAGTCAGAAATTAATGCTAGGTATATAATGATAACAGTTTATGACAATTGTAGAGAACACTTAAAATCACCAGATAAAACCAGTTTTGTTCTGTGGCCCTTAAAAATCGCCAGAAAATTATTTACAGGACAACAAAATAGAACGCATAAAAGAAATACACAGAGTGTGACAATCTAATGTTGATCTTGATATATTGATCAAACCAAGGCTGGAAATAAGATCATGTTCAGCATGAAGATGGTCAAAATTAAACATCCAAAAGATTGTTTGTCAAAAGATGTTGAAATTATACTTTCATAAAAGTCCCTTAATACCCCTACTCCACACAGACCACGAATCGCCCGAACCGCCACGAATTGATTTTTTTTTATTCGGGGGGATCGTGAGGTTTTATTGTTTTTTCTCCATTACGTTCTACGAGTCAGTCCCGGTTCAGATACGATGTTGTTACGAATATTCGGGGGAATCGGCTCAATTTGGCTGGAATCGCACAAGCATTCATTACGAATATGCCGAATGCAGCACGATTTGGGCACGTATTAACAGAAATCCGCGACGATTCGCCACGATTCCACGATAGTTATAAAAAAAGGCCCAAACATGCTTCTGGTCATCAGTTCCAAAATGAATGTTCCTCGTAAAGCAGCAGTAGAAATGATCCTGCAACTTGAGTGTTGAAAACGGCTTCTTATATAGCTAGAAGAAAACAACTACGTTAAAGTCGAGAGACCCTGACGCAGGCTCTTTGATTTGGAAAAATATGACAGTTTACCATTGGCAAAATCACCAGACAGGAGCTACTGACTGATCCTGATTGTGCTCCAGAATCTGCCAAATCTGTTTCAACTTCTAGGACTGCTCACATGCGCGTGACGGGGTAATTAATCTTAGGGAAAATCCTTCTACTATCTCTTCCTTGGTTTTAGTGCTTGGCTTAATCTCCCAATTCCCCATGAATGAGCTAAGAGTAGCTACGAATGCCCGAAAACGCCTCCGAATCGATTACGATTCAGTTACGATGTCCAAAAATGCCTTAGAAATTTGGTACGAATCACGCACGATTTTTCGAATCGGGGAATTCGTGGCCAAATTTTTGAACAGTTCATAACTTTTGAGCCGAATTCCCGATAGACCTACGAATTGCAAGAACTCACTACGGACTGTGCAAATGACTTAAGACCTTCACAAACTGAGTACGATTCAGCCACAAATCCAAATATTTGTCAATCCGTCTCAATTATTGGGATTCGGGGCCTGTGTGGAATAGGGGTATTAGGAGTAATAAAAAACTTAGGAAAAGGCTCCCATTTCATTTGACAGCACAGAAAAAAAAATGACCAGAAATGTCAAGCCTATCAGCTCAGAATTGTTTTGAAATCATGGCAGCACTGATAGTCTTTGCTTTTTCTGTGATTGTTTAAATATTTTAACGTAAAACTATAACTTATTGTATTTGTATCACAATAATTTAGTGTTCAATTGCATTAAATTGATAGCCTTTGCATCCCTCTTTTCTTGGCGCATGCGGTAAAACAACCTTTGACAACATTTGAGCCACGACATAAGATTTCCAACAATGTGGCATTTTGACAAGTATAGACTCAGACGAGCCTTTGTAGCCTCTTTTTTAGCTTAGAAACTCCAAATGATGTTTGGTCAGTAACTTAATATTCATAGCATATTAAAGCGACTAGCAATGGCTCTGATCAGACCGCGTGTATGCACAGGCTGGTCTGAGCCTTTCCTGGTCACACATACCACATTGTTGGATATCTCATGTCGCGGCTCATTTCAGATGTACTATTTTAGCTGTCCACGTATATTCTAGCCACCAATCTGATAACGTGTAAAGTGCATTTCAATCTGTGTAGAGCTCTGTAGCAATTAAGTACACATTTCATGGACCACCTGACAGGAGGGTAGCTATCTAATTGAAGCAGTAAGCGGACAGAGTGAAGCTATGGTCCAATTAAACTAAACCATGAACATGATCTTGCCCATAAGCAGCAAGGTCGCTGAGCTGTTATGAACTGTCCATCAATTTACAAGTAAAATCAATCTGCCAAACAGACAGGAGAGTTCATATCTCTAGCTGCTTTCCAAATTTTCTCTAGATAGTAATTTTTGTCATAATTATTTACATACCCTATGTACTTAAGATTTGATTTTGCAATGATTTAGAGGTGCAAATCATTATGTGTTTTATGTTTTATTTAAGCACATGTATAGCACTGTAACAACAAAGCATTTTATCTTGAAACTGATTTCGTTTCCTGCGAAAATCTGGCATGTCATCTTACACTTAGTAACACCACCATTAGTTGTGATTTAATGACAGCTTGGATTCTTTTAAGCATAGCCGAATGCACATCTTCTAGGTCATCTGAATTCATGGTGCACCAAATTTGATACTAATTTCTCAATATGTATGTCTTTTATATTTGACATCCGACTAACGTGACGCTTAACAATGCTATAGTCAGTATATATGTGGGTTAGCTCTACACTGTAAGGTGGCAACTCAAACATATCACCACCCTGGCCCCAGGTGAATGCGCGAATCTAGTAAAGAGCTGTTGCAATGTGTGTTAACTTGTTGAATGCTTGGGGCATAGTGCCTTTATATTGGCGTTTTATATGCTTTTGATATTATCCTGGTATGTGTCTTACTGATGATAGTTTCAGTTACAAGCTAGAGACCCCTTAAAACGTTACGAGATAGTCCCCTCAATACAATTCAAGTGGATTTTTACCATCCATCAATGTATTGTGGATAAATTTATTCGTGTTTCAGACACCAGATGAGAATAAGTTTGCAAAAGAAATAAGATTAGAGTGTGGATTCATCTAAAAAGATGACATTTTCCCAATTTTAATACAATTTCAAACCCTATTGGCCCATTTAACTGTTTGGCAGTACTGTACTGTCCTTTTGGTCTTTTTCCTAATAACTCTGCACTTACTATGTAACATCAAATTTGAACACCCTATACAATTGTTGTCATAGACGTTGACATTACATCTGACGTTGCTGCATGAAATTTTATGTTTGTGTGTTGATAGCATATTTGGGGTTCGACACAGTAAAACCTGTCTTCGGGGGTTTACAAACAACAAAAGTGCAGACCAGCCTACGCATTCGCGCAGTCTGATCAGCGCCTTTGCTATTTTTTGTGGAAAGTATCACATGTTAACTTAATACAGTTGATATGTCAATGTGTTATCTAGTCTGTGCAGCTGTAGAGACTGGTTTGAAACTCGCTTTGTCAGAAACCCAAAGAACAGGTCGTCTTGAGACAAGCCATCAAGGTTATAAACTTTTTTTCATACTCAACTCAGCTGAGTACAAAATTTATCCTGCTCATAAATTTTAAAATACCAACAAATGTTGGCATTTTTAACATTTATTAGCATGATAAATACAACATCTGATAGACTTAAAGTAAGAAGCCTCTTTAGTTGTCGGTTTTTTATAATTTTTGAGAAGTTGAAATTTCACTCTCAGTTGAGTTGAGCATGACAAGATCCCAAGGTTATAACTTTTTCATGCTCGACTCAGGTGAGTACAAAATTTATCCTGCTCATAGATGTTAAAATGCCCACAAATGTTGGCATTTTAACATTTATGAGCATGATAAATACAACATCTGATAGAAGCTTCTTTAGTTGTCGATATTTTATTTTTATGAGCAGTTGAAATTTCACTCTCAGTTGAGTTGAGCATGAAAAAAGCTTTATAACCTCGGGGCCAGGCCCATTTTTCACATAACGTTCGTTATGAAGTGAATAACAGTGATGATATGCGTTAAACATTACGCATGACACTTTTCCCAATATACAAAAATATGCGAAGTTTCTTGAAAATGAAATCCTCGCAAAATGGCGAAATCACTCTGTCCATTACTGATAAAGGTAAATTATGCACTAGTCGCAAACTTTTAGCGCCGCAAAAAATGTCTTTCAATTTGAAAGCTGTTTGCGAAAAAAAAAACTGCCAAAATTTCCGGATTTACAGTATTTACAATTTAAAAGAATACAGAAACATGTATAATTGGTACAAAGTGATATTTGATGTTAATTATATACCAATACACATCAAGATATTGTACTTCACCATTTATACCATAACATAATGCAGTGAATTACAGTGATGATATACACTAAAAATTACACAGGACACTATTCCCAATATACAAAAGTTCATTGTAAATATTCTATAAGACACTACAACCTACTACTGCAATTTCGGAAATTATCACGAGGGTTTTATTTTCGCGAAACTTCGCGAAAATGAAATCCTCGCCAAATGGTGAAATCACTCTGTTGTTTACTGATATAGGTAAATCATGCACTTGTTGCAATGTCTTAGCGCCGCAAGAATGTCTTTTAACACTATTCACGGAAACAAAATTCTTGCGATATTTCCGGTTTTACAGTATTTACAATTTAAAAGAATACAGAAACATGTATAATTGGTACAAAGTGATATATGATGTTAAGTACATAGAGGTATTCAAATGTTTTTGTTAAATATGTGTGAAATGGACAATATTTATATTTCATGAGTGGCGAAATATAATTATTGTCCACTTCACAAGTGAAATAAAAGACATATTTAATAAAAAACGTTTGAATTTTCTTTTTATTATCTACAAATTTTCCATGTTCTTTTAAGGTAAAGAGAAGCGAATCTTACTTTACATTAGCTTTTGTTTTGATTTTCTAGTTGTAGCAGACAAATTTATAAAAGCTCTTTCTTATATTAAGCTTCTAAGTGACTCTGACTTTTTGTTTACATTTCCATAGAAATAGGAAACACCAATAGTTGTTTCCATTAGAAAACAAAAATAATTGCTTCCCTCAGATCATATTGAGAAAAAAGGAAAAGGTAGTTCCAATCTTATGGTTTTTCTCCCATGAAAATATCAAATTTTGTATTTTCACTGCTGTGAAAATACAAGTTTTTATATTTTCATGGCTGTGAAATATATGCATTATATTTAATCAATATTTTCCTGTATTTCATTACATAGTAGATAATAAATATCAATATCATGGTACTGTACATAACCAGCTTTCAGTATAGCAAATGTAATGATATGATCTTCACTAAAATCACTTACAATTTCTAGGAGCATAACTAAACTATGTTAGTGTGCCGCTACATTTTTTCAGTCAGTTATGAACATAATTCCACAAAGTCAAGAATTTCAAAGACGTTAATGCATTTTCAAATTTATGGGGAAATTTCTATGATTTTTCAGGCTGTCCAACATATTTTTGTGCTTTCTGTACCATGAATGAGGCGATACATTATTAGTAAATTTGAGTTACATATTAATTAAAAGTTACAGAGCTTGAAACTTTTGAAAGATATTCTGGACATTACTTTTTTGTGCAAAACGTAAATATGACTAGAAAATGTCACACTCACAAAATGTAGACCCAGAGGAAGGGCCAAATAACATCAACAGCCACAAGAATTTTCAAGCAAGCAGGCCACTTTTCCCAAGAGAGATGACCGCAAGACTAGAAAGGACAATTAAAACCTAAAAATGGAACCCCTCAAACAACGGCTATAAATCAATAACAATGGATCCGCCGCATTAGAGCAGACAGCAGCTGAAGCCAGTGGCGGCTCAAATTAATTGTAATAGCCAAATCTCTGCACTAGATTCTGCTGTTCTCAAAACACAATAGTTGAGAAGCTCGCCATTTAAGTCAATGAAAAATGGCATTTTGAAGTGAAGATATAATTATTATTTCTATTCTTAACAGCAAATGCACACGAATGGTAATTATTTACATGTAATCATGTCACACAATATGCACTATTTGCATAAGAGCCAATGGGATATTAATTTCCTTGAGTTAACATATAGGCCGTGAAGCGAGAAAACATTCAAGGTTTGTGAACAACAAACAACATCAAACCGGTCTGCGCAATCGTGCAGTCTGATCAGAGCCTTTGTTTTTCACTAAATGGAAAAGATATTTTATAAACTTGCTGCAAGCGATATTCAAATGTTCTCGGTAGACTTTGTAGCTGAGCATGCTGGTTTGGGTATACATGATTGGAGACCCCCCCCCCAACACACGCCTCTCTGGTAGACCAGCATGCACATCCAGGCAGTCTGATAAAAACATTTGTTAATCGATTCATAAAGCGTTCAAACACTAATTCTCCTGAATACATACTTTTACAGTAAAACCAGTCTAAAGCAGCCACTCAAAATAGACAAAATATAGGTCTTTAAGACGGTTGGGAGCTTAGTGCAGATCAAAAGTATTGCAGAATGCTCGGGAGCCTTCTGCAATCGTTTGACCAGAACTAAGCTACCACTCTACTTTGAGGCTTATATTTTGTCTATTTTGAGTGCGTTAAGCAATTATCGGCCTTGGAAACATAGTTTTATGGGCGTCTTTACGGTGACCGCTTTTGGCAGGTTTACTGTATATGGTAGATGTAGCTGAGCAGGCTGATCATTATCTTACAAGGTCACAGTGCACAAAGCAAGAGCGCGATAGAAAATGATTTTGTTGCATGAATAATATAAATAGATCAGTTTAGATATCTGGGCAGTCCGATCATCACCCGATTCATAAAACGTTTTAGCACTATTTCTCCTGAATGCATAGTTTTACAGTAAAGCCAGTCTTAAGCGGTCACTCAAAATAGACAGAATATAGATTTTTAAGACGGTTTGTAGCTAAGTGTAGGTCAAAAGTATTGCAGAATGCTGGGGAGCAATCCGCAATGCTGTTGACCTGTATTGAGCAATTATCGGTCTTAAAACATATTTTAGAGACGTCTATAAGGTGGCCGCTTTAGACAGGGTTTACTGTATATGGTAGATGTAGCTGAGCAGGCTGATCAGCATCTTACCAGGTCACAGTGCACGACGACAAAATTGTCTCACTTTTAGGCAAACATATAACGACTTAGCCTTAATGTCAATGACAGCGTCAAACATCTCACTTGTATGATAAGTTTAAATGATCCTATTAGCTAAAGGCATACTTCGGACACACAATACACAAGCATGAATGTATAATATGCAAATTCAAAAATATTTGATGTGCAGATACAGCTAAAGGAAATAATATTCTGTTTAAAGACACTGTGCATCCCTTCAATGAACATCACTCTAACTGCATGCCATGAAAATTGGCAGTTTGTTTTTAAAAGGAATCTCTATTTCAACACATACACTAAATGCCTATAGTATTTTTTAAATAATCGATCACCAACGTTGAATATCACGATGTTTCTGAGACTGTTCTCCTTTTATATATATGCTCATGTTAGCTGCACATCATTTCAAGTGGCTCAAAAATAGATAATAAATAATAATGAATAATATGAGCCGCGACGCTAGATATCGATCAATGTGGTATGTGCGACAAGCCAAGGCTCAGATCAGCCTGAGCATACACGCAGTCTGAGCAGAGCTTTTACGAGTTGCTTGAATATTATATTACTGCCAAACAGAATGTGCAGTTTCTAAGCTTTAATGGAGGCTATACAGGCTGGGCTGAGTCTACATTTATCAAAATGCCAGCGATGCGTCTCGTGTGTGGTTTTAACCAAACACACTCTTTCATACTATTTTATATGTATGTGAGTAGGGATGGCTGTCACGAGACTGCGCATATGCAAATATATAATATTCCATTTTAATCAAGAATGTGATGCATCCCGTGTGTGGTTTTAACCAAGCACACTCTTTGGTACTATTTTAAGTGAGTAGGAATGGCTCTGACGAGACTGCGCACATGCATATCTATAATATTCCATTTTAATCAAGCAGGTGATGCATCTCGTGTGTGGTTTTAACCAAACACACTCTTTGATACTATTTGAAGTGAGTAGGGATGGCTCTGACGAGACTGCTCATATGAATATATATATTATTACATTTTAATTTTGTATGTGATGCATCTAATGTTTGGTCTTAACCCAAACACCCTTTCATACTATTGTATGTGAGTAGGTCGGATGGCTCTGACTAGACTGCGCAAATACTAATATATATCATTTCATTTAAAACATGCGTGTAGTGCATCTCGTGTGTGTTTCAACAGAACCACTCTTTCATACTATTTGTTAGTGGACAAGGAAGGCTCAGATGAGACTGCGCAAAAGCGCAGTCTCGTCTGAGTCTTCTCTGGTCCCCTCTGTGATACTAACTAGGTCTTATTTTACTCTATATTTCATTCTATATTTTATTCTATATTTTATTCTATATTTTATTTCATCTTATATATTAAAAGATTGTTGTACCAACACCCAAGTATAAGAGTGTTGTCCGACTGTCTGTACGCTACTGACCATGGACCAGAAACACCGTCCTGTGATGTAAGTAAGGTACAACACTTGGTGCCATCAGCCCTGATAACTTGTACATTATTGGACCAATGGCCACACACAATGGTATTCCCTCCTCCATCAACACATACACCTCTCGGGGCTCTTAAATCTTGATCTTTATACTGATATACTACAGTTCCATCAGACATCAGACATGATACAGTCTCTGTGGAACTGTCAGTTATAAACATCTTCCTGGTGGCGGGACATACTGTTATATAGTTTGGACAAGAGAACATAGGCTGTTTCTTGTCTGGCTGTCCGAATCTATGTGTAACAGTACCATTCATATCTACAACAAGCACTTCTCCCTCACCAGGGCTGTTGTGACATGTCACATAGATAAGGTCCTCTACCACCTGTACACCATAACACGTCCTGTCAACATTGATAGATCGACCTCGCTTCAATGAAGGAATCACCTGTATGAGTTGTAACTTCTTCTTATCTGGTAAAGTGACTATAACATTGTTGCTGTTGACTGGTGACACATCATGTGGCCAGGAGTCCAGATGAAGGCGTTCTTTGACAGTGAATATATCACTGAGTAATATAAGATTGGAGTTATTAAAGTCACAAAGAACTACCCCACCATCAGGCATAAATGTACAGCCCGTTATATCTGGACAGTGACTGTCACTTGACAATTGAATATTAACCTGACGTGAACTGTCTACTGCCAATTCTGTAAATAGTGTATTAGTATTCTGAGATGATTTTTGTTTTATTTGACCTGTTAATTGTCCTAGTTGTTTAACGGGTTTTAGTAAATTCCGAAGCTCTTCATTACTTTTAAAGGTTAAATTAGGCGATATACTTTCTTGTTTGAAATCGTTTAATAAGCTCTCATAATTTTCGATACGATGTGATACTTTATGATGAGCGGCAAACATGTTCGCTTTCTTTGATGTTGTCTGTGCCTCGACAAGAAGGGTTTTGTCTGCTGTGAGAGATTTTAAGGTTGATGAGCAGGTTTCAATATGACGGCTGATTTCTTGTTTAAATTTTGCTTCATGAACTTCTGATTCTTTGACTACCTTATCTTCTAATATATCTAAATAAGAATTTAGTTCTTTTCGAAAAGTCTGGATATCTGATTTACATTGAGTTGTCATAGTCTGCACATGTTTTAAGTCAGTAGTTCTATTACGAATAAATGAGTCCATTTCCTTTTTCAGTGTGGCTACTCTCTGAATAATTTCTTTTAACTGATTTTCAGAGAATGATTTAATTTTCTCACTAATAGTTATACTTTGACATTTTCTGTGTTTAAGAATTTTACAATTAGCACAACATGCTTTATCATGTTCAATACAATAATGGGTGATAGGAGATGTTTGGTCGCAGTCACATGACATTATAAATGAATCACTAACCGTGGATGTTTGCATGCCTGACATATCTTTTACGTCTAAGAGTTTATGATTCCGTGACATCTTCTGTCCCTTGTGAGACTCTGTACATAAATGACACATATATTCCTTACAGTTTCTACAAAATGTTATAGCTTCTCGGTTCACACCTCTATAATCACAGGGCTCACAGGTATAGGTATATACTGCATCGGATCCAACATGGAAACATTGAGCTCCGTCATCTGACGCCATTCTGTAGGAGAAAGATTAGAAGAGAATGACAATTCATGAGATGTTTGAACTGATTGCATCATCTAGCATCGTAGACTCAGACGAGCCTGTGCGTCCGCGCAGTCCTGATATAGCTCCGTCAACTGACGGCATACTGTAGGAGAAATATAAGAAAAAAATGACAATTCATGAGATTTTTGTACTGATTGCATCTTCCAGCATCGTAGACTCAGACATGCCTGAGCGTCCGCGCAGTCTCGCCAGAACATTTCCTGATCGCATAAACAAAGCTTAAAGGTCGATAATGTCTTAGATCAAAGATTATTATTTAATCCCAATTGGATAACTTACACAATGGCGTAGCCAGAACATTGAAGAAGGGAGACTACTTCATCATGCAGTGATTCTCTTCAATTGCGTCCCTTTGCAAAATGGAATCTTCTCTTAAGGAAAGAATTTGCTCCCAGGGGAGCGAATTCTTTGTTTTAAGAGCATTTTCTTATGGTATTGACACTCAATTATACCACACCGTGTGACCTCCCTTGAATGTTACATGTACTATTATTATTACGCACGTGCGTAACTGCTTAAGGCACGTGTTTGAAGGCCTTTATCAGTATGCAATAAATACCATTTTCTCATGACCTTAGTCTAATATTAAAATTCATACATATACGGTTTTCAATGCTTAACGCTTTGCCTACTAGTGTCGTCTGCTGCTAACCTTTGCAAATATATTGCATCCAGATCAGACCGACAGAAGGTTGATCCTAATCTGGATCAAAACTGTTTGATACTCTGAAGGTAGTTTTCTGATATAATTTTTCGAAAAAATAAATTTTGAAAAAAAAAAATCAGCAGACGACATAAAGGCACGCAAATTTACCCAGTTTGCAAAGAGTTAACTACCCCTTGTACTTGTAAAGCTTTCAATTATAATGTTTCAATGGGTCCCATCATACGATAAATTTCTGAATGAGTGAGTTGGCCCCAAAAGGTGAGCCAAGAAATCCAATCTGACGTGTTTTTCTTTCTGTTAATTATCTGAGGTAAGAAGAAATCTATGGGAAATTCTCCTATTTTCAATTTCTGAAGAGGGTTAACTCAAAAATTGCAATTAAGAGTTACAAGTTTTGTGCTTTGCAATGTTGCATGTTGTCGCATGTGTTTAACATTTCTTTAAAATTTCATGTAAATACGTGTTACGTTGGAGACCAAAAATTACTTATTTATATGAAATATCAACCTTTTCTCCTTTCTAAAGCACAGTAATTAAAATACGAACAACAGAGTGGCAGTTATTGAGCCCTGTAAATCATCTCATGCATAAAGCCACATTCATATTTCAAAAAAGACTACAGAGCGTCTAGAATAAAACCAGACAAATCAACTTTAGATTCCGAAGTTCTAAACTCCTAAATATTTAATCTGAAATTATGGAATTTAAATTCTACACGTTTTCACATGTAACTCTAGAAATTAAATATCTGAGAAAATTATACAGTAACAGAGGCATGACAGCATCACATAATCTACAGGTACCAATTTCAAAGAGTCATGCCCACTCCTATTATTGTTTGATTCTTTACGTCCCATCAACAATCTTTCAGTACTAAGCTAGGATAAATGTGTCTTGCTCAATGACCACAACGCAGTTATGGTTTTCAAGTGAGGTTATTACAGATACAGCTATTTTCAATAATCTAAGGACCATAACACAAAAAGTATCCAGAATTATAGTTCTTGCATTCTACACCTTGTCTAACAGAACCTTTCATTTGTGAAACGTTTTATGAAAGCTTGAGCTACATAATAAACAACTTAAACGCTACTGCATACGCAGTGACGCAGAGGCTGGGGCCTTTGTTATAATTTTACAGGGCCGGGAATTACAATGCGTTCTTAAACTTAAGGAAGACTTTAGTTAAGTATTGATATTTCAACATGCTATATTAGATGCGAAATAAATTGCCTGGATCGATGCAGTACTTGTGGTCAAAGATATCATTGTAATCTACAGAAAAAAATGAAACTATTTTGATTTTAATCAGTTTGAAACGTTATTTTTCGCATCCTGAAAAGTCAATACTAAATTTAAGTCTTCCTTAACTTTAAGGAGGCATTGTAATTCCAGGCCCAGATTATTTTATATAATCAACTGACTGTAATATACACGACCCGTGGTGAACGTAGATATTAGAAATATCTTTTTTTTAAGTTAAATTAACTTTGTACTGGTCAGACTGCGTCAAGACAGAAGAAAGGGTGTAATTCATTGGATCATAAATTGTAGCTACTGTTATACATTTCGCTTGAGATTTGTATTGTATTTCAATTTTGCTGTGACGAATTTTTTAGATATTCTGGTATAGGGGTCCAAAATATCATAATTTTGAGTTTAAAATCATGATATATAAATATATGAGCAAACTACAGCTAGAAAGACTTGTAGGATGGGTGTTTCTTCAAGTTGAATTGAAAACCAAGGTAATATCAAACAATGCATTTGGGAAAGTCCATATTGATCATTATCAAACTCGAGAAAGACATCGTGTTTAACACTGTGAACTCATTTCATAAAATTGTGATCAAAATTACTTGACTTAGAGAACAGACACCACCAAAAATGGTGATTTTTCATAAACAAAGCTCCAGACAACTAATGCGATATAAACCATTATCGAACTTGAAGAAGACATTATAAAACTCATCAGTGTGACCAAGTTTAATAAAATTCTGATCAAAACTATTCAACTTAGAGAGTGGGCATCGATTCAAATGGTGAGTTTTCATAAACAAAGGACCATAACTCGTGAAAGCATAGTGCAATATAAATCATTATCTGAAGAAGATATTATCGCACTAAACTATGTGACCAAGTTTCATAAAATTCTGATCAAAACTACTCAACTAAGAGAGCGAACATAATTTCAAATGGTGAATTTCATGAAAACAAAGTGCCATAACTCCTGAATACATAATGCGATATGGACCATTAGCCCATGACCCGCCCACTTCCTTTTGATTTCAGCCAATCAGTTGCGAGAGACTGGCCATATTCAGTGTGGTATATTTTCCATACCTCACACTTTTTTTGAGAGCATTCCCATAACTTGATAAGAGGAAATTGCTGTCCGAAATGCTACTTTCACCAAATGTAGTTTTATTTTCAGAACTGTGATAAGAATATTGACACAAAATGATGTAAATTTCAAATTTCAGCTGTTTCACGGAAAATTGGCGACTGCAGTAAACACTGACCAGGCAGAATGTGTATATTGAATCCTGGTCAGAAATTACATTGCTTGTTCATAAATTCTATTTGATAAAGACACGCAATCAAACGGCACATGAATATACACGCTGATCTGAGTGTCTCCACTGTTTGCGAATCAGGGTAGAATGCACAAACAGTGGGGGACTGATCAGTCTTTACATCTGTAACGTGTGATCAGTGATCAATGATTCCCAGATAATTTTGGGAAAAAACTCAAAATAAATACTACTTATAAAATCCATTTGTCCAATGTGAACGCATCCATGACTAAGAAAGAAATGGCAGACTCCTAAAAGAAATGCAGCAAAATGCAACATAATGTGTATATTTCACGATGTGTGACCAGCTTGTCACAAACACAGGAAACAGCTGGGTCAGGGCTAAATAGGTTATACAATGTTTTGTGTTGATTTTGAAATATACACTTGGGAGCTCCGCTCCCTCGTATATATTCCATAACCAACACAAAACATTGAATAACCTATACTTATCGACCTAGAAGAAGACTTTATGGTACGGAACTTGTGACTAAGGTTCATAAAATTCTGATCAAAACTATTCAACTTAGAGAGCGGTCATCGTTTTGTGTGAAGTACGTACGTATGGACAGACGTACGTACGGAAGGACAGGGATAACACTTAATGCCCCAGCCATTGTAATGGCAGGGGCATAATAACTAGGTACGCAAATTTTGATATAACTATACCATGTGGTTCAGGAGTTATGAACATTTTCACTAATTGACCATACTCGGGCAACGCGTTTAAGACCTCCAGTAAAATCATTTTTATTGACCATTCCAAGGCTGTACTTCTTTTGTGGATCACTTGTGATTTTTGTGTCTTGTGTTTCTCATGCTTTCGCGTTTGTTCATTGCTGCCTTGTGGTTACCTGCCGGAAAAGGGTTGACCTCTTGGCTCTTGTTGGTGATGTTTATTGTATTTTTGTTACTTTCCCATATGGTATCCTGGGTCAGATGTGGTACCATTGTATCGTTTCCTGATCTTTGTCCTCTTTCTTACTTTTACTGATACTCGGGCAAAGCCTTGTCCATTAAAAAAGGTTGTTAGGCATTCCAGTGGTTGGGCTATGTTTACATGCATTTGTATGCTAACTTTGATCAAAATATGACATGTGGTCTAAGAGTTATGAGCATTTTGACTAACTGCTAACTGACGGAAGACAGATAGATGGGTGGATGGACGACAGACGGACGGACTAACACAGTGATTATAGTGCAGACCTACGGGTCGTGCATTTGTTCAAGTTCTTCAATGGCGTTTTTTCTGGCTGTTCGTAGCTTAATTAAAGGTCAGTATAGATCAATTTTGTATATAAAATGAATTGACAGATCCCTAAATACCTTTCTTTAAGAATTGATGTTACACTGATTATCACCTGTAGACTTTCTTCTTTCTTGATGCCTGCAAAATATAACTATTTGTTATACCACTGAAGAGAATCCTGCTTCATGATCGGCCGTATTTGCCTTCGTAAATCTCTTTATCTACCCAAAAACTGGTCTAAACTGGCCAACAGATTGACATAGGATGAAAGCCAGATCAACCTTGTTCCTAGAGGTTGGTATTTTTGAACCTTTCTTATATCACTATCAAGAGAGCTAAAAGCAACATGGTGAGTATAAAATTAGCATGGGCTGCATGAAATTGACATGATTTGTTGTTTCATCTACCAAAAGCTATATTAAAGATGGGTTAATGAAATTTAACAACAGTTTTGTTTGTTTGTTCATTTTTCTTTGTTTGAACAAACAAACAAGTGAGGCGGAGCCAAGGTCAATGTTGGTATTATCAGATTGACATCACATTATTCCCAATGCCTCAACAGTCAACAATTGTTTAATTATATACCTAACAAAAGTGAAAACGCTACACTACAATTATCTATATTTTGTGAGAAAGTGTTGGAAAAAAAGTATTTACTAAAGCTTTATAATGTTTCCCTGACATCCAGCAAATGATTCGTTGAAAATCCACAAATTTGTCTCTTCTGATGTCTGAGTTATGCTCCTTTAAGTGTTTAAAGCTTTATTCATTGAATTTTGCTATTGCGCATGCACAAATTAAAATTGTTATGCTTATCAAAGTTGGTCATAATTGTTTTTCATAAAAACACAAGAAAACTGAATAATCACTTGAAACAAACTCAGAAATCAATTTCAAATTATCAGATTTGTAAAAAAATTGAAAATTGTCTCCCTTTGACAAAAACAAATAGGGAATATTAAACGCTTGGTAATTTTTGATTTATCACGATTTTTGATATTTTTCTTAATGTCAAATCAGGTAGACCTCTCAGCACATTGGTTCCACCATTTCTCGACTAGTAATGTCCTCATACTAAGATGCAACAACACATTGATTTTCCTAGGGAGATTTCAGTGTTAAAATTTCAAACTTGACAATTTGATAGAAAACCCGCTTTTTAAGATTGCTTTTCTAAACGATCAAAACACACTTGAGATAAGTCCTTCACATTTCTGGTTGCCATATGTCTAGACTACCATTTCATACAGTCGGATCTCGTAGGTAGTGGATTTCTGAAGGCCTAAACTGTGTGAGATTTCTAGTTTAAATTTGCAACCTAAAAAATTGGACCTCTGTCACATTTAAATGGCTTTCATGTGTTTCCTCGTGACAGCATCCGCAAAAAAAATTTACTGTTATGCATTACCTAGTGTTTGAACATTAAGATACACTTTCATATGCATTCTTGGTTTGCATACTTTTGTATTTAGATGGCAAAAATTCATGTGTAGCGTTTTCACTTTTGTTCAGTAAATAATGTCTCCAAACAAAAATGCAATAACAACGAAATCTTAGCTATGGACCATGTTTTCGACAGTCTTGAATTTGTTTGTTGTTTACATGATGTCTTACTGTTTTCATTCGAATAAAAGAGGAATGAATGCAAATGTATTTGTAATTACAATTGCAGACAGAGAAGACCCAGATTAAATTTCGCATTATGTGGCATTTCATCAGGATCTACATTGTTATTAAGACAAAAATTATCTTCAGAGAAAAAAAGTACAAATTTATTAAGAAATTGTACCCTGTGACCCCTTATAGTATGCAATGGACCATTACAATTTTATTGCATCAAACTAGAAGGAAGAATTCATTAGTGCATGAAGGGTTCTGCTTAGGAAGCATTTGTTGTTATCTACAAACCATGGAAAATCATTATGTCAATCATAAAGACCCTTCATCAAAATTTAAATAGTAGCTAAAACCAAAGTTTAAGTTAATTTGACATTGGACTTGGTTCCAAGGTCATATTGGTAAGCTGAAACCATAGATGTAATCTACAGACTAGAGGCAATTATTTTTACAAATATGATTTCCTTTAGTCAAAATGAAATATGAGTTTTTTTTTCTAAAGTCTCTAAAACAGATTTAAATTTATTTGACCTTGACCTTTAACTCCATGGTCATATCTGACTTGGTGATGCAAAATATTTGCTGCAATTTACACAAAATAGGCGATCCTTGTGGTGCAGATAACACCTTCTATCAAACAATGTAAAATAGGGTAATCATCCAATAATATTGGAATAAACTTATTTAAATTTTGGATATTTTGCAACACACACACTCGCAAAAATCCTTATTCAAATAAAGTTTATTGATCACATGACATTGGCCTTATACGTTCATTGAAGGGTTGGTGTCTGACGTTTGTATTTAGCTTTGTGGTTCTCTTTATCCTCTTATAACTAATATCAGTATCGAAATATTCAATAAGTGTCTCATCAAATAGCAATGCATGATTACTGAATTGTGCTCTAAAAATTAGGACACGCAAAAATCCAACTGGTATATTTAATGAAGGAGCTGAATTGGTGGCCGTGTTATAGTAGTTGATGATGTTAAAGAAGCTAAATTCTCACTCACCTCCTCAGAGTTATGATGTATAACAATGATCAAACTATTGAAGTCTTCTGTGTAAATAGCTGGTTTATAGCTTGCTACTTGATGATGGAATGAAATAGGAAGACACGACAGTCTTTGAACTCTGGGATTGTATAACAATATTTTGATCCTTTCCACCAAAATTCCTGTTTACTCCGTCAGCTTCTTACTGTGAAAAAAATGGCATACAATCATTATTATAAGGGCCAAGACGCGAGAAAACCTGTCTTCAGGATTTTGGACAAAGTGAGATTCAAACCAGGCTGCTCAGCTACAGAGACTAGCTAGAAAGTTGAAATTTTGCATGTAGCAAGTTTGGATGTGATACTTTCTAAAAAGCGAATAACAAAGGCGCTGATCAGTCTGCGCGGATGCGCAGGCTAGTCTGCGCCTGTGTTGTTTGCAACCCTCCGAAGACAGGTTTTCTCGCATACCAATCTGGACAGTATAATGAAACAACAGTGTTTCATTGTAAACATTTATTTGGAAATACTATAATTGTGCTTTATAAATTGCTCTTTGTTTCCTGTCGTGAGTTCACTCCCAGTACCATTAGATTAACAGGTGACTAAACCTGATTGTCTACTGAATACCAACGTTCAGCTTCAGCTTTATTGAGGCCCGTAAGACTCTATATAGGGTCTCGCAATTTATCATGTGGATACCAGGAGTCATATTAGAATCTGTTGGACTTACTAAATGAGTCGTATATTACATCACTGCGATCATTCAATGATTATTATGAGAGACCATTTACCGCCACGTGGCAAATAAGGAAGTAAAGCTGACTAGATCTATATTGCCCCATGTTCCAGTCTTCGACAACAACTGTGCTGTTTTTTGTTTGCTTTTTTAATCTTTTTACAAATTAAGCAACAACTATTAACGAAAACTGTAAATCAAAGTAAAATGGACATGCATGAACCTTCCCATCTATTTTTCAGTCAGACTTCCACAAACATCTGCAACACAATTTTTTCAGCACAAATGCCCTATCACTTTTATAAAACAAGTAGCCCAATGGGCAACGATCGCTCACCATGGAGCCAGCATAATGTTTGGAGACATCATAATTGACGATGCTCAAAGGCAGATAACTCTGAACTTGAAACAGTGACCAGAAATTAAGTCAAAAACATAAGATATTATGCCGGTTCTAGTTATCTGCAAGTATTAAAAAGATCTGAATAAAATTGCATTGGAAACCTGGTGAAAGTGTAGTTTTCAGATACCCAAGGGCAGCTAACTCCGTAGTCAGTTATGGGAGCTGACCGAAATTCAAACTCATCCATACTTTTATGTATGTCCTGGTAACCTACAGGGATGAAAAAAAAAACAAATAAAAAATGAAGGTGCTAGAGTGGTCACAACATTATATAGTTATATTTTAGATGCTCAAGGGCAGCTAACTCTGTAGCTGGTGGATGGGTGTGGCTGAAAATCAAACTCATACAAACTCCTTGTTACCTACAAATGAGGAAGATCCATTCACAAATGAAGGTGCTAGAGTGGTCACGACGGATCTCCCATTGTAAGTCTATGCAGATTTTTTATGATGCTCAAGGGAAGTTAACTCCACAGTCTAAAGTTGGTTCTACTTTAAATTAAACTTATCCAAGCTTTTATGGTTGTCCTTGTTACCTGCAAGAATAAAGAAGATCCAATCAAAAATGAAGGAGCTAGAGTGGTCACAACATTATTCATTAATTTTTAAGATGCTCAAGGGGAGCTAACTCCAAAATGTATGATGGGATCTTGACGTAATTCAAACTCATCCAAGCTTTAATAGTTGTTCTTATTGTATGCAAGAATAAGGAAGATCCATTAAAAATTGAAAGAACTAGAGTGGTCACAACATTTCTCCAATTATAAGTCTATGGGGATTTTTCCAGACGCTTAAGGGCAGGTAACTCATAAGTCCCTGGTCGGATCCTGCTGAATTTGGAACCCATCCGAGATATTATGGGTTTACTTGTTGCCTGCAAGAGTGAAGAAGATCCAATCAAAAATGAATGAGCTAGAGTGGTCACAACATTATTCATTAATTTTTCTGATGCTTAAGGGCAGCTAACTTCGAAGTCAGTGATGGAATCTTGCCGAAATTCAAACTCATCCCAGCTTTAATAGTTGTTTTAATTATATGCAAGAATGAGGAAGATCCATTCAAAATTGAAAGAACTAGAGTGGTCACAACATTTCTCCCATTATAAGTCTATGGGGATTTTTCCAAACGCTCAAGGGCAGCTTACTCATAAGTCCCTGGTCGGATCCTGCTGAATTTCGAACCTATTCGAGATTTTATGGGTTTAATTGTTGCCTGCAAGAAAGAAGAAGATCCAATCAAAAAATGACGGAGCTAGAGTGGTCACAACATTTTTGATTAATTTTTCTGACGCTCAAGGGCAGCTAACTCCGAAGTCAGTGATGGAATCTTGCCGAAATTCAAACTCATCCAAGCTTTAATAGTTGTCCTTATCGAATGCAAGAATGAGGTAGATCCATTTAAAATTGAAAGCACTAGAGTGGTCACAATGTTTCTCCCATTATAAGTCTATGGGGATTTTTCCAAACGCTCAAGGGCAGCTAACTCATAAGTCCCTGGTCGGATCCTGCTGAATTTCGAACCCATCCGAGATATTATGGGTTTACTCGTTGCCTGCAAGAATGAGGAAGATCCAATCAAAAACGAAAGAGCTAGAGTGGTCACAACATTATTCATTAATTTTTCTGATGCTCAAGGGCAGCTAACTCCCAAGTCAGTGATGGAATCTTACCGAAATTCAAAACCCATCCAAGCTTTTATAGTTGGTCTTGTTATCTGCATGAATTAAGAAGATCCATCCAAAAATGAAGGTACTAGAGTGGTCACAACATTTTTCCCATTATAAGTCTATGGGGATTTTTCCAGACGCTCAAGGGCAGCTAACTCATAAGTCCCTGGTCCGATCCTGCCAAATTTCGAACCCATTCGAGATTTTATAGATGTCCTTGTTACTTGCAAGAATAAAGAAGAACAAATCAAAAATGAAGGAGCTAGAGTGGTCACAAGATTTTCCCCATTATAACCCTATGGGAGCTAGCTGTTGCCATGGAAACCAGAGTTCTGATTCGATCTAGCCGAAAACCTAATGCTGTCAATCCCCTACCCCAATGATGCTTCTGATGAAATTTGATTATGATTGGCCAGCCGGTCTCAGAGATATTCATGTTTGAAAGTGTGGACGCACGGACTCACACACGGACACACGGACGGACGCCGGCTCGAGTCCCATACTATAAGCTCACCCTGAGCCTTCGGCTCTGGTGAGCTAAAAACTTAATGTAAATATTCTGTGTTTAATTCTAACGCTCATTGTTGTACACTGTTCTGCCATTCCTTTTATTTGGTCTGTTTTCTTGACCTGATATGTCCTCCTGAATCTGTTTAACAAACTTCCTGGGACAGCCTTTATTGTAATAGATAGAGAAAAGTTAACTGTGTTTCCGTGATATGAAAATTATGTCACGAAGGAATGGTGGTGATTCGGTAAACAACGAGTCCGCAGGACGAGTTGTTTACCAAAATCACAGCCATTCCTAAGTGACATAATTTTCATATCACAGAAACACAGTTTACTATTCTGTATATTATATAACCTTCCGGTGATGTTTTCAATGAAAAAAGAAAGAGAAGAAGAAAAAAACACACACAAAAAAAACTCATATTTAACGAACCGCCATCCCCCTCCCCCAGCCCGGTGCGTAGTAATCCAACAGCATGGAAGTTCATTGGCCCCGCCTACATGTCACATGTAGCTGAAATATTTCGGCTTTGCCACTCAAGCTTTGTCTCAAATGTTTTTATGTTGTCTCCCTTATATTAGTAAAAGCAAAAGAAATGTAACTGTCTAGCAAAATCATTGTTTTTATGTTTAAGTTGTTTCCCTTACAACGTAATGCGCAAATTATAGCCAAGGAAAAGCACTCTAAAAGCCTGAGGCTTGACAAAAACAGAAACGTTGGAGGATTGAACATCGGGAGATCCATTTCAGTTGTTTTTTAGCCATTTGCTAGCCTTTTGCTTGCCAGATCAGACGGCAATAGCCCGAGAAATTGACAGAAATGTGTTTGTCACACAAAATGAGGATGGTTTTGTGAGGAGTAAAGTGAGAGGACATCAAAGAATTGGACAAGCCGCAAGCGCCATGACAGGGAGAAAAAATACAGCTCAGATGTAAATATTTGGCTGGTGTCTGATCTGGCTATAATAACATCAGATCAGCATTGTCAATTTTTATTTTGAATGCCCTAAAATCTTCAAAACTCCCAAATTCCTCTAAAGTAGACCAGGATGGATCAATATCTGATGGTGAGTCTGATTGTTTTGTGCATATGTGTATTGAAAAAAGTAGTTCCGACAAAAAAAAATATCGACACTGGGCAGTGAAGATATGAAACAAACTGATATCGTCACTAGTGAAATATTTCACTCCTCAAGATATGAAAACTATCTCACTTCAAAACAATAGGAAATTAATGCTAGGTATATGATATAATTTCACATCAGTCCAGCCTCATTGTTATAACAAATGTTTCTCGATAATATAATAGCCATTTTAAGAGGTATATACGTGCAAACCGTCAATAAAACATAACTTACCCTGTATATTCAAGTCATTTTTCAAGCTGGTAGTTATATTTTTAAACAAATACAACATACTATGACAAGTTGTAAATATATCAGTCGCGTGACTAGTTACACCTGCTAAAATATATTTATGTTGTTATTACATGAAAATGTAAATGAGTTTCACATAAAAACAATATTTACCAACTGTGAAACATACAGGAGTACAAATTGTTAAGATTGTCATTCCGTATGTGAGAGAGAATTCAGATAGATGTTAATGTATTCGTATTATGCAAGTTCACAGGTGTAGTGGGATTAATTCCCTAAGCCAGTTAGTCACTATCAAATATAACCGTCTCCTAAAATATAATAACATACCACCTAATACAGAGTGAGAAGACACAATTAAGTGATAAAGGTAAATGACGCACATGGCGTCTGATCTGGGCCTGCACTCCCTGACTGTTCCGTAACAGTGACCTATATTATAGTGACTGTACACTTAATTTTTCAGCTATATAAGTATGTCGTGGCATGTGTCACGTGACTTACGACTGGTGCGCCTTTTATCGTACACACTCAAAATGGCAAAGCAGCTTGTGAGACCGCTGTATTATAGGTACATTAAAGAGCGTACTACGTCGTAAATATCGCTTATTGGTACATATTGTTAATAACAATCGAAAAAACATATATGAAATATTGCTAAATGCTATGTTTCTACACTGTAAAAACTAATCCTATCGAGTTATGACCGTGTAAATATCGGCAGATTTTATGAAAGTTGTGGAAATCTGCAAAAATGGCTTCAGCAATACCTCTTTCACTCCAACGAATAAAGCTTCAAACATGGCTATGACTGTGTCTCGATTTATCAATATTCATAAACTAAGATGTCCAATGATTCATAATTATCGTTATCATATAATTTCGGTGTTTATAAAGGTGTTAAAAGTTTAGGTAAACAATAGAGAAATTACGCTGTGTATTCCAAAACAGCGGTTCAAGCAAATCGTGTAGATAAATGATACCGAGTTTCCCTCATTTACCTGTGTAAGATGCCCGACAGAGTTATTTGAGTTGAGTGTTGGTATTTCATTGGAGTTTCTAGTCACTCTTATATAGGTCACTGTCCGTAAATAGGATGCCTAATGATGCCTGATAAATCACGTTGGTGTGCAATCTTATGTCTCTTACACTGACTGTCAATGGTAAGTCCATGATCTGTTGTAGCTGATAATAAGTTGCTAGTGTTGGCCTTTTTTCTTGAGTGACTTACACTGAGGGTCAAGGATTTGTCTTTGTTCTTTTGTGACTTAAACTTAGTGTCAAGGGTTAGCCTTTAGTCTTGAGTGATCTACACTGAGTGCCAAGGGGTGGTCTTTGTTCTTGTGTGACTTACAGTGAGTGTCAATGGTTGGTCTGTGTTATTGTGCGTCTTACAATGAGTGTCAAGGGTTGGTCTTTTATTATTGTGTGTCTTACACTGAGTGTCAAGAGTTGGTCTGTGTTATTGTGTGTCTTACACTGAGTTAGGCTGGGGCCCAGGGTAAAAAAAAATATAAAAAACGGTTACCCCGAAAGTAGCAAGGTTTGTTATAGTATAAATTTGAAGAAGTATATATGGTGCATAAGAAACCACTGTAAAGCAAACTTCGCGGAATTGCATAACGCCACTAGAGCTAATAAAGTATGGTAGCCCATGTGTCATATGCATGCATGCGTTTAATACAAACGCTATTATCTCAGCAATGCGTTATCAAATTAAAATCAAACTACCTTTCAGGAATGGCAATGCGTTTGTTTTAAAAGTTTTGAGTATTAGTTTCAATTTCAAAGAACTGCTGCTTTAGCATTACGCATTAAATGTTGTGTACCATATGTAGCCAGATAAAACGTAATGTTTCGTTTTCTCCCATCTGTATCTACCACGACTCAATTCAATTATTTTCACAAAAACACATCATAACTGTCCAAAGATCACATTGCTGCCTGTTTGGGTGAGATTTAATATCCATTATGGCTGCCGTCGCCATAAGGTATGAAAACGTATTTTGGGGGCTCATTCCTTAGCCTACTAACGGGTCACGTTTAAAATGCTTGCGTATGTAGTGGGACGTCCGTGTGCCTATTTCACAACACAAAATGTATTGTCACGTAAGAATGGACACTTTAAGATGGCCTTGATATTAGCACATAGGCTGTAAAATAGATTTGCTTTATTCAATGCATTGTTTTGGCGAACCGGAAGGGTAGATATGCAAAAACACATCACAATGTTAAGTACATCCCAAATGGTTACTAACTTTTTCTAAGTATGCGATAATCGCCTAAATGTAAATAAAGTTGATATAGGATGGCACCGTTGTGTTCCATTACATAGTTATTGGGCGAAAAGAGTGAGAGTCATTTGACGGTCATTATCAGCTGACTGATTTCAAAAATCAACACACGTGGAGGGCAATGTTGGTAGCTTACCTGTTGGTCCTCTGTCTGTCCTGTCAAACTATACATCAATTGAATTTTATATATACATGTAGTCTTTAATTTATTGTTAAGGATATGTTATAATGTAGAATGCCAATGTATTTAGTGTATTATAAGTGTTTAACAATCACAATATTTTGTTCAACTGACCCAATGTTATTATGTACACATTTTCCATAAATACAGAGGCTTGTGGTCAATTTATTTATTGATTTTTTGTATTTCCATTCTCTTGAAATTAGCATTAACTGTGGTTAAGGATGAATTTCGTGATGTCAATTGTGTGAAATGTAAAAAAGTGGATGGTATTATGCTCATTTTAGTCAAATGGCACATTAAAGTCCTCAAAGCTAATCTAAAAGCCAAAACGGTTGCCTAAACAACAAGACAAAATGGACTAATTTTCCATACCTTGTATTATAAAACAATCACCATGTCAACTAGACTTAACATAATTGCATACTGTTATGGCAATACCTGAACGACATACTGATGTATACATACATTGATTTATTTAAATGTCTTCCAATACCAAAGTATATAAAAAAAAACATCATTTTATATTTACAAAAATCAAAACAAGGGATAAACAGTTACGTAAGTTTCAGACTTTCCACAGCAGCATTTGGATGCACAATATTAACTTTTCACACATATTTTACTTAAATACTATGCATACCCGAATATCTATAGTACAGTTTGAAGTACATATATTACTTGTTCACATCTAAAAATAATATCTGGCTCTCCAACACTCGAATTTTTGGGAGTTGGACTCATGAGAGATTTAATTAAATTTTCTTTTATGAAGTATGCAGTTTTGTAAGCTTGAGGTTTTTAATTTGGCATAGTTGTATGTTTTACATGTATTTACAAAACAATTTTCAAGGTAGCAAAACTGTTTAAAGATGCCAAAACATAAAAACTACACCATTAAAACCAAATACAAAGCTGAAAATGAATAAAATAGTCAAAAAGGGACAAGACAACTGAAAATGAAAGAAAAAGTAGCAAAAAAGAAAGAAAATAGGAAAAGAAAAAACTAAGACAAAAGAAATAGATAAAAACAATCAAAAACTATGATGGGGTATATAATGCAGCTGAAACTGGCGCCATGAAACTGGTTTAAGCCCTCCAATAAAATATTTTTACTGACCGTTCGAAGGCGATACTTCTTTTGTGGATCATTTGTGTTATTCATGTCTCATGTTTGTCATGCTTTCGCGTCTGTTCATAGCTGCCTTGTGGTCTCGTGCTGGGAAAGGGCTGATCTCATAGCTCTTGTTTGTGATGTTTAATTGTGTTTTGTCATGTGGTATCCTGGGTCATGTGTAGTATTTGATTGTATCCATTCCTGATCTTTGCCACCTTTCTTTCTTTCATTATAGCAGCTTACGTCATCAGTTGTCCATAAGTTACGTTTACCTATTGTACCTTTAATTTCTGTTTACTGTTCATGAAGTCTTCAATGGACGGATGACTGATGGAGGATTGGAAAGAATTAGTTTTTTTTTAAAACAATAGACTTTAATCAATTTATACGAGTAAAGTTAGCTGTGTTTATAACCTGAAACACACACACTCTTTTCAGTGATTAGTGGTGTTAGTTTCTTTGTTTGTGCCATGTACATTGTTCAGTGCTATTAGCAGCATAATCACCTCGTTAGAAAATGCTAGTTATATTGTTTCTTAACCATGTTTATTATACAAGTCATTTGGATATAGTTTCTTATCCTCTTGTAGCCTTGTGTGGGATGAATGTCACGCTGTTGGTCTCCTCTGTTTCTTTTTTGTCTTTTTTTTGATAGGGTACCAATGTATGTTTTTGCCACATGGCTTAACTAATGAATATATTATATCAATTTTAATTTTTTCGTGTTGCAAGCATATTCAAATATTCTTTGTGCAAAAAATCAGCTTTGCTTCTTTCGGGGTAAGCATCGATGACTTTTGTACGAGATACGCTGATCTGGGCTACTAAGTGTCAATGGTAGGTCTGCGTCCATGTGTGATGTACACTTATGCCTCGGTTATATTTGCCTTACGACGAGTATACGATGCCCGTACGACGTCCAAATTACCGTTTCCGTGCGGCCTCCGCAGGGAGACCTTGCGATCATCGTACGGATTTACGTGCATCGTGGCCTCTACGATTTTGTTTAACTCCGCACAATGACAAATTTGAAAAAAATCGTAAGCCGGTAGCCCGTAGACACATCGCAGTGACATCGTACGACCCCCGTAGGGGCACCGCACGGTGATCGTGAGGACAACGCAGGGTTTTAGATTGTCATTTTGGCCCAAAAATGATTGTAGACTCTTGCGATAGTCGTAGGGAGCCTGCAAGGTCGCCGCACGATGACCTTGCAGGGCCCATAAAATCGTATGGACATCGGACGGTCACCCTTTGGTAACCCCAAGGCGATGGCACAATGATCGTGTGGGCGCCTTGAGACGTGTCAGGTACATATATTGGTTATCATTAGCTGTTTGTTTCATTTCAATATTTGTCTTCAGGCGATGTCTCTTATACCACCACTCAGAGTGACTCATTATGGACCCAGTTCAGTTTGCTGATGGAAGCAGTCTAATCAGGGCCTATAGAGTATGCTTCCATGATAAAATTGTCTGAAGTGCAATTGAAAATATGCACCTAACGTGAAATGCATACGCATTTTCCGTATATAAAATGCTGCATGGTTGGATAAGGGGTTTAATAAAAGAGATAAAATTAATAAATAGTCTAGATATTTTTTTGTGATTTATGATCTGGGATTTGAATTTGAGTATTACTTCAAGGAATAAAATATATGGGTCTCGTAGGTAGAAAATGTGACTAGTTCGAACATTGAAATTTGAATGTATGAATGTGCTACAAAATGTATTTTACTAAAAACGAATTGCAAATGTGCTGACCAGGCTGGGTGGAAGAAAGCACATTCTGGTCAGTACCTTTGTTATTCGCATGCAACGACTTCATTTTTGCTTACATCAATTGACGAAGATTTTTATGTCTTGCTGGCCGTAGAGCGCCTTTGGATGATTAAACTGAACAAAATCATAATAAGCGTTTTAGATCTAGTCTACGCTGAATCTACGAGACGATACAATTAAAGCACTTTTATATTTTCAATTAATGTGATACATTTCGGATTATAAAAGTGTACTATACAAAAGGGGTTGTTGTAATGTTCTGTGACTTAAACTTTATGAAAACTGCAGAACTTGAAAATTGACATTAAAATATGGAACGTTAAAATATACATAAACGTATCACACAGTTCCATACCTTGGGACCATATTCCACTCAATATACTAGCCTCTCCATAGCACGATTTGTGATCACATGACTTTGAAACACAGTTCAAATGGAATCCAAAAATGAACATGGATGGCCGTTTAAATCCATGCACATAATTACACGACAATTACACAGTCAGCGTACCGACTTCTTGCGACTTCCGCAAGGTCATCGTACGGGCATCGTGCGATTTATATAGGGAGGTCAAGAAGAGAGCACGATGACTGTACGATAACCTTGCGGTTGTCGTACGATATCCGCAAGGTCTCTGTAAGGTTTTGTCCCAGTTTGTGGCCGAAAGAAATCGTAAGGTGATCGTAAGCTATGTAAACACATACGTCGTAGCTTATAGCCGCCTATGATGCCGAAAAAATCGTAGGGAAAATCGTAGACAAATAAATCGTACGATGACCGTAGCAAATGTAACCGAGGCAAGGGTAGGTCTGTGTCCCTGTGTGATGTACACTAAGTGCCAAGGGTAGGTCTGTGTACCTGTGTGATGTACACTGAGTGTCAAGGGTAGGTCTGTGATAAATGGTTTCTTACACTGAGTGTCAAGGGTTGGTCTGTTGCATTGTGTGTCTAACACTGCGTGTCGAGTGTTGGTCTGTGTAAGTGTGTGTCTTACACTGAGTGTCAAGGGTTTGTCTATGTTATTGTGTGCCTTACACTGAGTTTCAGGGGTTGGTCTGCGTCATTGATTGATGTACACTGAGTGGTAAGAGTTGGTCTTTGTTCTTGTGTATCTTACACTGAGTGTCAAGGGTTGGTCTGTGTTATTGTGTGTCTTACACTGAGTTTCAGGGGTTGGTCTGCGTCATTGATTGATGTACACTGAGTGGTAAGGGTTGGTCTTTGTTCTTGTGTATCTTACACTGAGTGCCAAGGGTTGGTCTGTGAGCATTAGTGATTTACACTTAGTGGCCTGTGTTATTCTGTGTTCTTCTTGGCCTCTTAAACTACGTGGCATGTCTGGGTCTGTGTTAATGTGTAACTTACACTGTGTGACAAGGGTTAGTTTGTGGTTTTGTCTGTCTCGTACACTGAGTGACACAGGTTGGTCTATGTTCTGGCATGTCTCTAGCACTGAGTGACAAGGGCTGGTCTGTGTTCTCGTTTGTCTCGTATACTGAGTGACACAGGCTGGTCTGTTATCTGGTGTGTCTCGTACACTGAGTGACAAGGGTTGGTCTGTGTTCTGGTGTGTCTCATACACTGAGTGACAAGGGTTGGTCTGTCTTCTGGTGTGCCTCGTACACTGAGTGACAATGGTTTGTCTGTTTACTTGTGAGTCTCTAACACTGAGTGTCAAATGAAATGATGAAATGTGCTCTGGTGTGTCTCGTACACTAAGTAACAAGTGGCGGTCTGTTTTTGTGTGTCACACACTAACTGACATGAATTGTTCTATGTTCTTGCGTTTTTCTGACACTAATGCAAAGAGTTGGTCTGTATTCTCGTGTCTCTTACACGGAGTGCGAGTGTTGGTTCGTGTGCTCGTGTCTCTTACACCTAGTGACAAGTGCTGATCCGTGCTCTCGTGTCTCTTTTACACAGTGACATGTGTTGGTCCGTTTTCTTAAATGTCTTTCATTGAGTTGCAAATGTTGGTCTGTGTCCTTCTGTTGCTTCCACTGAGTGGCCAATGTGGTCTTGAAGTTTCCCCTCAGTGACACATGTTGGTCTTTGTTATTGTGTGTCTGACACAGAGTGTCAAGTTTTAGTCTGTGTGGCTGCGTCACTTACACGGAGTGACAAGTTTGGATCTGTGTTCTTGTGTTTTAATACAATGTGTCCCAAGTGTTGATCTGTCATCTTGAGTGTTTCTTATACAGGGTGTCAAGTGTTTGTTTGTTGGCCTGTGGTCTTGTGTTTCTCTTACACTTAATGTTAAGTGTTGGTCTGAGTTGTTGTGTCTCTTACATTGATTGTCAAGTGCTGTTATGTATCCTCTCAAAATTAGGAAACACAAAATCCGACTGGTATATACAATTAAGGAGCTGGATTGGTGGCCGTGCTATAGCAGTTTATGATGTAAAGAAGCAAGATTCTTACTCACCTCTACAAATTTCTGTTGTATAATATGATGAAACTGTTGAAACCGTCTGTGAAGAGTTATTTGCTTCGACCTTGCCACTTGATGATGAAAAGCAATAGGAAACACGATAGTATTTATACACTGGGGTAAGTTGTTTTTTGGTAGATACTATTTTGTTCCTTTCTTCAAATTATTTATGTTTACTCTGTCACCTTTTAACTGCAAAAATAGAAAGCAATCTGTGTTAGCACTCTGGACAGTATAGTAATTAATATCTTAAACATTATTGCCTCATTTTAACGTGCCTCGTGTAAACATTTACTTGGAAATACATGTAATATATTAGTGTTTCACGTTTTGCTTTTTGTTTACTGTCGTGATTTGACTCCCTGTATTGTTCGATTTTATTAACCTGACACAGGTGCATAATTTCACGGTCAGTGCACAAGTTATTTTTACCTTCCGTCGACTTTCGGTATTTACCGCAAGTTTTTACAGGAATTCTGTAAGTATTTATGCAGATAATGAATCGTTTTTTACCGTCCTACTGGCTAGTCAAGTGGTTATGATACAGAGTTTACAACCAAAAGGTCGTGAGTTCGAGTCCACGTGTGTTCTTTTTTTTTTATACCTTTATTCGATTCGTTTAATTTCATTTATTATAGATGTACCACGACCTTAACAAAAACAAATGCAAGTATAGATAAACAAATAACTTTGAAGCGTGTCTATATTTACAAAATTGAAAATACGGATCTAGAAATAGGGGTTTCAGGCGTTTTATTACGTATACTATTCTATTTTGAAGCACGCAGATGTTCCAGACAGACTGGTTCATTGTATGCGTTACGCATCAACCTTTTGAATAAATGATCCAAAGGAAATTACTCAGAGGTCGTGGTACATCTATAATAAATGAAGTTAAACGAATCGAATAAAGGTAAAAATACAAAAAAAAAACAAGAACATGCGTGGACTTGAACTCACGACCTTTTGGTTGTAAACTCTGTAACATAACCACTTGACTAGTCAGTATGACTGTGCAAACTGTTTCATTATCTCATTTAGCTCTTGCAAAATTCCTGTAAACATTACGGTAAATACCGAAAGTCGACGGAAGGTAAAATATCTTGTGCACTAACCGTGAAATTATGCACCTGTGTCAGGTTAATAAAATTGAACAATACTGTTAGTTTAACAAGTGGCAGAACCCAGTGCGATGACAGTAAACTAAAAAATGTATACTGAGTGACACCCTTCATACTCAGGCCAAATAAAAATTAAGTTTGTTTTGGATAAAAGGTCCAAAAATTTTAGGTATGGTAGGCAAACACATTTTTATTTCAATTTGCTGGAAAAAATATATAATTTTATGCATTTTGAAAGGCATATTCGCCTTTCAAAATGCATAAAATTATATTCATTTTTTAAAGAAAACCTGAAAAAATCCTAGGTTTCAGCAGTAAATTTACCCCTAACACAGGTATTTTTTTTATTAGGCCTCAGCTTTAAGGGATCTGTTGGCCTTTCTTTATCCCGTGCAAATTATCACTGCAAACATCATGCCTATATTTAAATGCTTTGGATTGTCTCAGGATCGTATAATATATCACTGTGATTGGGATCCGTTGGCAAACCAACTTGATTTCCGTATGGTCGTTCACTATATCACTGCAATCATTAAACAAAACAGTTCTTTTTGGTTTCTGTTTGCAGGGAGACCTTTTACCGCCTCATGGCAAACGACGAAGTAAAATTAGATCACGTCATGTTCCAGTTTTCTGCCACAACTGTTTTTTTTATATATTTTAATCGTATTATAAGCAACAGCAAATGACGAAAAATGAAAACTAAAGGTTTTAAGTGAATACATGTATGTCTGCATCTGACCCATCTATTTTTCAGTTACAATTCCAAAAAATATTCTCGAATGTCCAGCTGGCATGTCCTTTTGGGGCCTTGTTCAGCACAAATGCCCTTTTCATCATGTAAATATTCAATGTTTTAATTAACACTCATTTCTGTACATTTGGTCTGACGCTCCCTTTATTTGGCCAGTATTACTCTTCTTGCCCTAAAATGCTCTTCTGAAAAGCTTTTACAAAAAAACTATTGTAATATCAGTCCAATCTCATAGTTATAAACATGTGATTCTCGATTATAAAATAGCCATTTTAAAAGGCCAGCACACAAGAACCATCAATAAAACATAACTCACCCTGCACATTCAATTCCTTAATATTTTTTCTCTTGCTAGTAGTTATAATTATTTTAAACAATAACAACGTACCATGACAACTTGTAAAAATATCAGTCACTTGACTATAAATTCTATATTTAGCTATTCCACGAAAAGGTAAGTGAGCTACACATAAAAACAGCATTTACCAACTGTGAAAAGTACATGGATACAAATGGTTTAGATTGTCATATGTGAAAATGATTTCATACGGATGTTAATTATTCTTATTATAATTTTATGTTCAGAAGTGCAATTCTTAATTATCACAATCAATTAGCATTTGCTAACCGTTTCCTCTAAATAATTGTCACACCACCTGATACAGGGTGCGAAGACACTATTTAGTGATAAAGGAAAAATGACAACATGCCACGTCTGATCTGGCTCTGCTTGAGTATTCCGTAAATTGAATGCATAATAATGCCTAGAAAAATACGATTGCGTGGGTTCTTGTGTCGCTTACACTGATTGTCAACTATTAGTCTGTGATCTTGAGTGAGTTATAATAAGTGGCTGGTGTTGGTCTTTTTCCTTATGTGTCTTACAATGAGTGCCAAGGATTGGCCTGTATTCTTGTGTGTCTTACACTTAGAGTCAAGGATTAGTGTGCGTTACTGTGTCTCTTACACTGAGTGTCATTTGTTGGTCTGTGTTATTGTGTGTGTTACACTGAGAGGCATTTGTTGGTCTGTGATCTTGAGTGAGTTAAAATAAGTGGCATGTATTGTTCTTTTTCATTGTCACATAATTTTTGTGACTAACACTGAGTGCCAAGGGTTGGCCTGTGTTATTGTGTGTCTTACACTGAGTGACATTTGTTGGTCTGTAATCTTGAGTGAGTTATAATTAGTGGCAGGTGTTGGTCTTTTTCCTTGTGTGTCTTACACTGAGTGTCAAGGGTTACTCTGTAACATTTTATGTCTTACACTGAGCGTCAATGGCTGGCCTGTATTCTTGTGTGTCTTACACTGAGTGTCAATGGTTGATCTGTAACCTTTTGTGTCTTACACTGAGTGTCAAGGGTTGGTCTGTGTTATTATGTCTCATGCACTGAGTGGCATTCATTGGTCTGTAATTTTGAGTGAATTATAATAAGTGGCAGATGCTGGTCTTTGTTCTAGTGTGTCTTAAACTGAGTGCCAAGGGTTGGTCTTTGTCCTTTTGTGTCTTACACTTAGTCTCAAGGTCTGGTCTGTGATATTGTGTGTCTTACACTGAATTTCAATGGTAGGCCTGTGTTCTTGTGTGACTGTCTCTGAGTATGTGTCAAAGGATGGTTTGTGATCATGTGCGTCTTTCATTGAGTGCGAAGGGTTGGCCTTTGTTCATAAGTGTCTTACGCTGAGTGCCAAGTGTTGGCATTTGTTCTTGTGTTTCTTACCATGAGTGTCAAGGGTTGATTTGTGAGCTTTAGTGACTTACGCTAAATGGCAAGTGTTGGTCTGTGTTAAAATGTGACTTACACTGAGTGACAAGAGTTGGTCTGTGTTCTTTGTGTCTATTACACTGAGTGACAAGGGTTGGTTTGTGTTCTAGTGTCTCTCATACACTGAGTGTCAAGGGTTGGTCTATGTTCAGGTGTGTCTTGTACACTGAGTGACAATGGTTTGTCTGTGTACTTGTGTGTCGCTAACACTGAGTGTCAAATGAAATGATGATCTGTGCTCTGGTGTGTCTCGTACACTGAGTAACAAGTGTCGGTCTGTCTTCTTGTGTGTCAAACACTAACTGACATGTATTGTTCTTTGTTCTTGCGTTTCTCTGACACTAAGTGCAAAGAGTTGGTCTGTATTCTCGTGTCTCTTACACAATGTGACAAGTGTTGGTTCGTGTTCTTGTATCTTTTACACTCAGTGACAAGTGTTGGTCTGTGTTCTCGTGTCTCTTACACCTAGTGGCAAGTGTTGATCAGTGTTCTCGTGTCTCTTTTACACAGTGACGTGTGTTGTTCCTTTTTCTTGAGTGTCTTTCATTGAGTTGCAAATGTTGGTCTGTGTCCTTCTGTTGCTTCCACTGAGTGGCCAATGTTGGTCTTAGGTTTTAAGTTTCCCCTAAGTGACACATGTTGGTCTGTGTTATTGTGTGTCTGACACAGAGTGTCAAGTTTTAGTCTGTGTGGCTGTGTCACTTACACGGAGTGACAAGTTTGGATCTGTGTTCTTGTGTTTTTAATACAATGTGTCCCAAGTGTTGATCTGTCATCTTGTGTGTTTCTTATACAGGGTGTCAAGTGTTTGTTTGTTGGCCTGTGGTCTTGTGTTTCTCTTACACTAAATGTTAAGGGTTGGTCTGGGTTGTTGTGTCTCTTACATTGATTGACAAGTGCTGTTATGTGTCCTCTCAAAATTAGGAAACACAAAATCCGACTTGTATATACAATTAAGGAGCTGGATTGGTGGCCGTGCTATAGCAGTTTATGATGTAAAGAAGCTAGATTCATACTCACCTCTACAAATTTATGTTGTATAATAATGATGAAACTGTTGAAACCATCTGCGAAGAGTTTTTCTTTGCTTCTACATTGCCACTTGATGATGAAAAGCAATAGGAAACACGATAGTATTTATACACTGGGGTAAGTTGTTTTTTGGTAGATAATATTTGGATCCTTTCTTCCAATAATTTATGTTTACTCTGTCACCTTCTTACTGCAAAAATAGAAAGCAATCTGTGTTAGCACTCTGGACAGTATAATAATTATTTTCTTTAACAATATTGCCTCATTTTAACGTGCCTCGTGTAAACATTTTCTTGGAAATACATGTAATATATTAGGGTTTCATGTTTTGCTTTTTGTTTACTGTCGTGATATGACTCCCTGTACCGTTAGTTTAACAAGTGGCAGAACCCAGTGCGATGACAGTAAATTAAAAACTGTATACTGAATGACACCCTTCATACTCAGGCCAAATTAAAATTAAGTGTGTTTTGGATAAAAGGTCCAAAAATTTTAGGTATGGTAGGCAAACACATTTTTTATTTCAATTTTCTGGAAAAAATATATAATTTTATACATTTTGAAAGGCATTTCGCCTCTCAAAATGCATAAAGTTATATTTTTCCCCAGAAAACCTAAAATAATCATATGTTAAGCAGTAAACTATAGTAGGGTAGGGTAACCCTTAACACAGGTTTTTTTTATAGAGCCTCAGCTTTATTGAGATCCGTTTGACTTTCTTAAAGACATGCAATTTATCACTGCGAACATCAGGGCTTATGTTTAAATGTCTTGGGCTGCCACAGGGTCGTATAATATGTGACTGTGATTGGGATGCGTTGGCAAACCCACTTGATTTTCGCACTGTCGAACAATATATGACTGCAATCAATGAACAAACTGATATTTCTGGGTTCTGTTTGCAGGGAGACATTTTACCGCCTCAAGGCAAACGAGGAAGTAATATTGACTAGATCACCTGATATTCCAGTTTTTCCCACAAATTTTCTTTTTTTATTTTTAATCGTATTATTAGCAACAGCAAATGACGAAAAATGAAAACTGAAAGTTTTAAGTGAATACAAGTATGTCTGCATCTTGCCCATATATTTTTCAGTTACAATTCCAAAAATATCTGGAATGTCCAGCTGGCATGTCCTTATTGGGCTTTGTTCAGCACAAATGCCCTTTTCATCATGTAAATATTGAATGTTTCAATTAACACTCATTTCTGTACTTTTGGTCTGACGCTCCCTTTATTTGGTCAGTATTTCTTTTCTTGCCCTAAAATGCTCTTCTGAACCGGTTTTACAAAAAAACAAAAAAAACTATTGTTATATCAGTCCAATCTCATAGTTGTAAACATGTGGATCTCAATTATAAAATAGCCCATTGTAAAAGGCCAGCACACAAGAACCATCAATAAATCATAACTCACCCTGCACATTCAAGTCCTTAATATTCTTTCTCTAGCTAGAAGTTATAATTTTTTAAACAATTACACTGTACCATGACAACTTGTAAATATATCAGTCACATGACTATAAATTCTATATTTAATTATTCCACGAAAAGGTAAGTGAGCTTCACATAAAAACAGCATTTACCAACTGTGAAAAATACATGGATACAAATGGTTTAGATTGTCATTTGTGAAAATTATTTCAGACAGATGTTAATTATTCTTATTATAATTCCATGTTCAGAAGTGCAATTCTTAATTATCACAATCAATTAGCATTTGCTGACCCAATACGATGGTTTGTGTTCTTGTGTTGCTCACACTAATTGTCAACTATTAGTCTGTGATCTTGAGTGAGTTATAATAAGTGGCTGGTGTTGGTCTTTTTCCTGATGTGTCTTACACTGAGTGCCAAGGATTGGCCTGTATTCTTGTATGTCTTACACTGAGTGTCAATGGTTGGCGTGTGTTACTGTGTCTCTTACACTGAGTGTCATATATTGGTTTGTTATTTTGTGTGTTACACTGAGTGGCATTTGTTGGTCTGTGATCTTGAGTGAGTTATAATAAGTGGCATGTATTGTTCTTTTTCATTGTGTGACTTACACTGAGTGCCAAGGGTTGGCCTGTGTTATTGTGTGTCTTACACTAAGTGACATTTGTTGGTCTGTGATCTTGAGTGAGTTATAATTAGTGGAAGGTGTTGGCCTTTTTTCTATTGTGTCTTACACTCAGTGTCAAAGGTTGCTCTGTAACATTTATTGTCTTACACTTAGCGTCAAGGGCTGGCCTGTTTTCGTGCGTGTCTTACACTGAGTGTCAAGGGTTGGTCTGTGTTATTATGTCTCATACACTGAGTGACATTCATTGGTCTGTGATCTTGAGTGAATTATAATAAATGGCAGATGCTGGTCTTTGTTCTTGTGAGACTTACACTGAGTGTCAAGGGTTGGTCTGTGATATTTTGTGTCTTACACTGAATTTAAATGGTAGGCCTGTTTTCTTGTGTGACTTTCTCTGAGTGAGTGTCAAGGGATGGTTTGTGATCATGTGCGTCGTACACTGAGTGTCAACGTTTGGCCTTTGTTTGTGTGTGTCTTACTCTGAGTGCCAAGTGTTGGCATTTGCTCTTGCGTGCCTCACCATGAATGTTGGTCTTTGAGCTTTGGTGACTTACGCTTAATGGCAAGTGTTGGTCTGTGTTAATATGTGACTTACACTGAGCGACAAGAGTTAGTTTGTGTTCTTGTGTGTCTATTACACTGAGTGACAAGTGTTGGTCTGCGTTTGGTGTGTCTCGTACACTGAGTGACAATGGTTGGTCTGTGTTCTTGTATTTCATACTGAGTGAAAAGATTTCGCCTGCGCTCTTGTATCCCTTAAACAGAGTGACACGTGTTGGTGCGTGTTCTTGTGTGTCTCTCATACTGATTTACAAGTGTTGGCCTTTGTTCTTGTATGTTTCTTACACTGATTTACAAGTGTTGGTCTGTGTTCTTGTGTGTCTCTTATACTGATTTACAAGTGTTGGTCTGTGTTCTTGTATGTCTCTTACACTGATTTACAAGTGTTGGTCTGTGTTCTTGTGTGTCTTTTATACTGATTTACAAGTGTTGGTCTGTGTTCTTGTGCGTCTCTTACACTGCGTGTCAAGTGTTGGTCTGTGTCCTTGAATATCTCTTACAATATTTGACAAATGTTGGTCTGTGTGCTCTTGTGCCATTCACTGAGTAACAAGCTTTGGTTTGTGTTCTTGTGTCTCTTACATGGAGCGACAAATTTTGATCTGTGTTCTTGTGATTCTCTTACAATGAGTGCCAAGTGCTGGTCTGTGTAGTGTGTGTTTCTTACACTGCGTGTCAAGTGTTGGTCTGTGTTCTTGAATATCTCTTACAATATGTGACAAATGTTGGTCTGTGTGCTCTTGTGTCATTCACTGAGTAACAAGTGTTGGTCTGTGTTCTTGTGTGTCTCTTACACTGCGTGTCAAGTGTTGGTCTGTGTTCTTGAATATCTCTTACAATATTTGACAAATTTTCACTCATGTGCTCTTGTGCCATTCACTGAGTAACAAGTTTTGGTCTGTGTTCTTGTGTCTCTTACACTGCGTGTCAAGTGTTGGTCTGTGTCCTTGAATATCTCTTACAATATTTGACAAATGTTGGTCTGTGTGCTCTTGTGCCATTCACTGAGTAACAAGTTTTGGTCTGTGTTCTTGTGTCTCTTACATGGAGCGACAAATTTTGATCTGTGTTCTTGTGATTCTCTTACAATGAGTGCAAAGTGCCGGTCTCTGTCGTGTGTGTTTCATACACGGAGTGTCAAGTTCTGTGCCATTGGTATGTGTTCTTTTGTTTCATTTACACTGAATGTCAAGGGTTGGTCTGGGCTGTTGCGTCTCTTACACTGAGTGTCAAGTGTTGGTCTAAGTTCTTGTGTTTCTCTTACAATGAGTCACAGGTGTTGGACTGTGTTCTTGTGTTTCTTTGTGTCCTCACTACATTAGGAAACACAAAATCATACTGTTATATGCAATTATGGAGCAGGATTGGTGGCCATGTTATAGTAGTTGATGATATAAAAGAGGCTACATTCTCACTCGCCTCCTCAAAGTTATGTCGTATAATAACGATGAAACTGCTGAATCGTTACAGCTTGCTATTTGATGCGGGAATGCAATAAGAAGACACAACAGTCTTTGTACACTTGGGTCAGTTGGTTTTGTATGATAATATTTTAATTTTTTCCTCCATTTTTGTTATCTTCTTACTGAAACAAATAGCATTCAATAAGTGTTTAGCATCCAAGAAAAAATAATAATTGATTGGTTTAGCAATCTTGCCTCATTTAAACGTGTCTTGTGTAATCATTTATTTGAAAAAAAGTTACGTTGTGCTGTATATTTCGTTTTTTGTTTTTTTGTTTACTGTCATGTGTTGGCTTCCTGTGCCGTTGGTTTAACAGCTGACGAAGCCCAGGGCGACGACAGCAAACTAAGGAGAGTCTACTGAATGCTAAGCTTCAGCTTTATTGAGGTCCGTTGGACTTTCTTAAAGCTGCATACTCTGTAACTATGAACATTTTTCGAAAAAAAATATTTTCTTTTTAAATCATTTGCAAAAGTAGAATAAAGTTATGTTGTCACAATAAATCTAATTTCTAAAGCTGAAAACGGCATGAAAAAGTAAATTATCTTATAAAAACAGGTGTATTTTCTCTTGTTTGTAATTATTTGCGTCCCTCCAATAATTCTAGACAATTGATTTTTAACATAAATGCTGTTGTTTTGGCACTAATAATTTGTTAATTATTACGAAAAAGGTAAAATGTATACCTTTATTTTAGTATTTATACTGTGTTCTTGAAACATAGAAACATTATTTTTAAAATGAAAATATAAAAAGTTACAGATTATGCAGCTTTAAGGTCGTGCGATAAATCACTGCAAACTTCAGGGACTATATTGGGATACGTTGGGCTGTCTTATGGTCGTATAATATGTCACTGCGATTGGGATCCGTTGGACTTTCTTAGGTCGTGCGATTAATCACCGCAAACATCAGGTCAGGGGCTATATTGGAATCTGTTGGGCTGTCTTATGGTCTTAAAGTATGTCACCGCGATTGGGATCCGTTGGCAAATGCAGTTGATTTTCGTATGGACGTACAATATATGATTGCAATCATTACACAAAACAGGTTTTTGGGGATATGTTTGCAGGGAGACCTTTTACCGCGTCACAGCTAACGAGGAAGTACAATTCAGTATATCACCTCATGTTCCAGTTTTCGACCACAGCTGTTTAAAAAAACTGCTTCAACGTAAATCAAGCTTTATAGTTTACTCTGACCTTTCCTGTGCTTCAACACCCGAATCAGTTTGCACAGATATTTTAATGTTTGGCCAACTTATTCACAACTTTTGTCAATATTTGCAATATTTTTTGAGTAAATCATTAACTAAATCCGTGAAGTGGTTAATGCGACCATTTCCAAAGGCGCAGTTATGAAAAAGGAGAAAACTATAAGTAGATCATATCATATACGAGTGTGTTTCAATAAGTAACCGATCTGACCTATTTTTAACTGACTGACACATTCAAGATTTCCACAGTTTGCTTGCTCACCATATTAAGACATATGTACAAAGTTTAAACATTATAGGTTTGCTAGTTGATAATTTATCGCGTCTAGTGAGTCAAATGATTTTTTTCGTCGAATTAGGCTGTTACGTAAATTGTACTATTTGATCACTATCTTTAGTATGAAAATTGCAGTGTGCATATGTAATTTATGAACGGAACGAAACATTTTTTTCAAACATTAGGTCAAAGAGTATCTTGCTACAGATTATTTTCATAAAAGAAAAAGCGACGTATCTCTATAATAAGTGGGGTAGGTCGGTTACTTATTGAATGACCCTCGTTTTAAAACTATAAAAGAACGAACATGCGCTCCTTCCCATTTAATTCCTTTATAGGCTAGTTGTAATATATGATCTATAACCTATAAATAAATATTGACGAAAACTGTAAATTAAATGTAAAGTGGATACATGTGGCCTTATGTCCTACCAATAAATATTCCAATTGAGCCGTGACATGTGATTTCAAACAATGTGGCAATTTGACATGTGTAGACTCAGACGAGCCTGTACAGCCTCCTTTTAGGCATAGAAACTCCAAATGATGTTCAGTCAGTAGCAGTCATAGAGTATTCAAGCGACAATGTGCATGCTGATCTGAGGCTTTGTTGGTCGCACATACCACAATGTTGGAAATTCCATGCACTGGCTCAATTAGAATTTCAAAAACATTTAGTTTAAGCCACAAATTGTTCAGCACAAATGCCCTCCTAAATTTGTTTAACGGAAATCCCAGAAATAGAGTATTTATTGTCCAGACACACGTTCCTCGATTATAAAATAATCATTTTAAAAGGCATGTTCACCTGAACCATCAATAAGAATAACTTACCCTGCAAATTCAAGTCCTTAATAAGTATATCAAGCTGGTAGTTATAGTTTTTAAACAATTATAACTGTAACTATATCAGTAACGTGACTAGTTACACCTGCTTAAACATCCATATTTAGTTATTGCATTAAAAGGAAACGAGTTTTACATAAACTGTGAAATATACAAAGTACATGTAGTTTGATAATGATTTCAGACTGATGATGTTACGTATGGTTTGTGCGTATTTCTTATTGCACCAGCATGCATGTGCACCTTGCACATTATGAGATACATATATTTTGATTTAAAACATTTAAAAATCACTCAAAGGTGCAAAAATCTATTCCTTACGTATTCAGTTATAAATCCATGCTCAGTTAGTTGTCATCAATCATAGCAATAGGTCTTTAATATTCGGTAAAAGCTCTCAGCAGCAGTGAACAGCCGTGCTAGGTACAAATATTGCCCATTCTCTGCACTTAGGGGAATAAAACTTGCTAACAATATATTTTAATTAATACGAAAATTGGTGGAACTAATTCAACATTAGATCTTTAAATGGGTTGCAGAAGTATTTAAAAGACCAAGGGTTACATATCCTGACATAAAAAGCCAGCTTTTCGCGGTATGAGATGTCCAACAATGTGGTACGTGCAACCAACAAAGGCTCAGATCAGCTTGCGCAAACTTTGCTGGTCGCTTGAATGTTTTAATAATACTAAGCTACTAACCAAACATCATTTGGAACTTCTAAGCTTAAGAGGAGGCTGCACAGGCTTGTCTGAGTCCTCACTTGTCAAAGTGCCTGATTGTGTGAATTCATATGTCGTGGCTCATATAGAGTCTTTAACTAATCCAAAACCTAATCAAGAAACAAAACCATAGAGTCTTTAATTAATCCAAAACCTGATCAAGAATCAAAACCCAAAATAATTTTGCCCCCACCCACCAATAACAATTTTTGAACAATTTTACAATTTGTCCTTCTGCTTTATTAGGACAATATGGTAATAGAAAGCTCCTGATTGTATCAAAGACAGATGCTGTGCCTATTCTGAGCATATTTGCTTTAACTACTTGTGTCATATGTTTATAACCTTCGCAAAGATCAAGACTGATAAGCTTTGGGTAGATCTGAATCCAAACTGATTGACGCTCTTGGCCCGGAATTACAATGCCTCCTTAGAGTTACGGAAGACTTAAGTTAAGTATTGATTTTTCAGGATGCGAAAAATAACGTTTAAAATTGATTACAATCAAAATAGTTTTTTTATTTTTCTGAAGATCACAATGATATCTTTGATCACAAATACCACATCGATACAAGCAATTTATTTAGCAATTACTATATCATTTTGAAACTTGAGTCTTGCTTAACTTTAAGGAGGCATTGTTATTCCGGGCCCTGATAGTGTTTTGAAAATTAGTCAATTAGGATGTACAGGTTATACCCGGGACAATACCAATTATCTGGCAAGGGCAAGGCCATAAACTGGAAACAGTTCATTAACTTAGACCCAAGGACATTTCAAGACTTGGCATCCGCCCCTATCTGTTTGACTACACATATAAGAACATAATTAGCATGGATGCCAGCTTCTACACAATTTGCCATCAAAAAGTGAAAATAAGCATACAGCCAACTAAAACCTTAAGTCAGAATCCTCCAAAATAACACAAACCTTTAATGGGTCAACAGAATTGGCCGTCTTATAAGCAAATAATTGTTTGCCTATCGATCAGCCAATCAACAGTAAGCTTTAAAATATTATAAGGGTGGTTAGAAGCTATGAATATACATAAACAAACTATAAATATATAAATCGCTAACCTGAGTTTTGTTTAAAGTTTACATATAGGTATTTGTTGAAAGCTGACCATGTCCCTGGTGACTCCTGGGGCGGGGCCATTTTTGGCTCCAGGGGGGATAATTTGAACAAACTTTGTAGATGTCTACGAGTTGATGCTACATACAAAATAGTCAGGCTCTAGGCCTTATGTTTGCAGACAAAAAGAGTTTTTCATGTTTTTCCAATATAAGCCTATGTAAGACATTTGATCCTTGATGCTCCATACCTTATATCAAGGCTCTCAGCCTTGTCGTTTCAGACAACTTTTTTTCATGTTTCTCCCCATATTAGCATATGTAAAACATGTGACCATAGGGCGGGCCATTTTTCAACCCCAGGGGCATAATTTGAACAAACTTGGTAGAAGTCCCCTATAATTTTCACTGATTTTGCACTTAAATGACATTGATCCAAACACACATCATGCCTTGATGATGCTGTTTGTTTATATAGCTAGGCTGTATTATCCAAAAGAGATTTTGCATTACTTTTAATCATAATTTTGGATAGCTAATTGATAAAAACTCTAAATTCTGACGTATATACAAGAATCTGCACTCAGTTGACATTTGACCTAATTCTGGGACCTAGAGGCATTTCCAGACTTGGCATCCACCCTTATCCTTCTTAAAACACATTAAGATACACTTTGAGCATGGATGCCAAAATGTACTCAAAACTGCCAACAGAATTTTTTTTCAGGCTCTGGATGGCCAACTACTAGGTGATGCTACATAAGTTTTCATAGCCTATCAGACAAGAAGAGGTTTTTCAACGTTTTCCTTAATAAGCCTATGTAAACAATATGACCCCAGAGCGGGGTGTTGTCCCCAGGTCCATAATTTGCAAAAACTTGCTAGAAGTTTACTAGGTGATACTACATACTAAATATCAAGGTTCTAGGCCTTATGGTTGCAGACAAGAAGATTTTTCATCAGTGTTTCCTCAATATTTGCCTATGTAAGACATGTGACCCCCAGGGCGGGGGCATTTTGGCCCCAGGGGCATAACTTGAACAAACTTAGTTGAGGTTTACTAGGTGATGCTTCATATCAAATATCAAGGCTTTATGCTTTGTGGTTTCAGAGGAGATTTTTACCATGTTTCCCTATATCAGCCTTTGTCAAACATGTGCCCTCGGGCCCCATTTTTGGCCACAGGGGCATAACTTGATCAAACATGGTCAAGATCTATTAGTTGATGCTACAAACCAAATATCAAGGTTCTAGGCATTATGGTTTCAGACAAGAAGATGTTTTATATGTTTTCCCTATATCAGCCTAAGTGAAACACGTGACCCCCGGAGCAGGCCCGTTTTTAGCCTCAGGGGAATAATATGAAGAGATTTGGTAAAGGTCTTCTAGATAATGCTACATACCAAATACCAAGGCTCTATAGGCCTTGTGGTTACAGACAAGAAGATATCAAAGTTTTCATCTCAAAAATTTATTTCAGCTTATGTGACCTAGATATTACTTGACTTTTTGGTTACTGTAAAGGCGGCACCTCATGCATGCGTAATTAGAACTGGTCAACCTTAGACACAGGTTAAAGCTGAATTATTCAAAAGTAACTGTGTCATCTTGCGCCATTACCTTAGTATAGACGCAAAACACGTTCTTTAGTCCTTAAAACGCCAGCAAAACAACTGCATCTGAAATGTCTATTTAACATAAGCATAGAGGCAAACATTGTGGACCCAGATCCGACTGCTCCTACAGAAGCAGTCTGATCTATGTCGACATTGTTTGTCTGTAAGGCTTCAAATATTTGGGTGGACGACAAAAACATACATTTTGTGATTATGCGCTGTAAGGTTTAAGAAATGTGAGTTCAGTGTGTATACAGTAATGGTTTTCATGAAATGCGCGCACGTCTGCGCGGCCCGAGCAAATTATTAATTATTCACCAAATTATAAATAAAACCTGATTTCCCTTCCTTAGCAGATGTAATAGCCAAACCACGCCCAGATATGAATATTAAAGTTGCCGCCTTTACAGTAAGCGAAAAGTCAAGTAGTATGCAATGGAGCGGAACCATTTGACAATTAGTAAATAGGCCCTATAAAAGTTTGGTCCAAATCCAGCAAGTAGTTAAGAAGATGTCCTTTGAAGCCACTGTTGACGACGGACGACGACGACGGACGACAGACACCGGACATCCAATGATCACAAAAGCTTTCCATGAGCCAAAGGCTCAGGTGAGCTAAAAAGAGTTATCAGTTTTTATGACGGTGCAGTGTGGTCCCTTGTCATAAGGAATATGAGGCGCACGCACTGTTGCCAGTTTTAAGCACCCACACAGGCTTTCAATATGGAGTTCTGGCCACAGTTGCGCTCCATTATCGTTGCCTGGCGGGTCAGTTTAGATTTTTTAGACTAATCACTAAAGTTGACTGAATCTCGCAGATCTTGACCCTCAATTTTGACATGTCAAAGAACTACTAATTTTACTGACTACTAGTCTTCAGCTTCATCTTATAAAGATCTGTTTGCATTCATAGGGTCGTAAAATTGATCATGCAAACGGCAGGTGCCATATTGGAATCTCGGGGGGGGGGGGGGGTAACTTGTGGATAATTTTAGAACCGGTGTGCGAAACCTACCTCAATCATATATACCCGACAAAAAAAGAAACGCACCACTACGATTTTCCCATTAAGATCTCCTTTTAATACGAAAATGTTAATTGTCATGAAATAATCATTTCTGATTAAATTTTACTAAAACTTTAATGTGACGTAGATGAGTATCTGTACTTTTACTGTGTAGTCTCAAAACACATCATTGCGAAGGGTAAAGGAGTTTTGGAAGCGTTAATTCAACGCTACTGTCTACATGAAATTCCGAGTATGTTTTACATTAGCAAATTATGAAAACGATATGTTGTCGTTGTGTGAGACAACCAATGTGTTTAATGATGCTTTTTTGTTATTCCAAAACCCATTTTCATCAGTTAGGATCATTTAAATTGATAAAAAACAATGTTGAAATCTTTAAATGTTTGTAAGGTTTATCTCCAGTGTGGAATCGTTATCCAAAGTGTAGTCACTACATTGGCTACCTAGCGTTCAATTATCGCGAATGCTGAATTTAAAGATACAATTTGCAAAGAATAAGTGTCTGGGTACAATTTGGTCTTCTGAGATGAATCCAATTGATTGAACTTATCCAGCAAGAGAGCATTATAAAAACGCTTATTTCCTGTGACTTTACAATTTGACCCCGCTTGATTCGTGACCGATTTTCTTTAACACATTTTCGACGCCTGATTGCAAAAGACGTGTGACGCAGCAGTAACTGATATACCTTTGCACTGATATAAACTAAATTGGCCTATCACTTGTGATTTTCCTGAGAGTTGAACAGTTCTAAGTGGTGTGTTTCTTTTTTTGTCGGGTATACTTGGTCTTCGAAAAAAATGACCTATATACTTGATTGAACAAAATGTTTACATACATTGTATTCATATACTGTTCTTTGATTTTTTATATACCCACTTTGCTATCTGTAAACAAAATTCACAAATAAATATTTTAATTTTGGTTTCTGAGCTGAATATCTGGGCAAAAATATGAGTATTTTATAAAAGGAAGTCAGAAAATGGGACCATGCATATATCAATGTTGAAAAAACTTGGTCTGCTAAGTCATATACTTTTCTTAGAAAAATGGGGCTTATCGTATACCTGGCAGCGCTGAAAAAGGGGGCTATTCAGGCCGCACATCTGTACTATGTCAAATATAAAGGTAGTTACCCCCCTCCCCCCGAGATTGTAATCCGTTGGACTTTCTTAGGGTCGTATAATAAACTGAGAGGAACTAGAAACTTAAGTTTGTTTTCTAACATGTCTGTATGAAAATAATAATTCAAATTCATTATTTTTTATGAAATCTGATATTCTCGAAATTCATTTAACACATTTAATTCACAGAATTGATCACAGACAGACACTTGTATATTTTAAATCATCCTGCGAAATAAGCGTTTTTTTTCAAATGTCTTTCATATTGTCAAGGGCTATTTTTCTGACATCTGCGTTCTAGATTGAGCCCCGACACGTGAGTTTCAACTATGTGGCAGTTTGACAAGTGTAGACTCAAACGACCTTGTGCAGCCTCCACTCCAAATGATGTTGGGTCGGAAGCTTAGCCTATCACTAATATAATATTCAAGCGACTAGCATAGGCTCTGATCAGACTGCGCGTATGCGCAGGCTGATTTGAGGCTTTACTGGTCGCACATACCACATTATGGGAAATCTTATGTCGTAGCTCATATTTTGAATAAAAAAATTGTACGAATCCAAAAGCTCTGCTGACCCCAAGTGTCTGTGGCTATATTTGGATCTATTGGCAAACCCGCTTGAACTTTGTGCGGTCCTACAATATTGGACTGCGGGGACTGCAATCATTTATTTTTGGGTTTTGTGTGCAGGGAGACCTTTTTACTGCCGCGCGGCTGACGAGGAAGTGAAATTTACAAGATCACCTGATGTTCTTGTTTTCGAACTCGACTGTTTAAAAAAAAATTCTTTATTTTCAATTAAGCAACAACTATTGACGGAAACTGTAAATTAAAGGTATTAAAGGTGGATACCTGTACATGTATACTTGCATCTTACCCATTTATATTCCAATTAGAATTCCAAGTACATAAGGAACTTGCGGCGAACGAGTTCAGCACAAATTCCCTTTTCACTTTTAAACAAAACTAAGTAGTCTATGATTCAATAAACCCTCCTTTCAGTACATTTGTTCTGTTGTTCCTTTTATTTTGTCAATTTAACTTTTTATGTCCCAATATGTCCTCCTGAACCGGTTTACGAAACTCCTGACTTTAATCAGTCCAGTCTGATAGTTATAAACACAGGTTTCTCGATTTTAAAATAACCATTTTAAAAGACTTGTACAATGTACACCCAATCTACAAATAAAACATAACTTACTCTGCACATTTAAGTAATTTTCAAACAAAGTATACTATATCAGTCACGTGACTAGTAACAACTGCTAAAACATCTATATTTAGTTATTCCACGAAAAAGTAGACCGGTTTCACATAAAAACAGCATTTAAAAACTTCCTTTTCGAAATACTCGCTAATTCAAAATAAAGGGTGCACAGGGTGCAGAGCTAATTAAGGGACTTTCCATGATCTATTTGATTAACTGTCTATAATAACATATCAGTCGCGGATCCAGGGGGGGGGGGGGGGGGTTCAAGGGTTTTTCTCGAACCGCCCCCCCCCCCTCCTCCCCTCTCTGTTCCCCGTTTTTTAAATATCCTATAAAAACGAAATCTTTTCATTTTTATGGGATGTTTAAGAAAATAAGATCAAATCAGTAAAGCGAAACCCCCACACATTTATACATTTAAACCCTCTTTCCTGAAATCCTGGATCTCCGCCCCGGTATATGTTTAGGGTGCGTAAAAGACGTTTCGTCCCTTATACCGTCCAAAACTTATGTTTGATAGAGAAATCAACTGATAATAATCCTCTTTTTTTTGGGGGGGGGAGGGAGGGGGTATATATATTAATGTCTTGAACTATTAATAATTCGAAATAAAACCTCTCAGCAGTCGGTAACGTGTCTGGCAACAGATGCGAGTCTGATTGCAGATCAGGGGTCGCGAGTTCGATCCCGGCCTGGTCCCATACTTTACTTTCGTGGAGATTGATCATGAAATAATTTCTGCGGTAATTCTAATCATTCAAGCAGGGTAGATTGGTTCCCCACGTTCATAAAGCTCTATGCTTACAAGCTATTAAAGGGAGACCAGTCAATCAAGAAGGGTTGTTGTCAGTTACAAGCGAAAGTATGTACACGAAATACTGGTTAACTGCTTGTCATCATCATTATTCGGCTAAACCCTCAACCTTCCCAAATATTTGAGTTTGATCTCGTATTAAGGATATCCTTCTCGTAAGGGGTTACCAATTCCGTACATCAAAACCATTAATTATTCCTGAGCGCGGTGGCTCAGTGGTACAGTCTAGTGGTTGCGGGTTCGAGACTCACAGGAGGCACTGCGTTGTGTCCTTGAGCAAGACACTTTATCATCTGCTAAGCACTGGTTCAACCCAATAAGACCCGTCCCGACATGACTAAATAATGTTAAATGGGACGTATAGAATCAAATCAAATGTTCCTCTTACTCAGCTGCAGCGAAATCGCGCTGGTGAATGTTTGCATAAATCATTGGCCGCGGTGCAAGAAAGTCTGTCTTTCGGGGTACTGACCTGGTCGGACATGAACATGCCTGTGTGCTGATTATCCTCTTATGTTGCATGAGAGAGTGAGTGAGTTTGTGTTTAATGAACTGTCAACATATAAGGTAATATGGAGACGGTGCCAGGGTTTGGAGTCTCATCTAACAGACTGGATGAGCCAGGAATCGAACTCGGAACCCCTGGGTACAAGACGAGTGGTTTATCCACAACACCACGACTGCTCCTCTTATTTTGCGTATTTATACATGTATTGTTGTTTTAAGACTCGCAAGTCTGTGTAAATTTCTAGAGTGGGTTGTGTTAACCTAATGGGGATTCCCGAGGACAGAAACAGATAACCACACTACAGCCTATTTTCTCTACACACTACTCCGAAAAACTGGCCATGGAACAGTCCAACTGATTAGTCAGACGACGTTGTTCACAGAGTGCTTTTATATATTGCTGATTGCTGATGCGTGCCTAACCCAATCACCACAAAGTGGAAAACGAAGGGTCTGGATCGGCGCAGGCCTTGATGTTTATTGCAATGAATACGGTAAAATGATGTATCTTGTTTGTCTTTGGAAGTAGTGATTAAGCTAACAAATAGATAAAAAATAACGCAAGCGCATTGTAGAATGTATTTTCTGGGAATTGCAGAAGTGACTCGAAACTGGGAAAATGATCCGAAACTAGGCCAATTGGCGGTCTACTTCAAGGCCATTGTATGACTCGAAGCAGAGTCCGAGTGAAACAAACTGAAATTCATTATTTAGGGGAATCATAGTGCTTTTTAACAGTAAAGACGGAATCTTATTTCCTCCGAGCAAATATTTGGCATCCGCCTTCAAGTAAAGTGATTCGAAACTGGGCAATTAACTTTATACCACCCTTACCAACTTTAGCACTAAATATCTCATGATGTGCAAGGTCTACACTGATGTAGGTGGTATAAAATAGTTATACCATGTTTGTCCACCTGTACGTAAGATAATTCACTCGCTAAAGCTCGTGGATTATCTCCACGTACAGGCAGACAGCCCATGGTATAACTACTACGTAGTTAAGTTTGGGATATGTTTGAGACCTTTTACCGCAGCGTGGCTTACGAGGAAGTAAAATTGACTATTTTTAGTAAAATCACCTCATGTTCCAGTTTTCGACCACATCTGTTTAAAAATACACATTCTTAAACACTGTTAATTTAAGGTATAGTGGATACATGTAATGCCTGTTTCAATAGTTTAGTACATTTGCAACTTTGAACTGCCATGTACTTCCAGGACCTTTTTCAGCACTAATAACACTAATAACTACTAATGCCCTTTTCATTTTCAAAACAAAATTAAATATAACATTCTGTTTCAATTAGCCCTCATTTCTGTATATTTGTTCTGCTGTTCCTTTGAACTTTTTTCTTGTCCTATAATATCAATGCCCTGTTGAACCGCAAATTTCACATTTCGCAAATTTCACACTGTGAAAAATTGGTACCAAAAATTGGTACCAATTTTTCACAGCGCGTGAAAAATTGGTACCAATACGTCACATATTTCATACCAATATTTCACATTTTGTGAAATTTGCGCACGTAGTGAAAATATATGTAGCATACATGCCAAATCTTCACATCGATAAAATACCCCCGAATCTACTGCATTTTGCATTCGATTCCAATTCTTCACATATGTGTCAGGATTTTATAACGTGGTTCAAACAGTTTACAGATAAATTTCATATGTTTTACAATTGGAGAATCTTGGACAGGAGTAGGACTGCAAATGTAGGGAGCGCAGTGGCTTAGTGGTGAGTGTTTGACTCGAGACCGAGGGTCCGCGGGTTCGAGCCTCACCGGCGTCACTGCGTTGTGGTTCTTGAGCAAGACAAATTTATCCTAGCTTAGTATTGGTTCAACCCAGGAAGACCCGTCCCTGTTTAAATGAAAGATTGTTGATAGGACGTAAAAATCAAATCAAACAATCGAAAGACTTCAAATCAATTATATGAGCCGCGTCACGAGAAAACGTTTCTTTGGAGTTCATGCTCCTGACTCGCCAGCTTGTGTCCATGTAGATACAGAAACAAACACTAGTCTTTTAATTTTAGGTTGAGAATCTTTGGAGATTTTTCAATCAGTGCAGGAAAATTTCGTGCGAAGAAATGGTACCGATTCCTCACATTTGTGAAAATTGAGTACCAATTCTTCACATCTCAGAAAAAATTGAACCAGTCCTTCGCAGATGACACCAATACGTACCAATTCTTCACAATTAAAAATGAGGAAGATGTGAAATTTGAGCACAGATGTTAGACCCCAAAAATTATCGAAATTGACCATACGCAAATTTCACATTTTCCAAAAGTGACCTTTTGGTACCAATTCTTCAAACGGTGTGAAATTTGCGAAATGTGAAATTTGCGGTTCAACAATGCCCTCCAGAACCTGTTTTACGTAAGCCCTATAAGTAGAGCCTTTATTGTAATACAATTTCATGTCAACCCAGTGTCATAGTTACAAAGACATGTTTCTCGATTATAAAATAAGCATTTTAAAAGGCCTGCACACACAAATCATCAATAAAACATGACTTACCCTGCACATTCAAGTCCTTAATACTTTTCAAGCTGGTAGTTATAACATTTATGTTGGTACCGCTGGTAAATATATCAGTCACGTGACTAGTTACACCCGCAAAAACATCTATATTTAGTTATTCTACGAAAAGGTAAGAGTTTCACATAAAAACAGCATTTTCCAACTGTGAAATATACATGGATCAAATCAATATTTAATCCATAGGTGGCATGGCTATCGCATACTCGTCGATTCTTTGAGTATCGCGCCTGCGCAGACAATAGGATAAAATTCAAATATGAAAATGATTTCATATATGGAGAATACTTACTTTTTTAGGTGATTACCAAACATACATGTATTTCAACGAGTGCGGTGAAAAAATCAGTATTTTTCACGAGTGCGTAGCACGAGTGAAAATGCTGATATTTTCACCGCACGAGATGAAATATATTTGGTACATTTATTTGCCAAAAAAAAGTAAATTTTCTTTTTATTTTATACTCAACGGAAATACAGAAAGCACAACTTAACTTTTTCCTTTGTCGTTTCTCGTTCGATTTGACTTTTGCACTGTATGGTAGTTTGCACCTAGAAAATGGCTTAGAATCATATTTTAACGAATGAAACGTAAGAAATCAGCATTTAAAGAAATTCTATTGGGTGTGTCTTAGGGTAGGCGTCACGTGCAAACTGGCGCAACGCCAGGTCGAACAGTGACGTCATTATGTTTGATGTTGACGTCACAACATGCGTAGCGTTATTTCTGATAAATATCCTTCACTTAAAACCTTTTGATAAAAAATCCCAGTCCCAAAGTTGCCAAGAAAGCCTTGTTTTGCTACAGTGAAAATATAAATCGTATCAGTCACTAGTGAAAAAATACGATAGTTTTTCACTGTAGAAAATACCAATTTTACTCGCATTGATATGCATTGAATTCACTGCTTGTGATAAAATAAGATCATTTATTCTTAACGGTTTCAGTGTTATAAATCCATGTTCACAAGTGCAGTACATTGGCGTAGCACCCATTACGCAAGTTACGCACATGCGTAATACAAATAATAACAATCAAGGGAGATCACCTAATGTGGTAAAAGTGATTATTTATACGATAAAGGATAGAATTCGCGCTCTTTGGGAGCAAATTCTTACCTTTATTTGAAAAGGGACACAATTGAAGATAATCATTGATTGATCCAGTAGTCTCCCTTGGATGTGCGTAACTTTTTCATCGTTCTGGTAACGCCATTTCAGTAGGCCTACACAATTTTCAGAGGCAGTTAGCTACCATAAATGATAGCAAATGCTAACCGTATCAAGGATTAGCCTGTGATCTTTAGTGACTTATAATAAGTGACAAGAGTTAGCTTTGCTATTGTGTGACTTACGTTGTGCTGGTTGCCTGGACTTCATTGGAACCCCTGTTGGGCAAGATTTATTGCAGGATCCAGTTCTTGTACTGCAGCGGAGCTTTCTGAATTGTTGGCCTCTTGTCTTGCCGCTTTTGGTTGGCATGCAGTTGAGTGCTGCTTGGGTGGGGGTTGCGAGGGATCCATGGGGGTCTGTTTTGGTCTGGTGTGGGTTCTGGTAGGATATTGGACAGGCATGGTCTTGGGGGTTTCGGTGTGTCTGGTTTGTCTGCGTGTGGTTTCCCACCCTTTGTGTGGCATTGCCTCATATTTTCATGACAGATAAACTTATTGATTTGATTGAAGGATGGCTCTCCTTGCCTTGCAAGTGATGGCAGAGGTGCATTTTTCACTTCAGGGGGCCAACAAAGTGTCATGTATGATTTTGTCAAAATGTGTGTATTGCGCTGGCCCTTTTGTTGGGCAGCATTTTGCATGGTTTGACGCTAGATTGTGTAGGCGGATTGTAGGGGTTCCTTTGAACGATGGTTGTGTTCCCCTGGTTGCTGGTTTGTTCTTGTTTTGTGGTGTCTCTTTCTGATGGTGGGCTGGCTGGTGTTGTTGAGACTTATTTTTGGATGGTGTTTTGAACATAAATACTATTTATTTTGATGGTGTGGTGGGTTAGGTATGTCCTTTGAGGCTCCAGCTTGGTAGGGCTAATGCCTCTGGTGCGGGGGCCGCGTTTTGGGACATGTATTTGTCCGTTTCTGATAATATTGTTTCTACCAAAATTTGCGATAAACGTGACGATTTTAACCTTAAAGTTATCAATTTTCAGTTTTTGCATGCTGATGTTCTTCGCTCTGCATCCTGTTTGGGTTTTGCTTCTTAGCTTGTCTGGTTTGCTTGGGCGTCTGGCCATGTTGCTGGCTTGGCACTAGAAGTGGGCTGTAGGCATGGAGTTTTCTTAAGCAAGGCTATCGGTGTCGTGGGCTTCGCATGGTTTTTTCTAGGTTATGTTACCGGTGCTGTGGTTTGGTATCTAGGCTCTGTGTTGGACTTAAAATTCTCTTGCGCCAGGGACGTTTGGAACCGGCGTTTTTTGGCGACTTAGTGTATAAATTAAAAAAAATGTTGGCACTGGTGGTCTTTCAGCTCGCTTTGATAAAATAATGTTTCATTATATAAAAATGGTAATACCATTGGTGTGCGTGCTTGGTGTTCTACCCAGTCATGGTTGGCGGCTTTGCTTTTCTCTTTGGTTGCATGCTGGTGGGTCGGGCTTCGAGCTCTGTGATGGGTCCGGCTTTGGAACTTTTCATCTATGAATGGGATGGTTGGGGCCAGATGCTGCGTCTGTTGACAGCCCCATCAGGGTTTAACTGTTGGATTTATTTTGCTCCGGTACCTGTTGATTCCTTATCTTTGCTCTGTCTCCTTTTTATATCTTGATTTGTGTGTACTGGGAGATAATTCGTGGATGGGTTGGGGATCTTTCATGCGGGCCAAACCTCTGTGTGTCTTGGTCCCCATTGAGATTAAGGGTGGGGTTGGTACCGTGGAACTAGTTTAAGCCTTCCAGTAATTTTCTTACTGATCATTCCAAGGCAGTGCTTCTTTTGTGGATCTTTTTTGTTATTTGTGTTTGTCCTTGTCATACTGCTATGTCTGTTTCTTGCAGCCTTGTGATCACCTGTTGGGAAAGGGCTGACCACTTAGCTCTCTCGTATCTGATGTTTTCTTGTGTTTTTGTCATTTTCACATACGATGTCCTGGGTCAGGTGTGGTACTTGATTGTATCGACTCCTGATCTCCACAATTTTTCTTACTTTACTAACACTTAGAGTCAAAATTGACCTGTGATATTTAGTGACATACATTTGAGTGTCAAATGTTGGTATGTGATCTTCAGTGACTTTCACAAAGTGGCAAGTGCTGGTCTTTGTTCTCGTGTGTCTTATACACTGAGTATCAACTTTGTCGTGTCTCTTTCCATGAATGTCAATGGTTGGTCTGTAATCTTCTGCCTCTTAAACTGAGTGTCAAGGGTTGGTATGTATTCTTCTGTGTCTTACACTGAGTGTCAATTATTGGCCTGTGTTCTTATGATGTTACACTGAATGAAAAATATTGTTCTGTGTTCTTGTGTGATTTACACTGCATGTCAAGGTATGGCTTGTAGTCTTGTATGTATCTTACACTGTGTGTCAAGGGTTGGTCTATGTTCTTGTATATATCTTACACTGAGTGGTAAGGGTTGGCCTTTGTTCTTGTTTGTTTTACACTGAATGACCATTGTTGGCCTGTGATCATTAGTGTCTCTTACCATCAATAAGTGACAAGGGTTGGTCTGTCGTCTTGTGTCCCTTACACTGAGTTTCAGGTGATGGTCTGTGTTCTTGTGTGACTACCACGAAAGGTCAAGTCTTGTTTTTTGTTAGTCTGTGACTTACACTGAGTGCCAAGTGTTGATATGTGTTCTTGTGTGACTTACACTGAGTGTCAAGCGTTGATTGTGTTCTTGTATGACTTACACTGAGTGTCAAGCGTTGGCTGTGTTCTTGTGTGACTTAAGCTAAGTGTCAAGTGTTTGTCTGTATTCTTGTGTCTCTTAAACTGAGTCTGAGTGTCAAGTGTTGGTCCTTGTTCTTGTGCGCTTTACACTGAGTTTCAAGTGTTGGTATGTGCTTTTGTAGGACGTACACTGAGTGCCACGCGTTGGTTTGTGTTCTTGTGTGACTTGCACTGAGTGTAAAGTATAGGTCTGTGTCTGAGTGTCAAGTGTGTGTCTCGTACTCTTAGTCAAATGTGTTGGTCTGAGTTCTTGTGTGTCTCATATTCTTAGTAAAAGTGTTGGTACATGTATGTGTTTGTGTGTCTCTTTTATTGGGTAACAAGTGTAGGTCTAGTTCATGTATGCGTCTTACTGTGAGTGGCAAAATTTGGTCTGTGTACTTGTGTGTCCCTTACACTGAGTGACAGGTGTTGAGCTGGTTATCGGTATTATTTGTCTCTTACGTGTGGCAGGTGTCAGATTGTTATCTTTAGTGACTTACCCTCTGTGTCAAGTGTTAATCTGTGTTCTTGTGTGTCTTAAACTATGTGTCAGGAGTTGGTCTGTTTTATTGCGTCTCTTACACCATGCGCCAAGGGTTGGTCTGGTTCTTGTGTGTCTTAAATTGAGTGTCATGGGTTGGTATGTATTAATGTATCTCTTACACCATGCGCTAAGGGTTGGTCTGTGTCCTTGTGTCTCTTACACGATGCGCCAAGGGTTAGTCTGGTTCTTGTGTGTCTTACAATGATCGAGTGCCAAAGGTTTGCCCGTGTTTTTGTAAGTTTTAAATTGAGTGGCAATGTTAGTCTGGTTCTTGTGTGCCTTTGATCGCACGTGTTGGTCTGTGTTCTTGTGTCTCTAACACCATGTGACAACTGTTGGTCTGTATCATTGTGTCTCTTACACCATGTGCCAGGGGTTGTCTGGTTTTTGTGTGTCTTACCAATGATCGAGTGTCATTAGTTTGCCCATGTTCGTGTGTATCTGAAACTGAGTGGCAAGTGTTGGTCTGGTTCTTGTGTCTCTTACACCGTATGTCAAGGCTAGGTCTGTTTTCTTGTGTCTCTTAAACCGTATGCCAAGGGTTGGTCTGTATTCTTGTGTCTCTTACACTGTATTGCAAGGCTAGGTCTGTTTTCTTGTGTCTCTTAAACCGTATACCAAGGGTTGGTCTGTATTCTTGTGTCTCTTACACCGTATGTCAAGGGTTGGTCTGTATCATTGTGTCTCTTACACTGTATGGCAAGGCTAGGTCTGTTTTATTGTGTCTCTTACACCGTATTTCAAGGGTTGGTCTGTATTCTTGTGTCTCTTACACCGTATGTCAAGGGTTGGTCTGTATTCTTGTGTCTCTTACACTGTATGGCAAGGCTAGGTCTGTTTTCTTGTGTCTCTTAAACCGTATACCAAGGGTTGGTCTGTATTCTTGTGTCTCTTAAACCGTATACCAAGGGTTGGTCTGTATCATTGTGTCTCTTACACCATGTGCCAGGGGTTGTCTGGTTTTTGTGTGTCTTACCAATGATCGAGTGTCATTAGTTTGCCCATGTTCGTGTGTATCTGAAACTTAGTGGCAAGTGTTGGTCTGGTTCTTGTGTCTCTTACACCGTATGTCAAGGCTAGGTCTGTTTTCTTGTGTCTCTTAAACCGTATACCAAGGGTTGGTCTGTATTCTTGTGTCTCTTACACCGTATTGCAAGGGTTGGTCTGTGTTCTTGGGTCTCTTACTCCATATGGCAAGGGTTGGTCTGTGTTCTTGTGTCTCTTACACCGTATGGCAAGGCCAGGTCTGTTTTCTTGTGTCTCTTAAACCGTATGCCAAGGGTTGGTCTGTATTATTGTGTCTCTTACACTGTATGGCAAGGGTTGGTCTGTGTTCTTGTGTCTCTTACACAGTATTGCAAGGTTTGGTCTGTGTTCTTGTGTCTCTTACACCGTATGGCAAGGTTTGGTCCGTGTTATTGTGTCTCTTACACCGTATTGCAAGGGTTGGTCCGTGTTATTGTGTCTCTTACACCGTATTGCAAGGGTTGGTCTGTGTTATTGTGTCTCTTACACCGTATGGCAAGGGTTGGTCTGTGTTATTGTGTCTCTTACACCGTATGGCAAGGGTTGGTCAGTGTTCTTGTGTCTCTTACACCGTATGCCAAGGGTTGGTCTGTATTCTTGTGTCTCTTACATCGTATGGCAAGGGTTGGTCTGTGTTATTGTGTCTCTTACACCGTATTGCAAGGGTTGGTCCGTGTTATTGTGTCTCTTAGACCGTATTGCAAGGGTTGGTCTGTGTTCTTGTGTCTCTTACACCGTATTGCAAGGGTTGGTCTGTGTTCTTGTGTCTCTTACACCGTATTGCAAGGGTTGGTCTGTGTTCTTGTGTCTCTTACACCGTATTGCAAGGGTTGGTCTGTGTTATTGTGTCTCTTACACCGTATGGCAAGGGTTGGTCAGTGTTCTTGTGTCTCTTACACCGTATGCCAAGGGTTGGTCTGTATTCTTGTGTCTCTTACACCGTATGGCAAGGGTTGATCTGTGTTATTGTGCCTCTTACACCGTATTGCAAGGGTTGGTCCGTGTTATTGTGTCTCTTACACCGTATTGCAAGGGTTGGTCTGTGTTATTGTGTCTCTTACACCGTATTGCAAGGGTTGGTCTGTGTTCTTGTGTCTCTTACACCGTATTGCAAGGGTTGGTCTGTGTTCTTGTGTCTCTTACACCGTATGGCAAGGGTTGGTCTGTCTTCTTGTTTTCCTTACACCGTATGGCAAGGCTAGGTCTGTTTTCTTGTGTCACTTAGACTAAGTGCTAAAGGTTGTTCCAAGTTCACGTGCGACTTACACTACATTACAAGTGTTGGTCTGTGTTCTTGTGTATCTTTTCGAATGAGTGACAATGGTTGGTTCTTGCGTTCCTGATACTGAGTGCAAAGGGTTGGTCTGTGTACGTGTGTGTTTTACACTAAGTGGCAAGTGATGATCTTTGTTCTCGTGTCTCTTATACTGAGTGTCAATTGTGGGGCTCTTTTCTTGTATGTCTCTTCCTCTGAGTGTCATGTGTTGGTATGTACTCTTGTGTGTCTCTTAGACTGAGTGTCAAGGGTTGGTCTGTGTTCTTGTGTATCACTTACATTGCATCTGTGTTACAACAGTCGGACTAGGTCTTGTGTGACTTGCATCCTGTGACAACTGTTAGTCTGTATTATTGTGTCTCTTACACCGTGTATCAAGGGTTGGTCTGTGCTTTACTTCCTCTCTTACACCATGTGCCAGGGGTTGTCTGGTTTTTGTGCGCCTTAACACTTATCGAGTGCCAGAGGTTTGTCCGTGTTCGTGTGTGTCATAAACTGAGTGACAAGTGTTGGGCTGATTCTTGTGTGCCTTACACTGTGCGTCAGTTGATGTCCTGTATCATTATGTGTCTCAGAGTGAGTGTCTAGTGTTGGACTGTGTTCTTGTGTGACTTTCATTGAATGATAAGTGTTAATCTGTGTTCAGGTGTGACTTACACTAAGTGTCACGTGTTGGACTGTGTTCTAGTTTCTCTAACACTGAGTGTCAAATGTTGGTCTGTGTTCTTGTTTCTCTAACACTTAGTGTCAAGTTTGGTCTGTGTTCTAGTGTGACTTATACTGAATGTCAAAAGTTGGCCTGTGTTCTTATGTGACCTACACTGACTGTCAAGAGTTGGTGTGTGTTCTTGTGTGACTTACACTGAGTTTTCAAGTGTTGGTCTGTGTTCCTGTGTCTCTTACGCTGTGTCTGTGTGTCAAGTTTTGATCTGTGTTTTGTGTGTCTCGTACTCTAAGTAAAAAGTGTTGGTCTGTGTTCTTGTGTGTCTCGTACTATAAAAAGTGTTGGTATGTGTTTTTGTGTCTCTTACTTTTAGGGACAAGCGTAGGGCTAGTTCGTGTATGTCTCTTACACTGAGTGACAAAGGTTGGGCTGTGTTCTTGTGTGTCCCTTACACTGAGTGTCAGGTCGTGGTCTGTGTTCTTGTGTATCTCTTACACTAAGTGACAAATAATGGTCTGTGTTCGTGTGTCTATTACATTGAGTGAAAGGTGCTGAGCTGGTTATTGTGTGTCTCTTACGTTAAGTGGCAATTATTGGACTGCGTTCTTTAGTGGCTTACACTCTGTGTCAAGTGTTTGTCTGTGTGCCTTAGTGTCTTACACTGAGTGCCATGGGTCGGTCTGTGTTATTGTGTCTCTTACACCATGTGTAAATGGTTGGTCTGGTTCTGGTCTGTCTTACAGGCACTCAATGTATAATGGAGTGCCAAAGTTGGTCCGTGTTTTACACTGAGTGGCAATATTAGTCTGGTTTTAGTTTGTCTTTTACACTGAGTGCCAAGTGTTGGTCTATGTTTTTATGTTTCTTACACCATCTGAAAGGAGTTGCCTTGTTCATGTGCGTCTTTACACTGATCGAGTGCCAGAGGTTGGTCTTTGTTCATAGGTGTCATAAATTGAGTGACAATTGTTAGGCTGTTTCTTGTGTGTCTTACACTGTGTGTCAGTGGATGGCCTGTATTCGCATGTGTCTTAAACTGGGTGTCAAGTGTTGATCTGCGTTCTGGTGTCTCTTACACGTAGGAACAAGTGCGGGGCTGATTCTTATGTGCTTTACACTAAGTATCAAATGTTGGACTGTGTTCTTGTGTGTCTCATACACTGAATGCCAATGTTGGTCTGTGTTATTGTGTGACTGACACTAAGTATCAAATGTTGGTCTGTGTTCTTGTGTGTCTCTTACACTGAATGTCAATGTTGGTCTGTGTAATTGCGTGTCTCTTACACTTAATGTCAATGTTGGTCTGTGTAATTGCGTGACTAATACTAAGTGTCAAGGGTTGGACAGTGTTTTGTCTGTCTCTTACACTTAGTGTCAAATGTTGGCCAATGTGCTTGTGCCTCTCTCATCTTATGGCAAAGATTGGTCTGTGTTCTTGTGTCTCTTAGACTGAGTGCCAAAGGTTGGTCTGTGTTATTGTGTGTCTTCACTGACTGACAAAGTGTTTTTGGTATTCTTGTGTCAATCACCTTAAATGTCGATTATTGGTTTGTGTTCATGTGTGTCTTACACCGATTCTCAGATGTTCTTCTGTGTTCTTGCTTCTCCAAAATTGAATATCAAGAGTTGGTTTGTGTTCTGGCGTCTCTAATACTGAGTGGCAGGGGTTGGTCTGTGTTATTGTGTCTCTTGGACTGTGTGTCAAGGGTTGAGTTGATCTGTGTTGTTGTGTCTCTTACACTATGTGTCTAGGTTTGGTCCTGTGTTCATGTGTCTCTTACACTAAGGGTCAATAGTTGGTCTGTGTTCTTTTGCCTTACATTATGTGTAAAGGTTTTGTCTGTGTTATGTGTCTCTTACACTGCGTCACAAGGTTTGGTCCTGTGATCTTGTGTCTCTTACACTGGTCTGTGTTCTTTTGTCTTTTACACTACATATCAAGGTTTGGTGCTTTGTTTATGTGTCTCTTACACTGAGTGTTAAGGGTTGGTCTGTGTTTTTGTGTCTCTCACACTCAATATCACGTGTTGGTTGTGTGTTCTTGTGTCTCTTACATTGTGTGTCATGTGATAGTCTGTGTTCTTGTGTCCTTTACACTGAATGCCAAGCGTTGGTCTTGTGTAATTGTGTCTCTTACACTGGCTGTCAAGCGTTGGCCTGTGTTATTGTATCTCTTACACGGTGTCATGTGTTGGTCAATGTTATTGTGTCTCTTACACTGTGTTTCAAGTGTTGGTGTGTGTTCTTGTCTCTCTAACACTGTGTGCCAAGTGTTCGCCTGTTTTCTTGTGTCTCTTACACTGTGTGTCATGTGTTGGTATGTGTTATTTTGTCCCTTACACTGTGTGTCAAGTATTGATCTGTGTTCGTGTGGGTAGTTTCAATGTTCAAAGAACAATCACTCTTTAATGTGAACAAGAAAGTGACCTAGAGTTTCAGTTCTTGTAGTCTGAATGGTCTGATTTTTTTTTACATTTGAGCCGCGACATGAGTTTCAAACAATGTGGTATGTGAGACCAGCAAAGGCTTAGACAAGCCTGCGCATACGCGCAGTCTGATCAGAGCCATTGCTAGCCGCTTGAATATTTAAGGAGTGTCAAACTACTGGCCGAACAGCATTTGGAGTTTCTAAACTTAACAGGAGGCTGTAGATGCTCGTCTGAGTCTACACTTGTCAAAATGCCACATTGCTGGAAATAACATGTCGCGACCCAAATGTGTAAAGATTACAAGAAATATCACTGCTTCAAGTAATACCAACACTGACTACTATGCCACCTCTCATGCCATGGTGATAAGCAATGTGAGTGACACCAACACTAACTAGGATGCCAGCTCTGATGCCTTGGTGATTAGCAATGTGAGTGACACCAACACTGACAAGGATGCCAGCTCTGATGCCATGGTGATAAGCGACGTGAGTGACACCAACACTGACTAGGATGCTAGCTCTGATCCCTGGTGATTAGCGACGTGAGTGACACCAACACTGACTAGGATGCTAGCTCTGATGCCATGGTGATTAGCAATGTGAGTAACACCAACACTGACTAGGATGCTAGCTCTGATGCCATGGTGATAAACAATGTGAGTGACACCAACACTGTCTAGGATGCCAGTTCTGATGCCTTGGTGATTAGCAATGTGAGTGACACCAACACTGACTAGGATGCTAGCTCTGATGCCATGGTGATAAACAATGTGAGTGACACCAACACTGACTAGGATGCCAGTTCTGATGCCTTGGTGATTAGCAATGTGAGTGACACCAACACTGACTAGAATGCCAGTTTTGATGCCTTGGTGATTAGCAATGTGAGTGACACCAACACTGACTAGGATGCCAGTTCTGATGCCTTGGTGATTAGCAATGTGAGTAACACCAACACTGACTAGGATGCTAGCTCTGATCCCTGGTGATTAGCGACGTGAGTGACACCAACACTGACTAGGATGCTAGCTCTGATGCCATGGTGATAAGCAATGTGAGTGACACCAACACTGACTAGGATGCTAGCTCTGATGCCATGGTGTTAAACAATGTGAGTGACACCAACACTGACTAGGATGCTAGCTCTGATGCTGTGGTGATTAGCAATGTGAGTGACACCAACACTGACTAGAATGCTAGCTCTGATGCTGTGGTGATTAGCGACGTGAGTGACACCAACACTGACTAGGATGCCAGCTCTGATACCTTGGTGATTAGCAATGTGAGTGACACCAACACTGACTAGGATGCCAGTTCTGATGCTTTGGTGATTAGCAATGTGAGTGACACCATTACTGACTAGGATGCCAGCTCTGATGCCTTGGTGATTAGCAATGTGAGTGACACCAACACTGACTAGGATGCCAGTTCTGATGCCTTGGTGATTATTAATGTGAGTGACACCAACACTGACTAGGATGCCAGTTCTGATGCCTTGGTGATTAGTAATGTGAGTGACACCAACACTGACTAGAATGCCAGCTCTGATGCCATGGTGATAAACAACGTAAGTGACACCAACACTAACTAGGATGCTAGCTCTCAATGCCATGGTGATTAGCAATGTGAGTGACACCACCACTGACTAGGATGCCAGCTCTGATGCCATGGTGATAAACAATGTGAGTGACACCAACACTGACTAGGATGCTAGCTCTGATGCCGTGGTGATAAGCAATGTGAGTGACATCAACACTGACTAGAATGCCAGCTCTGATGCCATGGTGATAAACAACGTGAGTGACACCAACACTGACTAGTATGCTAGCTCTGATGACATGGTGATTAGCAATGTGAGTGACACCAACACTGACTAGGATGCTAGCTCTGATGACATGGTGATTAGCGACGTGAGTGACACCAACACTGACTAGGATGGCAGCTCTGATGCCATGGTGATTAACAATGTGAGTGACACCAACACTGACTAGGATGCTAGCTCTGATGCCATGGTGATAAACAACGTGAGTGACACCAACACTGACTAGGATGCTAGCTCTGATGCCGTGGTGATTAGCAATGTGAGTGACACCAACACTGACTAGGATGGCAGCTCTGATGCCGTGGTGATTAGCAATATGAGTGACACCAACACTGACCAGGATGCCAGCTCTATTGCCATGGCGTTTTCGTTCAGCCCAGCTAAACTCTGCAGGTGGCTGAGCTGCTGTTTAATGAAAGGTCGTAACTAAGTTGTTTTGGATTCATTCTTTGGTGTAGCTCCCGTGGTGTAAGCCTTGTGCTGGGTCCTTTTCTTAATGTCATTTATAGTTTTGCAATCAGTGTTGATGAAGAGAGAGCTGCTTGCTTCTATTTGTGTTTGTGCTGTCATGTGAATGCCTGTGCTCTGTGTCTCTTCCTGGCGGTCCCACTGGTTGTAATGAGATCCATTATTGTGGTACCATCGGCGGCGGATCTAGGATTTCTGGAAAGGGGGTTCATATGTATAATTGTGTAGAGGGTTCGCATTGCTGATTTTATCTGTTTTTTCTTAAATAGCCCACGAAATTGAAATAATTTTATCTCACTGAGACCACATTATTTCATTTTCCTAGGATATTTAAAAATGGGGGGGGGGGGCGGGGAAGGGGTTTGCTTGAACCCCCTGATACCCCTCTGGAGCCGCCACTGGGTATGTCCTGTTCATACTCGCCGATTTCAGACAGGCATTACTTGTCAAAAACGTGTGGATTGTTTGAAACAATGCAGAGAAAATATGTATGCATGCCAATAACCAGTACAGACTGACATAAATTTTGACGTTAACTTTGCGCTCGTGATTCATCCACTTTAACGACTGACCTCCAGCCAGTGATATATTAATCAACAAATCACTGCGAGCATGAATCTATTTCTTAAATAATAATCTCAGCAGTGATACATGTGTGTGTTAGAAGAGACATACTAAACAGCTAGTGAATGACATTAAGACTAAGAAATCTCTGAAAAAACTTATCAGTTTATAACCTACATCTTGGTGCCACGCATTTAATGTGGAGAACAGTGGAGTCCGCGGTCACAGATGTCAAGAAGGCAGGTGTTAAAGCGAGAATCCTCACCAGTACGTACATTCTTCAAAAGAATCGACAGATATTCAGCTCTGGAACAGTAGATGCAGTTTGTCAACATTGTTACTTTGAGGACGAAGATCTACTACACTTAGCATCGAGGTGTCCTGCCTTCTACAACATACGTACCAATACATTTGGTCATCTCAATGGCATTATTGTCACTCACAAAAATATAAACACGTAAAAACAGTACTTCTGTAACTGGACATTTATCCTCAAAACTTCAGTATGTCTTCAGTCAGCTGTCAGATTGTCCGAGGAGATAATGGCCGCCCGTACCTATTCGATAGTTGTACATAAGTTACTTATAGAAGATGATTTTAAAAAAAAGTGAGGTTCCTTGCATGGTTTTATTGAACTTTTACCTACTTTTATCAACGTTCCAACCTGGAGCGGCGCTCCTACCAGAGGAGGATTATAACTACATCAACACAAGACAGATGGCGGAAGCAAATTAAAACTTTCGAGTTAGGGCCGTTAAGCTTATTTGAAAGAAGTATGAGAACCAAGTCAGCAGGCGCTGGACCACTAGAACAGTTTAGGTTGGTTACAAAAGAATGGGATAAGTAGGTTTAGTGGAGAATAGATAACTAATAAAGTCAAAAATAGACACTTGAAGCCATATTTGTTGACAGAATGATTTGTTTATTTTTGTTTGATTTGATTCTTTACGTTGACAGAATGAAATCACTGAGTCACATGTGCAGAGCAAGATCATTAGATGAACATTTTAGGCTGATTAAAAACTTAGACTAGCAAGTTTGTAGGAGAATACAAATGCAACTAATCAAAGTTAGCCACAGGCAGCCATATTTGTTGACAAAATGGAATCGAAGTCACAGGTATAGTTAAACCTCGATATTTAAACCCCATTTTTTTTTAAAAAGTACTTGCAAATTCGAAATAAATTTGTGATACACTGGATTCAGAGAATAGGACCCATTTATGTCAAAAGTAACATACATTTTGGGTTGAAAAAGAAACGTATCCTTGAGAATCACCCAAAACGTATATATGGTTGAAAAAACTCCCTGATAATAATCATTTTTGAAGTTATGTTTTTTGTATCAACTTATTATTCGAGCTACTGACAATTTGAAATAAAACATCTAGTCGCGAGGACTTCGAATTTATGAGATTCGACTGTTTTATAATCAGGCCACTAAAAGAACGTCCGAGATAAGTTTCAGAAAAAATGGCCTATTGTCTTACAAGGATGTGCAAACAAGGGAAGTTTATTGCTCGAAGCAATATGTATATTGGCTTCGAGTTTATAGATAGACAGACAAATGGATGAATGAACAATAGAGACTCCACTTGCGTTGAGATTAGCTCTACCCATGGTAGCACTGACAAAAGTAAGTAATGGTGCAAAGATCAGGAATCGATACAATCAAGTACCACACCTGACCCAGGATACCAATGGGAAAGTGACAAACTCACAGAAGACACCACAAACGAGAGCCAAGAGGTCAGCCCTTTCCCAGCAGGTGACCACAAAGCACATATAAACAGACGTGCACAAAACATAGCAAACACAAGACAGAACAAAAACATAAAAGATCCACAAAAGAAGTACCGCCTTGGAACGGTCAGTAAAATATTTTACTGGAGGGCTTAAACCGGTTTAACGGCGCCAACCTCACCCTTAATTCAGATGTGGATCAAGACACATAGATATTTGGTTTGCATGAAAGACCCCTAACTTATCAATGCATCATCTCCTAAAACATATAAATCAAGATATAACAAGAAGATAAAGCAAGGATAAGGACTCAACAGTAAATTAAACTGAATACCGGAGCAAAAGAAATCCAACAGAAATCACAAAGAAGGCAATTTATCATGTGATTTTATTGAGTAAATCAATGAACACTTTTAAAATCATTTCTGGAATATCTTAAGACGTAAAACTTACCTATATGACTGTAGAATAGGAGACAGGACACCTTTAGCCATGTTAACAAGTAAGCAAGTTCTGCTGTACAATTAGAAAAAAATGATTTCAACTTGTTTCAAGAAAGCAAAGCCCAAGTTAATAATTTCAACAATGGGGACTTTTTATTTGGGACTCAGCATAAGCAAACTTGTCTGAGGAGGTTAGCAGCCAGATGAGGTACAAACCAGCCTTGTAAGGAAAAGATCCTGGCTAGAATATTGAAATTTCCCTCTATGAAGTTAATGTACCAAACTTGCCAGAAAGCAAATAACAAAGGTTCTGACCAGACTGTGCTGCACAGTCTGGTCTGCACTTTTGTTTTTCGCAAGTACTAAATCTCTTGCTGAAGCCAATTTTATAATGACTAAGTCACTCTGCCTATTTTTGCAGTTTAACATCTTCATTTAAGACATGTCTACATTATAAACTTGTATGAAACCTGGACCCATTTTCTTCAAAGTCACAAATGGATCATCCTGTCTCCATGGATCAGTCATTGAATAGTTCCAATCACAAGAAACCTGACATTGTTTCATTCGAATAACAAAGGTGCAGACAAGTATGTCAACATATGTGGTCTGATCAGGTATATGCCTCCTTATAGGGTGATGGCTTAACTTGTTATTTGCAAAACTTCAATAATCTAGCTAGTTCGTGCAGCTGCGCAGGTGGGTTTTCACGTCTCCAGGTTCATAGTGTAAGCCCCAAAGGCATGTTTTCTCAAGACAAGGCTCATATGAGCTATATCACAAGAAAACCAGTCTTTGATGGTTGGGACAACAGAAGACAAAAATAAATCTACTCGGCTACCGACCAGATATTGGCCTCGACGCGAGAAAACCTGTCTTAGGGGGTGAGGGTTTGCGAACAACAATGGCACAGACCAGCCTGCGCATCGGCGCAGACTGATCAGCGCATTTGTTATTTGCTTTTTGCTAAGTATCATATCTAGACTTGCTACAAACAAATTTTCAATTTTCTAGCTAGTCTCTGTAGCTGAGGAGATTGGTTTGAGTCTCGCCTTTTCAGAAACCCCAAAGTCGGGTTTTCTCACGTCGAGGCCCATATTATCTTGATATTTTGGCTTCAATATGTGAAGAAAACCCATTATATGAGCCTCTTTGCAAAAAAAAAAAAACTGTCTTCTTTTTTCCGAGTACAACTCCACACAGTGGCAGTCTACTTAGCTTTTGAGATTAGTTAGAATATTGAAACATCACACATAATAAGTTTAGTTTTGATACTTTTCAAAAACCGAATTACAAATGCTCTGTATAGACTGCACGGATGTGCAGGCTGGTCTGTGCCCTTGGTATTTGCATGGATGCCCAAAATAAAATGGGACTGTTCAGGCTACAGGAATGTGCAGTCTGGTCTGTACTTCTGTTGGAAGCAGACAAAAGGAGAAGGTTATCCTATGATGTAACTCTTTATAACAATGTCAACCACCCAACAACATTCATAGACGCACAAAAGAATTGTGCGTGACCAGTAACAATGGTGCTTTATAATCAATTTATCACACCAGAAATGTACATTTATCACACCAAGAATGTACACATAAATAAAAGCATGTGGAATATCAAACATCAGTCAACATAACATACACACATGCAGGTAGGAACGTGCTCTCACCTGAAACCCAATAAGCATTCGTTTTTAATAGACAATGGTTTTTAACTCTAAGCATTTGGTAATTTTCATAATTTTTCTCTTGTTGTTGCTGACTATTTTTCAAAATCAAAATTTAAGCAACACTATCAGAGTGTCAAATGGTTTAGATCCAGATCAGGACCGACATTCTGTCAGGCCTGACCTGAGTCCAAACTGCTTGCAAAATTCAGCAGCATATGATGAAATTCCCCACTAGCAGTTTATTCTTAGATGTTCATGTAAGTCAACATATATTTGAAAGCAGAAATCTTAAAATCAAAATTTTGTTATTTATGATAAAATGCAGCCTTTTAAGATTATGCATAGATATAATACGCCACATATATGAAAGCAGACGGATTCTTAAACTTTGTTGATATATACTAGAGGACTTTGGAAACGCATCACCATATTTTTGCACTTTTCTTGCAAACCGTATATGAGATTGAAAATTTACTCGCAGGTTTTAATGTGCAACCTATTCTTGGTATGAATCAGTCGTTAATTTGGCTGCACTATCACGCGACACTGTTGATGACGTCACATGGGTGCATACTGCATCCAGCATATTTCTGCACAATTCAATGAAGCTTTTTTGATTATTTCTTATGTTTAAACTGTGGCGTGTATGATACCATATCACAAAACGAGTTTATAGACTTTTTCTAATTAAAAGTAATTGATAACTTCAATATTTCGAAAATAAACGTCAAATTTGATTATCATTTTATAGCTCCTTTTTAGAAACATCTCCATAAGTTACCTTTATGCACGCCTTCATTACTGATATTGACTACATACACTGGCAGCCATGTGGGGAAGACAGTTTGATGTAAATCGTGGCAGGAGATATGCTGTCATGTGATCGAGAACGTCTTAAAAATTTACGTTAACGTCACTTGCACAATACAAAAACACGTGATACAAGCGTAACTTATGCATACTCTGTCATTTGTGTATGCCCTTAGCCTCTTCCAATAAAACCCGACGTAAAAAAACCAAAACGTTGAATTTCATTACTAGACTATAGTAATCAGGGTGGATGGGGTACGTCGGTATTTTAAAGGGGTCTTATTTTGAGCATACCGAATTGTCAATTTATTTCTAATCTTTCAATGATGAATGTGTAATCAGGGTGGGTGGGGTACGTCGGTATTTTAAAGGGGTCTTATTTTGAGCATACCGAATTGTCAATTTATTTCTAATCTTTCAATGATTAATGTGCAATCGAGAAAGAAGCAAAGGACGCAAATCTGTTGAGTCAGGAAACAAAACTAAAGCGTGTTAACTTGCATCTGAATTTGTGTCCTTCAAAATCGACCACCCATGTCTTAAAAGGGATACTTTTTCAATACCTTAGAGTAAATTTACAACCATGAATTTTCTAGAACATACTACAAGGTGGTCAGACTATAATATGCAATAAAAATGATCTTGCTGACATTCTCAGGGTTTGTGAAATAAAGGATTTAATCTTGGTGATTTGTTTTCAAAGTCCTTAAGTATATCAATGTGAATTGTCTGCTGGTAGATGAATTACATGAATGATATGCGCCATTGAGTTACGAATGCCACATTCACCAGAGTCTACTCTAATTGTTCGAATATTATATTCCTGTGACTCCTCAATATATACAATGGACCATCCAATCTTTTATTAATTGGGCCTCGACATGAGAAAACCTGTCTTCGGAGGTTTGTGAACACTACAGGGACAGACCAGCCTGCCAGCCTGCGCATCCGCGCAGTCTGATCAGCACCCTTTGTTATTCGCTTTTTGGAAAGTATAAAATCTTGTGAAACTTCAATTCTCTAGCTAGTCCCTGTAGCTGTGGAGACTGGGCCGAGTCTCATTTTTCGAAAACTAAGAAGACAGGTTTTGTCGCGCCGAGGCTCATATGATTCAGTCTCCAGTATGAGGTACAACTTGGCATGGGTTTACAGCGAAGATTCAAAACAGTCTATATATGAGCCGCGACACGTGATTTCCAACAATGTGGCATTTTTACAAGTGTAGACTCAGACGAGCCTGTGCAGCCCCCTTTTAAGCTTAGAAATCCCAAATGCTGTTCGGTCAGTAGCTTAACAGTCATAGAATATACAAACGAGTAGCAAGGGCTCTGATCAGACTGCGCATATGCGCAGGCTGGTCTGAGCCTTTGCTGGTCACACATACCACATTGTTGGAAATCTCATGTTGCCGCTCATTATCTGCACAATCTGACCAATATTAGTTTTCTGCCTGAAGAAACATTGGAATTTTCGTTACTGTAGAGTCCCACCGAAGACTCTGATCAGACTGTGAGGATGTGCAGGCTGGTCAGAGCCTTTGCTGGTCGCACATACTACGTTGTTTGAAATCTCATCTTGCCGCTCATTATCTGCACAATCTGACCAATCTTAGTTATCTGCTTGAAGAAACATTGGTACTTTCGTTACCCGTAGAGTCCCATCGGAGACTCTGATCTGACTATGAGGATTCCCAGGATGATCGGAGTCTTCCTTGGGTGTTCAGGCCAACTAGTATCTTTTGCTGGACAATTGCTAAATTATCAAATTGTCAAACTTAGTCCATTCTAGTATTGCAATCATCTTGATGGGGAAGAGAGAGCTGGTTGCTTTGCTTAATTTGTCTTCCTGGTGTCTTGTGATGGTTGAGTGGCTCTTCCTCGAGGTGCCATGGGGTTGTCTGCGGTTTGTGATTGTGGTATTTTCTGGTCATACTCACTATTTTTGGTGGGAATTTCCATTCTGCTAAAAAAAAGTAAAATCTTGCTAAGTGAAAAATAAAGATGCAATCATCAGACCTCCAGATAAGAGTGCGTAGTCAAAAATGAGTTTTCTTATTTCTCAACCAAAACATATGTAGTGGGTAATGAAAAGAACCGTCTCATTGAGACAGTTCTTTAGAGCACCCAAACCAAATATTAAAACTGATAGATAAGAAAATATTTACAATTTTACGATGCAAACGTTTGCCTGTCTGGACCTATTATGATTCAGAACCAAACCCATTCAAACCGTGTTCAAACTAAATCTATATGACTACATCATACATTACACTACTATGGATGACACATAAACAGATTCAAGAAAACAGTTTGTAAAAAGCTTGGATATACATAATATACAATATAAAGTTGCTATGGGTAAGTTCACAAAATTTTAGAACACACCTCAAATGTTCTAAGTGTCCAAATTCAATGTAAAAACATAATCTTATAATAAATCATTACATAAAAATCATTTCCACAATTCTCTAATGTTGATTGATTTGCATATTTTGCCAAGGCGCCTTTGTCTATGAAACCTGTCACATAACAACACTAACAAACACTTTTAGTGCTAGCCCGTGAGAAAATGATCAGGCTATTACACATATCTTTAATCCATTTAAGCAGAATGAAATTTCCCACTCTTATCAATCGGACAAGTCCAATACAGTATTAAGGGTTGTTGGTTGGTATTTTTCATTTATTCAAATTTTATTAGAACATTCGGAAAGCAAACAGTGGGGAACCTGATCAGATGCCGCATTTTGCGCCGTCCGATCTGGTTCAGCACTGTTTGTCATTGTCCCACAAAAAGGACGCTAGGCCTGTATGGGTTAAATATTCATACACGGCTTTTAGATTTTTATCTCCCATTTATCATCTAGTTCAATGTACAGTAAAACATGTCGTAAGCGGCAACTCAAAAATAGACAAAACAAGGATCTCAATGGAAAATGGTAGCTTTATAAAGGTCGAAAGTATCACAGAGTGCTCCCCTTGGAGTATTCTGCAATATTTTTGACCTGCATTAAGCGATAATCAGTATTGAAAACTAGTTTTGGTGTTACTGTATGTACTTATAGAAAAAGTGTCAGATTTAAGTAAAAGTGTCTCATGTGTAATCATTTTCTGAAAAGATGTATTTCCAAAAGTAATGTTACTTGTCATGTCAGGCCCTACAAACAAATCATTAACAAGTCTGATTTCTTACCAGGGAGCCACGCCCCATACTTTGGAGGAGAATGAGACTCAAATGAGTTGAGCATGAAAAAGTTTGTTTAGCATCAGGAACTGGTCATTGGAGTTTTTTTTTACTCTGCCTGCTCAGCTACAGAGACTAGTTATATAATTGAAATTTTCCATGTAGTCCTGGATGTGAATAACAGAGGTGCTGATGAGATTTAGCATATGACCAGCTTGTGTGAACCTTTGTTGTTTGCTTGCTCAGCTCCAGAGATAAGTTAGATAACTCTAATTTCCTATGTAGTCCTGGGTACGAATAAAAGAGGTGCTGATCAGACTTAGCAAATGACCAGACTTGTGTGAACCTTTGTTTTTTGTTTGCAGGGTGAGAATAACAGAGGTGCTGATAAGACTTTGCAAATGACCAGACTTGTGTGAACCTTTGTTGTTTGCTTGCAGGGTGAGAATAACAGAGGTGCTGATCAGACTAAGCATATGACCAGACTTGTGTGAACCTTTGTTGTTTGCTTGCAGGGTGAGAATAACAGAGGTGCTGATCAGACTAAGCATATGACCAGACTTGTGTGAACTTTTGCTGTTTGCTTGCAGGGTGAGAATAACAGAGGTGCTGATCAGACTTAGCATATGACCAGACTTGTGTGAACTTTTGCTGTTTGCTTGCAGGGTGAGAATAACAGAGGTGCTGATCAGACTTAGCAAATGACCAGACTTGTGTGAACCTTTGCTGTTTGCTTGCAGGGTGAGAATAACAGAGGTGCTGATCAGACTTAGCAAATGACCAGACTTGTGTGAACCTTTGCTGTTTGCTTGCAGGGTGAGAATAACAGAGGTGCTGATCAGACTTAGCAAATGACCAGACTTGTGTGAACCTTTGCTGTTTGCTTGCAGGGTGAGAATAACAGAGGTGCTGATCAGACTTAGCAAATGACCAGACTTGTGTGAACCTTTGTTGTTTGTTTGCAGGGTGAGAATAACAGATATGCTGATCAGACTAAGCAAATGACCAGACTTGTGTGAACCTTTGTTGTTTGTTTGCAGGGTGAGAATAACAGAGATGCTGATCAGACTTAGCAAATGACCAGACTTGTGTGAACCTTTGCTGTTTGCTTGCAGGGTGTGAATAACAGAGGTGCTGGTCAGACTTAGCAAATGACCAGACTTGTGTGAACCTTTGCTGTTTGCTTGCAGGGTGAGAATAACATAGGTGCTGATCAGACTTAGCAAATGACCAGACTTGTGTGAACCTTTGTTGTTTGTTTGCAGGGTGAGAATAACAGAGGTGCTGATCAGACTAAGCAAATGACCAGACTTGTGTGAACCTTTGTTGTTTGCTTGCAGGGTGAGAATAACAGAGGTGCTGATCAGACTTTGCAAATGACCAGACTTGTGTGAACCTTTGCTGTTTGCTTGCAGGGTGAGAATAACAGAGGTGCTGATTAGACTAAGCATATGACCAGACTTGTGTGAACCTTTGCTGTTTGCTTGCAGGGTGAGAATAACAGAGGTGCTGATTAGACTAAGCATATGACCAGACTTGTGTGAACCTTTGTTGTTTGTTTGCAGGGTGAGAATAACAGAGGTGCTGATTAGACTAAGCATATGACCAAGCTTGTGTGAATCTTTGTTGTTTGCTTGCTCAGCTCAAGAGACAAGTTAGATAACTGTAATTTCCCATGTAGTGCTGGGTGAGAATAACAGAGGCGCATATGAGACTCGACATGTGATTTTCAACAATGTAACATTTTGACAATTGTAGACTCAGGCAAGCTTGTACCTTAGAACCTCCAAATGACGTTCTGTCAGTAGCTAAACACACAAAGAATATTCAAGCAACATGCAAAGGCTCTGATCAGACTGTGCATATGCGCTGGCTGATCTGAGGCTTTGCTGGTCACATATACCACATTGTTGGATATCTCATGTCTTGGATCATATATGAAGTAAAATATCTCTACATATACCTATTGTAATCACAACAGTTTTAAATAGGGAATTTACAATTGAATATAATTGAATAAGAAATTTACAATTAAAAAGAGAATTTGAAATTTACATGGTCATTTAATAAGTTAATTTTCTGAAGCTAAAATGAAACCTTAAATGAATTAGGAGGGTTACATGTAAATATGTTCTTTTAAGGGTTATCCTTTGGGAGCAAGAATGCACCAAATAACTGAAACTAGAGTGTGCAAATTTTCTGGGCCAGTAAAAGAATGATTAAAAGTATTCAAATTTGTACACCAAATTTATACTAGTTTTTTTTTTATTTTTTTACGTCCCAGTTGATAATTTTTACAGTATTGTCGGGACTGGCGTTCCTGGGTTGAACTAGTACTAAGCAGAGGATAGAGTGTTGCTCAAGGTGTTATATTCTTTGTAATTATCGACAGTACAACCTGTCTTAAGCAGACACACAAAAATAGACAAAACAAAAATCTTAATGACAAATAGTAGCTAAACGAAGTTAGAAAGTGTTGCAGGATGCTCCAAGGGGGCATTCTGCAATACGTTTGACCTACTTAACCAATTATTGGTTCTGGAAACCAATATTTGGTCTTCCTTTTGATTGGCCGCTTAAGATAGGTTTTACTGTATTCAATGTTTTACTGTATTCAATATTCAATTTTTAAGCTCCAGTTTTAGGACTTGTATCAGTATCCCTACTTTCCTTTAATCGTTAAAAATAAAACTATTACCATATTCACATGCTTCTAGATAAGAGTGTGTTATTGAACTTTCATCTTCCTATTTCTTCAACAAAACATATGTTATCGGTGCTCAAAATAACCTGCCCCATGAGCTAGTTCTTTTGAGCACCTACAAACACATATTTAAACAGATGTTTAAAAATTCGAGTTTCTGCTCAAAAACTTTGCGTATCTTTACCTAATTATTCATACTAAATGAGCCACGACATAAGATTTCCAACAACGTGGTATGTGCAACCAGCAAAGCCTTATATCAGCCTGCGCATATGCGCAGTCTGATCAGAGCCTTTGCTAGTCGCTTAAGTAGTCTATGAGTGTTAAGCTACTTACTGAACACCACTTAAAGTGTCTAAGCTTAAAAGGCTGCATGGGTATTAGACAAAATGTCACATTGTTTGAAACCACATGTCAAGGCTCATTTATTTTGACAGAAAGCACATATTGATACATCAGTTGTTTCATTTAATTTGATCTTTACGTCCTGATAAACATTTGTTCATCGATGTCGGGACAGGTCTTCCTGGGTGGAACCAGTACTAAGCAGGGACTAGTGTGTCTGGTTCAAGGACACAACGCAGTGCCACCGATGAGGCACCAACTTGCAACCTTTCAATCTTAAATATTTACATTCTCAATGTAGCTGCCTTAGATGAAACCATAATTCCTAGCTGCTTGCATTTCTCGATGCAAAACATTGAGCGGTCACGTGGTCTATGCAGCGCCTCTAGGTGGAGTAACGCCAACGTCAACTAATAGCTTTCTTTGTTTATCCACATTCGTGTGACGTCATTCACGTATCGCCACGACGTTATGTACAGGACTTTCGTTCGCTGGCTGTTCCAACACCTCCGTTACAAATAAAATATTTCATTTTTCAAGGATAACTAACGAATTTGGGTGGAAGATAATTAAGTATATTTGATTGATAATATAAAATGTAAATATAAGGATTGAAATGCAGATTTTTAGCTTGCATTGGATGATGCAAAACATTAGGCTTTTTAATGTCTGTGAAGCCCGAAGGGCTTCTCGGAGACATTAAAAAGCCTAATGTTTTGCATCATCCAATGCAAGCTAAATATCTGCATTTCAATCCTTAAGTAATGAGCCACTGCGCTCCCTATACATCATTTGTAAAAAAAGAGGACCTGTAAGTGCTGAAGCGCTTACCTGATCTCCGCTCACCTGATCTCCGTAAGTGCTATGTTTGTGTGTTCCTATCATATTAACAAAAACACAGTATTATAATAGTGACTTGATCTGGCGTACCGTATCACGTCGAGTGGATAAGGTCATACATGGACCATCATGGTATGACCTCATCCACTCGATGTGATACAGTACGCCAGATTAAGTTACTTCTATAATAACATGTTTATCATATTAGTTGGCAATCCGAATCGAAAAAAGATGCATATTTTTGGTTTTGTTGGCATTTTTGAGTACATTTGTAGGACCACTTTTAACATAATGTTTAGCATGTGTACAAAGCCATAGGGGTGGATGCCAAGTCTGAATTTGCATATGAAGGCCAGAAATTAGGTCAAAGTTCATTGAGTGCAAAAATGAGAAAATATGTACTACTGTAAAACAACTTTATCTTTTTATATGTAAACATATTTCATTTCAAGCTAAATTTTGTATGCTTATAGTTATAAGTCTGAAACACATTGAGAAAATGTTTTTTGTAACTAACTGTTCATATGTCTACTTTAAAATGGGGTCAAAGGTCATCAAGTGCAATAATCGGAGCATTTTTACAAACTGGGTTTCTTTTTTTCTCTGGTCAAACAACAAGATGTTTTTTAAACTCTAAAAAGGGTATAAGTCTTTCAGAAGGCTTAAGTTAACATGTTGGTTATTAAAGGAACCTTTTTGGAAGCATCCCTTTATGGATTTTACAAAGACAAACATCGTAAGTTGTGTGCAATTCTGACGGAAATTCTCCCTCAATTCGGCTAAACTGATATACTTAGGCTACTTTGAGAGTTTGCTGCACCTCTCAGAAAGTAAAACTATTTTCAGTTTGGGAAATGTCTTGTGGCCTTTGAAATCCATAATTTAATAACTTTTCAGTGGTCATTTTTCTATAAATCACCTGTAATGTACGTAACCCTACTGACATTGAAAATAACAGTGCACACAATACAAGGCTAATGTTGATTTATTTTAATAGTATAAGTGAAACAGTTTAAGCAGTAAATGTTTAAACTAGACATAAAAATCAATTGCATACATCTGTGATATGTATTTCTGCTTGTCAGCGATACTTATGTTACATTTTATACAAAATTGCAGATAATGACTTCATAAATTACATGTATTAGAATAAACCATGATACCTGACCTGAAATATACATGATTTTGATCTATATTCTAGTTGAAAATGTTCATTTTCATATATTTTAAGTTGTTTATAACTTTTAACTTGCAATGGAGTGAAATAAAGTAAATATTTATATATGCTAATTAGTAAGTAATTTGTACTGGCTCCAGCATTTAACGCATAGCTGCTTGCATTTAACGCATAGCTGCTTACAGATTCATTTTTCTATTATTTCCATTGCATTTGAATTGGCAAAATATCTATCATGGTGAAATCAAATTATAACTATATTAACAACAATGGATCTTAAATTGCTGCACATATATTAATGAGGTAACGTAGGTAACAAAAGGTGCCTTACATAAATTGATAAAGGTAGTAAATTGTTGTGAGGCTTATATAAAATTTTCTGCTCTCAACAATTCGCTTAAATATACTGCACACATTTTATTCTATATAAGACTTAATTTAAAAGAGTGCTATGGGTTGGTCTGCAATATATGAATGTGGCATTTCCTGGTCTTACTCGATTACTTTTTGTAATTTGCTTGGTACTTTTACATTCATATTACAGTTTTCAGATTTCTACCAATGGTACACAACGATAAACATGCGACCTACATCATGATTTAAATATTGACTTAATATCAGTAATTTACTTAAAATAGCATAGCAATATTCCATACATCTAGTGGCAAGGCAGGAATTAAGGCAGGGGTAGTGTTGAGTGTCTTCTATAGCAGGTATAAGGTTTTGAAAATTGCAAATATAACATGGTAGTACAGAACCAGCAAGCTTTATGTCCAAATATAGGATGTTACATAGATCTAGTATTAAATATTTTCCTTGTATGCTGAATTCTTTTAATTTTCACTTTTAACTGTTGACAGATACATTATAAAATTAATTTATCATCTGTCTCCATTAAATTATTCTATGTTTTGTTGAACTAGATGTCATATCATATTGAAATTATGATTATCTTATTATATTCTGTAGCAATTCTGATAGAAACTATTCTGCTTGTTAATCATCCTAGACTAAGGTTGGTTGAGGTAAGGTTACCTGAGCCATGTAGCAGTCTTGTAAAACATCTGAACATATTTCATGGTAACATAAAAAAACAAATCATTCGAACGCTAGTGATGCTTTATTTTAAAGATCAGTTGACTGTTTTATTCTTACCCATAAAACAAAAACATGACTCCCAAAATTCACCAGTATGTTTTGAATCTCTGAAACTCACAGATTAAACTGAATGTTGAAAAAGTAGTGTCACAAGCAGCAGATTTCTTTGCTTTTCTTATTCACAAGGTAGTTTGTTTTTAGTTTTGTTTATGCACTATGTGATTTTGTTGAGTTTTTTGTTACCCTTGTACATGTTTTATATATGTCCTATGAAAAATGAGTTATGGTCTGTTCGTTGGTTTTAAAAGGTTTACTAAATTAGATTATTGTGATAGTCTTAAATATACATGCAAAACCATCGAAAATGTAAACAAAATTGCTGACAACAGATTGCAGAAAGCAATTCAAGCATACACTTGCTCACTCTTGTACCTATATCCTTGTAGATATTTGTGAAGACTAACACTGTTTGAGGACTGTCTTGTAAATAGTGAAAGGAAAGTAGTTCAGTTTTATTTCAAGAGTAATTTCATATTAAAACTACACATTTCGAGTATGTTACCAGTTACAAGTGCTATACAATCTGATATATTGCAGCTGTATCTACAAGCAGTAGATACCATTTATATTAGTCACCAACCTTATATGCAATCAATCCCTGTTTTAACAAATTGTCATGGTTAACAAATAGATTCTACACTAGAACAGGCGATTTAACTACTAAGGATCTTATATATATCAAGCAAATCAGAGATGTTAAACCTATTGATTATGCTAGTAAATGTACATATTAGATAACCATTTCAGGACACATTTACTCTTAATACTAAGAAATGACCCTAAACTAATGGAAAACTATGAACACAATCAAATCATCAGGTGCTCCGATATGGTGAATGCCCGTGTTCCCAAGAAGTCATGGGGAAATTTAATTTGGAATAGAACTAGCATTGGCATTTTGCAGTTAAAAAGAATAACATAAAGAAACACATGCCAATAACCTCATAGCATTTGATCTCTATCATCATCGCAAAAAATAATAAGCAAAATATGTTTAATAATGATACTTAGAATTTAATGTATCGACACTGAAACAATTACAATGTATAAAAATTTCCGCTGTGAAAGACAAAGATATATATTTTATGGTATCTTAAAATTAGAGGTTACCTTTATTATTATATCTATATTGCTTCCATATATTGATGAATACGTTTACACAAGCAGCCTTATTTCAAAGAAATGCTGCTTTTGAATCAATATTATTTCATTAATATGTGCAAATGAAAGGACACCCCTACAATTAAATGTTAAAAGTTATATGGAGGATTACCCTTAATTTCAGGACTATTTCCATGATATACCCCACAAAAAAGTTAACAATGTTTTCACTGGATGATCATTATTAGAATTGCACCTGCATATTAGCTGTATGTTATGTATGTTACCATCTGCTAACAGGCTGATGTGAAGACCAATGTGAGGATATATTCCTTCCAGTATATGGTATTTACGATATTCTATCAAAGTTTCAACACAACTGATGTTTTATGAAAGGAGGCTTGGTCTTTGTGCTTTCATGAAGCTTTGCTTAGTATGTGCAATAAGCAGGTAGCCACCCTATAAAAAGTGTTTTACAATTACTCATAGATGGGAACAAACACAACAAATGTGTGAATTGAGAAAAGAAATGTTTTAGTCCTATAAGCATGAGATCATGGCCAAGTCCTTATGAAAGCTGTAGCTAGGAACATATACCTTTGAGAAATGACTCAATTTCAGATGGTAAAATGTAACTTAAGTAACAACTTAAACACATCTTATGTATAAAAGAATAGATAATTGCATAAAATGACGTATTTATACAAAGCATTAAGCAAAAAAAATATTTCTTTTAAAATGAAATGGTTATTCCTAGTTATATTACATTTTATTTGATTTTATACAGTAACGTACTTTACATGCCTATTATGAATATTTGATCGCGGGAAACTTGGTAAATCATTGCTTTCTAAACACGATAGACACACACCTAGCAGGATAGCAGTAAAAAATTCTTCCATTAAGATAGAAGGGAACTTAAAATTTGAATTTTGCCCCTGTATAAATAAAATATTGCTACAATTTTCACCAATTTTGCACTTGAATGACCTTTGATCCAAACACACATCATGCCTTGATGATGCTGATTGTTTATATAGCATGGCTGTATTATCCAAAAGAGATTTTGCATTACTTTGAATCATAATTTTGGATAGCTAATTGATAAAAACGCTAAAATCTGACGTATATACAAGAATTTGCACTCACTTGACCTTTGACCTAATTCTGGGACTTTGGGGCGTTTCCAGACTTGGCATCCACCCCTATCCTTCTTAAAACACATCAAGATACACTTTGAGCATGGATGCCAAAATGTACTCAAAAATGCCAACAGATTTTTTTTTCAGGCTATGGATGGCCAACTATATACCCTTTTCTAACATTTCTGATTTTATAAATGAATTTCGTCTTTAATCTACATAAATTGAGGGAACGCTTTCCATTACGTTCCGCTTCTCGATGTTACGTCATCATGTTTTCTGTCTGGTTTCGTGCTTAATTTACTTAACATAACGTTGCTGCAAAAGCAGGTAATGAACATGAGATAGTTAGAAGGCATCAGAAAACCTCACTTCGTTTGTCTGGTTTTCTTCATCAGATGGCCAGAAACAGCAGTTCAAATGATGTGACTTATATATATATAAAATAACGTTTTCAAGTCAATAACAGCGACGTTATGTGTATAGAGAACACTAGGGGAGTGTCTTTTGATATCAAGTTTACCAGGCAAGGCTATGAGAATGCTTGTTGACATCGCAAGGCTTGCCCAGCGATTCAACATGCGTTCTCAAAGCCGAGCCAGGTAAACTTGATATCAAAATACTCGAACCTGGTATTCTATTTATCAGTTTACCCATTGCTTCCCTCTTCAAACTGGCGATTATAACGTAATTTTTGTGTTGATTCAGCGTCATTAGCGACGTCATTCAAAAGAGCAACGCCATCATGACCTGATAAAGGTAACATGCCGTGAGATAGGAAACGTTTATTAGGTTATGTTGAAACAATTCAGTTAATATTAGAGGTGACTGATAATAAACATTGCATGGCACTATTTACAAGCTTACGTATATGCACAGGCATTCATAGTAAATATTCTTAAATGAAATACAACACACTATTTACAATCATAATTAAGTTTATAGAAATATGCACATGTAGATGTATTGTTTGTCAAAATTGACCCAAGACATATGAATATTCAATGACCTTTTACTCAGTCTTCGTGAATCTTCGTAAAAAGTGTGAATTAGATTGTTGTACAATTACTAATCAGAATGAAATCAATCACAATTCCCTGATAGCCTAGTGGATAGCCGAGTGTTTAGCACTCAAAAGATGTGGGTTCGGGTCCAGTAGCATTTAAGTATTTTTTGTTCATTTTATTTTCAATTTGCTAGTTTCTTTGTCTTTATTCTTGATTTTACGCACAACTGGATACATTTGTTTGAACTTGGCATGTATTTATGTAACAAATACAGCACCGTGAATTTCAATAAGCCTACATGCGATTAACTCTTTGCACGCTGAATATTTTTGAGACTTTTGTTTTCATCTACTGACTTTTAATCAAAATTAACTTTTTAAAAAAATCTTACAGGAACACTATCAGAGTGTCAAATGGTCTGTATCCAGATCAGAACAATCATACGTTCAGTTGGTAATGAACTGGGTCCAAACTATTTGCAAATGTTATCAGCTGACAAGGAAAGGGTGGGGAACTTATGGAATAATGAATACAAAAACGGCTAGATACAAATGAAAGATGTAAAGCTCATCACAAGATGACGTTAAATCTACGAACAATATTAACTTAAAAAAAGAAAGCAATTTGAAAATTGTATAATGAAAAAGTTCCTTCCAAGTTTCGATCCAGGTATGCTTGATTTGTAAGTAGTCAACTAACCACTAGGCTATCAGACCATTTGCATTAACGAATTGACATTATCTTCATATTCTCTGTAAGAGCGTGACCAAGGTCGGAGTACTCAACGAACACGCACGAATATCACGAAGATTTTCGCGAACATTAATCAGTCTAAGGTCAATTTTGGCAGACTATATATACATTGTAAAAGGTGCAAAACGTTGTCAATAAAATGTTCTAGTTAAGACTCCATTTATGATGTTACTTTTATAATCATACATATGCTATTGCCATAAACTTAAGCAAATTTTTATACGATCCAGATTTTCGAAGCAATGAAAACTAATTTGAGTTTTGGGCTTTATTCGACATGTACACTTGCATTTTGGCTACCTAATTTGGATACGTTCGATTAGTTTCATTCACGACTGTCCATGAACGGAAGCTTACGACACAGTACTGTCTAGGAGTTGATATGCAAGAATGGATTCCTTTTGCTGTTGAGTCATGAAATAGCCTTAAAACGCTTAAGTTGGATAAATCTACGAAGAAGAAAGAGAACATAATGTGTCAAATTGCCATTAGGAACACTGGTATGAAACAAGATGACATTGCAAGGGGTTTGAACGTGTCTCAGAGTGTGGTAAGCAGACCTTTGAAATAACATAGAGAGAGTGGCAGTATTGCAAAAAGGAAACGGTCTACATTGATTCTTGAGTGCAAGGAATTGTTATTGAAGCATTATGGTACGTGGTGCATTTTCTGACGCCCACCTGGTACAGTTAAAGGTGGTTACTGGGACTTTGAACGCTCAAAAGTACCAGGACGAAATCCTGGAATCTGGTGTTAGGTCACCCTGGGACTCGCTAGATGGGCAGAACATGGTGCTCCAAGATGACATTGCAAGACCTCACTGTACTCGCATCATCGAAGAATACAAAAATCAACAGAACATCGCTAGCCTTCCATGGCTGAGCTTGTTGCTGGACTTTAACCTTATCAAACACGTGTGGGACAAGCTCGGCTGACGTGTTTGAAACCGGGAACCAGCCGTATCAAAGCCATTGTGAATTTTGCAAGACTCTACTGCATGAGTGGGACAGGATTTCGTGTCTTGAACGCATGTACCCAGTGCATTTTATGATGAAAATGTGCAAAGTTGTTATTCGACAGTGTGAAGGCTGTACACAACATAAACGGGAAGTAGTGGATTATTGTGAGCCATTTCGTGACTTTTTGCACCAGATCTTGAAAGTGTATGCTCCAAAGAGAAAGTTTTGAAGAAATTACAACAATCGCGTCCTTATTGTAAAAGTGTTGCTGGCTCTTGGCCTCCATGCTGTTTTTATTGAATTTTGTAAAATGTATGGGTAATTATTGTATGGTTGTTGCAGCCGATAAACAAGTCAGAGATTCCACGGCCTTTCTTTATCAAATCAAATATATTCTGCTTTTGTTGTCTGCCACAATCATTTTGGGGTATCTCTCAAAAGTTTCCGTTCTTAACGTTTCTAAAACATAAGTGGTGTTATCAAAAGGAATATGCTTAATTTTATGGCAAAAGTATATAATTGCAGCAAGATACATTACATCACCATTTTCAAATATTAAAGACTTTGAAGCCTCCTTTTGATGTAGGCATAAACATTCCAACTGCCGTTCAGCCATTAGCCTTAGAGTCATAGAATATTCGAGCGACTAGCAAAGGCTTTGATCAGACTGCGCATATGCGGAAGCTGATCTGAGGCTTTGCTAATTGCACATACCACATTGTTGGAAATCTCATGTCAAAGCTTAATTATGCGGGTGTAACGCAGGCGCTTGCATCAACCAATTATTTATGACAGCTCGGGACAAAATATGTATGACCAGGTAGGAAATACTGAAGACAAGATTTTCTCATGCCGTGGTCCATATAATACCAGAGCACGAAAGAAAATGATTTTGTTGCATGAAAAAAAGTTATACACATTGTAGAATAGCCTGTATATCTGGGCAGTCCGATCAACACCTTGGTCATTGGAATCATAAACCGCTCAAGCACTAATTCTCCTGGATGCATTACGTAAACCCAGTCTTAAGCAGCCACACAAATTAGACAGAGTATAGGTCTTTAAGGCGGTAAGTAGCTTAGTGCAAGTCAAAAGTATTGCAGAATGCTCGGGAGCATTCTGCAATACTTTTGACCTGCAGTGAGCAATTATCGGTCTTGAAACATATTTTAGGGACGTCATTACGGTGGCCGCTTTAGACAGGTTTTACTGTATATGGTAGATGTAGCTGAGCAGGCTGATCAGTACCTTACTAGGCCACACTACCTAAAGACAATATTGTCTTACTTTTAGGCAAACATATAACGACTTAGCCTTAATGTCAATGACAACGTCAAACATCTCACTTATGTTATATTATAAGATTAGATGATCTTATTAACAAAATGCCTACCGGTGACACACAATACACAGGCATGAAAGCATACCATGCAAATTCAAGAATATTTGATGTGCAGATACAGCTATAAAAATAACATTGTGTTTAAAGACACTGTGCATATCATCAATGAACTTTACTCAAACTGCATGCCGCGAAAATTGGCATTTTTTTTTTGAAAACTGAATCTCCAAATCAACACATACACCGAATGCTATATGGCCACCAATGGCCATCAAAGTTGCATATCCAGACTTGTAAGCAATCGTTTCTGAGATTTGTGCATTTAATATATGCTCATGTTAGCCGCTCATCATTTCACGAGGCTCAAAAATAATAAATAATATATTCCATTACTCTTCTAAAGGCTACTGATCGAACAGAATTCAGAGATTATAATCTTAAAAGGAGACTGCACAGGCTGGTCTGAGTCTACACTTGCCAAAATGACACATTGTTGATAATCACATGTCACGGCTCAAATTATCTTATTATCATTGGTGAAAGTTAATACTTTCAAGTATCATGAATTAATTGGTCTCAAATTGTAAGTATGATCATGACTTTTAAACCTCAAAGTGCGCATTATGGTTCAAAATACAAACAATTTAAGTGTGTTGATGATACATTGTCTTTAGATAAACCCAGAATTTACCTTTATAAGCATAGCGTCCATTTTGTGGGATATTGGCAAACAGTGCAGACCCAGGTCAGACGCCACAGAATGCGGTGTCTGATCAGGGTCTCCACTGTTTGCTTACGGAATGCTCTATTAGATTTGAATATAAATGAAAAAATCCGCTCTACTACCCTTTCAAATAACAATGTACTGGTCCAATTGATACTCGTGGTAAAATCCATTCATCTCAAATGGGTTAATCAGAGAAGCTATATACCTTTCGTGCCAATTTCAGTATAATATTTTGTGGCCAACTTTCTGCTGAGGGTCGGTCTCAAAATCCTGAGTTCTGGGATACTCCAAAAAATTCGTAACACATGTGTTATCTAAACAATTTCAAATCTAAGACTGCAATGTTGTACTTACAACGTTACTATTTATATAAGACCAGTATGGTCCAAGTCAACATCTGTAATATGGCCCCATCGACCCTCAGGCAAAACGCCATTCGAAGGGCATTTTGCTGGTGGGCCGATTGTAGCCCGAATGGGATGTTTGCAAATTGATAAGATCAGTCTATCATCTGAATTAAAACTTTGTCTCTTTTAGATCTAATTGAAACAGTTGACAGTTTCACATAATATTGAGTGAATTAGTCGTGCACGTTACTTAGTGTAGTTTCCGTGAAGTTGCAATTGTGTGCGTTAAACGCCCCAGCCAACAGCTACATAATCAGTAGTTAATTGATGTTAACAAACACCTTACTTGAATTAGACTTTAAGAGATAACCACAAACGCAATACTAGAATAAGCATCTCTTGTGTGGTTTCAAGTATTCAACCAAATATGTATACGAGCCCAGAAAGCTCTGGTGAGGATGCACACATGCGTACGGCCATTATTTACACTCGCGTACTTGACTATGCCACTATAGTTGGTTGTAACCATCCAATTTTACATACTTTGAAAGGCTCAGGAGAGACTTTGAATATACGTTAATCAATTAATAGATTTAAACATGCATGCTAGACTATTAAGTGGGGAATGGTATCTCATAATAACCATGCAGGTATCTCATGTAAGCAATAACCATCTAGGCATCTTATGTTGGTGATGTTATCCAGGTAGCACATTTAAGTGATAACCATCCAGGGATCTTATTTTAGTAATAACCACCGAGGTATCTTATTTTGGAAATGACCATCTAGATACATCATGTAGGTAATAACCATTCAGGTATATCATGTTGGTAATAACCATCCAGGTATTCCATGTTGGTTATGACCATCCAGTTTTCTCACGTTTGTAAATAACAACCCAGATAGCTCGTGTTCGCAATAACCTTCCAGGTATCTCATATTGGTAATAAACATCTAGGTATCTCGTGTTGGTAATAATCATCCAGGTAACTCATGTCAGTTTTAAATATCAAATATTTAAATATCAAGGGAGGACATGTTTTTTATTACCATCCAGGTATCTCATGTAAGTATCACTATCCAGGCATCGCATGTTGACATTATTCATCCAGATATCTAATGTTGGTAACAACCATCCAGGTATCTCATGTTGGTAAAACTATCCAAATATTTCATGTTTGTTATAACCAGGTATCTCATGTTGGTAATAACCATTCAGGTATTTCATGTTCGTCAAAAACATCCAGGTATCTAATGTTGGTAATAACCATGCATGTATCTTAATTTGGTAAAAACCATGCAGGTATCTCGTGTTGGTAATAACCATGCAGATATCTTATGCTGGAAATATCCATCCAGGCATCTCATGTTGGTAAAACCATCCAGGTATCTTATGTTGGTAATAACGATCCAGGTATCATATGCTGGTTATAACGATCCATGTATCTCATGTTGGTAATAACCATGCATGTATCTTATGTTGGTAATAGCCATGCAGGTATCTTATGTTGGTAATAACAATCCAGGTATCTCGTGTTGGTAATAATCATTCAGGTATCTCATGTTGGTAATAACCATGCTGATATCTCTAGTTGGTAATAACCATGCTAGCATCTTATGTTGGTAATAACCATCCAGGTATCTCATCTTGGTAAAAACCATCCAGGTATCTCGTGTTGGTAATAACCATACAGGTATCATATGTCGGTAATAACCATCTAGGTATCTTATGTTCATGATAACCGTACGGGTATCTTATGTGGGTAATAACCATCCAGGTATCTCATGTTGGTAATAACCATCCAGGTATCTCATGTTGGTAATAACCATCCAGGTATTTCGTGTTGGTAATCACCATCCAGGTATCTGATGTTGGTAATAACCATCCAGGTATCCTATAATGGTAATAATTATCCAGGTATCTCATGTTGATAATAACCATCCAGGGATCTTTGTTGGTAATAACCATCAAGGTATCTCGTGTTGGTAATAACAATCCAGGTATCTCATGTTGGTGATAGCCATCGAGGTATCTCATTTTGGTAATAATCATGCAGGTATCTCGTGTTGGTAATAACCATGCCGGTACTTTGTGTTGGTAATAACCATGCAGGTATCTCATGTTGGTAATATCCATGCAGGTATCTTATGTTGGTAATAACCATCCAGGTATCTCATGTTGATAATAACCATGCAGGTATCTCATGTTGGTAATAACCATGCATGTATCTCGTGTTGGTAATAACCATGCAGGTATCTTATGTTGGTAATAACCATGCAGGTATCTCATGTTGGTAATAACCATCCAGGTATCTCGTGTTGGTAATAACCATCCACGTATCTCATGTTGGTAATAACCATCCATGTATCTCATGTTGGTAATAACCATCCAGGTATCTCATGTTGGTAATAACCATCCAGGTATCTCATGTTTGTAATAACCATCCAGGTATCTCGTGTTGGTAATAACCATGCAGGTATCTTATGTTGATGATAACAATCCAGGTATCTCGTGTTGGTAATAAGCATCCAGGTATCTCATGTAGGCAACAACCATCCAAACATCTTATGTTGGTAATAAGCATCTAGGTATATCTTGTTGGTAATAACCATTCTGGTTTCTCGTGTTAGTTATATCATTCAGGTAATTCAGATGCAGGTATCTCATGTTGGTAATAACAATCCCGATATCTTGTGCAAGTTAGAACCATCCAATTTTTCATACAAAGGAAGACACTGGCGAGACTGCACGTATCGGTCGATTAGATATTTAACATGCATGCTAGGCTTTAAGTAGGGCTTAAAGCCATCTACGTTTCCATGCTGTGTGTTTGTAAGCAGGGAAGGCTCTGGTTAGACTGCTCATATGCGTTGATTCAATAAAAAAATACGTACAAATTTATGTTTGTTTATTTGTTTTAATTCTTCCCCTTCAATCACCATTTTTTCAGTCATGTCGGGACTGGTCTTCCGTGGTCGAACCAATACTAAGCAGCAGATAAAGTGTCTTACTCAAGTACACAAGATAGTGACTCTGATGGGGTGAGACTCAAACTAACAATCCTTCGACCCCCAGTCTAACTGAGTCATTACGCTCCACATACAAGAAATATGTAGTAGGTGGATTCGTCTCGTTGAGTATGTATGTGGTTATATTAGTCTCAATAATTGCGAGAAGAAAATGCTTGGACAAGACTGCACAAATGGACACATGTATTATTACATGCGTGTGGTGCATCTCGTGTGTGGATTTAATCAATCACACTCTTTCATAATATTATATATGGAATGGCTGCTCTGACAAGACTGCACAAATGGAAAATTGTATTTACATGCTTGTGGTGCATCCTGTGTGTGGTTTTAACCAAACACGCTTTTTTATACTATACTCCTCAAAATAATTAAAGGACCAAGATTTTAGAATGCGAGTATAATTAGCTCAAACATTTGAATTCTGCAAAACTTGGCCTAAAGCTTTCAATTCTTTATGCCCATAAGTCAAGAATCATTATTACTAATTTCCATTCCTAATTCTGCCATAACTGTGTTTCAAATGCACATACCCCCAAAAACACACTTTCAAAAGGCAGTGGGTGGGGTAAAGAAATTCTTCTGTGGTCAATCGGGTGGAATGAAAGTGCCATTAAATTAAACTTTTATTAAACAGTTCAGCTTACATGCAAAAAAAATCTTCAAACAGTTTCAATATACTGGGAAGCAAGCATTTTCATCTCTGACAATGGAGTTTTAACATTGTTTTGTTTTCTGAAAACAATGTGTGTACTTGGCCATTAAGAATCAGATTTTCAATCGTCATTCTTTGCCTTTGAGTGTTAGAAAGATGCCCCGGCGAATTGTTAAAAGATTGTCACAGACAAACGCCAAAAGCAGTTTTCTGAACCCATAGACTGGCCATTAACCCACAGCCAAAGGGGGTAATTTTCTCTCACAGGAAGAGATGGATGGTATCGACGGCAATAAAACACAATACAATCATGTGAAAACATAGATTACAGCCTCTGAAAAGCATTTTTTCATCCATTTCATGCAGTTCTGTGGTCCATGGATCACACACAAAAAATGACATTCCTATGCAATTAGGTCAAGTTTCAAAATGACAAAAAATCCTTGCTAGTAACATTTTCGACCATTTTCTTTTTGCCGTTTCTTTTGGCAATTGGGCGCCAAAGATGTCCAAAAAAAATTAAGCTAGATCGTGAAATTGGTTTTCAAAATACGTTCTACACAAAATACATCAATGTTATAATTGATAGCATTGGTCCTTCAATTATTTTGAGGAGTATATTTTACTTGTATGTGAGTAGGAATGGTTTTGACGAGCCTGCACATATCCAAACATATACTATTACATCTAAATTATGCGTGCGTTTCATCTCCTGTGTGGTTTAAACCAAGCAAACTATTTAATACTATTAGTTTATGGACAGGAAATGCTCAGACGAGACTGTGCATATACAAATTTATATTATTACTTTTAAATCATTTGTTCGATTCATCTCGTGTGTGGTTTAAACCAAGCACACTCTTTCATACAATTTTACATGTATGCGAGTAGAGATGACTGTGACGAGACTGCGCATATGCAAATATATACTAGTACAGTTAAACTTACGCGTAGTGCATCTCGTGTGTGGTTTTAACCAAACCACCATTTTATACTATTTGTTTGTAGACAGGGAAGGCTCAGACGAGACTGCGCATTTGTGCAGTCTCGTCTGAGCCTCCTCTGGTCGCCTACGTGATACTTATCAGCAGTCTTCGCTTATTCTATATTTTATTTCATCTTATATACTAAAAGATTTTTGTTGTTGTAACATCCAAGTACAAGGGTGTTGTCTGACTGTCTATAGGCTACTGATAATGGATTTCCGACACCGTCCTGTGATGTAAGTAAAGTACAACACTTGGTGCCATCAGCCCTGATAACTTGTACATTATGGGACAACCTGCCACACACAATGGCATTCCCTCCTCCATCAACACATACACCTGTCGGTCGTCTTAAATCTTGATCTTTATACTGGTAAACAACAGTTCCATCAGACAACAGACATGATACAGTAGCTGTGGAACTGTCAGTAATAAACATCTTCCTGGAGGAGGGACATACAGTAATATAGTATGGACTAGAGAACATAGGCTGTTTCTTGTCTGGCTGTCCGAATCTATGTGTAACAGTACCATTCATATCTACAACAAGCACTTCTCCCTCACCAGGGCAGTTGTGACATGTCACATAGATAAGGTCATCTACCACCTGTACACCCCAACAATGCCTGCCAACGTTGATAGATCGATCTATCTTCAGTGAAGGAATCACCTGTATGAGTTGTAGCGTCTTCTTATCTGGTATAGTGACTATAACATTGTTGCTGTTGACTAGTGACACATCCCATGGTAGGGAGTCCAGATGAAGACGTTCTTTGACAGTGAATGTATCACTGAGTAATATAAGATTGGAGTTTTTACTGCGGTCACAAAGAACTACCCCACCATCAGGCATAAATGTGCAACCTGTTATCCACGGACGGTCACTGTCACTTGACAATTCAATGTTGACCTTCCGTGAACTGTCTACTGCCAGTTCTGTAAATAGTGTATTAGTATTCTGAGATGATTTGTGCTTTATTTGACCTATTAATTTTCCAAGTTCTTTGACGGTTTTTAGTAAATTTCGAAGCTCTTCATTTCTTTTAAAGGTTAAATCAGGTGATACGCTTTCTTGTTTGAAATCGTTTAATAAGCTCTCATAACTTTCAATGCGATGCGACACTTTACGATGAGCGGCAAACATGTTCGCTTTCTTTGATGTTGTCTGTGCCTCGACAAGAAGGGTTTTGTCTGTTGTGAGAGATTTTAAAGTTGATGAGCAGGTTTCAATATGATGGCTGATCTCTTGTTTGTATCTTGCTTCATGAACCTCTGATTCTTTGACTACCTTATCTTCTAATATATCTAAATAAGAATTCAGTTCTTTTCGAAAAATCTGGATATCAGATTTACATTGAGTTGTCATAGTCTGCACATGTTTTAAGTCAGTAGTTCTATTACGAATAAATGAGTCTATTTCCTTCTTCAATGTGGCTACTCTCTGAATAGCTTCTTTTAACTGATTATCAGAGAACGATTTAATTTTCTCACCAATAGATATATTTTGACATTTTCTGTGTTTAAGGATTTTACACATAGTACAAAATATGTTATCATGTTCAATACAATAATGGGTGATAGGAGATGTTTGATGGCAGTCACATGACATTATAAATGAATCACTAACCGTGGATGTTTGCATGCCTGACATATCTTTTACATCTAAGAGTTTATGGCTCCGTGATAACCGCAGCCCTTTGTGAGACTCTGTGCATAAATGACACATATATTCCTTACAGTTCCTACAAAATGTAATAGCTTCTCGGTTCACACCTCTATAATCACAGGGCTCACATGGATGGGTATATACTGCATCAGATCCAACATGGAGAGATTGAGCTCCGTCATCTGACGCCATACTGTAGGAGAAAGATAAGAAGAAAATGACAATTCATGGGATTTTTGTACTGATTGCATCTTCTAGCATCGTAGACTCAGACGAGCCCGTGCGTCCGCACTGTCTCGCCAGCGCATTTACTGCTCGCATAAACAAAGCTAAAAGGTCGATAATGGCTCAGAACAATGATAAGTTTCTAACCTAATTGGATAACTTACGCAATGGCGTAGCAAGAACGTTGTAAAAAGTGAGACTACTGGATCAAGCAGTGATTCTCTTCAATTGCGTCCCTTTCCAAATTGGGATCTTCACTACTCCCAGAGGGAGTAAATTCTTTCCTTTAAGAGCAGTTTTTATGGTACGAAAAATCAATTTTACCACATAAGGTTACCTCCCTTGAATGTTACTATTTTTATTAAGCACGTGCGTAACTGCGTAATGGGCACTACGCCAATAATACACATGCACGTGTTTGCATACCTTTACCAGTATGCTATAAATACCATTCTCTCATGACCTTTCTCATACATGTACGTTTGTCAATGGTTAACTCTTTGCCTACTAGTGTCGTCTACTCCTACCTTTGTAAACAGATTGCATCCAGATCAGACCGACAGAAGGTGGGTCCTGATCTGGATCCAAACTGTTTGATACTCTGAAGGTATTTTTCTAAAATAATTTTTCGAAAAAAAATTTTGAAAGAAAAATCAGCAGACGACAAAAAGGCATGCAAATATATCCAGTTTGCAAAGAGTTAACCACCCCTTGTACTTGTATAGCTTTGAATATATGGGTTCTATCAACCGAGAAATTTCTAAATGAGTGACTTGGCCCCATAAGGTGAGACAAGAATCTGACGTGTTTTTTTCTTTCTGTTAATTATCTAAGGTGAGAAGAAATTTACGGGGAAATCCTACTATTTTCAGTTTCTGAAGGGACATAACTCAAAACATTGTAATTTAGAGTTACAAGGTCTGTGCTTTGCAATTTTGCATGTTGTCGCATATGTTTTACATTTCTTTACAATTTTATGAAAATATGATTTACGTTTATGTAATATGTTTTTCAAACGGTGAATATTCATAAACAAAGGACCATAACTCATGAAAGCATAGTGCGATATAAACCATTATCAATTTTGAAGAAGATATTATAGTACTAAACAATGTGACCAAGTTTCATAAAATTCTGATCAAAACTAATCAACTTAGAACGCGGACATAATTTCAAATGGTGAATTTTCATAAACAAAGGGTCACAACTCCAGAAGGCATGATGCGATATAGACCATTATCGACCTTGAAGAAAACCTTATGGTACTTAACAATGTGACTAAGGTTCATACAATTTTTATCAAAACTATTCAACTAAGAGAGCAGTCATCGTTTGGTGTGACGTACGTACATATGGACAAACGTACGTATGGACGGACGGACAGGGGTAACACTTAATGCCCAGGCCATTGTCATGGCAGGGGCCTAATAAATAGGTATGCAAATTTTGATTTAACTATATCATGTGGTTCAGGAGTTATGAACATTTTCACTAATTGACCATTATCGAGCAACCAGCTTAAGCCTTCCAGTAAAATCATTTCTAATGACTTAGACCTTGAGGTGCCAATAGACCCTGAAGCACCATACCGAGAATTTTTGTAGACATTATCTATCTAAAAGCCCATCCAATTCCCTTTAACATGAGACTTGTTAGCAGGCTGGCGATTGGGGCTTTTTGGTGTGGTGGCCTGTTAAATACGTTACCTAAATTAAATATTAAAACATATATAAAATCGCCATAAACTATACATCACATACATTTTTGTCGTTTAGATTACGATTTATAAACCATAAAGCATATCGAGTGACAATTCATATTCTAAAAAAGCAGCAGTCTTGAACTTATAATCACTTGGGAACGTATATAACAAAACTATAAGTAGAAGGTATTGCGTTGGAAACATCATTTTACTCATGTAAAATGTGCACAATCATTTGAATGCAACTATCTTTTTTGAACTTATCAGACTGCCTGGCTAGTCCAAGTAGATGAGTACATGTCATTTGCTTGTATATAAAACAAGAAGATGCTAATATGGAAATCTGTCTTTTTCAGTAAAGCTTGAAAATTATGTTCAAACTGTGGGCTGTCTTTCCGGACAATATTTCTACACTATATCACAGAACGTAGAGACTTGCCTTATCGCTGATATCTATTATACGGATAGTTTACCCTTCTATACGTTTGAACAGCAAAAGTCCAGATACACATTACCAGTCCTTTTAAGAATGAACTGGCAACATTTATAAAAGAATAAACTTCTTAGAATACATTCAGCAGTTCTGTTTATGCACTCATTGGAAATGTACTAATGCGAAATAACGTTATTTACCATGATGACTATATAAGCTGGTGGAGTTTTTTTTATTCTTGTTCAGTCAGATTTATGGCATTGCCAGCTCATGACTGTTAACGATTCATTGACAGCTATAACAAATACTGTTGAAATTGAACGTAAAGCCGTTTTCATCATTTATTTAATGTATTTGGATTCTATTTTTAGTTATAATTGTCCAAAATAGACTTGTAAGTTTTTTAATACTAATTTGGATTTAGTTCTAGTTATCAAGACAAGGATTTATTAGGCTTTTAAAATTCTTTATTTATTTTTTTTTTGTCATTAAAAGATGGAGCGACCTGTTGATTTGAAAACAGGTAAAAGCAAAACTCCTAAGGGGGCAACCCCAAAGGACGAGCAAATTTGCATGATATATTTTGCTAGTACCCCTGAGAAAGATGTCAGGCAGATGACAGAACAGAGTTTTGATAAGATAAAAAAAATTGCAAAAATAAGACTTGCTCACCTATCTCAAAGCATTTGCCAGAATTACTGGATCCAGCCAGACAAGACAGTCCTAGATGATGCTATCAGTTGTACACTAATGTCTCTCGACTGATTAAAAAGCGGTTCTCTGATGTTGCCTGCCTGTCACCACCAGATTCTCAGTCGAGTACCTCCAAATTGAGTCAAACTCTAACTTCATTATCAATCAGCAGCCCCCTTTCCCGTCTGATTAATGCTTATTTTGTAACAAACTGTTCGAGAAATTCAAGCATAAGCGTCATAGCTTAATTAAATGCACTACCAAAACCGTTAGCATTTCTATTTTTTGCTGCTGCTGAGGCCAAACAGGATGAAGCACTTCTCTGTACGATAAGAGACCAAGATATTTTGGCACGAGAGATACATAATCATGGCTGTTGTAGGAGACAGTATACCAGAATTGAAAAAAGAAATCCGCCATCAAAAAGCCCTACATTATTCAAATCTAAGGAGGCACATGCAGGTGCATTTGAACACATTTGTCAATTTATTGGAGAAACCATAATCGCTGACCAGAATGTGGAAGGACTTAGTATGATCAGGGAAAGATATTTGAAGTATATTATGGAACATTATCCTGAAGATTATAATGACTATTACCGATCATACAAAATTGAAAGATAAACTAGTCAACCACTTTGGTACTAGAATTAGTTTTTGTGCAGGCTTCTACCAATAGAAGTCAGTTGGTTTACGCTTCAGGTATTCACAAAGGCCAAACTAAAGTGGCATTTGACCTTGTTTGTTCTGACGAGAAACGTTTATAGGAAGCGGCCATGATTTTACGTCGCCATATCGATAATGAGAAACATCTGGTGAAATACCTTGGCCACCGTCTTCTTCATGGCTTCTTTCGAACGAGCGACATCCACCCTTTCTTCTTGAAAAGTTTCTTTCATTTGTTATTTCTGACAAGCCACATAAAAACGCATCTAGGAAATCTTTATGACAAATTCATTCAATCGCTCAGGACATTTGCTATGTAGTAACCATTGGCGAATGGGTTATGCCCAAGCATGTATTATTGCCCATGACTGTGTGTCATCTTACAGGAAGTTCCGAGTTAGAACCATTTGAACAGATTTGGACATGGTCAGTTTTACACTAGAACACTAGATGTAGAAACTGCAATGTGTAATACAATAACTGCCTCTAAGTCTGTGTCGCCTTCCTACAGATTAACAGAAAACAACTCTGTTATCCATTTCTGCTGGGATAATTTTGATCTCAATGAACAAACCCCAACAGGAACAGGTACAACTCACTCGATACATGGCATTGTGATCCATGAGCTAACTGGGGTAGACAAAACAAGAAGCGTTGGTCACAGTCAAACTAAAGAATGGCTAAAAGTATTTTTACCTGATGCAACCGAGCTTTAGCCATGTTTTGCTAAGCTGAAGACTGATCCTAACCTAATTGTAAGTCAGTCAAAACCTGCGTGCAACTTCACAAGTTCAGAGTTTCTTAATTTCATATGGTTATTTTGCAGAAACGCCGGATGTGTAATGGAAAATTAGATTGTTCCACCTTGGACAGGTTGGTTATCAAAAACATCTACTCAAAATAATGCTATGCGCCAGTCTGTGGAGTATATGCCACCAATTAACTTCTCCATAAATGAAAATGCAACAGTGCAACATATATTGGAAAAATCAAAAATCAAAAGAGGCTAGTCTGAAAGTAGGCCAACAGTATACATTTGTTACATTTGTCTTAGCAGTAGCCAAAAAGGCATATTCTATTGTTTGGCAAAATCCAGAACGATTTGGTTATGTAATTGTCAGAATGGGTGTTTTCCACACCACATGTTTATTATTTGGTGCCCTTGGGTCCAAAATGAAAGGCAGTGGATTATCAGAAATTTTGATCGAGTTAGGTGTCTGTCCGAGTGGATCTCTGGAAAAGGTAATGTCCGGAAAGCATGTTATCTGTGCCTTGCGCATCCACAAACTGACAGTAGAAGCTCTTGAGCGACTGTTGTTGCGTAAGTTCAAGGAAAAAACTGATACAAACGACACACCACTACTACACCCTGAAGCTTTTGAGATGTTCTAAAATTTGATGAAAAGTCCCAGCTCTGAGATGCTGAAACAGACGATGGAAAACGAAAAGTGTCGTTCATATTTTGAGGCATACCAATCATTCAAAGCATCAGTACGTATTGGCAAACTAGCAAAAACATCACAGTATTGGCTTAGTTACATGGACAATGTATGGATGATCCTAATGCTCATTAAATCAACAAAATCTAATGACCTAGATCTCCACATAACGGTCTTGTATAAGCTATGTCCTCTGCTATTTGCATTTGATCACCACAAGTACGCAATATATCTTCCAGTTTATCTTATGATGCTTATGAATCTAAACAAAACACATCCTGGAGCAGACGACTTTCTTCCAAACAATGGCTTCAGTGTTTGCAGATCGTTAATGCCCCTTTCAAGAAATGCAGTGGACATCACGATAGAGCAGACCATCAATCGCTATGCCAAATGCCAAGGGGGATTATTGGCTTTAGCTGAAATCATTCTGCTTATTATCGCTGGTGTGAAACGAGGCACTAAAGAAGCTACACTGAGCCTTGCAGACATGTCCACCAGTGAATCATCTCTGCACAAAGAACTGCAACCGTCAGAAATCATAAACAGTGAACATGACAGAAAGAAAGTTTTAGATGCTTTCATCAATTTTACAAATCCATTCTCATTAGAGATAATGGATGAGGTGTTTTGTTGTCGTCTGGTAAAAACTGCACCTAGCGATGTCAAGACTGATATACTCAGGGCAGATGAGTGTGGTAGAACGGCAATGGAAACATTCATTAAAGAAATATTGGTTGATAAATCAGTGACATTCCATGATCCAATTTAGCGGAATAAGCTCAAAACATTTGCCTCGACTTTTATGGTTAAGAAAGTTAAATCGTCAGAAAACAAAATAGTACAGATCAAGGCTGAGTGGAACAAATTTGGTCAGTTAGTCTTGTTATCAGTTGAGAACAAGATTGACCTCGTGATGACTCTATCCTATCCTCTTGGTCTTGTTCCCTTTTCACTGGCGACAGCTGATTGCATGCCTTCAAAGACTGAAAAGGTCAAACTCATGCACATTATGGAAGCTGGCACTGAACCTGCATACAAACCGCCAGAGAGTGAAACAGTGTATGTGTATGATGGTAATGCTACCTTGCAGGCACTACCAAAATCTAAACCAGATACATTTGAAAAGTCGGCTCTTATGGTTTGTAATCTACTACCAAAACAGCCAGGGTTGATTTTGTGACAGATACATACCTATCGAATTCTATCAAGTCTTTTGAGCGCAAAAAGCGAGGATCATCGCCAACATTTCTTCTTTCTGGACCAAAAACCATGACCCCAAGAGACTGGATTGGTTTTATGTCAAATGATGATAATAAGACACAGCTCATTAAGCTAATGCTGGATGAATGGCAAAAAGATACATATGCAAACAGACTGGTTGGCAAGAAATTGTTCTTTGTTTGTGGTGAAGAATGCTTCTGTTTATCTAGTGAGAATAGGGAAAGTGTGACAAAAGAGCTCGAAGAGGATCTTTGCTCATCGCAAGAAGAAGTAGACACCAGGATAATTCTTCATTGCCTCCACATATGTGTAAACTTTTCAAATTTTACAAAAAATGTAGTCAGTTCACCAGACACAGATGTATTTGTTTTGCTATTGAAGTTTACACAAGCTATCGATCAGTCAATATTATTTGACACATGCACTGGAGATAAAAAAAGGGCTGCTAAGTCTAATAGCAATTATAGAGAGTAAATGTGCAATGATTTGCTATATATTACCATCTGTGCACTCATTTACTGGCTGTGATATATGTACCACTGGCTCTTTTGTTAAGATTGGTTAACAAACTAAGTTAGGATCTATTTGCTCAAAAGTATCAAGGAAGGTCATGTCAGTTGCTAAGTAGTTAAGATGGTGTTGATCTTAGTCTCCTTCCTACGTGCAGGGGGTGTCTTCAAATGCATTAAAAAAAAGCCAATTACCAAGCATATATTTAGCCTCATGCAGATCAAGCGTATCCTGACGTTCCCTCCCCAGTGGGATATGTCTGGAAACTAGCAGAGGGCAGCATGATTATGAATGGACTAGTGGCTGCATTTTTCCGCAAGAACTGATTGACATCATGTGTGCTGGTGCTACAGAATTTGAGCCAGAATCTCAGGACGATGATGATTCTGAGCAGTCCACCAAAGTGAATTATATATTAGATATAGTTTATGAAAATGAGACAGACGACGAGGCTGATTGCTAGTTGAATGATCATCATAGGACATATATGTTTTTCTTTCCAAGGCAGAAAAGTCTTAAAGGGTTTCTGAAATGAAGGATGAGTCAAGAAAACTGATTTTCTGCTTTTAAAGCTTTAAATTGGCGTTTCTGTTAAAAGAGTCTATAGTTTGTTGCTTACGTTACCACTGTAATGGATCTATATTTGCAATACTAACGCTTACCTCTGCAGACTTGAATACTAATTTGGACAGGCAGTTTACAGTCGATATGTGCTTTATTCTTACTTTATGGAATATAGTTGTTTTTGGTGGTAAAATGAAAAAGAGTGTTGAGGTCGATAATTGTTTAGCGAAAATTTTTTTGAGCGAGGTCTGGCTTCTGAGAATTCTCCAAAAGTAATGCCACGTTCCTGCTGCCTACGCCGCTAAGACAGGGCGCTCGATTCTGATTGGATGGCAAAACAAATGAAGCGGAAATGTGCTGGCAAGCTGCCAAGCGTGATAGGAGGTCACTACCGTAGTGCTTATTGTAAATGGAAATGGAAACCAATGTACAGAAAGGTAAGACCTGTCCATAAAATATTTTACGCTTGTAAAACCATTTATGGTTCAGGACTTGGTGCGGAGTGCAGCTAGTTTGGGGAAATGATAATGAAGATGGGTTGTGTTGTGAAAGGGCATTTTATTGAAATGCCGATTAATCAATCACTTGATATTTTTATGACTAAAACAATCCATCAATATGAACATTTCTACAAATCTTGGCGGAAGAAAAGCGCCACATATTGTTGGTGAATGCCAACAATAGCGCCCAACAGTAAGAGTTAATGCGATATCTGATCAGATCGGAGTTGTATAAGAATCGATAAGAGATAAAAACGTTAAATTACATTGGTAATCTACGTTACTTGTATCTTATCAATGATCAGAAAGTTCAAATTATGTTTAATTTGGTCAAATTAGAACAAAAATATCTCTGCTAAATATTCTAAAAGCAAATAAATGTCAGATTATATTGCTTAAACCATAAAATATTATGATTTCTGCTGCAGTCTGATCTTACAAGTTGGTTATAAGTAACGTATTAAACATGCTCTGAAACGATTAAGCCACCACTCTCAGAGTGGTAACAAGTTGCATTTAATAGCTTAGGCTACTGGCTATCGAAAAATGTATGTCTACAAAAATCCTGGTATGGTGCACCTCCACCATATACTGCCTCATAGTCTAACTGTTCCAAGGCGGTACAGTGAGCCACTTTAGTTACGCACCACTTATAAAATGTAAAATTACTCGGAGATGAAATGTGCTATTTTTATTCTGAGACTATCAGCGTTAAGCGCATCTATATTTTCACTAGCAATTGAATTTTTTTATTGTATTCAGATGAGAAACAAAGTAGAAAATGGATCTTGAAGGACATTAACCTCAAAACACCATTTCACATTCAATTTGCATTATTTCGAATGAAACTCAGATCACACTGCACTTTTTCAGGGTCGAATTTCTGCAATGCCAGAGATAAGAGCCGATTTATTCTTGGCAATATCTAAGACTGGAATGTGTTTGCTAACTTTATCAGTTTTTTTAAACCTTTTACTATTTTGGTTCCCAGCTGACAAAGGTTTGAAAAAAAATGCTTTTATGTCTTTTTTAAAGTTAGTTAAAATGTCTTATGATTATGAGTAAACTAGATATCAAAACACTTCTTTTATAATTTCATTTTAAACAACCATGTATCCGCCGTTTATTTTCGTAAAAAATAATTGGATTTATTGGCGTCATGGTGTTGACGTTAGTGACGATGCCACTTATACCAAGGATATACGACGTGTCAGCGATAAGATGTTTTAGTTTTTTGATACTTCTATGTCAAAAATGGACTCATAACAAAACAATTTGTGAAGGAAAACCTGTTATTGTAATGACGTTAATATGACGTCAAACGAGCATTTCTTCATAAAGTAACAGTGTTACTAACTTCAACGACAAAAAAGGGGGTTTTACTTGAGTAAAACAATTTTTTGGGTGTTTTTCTGTCACAACGATAACCATGGATAATTGCAAGTCAAAGCGCAAATAGAAAATATAGACGATCAGGTTGCACGAGCATTTTTGTCAAAATAGCCTTTGACGTTGCAGAATGATTCGCATGAGTGATTTTGATTTTTTTTTTTTTTTGATTTTATCAAACAGATAAAAGGTCAATAAGTAAATTTTCATAGAGAATGTTGATTCCAGCGTTTTCGTCAAATATTGTGGGCCCTGAAAAGGTGGTGCGTACCTTTTTTTTAACTAAAGTGGCTCACTGTACTTCTTTTGTGGATCACTTGTGTTTTTATGTATTGTGTTTCTCATGCTTTCGCGTCTGTTCATTGCTGCCTTGTGGTCTTCACCTTCTGGGAAAGGGCTGACTTCTTGGCTTTTGTTGGTGATGTTTATTGTATTTTTGTTACTTTCAATGATTATTGTATCCTGGGTCAGGTGAGGTACTTGATTGTAGCGTTTCCTGATATTTGTCATCTTTCTTACTTTTACTGATACTCGGGCAAAGCCTTGTCCACCAAAAAGGTTGTTACGCATTCCATTGGCTGGACAATGTTAACATGCATTTGTATGCAAAATTTGATCAAAATATGACACGTGGTTCAAGAGTTATGAGCATTTTGACTGTGTGCTAAAGGACGGAAGACAGATAGATGGGTGGACGGACGACAGACGACGGACTAACACAGTGATTATAGTGCACACCTACGGGTCGTGCATTTGTTCAGTTTCTTCAATGGCGTTTTCTCTGAAAGGTTGGTAGCTTAAGGGTCAGTGTAAATCAATAGTGTATATAAAATGAATTGACAAATCCATAAATACCTTTTTTAGAATTGATGAATCACTGTTGATTTCCTGTAGACTTTCTACTTTCTTGATGCCTGCAATATAAAACTTTTTGTTATATGACTGTAGAAATCCTGCTTCATGCCTTCATGAAAATCTCAATATCTACCTGAAAACTGGTCTAAACTTGTCAACAGGTTGACATAGGATGAAAACCAGATCAAACTAGTTTCCAGCGGTTGGTATTTTTTTTTAAACTTTTCTTATATCACTATCTAGAGAGCTTAAAGCATCATAGTAAGTATGAAATTAGCATGGGCTGCATGAAATTGACATGATTTGCTGTTTTATCTACCAATATGTGTAAATTAATTTAAACAACAGTTTTGTGGGTTTTTTTGTTCATTTTGTTTGCTTGAATAAACAAAACAAGTGATTTATGATAAAACAGTTGCTAAAATTTATCAGAAGGTCATTTGTTTGAACAAGAATCTAGTTACAAAAATGAAAGTAGAAAATATTCAGTCACAGTTGAAAAGACATCATACAACATTATACAATTATTGACTTCTGATGTGGTGTTGACCTGAGGATACCAATTATATTGACCGAGGCAGAGCCGATGTCAACATTTGTATTTCAAGTTGACATCACATCATGTCATATGCCTCAACAGTCAACAATTCTTTAATTATATAATGTTTAGAAACAAAACAGCTACAACAACGAAATTTTGGCCATAGACAATGTCTTGGACAATCTTGAATTTCTTTTTTACATGATGACTTACTGCTTTCACTCAGTTCAAAAGGAAAGAATGCATGTATTTGTAATAACAACTGGAAATAGAAAAGACCCAGATTAAATCTAGCATAATGTGACACTTCATAAGAATCCATGCTGTTTGCTAAAACAATAATGATCTTCAGAGAAAAAATACAATCTTATTTAGACACTGTAACCTGTGACCCTTGAATTATACAATGGACCATTACAATTTTATTGCATCAAACCAGAAGGAATAATCCATTTGTGCATTGAGGGTTCTGCTTATATTCAACAACAAAGTCTTTAATTACATGTATATGATGAAATACCAAATCTGGAAATTTCGTATTAATATTTCTCACTGATTTAAATTTACCGCAAATCATTCAAGTTTCATGTTGAAAGCACACCTGTTATATGGTTGTGTAAAGTTTCTATGATGTCTATTTTTAGTAACTAATATTAAATGGGAAAAAACCCAGCCCATGCAACTTTATATCGACTCAGAAGATCTTTATTTGTATGTTATATATAAAATGATTCATCTACCCTTAAAACTGATATTCACCTTGGCCATGCTGCCTCTGTAAATATCCCTTTTAAGGGTAAATAAATCCTCATATTAACCTCATTGAGGTCAATACTCTTATGATATTAAGTAAAAAGAAGGCAAAGTTCCGGAATAGATACAATCAAGCACCACACTTGACTCAGGACACCACATGGGAACGTGGCAAAATCACAAGAAAACTTTACAAACAAGAGAGCCATGAGGTCAGCCCTTTCCCAGTAGGTGATTACAAGGCTGCAATGGAAATACAAGAAAACAATAACACGAAACATAAATAACAAAAATGATCCACAAAAGAAGCATCGCCTTGGAAGGGTCAGTAAAACTTACTTTTTTAAAAAAAACGTAGTTGCATGTAGTTCTCTTTTAGGTGCTCATTCAGCCAATATGTTTGTTTGAACATATGAGTGTTTGGTGAATATGGTACTAGGTGGGGCTTTACTCGTTGCCTAACTAATTGTGTATGCTTTTGGCAACATGCTGATTTTTTTTTCAATCAAGCTCTTCAAAAAAAATCAGGAATTCCGTTAGAATATCAAACAGTTTAGATCCAGCTCAGGACCAATATTTTGTTGGGTCTGATCTGTGCTCAAACTGTTTGAAAAGAGGTATGGAAGATATTTGACCTCAACATCGGATTTCAAGTTCATAATGGTAATCTGATACCTTCGTGGGCATCAACACAGCAAAAACAATACTTGTGCTTAATATGAACACGCTCTTGCGATACCTGATCAAGGAGTATAAAGTTCAAGCAGCTGATCAGAGTTTAAGTATATTTGACCTTGAACTTTGAATCCAAGCTCATATTGGTAATCCAAAGCCTTCGATGGCATTCACGCACCAAAAACAATAATTGTACTAAACATGAAAATTATCTTACAATTACTGATGGAGGCTTAGGAAATTCAAGCTGCTAGTCAGAATTTTAGGATATTTGACCTCCAAAGTTGTTTTGGCTATTTGAAACCTTTGTTGGTATTGACTCACCAAAACAATAATTGTATTAAATATGAACATTTTCTTAGAATAACTGACGGAGGAGTAGAAAGTACAAGCCACTAGTCATAGTTTTAGTATATGTGACCTTGAACTTGGACTCCAATGTCGTATTGGTGATCTGAAGCCAGTGTTATTATCTATAAACCATGGCAAATCATTAGGTCAATTTATGAACACCTTAATCAAAATTGAAAGAGTAGCTTAAACATAATTTTAAGTTTATTTGACATTGAACTTGATTCCAAGGTCATATTGGTAAGCTGAAACCATAAATGTAATCCACAGACCACAGGCAATTTTTTTGGCCAAATATTAACTCCTTCGGTCATAAATGAATTATGAGTATTTTTGGCACAGTCTCTAAAACAGATTTGAATGTATTTGACCTTGACCTTTAACACCATGGTCATATTTGACTTGGTATCCTAGGCCAGGTGTGGTCATCGATTATTTTTGGAATACACATATCTAAATTTAGGATATTTTACAATACACACACTAACAAATAATCCTTATTCAAAAAAAAGTTTATTAATCACATGACATTGGCCTTATACGTTCATTGAAGGGTTGGTGTCTAAATGTTTGTATTTAGCTTTATGGTTCTCTTTAGCTGTTACTGCTCTGCCTGTGGGTTATGGGCTATTTAGCTCGTTAAATTAATTACTTCCCTGTGATGATACATTATTTAATTTGGAGGGCTTACGTGACAGCTGAATAATGAATGCGTTTTGAAAACACCGGAACCTTTGGTGAAGTGTTGGTCACAAAAAAGTCTATTATATATTTAGAGCCCTAACACCTGTAGTTTTGGCTGCCGTTGTTGCTATTAATGTTATGTTTTATGTTGCTCACATTGCATGCTGTGGTAGTTATAAAAACATATAGTTGTTAATGTATTGTTTGGTATTGCTCACATTGTATGTTGTGGTAGGAATATATTTGACTCCAACACAAATAGCTGTGTTTACCTTTGTTCTTGTTAATGTTTTGTTTGTTGTTGCTCACATTGTATGCTATGGTAGTAATTTACATCTGTAGCTGTTAATGTATTGTTTAATGTTGCTCACATCGTATGTTGTGGTAGGAATATATTTGGCTCCAACACCAATAGCTGTGTCTACCTCTGTTGTTGTTAATGTTTTGTTTGTTGTTGCTAAAATTCTATGTTGTGGTAGTAATTAACACATATAGCTGTTAATGTGTTGTTTGATATTGCTCACAGTGTATGTTGTTGTACTTGTAGAAATATATTTGACCCCAAAACCTATAGCTGTGTCTACCACTGTTGTTGTTAATGATTTTTATGTTACTCATATTGTATGCTGTGGTAGTAATCAACACATATTGCCGTTAATGTATTGTTTGATATTGCTCACATCGTATGTTGTGGTAGCAATATATTTGACCCAACACTAATAGCCGTGTCTACCTCTGTTGGTTTTTATGATTTGTTTTATATTGCTCACATTGTATGTTGTGGTACAAGATACAAGAAACTTAATTTTCCGTCAGTTATAGTACAACAAATAACATTAGCTACACGAGCTATTTTCTGACATAACAGACGTAAAAATTAACATGTAAAAGCAGCTGTAAAAAAAGGCATTGGTTATGATATATATGCGTAGATTACATACATATTATTAGTATAAGGCTTTAGCAAGCATTTTGATTTAGAATTGCATGCATTAAACACATTAAAAAGCTATTATCACATATTTACAGATTCGGTTATAAATACATCACGCATTGTCTGAGTTAACCCATAAAGCATCGATCACAACAAAATGTTGTCCGTTTTTCTCGTCTGCATAAATGTTTCGAAGCCTCATTGACAAACAGTGTAGACCCAGATCAGATTGCTCTTTTTGAAGCAGCCCTATCTGTGTCCATGACGTTTGCCCCCTACTCTCAAAATACGTCAACAACGTCAGGAAATCATATGCAGCAGACGACTCTGGCAGACGACATATTGGCTGCTTTTTTGTCGGCGGTTTAAGGGTTAAGATTTGATTTTTTTCTAATTTTCTTTTTGTGGTAGAAATATATATTCGACTCCAACACCAAAAGCTGTGTCTACCTCTGTTGTTGTTAATGTATTGTTTGTTGTTTCTCAAATTGTACGTGGCGGTTAGCATTTGGTCCTGGTTTTGTTATTTTAGATGTTGTTGTTTTTTTCTATTTTGATAAGTTAGAATTTGAACAAAGTGGTTATTCTCACCTTCGTGAAGTTATGTTCTCAGATAATGATGCTACTATTGAATCCACATCTGTGTATAACTTCCTGCTTCTGGCTTGCTACTAGAGGATAGAATACAACAAACAGACGCAGCAGCTGAACGTGTTACTCTCTGTACATATGGATATGTTGGCTTTGTATGGCTATGAGTTGAGTTCCTTCTGTTTAGCTTGTTAACTTTTATTCCATCTGCTGTAAAACGCATTTTTATCAAATATGGATGATTTTGCGTTGAATAGTTATTGAGTGATAATTGAATAGGTCGCTTAGAAAGTAGCACCAGAGATATTTTCCCCCTTTCTTACTTATATATGAGCAGAAAAATAACAACCAATAATAGACATTAACAAAAGTACCAACATAGACCCTACGAACCTCACAGATTACGTATTAATGTAGGAGGGGTCGAACAAAGAGGAACCAGAAGGGGTGCACGGAGTCAGCTAAATGAAATGATATACCTTAGGCAGCACACAAAGGTCAGAAGAGGGACGGGGGATCTTTAGGGTCTACACTGTAAAAATAAATGTGGTGGCTACTGAACTGCCACTGTGTTTGGGCTAACCTTTCAACACCTTTAAAAATGATCTTTTAGATTGTACAGAACTGGAGAATCACTAAAATTTTATCAGATTGATTTTGTACATTCACCATCACTGAAATATTAACTGTTGGCCTCTAATTAGATTCTTAAGAAAGAAAGATTATTTGTTGGCCTAAGATTAGTTTCTATGGAAATAAAGTTTAATTTTACACCGAAATAAATGCTGGCCTAAGCCTTTGCTAGTGGCACATACCACATTGTTAGAATCTAATGTCACGGCTCATGTATTAAATAGAGTAAAATGACCTGCCTCAATATTGTTTATGCCAGACTAAGAGTAAAAGGATGGATATCATGTTTAAGAATATTTAAGAATACGTGGCAAGATTTTATATGACCACCAATCCATCTCCTGCATCGCATAAAATCAGTAAAAATGGTTTCCTGTGAATAAGATATACCTTCAATTTAGCAGTATTGTTATTTTTAACCAATATATCCGAAAATGCTATTCGATGGCCTTCGTGATTACCTTTGACATAACTTAGATAATGTGCCTTGGCACTTTAACTGATTTTAGAATAAATATTGAAGTTGAAAATGTCATTTTTCTTCATTATGAAACGTTTTAAATTGTCAAGCAGGATATTTTCTTTAAACCGATGTCAGTATTGAAAAGTTCAATGAGTGTCTCATCAAACGGCCAGCTGACTAAATTTTGCTCTCAAAATTAGGACACACAGAAATCTAAGTGGTGTATGCTATGAAAGAGCTGAATTGGTGGCGGTGTTATAGTAGTTGAAGATGGTAAAGAAGATAAATTCTCACTCACCTCCTCAGACTTATGTAGTATAATAATAATGAAACTACTGAAATAGTCTGTGAAGAGTTTCTTGTTTCAAGCTTTCTACTTGATGACGGAATGGAAGAGGAAGACACAATAGTCGTTGTATACTGGGGTTGTATGATAATATTTCGATCCTTCCCTCCAATATACTTTGTTAAGTCTGTTAACCTTTTTACTGTAAAGATAGCATGCAATCAATGTTTGAGCATTCTGTAAAGTAAAATAATTAATTTCTTATACAATCTCATCTCATTGTAAATGTTTGTTTGAAGCATCTATAATTGTGCTAACTTTATTTTATAATTTGCTCTTTGATTTCTGCTGTGAGTTGGCACCGAGTACCGTTAGTTTAAAAGGTGACTGAGTCAAGGGCCGTAAACAGGTCCGTTGAACTTTATAAAGGGTCGTGCAATTAATGACTGCGAACACTAGGGTACATATTGGAATCCATTTCAATTACTTAGGGTCGTATTATATACTCAGAAAATCAAATGAATGATATTCAGAATCAGTTCTATCTCTACATTCAATACATAGAGCATCTAACATGAGTGCTCATGTTTTATTAAATTTATTAAATGAGTTGGGGAAAAGAGATAAACTGCGAGGCTTGCCGAGCATTTTATCTCTTTTTTCACAACGAGTTTAATAGATTCAATAAAACAAGATTACGAATGTTAGATTCTATTTATCATATGACGTTAAGATAACATTGGAATCTCATTTCTGACGTAAAAACGCTATAATTTTGTCATTATGTACGCAACGTTGTTATAGACGTCATAACGTTTCCCGTAAATCTATAAACCTCTATTTTAATGCACTTGCTTTTGTAACGCGATGTCTGATTAGATAACGTCAAAAATTTGCGACACTATATCCTGCGATATACTGTCGGAAATAGTTTGACGTCATTAATTACGTCACATTTCGTTGGATAACGTGCAGCGTCATGCGTCTTGCAACGCTCCAATTTGAGCTCAAACTACAGAACTGATTTCCGACTGTATATCCGACAATAATCCTCCCCAAATTACAATTATGAATACAGTTAGTCCCTAAGAGGTTTATCGATTTCATTGCATGGCGTTATTTCACTCCCAGACGCGACGTCATATGATAAAATAAAATCTAAACTAGTTATGCATGCATTTCATAGTGGCAGATACCTGTAATCAAAATGAATGTTTGATTTAAGCCAGGCTTCAATAATTAAAGTACAGTACAGGTCCAAATGGTGCAACCCTCTATATCGAAATGTGACAAACATTCATAAATAATTGAAACCAATTTTTTATTGTTTGCATTCCATAATATTATTACCAGGTCCAAAACCATTTTCAAAAGTATGACACCTAGCTTTGTAGTAGTGTTTTACTTCCGATTTGTCATATTGGCTGGGCTATGCCATATCTGTTGATTTTTGTTGAAGAAGCGTCACGTTATGAGGTGCAATTACTGACAAATATGTATGAGCACTTGTCTGTGGTCGGAAATCTAAAGAACATAAGCAATAGCCAGGTAATTTCAATTTGGTAGTTCTATCAGATATGAAAATACTTTGAGTGGAAATTATTTTCTCAAATGAAGGGGTCACAGCAACATGGTGCTTTAGTCCACTTTTGGTCAAAAGTGAGTTAGCCTCTTTTTCATGTATGAAAAAGATTTCCGCACCGTATTAATTCCCTTTGGCCATTAAATTAGTATAAAAAATTGAAATAAATAGGATTATATCATTTTCACAAAGGTCCTAAGTCCAAAATTGGATGTTTATGCATAAAAGGGCCTAACTCCATAATTTTTATTTTCAGATTTGTTTCAAAGTTTTATTACCTTATAATCATTTTTATCACACACTGAGCCTCAAATAGAAACATTTCGCTTGCTAGGCATTATTTCCCGTCAAATGGAATCGCTAAACTAATTTTATACAACATAAAACCTAGACTATGGACTTAGGACCTTTGTGTCATTGAAATCTGTTCATATTTATGGAATTTTGGTAAATCAACGATTTTATCCAGGTTTTCGCTGTTGTACTTGTAAGAAATAAGCTTTCCACACACTATCATGCATTTGTTTAGTATTGATGGACTGCTATAAACTTTCTGTATGCATTTTTTAAGTTTTATGATATTTGGACTTAGGTCCCTTTTTGCAGAAACGAAATCGCAAAAATCAAGTTTTTCTCACTTTAGGCAGTAAAATCATTGCAAAATCTCATGAACTCACTATTTTTAAACATATCTTGTTCATTTTTGCAAGAAAAATCTACATGTTTTGAGAATTGCCAAAAATTATGTTTTTCGCGTTTTTCTCAAAATAATGAAAAATGGACTAAAGCACCTTGATGCTGTGATCCCTTCAAATGTTATATAGTCAAAGGAATGTTAATATCTTTCAATTGTTTTTCTGAGTATATATTCCTGTGATCATTTAAGGGCCATATTGGGATCCCTTGGCAAATCCACTTGATTTTGTATAATATACTGATACTGATACTTTATTAATGTATAAAGCCATAATGGCCCATGAGCATATTAACAAATACACATACAATACAATACAGGATAGCGAGATACATAAAACACAACACAGTTGCAATAAAATGACAGCATTTCAAAACAAGTATTAGGTGATAATGGAATTTTTAGTGTATAAGGTGAGGTGCTCTTTTTCCTCTGAACATGTTTATGTCTAATTGATATGTGTCGCATGTAGAAAAATCTGCATTAGGTGCTGACAAAAATGGTGCTGATCAGCCTGCGCATTCGCAAAACCCAATCAGCACATTTTTTAAAGCTGCTTACAGTTACTGTATATATCATATCTGAGTTAACTACAGAAGAGGGTAATGGCTGTCTTCCATGAAGAAAAATATCCCTAGATCCTATCTTGTAGAAACGAATTACAAGAAAGGGTCAAAGGATAACAATATAGTGGTATTATTTATCATCCCTGGATTCAATCTTATGAAATACAAAAAAATATCTTAGGATATCACCTGTTAATTAGACCATTGGAGTCGTGACATGTGACCTCCAATACATCACTGCGATCATTGAATGATTATTTAGTTTAGGGATCTGTTTACTTCGGCTGGCAAACGAGGAAGTAAAATTGATTATATCTACTTGTAGATTTTATTACCAACATATTACAGTTTTTAGACCCCCAACTTTTCAACTTAATTGCTTTGCTACCCGCTCACAAATATATCTAGGGTAAGACAATTTATAAACATATACAATCACCATGTGGTATAATTTTGCATTTATCACTAGTATTCTTCTTATACTTACTAATCACAAACAGATGACAACATCATGATACCGTGTAACTGGTACTCTGGGCCTGGAATTACAATGCCTCCTTAGAGTTAAGGAAGACTTGAGTTAAGTATTGATTTTTCAGGATGCGAAAAATAACTTTTAAAACTGATAAAAATCAAAATAGATTTACTTTTCGTGAAGATCACAGTAATATCTTTGACCACAAATACCAAATCGATTCAGGCAATTTATTTAGCATTTAATTTAGCATGTTGAAATATCAATACTTTACTTAAACCTTGCTTAACTTTAAGGAGGCATTGTAATTCCAGGCCCTGATCAATAGAAAGCTGCAGCAGGTTTCACACTCGGAGCTTAAGGTATAACCAGTGAATCATTTCAAAATGTTACTATATATACAACCTTTTTATCGTCAATTAAGCAACAGCTATAAACGAAAACTGTAAATCAAAATTAAATGGATTAGCATGCATATCCCAATCTATATCTTAGTCAGAATTCCAAAAAACATAAATTGTTCAGCACAAATGCCCTTTTCACAACAATCCTGGAATCAGAGATGAACGCGGCGATTATTTCATATATTGAAGCTTCTTTTTGGACAGACTTGTCCATTACTAATGGCATAATTTCAACCAATAATTATGATAAACGGGACGACTAAATTTGAAAAAGGTTATTTTCTTTTCTTGATGGAGATGTGCCTCGTTCACCTACCTATAGTGTATACATTTCGCAACTTATTTGTTTGCAAGAATATGTTCTCATGTTGATGCCTTCAACAATAGAAACAAAGTGCTGACTTTTAAGATACTATAACAATGTTATCAATTCCATAAATTACGTAAAACTTTTTCTAAATTTTAATGCCAACACTCAGAGTTGATTGTTAAATGCAATATTTGCTTAAAGACTCATCTGCAACAAAGCATATCAGAACCTGTATTTTATGGCGATTTGGTTTATGAATTAAAAGAGTTTTTGAAAGCCGATTTTAGTGATCAATTTAAAAATTTATATTGAACGTTATTAAAAATTGGGATAAATCCGTTGGTTGGTGTCTGATGCTTGTCCTTAGCTGGACCCATCATTGCTCAACTTGAGGTTTTTTTTTAGCATTGACTATCTGTGAGTTGTGACCTCTTTTCTAAGAATCATCATTGTGTGTTTATTTGATTTGATTGTTCCTCTGTAATGATACATTGCATTAGTAAGGAAGTTTCTATGCGAGCTAAAAATTTGCCCTTGTACAATTTTTTTTAATCTCCCTATACCATGATGTGCAGAGGGTCGGGGAGGGCCATCCCTCTGTTCACATCTTACAATAATTTTATACAGTTGTATGTTACTCATTCTCACGCCTTTCATTCTTCAGTGTATGTACATACATGTATATTAATATAGTATGAGTAATATTAAAGTGTTTTACATATTACTAGAGTATAGTTAAGAAGATTTATTTTAACTAAAGAAGAAAAAAGAAGGAAGAGAGGGTATCTTGAAGGAGTATATGGGGTGTGAGCGCGACACAGACTAGCGACTGCTGAGTTCTATTTCATTTGCTATTTTATATAGTTATTAAAATTGTTAGTCTGCCGTTTTATCTAATAAGCTATGGTAATTTTGCCAGTTTGTTTAAAATTTTTCATATTTTCCTGTTGAAATGGACGAGTATTTATATGTTTGGTATAGAAGTTTGAGTCTATGTTGTAGCACTGTGAGGTTCATGTTGCTCTTGCTGCAAATTGCATAGTATATATAATATGTTATTTCCATAAGAACTAGTTTATAAATATCTCTTTTCTGATCTCGATCTATTCCGAATATGAATGATTTATCGTTTAATGTAATATGTATGCCGTGTTGAATGAGCCATGAAATCGTTTTATTTAAAAATCGTTTGACACATTCGCATTCCAATAAATGATGTTCGATAGTTTTATCTGTTTTGTAGCAAAATGTACATGTTTGATCTTCAATGAGTTTAATTTTGTATGATAAATTGTTTGTTGCTAAAATTTTATGATTGACATTGAACTGTACTGTCTTTGGTGATTTTAAATGGGTCAGAAAATATCCCCCCCCCCACTCGTCTTCTTCAAATTTATATTGTTTAGTCTAAGAGATTTTTCCGACGGGGATGTCTGTTGTTTTGTTTAGTAGGTTGTACATGTCTTGTGCTCCTATTTTACTTTTTTGATTATATTTGTATTGAAAATGGTATGATAGGGTTTGCCTCTTTATGCCGTATCTTAGCTAGCTTTAAGGGTTTCTTCCAGGCAAGAATTGATCTTACCAGACCTGAATATTGTAGAAAATCAATTGTGACATTTTATGTTGCCTTTAGTTCATCATATGTATAAAAACTACCATCGTTGTTTGTAAGATCTTTGGTGAATTTAATGTCATTTTCAAAAGATGATTTATAATACAGTTTTATCCCCTATTTTGATGTTTTCATTGGAGAAAATTGAAATTGTTTGGAATTGTTGTATCTCTGTTGGTGTGTTTTTGTTACTATTTGTATATGACATAAGAATACGTCTCTCCAAAACTTGTTTTTTTTTATTTTTGGTAGTATTTTTCCGTTTATAAGTGTGTCCCTAAATTGAAAACGTTTTTTTTTTTATCAATCATAAACTGTAGTATCATACTCCATGGGCTGTTGTTATCTGTAATTATCTTTCTTAACCACTTTGTTTTGAGAGCAGCAATAAAAGCGTTTATGTTGATCATTTTCAAACCAACCTTACAATATTCTTGGCATAAAATTGTCTTTTTGATTCTTTGTGCTTGTTCAGATAAAGTTAATAATAGTACATGTAGGTCTTTAAGCAGTTTTTCATTTAGGTTGGGGAGTGAAATGAATAAGTGATTAAGACTTGAAAGGAGAAGAAATTTTATGACCGTTATCCTACTTATGGGGGTGAGACTTCTACGGTTCTTATGCTATCTTATCTGTAAAATTTAGAGTCAACATGTTGTCTAGATCAGTGTCAAATGTAATTCCAAATAGTTTAAATCTGTCTACTCCCAAAATTAGTTACCATTTAGTTTTTATAGAGTCAGTTCTATACTTCTTTTAACCTATCCATACCAAATGTGTTTATGAGAAATTTACCTTCAGGCCTGAATAGTTTGCATAATTTTCTAGCTCGCTTAATGTTTCATTAAGAGATTCATCTGGTCCGTCCAGAATGACTGATGTGTCATCAGCGTATTGTGTTAGAATGAATTCTTCATTGTTGATTTTTATCCCTTTGATTTGTTATTCTTTATTTTTATTGCTAGGATTTCTGCACAGAGTATATAGTTAGTATTGGAAAATCGGGCCTCCTTGTTTACAACCTCGTTCTGTGTAAAAGAAGGACTTAATTTATAGCTACTTGTGTTTTTTGTAAAATTTTGATATCCATTTGATTATCGATGGAAAAAACTTAAATGATTTAAGTACGTTTTTCATAAATGACCAAGACAGTAGGTCATATGCCTTTTCGAAGTCTATTAGCAGCAAAAGTCCTGGAATGTTTTTCTCGTCCACAAACTGCATCAAACCATAAACTATTCGTGTGTTATCTCCAATGTACCTACCGCATATAAAGCCTGACTGATCTCTACTGATAAGTTTGTCAATGATTGTGTTTATGCGATTAGCTATTGAGGCAGAGGCTATATTGTATAATGTACTTAATAGCAACCAACCATCGAGTTGTTGCCGCGAAGCGGCAACAACGAGAGTTGGTTGCTCTAACGATTAGAGGCTCTGTTCTGTTCTATTCATCTGCTATACGAACATCTAATTTCCGTTCTGTCAAACGAGAATTCCGGTATCTATACGGAGTCGATTTGGATAGAAGTAAAACCTTATTTTACCGTTGAAAAATGTACATTGATCATTTTTGACAATGAAAAAATACAAAAAATAAACTGGAATCGCGAAGATACCGGTTTTGTTGATATTCAAGTTATATTTTAACCACACGACTATCAGTCGGGACGCGTAGTGAAGGCGTATGAATATTATCAAACATGCATAGCAACAAAAACGTTCAGATTTTTTGGCTTTCTCAGCGAAGAGAGGAACAACACCCCAAATTTAACCGCTTGTTGCACGAATGTCCCAAATCTTATTTTGTTAAAAATTGGCCACTTGTGTTCGTCGTTTGTTCAAGTTTTCCCATAGCGTATGATTTTTAATCTACGACAACGCTCTTAAACACCGAGATGGGCGAAACAGAAAACTTGCAAGATGGATGGGACTGTAAAAAAATGGTTCAAGTTTGATATCAAATTTCTCATTTTTTCGACTTGGTCCCGCTGTGGCATATATGTCATGAAAAAATATAGGGTTTCAACTACCAATGTGCCAATTTTGATCGAAATTCGTTCTGGAGACAAAATTCGTTCCATTATCTTCAAGAGGTCATACGGTCTTCAAACGGTCAAACTTCCAAGATGGCGTAAAACGAGGATTGGGTGCGACTGGCAAAGCCAGTTCATATCGCGCAAAACCAATCTAGACCATAATAAATGTATTAAAATTCAAACGAAAATATAGATCTATTTAATATATTAGATATCTAGGCCTTATTTACCTCGGATAAATTAATGTTTCTCAATGACAACGTTATCTTTCCTGACCGTCTGGTTAATGACGACAACATCGATAAATAAATGACGTAAGCAATCTTTTTTTAGTGCACACGGTATAGAAAGCGGTTCCTGTTGTCTTATTGTGCAATGTCTTGCACTACTCAAATATAACCCGCAGATTGTTTCTATGGGGGTTGATAAAAGTTGGAATAGTCCATTTTACACCCAATTGTGCACTAATTAATACTTTACAAACTACTGATGAGGCCCTCCCAGGGAGGGAAGATGGTACCTGTTCCCTTGTTCCCCATATTTTCCCTGTTCCCCAATGTTCCCCTTCCCCTCAGAATTAATTGGGCCCTTGATTCTTCTGCTACCCTAAGATGAATGCTCTTTTCCCCTGTACCCCAACCCATGGGAGGGCTTCAATGATAGACCCCCCCCCCCCCCCAATAACACAGAAATTGAATCGACATGAAAATAGTATACCAAAACATATTTGATTTCATTTTCAGAACAGGTAATGTGTAAGCTACAACGTTGTTACAGTCCCTATTATTAAAAGTGACCCAGGGTTTTTTCTCTCTATTTTGGGAACATGACCCAATCCCAAGAATTGGGAATTTTTCACAAAGTTTTATACAAATTGGGGAAAAACTCACACCATATATTATAATCAAATCAAACAAAAGTTAGCTAATAAGAACATTTCAACATTATGAATTTAACAGGTACTATTCATTGGGGTACATTGTAACAAAATAGTGACATTTCCTTGTTTTTTAAACTGGGAATATTCTCCTTGATATTGGAAAAACATACTTTTTTTTGCAATTGGGAACATGACCCAAAATTGGTCTTCAAAATGTGCCAAAAAAGCCCTGTTTAGTTTATCAGAAATATCAAGAAAACAATTGCATCTGTATCACTATACATACTCTAGACAGATTTACATTGCAAGACAAAGAATTTTCTGGTGATTTTTTAAATAGGATGAATACCCATGCCCTAATCATATTTTAGTCTTTACCTGACCCCAACAAATACAAAAGTTATTTGATCCAAATATCATATAAACATATGACCCTGTGTTTAGTGTGCTCTTTGAGACGGTTCTTTTGAGTACCCACAACATATGTTTGATTAAGAAATAATTAAATCACGCATTAATAGTCTTATCTTGGGGATAGGTGCTTTGGGGAGTGAATGCTATAGAAGCTTGGGGTATAAAGTATCCTTCATAATAAGCATACTTAAATTCATTTAAATAGATACATGTCTTTATTGTAAAAGACCTCCTAAATGAAAAAATCTACAAATATATTCTTCCTAGAGTTTGGTTTAACTCAAAATATGTGTTACACACCCTTTTTAGGACAAAAACAAACTCAGTTTACTCTTTTATCATCTTAATCCTTTACTTCATAGGCTATATTTAGATCATGACATTATTTTCTATTTTAGACAACATTGAAAAAATTCAAGAAAATTGAAGCTAATAAGTCTTGAATTGGAAAATATAATTGAATATGGAGCATTTGCTCCAAAAGAGCAAATGCTCCATTTTCCATAATATTTTCAAATACATGATATTTCAAAGGTGTAAAAGGTTAAAGCTGTTAGATCTTTCTCAAATTTGAGACCATAACCAGCTGGCATCAGTTTTTTTTATTCCTATGATCAATTTTGGGGGTCTCTGACTCTCAGAAGCACTGTGTAAAACCAACAGATCATTGAAAAAAAAATAACAAAACATACTTAATACTGATATAACAGACTTATTCTGCAATTTGCAGTAATTGAAAGTAAACAAGTTATTTTGACATCTACTACTCTCATAGGGCCAGTTAAGCACAAAAAAAAGTGATAATTTTCTTATCCATCAGCTTAAACATGTTTTGTGTGCTCAAAAAAAAACGTCTCATCGAGACGGTTCTTTTGAGTACCCACAACACATGTTTTGGTTGAGAAATAAGAAAATAAATTTCATTTACGCACTCTTATCTGGGGGCCTGACGTCTCTTATAAATATTGGTGATAGATGCTGTGGGGAGGGGGGCTTTAGTAGCTTAAGGTATAAAGTACCATATTCTTCATAATAAGCATACTTTTGTACAAATGATGTAACTATTTCAAAAAGGAGGGAAACTGGTGTTCCAATACAGCTGGCTTCATTCTGATTAACTGTTAATTTTACAGAAACTTTATTCTGTGTAAACAATCATCAGATCAGTTAACAGCTGATGAAATCTCTCTAAAATTTGAAACCAGTGTTTAATTATACTGTCATCCAGTTTTTGAAGTTCAAGGCCAATTAATGTTTGGGAGTCTGACTAAGATTCCTGTAAGACAGTTAAAAATTCTTATTTTGAATCCTTTATCATTGTTGTTTTATGATAAGAACATGTCTGCTTATTACATGTATATAGTGGTTGGTATGCTGCAACTTGGAATACATACTTAAACCTCTTTTATCCAGATTGAAAGCAATCTCAGTCTACACTTTACAAAAATGATATTAATGAGGCTTAGCCAGTGGGGTTTGTGATATTTTACATAATGTTTACCTGCATACATTAGCCTGCTTCCCTTTCCCCAAGAAATAGTTATGTTTTCTTACTAAAGTTGTCTTTGTTCCAAGCCCCAAGCACCTCATTTTTTTGAAAAAATAAAATGAAATAAAAATAAAGCAAAAACAATTTTCTCTTATTTAGGGTTAGGTCTAGTTTGAAGGTTGAATATTGTATGATTCAATATTAATGATATATTAATTGGGGTCTGGGTCATTATGGGATGCTTTTATCAATAAATTGTATTTTAATTTCATATTTAATAGCAAAGTTCCCACTGACTCTGAAATAAGGGGTATACTGGGTCCCATTTTCATAGTTTTGTACACTCCAATAAAATGTGAGCTCTGCTATTAGGCTTTTTATAAAATTTACTTTGGGGGGGGATGGGGGGTGGGGAGTTTATGATTGGATCAACTTTCTGTGAAATCAAGTATTTGAAGGGATATTTTTGTATATGATTCGGATTGGGGTTGGTCTGAAAATACTGGCTCGCACACCCATACAAGTTACTCCCCCATGCCCATACCCCTCCCCCAAAAGAGATTTATACCTTTCTAAAAATGTTCCCTAAAAGTAAAGTTTTCAATTATCAAAAGAATCAATGGTTATTTATTTAAGAGAAAAAGATAAAGTTTAGTAAACAAAACAGAGATAATCCTTGCTCAAAATTATGATGGGCCCTTAAAATGGGCCAATGACCCATATATCCCATTCAAAGTCATGCAAATTTCAAAATTTCAATGGGCCTTTTAAAATTTTTATAGGCCCTTTGCAAAATTTGATGGGCCCAAGAATCCTTAAGTTAATATCCACATTAGAGCAAAATTGACATGAAATTTGAATAGTTTATATGGGGCCAAGCCAAAAGTATAGTCCATTTTCTAAAAGCAATAAAACTTTCTCACAAAATGCCAAGCCAAAAGTAAAGTCCATTTTCTAAAAGCAATAAAACTTTCTCACAAAATGGATTAGGCCCATCCATGATTATCCCTGCAAAAATAAAGAATATTGAGGAACAGCTAGGAAAAAAGAAGACATAAGAGCAAGAGGAGGATTGAGGGCGGGGTGTAGGTTAGTAGTTGGTGAGGCCTTCCATGGGTTTTGGGAAACAGGGTAAAGGGGCATTTAGTTCAAGGGAACAGAGGAGGTAAGTGCAACTTTTGAGGGAAACAAGCAAACAAAGAAAATGTGGGGGAACATGGAACCCAGGAAAACAAATTTTCGATTTTTGGGGAACAAGCAAGTTTATTTCAGCCTCCTCCCCCCCCACCCCGTGAGGGCCTCGATGGTTAGTGGATAATTCAGCCAAGGTACAGACATAACCATATAGTTCCTTCTGACATTGGGTGAGCCCGGGGGTGGGCGGTTGAAAGGTCAATGCATGCGAAGATCCAGATTTTTTTTGTCAGAGAGGGGGGGGGGGGGGGGGGGGGGTCCAAGCCCTACGGTGAGAAAACAGCCTTGATTTTTTTATGTTTGTTTTGGGTTTTTTTAGTCCAAAATTTTCCGGGGATGCGGGGGGTCCAACTATTTACAGGGGGGGGGGGGGGTCCAAAAGCTTATTTCTATAGAATTTGATAGAACTTGTGATTTACCAGGGATGGGGGTCTGGACCCCCTACCCCCCCCCCCCCCCTCTGGATCCGCACATGCATGACTTTTAAAGACTAAAGAAAAAAGTCGAAAGGGGAAGAATCGGCAGCCCAGGAAGAAGGGAACATTTAAGATTTCTCATTTCAAAGTAACGGGAAAGCCCATTTTCAGGCGAACGAAACGAATTAAAAATTAAATCTGAATACCTATGATGCACCTCTGAGGCCCCAGATATAAGGAATTTGAACGTCACTGTTCTTCGCCATTTTACAGAAGTATATGTATTGGCATTATTCCTTTAGAATCACATTTTTTATAGATAAAACATATCGATTACAACACGTTTACTCGTAATATTGTGACGAAAATATGGGACAACTTTGACTAGTGACTACGTCATTTTAGAGCTTTGTCACGCGTTTATACTCAGCTGAAAGATGGACGGGGCAAAGGTGAATATGTTTTAATTTATTTCATCAAAATCGGTTCTGGAGACAAAAAACGTTCCATTATATGCCAGAGCTTATATTTCATTTCTGTTTTTAAGCGCCTGACGGTGGTGCATTTCAGAGCTTGATTTCATTGCAAAGCAATATATCATTAAACACTTTCAAAAAAGGAAATTGGCGATTAAAGGTTGCAGAATCTAATTATATAGCGAGAATACACTGTCATTAATTACAAATTAAGAATAAAGAGCGTTTAAAAAAGGGAATTTTTGGCGCCATTTTTCGGTCGCCATTTTGAGGGAATATTTTGCGTCGCGCATTTTTACAATTTTAAAATACTTTAACTCAAAATACGCTCTTTGCGTTCCTACTGTTACCAATCGGAAAACGCCATAAGCGCGTGAAAACCCGGAGATCTGCAAACAGCACAACACGGTTCAGCGCCAGGCTGATTGAATAGATCTAGGTCTACTTTGCAGTTGCAGGTATAAACGAGTAAGGTTTGGTTATCTTCCATTAATTATCGATATATTCCTTCGAAGGTCACACAGACCAGACAGTTGGGCAACGGTCTTTCAGACTTTTGTTTATCTTCCGGTAGAGTTCATCGTCAGTAAAACGGAACAACTACACAATTTCGCATCAAATTCACATTCTCAGACAAGGTAAACTGAAGATTCTTTTTTAAATGCTCATTTAATGAACTGATGACATGCGCGGATCCAGAGGGGGGGGGGGGGAGGGATCCCCCTTGAAAAATCACAAACATACAGGGTTTCTTAGCAATACTTGCCCGGATCCCCTGAAATCACAAAGCTACCACGCCAGCATTCAATGTTTGGCCACCATTGGCAGGTCAGAGAAACACCATTTAAATGGCGTTTCGCTGGCGGGCCGATGATGGCCCACTTATAGTTCAAATACAAGATGCCCATTCTACAGAAATAAGGGCCCAGAAATAAGTATGATCAAATGGCAGCGGTGTACATTATAGTCTCCATATCATTGCTCACATGATTGTCCTTGATCTCTACAAATAGTCAAACATATGTCAAGATATAAGGGCCACTACACCAAACTGGAAAGATGAAACGCTTCTGGTCGTTTGTAAAATCACTGCGGAAGGACAACAGTGGAGTCGCCCCTCTTAAAGACCAAGGAAAGATTCATGCTGATCCGGTTGACAAGGCAAACATCCTTAATTGGCAGTACGAGTCGGTCTTCACCAAAGAGAAAGAAGATGAGGACACTCCAGTCCTAGAAGGAAACACTTATCCAGAAATGCCAAATATCATGATCAGCCAAGAAGGTGTCCTTAAGCTTCTGAAGAAGATAAACCCTCACAAGGCAAGCGGACCCGACATGATACCTGCACGCATTCTTAAGGACTTATCTGAAGTCATTGCCCCCATCCTCACTATAATATTCCAGAGGAATCTTACACTCCGGGAGGTACCAGAGGACTGGAAGTCAGCAAATGTGACCCCCATTTTCAAAAAACGGCTAAAACAAGATCAGATAGGGATTTTGAAATGAGCTAGTGTTATACCCCTAAAGCATTTTCCTGCTTAGAGGAAATAAAATTAAATATAAACCACTGTTTAGAGCTTGCTCCAAGCTTTCCAAAAATGTATAACATTACAATGTTTTGATTTGATATAGCAAAATTACAATTCTAAATACACCTAAAAATTAGCCGTTTTTCAACGTTATGCCGTGTCATTTCAAATTTGTTAATTTTTGAAAATTTGTTTTTCAAATATGTGTGTTAGAATCATATTTTTTTAAAAAGAAATCTTAAATTTCATGTATGAGCTAATGTAAGATATCCATAAAAAATGTGAAGGCAGAGCGCAGTAATTTTAAGCATTTTTCAAAAAAATGCTTGAAGCGTTATACATTTGGTCTTTTCTTAAGAATTAACTTTGCTGTATTGTTGTCACTTGTTCGGTGACATGTATGCATAATTTTTTGCAATTTGTTCAAGCTATGGGCATGTTTCTCTGTAAAAAATACAACCGCTACCAATGAATTGTCTTTTCCAGTAATGTTTTCATCAGTTTAAGACTACACTGTTTCAGGTAGTGTCCGTAGATCACATATTTTGCATCTAGCCTATTGCTGTATTAGAAGATTAATGAACATGTCTCTGCTATTTTATATTTCAGTGAGTGGCACTGATTAAGAAAAGGTCTGCTTCTTCAGTTGTCTTTCAGCAGCACTTGTGATATGAGTGGCCAAAGTCTGTCCGTAGAACGTAGTGTCCGTAGATCACACTTTTCAACGTTAAAAAAATAACAGAATATGTCATATTGGCCCATATTTTTAGATTGTATTTATTAATTTCAACCAAAAAAATAGTATGTAAATCAATATTTGGGTTATATTTGTCTAATTTGTGAAAGAAAGAGGTACATATGGTTCTGAAACAATATGTCCTTTAGAACCTCTTCCATTCACATATAAGGTAAAAATTGCCCAAATACTGATTTACATACTATTAATTTGGTTGAAAGTAATAAATTCAACATAAAAACATGGGCCATTATAACATGTTTTTGTAATTTTATGTCATTAACAAGTGTGATCTACGGACACTACATTCTACGGACAGACTTTGGCCGCTCATATCAAAAGTGTTGGTGAAAGACAACTGAAAAAGCAGTGCATTTCTTAATCAGTGCCACCCTCTGAAATAGAAACTAGCAGAAACATGTTAAATAATCTTAAAGTACTGCAATCTGCTAGATGCAATGATGTGTGATCTACGGACACTACCACTACCAAACAGTGCAGTTATAAAGTGACGAAAAAATTACTGGCAAAGACTATTCATCGGTGGTGGCTGAATTTGTTACAGAGAAACATGCCCATAGCTTCAATAAATTGCAAAAAATATGCATACTTGTGACTGACCAAGTGGCAACAGGCTCAGTGAAGCAAATCTAATTCTTAAGAAAAACTAAAAGGTATAACGCTTCAAGCATTTTTTAAAAAAATGCTTAAACTTACTGCGCTTCGCCTACACATTTTTTATGTTCATTTTACATTAGCTCATATGTGAAATTTAAGGTTTCTTTTTTAAAAATTATGTTTCCAGCACACATATTTCAAATACCAATTTTCCAAATTTAACAAATTCAAAATGAAACAGCATAATATTGAAAAATGTCAAATTTTTAGGTGTATTTAGGATTGTATTTTGCTATATTAAATCTAAACATAGTAATGTTATACATTTTCAGAAAGCTTGGAGAAAGCTCTAAACAGTGGTTTAAATTATATTTTATTTCCTCTGACCAGGAAAATGTTTTAGGCATATAACACAAGCTAATTTTACCATATTTGTCATTTCCATAACTGATATATCTTTCATTATATTTATCTGTCAAATTTGTAAAATTTAAAGTCAATGTATTTTTTCAACTATTTGAAGGACCTGCTGTTTATCCCAAACTAATTAACAGGGGAACATTATATCTTTCAATTTCAAATTTCACTTTTTCATCTGTTACCAATTTTGTAGTGTCCGTAGAAAATATTGCAAACTAAGACTTAACTTGATTTCTACACAACTTGACGACAGAGGCTATGTTAAACTACTTTATTGTTAAGAATGGAAATCATGTGATAAGTTAGGATGTTTACTTGTTCCTGAAAGTTCAATTCATTAAAAAATTAAATTTAGAAAATTTACTAAATTTAAGCCTTTTCATAGCCTTGTTTCTTCTGTGCTAAAATTTAACGAAATCATTTTTTTAAATAAAATATTGAGTGGTATCCAAGGGCACCAATACTTATGCAAAGTTCTGCATGGTATAATCATTGTTTTTAGCCAATAATTAAAAAGATACTATTATGTTATGCTTTAGTCTGTAGTGTCCGTAGATCTGCCACCTAAGATTGATTCAAATGCTGTAACTTTTTAATGTAAAGAACTTCAACAAAAACTTTCTAGAATTAGATGCACAATATATGAAGCCATGGAAAGAAATAGCTTGTTTTGTGATTCCTGCGACTTCATTTTTGACCAAAAGTGACACAACTTGTCCCTATCTGATCTTGTTTTAGCCGAAAAGGAGATCGGTTCAAGGCCAGTAATTACCGACCAGTATCACTGACTAGCATCTGTTGTAAGCTGCAAGAGCACATCATCACCAGCAGTGTAATGGCACACCTTGAAGAGCATCAAATACTAACAGACTGCCAGCATGGTTTCAGGGCCTGGCGTAGCTGCGAAACCCAACTCTCATACTATGCCATGAGCTTGCAGAGACAATTGACAAAGGGGACCAGATGGACCTCGTTATACTGGACTTTGCCAAAGCTTTTGACCGAGTACCCAATAGAAGACTCCTGGGCAAGCTTGATCACTATGGAATCCGAGGTAGCACCCACCAATGGATTACGTCATTCCTAAGACAAAGGACACAGCAGGTCATCGTGGATGGAGCGACATCTGAGAAAGCACCAGTGCTAAGTGGTGTGCCCCAAGGAACAGTACTAGGGCCACTACTCTTTCTTCTATTCATCAACGACCTGCCTGCAAGTGTGAACTCAAAAACCCGACTATTCGCGGATGACTGCATTATCTACAAGAAGATCAATAGCACGCAAGACTGTCAACAACTCCAGCATGACTTACACTGCCTAGCTCAATGGGAGACAACCTGGGGGATGGTTTTTCACCCGGACAAATGTAATGTGCTGCGAGTCACAAGAAGAAAGCGTCCCGTTTGCTACAGTTATTCGCTGAAAGGACATCAACTGGAAGAAGTGACCACTGCAAAGTACCTAGGAGTGGACATGTCAAACAACCTCCTATGGAAGGACCACATAGACTGAATAGTGAAGAAGGCTAACTGTACGCTTGGATTTCTCCGAAGGAACCTGCGAATCAGCAACACAGACACACAAGCTGCAGCCTACTCAGCACTAGTTCGGCCCACATTGGAATATTGTGCCTCTGTATGGAGCCCACACACAGAACAATCAAAACACAAGCTGGAAATGGTACAAAGGAGGGCTGCCAGGTACTGTACAAACAGGTATCACAATACCAGCAGTGTGACAGAAATGCTAGGAGATCTTCAATGGGAAACACTAGAGTCTAGGCGAAAGAAGATACAAGTGACCATGCACTTCAAGATCGTAAATGACCTAGTGCACATCCCGGCAGAAGAATATCTGTCCCCTGCCAGCACACGGACTAGAGCACTACACTCCAAGAAGCTCCGGCAGTATCCTGCTAAATCAGATACATTTAAATACAGCTTCTTTCCCAGGACTATCCCGGCATGGAACTCTTTACCAGCTACTATAGCTGAGGCCCCTGACTTGGTACACTTCAAGCAGGGGCTGTCCAGTCTTACATTCTAACTTCTAAATAAGGGTAGGGGGCAACCCGCAAGTAGGATCAGAGGGTTCTCAGAGCTGTGCCGGTTGGGCGACCATACCCAGAGGCAGTTACTGTAGCCGGATTGGTCTGACCACCCAATGAAGATCTGAAAATTGGGTTGCAATCTTTCCTTTCTTTCTACACTTTTCTCAATAACTATCTTTCTGCCTGTCTTATTTTTTTCCATCTTTTTTCTTTTTCTAATCCGCCACCAGAGACATAATATTCAAGAATGAATGCAGTCTCTTAAGAAACAGATACAGATACAGAAGGCAGCCTATACCTATTACCTAAGAAGTGATAGATCTATTCACTGATTGAGTCAAATCCTAGGTCTAGTTAAGAAAAAGTTTAGTGTAATATTCACGGTATATAATCAGCTTTAACATTATTTTTGTGCTAAAAAGAACCGTCTCATCTAGAAGGTTCTTTTGACGTAAACACAGCATATGTTTTGGTAGAGATTTAAACATAGTTTTGAACCCTCAAAAACCACATTGAAACAGCTCTTTGAGGGGTGACTCTAAAATGCGTAAAGGACTCCATTTCGCATAAAGGAGTTTTATTTTTGCAAAAAGGACTTATATTATAGCTAAAACTATCTATTAGGATCCTGTCTGGTATTTAATATTTCTAAACTGAAGTTTAACCATAACAAATCTATCAATAGATGCCGTTTTTAAATGATGTTTGGCGGAAATGGCAGAAATATCATTGGCGTAGCTCCCATTACACAGTATATGCACATGCGTAATAAAAATAGTAACATTCAAGGGGGGTCACTTAATGCGATAAAAGTAATTTTCCATACTATAGGGTACTGCTCATAAAGGAAAGAATTAGCTCCCTCTGGGAGCAAACTCTTTCTTTTAAGAGAAGTTCCCATTTGAAAAGGGACGCAATTGAAGAGAATCATTGCTTGATCCAGTAGTCTCCCTTTGATGTGCGTAACCTTTTCTGCGTTCTGGCTACACCGTTGAATATGTCTTACGGAAGGAGATTCATTATGAAGAAAAGAACTTTTTAAAAAGTATCTGATCTTTTTATTTCTCATTTATTTATTTCTGTTAAAATTCAAAGTACACATTTGTGGAAAAGAGGTTGAGGCTTTAAAAACATGATCCGCTAATAATACAAACAGCGTAGAACCAAATTGGACGCCATATTTTTTTCAAAATCTTTTCTATAATAAATTAGAACAAATAATTTAAGCTATTAATCGATCGAAATTGAGCATATTCTCAGACTCGTTTGAAATTGTGTTGTCGCCTGAGCTACTTTGTCAGGTTTAAGGGTGTCGTTTTTGTCCAAAGGACTTTGATGAAGACTTGGTCCATTTAGATACATCAGGTAGACTTCATCGTAACAGCGGCATGCGAAAGTACTATACAACAGAATCTGAAGAATCTTCTGTAGCTATCTGTAAATGCAGACTAGTGTTAAACGGCCCTTTTCATGGCCATTCAATAAACATGAAAGAGTACCCTTATGATTGTTGCTAGAAATGAATACCAAATTGTTCTTACAAAATCTTAAACCCAACAAACAAATATTTAGATTGAGTCCTTTACGCAAAACTCAAAGAAAAGAAAAAAACGAGGTCCTTTTCTCAAGAAAAAAATCAATTGCTCGAAAAGGATTCGAGTCCTTTTTCGTAATCCTCATATTTAGGTAAAGCCTATGTTGCCAACATCCAGTTTTGGACATTCTTATTTTAGACAAAGACACTTCCAACCACTTTCCATTAACATAATAACCTACATGTAGCAGGTACGCATATAATTTAGAATTTATTTTAATGGTTCCGATTGTCCCCCGCAACTACTAAGTCCTTTACGCATTCATGTAATTTATAAAGTTTTGCCGTTTTTCGCATAATGTCATTTGGAAATACTAGATATTGAACATCTACTATGATCTAGCTAACTTTTATAAAGAATAAATAAATAAACAGGCCTTCAGATTTATGGTGGGCCAGGGTCATTGACCCATGATTTCAAAATATGGCCCATCCCTATCGAAGTCAGTGGGCCCATAGGACCCATCCTTTTTAGTTGTGAAAAAATCTCACTTTAACAAAAATATTCATCTTACAGCCGTAATAACAAATGGTACCTTAATGAAGGTCAAAGGTATTGCAGAATGCTCCCCTTGGAGCATTCTGCAATACTTTTGACCTGCATTAAGCAATAACTGGTCTTCTTTTTTGTGTAGATAAAGTATACTGACCAATTGTTTGATATGCTTGGGCCCATCATTTCAGAAAATGACCCACCATTTATTGCTCCTTGGGTCACTTCGGCCCACCAATCGTGGAAAAAATCTGAAGCCCTGAATAAATAGATTGTACCCTATAGGGCCTTTACATAACAATGAAATCGAAAGACTACAGTATATCTTATTTAGATGCCATTTCCGCCAAATATCATTCCAAAAACTATTTATCAGACTTTTGTTGATAGATTTATCTCGTTAAACATCATTTTTAGTATATTATTGATATTCAACATGCATAACCATAGGAATCATTTTGAAGAATAACATCTATCCTTTTCGCAAAAATGAAACTCCTTTTCAAAACTCCTTTTCGCGAAAAGGAGTCCTTTTCGCGACAAGGAGTCCTTTTCGTGTAAAGGAGTCCTTTACGCATTTTAGAGTCACTCTTCTTTGAGTATCCACAACATAATATAGTTTGGTTGAAAAATAGGAAAATTAGCTTTTATTACACTCTCTTATCTAGGGGCATGAGAATGCTGTGCCCAGGTTCATATGTATATACGTATACATAGAACAGGAAAAACAACAACAACAGCAACAGAATGATGTTTGTATGTTGTTTTCAGAAACTGTCAAACTTGATGCCGCCTGATGGGATCCACCGAGGGGTCAAAATAGTTGACCTAGGCCTTGGAGCTGAACACACTTTGAATTTAAAAATTTGTATGCATCTAGGTTAAGATTTAAGCAAAATTCTTTAGCATAAAATTGTAACTACATGTATTCAGAGTTCTGATTCCCACTTTTTCAAAAGTCCAAATAGAGAAGTATGGTGAAACTTTTAAATGCGCAGTGATTATGTTACCTGCGCATCCTGCATCTTTTGCGCATAATTTTGTCTCTGGGATGCAAAGTTTTATTTCAGCAAGTCCCAGGATGCAATAGTATTGCAGACTTGTCACTAAAAATAGTGTTCTGGACTCATAAGTTTGCAGCTGGACTCATTGATATGGGAAACAGCGAGTCCCAGGACTCAGAAGCCCAACATTGTAAATGAATCACTGATTATGGTAGACAGCATTTCTATTACTATTTTCTAAATCCTAGTGAGAACTCTACTATTTACTTACCCATCATTCTGAACCAAGTTTTCGGTACTCAAAAGAACCGTCTCAATGAGACGGCTCTTTTGAGTACCCACAACATATGTTTTGACCAGAAATTAGAATAATACTTTTTAATTATGCATTCTTATCTTTGTTCTATGACCTCCACCTGGTAGATTTATGAACCCTTGATTGATAAAAATCAACAGTAAGAACATTCTACATGTATATGAGTTTCTTCAGAATCCTGCTTTTTTAGTCAACTTCGGCTGATTTTGCTTTTTCGTACCAGTTCTCACAACACTGTTTGCAAAAATACCCATTTGATTAAGGGTTTCTGGTCTTCAAAAGGTTATAAAATAGGTTAAGAGTCAGCAGTGTTAGAAATAAGCAATTGCCCTATTGCCCGACATGGATTTGCTGGGGGGGGGGGGGGGGGGGAGCAAGCAGTTAATCTCTGCTAGCTGCCCCTTGGTCAGTCTGAAATTCCAGTTAATAATTTTTTTAAGTCTTTTCTACGTTTTGCAGATTCACTACATATTCTTGAATAATTGCCATTCAAAAATAATCGGGGATCATTTCCCTGTTCAGTTATATTGTTACCCTATCATCCCAAAATTTTCCAACCTACTGTCCACTCAAAAATTTCATTAATAATTGAACATATTATATTCTAATATATCCAATTCTTAAACATCTCACCATTGGTCGGACCTTATTTCATATCCTTGTATCATTCTATATGAAATACTTTTGGAAGTGATTTATAATGCTTTTTTGTCTTTTCATTGTCTGTCATGCTTTCTTGTCTGTTCATTGCAGCGTTGATGGGTCAGGTCAGGTGTGGTACTGTATTGTATTGATTTCTGATCTTTGCCTCCTTACTTACTTTTATACGTTAATAAAGGAATGTATCTTCTCTTTTTTTTAGCAATTTGTCAGCAAATCTGGTCCAACAGAAGAATATCCTGATCCTGTGCCAGCAGATCCTTACACCAGCTCCAAAACTCCTAAATCTGCCGACAAAAGGATGCGACTCCAGCAATAGGTATGAAACTTTTTTTCAAATTCTGAATACAATATTGTATAACTTTACATTTTTTAAACAGCCTACCAGTGGAGCAACTTAATCCACTGCTGCCAAAGCAGAGGTCTGGTCAGGGTCTAGACTGCAACTACTTGATATTCTGTCTTAGAAGTTTAGTATTAGGAGCATAAATTATTAACCCTTTTAAGACCAATGAAATTTTCCATAAAGTTTGATACAGTTAAGTCAGGATAGACCATTGCATATATTAAAAATAAGGGGTTCCTAAAATGTTGCATTTCTTTCCCTGAAGATTGATTTAGCCTTAGCAAGATGAAATGCTGCACTATTCGTGATAGGTGCCCCTGAAAGGTGAACTCATATGGAAATAAAATTTTCTAGCTCCATCAAAGGTCCAGATAACCAAAAATATGAGCCTAAAATTGTGAATATTTCTTTTCTATCAGTTTTAACGTTTGTTTTCGTTAACAGTCTCAATGAGACATGTATTTTGGGTACCCACAACATATGTTTGGTTTAATAAAAAAAAGAAAATGATTTTTACAACAGTTGAATCTTGTAAATTCAAAGTCTTCTGTAGAGGTTTTTTATTTAAAAAATAGATCAGCTCCAACAGTGAATTGTTGAGTAATAATTCACTGTTTGGAGGTCAGTTGTAAAGAAGATCAAATCACGAGCGCGCAGCGCGAGTGATTTATCTTCGTACAACTGACCGACAAACAGTGAATTATTACTCAAATATTCACGCACTGGAGCTGATCTATTTCGATTCTAACACACAATAAACGACGAAAACACATTCGAAGTCTTCAGTTTCTTTCAACTTTCCGCCATTGCACTGAGGAATTCCCGCCAATACATAGACTACGTCGCAAACGTTTACATGTAATTGTAACGTCTTTCTAGCGTAAAAACGACGTTATACCGTCTAACGACATGAATGACGTCATTTTCCAGTGACGTCAGATATCACACACTTTAGCAGTGAATTATTGTCCGATATATCACGGTTTGTTACCGTTGGCTCTATAGGCGAGGTGTGTTAGAATTCAAATTATTAGCAGTTGGCTATTTATAGGAAAGTAGATATAAAAATTATATATAACCCCGCCCCCCCCCCCCCCCCCCCCCAAAAAAAAAAATAAAATAACAAAACAATTATTGTCAGTTTGTTTCATCAAACATCAGTTTTGGGTGCATAAAATATGGTTTAAAAGCCTCTTTGACAAGCAGTCAGTGGGTCTACACTATTAGCCTTTATACTTAGTTAATAATGTTAGCAATGTATGCAGCAGATGTCATGAGCAGACAGCATTTTCAGATGCATTTTTGTTGGTACTTTAAGGGATATAGCTATCCTACAGTTACAATGTAGGTGTAGGCAAACATTGTTGAACCAGATCAGACTACTCTCGATCAGGATCTATACTGTTTGTCATTCCATTCGTTTTTAGTGATTTCTAATTTCTTATGTCTTTTTAGAGCCACAGAGCGTTCAGTTCAAGAATCATGGTGCAAAAATATATAACAGTTATCCAGCTGAAAAAATAATATGCCATATTCTCCATATATTTTCCAAAAGCTACATACAATAAAGTCAGGATGGTCAATTTGTATATATTTAGGGCATCAGTATATATGCTAAACTCCCCCTTTCCCCAAAACTGTATTTCGTTCTCTGAAGATTAATTTTGTCTAAGCAAACAGTGCAGACCCTGATGAAATGCTGCATAATGCAGCATTTTATATGGGTCTTCACTATTTACCAAAGTAGCAGTTTAGGGTAACTCCCTCAGCAGGGGTGTGGAAATAGAAGGCCTGACTTGTCAGACCTCGTCCCATTTCATTTAGGACAAGTAAAACTTAAGACATTCATTTTCACTTGTCCTAGGACAACAGGCCCGTAGGAAGCAATTACAGATGGGGGGGGGGGGGCACACACAGATTGGGGGGGCACACATATTTTTTTTTTTAAATGACAGACCTTTGTAATGAGCAATACAGTATTTGCACTATAAAATCCCTCACCTTTTTGCAAATTATTGGGGGGAGGCACGGCCCCCCGTGCCCCCCCCCCTATTCCTACGGCCCTGGACAAGTACAAAGAAAGTTAAAACAATTCTATTATGTTTTGATTAATTACTACAAATTGACATGTAGTATGAAAACCATGTGGATCCTGATCAGGTGGTTTCTGAAGAAGCCAGCTGATTTGGCTCCTCACTGTTTACAGTAGAGTTTATATCTGTTTAATACTGTTTTAGAAACCATTTACAAATTGTTTCAGCAAAAATACTCTTTCGGACAAGTAAAATTTTCTGGGGACAAGTTCATTCATTATGCTCATTTACTTGTCCATGGACATGTATAGAATTTTACTATTTCCACATCTTTGCTCAGCATTGTTATTTTAGACCATAAAGTGATCAAGTATATGTTTTCTATTTACAGGGTTAGAGCCAGTGGACATGATTGGTCCTGTTGTAGAAAATGAGATCTTTCCAAGATTCCATTTAGTAGACAACATTGAATACTACAAGAACTTACAGGACAGAGACTGGATGTGATAATTTAAAAGCTGAACTTAAAAGTCTCCAATTGAGTCAATCAGTAGTTAAATAAAAAGAAAATCTTTGAGTTATTAGTAGTTTAAGTAAAAATAAGTTTAACCAGTTACACATATTTACCATTAAATGATACATGCTGAAGGTACACAAAAGAAGCATCTTGGCAAGAAATAGAAAATTAACTTATGTCGTCTGCTGTTAAACCTTTGCAACAGTTTGGACCCAGATCAGGACCTGGCCACTTTGAGAAGTCAAGATTCATTTTGTTTGCATCCCAGTCAAAGTGCTTTAGTCATGTAGGGAAATTTCCTGGTTTCCTGTGTTGAGCCAATACATATATTAAGGACATCCTTAAAATGTCGGCGTCGTCCGTGGCATCATGCTTTTGATTTCCGATCGATAACTCTTGAAGGGATGCATCAATTTCATTAAAACTTTACAGAAGGGTCAAGCATTATTAAATACAGGCCAAGGTCGAAAAGGGGGGGTAATCAGCAAAATTTTGACGGAGTTAAGGCCTTTTTTTTACTTAGATTTTGGCTAAATTGTCAATTTGTGGTTTCCAATAAATAACTTTTGAAGGGATGCAACAATTTCTTTCAAATTTTAAAGAAGGGTAAAGCATCATAAGATACAGGCCAAGGTAGAATTTGGAGGTCATTCGTAAACTTTTGACTGAGTTATGGCGCTTTTTAGCTCACCTGAGCCATTTTCTCCTGGTGAGCTATTGTAATCGTTGGATGTGTGTCGTGCGTTGTCAACAATTACTTCAAAGGACATCCCCTCCTAAACTACTGGCTGGATTTTGACTAAACGTCGTCAACAATTGCTTCAAAGGACATCTCCTAAACTACTGGCTGGATTTTGACCAAACGTCGTCAACAATTGCTTCAAAGGACATTTCCTCCTAAACTACTGGCTTGATTTTAGCCAAACTTGGTAGGAATGATCCTTATAAAGCACTCTTTGAAAATTGTTCAAATGATTCCAGTCCATTGCATATCTAGGTCACACAGGCTAAAAAAAGATTTTCAAGATGTAGGGAAAACATGAAAAAAATCATGTCTGAAACCATAAGGCTTATAGCCTTGATATTTGGTATGTAGCATCACCTAGTAGACCTCTACCAAGTTTAATCAAATTATGCCCCTGGGGCCAAAAATGGCCCCGCCCCGGGGGTCACATGTTTTACATAGGGGAAAACATGGAAAAATCTTCTTGTCTGAAATCATAAGCGGTCACATTGTTTACATAGGCTTATATAGGGAAAACCATGTAAAAATCTTCTTGTCTGAAACCACAAGGCATAGAGCCTTGATATTTGGTACGAAGCATCACCTAGTGAACCTCTACCAAGTTTGTTCAAATTATATCCCTGTGGCCAAAATTGGCCCGTCCATGGGTCACATGTTTTACATAGGCTTGTATAGGGAAAACCATGAAAAAATCTTCTTGTCTGAAACCAATTGGCTTACACCAGGGAGCGCAGTGGCTCAGTGGTAGATTGCTTGACTAGAGAGAGGCCGCGGGTTCGAGCCTTTTAGTACATTTTAGTACTGTGCTGCTGCATAGTAACCTCAGCTTAAACATTTAGGTGCTGAAGGAGCATGCTGGCTTAGTGGTAGTGTGCTTACACACAAGTTGTAGGGGTGCGGTGGCTTAGTGGGAGAGTGTGTGACGACAGCGAGGGTTGCAGGTTTTTAGCCTCAACAAGGGCACTGCATTGAGTCCTTGAGCAAGAGACATGCTTTATTCTCTGCTAAGTATTGAATCAACTCAGAAATACCTGTCCTGGCATGACTGAAAAATTGTTGACAGGGGCGTAAAACATCAAAACAGACAAACAAAATGATAGTGCAAAATAATGTAAAATAAAGGTCCATGGAGCTAGGCGTAGCGCCCATTAAGCACTAATGCACATGCGTAATGAAAATAGCAACATTCAAGGGAGGACACCCAATGCGGTAAAAGTGATTTTCCATACCATAAGATGCTGCTCTAAAAGGCCCTAGGAGCAAATTCTTTCCTTTTAGAGAAGTTTCCATTTTAAAAAGGGACGCAAATGAAGAGAATCACTACTTGATCCAGTAAACTCCCTTTGGTGTGTGTAACTTTGTCAGCGTTCTGGCTACGCCATTGATCAGTCCCAATGATGGCATGGCTACTCTCTTAACTTCTACCCTTTACTACTATAAACATCAGAAGAGAGCTGCTTTACTACTATAAACATCAGAAGAGAGCTGCGTAGTCCAACCTCTGCATATGTTGGCGATTCATATTGCCAAGCTAAATTGACCCCCGCCTATCAATAAGCTGCTAAAACTATGGCTGCCCCAACCTAGGCACATTACTTATCGAGACAGTATCAACTGTCTTGTGATATGCAATAAACCCGAGCCCACGTCCCTAAATAAAACAGGGGTTGTGTCTTTTGTTTCATTGTTTAGCTCACCTGAGCCATTGGCTCATATTGAGCTATTGTGATCATTGGATGTCCGTTGTGTGTCGTCCCTCGTCAACAATTGCTTTAAAGGACTTCTCTGGATTTTTTTGCCAAACTTGGCAGGAATAATCCTTATATGGCCCTCTCTAATAATCCATTGCATATTAAGGTCACACAGGCTAAAATAGATGAAAAGTTAAAAACTATTCTTGTCTGAAACCACAAGGCCTAGTGCTGTGGCGTTTGGTATGTAGCATCGCCTAGATGACCTATACCAAATTTTCAAATTATGCCCCAGGGGTAAAAGAAATGCCCAAACTGCGGGCCACATGTTTTACGTAGGATTATATAGGGGAAACATGAAAAATCAAAATATATGACTAAGTTGGCCAAACAAATAAATTTCCATGCATACCGATTGGTTTTGAAGTACAGGAAGGGATGGAGTAAACTCTTAACAGGCTTATATTTAGAAAACATGGACGCATCCTCAATGCCTAGAGTCTTGATATTTGGTATAGGACATCTAGCAACTTTGTTCAAATTATGCCCCTGGTGCCAAAAATTGTTCCCCGGGATCACATGTTTTACAAAGGATATTAGACAAACATAACAATAATCGTCTTGTCTGAAACCACATGGCCTGTGCAAGAACCATAACTCTCTTTTTCATAAATAAGGAGTAATTGTACTCTGTTATTTTTCATACTTAAAAAAACTTTTGTCTGGCGCATAGCATAAAACTAAAAGATATCAACTCGAAACTTCATTGGTAGCTAGATCTTGATATTGAAAGGTGTAGTGAATAAGAACCGTAATTATCTTTTTACAAAATTTAGGAGTTATTGCCCTTTGTAATACTTGAATTTTGTTCAGAGCATAACGTTTACACAGATATATCTACTTGCAGTCCGTTTTGAACATACGCTTATTTGGGGAGCATCCTATACAATACATCTGCCTTATACTCAGATTAAAGTCTGCTTTTACTCACAAAAGAACAGTATAAAGACTGACTTTCCATTGCTAAGGAAAATCAAACATTTTAATGTCTTGTGCTATCCTCTCACAACAAATTGGTTGGTTGCCCATTAGGTGAGCCTATTTCATATTAGACATATTGGCCTATAGTTAGTTATTTTTTGGCCTGGATTTGTTTTCCTGGGGTATTGAAGTAATTATGCCTTGTCTTTGAATCCAAGATAATTCTCCTATGTTGTAACTATGATTTACTGATCGCATAACAAAAATTCCTATTTTTTTTCGAGAAAACCTTAAAAAATTCGCTCGAAAAGCCATCTGTTCCTGGACTTTTGTTGCTTTTCATATTTTAAGAGCTTTGGTAAGTTCAGACATAGTGATGTCTCCCTCTAGCAGCTTAGAGTCGTTGTCTGTTAGTTTTGATAGATTCGTGTATTTTAAATATTCATGCAGATTTATTTCAGACAGTGGGTCGTCTTTATTGCTGTATATTTTTTTTTTATAAAAAACTTTCGACTTCTTTTAAAATGTCTTTTTGGTCTGTTAATATGTATCCTTTTGATGTGTCTAACCTAGGTATGATTTTACTAAGATAACTACGAGTTTCTAAAGAACAAAATATTTAGTGGATTTTTCTCCTTCTAATAAATGGTAGCTCCGGTGCTAGTACAAAATAGAATCTAGAGAGAAGATTTGGCGCCAGTAAAATGCATTTAAGCCCCGGTGGGTTGTTTAGGCTGCTGTCCATTCTAAGGCACCGTTTCTGTTGTTGTTTATTGTTTAATGTGCTTCCCATTGTTTGCGAGAGTTCTGTGTTTGTCTTTATTTTGTAATGGATTACTTTGTGTCTATTCTGGTTTTGCAATTATCTTGAAGAGGAAGTGACAGCTGGTTGTTTTGCTACTATTGTTTAACAGATGTATTGTTACTAAAAAGGTTCTGTGGCTCTTCCTCATGGTGCCGTTGGTTGGAATGTGTGATTGTGGTATTTCCTGATCATACTCACTTACTTTTTTATTGTAATACAATGTATATCAGTACAGTCTCATAGTTAAAAACACATGATTCTCGATTATAAATTTACCTTTTTACTAGGGTGTCATGTACAAACCATCACTAAAACATAACTTATCCTGCCCACTCAAGTCCTTAATAATTTCAAACTAGTAGTTAAAGTTTTTTTAATCAATAACATTGTACCATGGCAACTTGTAAATGTAACAGTCACGTGACTAATTACGCCTGATAAAACAGCTGGTATACACTTATTGACTTCAATGATGTAGACATTTGGTTTTATCTAGTACCGAAGAACTGATATTCACCGAGGCAGCTTGGTTGATACATACATCCTCATGCCTACCAGGATTAAAGTCAATAACTGTTTCGTTATATGGCTTTTCAACTATGATTGAAAAATTTCTCTTTTGACATTTGTAACTTAATTTGTATTGTTGAAATCAATTTCTACCTTAGGACTTTCTCATGAATTTTAGCAACTGATATTAACTGGTATTGACTGAAAAAACCCCAACCCAGTCCAAATTTGTCTCAAGTGAAGCAAAATTTGACAAGGCCATCTCTGTGAAAGCTGCAAATGAAGGTGCACCACCTACCGCCCATTCATGCTATTTTAGCTCTCTAGAGGTTGATATAAGAAAAGTGTCAACATATCTACCTTTGCAAACTAGCTTGAGCTGATTTTCTTCCTATATCAACCTGTAGGCCAGTTTGACCAGTTTCCAGGCAGACATAGAGATTTATTAAGACAAAATGGGTCAATCAGGAGACAGGATACTCGTCAGCTATATATACTTAAGGAATAAAGAAACGCAACAAACACTTCGAGTCATTGTAAGCATACAATATGATGCAAGTTTTTCGTACAAATGATATTTATCCATAGGAGCAGTATGTGTCCGTCAAATTACAGCAGGTTCAACGTAATTATCTATTACGTTATCATTTTGGTATGCGCGTAACCAGCCTGACCCCCCGTAGTAAACTGCTGAAACGGGGTCAATAAAAGCAAAGTTTGAATCAGCCATTGGTTTATTGTTTTAAAAAGTCTTAGCATAGATTGCGGATCAAGGAAATGATCAAATGGTGACGTTTCTGTAGAATTCTGAAACGGCTTAACGTCATTAACGTCAACTCTGAATACTGCGTGAAACGCGTAAACTTTATTTTCTGCTTGAAATTTATTCATTACAAGGGCGTTTTGTTCAAGAATTATGAATTGAGATCTTCAGACGTCAAAAAACCTCAATTCTGACGTCAAAATTCGATATCCTACGTTTTAATGGTTTCCATGATGTTTTATGTGTTTTTCTTATGATAAAATGGTCCAGTGACAAAGTTTAGGTTACAGTTAACAAGTTTGGTGTTCACTCTCAGCATGTAAGCAGATGTTTTCTCTTCCATTATGTCGTGTTTTGTTTGGCTAACGTCAATATAAACACCTTACCAGCGTATTTCTACGGTATCTGAAAAGTCAGTTTTTCCAAAGAAAGCATGTTCTGATGTCTCTAGGTTTATCTTATTCCGTGTATTCACCAGCGAACCAAACCCGACGGCTCTAGATGACGTTTATCGTTTATTCACTAATATTGTGTATCTTGCCATTCAAGTAGCGTGTTTTGACGCAATATTTGACTGCATTACGAACATGATTGGGCGTTTGTTTGATTTGCACATTGTCAAGTCGACGCCGAATAACTAAACATGGAAAAGACGAGGTTTCTTAATCTTTATTCTGACGTTAATCGACATATTTTACGTTTTCATATTTTTTCATCTTGTAGCGTAAAATGAAGCGTTAAAATGACGTTTTGGTATCTCATCACATGCTATAAATACTCAATAAGAAATTTTCAAAAGCGATTTCACCAAACCGTCATTTAAACACGCAAAAATTAATTTTTTGTCTGTTGCGTTTCTTTATTCCTTAAGTATATAAAAAAAAATATTCTATGAAAAGGCAAACCAGTTTAACTTGAAAACAACAATTACCAACTGTGAATTATACGGTTTAGCTTTGCATTATATGAAAATGATTTCAGATGAACGTAAAGTGTTAGTCAAAGTATTGTTTGAGGGAATGTACGTGAAGAATATCCACGAACTTAAGCGAGTGGAGTATCTCCCGCACATATGCACAGTCATACAATAACTTTTCTTTTATACCAGCCTGCATACGTAAGTACGTAAGTAAGCCAGTCAACCATTCAGTCAGTCAATCAGTACGTAACTACGTACGCAATCAGTACGTAAGTAAATACGTAAGTAAGTACGTAAGTGCAAAGGTCATCCATCCTACTTAATTTTACTAATCATAACTGCATAGTATAAACAATATACCATTGGTATCCTGGGTCATGTGTGGTCCTTGATTGTAACGATTCCTGATCTTTGCATCTTCACTTACTCTGTGTACACACATGGTCAGAGTTAACGCAACTGTTTTCAACGTTTGAAAGAAGGCAAAAAAACAGGAATCGATACACCAAATGCAACACCTGTCCCAGGACGTATGGAAAAGGGACAAAAACACAAAAAACATCACATACGAGAGAGCCAAGAAGTCAGCTTTTTCCCAGCAGGTTATCACAAGGCTGCAAGGAGCAGACAAAACAGTATGACAAACAAACACGTAACAACAATGGTAAAAAGGATCCACAAAATCAGCACCACCTTGGAACGGTCAGTAAGACAATTACTAAAGATAGTAAGTGAGTATGATCAGGAAATACCACAGTCGCAAACCACAGTTCGACAGTACAAACTTCACCCCTATTTCTGATTACGTCTTAAATGATGTCAGTCATAAAGATTCGCGCGTAAATACATACATGCATGTCAACACTAGCGAAGACAGACAACCGCCATTGAGTAAATACATATCTCAACACCAGAGAAAACGGACGGCGGCCTTTGTGTGAATACATAGCTTAACACGAGTGAAGATAGACGACTGTCATGGACTGTATACATATCTCAACATCTCTTCGACATTGAGTGATTAAAAAATCACCATAACACTATTTAAGACAAACGGCCGCCATTGAATACTCAACATTTCAAATTTCGTTGATGGGGACGTTTATTAATTATTATATATTATTTCGATATTAAGTCACTGGTGAAGACAGACGACTACTATTGAGTGAATACATTATCTCAATACTACTGACGTTGGGCAATTAGTGAGCTTGACCTGAGCGTCACTACACATATTTATAGACAAACGTAGATCATGTACACTTATTAGCAATTGTCTGATGGTTAACACTGAAAGCGAGAATGTGTCTGTGCTTACGTGTGTTTTTCTGTACACGAGTGCATGCGATTGAGAGGTCTCCATCTCGAATTCAGCATTTTTTAAAAGTTCTCAAAATCAGCCTAAGATCTGGTGCCAAATAAAATAAAAGAGCCACTTACTTTTTGAAGAAAGAGAAAAAAAAGTCGGTGTAGGCTTTCGAATGCAAAACAATAATGAAGCGACTTCCGTATCTCTCTACTACATGTATCACTTGATTATCACATGACACTATCATATGATCGAAGTAAAGATAATTGATAACAAAAAGGTAAACGTGACATAAGGTGGGTTGCTTAAACTCAGTGGTGAACCTTAATCCGTCGTTCTTTTAAAGGAGCAAAGCCGTGCAAAATGTATAAGATATAAAAAAGCGAAATTGTGTACAAGTTTCATATTTAGTATATTGTTTTGTCATTGCAACAGCAAAGTAGAATTACATGTATCTTATTCATTCGTAGTTACAAGTTGAAATTGTTGTCGGCTCATTCTTGCCAGAAGTGATTTAGTGTACCTTATTTCCGTTTTGGGGTTAAGAATATTCAAAAATCAAGCCAAACCACTGTTGCTATAGTTACACATTCAAGAGAACGAATAGCAATGGCGCTGATGAGGCCATGTGGATGTACAGATTGGTCTACGGCTTGCTTGGTTGCATGCAACGAATTCAACTTTTCTCCCGACGAGAACCATTTTAGCCAGCATATGAAACTATGGTACTTTACGCAGTTGTGTTACATGTAAGTCATTTTAAGGTGGCACCGGACTTATAGGCATGTGTCCAAAAGCTACCTTTATTTAATATGTTAAACAATAGATCATAACTTATATTTTAAGACAAAAAATAACATGACCAACAGCCTTCTAAAAAAAATGCTTTAAAAGGTTGAAAAATTGAAATTTTGTTGTTGTTGTTGTTGTTGCTGTTGTTGTTGTTATTTTTAAATAATAATCTCACATTTCTAACAATTGAGCTTGAAAAAAGGCATAACTTTTTTTCTGAGAATACACTGCTTGCTATAAGCAAAGCAGGGTCGTCGTCGGCTTTTGAAAAGTGGTACGGCCATTGAACGCCGTCGATTTTCATCGAGTGCCGAAGGCACGAGCGGGGGGAGCACGAGAGGGGGTACTTCCCCCTCTCGTTAGGTGGTCTGGGGGATCACCCCATGAAAATTTTGTAATTAAAGATGACTAAAGAAGCGATTCTGTTGCACTTTGAGACCATTTTTGCTTGTGAAACTCAGCTTTTTTTACAGACATTATAGCCATATTTCAAATGCCTACTATAAACGTTTTCGACTGCAACCCCTACCCCTCCCACAACCACAAAAATATCGGGTCTCATCAAAGTTAACCGATTCTTCTAAAAGTGTCAGCTAATTCTGATACATATATCCCCGCTATACATGTTCTTTTATTTTTTTTAAGTTCTCATTTTTCTTTTAATCTTATTTTTATAATCTATTATTTTGTGTTATTTTTGTTTGTTTTTTCTTTATATCTGTTTATTATATGTACCCGTATAAACATTTAAACCAGGGCACAGCATTCTCAGGCCTTTAGATAAAAGTGCGTAATAATAATAATTTTTCCCATTTCTTAACCAAAAAATGTGCCATGGGTACTCAAAATACCGTCTCATTGAGGCGTTTGTTTGTGAGAACTCAAAACAAATGCTAAACAAATGCTTAATTTTCAACCAAAAGATAAGCATTGGGTACACAAAAGAATCGTCTCCATGAGACGGTTCTTTTGCGCACCCATTACGAATGTCGAACTGATAGATGAGAAAATATTCACAATTTTTCGCCTATCTACATGATTTTGTAGAATAGCTGTGCGCCAAGAGAAGCCTAAAATCAGGCTGTGCATTCAAGCTGTCTGATTGTCAGTCTTCGCTGGGCGGATGATGGGGGTATTGTGCCTATAATTAACACAGTGTATACCCTTCAGACAGCGCAGATGTGCAGGGTGGTCTGAGTTTTAAATGGGCACAGGTGTAAATTTATGCTATGCTATGTCATTATTTAGTATACGTTTAGTTTAGAAACTACATAACTGAAATTAAAACATTCCAAACACGCACCTTTCGTTGTTCAGTTCAAGCAGTGAACTCGTTCGCGATTGCTTTCAAGTCGAGAGCGTCTGTTCTTTCTTTGTGTACATGTAAGGTAATAAGATTGTTCATTCTCGTCTGAGTCAAAGTAAATAGGTTTTCACTCTGTGCAAAGCTGAAAATGTTCTTTTACTGACCTGGCATTTGCTGCTGGAATCACAAAAAGTGTAATGGCGCATGTGCGGATCCAGAAGGGGGACAGGAGTCCGGTCCCCCCTGGAAAATCACAAAACATATAGTTTTTTTTAGCAATGCTCTGATGAGACTCCGTCGATGCTCAGCAGCCTAGTGGTGACAGAGACCTTATTTTTACTGAGCTTTCATCTACACTCTTGCTTTATTAGTGTTTGAGCATCAAAGACTCTGATGAGACTCCGTAGATGCAAGGCAGCCTAGTGGTGACAGAGACCTTATTTTTACTCAGCTTTCATCTACACTCTTGCTTTGTTCGTGTGTGAGCATCAAAGGCTCTGATGAGACTCCGTAGATGCACAGCAGCCTAGTGGTAACAGACATCTTATTCTTACTGAGCTTTCATCTACACTCTTGCTTTGTTCGTGTGTGAGCATCAAAGGCTCTGATGAGACTCCGTAGATGTACAGCATCTTAGTGGTGACATAGACCTTATTCTTACAAAGCTTTCATCTACACTCTTGCTTTGTTCGTGTGTGAGCATCAAAGGCTCTGGTGAGACTCCGTAGATGCACAGCAGCCTAGTGGTGACAAAGACCTTATTTTTACTCAGCTTTCATCTACACTCTTGCTTTGTTCGTGTGTGAGCATCAAAGGCTCTGATGAGACTCCGTAGATGCACAGCAGCCTAGTGGTGACATAGATCTTATTCTTACTGAGCTTTCATCTACACTCTTGCTTTGTTCGTGTGTGAGCATCAAATGCTCTGATGAGACTCCGTAGATGCACGGCAGCCTAGTGGTGACAGAGACCTTATTTTTACTCAGCTTTCATGTACACTTTTGCTTTGTTCGTGTGTGAGCATCAAAGGCTCTGATGAGACTCCGTAGATGTACAGCATCTTAGTGGTGACATAGACCTTATTCTTACAAAGCTTTCATCTACACTCTTGCTTTGTTAGTGTGTGAGAATCAAAGGCTCTGATGAGACTCCGTAGATGTACAGCATCTTAGTGGTGACATAGACCTTATTCTTACTGAGCTTTCGTCTACACTCTTGCTTTGTTCGTATGTGAGCATCAAAGGCTCTGGTGAGACTCCGTAGATGCACAGCAGCCTAGTGGTGACATAGATCTTATTCTTACAGAGCTTTCATCTACACTCTGACTTTGTTCGTGTGTGAGCATCAAAGGCTCTGATGAGACCCCGTAGATGTACAGCAGCTTAGTGGTGACATAGACCTTATTCTTACTGAGCTTTCGTCTACATTCTTGCTTTGTTCGTATGTGAGCATCAAAGGCTCTGATGAGACTCCGTAGATGCACAGCAGCCTAGTGGTGACATAGACCTTATTCTAACTGAGCTTTCATCTACACTCTTGCTTTGTTAGTATGTGAGCATCAAAGGCTCTGATGAGACTCCGTAGATGCACAGCAGCCTAGTGGTGACATAGACCTTATTCTAACTGAGCTTTCATCTACACTCTTGCTTTGTTAGTATGTGAGCATCAAAGGCTCTGATGAGACTCCGTAGATGCACAGCAGCCTAGTGGTGACATAGACCTTATTCTAACTGAGCTTTCATCTACACTCTTGCTTTGTTAGTATGTGAGCATCAAAGGCTCTGACGAGACTCCGTAGATGCACAGCAACCTAGTGGTAACAGAGTGTGGTACTTGATTGTATCGATTCCTGATCTTTGCAACCTTACTTACTCATTCTTACTGAGCTTTCGTCTACACTCTTGCTTTGTTCGTGTGTGAGCATCAAAGGCTCTGATGAGACTCCGTAGATGCACAGCAGCCTAGTGGTGATATAGACCTAATTCTAACAGAGCTTTCGTCTACACTCTTGCTTTGTTCGTATGTGAGCACCAAAGGCTCTGGTGAGACTCCGTAGATGCACAGCAGCCAAGTGGTGACAGAGACCTAATTCTAACAGAGCTTTCATCTACACTCTTGCTTTGTTCGTATGTGAGCACCAAAGGCTCTGATGAGACTCCGTAGATACACAGCAGCCTAGTGGTGACAGAGACCTTTTCTAACTGAGCTTTCATCTACACTCTTGCTTTGTTCGTTTGTGAGCATCAAAGGCTCTGATGAGACTCCGTAGATGCACAGGAGCCTAGTGGTGACATAGATCTTATTCTTACTGAGCTTTCATCTACACTCTCGCTTTATTCGTGTGTGAGTATCAAAGACTCTGATGAGACTCCGTAGATGCACGGCAGCCTAATGGTGACAGAGACCTTATTTTTACTGAGCTTTCATCTACACTCTTGCTTTGTTCGTATGTGAGCATCAAAGGCTCTGATGAGACTCCGTAGATTCACAGCAGTCTAGTGGTGACATATACTTTATTCTTACTGAGCTTTCATCTACACTCTTGCTTTGTTCGTATGTGAGAATCAAAGGCTCTGATGAGACTCCGTAGATTCACAGCAGTCTAGTGGTGACATATACTTTATTCTTACTGAGCTTTCATCTACACTCCTGCTTTGTTAGTGTGTGATCATCAAAGGCTCTGGTGAGACTCCGTAGATACACAGCAGTCTAGTGGTGACATATACTTTATTCTTACTGAGCTTTCATCTTCACTCCTGCTTTGTTAGTGTGTGATCATCAAAGGCTCTGATTAGACTCCGTAGATACACAGCAGCCTAGTGGTGACAAAGACCTAATCCTTACTGAGCTTTCATCTACACTCTTGCTTTATTAGTGTGTTAGCATCAAAGGCTCTGGTGAGACTCCGTAGATGTACAGCAGCCTAGTGGTGACAAAGACCTAATCCTTACTGAGCTTTCATCTACACTCTTGCTTTGTTAGTGTGTGATCATCAAAGGCTCTGGTGAGACTCCGTTGATACACAGCAGCCTAGTGGTGACAAAGACCTAATCCTTACTGAGCTTTCATCTACACTCTTGCTTTATTAGTGTGTTAGCATCAAAGGCTCTGGTGAGACTCCGTTGATACATAGCAGCCTAGTGGTGACAAAGACCTAATCCTTACTGAGCTTTCATCTACACTCTTGCTTTATTAGTGTGTTAGCATCAAAGGCTCTGGTGAGACTCCGTTGATACACAGCAGCCTAGTGGTGACAAAGACCTAATCCTTACTGAGCTTTCATCTACACTCTTGCTTTGTTAGTGTGCCAGCATCAAGGGCTCTGGTCAGATTCCGTTGATATACAGCAGCCTAGTGGTGACAGAGACCTCATTTTTACTGAGCTTTCACCTACACTATTGCGCCCAGAGCACATTTCCTATAATTTTTAAGGTATAACCTAAATGTGGTGTGTGGGTTCATCTTTGCTTCGCGCGTCGTGTACCGTTTCCGGGTGACTGTGACCTTGACCTCTGGTGACAGCTTTAGAATAATCGTCCATATTATTTGAGTTAAAAATTCCCAATGGAGTTTGAGATTGCAGATTTAGTCACTTTTACCTTGACCTTGACCCATTGGTCTCAACTTTAACAAAACATGTCTCGAGCAAGTCTCATATCATTTTACATAGAAACCACGATTTTGCTATGTGGAGTGTCACATACTGTAACCATGATTTCGCTATACGGATTGTCACATACTGAAACCCCGATGCTACTATGCGGAGTGTCACATACATTTTTTGCCCCACAGTTGCCTTGACTCCTGACCTTAGTCCTAGCGAAATTATGTCGGGAGAGTGTCTCCTACTTATTTTTTAAAAAAGAAATCACAAATCTTAGGATCGCAGAGTGATGCATACTATTTTCGGGCCACTGAGATTTTGTTTGTTTGTTTTTTTTTATTTGGTTCTTTACGTCCCATCAACAATCTTTCAGGTATAAAGGGACGGGTCTTCCTTGGTTGAACAAGTACTAAGCTAGGATTAATGTTCTTGCTCAAGGACACAACGCAGTGACGCCGATGAGGCTCGAACCCCCGGCCCTTTGGTCTCGAGTCAAGTACTCTACCACTGAGCCACTGCGCTCCCTCGGGCCACTGAGAATATTATCTCATTTTTTGCGCCAGGATTCCCAAAGTGTGGTGCCTGGATACATCGTGGGTTGTAAAGTACCACATTCCAGCTCCAGATCATCGCTACCTTATACATCTAGAATGAAATCATGAAAAAAATCGCAAAAATTGTCTATTAAGCGTTGTCGAATAACTTTCCACAATACGTATTCCTCACGAGACTGTGACAAATCTAATTGATTGTTTGTTAATAAAGTACATGTAGTACATTTCATTTTAATATCTTACTCTAGTACGTTACCTGTCAAACCTTTGTACCTATTTTTGCTGATCTATACTTATGTCGTTTATTTTATCAATGTCAACATCATTTTTCCAGGATATATATCTACATAAGTATCAAAGTTCACTAAAGATAATTAGTCGAATACTTCCTCCTTGACCTGCTAGTGCAGTTGTTCTCATTAGGACGCATTGTCCACATGCCTTAAAAGAAAAATTGAAGTTCCATCCAAAGTCCACTAACCAAAGCCAATATTTACTTTGTAAAATGCATCCTAAACCTTATAAGACCAATGGAATTTCTCACAGAGCTACATACAATAATTATAGGATGGTCCATTGTATACATTGAAGGGTAATATGTTATATTTTCCTAAAGATATTGTATTTTGTCTTAGACCCTGATGAAATACAGCATCATTATGCTACTTTTCATCCGGGTTTCCATTGTTGTCCAAAGTAACTGGCCTAGAGGTTAAAAAATCATGTTCAACTCAGTCAAGCATGAAATTTATCATGCTCATAAATGTTAAAATGCCAACAATTGTTGGCATTTTAACATTTATCAGCATGATAAATACAACATCGGAGTGACTTAAAGCATGCCACTTCTTCATTTGTAGTTTTTTTGGTTTTAATGAGCAGTTGAAATTTCGTGCTCAGTTGAGCTGAGCATGAAAAAGTTTTATAGCCTCGGGGCCTGTTTAGGGGTTTCTAGTCAATAAAGAATTAAGATTGCTCCATACCGATAGAAAAATATGTGCAAAAAGTTCTTTATATAATGTATGTTTGACTATTTTGCTTGAGTTGATGTTACGCCAAGCCAACAATACTTCAGTCAAGTAGGTAGGAGAAGTTCAGAGAGAATGTATTGTCCAGGAACACAGCATAGTACATCTGGTGAACCTCGTACCACATTGTAAGAATAGTCCTTAGAAATTGAAAATGTTTAATTCATTTTTAACTCGTAATCAACTGCATAAACGTACTAATTTCATAATATACTAAAGGAATAATGAAACGCAACAATCACTTCAGTTCATTATAAACATAAAATTAAATGCAAGTCGATTGTGTATATGATGGTATTTCATTAGAGCAGCATGCATCCTGCACATTATAGCAGGTTTAGCCACTACATGTACATCGATTACGTATGCTGGCTGCATGTAGCATACGCGTAATTTTCGTGACCCCTAGTAGAAAACTGTTTGTTCTAACGTCGTGCTTTTGTTGTTGTTGAGTTATTATTTGCTGTTGCTACCTGTAGGTATGAGATAAATTAGGGGCCTTTCATTCAAACAAAACATCTATGTGTTTTGATCCACATCTCAACTAAGAGTGAGGTTGGCGCGCCGTGAAACCGGTTTAATCACTCCAGTAAAATATTTTACGGTAGCGGTACTTCTTTTGTGGATCATTCGTATTATTTATGTCTTGTGTTTCTAATGCTTTCGCGTCTGTTTATTGCTGCCTTGTGGTCACCTTAAAAGGAAGGGCTGACCTATGGCTCTTGTTTGTAATGTTTTATTGTGATTTTGTTACTTTCACAATTTGGTAACTTCGGACAGGTGTGGTACTTGATTGTATCGATTTCTGTCCTTGCTGTCTTTCTTTACTTTTAGTATTTGGTAGGCCGAAAGATCAACACATCCCACCCCCACCAGGTGGGCTCGAGTGTTGTCCCTTCTGACGTAGTTTTTCTCTTCTTGTTTGCTGTTGCTATATGTAACAGAAGGTATGAGACTTTTGTATATGGTAGGGCAACTATTTACGCCATCCCACCCCGCCTGCTGTCCGTTCTTACGTAGATTATTGCGGTTCTGTTGTTGTTTATTCATGATTTGTTGTTGCCACCAGTCGGTATGAGACTTTTGTATTTGATAGGACGAATATTCACCCCACCCCACCCCGACTGCTGTTTGTTCTTACGAGATGTTTCTGTTGATTCATAATTTGTTGATACTACCAGTAGGTGTGAGACTTTTAGTATTTGGTAGGGCGAAGATTCATCCCACCCCACCCCGACTGCTGTTTGTTTTACGTAGTATTTCTGTTGTTGTTGATTCATGATTTGTTGTTGCTACCAGTATCTGCAGGAATTTTGTATTTGAGCCTCGACATGAGATTTTCAACAATGTGGTATGTCTAATTAGAGCTTTTGCAAGACATTAAGATTTGTAAAAACGTTATACTTTTGTTACTGTGTACGCAAAGTTTTTATGGACGTCATAAAGTTAACCGCTAGTGGTTTATCGATTTTACTGCATGGCGATATTTCACTCTGAGATGCGACGTTATATGATAAGGTACAATATTATTATTCTTCATGGACACTCCAACTTATTTGATAAATTCTCATTTGGCACATAAAGAGAGGAAAAAGAAACAGTTAGAGATAACACTTATGTTTCAATTGATCAAAATATTATTGAATCATATCAAGTTAATTATTTGGAGCTGGTACCCAGCAGGAGGTACAGATTGACATTTGTGAACAGCAAGGACTTGGATCAGCCTGCAAAGCAATTGAGTCTTTGCTGTCCGTATTAATATCACTGGGATCTTGGCTACCCACAGACGCCTACCAAAGACTCGGATCAGCCTGCGCAGCTACTGAGTCTGACCAGAGTCTTTGCCGTCTGTTTGAAAACATGACATTGGCTACCCATAGACGCCTACCAAAGACTCTGAACAGACTGCGAACATTCGCAATCTGTTTGGAGTCGTCGCAGGGCGCAGATATCACGTTCTACCCTTGGCTGTGTCCCGTCTCATATACTGACGGACTTTGAAAACGCAACACTTACACCCCTTTATATCTTTCAAATGACAATTGAATGTAAACTACATTTGCTCTCATGATGCCATCATGTGTTTGCTTGGCTAAAGAAACCAACACATTAGTTTTAATTCTACAATCAACCTCGATGTCGCTACTGCTTTGAATGAATTTAGTAACTGAAAATCTCTTAAGTAATGGAGATTTTTAGTCGTCGATTACCAACAGATAGAGGTTAAAAAGGTAAACAAGCTGTTTAACTGCATATGATATGAGTTGCTCGATGATGAGTACATGGTACATATTAGATGATCCTTGAGTTAAAGGATTTAAAAAAAATCACATGAAACAGTTGACCATTATCTCAAAAAGTTCACATTTCAGTGCTTTAACTTCATTTGAATAGAACAAGTTTTTCGTATGTTATTAACAACTGAACATGCTTTAAAATATAAATAAAAATGATATTTTTGCATTCTCTTTAGAAGCATAAATTAAAGTTGCTATCCTATAATGGTGTTTTAAAGTGTGTCAGTATATACATGTATACATATTACAATATACAGGTACCTAGTAAATACATTAATTACAGATATATAGCTAAGAAATAAAAACAAATACGCAGCAATCCCTTCGATTCATTGTAACATAAAATGAAATGCAACTCGGTTGTGTAGATGCTGCTATTTCATAAAAGCAGCGTGTATCCGTCACATTTCAGTGGGATAAGCCACAACGTCGATTGCGTTTGCTGGCTAGTAATTTCCCTGGCCCCTAGTATAAACTGTGAAACACGGTCTATACAAAAGAATTTTTCTATCAAAAACCGGTTTGCTGTTTAGAAAACCATTGGAATCAAGATAGGGATCCAGGAAATGATCAGCTTGCAACCTTACGTTATGATTTCAAACGTTCACATGTAACGTCTTCACGTCAAGACCAAATATAGTCTTAAATGCAGTAGAATTCTATTCCTCTTGAGTTTTATTCAATAAAAGCACATTTACTGCAAGAAGTGTGACTTTAGAACGTTAGACGTCAATAAAAAGTGTATTGTGACGTCAAAATCCATTATTCTGCACTTTAAAGACACCATAATGTTTACTCATTTTTCTGATGAGAGAATGGCTAAGTGGAAAAGTTCTGGTTCCAGTTTGCAAGTTTAATGCATACTTCCCGCATAATTAATTATTCTTTGTCATTATTTTTCCTTGTATGAAGCAATATTTGACCAACAATTTTCGCATGATGCTTGCACATTGTGAGGTCGAAGCCATGCAAAAAAATATGAAGGAAATTGGGTTGCATGATCTTTCTGACGTCCACATCACATGTTCACGTTTTAAGTGTTTACATCTTGTGGCGATAATTTAATTGTTAAAGTGACGTTTACGCATTTCATTACATGCCATTTATAGCCATTGTTATATACCTTATGAGTGTCTATTATAGAAACTTGACGTGTTTCAATCGCTGACAGTTGTACGTTGCATCTGAATTTAACGTGTCGCAATGCGACAAATCACTGTGCGCGGGCTTCAATCCCATTACAACATGGCAGCAGAGGGCTGCAACGCCGTTACAGCCCGCTCAAGGACATCGTCTGCAAAATAAGATATATCGTCGCTAATAATTTATGGAGAAATGACGAAACTATTTCAATTACCATAAAATACGCTGCTTTATCATATCGGACAGGCGGCAATCGAAAACGCTCTGAACAATCGATGAACGCGGTTCACAAATCGCTAGAAACAGTGTTTTCGATAGCCATTTTTCGCCAGTCGGGCGACAAACGGCAATCAAAAACTCTGTTTTGAACGATCTTAGATCTACGTTCGTCGATAGTATTAACGTTTACGATTGCCGCCTATCTTAAGTGTTTATTGAATATAGGCCTACTGAATACGCAGCCAAACCAATCCAAAACAATGGCTACTAGAAATAATTTACTGTCGGGCTACAAACGGCAATCAAAAACTCTGTTTCTAATGATCTAAGATATACGTTGTCAATAGTATAAACGTTTTCGATTGCCGCATATCTGAAAGGTTTATTGAATATAGGCCTACTGAATACGTAGCCAAACCAATCCAAAGTAACGGCTACTAGGAATAATTTACTGTCGGGCTACAAACGGCAACCGAAAACTCTGTTTCTAACGATCTTAGATCTACGTTTGTCGATAGTATAAACGTCTTCGATTGCCGCATATCTGAAGTGTTTATTGAATATAGGCCTACTGAATACATAGTCAGAACAATCCGAAACAAGGGTTACTATATATAATTTAATACATTTTTCATATTTCTGTTGAAAAAAAAAGAAATTTGTTTCCATATTAGATATGCGGCAATCGAAAACTCTCTTAACAATCGGCGAACGCGGATCAGAAATCGCTACTACCAGTGTTTTCGATTGCCAATGGTCGCCAGTCGGGCGACTTATGGCAATCGAAAAGTCTGTTTCTAAGTATTTTTGATCTACGTTCGTCGATAATATTGACGTTTTCGATTGCCAACAATCCGGTGGGAATTCGTTGTACGCTTCATTATGTTACGGTGGACATTTCTGCATACAATTGAATAACATTATTTGGAACTGCTTGTGCTTGAAAGGAAGGTATATAACAATGACGATATAACATTCTTTTCCGTATATTAACGTTTGCCAAGCCCGAGTGTGATAATGTGTTGCAGCCCTCACCGCTTCGCAAACATTCGCGGTGAGGGCTGCAACACATTATCACACTCGGGCTTGGCAAACGTTAATATACGGAAAAGAATGTTTTATCCTCTTATTAATAGCCAGTAAGCACATTCTAAAAGATATTAATCAAAACAGCATATAACGTCGCATTTTTTTCATCTTTATCTTTATATTTATTCCTTAAGTATATATCATTTGGGTCTCAGCATAAGAAACCTTGTCTAATAAGGTTTACAGCCAGTTGAGGTACTAACCAGCATTCTAAGCAAAAGAGGAAGTTGCCAGAAAGCAAATAACTGCCATGGTGACCAGACTGAGCATCAGTGCAGTCTGGTTAGCACCTTTGATGTTAGCAAGCAATGAATATCTGTCCAAGGCCAATTTTATAATGACAAAGTCAACCTGCCTACCTTTGTATTTTACCATCTTCATTAAAGAAAATCTACATCACTAACCCTGGGTGAAACCAGGACCCTTTAATACTGTGTCCATTGCCAGTCATTAAATGGGTCACATCACAAGAAAACTGACACTGACATTCGAATAACAAATGTGCAGACCAATCATCTGTCATTCTTTGCAGTCTGATCAGTGCCTTTTGTATTTACTTCCTAATAGTGTGATAGCTAAACTTGCTATTTGCAAAGTTTTAAAATTCTAGCTAGTCTCTGCATCTGAGCAGGCCTCGAGGTTATAAAACATGAGATCATTCTCAAACTCAAAATAAAGCGCAACGATGGGCTGCTTGCGGGTCCGTAAGCAACCACTCATTGCGCTTAATTTTGAGTTTGAGAGTGTACTCAAGTTTTATAACTTCCATTTTACACCTCACCAAGTTCATAGTGTATACCCCAAAGACACCTTTTCTTTATACAAGGCTCATATGAGCTGTAACACTAGAAAGCGTGTCTTTGATTGATGCGACAACAAAAGACATAAACCGATCTACTCAGCTACCGAGCAGATATAATCGTGATGTTTTAGCTTCAACAAGTGAAGGTGGCCTACCAAATGGGCCTCTTTACAAGAAAATCTTTCTTTGTTTTTATTCAAGTAAGTCTTCACTCAGTCTACTCAGCTACAAAGATTAGCTTAAATATTGAAACCTTACACGTAGTAAGTTTAGTTACTAAACGTTCCAATTAGTGAATACAAAGGCACTGATCATACTGCACAGTTGTGCAGGCTGGTCTGCGCCCTTGGTATTTGCATGCAATAAACTCAGGGTTTATTGCATGGATGCCCCAAAAAATGGACTGTTCAGACTACAGGAATGGGCATACTGAGTTTTGTTTGATTTGAATCTTAACGTCCCAGTCAAAAATTTTTCAGTTATATCGGGAGTGAACCAGTACTAAGCAAGGATTAATATGACAATGAAGTGACGCCGTTTAGGCTCAAGTCCGCAACACTAAAGCATTTTGCCACTGAGCCACTGCGCTCACTACGCTGTATGAGATGCGGATTTGTTGCAAAACAGAAAATGCTGTATCTGTTCAATTTTGGTTTTAAAGTGTTCCGGAAAACGAGTTCCCACACTTTATGTTTCTGACCACAACCGACGAAGTTATTGGGGTTTAAAGAGCCCATCCACCGTTGTATTTCGTCATAAACGAACCGTACGCTATCATCGCGCTTCTTCTTACCCTTTGTAAGTTCTGAGTTTGGGTAATGAAACAACTATTTCATACCTTTCTGTGCAACAGTCATAAATATCACACCCTCGGTGCTATGGATGACCCGATGAAATTTTACCCTCGGCCTTCGGCCTCGTGCAACAGTGCTATCTGTCTGTCTACAGCACCTCGGGGGTGATAATTTTGACTGTTGCTCGGAAAGGTATGAAACAGTTGTTTACTGTACGTTTGCTGTAAGCAGACAACAGGCGCAGGTTATCTTATGATGCATCTCTTAATAACTATTTCAACCACTCAACAACATACATAGACGCACAAAAGAATTGTGCATGACCAGTAACAAAGGTGCTTTATAATCATTTTATCACACCAAAAATGTACATTTATCACACCAAAAATGTTTATATAAATAAAAGCATGTAGAATAGCATACATCATTCAACATAACATAGAACCCACATACATACACACGCAGGAAGAAACATGAACCCCCCCCCCCCCCCAATTTGAAACCCAATAAGCATTCGTTTTTGAAAGACAGTGTTTTTTTATTTAAACTTTATAATAAAATTCAACCTTACTTGATTCCGTTTTTAACTCTAAGCATGTTGGGTAATTTTCATGATTTTTCTTTGGTTGTCTGCTGACTTTTTTCAAAATCAAATTTAAAAAAAACAACTATTTTAGCAACACTCTCAGAGCGCCAAACGGTTTAGATTCAGATCAGGACCGACATTCTGTCAGAACTCACCTGAGTCCTAACTGTTTGCAAAGTACAGCAGCAGATGACATAATTCCCAAATAGCAGTTTATAAGTACATGTAGGTCACCATATATTTGAAAGCAGACATCTTAAAATAGAAATTTTGTAATTTATAATAAAATGACGCCTTTTTAGATATAGTTTTTAAAGTTTATGTAGAGATAAAATACGCCATATTCATCAGAGTCTACTATTTGCTTAAATACGCAATTGTTCGGAACTTATAAACCTGTGGCCCCTCAATATATACAATGGGCCGTCCAATATTTTATAATTTGGGCCTTGACGTGAGAAAACCTGTCTTCCGGTGTCTGTGAATAACACAGGGGCAGACCAGCCTGCGCAACCGTGCAGTTTGATCAGTGGCTTTGGTATTAGCTTATTGGAAAGTATCTTATCTAGAATTGCTACTTGCGAAACTTCAATTTTCTAGCTAGTCCTTGTAGCTGTAGAGACTGGGTTGAGTCTCATTTTTTCGGAAACCGGGAAGACAGGTTTTGTCGGGCCGAGGTCCATAAGATCCAGTCTCCAGCATGAGGTACAACTTGGCATGTGTTTACATCGAAGATTTAAAGCAGTCCATATATAAGCCGCGACACGTGATCCAGTCTCTAGCATGAGGTGTTAACAGCGAAGATTCAAAGCGGTCTAAATATGAGCCGTGTAACATGATTTCCAACAATGTGATATTTTTACAAGTGTAGACTCAGACAAGCCTGTGCAGCCCCCCTTTTAGCTTAGAAATTCCAAATGTTGTTCGGCTAATAGCTTAACAGTCATGAAATATTCAAGCGAGTGGCAAAAGGCTCTAATCAGACTGCACGAATGCGCAGGCTGGTTTGAGTCGTTGCTGGTCGCACATACCACATTGTTGGAAATCTCATGTTGCCGCTCATTATCTGCACAATCTGACCAACCTTAGTTTTCTGCCTGAAGAAACATTGGTACTTTCGTTAACAGTAGGGTCTCATCGAAGACTCTGATCGCACTGTGAGGATGCCCAGGATGATCCGAGTCTTCCTTGGATGTACAGGCCAACTAGTATCCTTTGCTGGACATTTGCTAAATTATCAAACTTTGTCCATTCTAGTATTGCAATCATCTTGATGGGGTAGAGAGAGCTTTTTGCGCTTAATTTGTCTTCCTGGTGTCTCGTGATGGTTGAGTGGGTCTTCCTTGAGGTGCCATGGGGTTGTCTGCGGTTTGTGATTGTGGTATTTCCTGATCATACTCACTTACTATTTTTGGTGGGAATTTCCATTCTTCTAAGAAAGGTAAAATTTTGCTAAGTGAGTAATAAAGATGCAATCATCAGACCTCCAGATAAGAGTGCGTAGTCAAAAATAAGTTTTCTTATTTCTCAACCAAAACATATGTAGTGGGTAACGTAAAGAACCGTCTCATTGAGACAGTTCTTTAGAGCACCCAAACCAAATATGAAAACTGATAGATAAGACAATATTTACAATTTTACGATGAAAACGTTTGCCTGTCTGGACCTATGATTCAGAACCAAACCCATTCAAACCGTGTTCAAACTAAATATATATAACTACAACATACATTACACAACTCTGGATAACACACAAACAGATTCAAGAAACAAGTTTATAAAATGCTTGGACATACATAATATACATAATAAAATTGCTATGGGAAGTTCACAAGATTTTAGAACATATCTCAAATGTTCTAAGTGCCCAAATTCAATGTAAAACATAAACTTATAATAAATCATTACATAAAAATCATTTCCACAATTCTCTAATGTTGATTGATTTGCATATTTTGCCAAGGCGCCTTAGTCTTTGAAACCTGTTACATAACAACACTAACAAACATTTTTAGTGCTAGCCCGTGAGAAAATGATCAGGCTATTACACATATCTTTAACCCATTTAAGCAGAATGAAATTTACCATTCTTATCAATTGGACAAGTCCAATTCGGATTTAAGGGTTATTGGTAGGTATTTTTCATTTATTCAAATTCTATTAGAACATTCTGAAAGCAAACAGTGAAGAACCTTATCAGATGCCGCATTTTGCGCCGTCTGATCTGGTTCAGCACTGTTTGTCAATGTCCCACAAAAAGGACGCTAGGCTTATATGGGTTAAACATTCATACACGGCTTTTAGATTTTTATAGTTCAATGTACAGTTAAACCTGTCCCAAGCGGCCACTCAAAAAATAGACAAAACAAAGATCTCAATGGAAAATAGTAGCTTAATAAAGGTCGAAAGTATTACAGAGTGCTCCCCTTGGAGCATTCTGCAATACTTTTGACCTGCATTAAGCGATAATCAGTATTGAAAACCAGTTTTGGTGTTTTTTTGAGTGGCCGCTTAAGACAGGTTTTACTGTATGTACTTATAGAAAAAGTGTCATATCTAAGTAAAAGTATCTCATGTGTAATCATTTTCTGAAAAGACGTATTTTCGAAAAGTAAAGTTAATTGTCATGCCAGGCCCTACAGAGCAATCATCAGCAATTCTGCTTTCTGACCAAGGAGCCACGCCATATACTTTGGAGGAGAATGAAACTCAAATGAGTTGAGCATGAAAAAACTTGTTTAGCATCAGGAACTGGTCATTGGAGTTTTTTTTTTACCCTGCCTGCTCAGCTACAGAGACAAGTTATATAATTGAAGTTTTCCATGTAGTCCTGGATGTGAATAACAAAGGTGCTGATCAGGCTTAGCATATGACCAGGCTTGTGTGAACCTTTGTTGTTTGTTTGCAGGGTGAGAATAACAGAGACGCTGATCAGACTTAGCATATGACCAAGCTTGTTTTGCTTGATCAGCTCCAGAGACAAGTTAGATATCTGTAAGCCCTGAGTGAGAATAACAGAGGTGCTGATCAGACTTTGCAGATGACCAAGCTTGTGTGAACTTTTGTTGTTTGCTTGCTCAGCTACAGAGACAAGTTAGATAACTGTAATTTCCCATGTAGTCCTGGGTGAAAATAACAAAGGTGCTGATCAGATTTTGCAAATGACCAGACTTGTGTGAACCTTTGTTGTTTGCTTGCTCAGCTACAGAGACAAGTTAGATAACTGTAATTTCCCATGTAGTCCTGGGTGAGAATAACAGAGGTGCTGTTCAGACTTTGCAAATGACCAGACTTGTGTGAACCTTTGTTGTTTGCTTGCTCAGCTACAGAGACATGTAAGATAACTGTAATTTCCCATGTAGTCCTGGGTGAGAAAAACAGAGGTGCTGATTAGACTTTGCAAATGTAGTCCTGTGTGAGAATAACAGAGGTGCTGATCAGACTTTGCAAATGACCAGGCTTGTGTGAACCTTTGTTGTTTGCTTGCTCAGCTACAGAGACATGTTAGATAACTGTAATTTCCCATGTAGTCCTGGGTGAGAATAACAGAGGTGCTGTTCAGACTTTGCAAATGACCAAGCTTGTGTGAACCTTTGTTGTTTGCTTGCTCAGCTCCAGAGACATGTTAGATAACTGATATTTGCCATTTAGTCCTGGGTGAGAATAACAGAGGTGCTGATCAGACTTGGCAAATGACCAGGCGTGTGTGAACCTTTGTTGTTTGCTTGCTCAGCTACAGAGACAAGTGAAGTTAGATAACTGAAATTTCCCATGTAGTCCTGGGTGAGAATAACAGAGGTGCTGATCAGACTTTGCAGATGACCAAGCTTGTGTGAACCTTTGTTGTTTGCTTGCTCAGCTCCAGAGACATGTTAGATAACTGTAATTTCCCATGTAGTCCTGGATGAGAATAACAGAGGTGCTGATCAGACTTTGCAAATGACCAGACTTGTGTGAACCTTTGTTGTTTGCTTGCTCAGCTACAGAGACATGTTAGATCACTGTGATTTCCCATGTAGTCCTAGGTGAGAATAACAGAGGTGCTGTTCAGACTTTGCAAATGACCAAGCTTGTGTGAACCTTTGTTGTTTGCTGTTCAGCTCCAGAGATAACAAAGATAACTGATATTTGCCATTTAGTCCTGGGTGAGAATAACAGAGGCTTGTGTGAACCTTTGTAGTTTGCTTGCAACAGTATCAGATTTTCTCAACACTTAGTCTGTAGTTTTGAATGCTACATAAAATCCCTGACCATAAGCCATTAACCCTTAATGCACTTATGGAATCTACATACTGGTCTGACATAATAAAGCTGGGATGGTCTACTACATATATTGAGGGATCACAGCTTATAACTTCCAAATAAAATTATATTTCCTTTCTCTGAAGACCATTTGAGCCGTGATGTGATTCCTACAATGTGACATTTTGACAAGTGTAGACTCAGACGAGCATGTGCAGTCCCCTTGTAAGCTTAGACACACCAAATGGTGTTTAGTCAGTAGCTTACCATCCAAACGACTAGCAAATGCTCTGATCAGACTGCACCTATGATCTAAGGCTTTGCTGATCGCACATACCACATTGTTGGAAATCTCATCTCATGGCTCATTTTACCTAAACAAACAGTTTCAACTTGATTTGTAAATGGCGATTACATAATTCTACACGCTAGAATTCGTTACCATTTGCATTTGTGAATTGCCGACATATCTCCCTTTAAAGCAATGGAGTGTCAGTCTCAATTACCCTGCAAATCTTTTCTGTTCCATTTCTTTTATTAAATATGATCACTGATTAGATATAATAACAAAAAAACTACGGATAAATAAGTGTACATGATCTATAATTGGCCTAGAAATACAATCTGTGAGAATATACAAACGTATATATCTACATATGAGCCTCGACATGTGATTCCCAACAATGTGACATTTTGACAAGTGTAGACTCAGACAAGCCTGTGCAACCTCATTTAAAGCTTAGAACCTCCAAATGACGTTCTGTCAGTAGCTTAACACTCATAAATTTTTCAAGCAACAAGCAAATGCTCTGATCAGACTGTGCATATGCACAGGCTGATCTGAGGCTTTGCTGTTTACATATACCACATTGTTGGATATCTCATGTCTTGGCTCATATATGAAGTAAAAATATCTATATATATACCCATTGTATTCACAAGAGTTTTCAAGTTTTAAAAAGGCAATTTACAATTAAATATCATTAACTAAGGAATATACAATTAAAAAGGTATTGAAATTTACAAGGTCATATGTTAATTATTTGAAAGACAACTTTTAGCTCAAAACAAAACATACATGAATTAGGAGGGTTACATGTATAAACATAATGATTAAAAGTATTCAATTTTTTACACCAAAAATTGTTTTCTTGTTTGTTTTTTTTTCTTTACGTCCTAGTGACACGTTTTACAGTCATGTCGGGACTGGCGTTCCTAGGCTGAACTAGTACTAAACAGAGGATAGAGTGTTTCTCAAGGTGACATATAATCTGTAATTATCAACAATACAACCTGTCTTAAGTAGACACACAAAATAGATAAAACAAAGATCTTAATGGCAAATTGTAGCTTAATGAAGTTCGAAAGTATTGCAGAATGCTCCAAGGGGGCATTCTGCAAAACGTTTGACCTACTTTAGTAAATTATCGGTTCAGAATACCAATTTGAGCGGCCGCTTAAGATATGTTTTATTGTATTCAATATCCAATTGTAAATTCCCAATTTTAAGTCTTGTATCAGTATCACTACTTTCCTTTTATCGTTAAAAAACAAACTCTTATAAACAAAAATATTACCACATTTACATACTTCTAGAAAAGAATGCGTAATTGAATTAGTGCGTAATTTAAGCCCTCCAGTAAAATATGTTACTGACCGTTCCAAGGCGGTACTTCTTTTGTGGATCTTTTATGTTTTTGTTCTGTCATGTGTTTGCTATGTCATTGTGCGCGTCTATTTATATGTGCTTTGTGGTCACCTGCTGGGAAAGGGCTGAGCTCTTGGCTCTCGTTTGTGGTGTCTAAATGTGAGTTTGTCACTTTCCCATTGGTATCCTGGGTCAGGTGTGGTACTTGATTGTATCGATTCCTGATCTTTGCACCCTTACTTACTTTCATCTTCCTATTTCTTTCAACAAAACATATATTATCGGTGCTCAAAGGAACCGGCTCCATGAGACATTTCTTTTGAGCATCTACAAACATATGTTTAAACTCATGTTTAAAAAGAAAATACGAATTTCCCCTCAAAAACTTTGCTTATCTTTACCTGAGTATTCACACTAAATGAGCCGCGACATGATATTTCTAACAATGTGGTATGTGCAACCAGCAAAGCCTCAGATCAGCCTGCGCATATGCGCAGTCAGATCAGAGCCTTTGCTAGTCGCTTGAGTAGTCTATGAGTGTCTGATCAGAGCCTTTGCTAGTCGCTTGAGTAGTCTATGAGTGTTAAGCTACTTACTGAACAGCATTTAAAGTACCTTAGCTTAAAAGGCTTCACGGGCTCATGACAAAATGCCACATTGTTGGAAATCACATTTCTGTTGTTTCATTTGATTTGATCTTTACGTCCGGATCAACATTTTCTCAGTGATGTCGGGACAGGTCTTCCTGGGTGGAACCAGTACTAAGCAGGGACTAGTGTGTCTGGATCAAGGACACAACGCAGTGCCACAGATGAGGCTCCAACCTGCAACCTTTCAATTTTAAGTAATGAGCCACTGCGCTCCTGATCGTTGTAATAATAAGAGGACCTGAAAGTGCTGCAGCGCTTACTTGATCTCCGGAAGTGCTATGTCTGCGTGTTCGTATCATATTAACATAAACACATTATTATAATAGTAACTTGATCTGGCGTACCGTATCACGACGAGTGGATGAGGTCATGCATGTACTATCGCATCACCCGAGACGCGAAGCGTCGTGGGTTATCCAGTTGTATGACCTCATCCACTCGACGTGATACAGTACGCCAGATTAAGTTACTTCTATAATACAAGTAGCCCAATGTACAACGATCGCTCACCTGGGAGCCAGCATTATGTTTGGAGACACCATAATTTACGATGCTCAAAGGCAGATAACTCCGAACTTGAAACAGTGTCCAGGAATCAATTCAAAGCATAAGATACTATGCCAATTCTAGTTATCTGCAAGTATTAAAAAGATCTGAATAAAATATTCAGAGGCAACCTGGTGAAAGTGTAGTTTTCAGATGCTCAAGGGCAACTAACTCCGTAGTCAGTTATGGGATCTGACCTAAATTCAAACTCATCCATGTTTTTATGTATGCATTGGTACAATGTAACCTACCAGGAAGAAGAAAATCAAATGAAAAATGAAGGTGCTAGAGTGATCACAACATTATACAGCTATATTGTAGACGCTTAAGAGCAGCTAACTCTATAACTGGTGGGATGGGTGTGGCCGAAAATTAAACTCATTCAAACTTTTATGGAAGTCCTTGTTACCTGCAAGAAAGAAGTTACTGTAGATCCATTCAAAAATGAAGGTGCTAGAGTGGTCGCAACAGATTTCCCATTGTAAGTATATGCAGATTTTTTTCTGCTGCTCAAGGGAAGTTAACTCCACAGTCTAAGGTTGGTTCTGCTTTAAATTAAACTCACCCAAGCGTTTATGGTTGTCCTTGTTACCTGCAAGAATTAAGATCGTCAAATCAAAAATGAAGGCGCCAGAGTGGTCACAACATTATCAATTAGTTTTTAAGATGTTCAAGGGCAGCTAACTCCATAATTGGTGATGGGATCTTGACGGAATTCAAACTCATCCAAGTTTTTATAGTTGTCCTTCTTATCTGCTAGAATGAATATGATCTATTTTAAATTGTAAGCACTAAAGAGGTCACAACATTTCTCCCATTATAAGTCTAAGGAGATTTTTATGACGCTCAAGGGCTGCTAACTCCACAGTCCAATGTCTGATCTAGTTGAATTTCGAACCCATCTTAGTTTTTGTAGTTGACCTTGTTACAGGCATGAATAAAGAAGATCCAATCAAAAATGAAGGCGCTAGAGTGGTCAAAACATTATCCATCAATTTTTAAGATGTTCAAGGGCAGCTAATTCCTTAATAGGTAATGAGATCTTAAAGAAATACACACTTATCCAAGCTTTTATAGTTGTCCTTCTTATCTGCAAGAATAAAGAAGAAACAATTAAAAATGAAGAAGCTAGAGTGGTCACAAGGTTTTCCCCATTATAACCCTTTGGGAGATATCTGTTGCCAAGGAAACCAAAGTTCTAATCCGATATGGCCCAAAACCCAATGCAGCCAATCCCCTCGCCCCCTTAATGCTCCAGATGAAATTTGATAACGATCAGTCAGCTGACCTCAGAGATATCCATGTTGGAAAGTGTGGACAGACGGACGGACGGACAGACGCAGGCTCGAGTTCCATCCTATATCCTGAGGCTTCGGCTCTGGTGAGCTAAAATGTTTTTACATACCTTTTTCTTACATTAATCTTATTTTATAAATGGATTTCGTCTTTAATCTACATAAATTGTGGGAACGCATTCCATTAAGTTTTGTTTCTCGATGTTACGTTATCATGTTTTCCGTCTGGTTTCGTGCTTGATTTACTTTACGTAACGTTGCTGCAAAAACAGATAACGAACGTTAGCCTTATTTTAAAGGATAGTGAGACGGACAACCTCAATTCGTTTGTCTCGAATTGAGGTTTTCTGATGCCGTTTCACTATCCTTTTGAGCTTTCTATATAAGATGGCCAGAAACAGCAGTTCAAAAGATGTAACATTTATAGGTATACAAAAATAACGTAAGCTCTCGTACATGCACAGGCATTCATCGCAAATATTCTTAAATGCAATACAACATACATTTTACAATCACAATAATGTTTATAGAAATATGTACTATATACATTGTAATAGGTTTAAAGCTGCATAGTCTGTAACTTTTGATCTTTCAATTTTTGAGTTAATGTTGCTATTTTTCACGAACACAGTAAAAAAACTAAAATTCAGGTATACATTATACCAGTTTCTTAAAACTTTACAAATTATCAGTATCAAACAACAGCATTTATGTTAAAACTTACCTGTCTATAATTATTGGAGGGACGCAAATAATTACCAGCAAGAGAAAAAACACCAGTATTTATAAGATAATTCACTTTTCCGTGCAGTTTTCAGCTATAGTGAACAGATTTATTGTAAAAACTTAACTTAATTCTGCTATTACAAATGATTTAAAAAGAAAACATTTTTTTTCGAAAAATGTTCAAAGTTACAGAGTATGCAGCTTTAAAAAGTTATCGATAAAATATTCTAGTTAAGACTCTATTTATGACGTTACTCATATAATCTTACATATATACTCATGTCCAATGAAAACGCACCACCTACAAAAATGACTACATCTTTTTAGCGACATAACACTTTATTTTCGCAGTTGCGTCTTATTGTACTGTAGCAATTTCGTAAGCTATTGATGGGTCTTTAAAACGGAATGATCACCAATGACACGAGCTGGAAGCATTTAACAAAACAACCATCTTAACAGAAAGTCACACAACCAGCCATTGAATGTTGGAGAGTTTTCAAAAGCATTAGTCGCACATTTTTCTGTGATAAATTGCAAAGAATCTCTAAATTGATAGCCAGGAATAGTCATCTAACCTTGAAAGCGGCTATAACGTCACGATGTGATGTCACTAGCATCATTTTGACTAGCGCGTAAAATCAAGACATTCAAGTAATCTTCTTTTACTGATGCAAAATTACGACATGGTCGTAGCAAGAACATGTCTTGCTCGTATAGCAGGTCGTTAAATCGACCGAGCGTAGGTATCAACGTTTTTTTTATAAACGTCAATCTCTAAAAACTTGTATACTAAAACCTGAGAGTACTGTGTTGAACTTAATGTTAGATAATACTCACACCAACAAATGAACACAAATTTTGGAAGACTTAAAACGCTAGCGTTGCGAACAATGGCTGTCTACGCGCTCAAAGTTGACGTCAGTGATGCAACGTCAATTCGTTAGAGGATTTTGATGACGTTTTGCATGTGTGTGAGTTTGTACGGCGGAAATAAGCCTTGTGTAGAACAATGGGACTGTCGAAATCGCAATTAAACATTTTACGTCAAGTTTTGTCGGACTCCGCCATATTTAAGCTTACATAGTGACATTGTTCGCGTTAGTGTAGTGTCAGATGTTGCGTCCCAACTGTCAAAGTTGTGGCGAATGACAGGGGATCTACTGGCTAACAGGAAACGTTTAAACGAGATTCTGTGGGGTTTTTTTTGTATACGCCTAAAATGCCATTAACGCAATTTGGAGGCTGACGTTAAGTCATGTGTTAACGGAGTCACTGGAATTGATTTTGTGTAAAACATTGCATTTGTTCTAAATAATAATTATAAATAACTCAATTTTGCATAGCTTTTGAAAGGCCACAACTATGCGCATCTAAAGAGTGGTGCATTTTCATTGGACATGAGTAAAATTGCAGCAAGATACATTATTGCACCTTTGAGTGATATTCCAATGTTCTGCATCAAATATCTCACAATGCACAAAGTTCACATGCATGCTGGTGCAATAAGGCAGTTATTGTATGGTTGTGTGTATGTACGGGAGATAATCCAGTCGCTTTTATGATTTGTGTATGTACGGGAGATAATCCATTGGCTAAGGCTAGTGGATTACCTTCCCGTGCATACGCACAAACCATACAATAACTTACACCTGTATCACCAATTTCAAATAATTTTTCAGAATAGTAAATCAAACGATGTAAGTTTACTTTACTAATATCAGCTTAACAAAACTGCGATAAAGTTGGAGCATAGCTACAATGTGTGATTTCCAACAATGTGGCATTTTGACAAGTGTAGACTCACATGAGACTTTGAAGCCTCCTTTTAGGCATAGTAACTCTAAATGCTGTTCAGCATAAGAGTCATAGAATATTCAAGCGACTAGCAAAGGTTTTGATCAGAAAGCGCGTATGCGCAGGCTGATCTGAGGCTTTGCTGGTCGCGCATACCACATTGTTGGAAATCTCATGTCAAAGCTAAATTATGCGGGTGTACCGCCTTAGGCGCTTGCTTAACCACATGATAGCCAAGGACAAAATGCAATTTTCCAAATTTCAAAGTATAAATTGCATCTTCCATTCATAAGATGATTTGTGTTCATGTTTTAGGCCAGCCAGATATTCAAGTCTATATAGTTGAAAAATATTATCTATTACATGTATTTATTTAACAATGCCACGCAATATACTCTATTTGTAAACATGAAACTGCAATAGAGTTTTTGGGGTAATACTTTTGTGGAATAAGTGTGCATATTGGCCTCGAAGCGAGAAAACGTGTCTTCGGTGTTTACGTACAACAAGAGGCACAGACGCATCCGCGCAGTCTGATCAGGGCCCTCGTTTTTTGCTAAATGGAAAGTATTGTATCTACACTTTCTACAAGCGAAATTCCAAAAGTATAGGTAGACTTTGTAGCTGAGAATGCTGGTTTGCGTATGACCCGATAGGAAATCCTGAAGACAAGATTTTCTCACGTCGTGGTCCATATAAAGCCATAGTAAGATAGAAAATGATTTTGTTGCATGAAAAGTATAAATACATACATTATAGACCAGTCTGTATATCTGGGCAGCCCGATCAGCACCTTCAGTTGGTTAATCGATTCATAAAACGTTTTAGCACAAATTCTCCTGAATGCATAGTTTAACAGTAATACCAGTCTAAAACGGTCGCATAAAATAGACAAAATATAGGTCTCAAAGAAGGGTGGTAGCTTAGTGCAGCTCAAAAGTATTGCAGAACTGCTCGGGAGCTATACGGTGGCCGCTTTAGACAGGTTTTACTGTATATGATAGATGTAGCTGAGCAGGCTGATCAGCATCTTACCAGGGGACAGTGCACACAGACAATATTGTCTCACTTTTAGGCAACAATACAACGACTAGCCTTAATGTCAATGACAACGTCAAACATCTCACTTATGTTAAATGATAAGATTAGATGATCTTATTAATAAGGGGTCTACCGGCGACACACAATACACGGGCATGAAAGCATAAAATGCAAATTCAAAAAATATTTGATGTGCAGATACAGCTATAGAAAATAATATTCTGTTTAAAGACACTGTGCATCCCACCAATGAACTTCTTTCAAACTGAATGCCGCAAAAATCGGCACGTTCTTTGAAAACTGAATCTCCAAATCAACACATACACCGAATGCCTATATTATCACCAAGGAACATCAAAGTTGCATATGCAGACTAGTACGCAGACTCTTCTGAGAATTGTGCATTTAATATATGCTCATGTTAGCAGCTCATTATTTCAAGTAACTCAAAAATATTAAATAATTATATTCCATTACTCTTCAAAAGACCACTGATCGAACGGAATTCTGAGTTTATAAGCTTAAAGGAGACTGCACAGGCAGCTTGGCTGGTCTGAGTCTACACTTGTCAAAATGAAAAATTGTTGGTTATCACATGTCACGGCTTAAATAATCTTATTATCATTGGTGAAAGTTAAAACTTTCAAGTATCATGAATTAATGGGTCTCAAAAATGTAAGTATGATCATGATTTTGAAAACTCAAAGTACGCATTATAGTTCAAAATACCAGCAATTTAAGTGTGTTTAAGATGCATTGCCTTTAGATAGACCAAGAATGAACCTATATAAGCTTGTGGGATATGGGCAAACAGTTCAGACCCAGCTCAGACACCGCAGAATGCGGTGTCTGATCAGGGTCTCCATTGTTTGCTTACAGATTAGATTTGAATATACATGTAAATGAAAAATGCCACCTTAGTACCCTTTAAAATGACAATGTACTGGTCCAATTGATAATCGTGGTAAAATCCATTCATCTCGAATGGGTTAATCAGAGAAGCTTTATACCTATCCAGCTAATTTCAGTATTATATTATGTGGTCGACTTTCTGTTGAAGGTCAGTCTCAAAATTCTGAAATCTGGGATACTCCTAAAATTTTCGTAGCACATGTCTTATCTAACGATAGTAGTTCCAGAGTTATAAGTATCACCTGAGTAGGCTGACCTGAGTCTAAACTTTTCACAATCTTCGAAGCTACATAATGTTCACGTTGAGACACAATTAAAACAATTTCAAATATAAGACTATAATGTTGTCTTTACAACGTTACTATTTATATCAGACCAATATGGTCCAAGTAAACATCTGTAATCGGGCCACCATCGGCCCTCAGGTAAAACGCCATTCGAGTGGCATTTTGCTGGCAGGCCAATAATGACCCGACTGGGATGTTCGCATTTTGATATGTTCAGTCTTTCAGCTGAATTAACACATTGTTTCTTTTAGATCGAATCGAAACATCTGACAGTTTCATATAATATTGAGTGAATTCGTCGTGCACGTTACTTAGTGTAGTTTCTGTGATGTTGCAATCGTTTGCGTTAAACGCCCCAGCCAACAGCTACATAATCAGTAGTTAATTGATGTTAACAAACACCCTACTTGAATTATACTTTAAGAGATAACCACAAACGCAATACTATAATAAGCATCTCTTGTGTGGTTTCAAGTATTCAACCAAACATGTATACGAGCCCAGAAAGCTCTGGTGAGAATGCACACATGCGTACGGCCATTATTTAAACTCGCGTACTTGACTATGTCACTATAGTTGGTTGTAACCATCCAAGTTTACATACATTGAAAGGCTCAGGAGAGACTGTGAATATACTTTAATCAATTAATAGATTTAAACATGAATGCTAGACTATTAAGTGGGAAATTGTATCTGATAAGAACCATGCAGGTATCTCATGTAACAATAACCATCTAGGCATCTTATGTCAGTAATAACCATCCAGGTATCTCATTTTAGTGATAACCATCCAGGTATCTCATTTTAGTGATAACCATCCAGGTATCTCATTTTAGTGATAACCATCCAGTGATCTTATTTTAGTAATAACCATCCAGCTATCTTATTTGGGAAATGACCATCTAGATATCTTATGTAGGTAATAACCATTCAGGTATCTCATGTTGGTAATAACCATCCAGGTATTCCATGTTGGTGATGACCATCCATTTATCTCACGTTTTTAAATAATAGTCCAGATAGCTCGTGTTCGTAATAACCATCCAGGTATCTCATGTTGGTAATAACCATCCAGGTATCTTATGTTGGTAATAACCATCCAGGTATTTCATGTTGGTCAAAAACATCCAGGTATCTCGTGTTGGTACAATGTAATAACCATTCAGGTATCTCATGTTGGTAATAACCATCCAGGTATCTCATCCAGGTATATCCTGTTGGTAATAACCATCCTGGTTTCTCATGTTAGTTATATCATTCAGGTATTTCATGTGCAGGTATCTCATGTTGGTAATAACAATCCAGATATATTGAGCTTGTTAGAACCATCTGATTTTTCATACAAAGGAAGGCTCTAGCAAGACTGCACGTATAGATCGATTAGATATTTAATCTGCATGCTAGGCTTTAAGTAGGACTTATAACCATCTACTCTTCTATACTGTGTGTTTGTAAGCAGGAAAGGCTCTGGTGAGACTGCTCATATGCGTTGATTCAATTAAAAAATCGTACAAACATATGTTTGTTTATTTGTTTTCATTTTTCACGTCCAAGTCAACATTCTTTCAGCCATGTCGAGACGGGTCTTCCGTGGTCGAACCAATACTTAGCAGCAGATAAAGTGTCTTGCTCAAGTTCACAAGCTAGTGACTCCAATGACGCTGAGATTCCAACTAGCAAACCCTTCGTCCCCCAGTCTTGCGCTCTATTAACTGAGTCATTATGCTCCGCATTCAAGAAATATGTAGTAGGTGAATTCGTTTCGTAGAATATGTATGTTGTTATCTTCATCTCGATGAGGCTTGGACAAGACTGCACAAATGGAAATGTGCTTCTCGTGTGCGGATTTAATCAATCACATTCTTTCATACTATTATATATGGAATGGCTGCTCTGACAAGACTGCACAAATGGAAAATTGTATTATTAAATGCGTATGGTGCATCTCGAGTGTGGTTTTAATCAACCACACTCTTTCATACTATTTTACTTGTATGAGAGAAGGAATGGCTTTGGCGAGGCTGCGCATATGTAAATATATATTAATATATTTTAATTACGCGTGTGATGCATCTCCTGTGTGGTTTTAACCAACCACTCTTTGATACTATTTGTGTGTGGACAGGAAAGGCTCAGACGAGACTGCGCATATGCAAATATATACTGTTACATTTAAATCATGGGTTTGATGCAACCCGTGTGTGGTTTAAACCAAGCACACTCTTTCATACTATTTTAAATGTATGTGAGTAGAGATGACTGTGACGAGACTGCGCACAAGCAAATATATACTATTACAGTTAAACTTGCGCATGGTGCATCTCGTGTGTGGTTTCAACCAAAACACAATTTCATACTTTTTGTTTGTAGACAGGGAAGGCTCAGACGAGACTGTGCATTTGCGCAGTCTCGTCTAAGCCTTCTCTTGTCGCCTATGTGATACTTATCAGCAGTCTTCGTTTATTCTGTATTTTATTTCATCTTAAATACTAAAATATTATTGTTGGTCAAACATCCAATTATAAGAGTGTTGTCCGTCTGTCTGTATGCTACTGAATTTAATTTATTATTTATGTTTCATTTCATCTTAAATACTAAAAGATGGTTGTTGTTGTAGCATCCAAGTATAAGTGTGTTGTCTGACTGTCTGTACGCTACTGAGTATGGAGCCGAGACACCGTCCTGTGATGTAAGTAAAGTACAACACTTGGTGCCATCAGCCCTGATAACTTGTACATTATCGGACCAATAGCCACACACAATGGCATTCCCTCCTCCATCAACACATACACCTGCCGGGGCACTTAACTTTTCATCTTTATACTGGTACACAACAGTTCTATTAGACATCATACATGATACAGTATGTGTGCCCTCGTCAGTTATAAACAGCTTCCTGGTGGAGGGACATACAGTAATACAGTTTGGACTAGAGAACATAGGCTGTTTCTTGTCTGGCTGTCCGAATCTATGTGTAATAGTACCATTCATATCTACAACAAGCACTTCTCCCTCCCCAGGGTCGTTGTGACATGTCACATAGATAAGATCCTCTACCACCTGTACACCCCAACACTCCCTGTCAACGTTGATATATCGACCTATCTTCAATGAAGGAATCACCTGTATGAGTTGTAACTTCTTCTTATATGGTAAAGTGACCATAACATTGTTGCTGTTGACTAGTGACACATCCCACGGTGGGGAGTCCAGATGAAGACGTTCTTTGACAGTGAATATATCACTGAGTAATATAAGATTGGAGTTATTACTGTCACAAAGAACTACCCCACCATCAGACATAAATGTACAACCGGTTATACCTAGGGAGCATCTGTCACTTGACAATTGAATGTCGACCTTCCGTGAGCTGTCTACTGCCAGTTCTGTAAATAGTGTATTAGTATTTTGAGATGATTTGTGTGTTATTTGACCTGTTAATTGCCCGAGTTCTTCAACGGTTTTTAGTAAATTTCGAAGCTCTTCATTTCTTTTAAAGGTTAAATCAGGTGATACACTTTCTTGTTTGAAATCGTTTAATAAGCTCTCATAACGTTCGATACGATGCGATACTTTATGATGAGCGGCAAACATGTTCGTTTTCTTTGATGTTGTCTGTGCCTCGACAAGAAGGGTTTTGTCTGCTGTGAGAGATTTTAAAGTTGATGAGCAGGTTTCAATATGACGGCTGATTTCATGTTTGTATTTTGCTTCGTGGATCTCTGATTCTTTGATTACCTTATCTTCTAATATATCTAAATAAGAATTTAGTTCTTTTCGAAACGTATGAATATCGGATTTACATTGAGTTGTCATATTCTGCACATGTTTTAAGTCAGTAGTTCTATTACGAATAAATGAGTCCATTTCCTTCTTCAATGTGACTACTCTCTGAATAACTTCTTTTAACTGATTTTCAGAGAATGATTTAATTTTCTCACCAATAGTTATACTTTGACATTTTCTGTGTTTAAGAATTTTACAATTCGTGCAAAATGCTTGATCATGATCAATACAATAATGGGTGATAGGAGATGTTTGATCGCAGTCACATGACATAACTAACGAATCACTAACGGTCGACGTTTGCATGCCCGACATATCTTTTACGTCTAAGAGTTTATGATTCCGTGACATCTTCTGCCCTTTGTGAGACTCTGTACACAAATGGCACATATATTCCTTACAGTTCCTACAAAATGTTAAAGCTTCTCTGTTTACACCTCTATAATCACAGGGCTCACAAGGATGGGTATATACTGCATCAGATCCAACATGGAGAGATTGAGCTCCGTCATCTGACGCCATACTGTAGGAGAAAGATAAGAAGAAAATGACAATTCATGAGATTTTTGTACTGATTGCATCTTCTAGCATCGTAGACTCGGACGAGCCCGTGCGTCCCCACAGTCTCGCCAGAGCATTTACTGCTCGCATAAACAAAGCTTAAGGACATATGCTACTAAATACTTCCCATATTGAAATATTTTAAATACTTTGCATACAGTTTGTTTTATGCATGGGCTATCCATTTATGAAATAAAAAGGATATGTAACCGTGCTTATTTTTTCAGAATCTCATATTGAAGTTTACAGCATTTGACCAATTTTCTAGAAATATAAAATAATAATACTAGTCCTAATTATCGAGCTAAAACGGTTGTAATCTTCACCCAGCTTCTTTCTTTTAACTTAAATTACTGCCCATGACCTCAAACTTTTAAGAAAATGTGCATGTTTACTTGTTACCCCATGCTGTGACAAGATACTGCATGATATATTTTGGCAATTCGTCGAAAAATGGAATTTGTTTTTAGAATAAATCATGTATTAAAAAATCTGACATTGAAAATCTTGAAAATTTATTTTTAATTCATGGACTATTATAATACCTTTCAGAAAAAAGAATAAAAATCTGGGGTCACCGAACTAATTCTCTTTCTAGAGGGCCAAATTTAACCCCACCCCCATAGGTTTTATGCGTAATTCAATATAAAGAGTTCGGGGATTACCATTTCGGTCGTTTTGATGATGCCATTTTACTAGTATATGAAGTAATTTAGCATTAAAATGTTAAAAAAGAAAGAAAAAACACACTGAAAATATGTGCGCATCTGGGAATCGATCCTGGTTCTCTGGCTTTGTAGCCAGGCGCGCTAACCACTAGCCCACGAGTTCAGGTCGTGCGCCGCTCTAAATATCCATACAAATAGTAAAGACTCGGCCACTATCGTATTCGTAACCAGGGTTATTGTGTACGTCGTTTGATTTCGACTGAGCTACATTTATTTGTCTTTAGTGCTGAGACGATCAGTTCTGAAAAGATGTCAATAGATATTTCGAACACACTTTAATTAGTTATTTTGTGAAGAAAATGTCGGAACACAGATATGACATAAGAATATCGGAAGCTGTATTGATCCGAATCCGTTAAGGGTCGAAAGACAGGACACAGGCAACTTTCCCTGTTTGCAGACGCGGAAAAGGTGCGCATTGGAAATAGCCGCATATGTCTTTAAAAGGTCGATAATGGCTCAGATCAATGATGAGTCTTAAATCTAATTGAATAACTTACACAATGGCGCAGCCAGAACGTTATAAAAAGGGAGACTACTGGATCAAGCAGTGATTCTCTTCAATTGCGTCCCTTTCCAAGTTGGGAAATTCTCTGCTCCCAGAGGGTGTAAATTCTTTCCTTCAAGAGCATTTCCTTATGGTATGAAAAATCAATTTTACCACATGAGGTGACCTCCCTTGAATGTTACTATTTTTTATTACGCACGTGCGTAACTGCGTAATGGGCGCTACGCCAAAAATACACATGCACGTGTTTGTATACCTTTACCAGTATGCTATATATACAATTCACTAATGACCTTACTCATACATGTACGTTTGTCAATGCTTAACTCTTTGCCTACTAGTGTCGTCTACTCCTACCTTTGTAAACAGATTGCATCCAGATCAGACCGACAGAAGGTCGGTCCTAATCTGGATCCAAACTGTTCGATACTTTGAAGGACTTTTTCTGAAATAATTTTTCGAAAAATAAATTTTGAAAACAAAATCAGCAGACGACAACAAGGCATTCAAATTTACCCAGTTTGCAAAGAGTTAACCACCCCTTGTACTTTCAATAATAACTTTTCAATAAGTCCCATCGACCAAGAAATTTCTAATTGAGTGAGTTGGCCCCATACAGTGAGACAAGAATCTGACGTATTTTTCTTTCTGTTAATTATCTAGGGTGAGAAGAAATTTGTGGGGAAATTCTACTATTTTCAATTTCTGAAGGGACATAACTCAAAAAATTGCAATTTAGAGTTACAAGGTCTGTGCTTTGCAATTTTGCATGTTGTCGCATATGTTTTACATTTCTTTACGATTTCATGAAAATATGTTTTACGTTGGAGAACAAAAATTAATTATTAATATGCAATTATATTAACCTTATTTCGACCGATGAATTTTCATAAACAAAGGACCATAACTCATGAAAGCATAGTGCGATATATACCATTATCAAACTAGAAGAAGGCATTATAGTACTAAACAATGTGACCAAGTTTCATAAAATTCTGATCAAAACTTATCAACTTAGAAAGCAGACATAATTTCAAATGGCGAATTTTCATAAACAAATGGCCATAACTCCTGAAGGCATGATGCGATATGGACCATTATCGACCTTGAAGAATACCTTATAGTACTTTACAATGTGACTAAGGTTCATAAAATTCTTATCAAGACCTCTATTTAACTTAGAGAGCAGTCATCGTTTGGTGCGACGTACGTACATATGGACAGACGTACGTATGGACGGACAGACAGGGGTAATACTTAATTCCCTGCCCATTGTCATGGCAGGGTCATAATAAATAGGTATGCAAATTTTGATCTAACTATATCATGTGGTTCAGGAGTTATGAACATTTTCACTAATTGACCATTATCAGGCAACCGGTTTAAGCCCTCCAGTAAAATCATTTCTAATGACTGTTCCAAGGCGGTGCACTGAGCCACTTTAGTTACGCACCACTCATAAAATATAAAATTACTCGGAAATGAAATGTGCTATTTTTATTCTGGGACTATCAGCGTTAAGTGCATCTATATTTGCATTAGACATTGAAATTTTATTGTATCCAGAAGAGCCTAGTGAGAAAATGGATCTTGAAGGGCACTTAACTCAAAACACCATTTCGCATTGCATTATTTCGAAAGGATTTCAGATCACATTGCACTTTTTTTCAGGGTCGAAATTCTGCAATGCCAGTGATAAGAGCCGATTTATTCTTGGCAATATCTAAGACTGGAATGTGTTTTGTTAAATATATCCGTTTTTAAACGTTTTACTGTTTTGGTTCCCAGCTGACGAAGGTTTGAAAAAAGTTTGCTTTAATTTCCTTTTAAACAACCATGTATCCGCCGTTTATTTTCATAAAAAGTAATTGGATTTATTGGCGTCATGGTGTTGACGTTAGTGATGTTGTCACCACTACCAAGGCTATAAGACGTGTCAACGATTAGGTGTTTTGATACATCTATTTCAAAAATGGACTCATAACAAAACAATTTGCGAAGGAAAATCTGTTATTGTAAATGACGTTAATATGACGTCAAAACGAGCATTTCTTCAAAGAGTAACAGTTTTACTAACTTCAACGACCAAAAAAGGGGCTTTACTTGTAAAACAATTTTTTCGGTGTTTTTTTCTGTCACAACGATAACCATGGATAATTCATGGCGCTAATAGAAAATAGAAAATATAGACGATCAGGTTACATGAGCATGTTTGTCAAAATAGCCTTTGACGTTGCAGAATGATTCGCATGAGTGATTTTGATAGTTTTCGATTTCATCAAACAAATAAAAGAGAATGTTTGATTCCAGCATTTTCGTCAAAAATTGTGGGCCCTGAAAAGGTGGTGCGTACCTTTTTTAACTAAAGTGGCTCACTGTACTTCTTTTGTGGATCACTTTTGTTGTTTGTTTTTTTTGTTTTTTTTTGTGCCCTGTGCTTCTCATGCTTTCGCGTCTGTTCATTGCTGCCTTGTGGTCACCTGCTGGGAATGGGCTGAACTCTTGGCTTTTGTTGGTGATGTTTATTGTATTTGTGTTACTTTCCCATAATTATTGTATCCTGGGTCAGGTGTGGTACTTGATTGCAGCGTTTCCTGATATTTGTCGTCTTTCTTACTTTTACTGATGCTTAGGCAAAGCGTTGTCCATCAAAAAGGTAGTTACGCATTCCAGTTGGACCATGTTGACATGCGTTTGTATGCAAACTTTTGATCAAAATATGGCTTGTGGTTCAAGAGTTATGAGTATTTTGACTAACTGCTAACGGACGGAAGGCAGATGGACGGGTGGACGGACGACAGACAGACGGACTCACACAGTGATTATAGTGCACACCTACGGGTCGTGCATTTGTTCAAGTTCTTCAATGGCGTTTTCTCTGACTGTTGGTAGCTTTAAGGTCAGTATAGATCAATGGTGTATATAAAATGAATAGGCAGATCCATATATACCTTTCTTTAAGAATTGATGTAACACACAGTTTCACTGTTGATCAGCTGTAGACTTTCTTCTTTTTCTTGAAACCTGCAATACATATATTTTTGTTATATGACTGGAGAGAATCCTGCTTCCTGATTGGCCCTATTTGCCTTCATAAATCTCTATATCTACCCAAAACTGGTCTAAACTGGCCAACAGGTTGACATAGGATGAAAACCAGATCAAACTTGATTTGCTGCTTCAACTCCCAACAGGAAAAATAAAGATGTGTTAATTAATCTAGTATTCAGTATTGTTTTGTTTCTTCATTTTCCGTTGTTTGAATAAACAAGACAAGTGATTTATCTGAATTAAGGGTGAGGTTGGCGCCGTTAAACCGGTTTAAGCCCTCCAGTAAAATATTTTACTGACCGTTCCAAGGCGGTACTTTTTTTGTGGATCTTTTATGTTTTTGTTCGGTCTTGTGTTTGCTATGTCTTTGTGAGCGTCTGTTTATATGTGCTTTGTGGTCACCTGCTGGGAAAGGGCTGACCTCTTGGCTCTCGTTTGTGGTGTCTTCTTTGAGTTTGTCACTTTCCCATTGGTATCCTGGGTCAGGTGTGGTACTTGATTGTATCGATTCCTGATCTTTGCACCTTTACTTACTTTTATTATGATAAAACAGTTGCTAAAATTTCCGAGAAGTTCATTCGGTTGAACAAGAATCTAGTTACAAAAATGAAAGTAGAAAATATTCAGTCACAGTTGAAAAGACATATAAAATCAATATTGTACAATGTTTGACTTCAGATGTGACGTCGACCTGAGAGTACTATTATATTGACTGAGGCGGAGCCAAGGTCAATATTTGTATTATCAGGATGACATCACATCATGTCCAAAGCCTCAACCGTCATCAATTTTTTTAATAAATAATGTTTCTAGACAAAAAACAGCAACAACAACGAAATCTTGGCCATGGCTCATGTCTTGGCCAGTCTGCAATTTCTTTTTTAACATGATGACTAACTGCTTTCATGCAGTTAAAAGAGAAATGAATGCATGCATTTGTAATTACAACTGCAGGTGGAGAAAATCTAGATGAAATGCCACAAAATGTGGCATTGCATCAAGATCTACGCTGTTTGCTAAGATAAAAATGATCTCAGAAAAAAACTACATTTTTATTTAGATTTTGTAACCTGTGACCCTTGAATTATACAATGGACCATATCAATTCTATTACATCAAACCAAAAGGAATACTTCATTGGTGCTTAAAGGGTTCTGTTTATATTCAACAGCAAAGTCTATGATGAAGAACCAAATCTTGTAAATTTTGTGTTGAAATTACTCACTAATTTGAATTTACAGCAAATCATGCAAGTTTCGTGCTGAAAGCACACCTGTTAAGAAAAGTTTCTATGATGTCTATTTTAGCAACTAATATTAAATGGGGCAAACCCCAGCCAATGCAACTTGCAGTTCTATTGACTGAAGTGAATATGGATCTAGGCCAATCAGAAGATGTTTATTTATAGGTTATATAACAAAGGGATTTATCTACCTTTAAAAGTGATATTCACCGCGGCCTTGCTGCCTCGGTAAATATCCCTTTTAAGGTTAGACAAATCCTCATTTCTATCTCATTGAGGTCATTACTTTTATAATAGTAAGTAAGAATGAAGGCAAAGATCAGAAATCGATACAATCAGGCACCACGCCTGACCCAGGACACCACAAGGGAAAGTGGCAAAACACAATAAAACATCACATACAAGAGAGCCAAGAGCTCAGCCTTTCTTAGCAGGTTGCCGCAAGGCTGCAATGAAAAATAAGACAAACAAGAAACATACTTTACAAAAATGATCCACAAAAGAAGAACCTCCTTGCCTTGAAACGGTCAGTAAAAATTACTTTTTAAGACCTAGTTAGTTAATGGCCCATTTAACAAATTTGTTTGTTTGCACATATGAGTGTTTGGTAAACATGGTACTAGGTGAGCTTAAGTAATTTTGCATGTTTTGACGCCTGCCGTTTCTTTTTTTTTTTAAATCAAGCTTTTCAAAAATGATTTCAGAAATAGCATCAGAATGTCAAACAGTTTGGATCCAGATCAGGCCCGACAAAACGTCAAGTTTGAACAAAGTAAGTAAGGGTGCAAAGATCAGGAATCGATACAATCAAGTACCACACCTGACCCAGGATACCAATGGGAAAGTGACAAACTCACAGCAGACACCACAAACGAGAGCCAAGAGGTCAGCCCTTTCCCAGCAGGTGACCACAAAGCACATATAAACAGACGCTCACAAAGACATAGCAAACACAAGACAGAACAAAAACATAAAAGATCCACAAAAGAAGCACCGCCTTGGAACGGTCAGTTAAATATTTTACTGGAGGGCTTAAACCGGTTTAACGGCGCCCCTAACTTATCAATGCATTATCTCCTAAAACATATAAATCAAGATATAACAAGGAGATAAAGCAAAGATAAAGACTCAACAGTAAATAAAACTGAATACCGGAGCAAAAAAAATCCAACAGGTAAACCCTGGTGGGCCTGACAAACAGCCAAAGCATCAGGCCCCTACCATCTCATCAATAGATAAGTCTTTAAGTCGGAACCATCATAGAGTCTGAAGTCCGACCCACCGGCGTGCAATTAAAGTGGAAAGCAAAGTTGCCAACCGCAATTGGGTTGACCACCAAGCATGCAGTCTGTTGCAATACATTAATGTTATAGCCAATCTTTTTATAATCGGAAATTATTTTAGTGAACTGCGCTAAAAAATTATTAGAACCAACAATCTTCTTCAATTTATACACCAAGTCACCATAGAAATCAGGTTCTGAAAGTCCTTGGCGCAAGAGAGATTTAAGTCCAACTTGGAATTTAGAAATCAAATCATAGTATCGTCTATAAAATTTTGAAAAAGTTTTGCGAAGTTTATGATACCGATAGCCTTGTTTAAGAAGTTTCTGATTTAACAATTTATTGCGAGTGTTGAAGTCAGCAACATAGCTAGATGCTCTAGCAAAACGAATGAGTTGAGAGATATAGACTCCATAGGATGTAGAACGAGGAACATCACCATCTAAAAATGGGAAATTGACAATTTCAAAATCAAAGTCGTCACGTTTATCATAAATTTTTGTAGAAACAATATCATTAGAAATTGACAAATGCAAGTCTAAAAATGCGGCTTTGGTATCAGAGGCATTGGCTTTATTCAGTTTGAGCTCTGAAGGGTATATTTGACTTACCATATTGTCAAAATGAACATTATTAACATTTAAAATATCGTCCAAACATCTGGAAGTAGTGTTAAACGCATCAATAACATCAGCCTGCTTATCATCAGAAAGAGACATCATTAAGTCCCTCTCATAACAAAGCAGGAATAAATCTGCAACCAGGGGAGCACAATTAGTGCCCATAGGAATCCCAACTACTTGTCTATAGAGCTTGGTGCCAAACTGAATAAAAATGTTGTTCAACAAAAAGGTCAGCGCATCACATACATTTTGACACGATCATGCATGAAATTTTGTAGGTTTTTCTGAAGTAAAAAATGCATTTCTTCATCAAAATTGATAGATTAGCTTAAACCTAGTATTTATTTTACATTGAACTTGGTTTGAAGGTCATATTGATAAGCTGAAACAATAGACGTAATCTATAGACAACATGCAATTATTTTGACAAATATGAGCTCCTTTGGTCAAAAAATGAAATATGAGCTTTTTTGGCACAGCCTCTTAAACATATTCAAATATATTTAACCTTGAACTTTAACTCCATGGTCATATCTGACTGGCTTTAACATAAATGTATTGCAACAGACTGCATGTTTGGTGGTTAGCCCAATCACATTTAGCAACTTTGCTTTCCTCTTTAGTTGCACGCCAGATGGTCGGACTTCAGAGACTATGCGGTTCGGACTTTAAAATTTATCTTTTGATGAGATGGTAGGGGCCTGATGCTTTGGTTGTTTGTCAGGTCCAACAGGGTTTACCTGTTTGATTTCTTTTGCTCCGGTATTCAGTTTTATTTACTGTGGAACCCTTATCTTTGCTTGATCTCCTTGTTATATCTTGATTTATATGTTCTAGGAGAGGATGTATTGATTAGTGAGGGGTCTTTCATGCCAACCAAATATCTATGTGTCTTGATCCACATCTGATTTAAGGGTGAGGTTGGCGCCGTGAAACCGGTTTAAGCCCTTCAGTAAAATATTTTTTGCTGACCCTTCCAAGGAGGTGCCTCTTTAGTGGATCGTATTTGTTTGTTATGCTCTATGTTGGTTTGTGTTGCGCTGTCATGTCTATTCCTTGTGGTTACCTGCTGGGAAAGGGCCGATCTCTTGGCAGTTGTGTTTTGTCACTTTCCCAAATTTGTTCTGGTCCACATCAGAAATAAGGGCAAGGTTTGCGCCGTGAAACTGGTTTAAGCCCTCCAGTAAAATATTCTACTGACCATTCCAAGGCGGTACTTCTTTTTTGGATATTTTATTTTATTTCTGTCTTGTGTTTGCTATACCTTTGTGCGTCTGTTTATATGTACCTTGTGGTCAAATGCTGGGAAAGGACTGACCTCTTGGCTCTCGTTTGTGGTGTCTACTGTGTGTTTGCCACTTTCCCATTGGTATCTTGGGTCAGGTGTGGTACTTGATTGTATCAATTCCTGATATTTGCACCTTACTTATTTTGGTCATGAAAAACTTTTGCTGTCATTTACACAAAATATGCAATCACTGTGGTGCAGATGAACACCCTCTGTCAAACAATGTAAAATACGGTATTCTTCGATTAATTTTGGAATAAATTTATTTGAATTTAGGATATTTTACGACACACACACTCGCAAAATATCATAATTCAAATAAAGTTTAATAATCGCATGTCATTGGCGGGCGCATGACGTTTGTATTTTGCTTTGTGGTTTTCGTTAGCTGTTGCAGCCTTTTGGTCATTGATCAATTTTAGCTCGTTAAATTAATTATTTCTCTGTGATGATAATTATCAAAATTGAAGAGCATACGTGACAACTGAATAATGAAAGCGCTTTGAAAACGTCAGAATCTTTGGTGTAGTATTGGTCATAAAATATATATATAGACCCCAACATCTGTAATTGTGGCTGCCACGGTTTTTGTTAAAGTTATGTTTGGTGTTGCCCACATTGCGTACTGTATTAGTAATTAACACCTATAGCTGTTACTGTATTGTTTGATATTGCTTACATTGTATGTTGTGGTAGGAATATATTTGACTCCAACACCAATAGCTGTGTCTACCTCTGTTGTTGTCAATATATTGTTTGCTGTTGCTCACATTGTACGTGGGTGTTAGTATTTGGTCCTGGTTTTGTTGTGTAGATGTTTTGCCTTTTTCTACTTTGATAATTGCTCTTATATCCCTACTTCCTTGTATCTATTCATTTGATGCATGCATGTATGACTATCTGATGGCGCTCTATTCCAATTTGTTCATGCTGCGTCCGTACACGCATTCTGTCTGTGTGTGTTCATGTAAGGAAGGGCGAAGGGTCGGATGAGTCTGTGTGTTTGTAATAGCTCGTCTGAACCTTCGCTGCTCAGACTTGCAACAAGCACCAAAATCATATGAACTTGCTCATCTCTGTTTAATAGACATACCAACACTTGTGGGAAACAATATGAGACGGTTCATCAATGTTTAAAAGTCATACAAATCACTAGTGTGAAACAAGATGCACTGGCCCATCACTGTTTAATAGACATAAAAATCACCAGTGTGAAATAAGATAAACTGGCTCATCAATGTTTAATAGACATACAAACACTAGTGGAAAACAAGATGAACTGGCTCATTAATGTTTAAAAGTCATACAAATCACCTGTGTGAAATAAGATAAACTGGCTCATTAATGTTTAATAGACATACAAATCATCCGTGTGAAATAAGATGAACTGGCACATCAATGTTTAAAAGACATACAAATACTAGTGGAAAACAAGATAAACTGGCTCATCAATGTTTAAAAGACATACAAATACTAGTGAAAAACAAGATGAACTGGCTCATCAATGTTTAATAGACATACAAACCACTAGTGTGAAACCAGATGAACTGGCACATCAATGTTTAAAAGACAATCAAATACTAGTGGAAAACAAGATGAACTGGCACATCAATGTTTAAAAGACATACAAACACTAGTGGAAAACAAAATGAACTGGCTTATAAATGTTTAATAGACATACAAATCACAGGTATGAAATAAGATGAACTGGCACATCAATATAAAAATAGACATACAAACACAAGTGGAAAACAAGATAAACTGGCACATCAATGTTTAAAAGACATACAAATCACAGGTGTGAAATAAGAAGAACTGCCTAACCAATGTTTAAAAGACATACAAACACTAGTAGGAAACAAGATGAACTGGCTTATCAATGTTTAATAGACATACAAATCACAGGTGTTAAAAAAGATGAACTGGCACATCAATGTTTAAAAGACATACAAACACTAGTGGAAAACAAGATGAACAGGCACATCAATGTTTAAAAGACATACAAATACTAGTGGAAAACAAGCTGAACTGGCTTATCAATGTTTAATAGACATACAAATACTAGTGGAAAACAAGTTGAACTGGCTTATCAATGTTTAATAGATATACAAGTACTAGTTGAAAACAAGATGAACTGGCTTATCAATGTTTAATAGACATACAAATCACAAGTGTGAAACAATATGAACAGGCTCATCAATGTTTTATAGACATACAAATCACCAGGGTGAAACAAGATGAACTGGCTCATCAATGTTTAATAGACATACAAATCACCAGGGTGAAATAAGATGAACTGGCTTATCAATGTCTAAAAGACATTCAAAATACTAGTTTAAAACCAGATGAACTGGCTCAGCAATGTTTAAAAGACATACAAATACTAGTGTGAAATAAGATGAACTGGCTCATCAATGTTTAATAGACATACAAATCACCAGGGTGAAACCAGATGAATTGGCTCATCAATGTTTAAAAGGCATACAAACACTAGTGTGAAATAAGATGAACTGGCTTATGAATATTTTTACATAATACACATCACTAGTGTGAAATAAATGAATATGTTCATCGATCATTGATAGACATACAAACACTAGTGTGAAACAAGATGAACTGGCTCAGCAATGTTTAATAGACATACATCAATGATTGATAGACATGCAAACACTAGTTTGAAACAAGATTAACTGGCTCATAATGTTTAATTGACATACATCAATGATTGATAGACATGCAAACACTAGTGTGAAACAAGATTAACTGGCTCATAATGTTTAATAGACATACATCAAAGATTAATAGACATGCAAACACTAGTGTGAAACAAGATTAACTGGCTCATAATGTTTAATAGACATACATCAATGATTGATAGACATGCAAACACTAGTGTGAAACAAGATGAACTGGCTCATAATGTTTAATAGACAGACATCAATGATTAATAGACATACAAACACTTGTGTGAAACAAGATGAACTGGCTCAGCAATGTTTAATAGACATACATCAATGATTAATAGACATGCAAACACTAGTGTGAAACAAGATGAACTGGCTCAGCAATGTTTAATAGACATACATCAAAGATTAATAGACATGCAAACACTAGTGTGAAACAAGATGAACTGGCTCATAATGTTTAATAGACAGACATCAATGGTTAATAGACATACAAACACTAGTGTGAAACAAGATGAACTGGCTCATAATGTTTAATAGACATACATCAATGTTTGATATACATGCAAACACTAGTGTGAAACAAGATTAACGTGCTCATAATGTTTAATAGACATACACCAATGAATGATATACATGCAAACACTAGTGTGAAACAAGATGAACTGGCTTAGTAAGGTTTAATAGACAGACATCAATGATTAATAGACATCCAAACACAAGTGTGAAACAAGATGAACTGGCTCATCAATGTTTAATAGATATACAAATATAAGTGTGAAACAAGTAGACTACATGATTAAAATGTGACGTATATTTAGTATTTGACAGTGAACAAAGTGGTAAATTCTCACCTTCGTGAAATTATCTTTTCAGATAATGATTCTAGTATTGAAACCGTCTGTGTATAACTACTTGCTCCTGGCTTGCTACTAGATGTTGAACTACAACTGAAAGACGCAGAAGTTGAACCAGTAAATCTCTCTACACCAGGATCTGTTAAGTTAAACTCTATATGGCTGTGAGTGGATCTTTTCCTTCCGTTTAGATTGTTAACTTGACTGCCACCTTCTTGCTGCAAAACATACACACTTTATTATCAAATATGGTTGATTTTAGCACTAGAAGAGTTATTTAGTGGTAATTGACTAGGTCGCTTAGAAAGTAACACCAAAATGTTTTTTATAAGATCAGAAAAAGCTATCATTGACAGACTTTAACAAACTGACTCTATGAACTGCGCATGAACAAGGAGGGCTTGAGCACAGAGGATCAAGAGGGGCACACAGAGGCAGGAGGCAGTTTAAAGAAGCGATATGCATCAGATTGCACACATAAGTCATTATGTGGGATGAGGGGAACTTGAGTCTCTTCAGGAACTACACTGTAAAAATAAATCTTACTTTACACCAGTGAACTACCACTGCTATTGGTCTAACGTTTCAACAACTTTTAAAAATATGAGCATTTAGATTGTTTTTAACAGTAGAATAACTATAAAAATAACAGATAGAAATATTTTAACTTTCGTCATCACAGGAAAATAGTTGGCCTCAAATTAGTTTCAGGGGAAAGAAAGATTATGTTACCACAAAAAGAGATGGTACCTAAGCTCCCAACTCTTTTGATGTTAATTCGCTCAAGCAATGTATTTAATAGGGTAAGATGACCTGACTCAATATTGTTTGATAGATTTACAAGTAGCTAGATTAAGAGTAAAAAAGTAGATTTAATGTTAAAGGCTGAGGCACAAGATTTATACATGGCCACATATACATCTCCTTCATCGCATACAACTAATACTGTTGAATTTTTTCCTATGAATGAGATTACCTTTATTTCAGCAAAATCGTAATTTTTTTAACCAATACACAATTTTAAAAATAAATAATTGCTATTCGATGGCCTTGATGATTACCATCAACATACCTTAAATATTTTGCTGTGGCACATAAACTGATTCTAGAATATGTGATGAAGTTGAAAAAAATGTCATTTTTTTCTTCGCAATAAAACATTTTAAACTGTCAAGCAGAATATCCTCTTAAAACCAATAATAGTATCGAAAATTCAATGAGTGTCTCATCGAATAGCATTGCCTGATTACTAAATTGTGCTCTCAAAATCAGGACACGCAAAACTCCAACTGGTATATGCAACTGAAGGAGCTGGATTGGTGGCTGTGTTATAGTACGAGTTGTTGGTGATGTTAGAGAAACTAAATTTTCACTCACCTCCTCCGAATTATGTTGTATAACTATGATGAAACTGTTGAAGCCGTCTGTGACGACTTTCTTGTTTATAGCTTGCTACTTGATGATGGAATGCAATAGGAAGACACGACAGTCTTTGTACTCTGGGATTATATAATAATAGTTTGATCCTTTCCACCAATATTCTTGTTTACTCTGTCACCGTTGACTGTGAAAAAATAGCATACAGTCACAATTTTAGCATTCTGGACAGTATAATTAAACACTTTTGTTTCATTGTAAACATTTATTTGGAAATACCATAATTGTGCTTTATAATTTTGCTCTTTGTTTTCTGTCTTGAGTTTACTCCCACTCCCATTAGATTAACAGGTGATTGAACCCAGGGTGACGATTGTCTACTGAATACCAACGTTCAGCTTCAGCTTTATTGAGGCCCGCTAGATGTTATAAAGGGTCTCACAATTTATCACTGCCAACACCAGGGGCCATATTAGAATCTGTCGCATAATATATCACTGCGATCATTAAAGATTATCATGGGGTCTGTTTGCAGAGACCATTTACCGCTACGTGGCAAATGAGGAAGTAAAGTTGACTCTGTTCCAGTTTTGACAACAACTGTTTTGTTTATTTTTCAGTCAGACTTCAAAAAACATCTGCAACACAAATTGTCAAGCACAAATTAGGGGGTAATTTTATTCAAAATTTTCATTTGAGGAGGTATATCGTCGGATATACGGTCCGAAATTTAGTTTTACAGCAACGTAAATATGTAAATATTTAATGCTTCACTTTACACTCATTTATGTACACTTGGTCTGATGCTCTATTTGGTCAGTAAAAGTTTTCTTGCCCTAATATGCTCTCCTGAACTAGTTTTACATAAAAATATTGATATGACCCAACTTCCAAGGCTGTTTGTGTTCTGTTTACAATCAGCTGATCGGAGAATTTACCTTGTTTGCACTGGGCTGTGTCTTTGTAGATCGTGTCACTCAGACGGCATTCAACACATGTGTAAACAAAGTTCTTATCCATCAATGTGAAGCATATTTATCCAAATTCTGTGTGATTCACAAATGTATTAATCTTAAAATGTGCAGATCAAAACCACATGCTTTCATTTGACCTCCATGTTTGTTGTTGTGAGATAGTTGCATGCTGGGTATTTAGTGTGTAACCACTGAAGCATATCCGTCAAAACATTGAGTTGTAAAATACTGTCATCCAGCGTCTCAGTACATTTTCTCTAAATCCCTATGTAAGAAAATTCTCTCATTATGACCAGCATTTAGAGAATTCATTTCTGCGCATTTTGAGGCTAAGATCGTTGTGAAGTTCATTTAAGAAAGTAAAATTTTTGTTTCTGAAAGTGACTGACCATTGTATTTTTAAGGCAAATTCCAAGATGGCGCTTCCCGACATCGTCTGAGCGGCATCTTTCCTGACGTTTCAGGGCCGGGATCACGTGATCCCAGGGCATTTCGCCTTGGGACTTGGGATTCCCAGAGCATTTTGGCATGGGTTCTGGGATCCCAGACTGTTTGGCTACGGGATTGGGGAAACGGGAAACTGGGAGTATAAAAGCAGACTCTTAAGCGTTCCCGAGGACTTCAGATTTTTCTTGGGTTAGGGACAGTTGCATTTTTCGTTGTCCGTGTTTTATTTACTTTCAGACCCTTTTGTCAGATTTCTTTCAAGTAAAACACATTCAGATTAGGTTCATAAGCACTTTGAAGAGGGTCTTTTGTTTAACTAAATTTAAGAAAGCATTATTGATTTTTGACTGCATTTGGCGTCCGCTCGTTTCTAACAAGTTTAGGCTTTTCTAAAAGTTAGCATCACCATTGTGTCAGCTAAGTTCTAGCTCATTTTTACCATGTTTTAGCACATAAAGTTCATCTTCATTTCATTTCATTGTTTGGGGCCATAGTTCAGACCGGTTTTGTGATCACTGAAGGTGCGAGTGCGGTGTAAATCGGTTGTGGCATAATTGTAACTCATAATTTTCTACATTATCATCCTGTTAAAAGAAATCCATAACATTGTTTTATACATTGCTCTAGTCATATAAATAACAACTCATGAAGTTTATTTAAAGTTTATTTTCATCATTAAAAGAGCAAATTTTATAACTGAACTATGTCTTTAGTCTTCATTCAATCCCATTAAGCTACCACACAAATCAGAACACAATCATTTTAAGTCTCCTTTCTCTGAAGTTCACCCCACCCCTTATAACGAGGCCCTGACTCTGTGAGTTTAGTGCATCGTCTCGGCAGCTCAATCTCCCGCCGTTTAGACAGCCTGAGTCTAGACAGCCTGAGTCTGAGCCCGCTAATATATTGAAGAGAAGTTCTCTGCTGCTAGACCTCGGCACGTAACACAAATTGGTGGCTGGCGGTGCGATCTGATATATACAGTCAGTTCGAGTGATCTGAACCGTAATGAGCAGCGAGAACTTTCACACTGAAGCCTTGGCAGAAGAAGGCCCTGGCGAGATAGACAAAAATGCAAACGTGTGCTCTTCTGACCAAAACCAAGGGCAGGTCCCCACAAGTGACAGTACATCAACGTTAGCAAGGGACACAGTACTGCAGCAAGCAGCAGCCTCAACCCTGTTACAGCTTCATAATAGAGAAACACCCCATGTTGCATACAGCGATAGTGAAACTCTCTCAAACAACAAATCACGATTTTGTACTGGAAGGTCAAATTGGGTTGACACAAATGCCAGGTTGGTCGCCAGATCATGGGATAATATGGCTTATGGCAGTAGGAACATGTCTCAGCCCCCTGAACGCATGAATATGACACAAAATTCATTTATGTACTCACAAGCAAACATGCAGAACACCATGGCGGGTTTGACAAATGCTATTGGCAACCTCCAGCAAGAGCACTTAACCATGCATTCAAGGCAAGAAAACATTACTGGAACGTTAACGCAGGTCCTTTCCGTCTTACAAGATATAAAAGATGGTAATCACACAAATGCTACGCATCAAACGAGCGCTACCAACATGCAAAATGAGAGCTCCATACCCCATCCTTTGAGTACATCTACTAGTATAGATAGGTATCCAGGGTCTACAAGTGAAGTAAGTCAAAGGAACCACATTCCTGTCTCACGTGACCAGTGGCACAGTGCCGCATCACATGCAAGTAGTAGTATAGACACAGGCTTTTCACCCTATGTGAGTAGTATAGGAGGGGGTTTGGATGCAAACCAGTCAGGAACAAGTCGCTACCAGGAAGGCAGGTATTCTCAGGCACAAATTGATTTACAACCAGCAGAAGTCGAGGCTGATCATCAGGCCATGCACTATAGGACTGGAAATGAAGTTATGGGATCAAGTCAGACTCAGAGTAACAATAATCAGATGTACACTGGTTTTTACAATGAAGGGGGTCGACCAAGGGTAACATTTAACGATACCCCAAGATATGCTAGCAGTACAAATCAAGTAGGAAATTTAGGCTATGGTCAAATGTATGAGACAGGTAACTCTCACAACTTTGGCAGAACTACTAACAACTCCAGGTCAGTAACAGAGAGAAACTCAGAGTGGTATGGTGTGAAAATACCACCATTCAATGGTAAGGAGGACTGGAAGACGTGGATCAACAGGTTTGAGGCCATTGCTGGAAGGAGAAACTGGAGTGAAGAATGTAAATTAGACAACATTTTGCCAAAACTTCAAGGTAAGGCAGGTGATTTTGTGTTCTCACAGCTGTGAAAGCATACACTCAGTTGTTACCCAGAGTTGATCAAAGAGCTAAATAGTAGGTTTCGGGTAGTGGAAACTGAAAAATCATTTGCTGCTAAATTTAGCCAGAGAAGTCAAAGAGCAGATGAGACAGTGGAGGAATTTGCAGCAGATCTTAAACGCCTGTATGCTAAAGCATACAAGAACAGAGACTGTAGAACAAAGCAAGAAGATCTTGTGCGAAGATTTTTAGATGGTATGAGAGATAATGAGGCCCGCTTCGAAATCGAATATCATAAAGAGCCAGATGACATAGACGAAGCTGTCTATCATGCTGTCAACTTCATCCATACAAGACGAAGAAACTCACAAGATACCCATGAAAAACGATTCAAGAAATACGCCAGGAGAACAAGCCTGGAACTTGACAGTCCAAGTGATGATGAGGAGAACTTTGAATCTGATGAAGAGGATATTAGAGCTTTGAGAGTACCAGCCAAAACTGACAAAACATTGCCAAAGAAGACAAACAGAAGCAATACACAAGGTGAACAAGGTAAAGTTGAGGCAACAGGACCAAGTGACTCTATGAAAATGATCACAGAGACCAGAGAGTTACTTCAAACTTTAGTTAGTCAACTGAAAAATAAAGAGAGTAGTGATACAGGTAAGAAATACAAGCAGCAGGCAAATGCAGGGTTCTCTAGAAGAGGGAAGATACAGTGTTATGCATGTCAAGAATTTGGACACAAGGCAAGAGAGTGCCCCACGAAATTGGGTAAGCCAGGCCCTAATATAGGTTATGGGAGAGGAAATATACCTTCTCCAAATCAGGGTCAAATGGAAACAAGAAGAAATCCTTTAAACTAGAAAAGGCTGTCTCTGGAGGCCGCAGAGAAGCCTGTTCAATTTCTAAAGGCCAATGCTACAATGAAGCGACAAACAATGATGTCATAAAATCAATTAAGGTCACACGAAAGTTGCCAGATGGTGTTTACATTCGTGGTTCAGTTCAGGGGTACCCACTTTTATTTTCCACAGATACTGGTGCATCAAAGACAATTATCTCAAATCGAGTCTTTGAGTCATTAAAGCCAGAAGATAGACCAGAGTTAGAGAAAACATCAAAGCTGGTAGGTGCAAGTGGTGTAAGTATAAAAGAAAGAGGAAAGGGTACATTCTGTTTCAAGCTAGGTTCAGTTAAGATGGAAGTAGAAGCTATAGTAGCAGAGATAGATGATGATGGGTTGTTAGGAGTAGACATATTACAAAATGGTAAGAATGGTCCAGCAGATTTACTAATGAGCAAAGGGGTTCTGATGATAGATAAGAAAGAGATCCCAATCATTCAAGTTGGAGTCAACAATAGGGTAAGAAAAGTGACATCCGCTGACCATTTTGTTATACCTGCTCAAACAGAGTGTGTTATTGATGTATATATTGAAAGGCGGGAATATGATGACTTTTCCTCTGAGAAAGAATATGTTGTTGAACCAACAGACCACTTTCAAGCTGAGTATCCATTACAAATGGCCTCTACATTAGTAGACATAAACAGAGCATGTACTTGCAAGGTAAGAATGCTAAATCCTTTCCCCACAGCCATGTCCATAAAACAAGATGCTGTGATAGGAAGAGCAGAACCAATAGAAGGTATTCCTATTGTAATTACCAATGAAGAAGATTCTAGCGAAACTGAGAATCATGTGGCTGTCAGACGAATCAAGTTTGTCACAAGTGAGCATGCACAATCACTTCCTGAATATAAGGCAAGGAGAGTACAAGCTGAAGACAGTACTGAGATTCCTTCTCACCTGGTAGATCTATATGAGAAGACATCTCAAGGACTGAATGATGAGAAGAAGCAGAAGGTAGCAAATCTCTTAGGTAGATTCAAAGATAGCTTTTCACGTGATGAATGGGATTTGGGTTTGACCCATCTAACAGCTCATGCTATTAAAACAGAAGGGGCAGCACCAGTTAAGCAACCACCAAGAAGAGTTCCAATGGCCTATGCTGAAGAAGAAAAGAAGGCAATAGAGGACTTGAAGGCGAAGGGGGTCATTAGAGAGAGTTCATCTCCTTGGGCAAGCCCAATTGTTTTAGTCAAAAAGAAAGATGGAGGAGTCAGGCCCTGTGTTGATTATCGAAAGGTAAATGAATTGGTCAAGCCAGATGGTTTTCCCCTGCCAAGAATACAGGACTGTCTTGATGCGGTGGCTGGGTCAGAACTATTTAGTACATTTGACTTGACCAGTGGGTATTTTCAAATACCATTAGTAGAGGAAGATATACCTAAGAGTGCCTTTGTATGTAAGTACGGACACTACGAAATGACCCGCATGCCCTTTGGCCTGAATAATGCCGCCTCAACATTTCAGAGAACAATGGAGATGGCACTTTCTGGGTTACAGTGGATTACGTGTCTTATATACATTGACGATATCTTTGTCTTCGGTAAGAATTTCGAAGAACACATGAGTAGAGTAGAGGAAGTCTTTGAGCGAATTAAGGCAGCTGGTCTTAAGCTCAAACCGCAAAAATGCCAGATGCTACAGAGAGAGGTAGTTTTCCTAGGTCATACAGTATCAGGTGATGGGGTAAGACCAAATCCAACTAACATTGAAAAAATAGCATCATGGCCTAAACCCAAAACAGCCAAGCAAGTTAAGCAACTAGTCGCGATGGGTTCCTACTAGAGAAGGTATGTCAGAGATTTTGCCAGCATTGTAAGACCAATGATAGATCTGACGAAAAAGGGTAAGAAATTTATCTGGACAGAGGCATGTGATAGATCATTTGAACAAATGAAAAAGGCCCTACTGAGTGCAGATGTAATGGGTTATCCATTAAATGAAGCTGGTGACTTCATTTTAGACGTGGATGCCTCAGACATAGGTATTGGAGGAATCTTACACCAGATGCATGGAGATCGAGAAAAGGTAATTGCTTATGCTAGCAGGTCCTTAAATAAGGCAGAAAAGAACTATTGCATAACAGAGAAGGAGTTATTAGCCATTCGCTACTTCATTGAATACTACAGGCAGTATCTCCTAGGTAGGCGATTCAGAGTTAGAAGTGATCATCAAGCACTGGTCTGGTTGTTCCGTCTAAAAGAGCCAAGAGGTAAGATTGCCAGATGGCTAGAGATATTAAGTCAATATGACTTCTCAGTTGAATACAGGCCAGGAAAGAAACAGGGTCATTGTGACGCCCTTTCTAGGTGTGAGAATCCTAGAGACTGTGAATGTCCTGAGCAGGACACCAGCGAGCCATTAAAATGTGGACCCTGTAAGAAGTGCATTAAGAGGGCTCAAGAAATGATGCATACCAAGTTTTATCAAGAACTTATGGCCAACCAAGAAGAGCAGTCACTTTTGGTAGAGGGTCAAAAAGGTGAGTCAATAAATGTAAAGTGTCTGAGAGAAGTTTCAGAGGTCGCAACTACTTCTCAAGGTACCACAGAGCCACCTGAATCAAAGCAGGAAGGTATCATGACATTCTGGGCTAGTACTAGACCTAAGGAAGAATTAGGAAAGCTACAAAGAGAAGATCCAGACATCGGGCCAATCCTCTCTGTTAAAGTAACAGGTAATAAGCCATCAAGTCAGGATATGGTCACATGCAGTCCAGCAACCAGACACTATTGGATCTTATGGGACTCACTTGTTGTTTATGATGGCATCCTTTTGAAATAGTTTATCAAAAGAGATGGTTCTGGTGAGTATCTTCAATTCATAGTTCCTCTGTCAATGAGAAAGGAGGTACTTTTCCAGATGCACAATTCTCTTGTGTCGGGACACCTCGGCTGCAAGAAGACTAAGGAAAAGATCCTCCAAAGGTTCTATTGGTATTCCCTAAAAGATGAAGTAGTTTTGCATATACAGAAGTGCGATACTTGCGCTGCAGATAAGCATCCACCGAAGGTACCTAGAGCTCCAATGGGCAGTCTGAGAGTAGGGGCACCAGGAGACAGCATTGCCACAGATTACTTGGGACCACTACCAATCACTGATAGGGGCCACAGGTACATTTTGTTGTTCACAGATCATTTTACCAAAAACGTAGAAGTTATTCCGGTAGGTGACATGACTGCAGAAGTCTGTGCACAGAAACTTCTAAATGAGGTAATCTCTAGATGGGGATGTCCACTGTCGATCCACAGTGATCAAGGTAGGCCATATGAAAGTCGTGTCTTTAAAGAACTATGCAGAATGCTAGAGATTAGAAAAACAAGAACTAGTGCCAGAAACCCAAGAGGGAATCGGCAGGCAGAACGCTTTAATCGGACTCTACTGAGGATGATTAAAGCCTATCTGTGTGGCGAGCAGACTGAGTGGGACTTGCACCTAGGATGTCTGGCTGGAGCCTACCGTGCAACTCCAAATGAGTCTACTAGACTTACCCCTAATATGCTAACCATGGGTCGTGAGGTAAGACTTCCAGCAGAGTTAGTATTTGGCAGCACAAATACTTACAATGGAGAAGAAATTACCACATATGGAGATTATGTCGATATTTTAAGAACAAATATGCAACGTGCCCATGAAATTGCACGCAAATATATGGCTACTGCTTCAAAGAGAAGTAAAGAGCTTTATGATGTAAAAGTTGCTTTTCATAGGTATCAAGAAGGAGACGTAGTATGGTGTCTTATGGAGGTAAGAAAAGTTGGTGTAACACCAAAATTAGAATATGTATATGAGGGTCCTTTTCTAGTTAAGAAGAAGCTATCAGAGCTGGACTATGTCCTTCAGTTGGACCGGTCAGGGAAAGAGCGACCTGTACACCACAATAAGCTGAAACCATATGAGGGAGATCATCCGCCAAGGTGGGTGGTGAAAGCAAAAAGACAGCTTTCAAACCACAGAAAGTCTCAGCAGTAAGTAGCAGAAGCAACTGATGTGTCTCAGTAGACATATCAGATGAAGAGTAAGAGGAGGGGGATTAAAACAATTTTATTTAAGGTATGATAATAATGTCAGTCATTGGTTAAAAAGAGAGGGATGTCATGTCACAAATCAATTATTTGACGAGGTTTAGTAAGATGAATGAGATGTTAAGCTATTTAAGGTAAGAGTTGGCAAGCTAAGAGGCTTGAAGAAACTGGTAGAACTGAAGCTCAAAACCCAAGCAAAGGTAGAGATCAAGAGGAGGAATATGGGAGCAGAGGTCTAACATAGTACGGCGAAGCTCAGAAAGGTACAGTGTGTGTGAGGTAGTAATGCTAAGTACAAAAGAGTACTCCTGACATGAAGAGGTCTTCTAGGAGAACAGGGTACAGTACGGCAGCTTGATGTAAGACTCAGATAGAAGCGGTAACAGTTTTAAAAGCGGAACAATAAGTATGTTAGAAAGGGGGCCCCATATGCCTTAAGGGATTCTATAGATAAAGGTTTTGAGAGTTCAAGGGTTGATGAAACACCAGTTTAGGCTAACTGTAGTTACACCTTAAAGTAATCTGGAAAACCGCCACATTAATGCATCGAGGTTTCGTGAACATCCGCCATCAGTGATCACTTATAAACCGAGCTATGGTCTGTAAGAGAGAATAAATAGTAAGGAAGGGTGACATGTCATTTCAGATCAAGATGGAGATGACTATGTTGAGCATGCTATACAGTAGAGAAGCAATTGAGAAGGCTAAGAAGAGGGGCAGGGCGTACATGTGTCTGGTGTGCCATCGCCAAACTGGAGAGAAGCGTATTAGCGAGATTGGACCCATGGAAGATCATATCCTTAAGACGCACGCGAGCAGAGACAGGATTCCGTACTACTGTCGCCTATGCACATTCAAATGCCAAACAGCCCATCAGATTAACCACCACTTTAGTCATTATTCTAGACATGTGACGGCAGCCAGGCAGATGGGTATTACTAATCATCAGGAGTGGATTGAAGCAAGTACCATACCATACAAGATAGGAGAGACGGACATGCTGAAGTTTTCTCAAGAAGAGAGTATGCTGTTTTACCTGAAGAAGCAGTCGGGAGAGTCTTCACCAGCTTTGTCTTCAGCGGCACAGACGTCTACAACCGTTCCTGCTCAACCCACTGGACAACTGAGTTTTAACTCACCACAGCCACAGTACTTGTCAGCCACACCTATTGTAGCAGGACAGCATACTGTCCCTACATTTGTTCCTGAGAATCAAGATACCAGGATGGACCAGCCCACAAGGTGCCCTACAGCGGTTGCAGGACAGCATACTGTCCCTACATTTGTTCCTGAGAATCAAGATACCAGGATGGACCAGCCAACAAGTTGCCCTACAGCAGTCGCAGGACAGCATACTGTCCCTACATTTGTTCCTGAGAACCAAGATACCAGGATGGACCAGCCTACAAGGTGCCCTACAGCGGTTGAAAGACCCCTGAAGTCAAGTACAGCGGTTGTAAACTCTACTATGGCAGGTTTTCAGCAGTTTACTCCCTTATCAACACCCAACTTGGTACCAGTGACAAGTCAATGGATGGAGGAGCCTACTCCAGCTTACTGGACACCACTACCTGCTACCATCCATGAGCCAAGCACACTCACACTGTCAGGGATGATGGGGACAAGTGTAGCAACTACGCAGAGTCACCAAAGTCCTATATTTACTGGTAGCTCATTGCAATCTTTTCGGCCGATTAGAGCGAGCCAAGAATCCTGGGCCAGTTCTGTATTGAACACTCCACCAGCGCCAACTGTACAGCCATCACCAGCAGCTTCCCTGGAATGTGCTTTTGCAGCACCAGCTCAGCTAGTCCTTGGCGCTGCAACTATCGTGTCTGAAGAAAACCTGCATCACAGCAACGCTAGTCATCAGAGGCCGCAAGGGCTTTCCAATACACAGGGAGTTGAGAGTGGAAACCAGTCAAGACCACAATCCACTGCCACCACAAGAGTGCAAGCTGAGGACAACTCACTAACAGCAGCTGGAAGCAGGCCTGAAGAAACAGTACCCAATCCTTTTTCCAGATTAGCTGACACGGTTAGCCAACAGGGAGCTACATCACAGGCAGCAGACACTGAAGGTGCAGAGGAAGTGGTAGAAGACTTGTTGCCACAGCTGATGCCAGGAGAAGCAGAGCTGAAGCCCGTAGATGGACCCCATACAAATGCTTCAAAACGCAAAGTACAAGCAGAGGCCCTAACTATCGGAAAGAGAAGGAAAAGATCAGCTACAGTAACTTTGGCAGATGAGACTAAAGATGGACAGATAGAACATGACCAAACTAAAACAGACCAGGGCATTGACTGGGAAAGCATTGGCAGAAAAGTCCAAGACAAGGGAGAGCCGACGGTAGAAGTAAGTCTCGTTGCCATGAACGGACTAGTTGCAGCACTGCAGAGCGGGAGCAACCAACTAGCCAGGAATGAGAAGTCAGGAGAGAGAACAGAAAAAGCGTTGACAGAGGTAGCAGGAATACTAGGAAAGGTGGCGGATTCCCTCAACAGACTCAAAAATGCTGTTGAGGAAAACACTAAAGAGCAAAGGAGAAGAGAAGAAAGATATACTGAGACTGAGAGGAAAAGAGAGGAAGAACATATAAAAGATCGGGAAGCGGAACGCAGGAGAGAAGATAGAAGGAGAGATGCAGAAAAGAGAGAGTGAGAAGAAATCAAAAGATTATTAATCGAATTGAAATCAAATGAGAAAAGGAACAAAGATGAGAAAGAAGAGAAAGAAAATAACAAACTGTCAAGAAAGTCAGTATTGACAAGAGTCTATACAGAAAACACAATTAGAGACCTCAGCAAGAAGAAATAAAGATCAACTGACTGGCTCAACATGATCATAACATTGTGGATGTGGGCAGATAAAACCAATATTACATCTTACCCAGCATTGGGGTGGATAATGAAGGGACCAGCATTGGATCAAAGTAGGGATAAATGATGTCAATTATTGTAGCGGAACTATACATTCCAGGATATTTGATGTTTGTCGAATGATGGAAAGTTCAAGAGTAATAGTGATATTCAATTTTAAATGAACATGATGATTACTAGGCTTAGATATGGACATTCCTTAAATATGGACATTCCATAATCATAATCATTACTCAATTGATAGTGACTCAGTGAAATTTAAGTGATAAGTGATCAACAATGTGTTCAAAAGTGTGTTTTAAGGTAAAAAAAAAGTGCTTGCATTTAAATTTTGTTACCCTGATGATAGCTTGATTTTATAGTATTGAATTGATAGGGTGGTTATTTGCTACAGGTTGCTTTAGTGCTTGTAGTTAATATTCACTTTATTAGATTCATGTTATGATTGGGAATCCAGTCATCATTCAGAGTGACTTAATTTCTTAAGGAATTTGAATGAGTTTGAAACCGAAACTGAATAGTATCATATCATTAAAGTAAGTGGTGATTGAAATATTAATAACATTCCAAATTTCATATATTGAAATGTGATCTCCAAATATATATAAAGTCTGATCCAATTTATCAATTTCACATGTGTGCATTTGATAAAGTGATTCAGGGTTTCCTTGTGATGAGTGGTAATATCATATTATCACTGACAATGTTAATTTGTCTGTTTTTTTTTGTTTTTTTTATTAAGCAAGTTTCCTTTACTTAAGGCTAGCTTTTGTGGCATATGAAAGAGCTTAAAGGTTCAATTGTTACATAAAATTAAGTGTTGAAACCTAGTATATGCCTTGACAAACATAAGGTTGTTATTTTATTCACATATAAACTTGACAAAAAAAAATGAATATGCTTCCAGTGATACATATATAGTAGATGTTGTCCATTTTGTGGCTCCTATTATGTTCAATGTTTGGTCTTACTACGGAGTAAAAATCAAGTACTGAATATATTTGGTGCCGTTATATCAGGATATTTCAATTCCTGTCTCATATTTAAAATTGTACTTGGAAGTTGAATTACTTTCAGAACTTTTGTTCATGGTCATTAGATGGAACATAAATGACCCTGGAAGGGGGTAATGATATGACCCAACTTCCAAGGCTGTTTGTGTTCTGTTTACAATCAGCTGATCGGAGAATTTACCTTGTTTGCACTGGGCTGTGTCTTTGTAGATCATGTCACTCAGACGGCATTCAACACATGTGTAAACAAAGTTCTTATCCATCAATGTGAAGCATATTTATCCAAATTCTGTGTGATTCACAAATGTATTAATCTTAAAATGTGCAGATCAAAACCACATGCTTTCATTTGACCTCCATGTTTGTTGTTGTGAGATAGTTGCATGCTGGGTATTTAGTGTGTAACCACTGAAGCATATCTGTCAAAACATTGAGTTGTAAAATACTGTCATCCAGCGTCTCAGTACATTTTCTCTAAATCCCTATGTAAGAAAATTCTCTCATTATGACCAGCATTTAGAGAATTCATTTCTGCGCATTTTGAGGCTAAGATCAATGTGAAGTTCATTTAAGAAAGTAAAGATTTTGTTTCTGAAAGTGACTGACCATTGTATTTTTAAGGCAAATTCCAAGATGGCGCTTCCCGACATCGTCTGAGCCGCATCTTCCCTGACATTTCAGGGCCGGGATCACATGATCCCGGGGCATTTCGCCTTGGGACTTGGGATATCCAGAGCATTTTGGCATGGGTTCTGGGATCCCAGACTGTTTGGCTATGGGATTGGGGAAACGGGAAACTGGGAGTATAAAAGCAGACTCTTAAGCGTTCCCGAGGACTTCAGATTTTTCTTGGGTTAGGGACAGTTGCATTTTTCGTTGTCCGTGTTTTATTTACTTTCAGACCCTTTTGTTAGATTTCTTTCAAGTAAAACACATTCAGATTAGGTTCATAAGCACTTTGAAGAGGGTCTTTTGTTTAACTAAATTTAAGAAAGCATTATTGATTTTTGACTGCATTTGGCATCCGCTCGTTTCTAACAAGTTTAGGCTTTTCTAAAAGTTAGCATCACCATTGTGTCAGCTAAGTTCTAGCTCATTTTTACCATGTTTTAGCACATAAAGTTCATCTTCATTTCATTTCATTGTTTGGGGCCATAGTTCAGACCGGTTTTGTGATCACTGAAGGTGCGAGTGCGGTGTAAATCGGTTGTGGCATAATTGTAACTCATAATTTTCTACATTATCATCCTGTTAAAAGAAATCCATAACATTGTTTTATACATTGCTCTAGTCATATAAATAACAACTAATGAAGTTTATTTAAAGATTATTTTCATCATTAAAAGAGCAAATTTTATAACTGAACTATGTCTTTAGTCTTCATTCAATCCCATTAAGCTACCACACAAATCAGAACACAATCATTTTAAGTCTCCTTTCTCTGAAGTTCACCCCACCCCTTATAACGAGGCCCAGACTCTGTGAGTTTAGTGCATCGTCTCGGCAGCTCAATCTCCCGCCGTTTAGACAGCCTGAGTCTAGACAGCCCGAGTCTGAGCCCGCTAATATATTGAAGAGAAGTTCTCTGCTGCTAGACCTCGGCACGTAACAATATTTAATATCAGTCCAGTCTCAACTGTCTCATAGTTATAGACACGTGGTTCTCAATTATAAAATAGCTATTTTAAAAGGACTGCAAACAAGAACCATCAATAAAACATAACTTACCCTGCTCATTCAAGTCCTTAATAATTTTTGTTCTCTAGCTAATGTTATGATTAATTTAAACAATTGCAACGCACCATGACAACTTGTAAATATATCAGTCACGCGACTATTAATTCTATATTTAGTTATTCCACGAAAAGGTAAACGAGCTTCACATTAAAACAGCATTTACCAACAGTGAAACATACATGAATACAAATGGTTTAGATTGACATGAAAATGATTTCAGACAGATGTTTAGTTGCTCTTATTATTAATCCATGTTCGGAAGTGCAATTCTTAAATATCACAATCAATTAATGCAATTGCTAACCGTTTCCTCAAATGAATTGCCATACAACCTGATACAGGGTGCGAAGACACAATTTAGTGATAAAGGAAGAATCACCACATGCCACGTCTGATCTTGGTCTGCTTGAATATTCCGTAAATTAAATGTCTAATAATACATAGAAAATTACGATTGTATGTGTTCTTGTGTCGCTTACTGTTTGTCTTTGATCTTGAGTGAGTGAATTGGCTATAACATTAATGTTTTGCAACAGACTGCATGTATGGTGGTCAACCCAAACATGGTTTGCATCTTTGCTTTCCTCTTTAATTTCACGCCGGTGGGTCGGACTTCAGACTCTATGATGGTTCTGACTTAAAGACTTATTTATTGATGAGATGGTAGGGGCCTGATTGTAACGTGTCTTGTATAATCATGTATTTGGAAATGGTTAAGTTGTGCTGTATATTTCGTTTTTTGTTTACTGTCGTGCGTTGGCTCCCATTGCCGTTAGTTTAACAGCTGACGAAGCCCAGGGTGACCAAAGCAAACTAAAGTGAGTCTACTGAATGCTAAGCTTCGATTTATGAGGTCCGTTGGACTTTCTTAAGGTCGTGCGATAAATCACTGCAAGTTTCAGGGACTATATTGGAATGCGTTGGGCTGTCTTATGGTCGTATAGTATGTCACCGCGATTGGGAGCCGTTGAAAAATGCAGCTGAACATACAGTATAATACTGCAATCATTAAACAAAGCAGTTTTTTGGGATATGTTTGCAGGTAGACCTTTTACCGTGTCACAGCTAACGAGGAAGTAAAATTCAGATCACCTTATGTTCCAGTTTTCAACCACAGCTGTTTAAAAACAGCTTCATCGTTAGTTAAGAATTATATTTTACTCTGTCCCTTCCTGTGCTTCCAAACTCAAATCAGTTTGCACAGATATTTAAATGTTTGGCCAACTTTATCACAAATGTTGTCAATATTTGCAATATCTTTTAAGTAAATCATTAAATGAATACATGAAGTGATTTTCTCTCGTCGAATAAGGCTATACGAGAATTGTACTATTTGATGTATATATTAGTATGAAAATTGCAGTTTGCATGTGTAATATATGAACGAAACGGAAAATTTGTCGCCTACACGATGGTATGAAAAACATTAAGATTGCAGAATCTGACAAATCACAATAATAACTTAAGTAAACCACGGTTGAGGACAGTGGAGCATAACTCTTTTCAGACATGTTGGAAGCTCACAGAAAGTAAAATTTTAACAACTATTTATGTAATATATCCATTAATATCTGAATACAATTATAAATACATTTGTAACAAAAAGATAGGAGTAAAATGTTTGAATTCTCAAATTTGCACAAATAAACTTTCCATTTTTTCAAAGGAAAAATGTAACTATTAAGTTTTAACACTGAAATTTTTTTCAAGGGCACTGAAATTTATTCTCATTTTTTAAAAAATAAATTCTATTCTATTGGCTTCAAGTATAGCTTAGTTACAAGTTAAAGCCTTGCAATTTGCCTTTTAAAAATTCTCTTGAACGTAGTGGTGTTGCATATTTCCTAGTCATTTATCACACTTCCAATGGTAGCTATATTTTTGTTAAATTATTAGATAATTTTTTTCAAACATTAGGTCAAAGAGTATCTTGCTAGAGATTATTTTCACAAAGAAGAATCGACTCATCTTGATCGGAAGAAGAATAGGCTGGTTACTTATTGAATGACCCTGAAATACAATTATAAAAAAATTAAAGAGCACTCCTTCCCACTTAATTCCTTTATAATTGTAGTATATGATCTATAACCTATACATAACTATTGACGAAAAACTGTAAAATTAAATTTTAAGTGGATACATGTAGCCTTATATCTTACCCATAAATATTTCAATTAGAATTCCAAAAACATTTAGGTTAAGCCACAAATTGTTCAGCACAAATACCCTTTTCACTTTAAAAAAAAATAAATGTTAATTTTCTAGATTTCAAATACCCCTAATTTCTGTAGATTTGTTCTGTGTTTCCCTGATATGCTCTCAAACTGTTTTCTTGCCCCAAAAATGCCCTCCTGAATCTGTTTAACGAAAACCTTAGTAATAGAGCCTTTATTGTAATACAATGTCATATCAGTTCAGTCGCATTGTTATAAACACATGTTTCTCGATTATAAAATAACCATTTTAAAAGCCCTGTACACATGAACCGTGAATAAAAATAATTTACCCAGCACACTCAAGTCCTTAATAAGTAGATCAATTTTTAAACACAATATAAATACGTGACTAGTTACACCTGCTAAAACATCTATATTTAGTTATTCCACGAAAAGGAAACGAGTTTTACATAAACTGTGAAATATACACGGTTACTAATAGTTTAGATATTCATAAGTGATAATGATTTCAGACTGAAGATGTTAAGTATGGTTTGTGCGTATTTACGGGAAGAAAATCTCATGTGAATACGCACAGTCATACAATTACTTTCTTATTGCACCAGCATGCATCATGGTGCAATTTGTACATTGTGAGATACATATATTTGGATGTAAAACATTGGAAGATCACTCAAAGGTGCAAAAATCTATTCCTTACGTTTTCAGTAATAAATCCATGTTCAGTTAGTTGCCATCAATTATAGCAATAGGTCTTTAATATTCGGTAAAATCTCTCAGCAGCAGTTAACAGCTGTGCTAGGTACAAATATTGCTCATTCCCTGCACCTAGGGCAATAAATCTTGCTGCCAATATATTCTAATTAATATGAAAATTTATGGAACTAATTTCAACATTAGATCTTTAAATGGGTTGCAGAAATATTTAAAAGAGTAAGGGATTACATATATCCTAACATAAAAAAGCCACATTTTCAAATATCTGCTAACGAAGCAGGAGAAGAAACTGATAGACTTCCTATAATGATAGGGATGAACTTTTGAAAGAAAAATTGATAACAAAAGACATATGAGCCATGGCATGAGATTTCCAACAATGTGGTATGTGGGACCACAAAAGGCTCAGATCAGCCTGTCCAAATGCGCAGTCTGATCAGAGCCTTTGTTGGTCGCTTGACTATTCTATGTATACTAAGCTACTAACCAAACATCATTTGGAGCCTCTAAGCTTAAGAGGGGGCTGCATATGCTTGTCTGAGTCTACGCTTGTCAAAATACCACATTGTGTGAATTCATATGTCGTGGCTCATATAGAGGCTTAAACTAATCCAAAACCTGATCAAGAATCAAAACCTAAAATAATTTACCCCCACCCACCAATATCCATTTTTGAACAATTTTACAATTACAATGGTAATAAAAAATATCTTGATTGTAACAAAGACAGATGTTGTGTCTATTCTGAGCACGTTTGCTTTAACTACTTGAGTCATATGTTTATAACCTTTGCCAAGATCAAGTCCGATGAGCTTTGGGTAGATCTGAATTCAAACTGATTGATGCTCTAATAGTGTTTTGAAAATTAGTCAATTAGGATGTAAATGTGATACCAAGGACAATACAAGCTATTCTGGCAAAGCCAAGACAATAAGCTCGAAACAGTTCATTATGTAGCATCTTCTAACTGGCGTAGGAAGGCATGATAATGTACATGCTATTTGGATTTTTGAATGTTTGCTGAATGGGATTGAAGAAAAGGGTGTCAATGGTATTGATAGTGTGAAGCATCTAAAGGTGACTTAGAGATGCTCTTCCAAAGAGTTACATATTAAAAGATCAAGCTTGGCTATATGACTTTAGACAGACCACACAACAATGAATCTAGACAATGAACCAATTAAATAATTGGCTAGTGAGAGAGTACAGATGAACAATAAGTCGTTTGGAAGTGCTTGATAGCAGTTTCAGGTGCATTCTGATGATTAGCAGTGAGATGCTCTATAACAACTCTGAAGTACACGCCAGCTTGTGGATGTTATGCTATTGACTGCGTAAATCCAACAGATATTTGCTGTATGGGATTGACGAAAAGGGTGTCAAGGAAGCATAATCTTTTTGTGAAAACTAAAGGTCAGGGGTGTAAAATTCCACTCGCCAACTCGCATTTGCGAGTAAAATGTTTTGCAAGGTGAGTAAAAGTTTTGACAATTTGTGTAGAACTTTTCTAATTTACAGCATCTTGGAGAAAAATTGGGACTTGAAGGGCGAGTAACTTATTTGGGAATTTACACCCCTGAAGGTGACCTAGAGATGTTCTTCCAAAGAGTTACATATTTAAAGATCATGCTTGGCTATATGACTTTAGGCAGACCATACAACAATGAATCTAGAAAATGATCCTATAAAAGAATTAGCTAGTGATAGGGTACAGATAAACAATAAGTTGTTTGTAAGTGCTTGATGGCTATTACAGGCGCATTCAGATGATTAGCAGTTAGATGACCTACAACAACTCTGAAATACACGCCAGCTTGTGGATGTAATGCTATTGACTGCGTAAATCCAACAGATGCTATCTAAAATAGATCTGTTATGTGAAATAATTCAATGACTTCACTGCGACGTACACAAAAGAGCTGAACTATTTCGACTGTAAAATAGATTAAATGACCAACAGTAAGTGTGTATGACCAGTGCAAATCACAATCACAGCCTGCAGGACAGTCCATGGCACGACGAGAAACACAGAACACTTACAGCAACGACACAGCAGGAAGACATGCAATTAAAGAAAAGCAACCAGCCTCTCTTCCTTCTCTTCCTCAGTATGAATAGGTGACCACAAAGCAAGAAAGGGCCCTTAGTACAACATAACAAAACGAGGACCAAACACAAAATCTCCACAAACAATGGGATCAACAATGAATCAACAACAGATTCAGAAGAATGACAGCCTTAGAAAAGACAGGGGCGAAGCTCCTGGGTGTTTACACGCCCTTTACTGTCACCAAATCATCACCCTTTATTCTGCTATTGTTTAAACACAATTTTTGTGTACCTCAAAAGGAGGTTTTCTAACGTATGCAATGCATCACCAAACACAGCATGATGAAACAAAGAAATTGGCTTATGACTAACACACTTACAGATAGTGAGAGCTAAAGGAAACCTAAAGTTAGGCCACGGTGGGCCAAGCCAAATACAAGCATGTCTTACCAACCTACAAATGAATAATTTAGATCAGAGTCTTCATTGAGACTGATCCTGATCCACGGACATGCAATTAAAGAGACACCATGGCTATAAACCAAGATTAGGTTTATAACCAGGTAAAATGCAGCTTTAGAAAACAAAATAATAAATAACATCAATATGCAATAATTGAGCCCCATCAATTGCAAGAGTCAATCTGTTTTCGAATTTCTGACCAGATATGACTCAAATGGGTCTGCTCAGCCTCAGGGCTTAGACAGGTTACAACAGAACTGATGTGAAACCTGGTCTGCGCCTAAGGTAGATCAGGTGTGGCGCTTGATTGTATTGATACCTGATTTTTAATCAGGGATGTCCAATGAACAATATTATACCACTCCCAGAGAGCCCTTAGGGGGGTGCATGGTGACCCCTCCGGGTCCATGGACTTAATCGCTTACATGAATTTTGTTTAAAGTTTACATAAAGGTATCTGTTGAAAGCTGACCATGTCCCTGGTGACACCTGGGGCGGGGCCATTTTTGGCTCCAGGGGCATAATTTGAACAAACTTGGTAGAGGTCTACGAGGTGAAACTACATACATGTACCAAATATTAATGCTCTATGTCTTATGTTTTAAGACAAAAAGAGGCTGATGTTATTGATGCGTTTAACACTACTTCCAGATATTTGGACGATATTTTAAATATTAATAATGTTTATTTTGACAATATGGTTAGTCAAATATACCCTTCAGAGCTCCAACTTAATAAAGCCAATGCCTCTGATACCGAAGCCGCACTTTTAGACTTGCATTTGTCAATTTCTAATGATATTGTTTCTACCAAAATTTATGACAAACGTGACGACTTTGATTTTGAAATTGTCAATTTCCCATTTTTAGATGGTGATGTTCCTCGTTCTACATCCTATGGAGTCTATATCTCTCAACTCATTCGTTTTGCTAGAGAATCTAGCTATGTTGCTGACTTCAACACTCGCTATAAATTGTTAACTCAGAAACTTCTTAAACAAGGCTATCGGTATCATAAACTTCGCAAAACATTTTCAAAATTTTATAGACGATACTATGATTTGATTTCTAAATTCCAAGTTGGACTTAAATCTCTCTTGCGCCAAGGACTTTCGGAACCTGATTTCTATGGTGACTTGGTGTATAAGTTGAAGAAGATTGTTGGCTCTAATGGTTTTTCAGCGCGGTACGTTAAAATAATTTTCCATTATAAAAAGATTGGCTGTGGCATTAATGTATTGCAACAGACTGCATGCTTGGTGGTCGACCCAATCACGGCTGGCAACTTTGCTTTCCTCTTTAATTGCACACCGGTGGGTCGGACTTCAGACTCTATGATGGTTCCGACTTAGAGACTTATCTATTGATGAGATGGTGGGGGCCTGATGCTTTGGCTGTTTGTCGGGCCCACCGCGGTTTACCTGTTGGATTTCTTTTGCTCTGGCGTTCGGTTTAGTTTGCTGTTGGGTCCTTGTCCTTGCTTTGTCTCCTTGTTGTATCTTGGTTTGTGTGTTTTGGGGGATAATGCATTGATAGGTTAGGGGTCTTTCATGCAAACCAAATATCTATGTGTCTTGATCCACATCTGAATTAAGGGTGAGGTTGGCGCTGTTGAACCGGTTTAGGCCCTCCAGTGAAATATTTTGCTGACCGTTCCGGGGCGTTGTTCTTTTGTGGGTCTTTTGTGTTTTTGTTCTGTCTTGTGTTTGCTGTGTTTTGTGCGCGTCTGTTTGTGTGTGCTTTGTGGTCGCCTGCTGGGAAAGGGCTGACCTCTTGGCTCTCTTTTGTGGTGTCTTCTGTGAGTTTGTCACTTTCCCATTGGTATCCTGGGTCAGGTGTGGTACTTGATTGTATCGATTCCTGATCTTTGCACCATTACTTACTTTTTTTCATGTTTTCCCAATATAAGCCTATGTAAAACACGTGATACCTGGGGCAGGCCATTTTTTGCCCTACGGATATAATTTGAACAAACTTGGCAAGGTTCATTAGTTGATTCTCCATACCAAATATCAAGGCTGTATGCCTTGTCGTTTCAGACAAGATTTTTTTCATGTTTCTCCCAATATAAGCCTATGTAAAACATGTGACCAAAGGGCAGGGCCATTTTTCGACCCAAGGGGCATGATCTAAACACACTTGGTAGAGGTCCCCTAGGCAATCCTACATACTAAATATCAAGGCTCTATGCCAAGTTTGTTCAAATTATGCTCCTGGTGCCAAAAATGGGGTCACATGTTTTTCATTGACCAATATTGGGGATAACATGTTGTATCACATAGTAAACTTCTACCAAGTGTTTTTTCAAATTATAACCCTGGGGCCAAAATTGGCCCCGCTCTGGGGTCATATTGTTTACATAAGCTTATATAGGGTAAACATTGCAAAACCTCTACTTGTCTGAAAACAGACCATGGGAGCGTCATAATTTATTCACCCAAGTTTTAGATACAATGTTGGTAGATTTTTTTTCTTTTATCTTATTACATTTTTCAGTAATGCCAAAAGAATCGGATAAATAAAATCCTAGAACTCTTCAAAATAATTTGAGTACGAATATATCGGCAATCTGTACAGCTTGCTAATTTAGCATTTATTTATCTTTCTTGCGTTTTTGAGACATGAATAAAATAATTTAAGTGTGAAAATAAAATAACTGGAACCAATGAAACGATGCTTACGGCGTGGCATGAAGGTCACATGGTCAGTTAATCTCTCTACAGTGGGCGGATTTACGGTTTTGTCTCCAAATGTTACCTGGGGCCAGTTTCATCAAAGCATTTAAAACTGGCCCCTGTTTATCGGTGTTTATCAGAAACTACCAAATTTACCAAAAAAGACCTGTGAGGCAAGGGTCAGCCGGCACTCTGAGTTGGGCTGCTCGGGATCTTCGATGACCTTTAAACGTAATTTAATTTAGGTCCAAGCTAGTTATCAGCCCCATGTATGTCGGACTGATCAGGGTCTTCGTTATCCGTTTAGAGGTGTTTAAGAAAACAAATCTTTGAAAGGCGATTTTTGATAAGTCAGCTCATCAGGATCCACATTTGTTTCACATTCAAATGGGCCCTTCAGTCAAATTAACACCGCATGGAGACCCCAGGGGAGGGGGGGCTACTCTGATTTGTTCTTCATACGTAGGCTCGGGCCCCGGATCTACCGTTCACCCCAAAAAATATCAAGAATTACAAGCACCCCAAAAACTATTCTTCATACCCCCATTAATATTCATTTTTCTGAACCCCTCCCCCCCCCCCCAAAAAAAATAAATAAATAAATATTGAATTCAAAATTTTGAGCCCAAAAAATGGCTCAAGCCTACGTATGTATGAAAATATCAGAGTACCTACCTTCCCCCCCCCCCCCCCCCCCCCCCCTGGAACGGAGACGTTCATTAGATGTACATTCCCATGTGGACAACGTATGAAGAATCCAAACAGCGTTTTCAACGTCAAGCTCATGTACTATTAAACAAGGAGGGTCCGACAGTGAGGTCATAATATGTTTTAGTACAACGTTTGAGGTATCAGCAGATCTTACAGTTTTAGAAAGTTATAACGGGTTTGGGATTTACCTTTCGTCACTGTCATAGAAGACTTGTGAAATAGTACAATGTTATCGCTCACAAATATATGTGTACTTTTTTGGCGATCGTAAACACAATTTTTGCATAAAAAGGTGCACATACCGGCAATGCCGTCGTTCGAACCGCGACACGAAAAAAAACAACAACCAAATGAAATGAGTGTCCAGTGAAGACTCAAGCCAGACAAGGTATCAGTCAAGTCAATTCAATTTTCGATGTCCACTAAGTTCGTCTCTACATAGGTACATGTGAACATGCATATAGACAGACATACAGACGAACGGACGGAATATCAGACAAATGGACGGACGGAAGATAAAACAATAAGCACAATGATATACAATCATATGACGCACAGACAGACAAGTAGAAGCAACGGATTGATGAACGAAAGGATGAGAAAAACACGCTGACATGCCCACATGTATGCACAATGCCGATATTAGTATGTACCCACAACATTCGGCATACATGCATCGACGTTGGTAGTCAGACCTACCGTAAATATTAACTCTTTTCTCGTCATGATTCAAAGTGAGCAGTCTGATCTTTTACACAACACTTATCCTCTACATATACTCAAGTGCGGATCCAGAGGGGGGACAGGGGGTCCGGATCCCCTGAAAAATCACAAAAATACCTAGCTAGTATTCAATGTTGGGCCAACATCGGTCCGCCAGCGAAACGCCATTTAAATGGCGTTTCGCTGGCGGGCCGATGATGGTCCATTTATAGTGATATTTGGATCCTCTATACCCTCAACAACTAAAAAAAAGCGTTATCAAATTTGGCCCCCCTCTGACAAAGCTTTCTGGATCCGCGTAGGATACTTTTAGAGTTTGACCTCGGCATTTTGCGCAAATACAGTGAGTGCATAAAGAAAGAAGATTAATACTTATTATAATAATTAGCACTGCGAGTGTGAAACAAAACAGGCTTTGCTGCAAATTTTCTTTGTTGATCATTAATTTAATAGACTAATGATTTTTTCCCCTTCTATTTTGACACCGTAAGCACCCAGAACACATTAAAGTTAGAATTTGTACCCTGTCCTCCTGCCATAATACCGGTTACCCCTCCCTCATCCCCGCTGATTACTATAACCCTACCCTTAAAGGCTAATATGCAATTGAACTACTTTGTAAAAGTTTGGAAACCTCTGTCCCATATCAATTTTACCCACAAAACATATTACGAATATACGATTCTCACTTTGTCCCGATTCTCACTTTGTGCACGGACAATTCCGGAATTGTACCGCGCAAAGTAAGAATTCTCACTCTGTCCGCCAATTTAGGAATTCTCACTTTGTGCAGAGCGATTCCGGAATTGTCCAGATTCTCACTTTGCGCAGAACATATATATCAAGCTGTTTCTTATTCTTACGTATCAATATTATCTTGTTATTGAAATTAAATGACTAGCAGTATAAGTTTAACACATTTAGGCATCTTTTATTACTGTTACATACATAACATTTCATTAAATACATTATTTCAGTGCAATATTAGCATCATATGAGGTTAGACTGCTAGAGGATGTAGATGATTGACATTTGAGGGCTCAATTAGATGAGAGAAACAATAAATATTACCTTTTTAGCATAAAATTCAAGTGGGATTAAACTCTGACAAAAGTATGGGTGATGAAAAGGAAAAAAACTTGAAGTCAAAGCAAATAAAATGACGTTTCAATTAAGAGTGTTTTATCGAATATATGTAACAATCACTTACAGAAAAAGCTTGATTTAATGATCAAATAATGTTTCTTAAATGCTAAAATAATATCACTTAACTGTCTTACACTTATATATGTTTAATTATTTTTATACATGAAATGATACATTGTATATGCAAGACATTTTCCTCACTGTCTATAGTTCAGTTTAGATGAAACATGATATTAAGCATTTAGTAGTTTAGTATGATCACTTGACTATTATGTAAGCCAACAGAATACATATATAGCTTATCAGCTATTGATTACAACAACTATATTGATAACAATCAAGGGAAGCTACCTTACAATTTCTAAAATTGTAAGTCATTTTAAGCATGGTCAAAATCGAGAAATAAAGAATTAAAACAGGTGTTTATCCTTTGAACAAAAACTAAAGTTTATTTTTAAAATCATAGTTGTTTCTGACCCATATATGGCACCATCCATGCCAGACCTATGGTTATATCCCCTATGGTAATGAATCCTCTATATCTAGAGCAAGTCCAGTATACATTTATCTCGGTAACATGCACAGCACAAATATTTTAGAATATAACACTTGTCATCTGTTTCATCTGGTTATACAATTTTGTGAAGTAATGGAACATGACAGCATAAGTTTTGTTCTAAAGGTTCTTTGTTAGTGATAAATTAAATTTAAAAGGGACAATACATAGAAAAGCTCCCTTGCATTATTAGTATTGTATGGTAGACATGACTAATTGAATGGACTTAAACAAATTCATTGGTAATTTTGCTTTGACTTATTTCTGTCAATTACACTTAGTCTAACAGTGAAATTTTATTGTATTCCTATTTCGCATGCCAAATGAAAATGTGATCATGGTTACAAAATTACATCCTTCTAATCATTTGCATAATTCAAATCCAGCTAAATAGATTATAACTAGATGCAAAGAATAAATCAAATGAGCCAGCACATTTGTTTTTGGTACATGTACTTATCACAGCTTCAAGAAATGAAGGTACATATTAGCCTATATAAATGTGTAGACTCACCAGAGCCTTTGCTTACTGCATACATTAAGTATAGATGTAGACCAGAATTAAGACAGCTGGCTCCACTGCGTCAGCATGGACGATTAATGCTGGCTTTTGCCAATATGTGATAACTACCAAAATCTCACATGCTGGTCAAATCTTCATTTGAGCACTTTATACATTACATTAAATAAGATCAGTAATTTTCTTTTCTATCTAAATGCAATGATTTTAATACTTTTGCTACTGTCAAAGAACAAATCTGAGATAAGGTTTAAATATTTGGTATACTATATCATACACACATGTAACACATACGACAATAAATACACTGCAATATATCTGATATTTATGATACTTTTCACTGTGAAAGAAATATGATTTCTTTTGGAGATAATTGAGGAAAAATACCCATGGAAATCAGAAATACATAGATACTCATCAACAAAATCATGTATATTTTGTTAAAATTGCATGTAAGTTTATCATGGTAACACTGTTGATAGTGACTAGGGTGGCCTCTCAATACTATTTTTAGAACAGTTGACTTTTTTGTATGTGTCCTTTTTCCAATCTCTTGTGTGTTTACAACTCATTCTATTAGTTTAATATTCATATAAAACTTTGCTATTGAGAATTCCTGCAATAATTTGGTCATGTCACATTCTGTATAGGGGAAATTAGCATCAGTTGTTTTGACATTAATTTCTTAAACTAATTATGATCTCAGCACTGATTTATATGTTTTACTTTTCCATCCCACATCCTAAAAGAACATTGTTAAATCTATTTTACATTAACTTGAGTGTAAGCTGGCCAAATTTGGTCTGACCTTATTCTAGCTGATAAAGTTTTATAAATTTAAATTTGTATCGTAAGTAACAACTGGCCTGATTCTGTGGATATGATCCTATCAAATGCGATAATCGTCACGCAAAAAACATCGTTAACACTTATATTTTTCCCCATTTTCATGGAAATATTTGTTCATTGTAAATCATTTACGTATTCATAAAAAGTTTACATTGCTTGAGCAAATGATTAGAAATACTATAATGATTTCATTAACATTTTCATCCATTAAACAGTGAAAGATATGCTGAAGATAACAAAGTCCATTTAAAAGCTAAAAATAAAGAAATGTGTCACCATATGCATATGCAAATAAGATGTCAGTTTAAAATTCTATTTGGAGACAAATTCTTTAAGCAGTTTCTGAATACATTCACTTATAATGCATAGTATCTAATGTAACATATATCAAATTTCATCGTATCAACTATATATGCTTGCTTCTATCTGAATTGTTAACACACACTTTTGTATGCTTCCACATCCAACACAACATTTAGTTAAAAAGTAGGTTTATTACTGTAGATGAGAATACATATACAAGGAGGAATACTAGCCTACATCGTGCTACTGACTATGTTCGTATAATACAAACAACAGTTAACTGGTTGCACTAAAATTATTTGGTTGCTGTTAAGTAAGAAATTGAATTGAATTAGTACCAAAAGTCTTCAGATAAGAATTATAAAATCTAAATCCACCTTTTATAACCATTTCAGACTCAATTTATACTGTCTTTGACATCATTTCAGACACACATAGTACCTTATGATATATTTAATATGGTAATATACGTTACTTGAACAGTTTCGACAAAACATGGGAATATATTTTTTTATTAAGCTATCACTTGAGAGCTCTAATATTCTTTGTTAATGAAGTTTAAAAGCTATAAATTTTGCTAGTAGGTAAAAAACTTTTTTTAAAAAAATTTCAAAAATATATTATTTCACAAAAGCTAATAATATGCTTTGACAATTTGATAAAGTCTCTTAATATAAGCTGATGAATTCCATTTCAGAAAAATTATTATCTTATATCTATTTAACACTCAAAAAAGTTTAAAATAAATTAAAAGGCCCATTAAATGTATCATTTAGGGTATAAATCAACATATAGAACACACCGAAGTTAATGTAACATACATAACATATTGGCAATCAAACATCAAAATGATTTTTTACACCCAAAACAATGTTTAATATCCCCTTTCAGTCTTGCTTATCAATAGAATGCTCATATATGTTGTTTAAAAGCATACATATAGGATTGCATGCGGTATTTAAAAATGAAAAAAGTCATACTTTACGTTACGTTTTCTTCAGGGTTGTCATATTCAACAGCTTATAACTCTTAAAGTTTTTGTGATAGAAGCAAGCTGTTTGCAGTTTTGGAGTGGTCAGTAAATTGTCTTTTGAAGACATGTTATTTTAATCTGAAATATGTATTGAAAAATTTAAAATGAAACTATTTAACAAATTTTTAATGATTTTACAGGGTGTAGTTGAAAATGTAACTTAAATGACACCATAAAGGGCCTAAATAACATTGACAAACATCAATATCTGCAGGGAATTAACTGTTCTTGTAAATTACATGACTATTTAGCCAATTTGAACTGTTCAAGTACTACCTTAACAGCCTTAATTACATAAAAATGACTGGTAACGTAATTAACACGCGGTAACACCCGAGCGTCCCAGCCGCCAGAGGGCTAACATGTCATTAAAAGCTCGTTAGATGATACGCTATGTGAAAAACATAGTCCACGAAATTCCCCCTCGGTGGGAGCAAAACCCTTAGTAGCTCATAGCCTATAAGGATAATTCCTGTCAAGTTTGGTTCAAATCCAGCCAGTAGTTCAGGAGCAGATGTCCTTTGAAGAAGCTGTTGACGACGGACGACGACGACGGACGACAGCCGCCGGACATTCAACGATCACATGAGCCAAAGGCTATGTTCAGCCAAAGGCTATGTTCAGCTTTGATGATGGTGCAGTGTGGTCCCTTGTCATATGGAATACGTGGCTAGCGCATTGTTGTCAGTTTTATGCACCCACAAAGGCTTTCAATATGGAGTTCTGGCCACATCCTTGTCGGGTCGGTTTAGTTTAAAATGAAGGGCATTTTGAATAATGTCTAAAGTAGACTGAATCTCGAAGATCTTGACACTCAATGTTGACATACCAAAGAACTATTAAATCCATTGACTGGTAATCTTCAGCTTCATCTCACAATGATTCGTTGGATTTGCCATATTGGAATCCATTGGACTTTCTTAGGGTCGTATAAATACACTGCAATAACTTAAGTTTTTTTCTAACATGTCAGTATGAAAAATAATAATTCAAATTCATTATTTTTTTATGAAAACTGATATTCTCGAAATTCATTTAACACATTTAATTCACAAAATTGATCATAGACACTTGGATATTTTCAATCATCCTGAGAAATAAGCATTTTTTTTCAAATGTCTTTCATATTGTCAAGGGCTATTTTTCTGACATCTGTGTTCTGCGTTCTAGCTTGAGCCCCGACACGTGAGTTTCAACTATGTGGCAGTTTGACAAGTGTAGACTCAGACGACCTTGTGCAGCCACAATTCCAAATGATGTTGGGTTGGTAGCTTAACACTAATAGAATATTCAAGCGACTAGCACAGGCTTTGATTAGACTACGCATATGCGCAGGCTGATCTGAGGCTTTGCTGGTCGCACATACCACATTGTTGGAAATCTCATATCGTTGCTTATATTTGAATAAAAAAAAATTGTACGAATCCAAAAGCTCTGCTGACCCCAAATGTCTGTGGCCATATTTGGATCTATATATTTGCAAACCCGCTTGACCTTTATATGTTCGTACAATATTGGACTGCAATCATTTATTTTGGGACTTGTTTGTAGGAAGACCTTTTTACTGCCACGCGGCTGACGAGGAAGTGAATTTCACAAGATCACCTGATGTTCTTGTTTTCGAACTCGACTGTTTAAAACAAAACTTCTTTATTTTCAATTAAGCAACAACTATTATAAACTGTAAATTAAAGGTATTAAAGGTGGATACCTGTACATGTATACTTGTAGCTTACCCATTTATATTCCAACTAGAACTCCAAGAACACGAGGAACTTGTGGCGAACGAGTTCAGTACAAATGCCCTTTTCACTTTTAAAACAAAACTAAATATTCTATGATTCAATAAACCCTCCTCTCTGTACATTTGTTCTGTTGTTCCTTTTATTTTGTCAATTTAACTTTTTATGCCCCAATATGTCCTCCTGAACCGGTTTTACGAAACTCCTGACTTTAATCAGTCCAGTCTGATAGTTATAAACACAGGTTTCTCGATTTTAAAATAACCATTTTAAAAGACTTGTACAATGTACACCCAATCTACAAATAAAACATAACTTACTCTGCACATTCAAGTAATTTTCAAACTGGTTAACAATTACAAAGTATACTATATCAGTCACGTGACTAGTAACAACTGCTAAAACATCTATATTTAGATATTCCACGAAAAAGTAGACCGGTTTCACATAAAAACAGCATTTAAAAACTTCCTTTTCGAAATACTCGCTAATTCAAAATAAAGGGTGCACAGGGTGCAGAGCTTATTAAGGGACTTTCCATGATCTATTTGATTAACTGTCTATAATAACATATCAGTCGCGGATCCAGGGGGGGGGGGGGGGGGGGTTCAAGGGGTTTTTCTCGAACCGCCCCTCCTCCCCTCTCTGTTCCCCGTTTTTTAAATATCCTATGAAAACGAAATAATTTGGTCTCAGTGAGACCAAATTATTTCATTTTAATGGGATGTTTAAGAAAATAAGATCAAATCAGCAAAGCGAAACCCGCACACATTTATACATATACTTAACGCCAGTAAAAACGCAACTTTTACATTATAACCTTACTTGAGAAATTAATGCTATTTAATCATTCTAATGAAATAAAAGCATTAACCTATGGTCGCGATATCAAGCTAATACTCTTTTGGTGCAGATAAAGCAGTCCAGATAAGCCAGGCTGCATTTTTAGATAAAGGGACACAACCCGAACTTCGATACAAAAACTGCAAAATCGCCTTATTAATCTGGATATCAGATCTTCATTAAGAATGGCTCTTTTTGATTCAAACTTTCGGAAAATTTCAACATTGCTCTATTTTCTATGCACACGCAACAGATCTTTTTTGTCTTGAAGTTTTGACCTTCAAAATGGTCATCAAAATTTCAACATGAAAACCGGAAGTTAACAAAAATGCGGCACTGTCGACGGTAAATATTGCGATAAATGATAACCACAGGTTATGACCTTACAATTTACGTAGGCCAATTTTTAAATCATAAAGTTAAATTGAAGCTTTAGTGATTTCTAAAATTTCGTGGAAATTTCATAAAAAATGAAAGTTAAAACATAAATTTTAGGTTCTTCAAGCATAGTGAATTTTGTATGTAAACCGTTTTTTTGTTTGTTTGAGTGAAACGCAGTACTTGCACGCTGAAATTGAATAAAATTTCAAGATTTAATATGGTTAACCAAAAAATTTGATGAATTTGTCATTTTTCACCAAAATGTTTGGCAGAAGTGTGCAATTGAGCTCAAGTTTTGGTAAAATGTTCTCCTACGTTAGTGGCGCTTGTTAGTACAAAGACAAAGTGTATCAAGCTGATATTTATAGGAAAAATATCACTTATACCAGTTGCGTTTTTAATGGCTTTAAGTATATAAACCCTCTTTCCTGAAATCCTAGATCTCCGCCCTGGTATATGTTTAGGGTGCGTAAAAGACGTCTCGTCCCTTACACCGTCCAAAACTTATGTTTGATAGAGAAAACAACTGATAATAATCCTCTCTTTTTTTTTTGGGGGGGGGGGGGGGGAGGGAGGGGGTATATATATTAATGTCTTGAACTAATAATAATTCGAAATAAAACCTCTCAGCAGTCGGTAACGTGTCTGGCAACAGATGCGAGTCTGATTGCAGATCAGGGGTCGCGAGTTCGATCCCGGCCAGGTCCCATACTTTACTTTCGTGGAGATTGATCATGAAATAATTTCTGCGGTAATTCTCCTCCCTTCTGCTGAATCGTTCAAGCAGGGTAGATTGGTTCCCCGCGGTCATAAAGCTCTATGCTGACAAGCTATTAAAGGGAGACCAGTCAATCAAGAAGGGTTGTTGTAAGTATGTACACGAAATACTGGTTAACTGCTTGTCATCATCATTATTCGGCTAAACCCTCAACCTTCCCAAATATTTGAGTTTGATCTCGTATTAAGGATATCCCTCTCGTAAGGGGTTACCAATTCCGTACATCAAAACCATTTATTATTCCTGAGCGCGGTGGCTCAGTGGTACAGTCTATGGGTTGCGGGTTCGAGCCTCACAGGAGGCACTGCGTTGTGTCCTTGAGCAAGACACTTTATCATCTGCTTAGCACTGGTTCAACCCAATAAGACCCGTCCCGACATGACTGAAAAATGTTAAATGGGACGTATAGAATCAAATCAAATGTTCCTCTTACTCAGCTGCAGCGAAATCGCGCTGGTGAATGTTTGCATAAATCATTGGCCGCGGCGCAAGAAAGTCTGTCTTTCGGGGTACTGACCTGGTCTGACATGAACATGCCTGTGTGCTGATTATCCTCTTATGTTGCATGAGAGAGTGAGTGAGTTTGTGTTTAACGAACTGTCAACATATAAGGTATTATGGAGACGGTGCCAGGGTTTGGAGTCTCATCTAACAGACTGGATGAGCCGGGAATCGAACTCGGAACCCCTGGGTGCAAGACGAGTGGTTTATCCACAACACCACGACTGCTCCTCTTATTTTGCGTATTTATACATGTATTGTTGTTTGCTTCTATAGATTTTAAGACTCGCAAGTCTGTGTAAATTTCTAGAGTGGGTTGTGTTAACCTAATGGGGATTCCCGAGGACCGAAACAGATTACTCGAGATGCAGCTTATATTAACCACACTACAGCCTATTTTCCCTACACACTACTCCGAAAAACTGGCCATGGAACAGTCCAACTGATTAGTCAGACGACGTTGTTCACAGAGTGCTTTTATATATTGCTGATTGCTGATGCGTGCCTAACCCAATCCCCACCAAGTGGAAAACGAAGGGTCTGGATCGGCGCAGGCCTTGATGTTTATTGCAATGAATACGGTAAAATGATGTATCTTGTTTGTCTTTGGAAGTAGTGATTAAGCTTACAAATAGATAAAAAATAACGCAAGCGCATTGTAGAATGTATTTTCTGGGAATTGCAGAAGTGATTCGAAACTGGATAAAATGATCCGAAACTAGGCCAATTGGCGGTCTACTTCAAGGCCATTGTATGACTCGAAGCAGAGTCCGAGTGAAACAAACTGAAATTCATTATTTAGGGGAATCATAGTGCTTTTTAACAGTAAAGACGGAATCTTATTTCCTCCGAGCAAATATTTGGCATCCGCCTTCAAGTAAAGTGATTCGAAACTGGGCAATTAACTTTATACCACCCTTACCAACTTTAGCACTAAATATCTCATGATGTGCAAGGTCTACACTGATGTAGGTGGTATAAAATAGTTATACCATGTTTGTCCACCTGTACGTAAGATAATTCACTCGCTAAAGCTCGTGGATTATCTCCACGTACAGGCAGACAGCCCATGGTATAACTACTACGTAGTTAAGTTTGGGATATGTTTGAGACCTTTTACCGCAGCGTGGCTTACGAGGAAGTAAAATTGACTATTTTTAGTAAAATCACCTCATGTTCCAGTTTTCGACCACATCTGTTTAAAAATACACATTCTTAAACACTGTTAATTTAAGGTATAGTGGATACATGTAATGCCTGTTTCAATAGTTTAGTGCATTTGCAACTTTGAACTGCCATGTACTTCCAGGACCTTTTTCAGCACTAATAACACTAATAACTACTAATGCCCTTTTCATTTTCAAAACAAAATTAAATATAACATTCTGTTTCAATTAGCCCTCATTTCTGTATATTTGTTCTGCTGTTCCTTTGAACTTTTTTCTTGTCCTATAATATCAATGCCCTGTTGAACCGCAAATTTCACATTTCGCAAATTTCACACTGTGAAAAATTGGTACCAAAAATTGGTACCAATTTTTCACAGCGCGTGAAAAATTGGTACCAATACGTCACATATTTCATACCAATATTTCACATTTTGTGAAATTTGCGCACGTAGTGAAAATATATGTAGCATACATGCCAAATCTTCACATCGATAAAATACCCCCGAATCTACTGCATTTTGCATTCGATTCCAATTCTTCACATATGTGTCAGGATTTTATAACGTGGTTCAAACAGTTTACAGATAAATTTCATATGTTTTACAATTGGAGAATCTTGGACAGGAATAGGACTGCAAATGTAGGGAGCGCAGTGGCTAAGTGGTGAGTGTTTGACTCGAGACCGAGGGGCCGCGGGTTCGAGCCTCACCGGCGTCACTGCGTTGTGGTTCTTGAGCAAGACAAATTTATCCTAGCTTAGTATTGGTTCAACCCAGGAAGACCCGTCCCTGTTTAAATGAAAGATTGTTGATAGGACGTAAAAATCAAATCAAACAATCGAAAGACTTCAAATCAATTATATGAGCCGCGTCACGAGAAAACGTTTCTTTGGAGTTCATGCTCCTGACTCGCCAGCTTGTGTCCATGTAGATACAGAAACAAACACTAGTCTTTTAATTTTAGGTTGAGAATCTTTGGAGATTTTTCAATCAGTGCAGGAAAATTTCGTGCGAAGAAATGGTACCGATTCCTCACATTTGTGAAAATTGAGTACCAATTCTTCACATCTCAGAAAAAATTGAACCAGTCCTTCGCAGATGACACCAATACGTACCAATTCTTCACAATTAAAAATGAGGAAGATGTGAAATTTGAGCACAGATGTTAGACCCCAAAAATTATCGAAATTGACCATACGCAAATTTCACATTTTCCAAAAGTGACCTTTTGGTACCAATTCTTCAAACGGTGTGAAATTTGCGAAATGTGAAATTTGCGGTTCAACAATGCCCTCCAGAACCTGTTTTACGTAAGCCCTATAAGTAGAGCCTTTATTGTAATACAATTTCATGTCAACCCAGTGTCATAGTTACAAAGACATGTTTCTCGATTATAAAATAAGCATTTTAAAAGGCCTGCACACACAAATCATCAATAAAACATGACTTACCCTGCACATTCAAGTCCTTAATACTTTTCAAGCTGGTAGTTATAACATTTATGTTGGTACCGCTGGTAAATATATCAGTCACGTGACTAGTTACACCCGCAAAAACATCTATATTTAGTTATTCTACGAAAAGGTAAGAGTTTCACATAAAAACAGCATTTTCCAACTGTGAAATATACATGGATCAAATCAATATTTAATCCATAGGTGGCATGGCTATCGCATACTCGTCGATTCTTTGAGTATCGCGCCTGCGCAGACAATAGGATAAAATTCAAATATGAAAATGATTTCATATATGGAGAATATTTACTTTTTTAGGTGAATACCAAACATACATGTATTTCAACGAGTGCGGTGAAAAAATCAGTATTTTTCACGAGTGCGTAGCACGAGTGAAAATGCTGATATTTTCACCGCACGAGATGAAATATATTTGGTACATTTATTTGCCAAAAAAAAGTAAATTTTCTTTTTATTTTATACTCAACGGAAATACAGAAAGCACAACTTAACTTTTTCCTTTGTCGTTTCTCGTTCGATTTGACTTTTGCACTGTATGGTAGTTTGCACCTAGAAAATGGCTTAGAATCATATTTTAACGGATGAAACGTAAGAAATCAGCATTTAAAGAAATTCTATTGGGTGTGTCTTAGGGTAGGCGTCACGTGCAAACTGGCGCAACGCCAGGTCGAACAGTGACGTCATTATGTTTGATGTTGACGTCACAACATGCGTAGCGTTATTTCTGATAAATATCCTTCACTTAAAACCTTTTGATAAAAAATCCCAGTCCCAAAGTTGCCAAGAAAGCCTTGTTTTGCTACAGTGAAAATATAAATCGTATCAGTCACTAGTGAAAAAATACGATAGTTTTTCACTGTAGAAAATACCAATTTTACTCGCATTGATATGCATTGAATTCACTGCTTGTGATAAAATAAGATCATTTATTCTTAACGGTTTCAGTGTTATAAATCCATGTTCACAAGTGCAGTACATTGGCGTAGCACCCATTACGCAAGTTACGCACATGCGTAATACAAATAATAACAATCAAGGGAGATCACCTAATGTGGTAAAAGTGATTATTTATACGATAAAGGATAGAATTCGCGCTCTTTGGGAGCAAATTCTTACCTTTATTTGAAAAGGGACACAATTGAAGATAATCATTGATTGATCCAGTAGTCTCCCTTGGATGTGCGTAACTTTTTCATCGTTCTGGTAACGCCATTTCAGTAGGCCTACACAATTTTAAGAGGCAGTTAGCTACCATAAATGATAGCAAATGCTAACCGTATCAAGGATTAGCCTGTGATCTTTAGTGACTTATAATAAGTGACAAGAGTTAGCTTTGCTATTGTGTGACTTACGTTGTGCTGGTTGCCTGGACTTCATTGGAACCCCTGTTGGGCAAGATTTATTGCAGGATCCAGTTCTTGTACTGCAGCGGAGCTTTCTGAATTGTTGGCCTCTTGTCTTGCCGCTTTTGGTTGGCATGCAGTTGAGTGCTGCTTGGGTGGGGGTTGCGAGGGATCCATGGGGGTCTGTTTTGGTCTGGTGTGGGTTCTGGTAGGATATTGGACAGGCATGGTCTTGGGGGTTTCGGTGTGTCTGGTTTGTCTGCGTGTGGTTTCCCACCCTTTGTGTGGCATTGCCTCATATTTTCATGACAGATAAACTTATTGATTTGATTGAAGGATGGCTCTCCTTGCCTTGCAAGTGATGGCAGAGGTGCATTTTTCACTTCAGGGGGCCAACAAAGTGTCATGTATGATTTTGTCAAAATGTGTGTATTGCGCTGGCCCTTTTGTTGGGCAGCATTTTGCATGGTTTGACGCTAGATTGTGTAGGCGGATTGTAGGGGTTCCTTTGAACGATGGTTGTGTTCCCCTGGTTGCTGGTTTGTTCTTGTTTTGTGGTGTCTCTTTCTGATGGTGGGCTGGCTGGTGTTGTTGAGACTTATTTTTGGATGGTGTTTTGAACATAAATACTATTTATTTTGATGGTGTGGTGGGTTAGGTATGTCCTTTGAGGCTCCAGCTTGGTAGGGCTAATGCCTCTGGTGCGGGGGCCGCGTTTTGGGACATGTATTTGTCCGTTTCTGATAATATTGTTTCTACCAAAATTTGCGATAAACGTGACGATTTTAACCTTAAAGTTATCAATTTTCAGTTTTTGCATGCTGATGTTCTTCGCTCTGCATCCTGTTTGGGTTTTGCTTCTTAGCTTGTCTGGTTTGCTTGGGCGTCTGGCCATGTTGCTGGCTTGGCACTAGAAGTGGGCTGTGGCTTGGAGTTTTCTTAAGCAAGGCTATCGGTGTCGTGGGCTTCGCATGGTTTTTTCTAGGTTATGTTACCGGTGCTGTGGTTTGGTATCTAGGCTCTGTGTTGGACTTAAAATTCTCTTGCGCCAGGGACGTTTGGAACCGGCGTTTTTTGGCGACTTAGTGTATAAATTAAAAAAAATGTTGGCACTGGTGGTCTTTCAGCTCGCTTTGATAAAATAATGTTTCATTATATAAAAATGGTAATACCATTGGTGTGCGTGCTTGGTGTTCTACCCAGTCATGGTTGGCGGCTTTGCTTTTCTCTTTGGTTGCATGCTGGTGGGTCGGGCCTCGAGCTCTGTGATGGGTCCGGCTTTGGAACTTTTCATCTATGAATGGGATGGTTGGGGCCAGATGCTGCGTCTGTTGACAGCCCCATCAGGGTTTAACTGTTGGATTTATTTTGCTCCGGTACCTGTTGATTCCTTATCTTTGCTCTGTCTCCTTTTTATATCTTGATTTGTGTGTACTGGGAGATAATTCGTGGATGGGTTGGGGATCTTTCATGCGGGCCAAACCTCTGTGTGTCTTGGTCCCCATTGAGATTAAGGGTGGGGTTGGTACCGTGGAACTAGTTTAAGCCTTCCAGTAATTTTCTTACTGATCATTCCAAGGCAGTGCTTCTTTTGTGGATCTTTTTTGTTATTTGTGTTTGTCCTTGTCATACTGCTATGTCTGTTTCTTGCAGCCTTGTGATCACCTGTTGGGAAAGGGCTGACCACTTAGCTCTCTCGTATCTGATGTTTTCTTGTGTTTTTGTCATTTTCACATACGATGTCCTGGGTCAGGTGTGGTACTTGATTGTATCGACTCCTGATCTCCACAATTTTTCTTACTTTACTAACACTTAGAGTCAAAATTGACCTGTGATATTTAGTGACATACATTTGAGTGTCAAATGTTGGTATGTGATCTTCAGTGACTTTCACAAAGTGGCAAGTGCTGGTCTTTGTTCTCGTGTGTCTTATACACTGAGTATCAACTTTGTCGTGTCTCTTTCCATGAATGTCAATGGTTGGTCTGTAATCTTCTGCCTCTTAAACTGAGTGTCAAGGGTTGGTATGTATTCTTCTGTGTCTTACACTGAGTGTCAATTATTGGCCTGTGTTCTTATGATGTTACACTGAATGAAAAATATTGTTCTGTGTTCTTGTGTGATTTACACTGCATGTCAAGGTATGGCTTGTAGTCTTGTATGTATCTTACACTGTGTGTCAAGGGTTGGTCTATGTTCTTGTATATATCTTACACTGAGTGGTAAGGGTTGGCCTTTGTTCTTGTTTGTTTTACACTGAATGACCATTGTTGGCCTGTGATCATTAGTGTCTCTTACCATCAATAAGTGACAAGGGTTGGTCTGTCTTCTTGTGTCCCTTACACTGAGTTTCAGGTGATGGTCTGTGTTCTTGTGTGACTACCACGAAAGGTCAAGTCTTGTTTTTTGTTAGTCTGTGACTTACACTGAGTGCCAAGTGTTGATATGTGTTCTTGTGTGACTTACACTGAGTGTCAAGCGTTGATTGTGTTCTTGTATGACTTACACTGAGTGTCAAGCGTTGGCTGTGTTCTTGTGTGACTTAAGCTAAGTGTCAAGTGTTTGTCTGTATTCTTGTGTCTCTTAAACTGAGTCTGAGTGTCAAGTGTTGGTCCTTGTTCTTGTGCGCTTTGCACTGAGTTTCAAGTGTTGGTATGTGCTTTTGTAGGACGTACACTGAGTGCCACGCGTTGGTTTGTGTTCTTGTGTGACTTGCACTGAGTGTAAAGTATAGGTCTGTGTCTGAGTGTCAAGTGTGTGTCTCGTACTCTTAGTCAAATGTGTTGGTCTGAGTTCTTGTGTGTCTCATATTCTTAATAAAAGTGTTGGTACATGTATGTGTTTGTGTGTCTCTTTTATTGGGTAACAAGTGTAGGTCTAGTTCATGTATGCGTCTTACTGTGAGTGGCAAAATTTGGTCTGTGTACTTGTGTGTCCCTTACACTGAGTGACAGGTGTTGAGCTGGTTATCGGTATTATTTGTCTCTTACGTGTGGCAGGTGTCAGATTGTTATCTTTAGTGACTTACCCTCTGTGTCAAGTGTTAATCTGTGTTCTTGTGTGTCTTAAACTATGTGTCAGGAGTTGGTCTGTTTTATTGCGTCTCTTACACCATGCGCCAAGGGTTGGTCTGGTTCTTGTGTGTCTTAAATTGAGTGTCATGGGTTGGTATGTATTAATGTGTCTCTTACACCATGCGCTAAGGGTTTTTTTTTTTTTTTTTTTTTTTTTTTTTTTTTTTTTTTTTTTTTTTTTTTTTGTGTTTTGATCATTTATTTTATAAGCCCCTGTTACAATTTCCCTTGATAGCCCAGAGGCAACTATCAGGGTGTTTACAAAATTTATTTACATATCTCTTTCATTCTCTCATTCATACTCTCACCTCACCTTAATTCTACAGCAGCTTATGTATTAATTATTTAGGGGTTACATGGTTTTGTAACCATAACTAGTTTTCACACATTTTATTAGGAAACAGAAAATAGGGTAGGAAGAAGAAGAAAGAAGTTAAGACCTCTGGAGAGAAAGAATAACCAGTCATGCGGGGTTCACCAGTTCTCTTGTCGGCTTTTTCTGTAAAGTTTAATTCACGTAATGTCAAGAGTCCTGGGTGGATTTATTTATTTTGTATTATATTTGTAGGGTATTATCTTTATCAAATCCTTATTATTAAGGAGCATTTTAACTGTACATTTTTTCTATTGTCATTTTTGACTTATGCTGATGTGTACGTTGCTATAAATTTGCATTTAGCAAATTCTTAAATGGTGCCCAAGCATCTAAGAAGTTTTGCAATTCATTTCTTTGTATTGCAATTTCTCTGAGACTTTGAAATAGTGAGTGAACATTTATCTTATATTCCAAAAATGTCAAGTGTTTGTGTGTTCCTCTGCACATATTGATGTAATACCTTGCAACAAGCATTAAAAATTGAAGTGTATTCGAAGTGTTTGGGGGAAAGTTGCCAAGAATGAAATTACTTTCATTCAAAATTAGTGATATATTCATTTCTTGAAATTTTTCTGTTACCTCTTTTAGGAATTGTTGGGTTTTTGAGCACTTCCAAAAAAGATGTTCAATTGATTCTTCATTAGTACTGCAAAAAGAACAATTAGGACTATCTATTGTTTTTATCTGGTAAAGAAATTTATTTGTGGCCAGAATTTTATGGTTTATACAGGTTTGAAACCATCTAAGCTTTGTACATTTTGATATTTTGAAAGGGGCCATAAATATATATTCCCATGACTTTTCGTCAATATGGTATAAACGGTTCCATTTATTTTTTCCTGTTGGTTCATCATTATTTTCATTCAAAATTTTATAGATGTTTTGGGAGCCTTTCTTTTGTTTAAGGATTGCTTGAACTATTTTTGGAAATACTGGACCAGTTATATTTTTGTCAAGTTTATTGAACAATTTGTTTTTATTCATAAGCTTTTTGATGCATTCAATAACTCCTTGATACTGTAGAAAATTTGTTTTGATTGATGTTGACTGAATAAATGCATGGAAGTTGAGAAGATTACCTTCAATATCCATCAGATCCTGAATGAAACAAATTCCTTTATCTAACCATGACTTGTAGCAAAAGCTTTTTCCCCCAACCAATAAATTTTTGTTGCAAAAAATAGGTGTTTGATATGGACAGGATTTGTCACAATCCACATTTAAGCGTTTCTGTAGATTTGATAGAGCTTTAAGTACATCCTTCCAAAAGACATTTTTTACATTTTTTAAAGTTGAATCAGTATAATCAGAGCCACATCAAAAAACATCTTTTATATTAACAATTGTTTTTATCAGTACTTGCCACTTGCTTTCTTTTTGAAGGATACGCCTTAGCCATGTGATTTTTAGTGCCTGAGAAAAAGCATTCAAGTTTATCATATTAAGACCACCTTCAAAATACTGCTTAACTATTACAGATTGTTTAATTTTAGCTCTCCCAGTCCACAGAAAATCATAGAAAATGCTACTGATAATATTTAAAATCTCTGTGTCTGGTTTAGGCAGGGATATCAATAAATGAGTTATTTTGGGCAATAAAAGTGATTTAATGACAGTTATTTTTCCTAACGGGGTAAGAAATCTTCTACGCCACATTTTTATGGAGTTCTTTATTTGTGCTATTTTGTCCATGTAGTTTATACCTATCATTTTATCTAGATCAACATCAAATGTTATCCCCAGTAATTTAAATCGTGTTGTACCCCATGAAAGTTTCCATCTTGTTTTTATTGCGTCTGTACTGTATTTTTTTGCTCCTATCCAAATTACTTGAGTCTTATCGAAATTTGTTTTTAATCCTGATATGTTTGCGAAAGTGTCAAGCTCTTGTAATGTCTCTTCCAGAGAGGTTTTTGATCCATCTAGAAAAGCAGTAGCATCATCTGCATATTGTGAAAATTTCAGTTCTACATTATCAATGTTAATACCCTTTATATTCTTGTTGTTTCTTAGCCTAATCGAAAGTATTTCTGCACACAGAATAAACAAATATGGTGAAAGTGGGTCACCTTGTCGACAACCCCGACCTAACCTAAAAAAAGAAGATAAGTGCCCACACTGAGTAACTGCAGAGCATGCATTTTTATTTAATACTGTTATCCATTTTATAATAGAGGGTCCAAAATTAAAGAATTTTAATACCTTATTTATGAAAGACCATGACACGGAGTCAAATGCCTTTTCAAAATCGATGAGAAGCAATAACCCTGGGATATGTTTTTCCTCTGTAAATTGTAATAAGTCATACACAAGCCTTGTGTTTTCGCCAATAAATCTGCCTTCAATGAAGCCTGTTTGATCTGTGCTTATTAATTTATCTAACACTTGTTTAATTCTATTTGCAATGGATCCAGATGCGATTTTGTATACTGTATTCAATAAAGTTATAGGTCGCCAGTTTTTTAGGTAGTTTCTTGATTTATTTTCCTTAGGAATACAAACTATAAGACCATGTTGTTGAGTTATTGAGAGCTCTCCATTTTGAAAACCCGCATTTATTGCTCTCAATACAAATGTACCTAACTGTTTCCAAAACACTTTGTAAAAATCTGCTGAAAAACCACTTGTACCAGGACTTTTATTATTTTTCATGTTTTTTAAAGTTTTACTTGCTTCATTTAGTGTTAAAAGGCCTTCTAATTTCAAAGCTTCATCCTCATTTAATTTTGGTACAGTCATGTCTTGTATATGATCATTTAAATCTATATCATTTAAAACACTTTCTTTACTTGCATACAAGGTCTCATAGTACTTACATGTCTCTGTCAAAATTTGTTTTTGGTCTGTTATGATTTCACCATTATCTTTTTCTATTACATTTATTACTTTGTTTGTAAAATTATTTGTTTCTAAATTACAAAAAAATTGAGAGGGTTTTTCTCCATTTTCAATATTGTTTGCTCTAGAGCGGACTAGAAATCCTTTCATATTTTCTTCTCTTAGTTTGCACAATTCAAGTTTTAGCTTTTCTAGACTTGGAATGTTGTTTTCTGTTAAGTTGTCTTCTAAACCTTGAATTTCTTTAATTAGTTTTTGTTCATGTATATTTTTCAATTTCTTTTTATAGGCATCTTCACCAGCGAATGTTTCGTCGTATCTACCTTTCGACAAACCCTTCGCCTCACGACCCTCAAAAGTTATTATTAGCGCAGAGAAATCGACCAATGAAAACGCCAGGAAGGATTTTTTCGATAATCCCTTCCTGCCAATCAGATTAAATGTAGCAGTTTATCGGCATCTAATATACACCACCTGCTAAATCTCCATAAGTCCAGATAAGCAAAGATTTTGGTCGTAAAATTATTTATTTTTCTTCTAACCTTCAGTTAAAAATTATGTTATGGGTGCTCAAAGTAACCATCTTAATGTGACAGTTCTTTTGAGCACCTTAAGTGTATATTTTAGTTGTTAATAAGAAAACTGAATGTAAAATAATTACGCCGTCTTATCTGGAGGCCTGATGTTTATCGATTTTTTGAACCGCTTTGTGATTGATCATATTAATTGTTACTATTTTCGTCTTATGACGTACTCAATCGGGGAAAATCAAAGCTGTGAGGCCAAGGGTTAGATTAGACAATCGCAACCCTTGGTAGGACAAGATGTTTTATAGGATGCATAAGATATAGATTTCCCTCTTATTTCCATCATAATTGTTTCTAAAAATAACTGATCATTAATAACAAGCTGAAGTTCCTCATCTGGAATTTCATCAATAGCATCATGATTATAAACTGGTAAACAATATTGTTTTTTGATTTCCTGTATTTTGGAATTGATTGTTTTGAGATACTCTGCGTCTGTTAACAGGGAATTATTATGTTTCCATAGGGATTTACCATGTACAAAATTATCCATTGCTAATATTAATGTAACAATTGAATGATCAGATTTGTACCCAGTTTCAATTTTAGATTTTTTTATTAAATTGACAATATTTTCTGTAACTAAGAAAAAGTCAAGTCTAGATTGTTTAAGAGGGTTTTTACGTCTCCATGTATACCTTCTTTGAGAGGGATGAAGTTCCCTAAAGGTGTCAAAAAGATTATTTTCTTCTATCACATTTGACAGAAAATCCCTTGCTTTTGGATTGTTTATGTGTTTGTAATTGAAACAGTCTAAATCTGGATTCAGTGTAAGGTTAAAATCTCCACAAATTATAAACAAATCATTTCCTATGTCTGTTATACTTTTAAATACATTTACATAGAAGGTGGGGTCATCTTTATTAGGACCATAAACATTTATCAGAGATAGTCTTTTATCAGAGATTGTGATATCTAGATTCAATAAATTACCATTTGTGTCTTGTATTTGATTGTGTATTTTATAATCTAAATTTTTACTAAAAAATATAGCTACACCTCTAGCATTAGATTGAGGAGCGGCACTAAAGTAGCAGTTTCCTTCCCATCTGTTTCTTATATGTATTTCTTGATCTGATGTAAAATGAGTGTCTTGCAGACATAAAATGTCAAAATTCTTATTTTGTAAGTAGTTAAAAACATCTTTCTGTTTTTTTATTCCACCCAGACCCTGAACATTGAAAGATAGTATTTTGAGTTCAGCCATTTAAATATATCAAAAGTGTACTTCTATTACTAATCAGAGAACCAGTCAACCCGCATAGCTGATAAAAGAAGAAAGATAAGAAAGATAATAGAAAGAACATTAGTATAACAAACAGATAAACAATCATAATAATGAAATTCAAATAACATGTCTTGGATTTACACATCAAAGATTCTATATTCTATATATATGAAATATTCATACAACTAAATTCCAGAATAATTACCTGTAAAATCTACAGAGTTAATTATCACTTGAACAACTTCAGAAAACATATTTGATACATCACAGGTACAACTCCATACTGAAAAGGGTAATTTGGGGTCATCTTAGGAGTGAAAAGAAGTAAGTTTGAGATATATAATCAATATCTTTACATAGATTCATATGTGTTAATACAAAACGTAATGCATTTTCCTACTCCATTTTATACGAACGATTTGATATCTTTCCAAATATGGAGATGTTCATGTTTTGTATCCTTTTGTGTCTTATAGAAAAAACTCATTTTTTTATATATAAATGATACATTGAATAACATTCATTCCTAAAGAGTTGAATATCCATCCCCTTTACTGTACACATTTTAAAATTCAGCATAAAGATGTATGACGTAGACAGATGTCAACCAATTTGACAGATGATATTGCAAACATTGTTGACCCCAACCAGACAACACTTTGTTAAGAGCAATCTGATTTTGGTCTGCACTGTTTGTCAAAGATTGTCAATCTGAACATTTACTTTAAGTGTCACTAATTGTTTCAAGCTATGCAGATCCCGATCAGACAGCTCCCCAAAGAGCAGCCTGATCTGGGTCTGCACTGCTTGTACAACATTGTCTGTCTAAACATTTACTCAGTGTCACTGACCGTTTAAAGGTGTATTACAAGCTATGCGGACCCCGATCAGACAGCTCTCCAAAGAGCAGGCTGATCTGGGTCTGGACTGCTTGTATAAGACTGTCTGACAAAACATTTACTCAGTGTCACTAACTGTTACAAAGTGAAATACAAATTTGCTTACCCCGATCAGACAGCCTTTTCCTAGAGCAGCCCGATATGGGTCCGCACTGTTTGTACAAGGTTGTCCGTCTAAACTGTTACCCATTGTCACAAACTGTTAGAGAGTGAATTACAAGTTTTGCAGACCCCAATCAGACAGTTCTTTTAAGAGCGGCCTGATCCGGGTCCGCAGTGCTTGTACAAGATTGTCTGTCTCAACTTATACTGAATTTCCCAATATAGCAAACCCTGACCAGACAGCTCTTCCAAGAGCCCTCTGATCTGGATTTGCACAGTTTGCCCGTACCAATTTTAACTGAATGTCACATAGTGGTATAAATCATATTGCCAACATTGCAGACCCCTTCCAGACCCCTCTTTTAAGAGATTTCTGATCTGGGTCTGGAATGTTGGCCCCTGATTGTCTCTCAACCTTTACTTGAAAATTAATGTTTTATAAAGCATTTTAGTATAACCTACATCCCTAAATTACCTTTATTGTACACATTCTAAAATTCATATTAAAGATATCTGCCATAATTTGATGTCAATTGATGTAACAAATGAAATTGCATGTATTGCTCACTCTGATCTGACAGCACTTTGTCAAGAGTGGTCTCATCTTGGTCTGCACTGATTATCATAGATTGTCTGTCTAAACACTCACTCATTATCCCTATCTGTTACAAAATGAATAACAAGCTTTGCAGACCCCGATCAGACAGTTCTTTTAAGAGCAGCCTGATCTGAGTCCACACAGCTTGTATAAGATTGTCTGTCCACACATTAACTCAGTGTTGTAAGTTACAAATTGAATTACATCTTTGCGGACCCAGAATAGACAGCTCTTTCAAGAGTAACCCGATCCGGGTCTGCACTGCTTGTATAGGATTGTCTGTCTAGACCTTTACTCAGTGTACCTAAGTGTTACAAAGTGAATTACAAGATTTTGCAGACCCTGATCAGACAGTTCTTTTAAGAGCAGTCTGATCTGGGTCTGCACTGATTGCACCAGATTGTCTGCACTGGTTGTACAAGATTGTCTGTCCAAACATTTACTCATTGACACTCACTTTTACCGAGTAAATTACAAGTTTTGCAGACCAAGATCAGATAGCTATTTCAAGAGCATCCCCATCCGGGTCCGCACTGTGTAAAAATTTGTCTGTCCAAACATTCACTCAGTATAACTGTTACAAAGTAAATTACAAGCTTTTGCGGACCCAGACCAGACTGTTCTTCCAAGGGCAGTCAGATCCGGGTCTGCACTGTTTGTACATGATTGTCTGTCTAAATATTTGCCCAGTGTCACTAACTGTTACAAAGAGAATCACACGTTTTGCGGACCCCGATCGGACAGTTCTTTTAAGAGCAGCCTGATTCGGGTCTGCCCTGTTTGTACAAGATTGTCTAAATTTTTACTGAATATCACACAATGGCACCAATAGAATTGCATAATGGCACCAGTAGAATTGCAACTATAGCAAACTCTGACCAGACTCAGCTCATCCAAGAGCAGCCCAATCTGGGTTTGCACAGTTTAATTGTCAAAATTGCCTGCACCAATTTTAGCTGAATGACGCTCAATTACATTTACTCAGTGTCACTAACTTCTACAAAGTGAGTTACAAGCTTTTCAGATCCCGGTCAGACAGCTCTTCCAAGAGCATCCGGATTTAGGTCTGCATTGTGTAAAAGATTGTCTGTCCAAACATTTACTCAGTGTCTCTTACTGTTACAAAGTGAATTACAAGCTTTTGCGGACCCAGACCAGACAGTTCTTTCAAGAGCAGTCTGATCTGGATCTGCACTGCTTGTATAAGATTGTCTGTCTAAACATTTGCCCAGTGTCACTTACTATTACAAAGTGAATTACTAGTTTTCCGGACCCCAATCAGACAGTTCTTTTAAGAGCAGCCTGGTCCGGGTCCACACTACTTGTACAATATTGTCTAAACTTTTACTGAATATCACACAATGGTACCATGCGCTAAGGGTTGGTCTGTGTCCTTGTGTCTCTTACACGATGCGCCAAGGGTTAGTCTGGTTCTTGTGTGTCTTACAATGATCGAGTGCCAAAGGTTTGCCCGTGTTTTTGTAAGTTTTAAATTGAGTGGCAATGTTAGTCTGGTTCTTGTGTGCCTTTGATCGCACGTGTTGGTCTGTGTTCTTGTGTCTCTAACACCATGTGACAACTGTTGGTCTGTATCATTGTGTCTCTTACACCATGTGCCAGGGGTTGTCTGGTTTTTGTGTGTCTTACCAATGATCGAGTGTCATTAGTTTGCCCATGTTCGTGTGTATCTGAAACTGAGTGGCAAGTGTTGGTCTGGTTCTTGTGTCTCTTACACCGTATGTCAAGGCTAGGTCTGTTTTCTTGTGTCTCTTAAACCGTATGCCAAGGGTTGGTCTGTATTCTTGTGTCTCTTACACTGTATTGCAAGGCTAGGTCTGTTTTCTTGTGTCTCTTAAACCGTATACCAAGGGTTGGTCTGTATTCTTGTGTCTCTTACACCGTATGTCAAGGGTTGGTCTGTATCATTGTGTCTCTTACACTGTATGGCAAGGCTAGGTCTGTTTTCTTGTGTCTCTTACACCGTATGTCAAGGGTTGGTCTGTATTCTTGTGTCTCTCACACCGTATGTCAAGGGTTGGTCTGTATTCTTGTGTCTCTTACACTGTATGGCAAGGCTAGGTCTGTTTTCTTGTGTCTCTTAAACCGTATACCAAGGGTTGGTCTGTATTCTTGTGTCTCTTAAACCGTATACCAAGGGTTGGTCTGTATCATTGTGTCTCTTACACCATGTGCCAGGGGTTGTCTGGTTTTTGTGTGTCTTACCAATGATCGAGTGTCATTAGTTTGCCCATGTTCGTGTGTATCTGAAACTTAGTGGCAAGTGTTGGTCTGGTTCTTGTGTCTCTTACACCGTATGTCAAGGCTAGGTCTGTTTTCTTGTGTCTCTTAAACCGTATACCAAGGGTTGGTCTGTATTCTTGTGTCTCTTACACCGTATTGCAAGGGTTGGTCTGTGTTCTTGGGTCTCTTACTCCATATGGCAAGGGTTGGTCTGTGTTCTTGTGTCTCTTACACCGTATGGCAAGGCCAGGTCTGTTTTCTTGTGTCTCTTAAACCGTATGCCAAGGGTTGGTCTGTATTATTGTGTCTCTTACACTGTATGGCAAGGGTTGGTCTGTGTTCTTGTGTCTCTTACACAGTATTGCAAGGTTTGGTCTGTGTTCTTGTGTCTCTTACACCGTATGGCAAGGTTTGGTCCGTGTTATTGTGTCTCTTACACCGTATTGCAAGGGTTGGTCCGTGTTATTGTGTCTCTTACACCGTATTGCAAGGGTTGGTCTGTGTTATTGTGTCTCTTACACCGTATGGCAAGGGTTGGTCTGTGTTATTGTGTCTCTTACACCGTATGGCAAGGGTTGGTCAGTGTTCTTGTGTCTCTTACACCGTATGCCAAGGGTTGGTCTGTATTCTTGTGTCTCTTACATCGTATGGCAAGGGTTGGTCTGTGTTATTGTGTCTCTTACACCGTATTGCAAGGGTTGGTCCGTGTTATTGTGTCTCTTAGACCGTATTGCAAGGGTTGGTCTGTGTTCTTGTGTCTCTTACACCGTATTGCAAGGGTTGGTCTGTGTTCTTGTGTCTCTTACACCGTATTGCAAGGGTTGGTCTGTGTTCTTGTGTCTCTTACACCGTATTGCAAGGGTTGGTCTGTGTTATTGTGTCTCTTACACCGTATGGCAAGGGTTGGTCAGTGTTCTTGTGTCTCTTACACCGTATGCCAAGGGTTGGTCTGTATTCTTGTGTCTCTTACACCGTATGGCAAGGGTTGGTCTGTGTTATTGTGCCTCTTACACCGTATTGCAAGGGTTGGTCCGTGTTATTGTGTCTCTTACACCGTATTGCAAGGGTTGGTCTGTGTTATTGTGTCTCTTACACCGTATTGCAAGGGTTGGTCTGTGTTCTTGTGTCTCTTACACCGTATTGCAAGGGTTGGTCTGTGTTCTTGTGTCTCTTACACCGTATGGCAAGGGTTGGTCTGTCTTCTTGTTTTCCTTACACCGTATGGCAAGGCTAGGTCTGTTTTCTTGTGTCACTTAGACTAAGTGCTAAAGGTTGTTCCAAGTTCAAGAAAGTGACCTAGAGTTTCAGTTCTTGTAGTCTGAATGGTCTGATTTTTTTTACATTTGAGCCGCGACATGAGTTTCAAACAATGTGGTATGTGAGACCAGCAAAGGCTTAGACAAGCCTGCGCAAACGCGCAGTCTGATCAGAGCCATTGCTAGCCGCTTGAATATTTAAGGAGTGTCAAACTACTGGCCGAACAGCATTTGGAGTTTCTAAACTTAACAGGAGGCTGTAGATGCTCGTCTGAGTCTACACTTGTCAAAATGCCACATTGCTGGAAATAACATGTCGCGACCCAAATGTGTAAAGATTACAAGAAATATCACTGCTTCAAGTAATACCAACACTGACTACTATGCCACCTCTCATGCCATGGTGATAAGCAATGTGAGTGACACCAACACTAACTAGGATGCCAGCTCTGATGCCTTGGTGATTAGCAATGTGAGTGACACCAACACTGACAAGGATGCCAGCTCTGATGCCATGGTGATAAGCGACGTGAGTGACACCAACACTGACTAGGATGCTAGCTCTGATCCCTGGTGATTAGCGACGTGAGTGACACCAACACTGACTAGGATGCTAGCTCTGATGCCATGGTGATTAGCAATGTGAGTAACACCAACACTGACTAGGATGCTAGCTCTGATGCCATGGTGATAAACAATGTGAGTGACACCAACACTGTCTAGGATGCCAGTTCTGATGCCTTGGTGATTAGCAATGTGAGTGACACCAACACTGACTAGGATGCTAGCTCTGATGCCATGGTGATAAACAATGTGAGTGACACCAACACTGACTAGGATGCCAGTTCTGATGCCTTGGTGATTAGCAATGTGAGTGACACCAACACTGACTAGAATGCCAGTTTTGATGCCTTGGTGATTAGCAATGTGAGTGACACCAACACTGACTAGGATGCCAGTTCTGATGCCTTGGTGATTAGCAATGTGAGTAACACCAACACTGACTAGGATGCTAGCTCTGATCCCTGGTGATTAGCGACGTGAGTGACACCAACACTGACTAGGATGCTAGCTCTGATACCATGGTGATAAGCAATGTGAGTGACACCAACACTGACTAGGATGCTAGCTCTGATGCCATGGTGATTAGCAATGTGAGTGACACCAACACTGACTAGGATGCTAGCTCTGATGCCATGGTGTTAAACAATGTGAGTGACACCAACACTGACTAGGATGCTAGCTCTGATGCTGTGGTGATTAGCAATGTGAGTGACACCAACACTGACTAGAATGCTAGCTCTGATGCTGTGGTGATTAGCGACGTGAGTGACACCAACACTGACTAGGATGCCAGCTCTGATACCTTGGTGATTAGCAATGTGAGTGACACCAACACTGACTAGGATGCCAGTTCTGATGCTTTGGTGATTAGCAATGTGAGTGACACCATTACTGACTAGGATGCCAGCTCTGATGCCATGGTGATTAGCAATGTGAGTAACACCAACACTGACTAGGATGCTAGCTCTGATGCCATGGTGATAAACAATGTGAGTGACACCAACACTGTCTAGGATGCCAGTTCTGATGCCTTGGTGATTAGCAATGTGAGTGACACCAACACTGACTAGGATGCTAGCTCTGATGCCATGGTGATAAACAATGTGAGTGACACCAACACTGACTAGGATGCCAGTTCTGATGCCTTGGTGATTAGCAATGTGAGTGACACCAACACTGACTAGAATGCCAGTTTTGATGCCTTGGTGATTAGCAATGTGAGTGACACCAACACTGACTAGGATGCCAGTTCTGATGCCTTGGTGATTAGCAATGTGAGTAACACCAACACTGACTAGGATGCTAGCTCTGATCCCTGGTGATTAGCGACGTGAGTGACACCAACACTGACTAGGATGCTAGCTCTGATACCATGGTGATAAGCAATGTGAGTGACACCAACACTGACTAGGATGCTAGCTCTGATGCCATGGTGATTAGCAATGTGAGTGACACCAACACTGACTAGGATGCTAGCTCTGATGCCATGGTGTTAAACAATGTGAGTGACACCAACACTGACTAGGATGCTAGCTCTGATGCTGTGGTGATTAGCAATGTGAGTGACACCAACACTGACTAGAATGCTAGCTCTGATGCTGTGGTGATTAGCGACGTGAGTGACACCAACACTGACTAGGATGCCAGCTCTGATACCTTGGTGATTAGCAATGTGAGTGACACCAACACTGACTAGGATGCCAGTTCTGATGCTTTGGTGATTAGCAATGTGAGTGACACCATTACTGACTAGGATGCCAGCTCTGATGCCTTGGTGATTAGCAATGTGAGTGACACCAACACTGACTAGGATGCCAGTTCTGATGCCTTGGTGATTATTAATGTGAGTGACACCAACACTGACTAGGATGCCAGTTCTGATGCCTTGGTGATTAGTAATGTGAGTGACACCAACACTGACTAGAATGCCAGCTCTGATGCCATGGTGATAAACAACGTGAGTGACACCAACACTAACTAGGATGCTAGCTCTCAATGCCATGGTGATTAGCAATGTGAGTGACACCAGCACTGACTAGGATGCCAGCTCTGATGCCATGGTGATAAACAATGTGAGTGACACCAACACTGACTAGGATGCTAGCTCTGATGCCGTGGTGATAAGCAATGTGAGTGACATCAACACTGACTAGAATGCCAGCTCTGATGCCATGGTGATAAACAACGTGAGTGACACCAACACTGACTAGTATGCTAGCTCTGATGACATGGTGATTAGCAATGTGAGTGACACCAACACTGACTTGGATGCTAGCTCTGATGACATGGTGATTAGCGACGTGAGTGACACCAACACTGACTAGGATGGCAGCTCTGATGCCATGGTGATTAACAATGTGAGTGACACCAACACTGACTAGGATGCTAGCTCTGATGCCATGGTGATAAACAACGTGAGTGACACCAACACTGACTAGGATGCTAGCTCTGATGCCGTGGTGATTAGCAATGTGAGTGACACCAACACTGACTAGGATGGCAGCTCTGATGCCGTGGTGATTAGCAATATGAGTGACACCAACACTGACCAGGATGCCAGCTCTATTGCCATGGCGTTTTCGTTCAGCCCAGCTAAACTCTGCAGGTGGCTGAGCTGCTGTTTAATGAAAGGTCGTAACTAAGTTGTTTTGGATTCATTCTTTGGTGTAGCTCCCGTGGTGTAAGCCTTGTGCTGGGTCCTTTTCTTAATGTCATTTATAGTTTTGCAATCAGTGTTGATGAAGAGAGAGCTGCTTGCTTCTATTTGTGTTTGTGCTGTCATGTGAATGCCTGTGCTCTGTGTCTCTTCCTGGCGGTCCCACTGGTTGTAATGAGATCCATTATTGTGGTACCATCGGCGGCGGATCTAGGATTTCTGGAAAGGGGGTTCATATGTATAATTGTGTAGAGGGTTCGCATTGCTGATTTTATCTGTTTTTTCTTAAATAGCCCACGAAATTGAAATAATTTTATCTCACTGAGACCACATTATTTCATTTTCCTAGGATATTTAAAAATGGGGGGGGGGCGGGGAAGGGGTTTGCTTGAACCCCCTGATACCCCTCTGGAGCCGCCACTGGGTATGTCCTGTTCATACTCGCCGATTTCAGACAGGCATAACTTGTCAAAAACGTGTGGATTGTTTGAAACAATGCAGAGAAAATATGTATGCATGCCAATAACCAGTACAGACTGACATAAATTTTGACGTTAACTTTGCGCTCGTGATTCATCCACTTTAACGACTGACCTCCAGCCAGTGATATATTAAGCAACAAATCACTGCGAGCATGAATCTATTTCTTAAATAATAATCTCAGCAGTGATACATGTGTGTGTTAGAAGAGACATACTAAACAGCTAGTGAATGACATTAAGACTAAGAAATCTCTGAAAAAAACTTATCAGTTTATAACCTACATCTTGGTGCCACGCATTTAATGTGGAGAACAGTGGAGTCCGCGGTCACAGATGTCAAGAAGGCAGGTGTTAAAGCGAGAATCCTCACCAGTACGTACATTCTTCAAAAGAATCGACAGATATTCAGCTCTGGAACAGTAGATGCAGTTTGTCAACATTGTTACTTTGAGGACGAAGATCTACTACACTTAGCATCGAGGTGTCCTGCCTTCTACAACATACGTACCAATACATTTGGTCATCTCAATGGCATTATTGTCACTCACAAAAATATAAACACGTAAAAACAGTACTTCTGTAACTGGACATTTATCCTCAAAACTTCAGTATGTCTTCAGTCAGCTGTCAGATTGTCCGAGGAGATAATGGCCGCCCGTACCTATTCGATAGTTGTACATAAGTTACTTATAGAAGATGATTTTAAAAAAAAGTGAGGTTCCTTGCATGGTTTTATTGAACTTTTACCTACTTTTATCAACGTTCCAACCTGGAGCGGCGCTCCTACCAGAGGAGGATTATAACTACATCAACACAAGACAGATGGCGGAAGCAAATTAAAACTTTCGAGTTAGGGCCGTTAAGCTTATTTGAAAGAAGTATGAGAACCAAGTCAGCAGGCGCTGGACCACTAGAACAGTTTAGGTTGGTTACAAAAGAATGGGATAAGTAGGTTTAGTGGAGAATAGATAACTAATAAAGTCAAAAATAGACACTTGAAGCCATATTTGTTGACAGAATGATTTGTTTATTTTTGTTTGATTTGATTCTTTACGTTGACAGAATGAAATCACTGAGTCACATGTGCAGAGCAAGATCATTAGATGAACATTTTAGGCTGATTAAAAACTTAGACTAGCAAGTTTGTAGGAGAATACAAATGCAACTAATCAAAGTTAGCCACAGGCAGCCATATTTGTTGACAAAATGGAATCGAAGTCACAGGTATCGTTAAACCTCGATATTTAAACCCCATTTTTTTTTAAAAAGTACTTGCAAATTCGAAATAAATTTGTGATACACTGGATTCAGAGAATAGGACCCATTTATGTCAAAAGTAACATACATTTTGGGTTGAAAAAGAAACGTATCCTTGAGAATCACCCAAAACGTATATATGGTTGAAAAAACTCCCTGATAATAATCATTTTTGAAGTTATGTTTTTTGTATCAACTTATTATTCGAGCTACTGACAATTTGAAATAAAACATCTAGTCGCGAGGACTTCGAATTTATGAGATTCGACTGTTTTATAATCAGGCCACTAAAAGAACGTCCGAGATAAGTTTCAGAAAAAATGGCCTATTGTCTTACAAGGATGTGCAAACAAGGGAAGTTTATTGCTCGAAGCAATATGTATATTGGCTTCGAGTTTATAGATAGACAGACAAATGGATGAATGAACAATAGAGACTCCACTTGCGTTGAGATTAGCTCTACCCATGGTAGCACTGACAAAAGTAAGTAATGGTGCAAAGATCAGGAATCGATACAATCAAGTACCACACCTGACCCAGGATACCAATGGGAAAGTGACAAACTCACAGAAGACACCACAAACGAGAGCCAAGAGGTCAGCCCTTTCCCAGCAGGTGACCACAAAGCACATATAAACAGACGTGCACAAAACATAGCAAACACAAGACAGAACAAAAACATAAAAGATCCACAAAAGAAGTACCGACTTGGAACGGTCAGTAAAATATTTTACTGGAGGGCTTAAACCGGTTTAACGGCGCCAACCTCACCCTTAATTCAGATGTGGATCAAGACACATAGATATTTGGTTTGCATGAAAGACCCCTAACTTATCAATGCATCATCTCCTAAAACATATAAATCAAGATATAACAAGAAGATAAAGCAAGGATAAGGACTCAACAGTAAATTAAACTGAATACCGGAGCAAAAGAAATCCAACAGAAATCACAAAGAAGGCAATTTATCATGTGATTTTATTGAGTAAATCAATGAACACTTTTAAAATCATTTCTGGAATATCTTAAGACGTAAAACTTACCTATATGACTGTAGAATAGGAGACAGGACACCTTTAGCCATGTTAACAAGTAAGCAAGTTCTGCTGTACAATTAGAAAAAAATGATTTCAACTTGTTTCAAGAAAGCAAAGCCCAAGTTAATAATTTCAACAATGGGGACTTTTTATTTGGGACTCAGCATAAGCAAACTTGTCTGAGGAGGTTAGCAGCCAGATGAGGTACAAACCAGCCTTGTAAGGAAAAGATCCTGGCTAGAATATTGAAATTTCCCTCTATGAAGTTAATGTACCAAACTTGCCAGAAAGCAAATAACAAAGGTTCTGACCAGACTGTGCTGCACAGTCTGGTCTGCACTTTTGTTTTTCGCAAGTACTAAATCTCTTGCTGAAGCCAATTTTATAATGACTAAGTCACTCTGCCTATTTTTGCAGTTTAACATCTTCATTTAAGACATGTCTACATTATAAACTTGTATGAAACCTGGACCCATTTTCTTCAAAGTCACAAATGGATCATCCTGTCTCCATGGATCAGTCATTGAATAGTTCCAATCACAAGAAACCTGACATTGTTTCATTCGAATAACAAAGGTGCAGACAAGTATGTCAACATATGTGGTCTGATCAGGTATATGCCTCCTTATAGGGTGATGGCTTAACTTGTTATTTGCAAAACTTCAATAATCTAGCTAGTCTCTGCAGCTGCGCAGGTGGGTTTTCACGTCTCAAGGTTCATAGTGTAAGCCCCAAAGGCATGTTTTCTCAAGACAAGGCTCATATGAGCTATATCACAAGAAAACCAGTCTTTGATGGTTGGGACAACAGAAGACAAAAATAAATCTACTCGGCTACCGACCAGATATTGGCCTCGACGCGAGAAAACCTGTCTTAGGGGGTGAGGGTTTGCGAACAACAATGGCACAGACCAGCCTGCGCATCGGCGCAGACTGATCAGCGCATTTGTTATTTGCTTTTTGCTAAGTATCATATCTAGACTTGCTACAAACAAATTTTCAATTTTCTAGCTAGTCTCTGTAGCTGAGGAGATTGGTTTGAGTCTCGCCTTTTCAGAAACCCCAAAGTCGGGTTTTCTCACGTCGAGGCCCATATTATCTTGATATTTTGGCTTCAATATGTGAAGAAAACCCATTATATGAGCCTCTTTGCAAAAAAAAAAAACCTGTCTTCTTTTTTCCGAGTACAACTCCACACAGTGGCAGTCTACTTAGCTTTTGAGATTAGTTAGAATATTGAAACATCACACATAATAAGTTTAGTTTTGATACTTTTCAAAAACCGAATTACAAATGCTCTGTATAGACTGCACGGATGTGCAGGCTGGTCTGTGCCCTTGGTATTTGCATGGATGCCCAAAATAAAATGGGACTGTTCAGGCTACAGGAATGTGCAGTCTGGTCTGTACTTCTGTTGGAAGCAGACAAAAGGAGAAGGTTATCCTATGATGTAACTCTTTATAACAATGTCAACCACCCAACAACATTCATAGACGCACAAAAGAATTGTGCGTGACCAGTAACAATGGTGCTTTATAATCAATTTATCACACCAGAAATGTACATTTATCACACCAAGAATGTACACATAAATAAAAGCATGTGGAATATCAAACATCAGTCAACATAACATACACACATGCAGGTAGGAACGTGCTCTCACCTGAAACCCAATAAGCATTCGTTTTTAATAGACAATGGTTTTTAACTCTAAGCATTTGGTAATTTTCATAATTTTTCTCTTGTTGTTGCTGACTATTTTTCAAAATCAAAATTTAAGCAACACTATCAGAATGTCAAATGGTTTAGATCCAGATCAGGACCGACATTCTGTCAGGCCTGACCTGAGTCCAAACTGCTTGCAAAATTCAGCAGCATATGATGAAATTCCCCACTAGCAGTTTATTCTTAGATGTTCATGTAAGTCAACATATATTTGAAAGCAGAAATCTTAAAATCAAAATTTTGTTATTTATGATAAAATGCAGCCTTTTAAGATTATGCATAGATATAATACGCCACATATATGAAAGCAGACGGATTCTTAAACTTTGTTGATATATACTAGAGGACTTTGGAAACGCATCACCATATTTTTGCACTTTTCTTGCAAACCGTATATGAGATTGAAAATTTACTCGCAGGTTTTAATGTGCAACCTATTCTTGGTATGAATCAGTCGTTAATTTGGCTGCACTATCACGCGACACTGTTGATGACGTCACATGGGTGCATACTGCATCCAGCATATTTCTGCACAATTCAATGAAGCTTTTTTGATTATTTCTTATGTTTAAACTGTGGCGTGTATGATACCATATCACAAAACGAGTTTATAGACTTTTTCTAATTAAAAGTAATTGATAACTTCAATATTTCGAAAATAAACGTCAAATTTGATTATCATTTTATAGCTCCTTTTTAGAAACATCTCCATAAGTTACCTTTATGCACGCCTTCATTACTGATATTGACTACATACACTGGCAGCCATGTGGGGAAGACAGTTTGATGTAAATCGTGGCAGGAGATATGCTGTCATGTGATCGAGAACGTCTTAAAAATTTACGTTAACGTCACTTGCACAATACAAAAACACGTGATACAAGCGTAACTTATGCATACTCTGTCATTTGTGTATGCCCTTAGCCTCTTCCAATAAAACCCGACGTAAAAAAAACCAAAACGTTGAATTTCATTACTAGACTATAGTAATCAGGGTGGATGGGGTACGTCGGTATTTTAAAGGGGTCTTATTTTGAGCATACCGAATTGTCAATTTATTTCTAATCTTTCAATGATGAATGTGTATTCAGGGTGGGTGGGGTACGTCGGTATTTTAAAGGGGTCTTATTTTGAGCATACCGAATTGTCAATTTATTTCTAATCTTTCAATGATGAATGTGCAATCGAGAAAGAAGCAAAGGACGCAAATCTGTTGAGTCAGGAAACAAAACTAAAGCGTGTTAACTTGCATCTGAATTTGTGTCCTTCAAAATCGACCACCCATGTCTTAAAAGGGATACTTTTTCAATACCTTAGAGTAAATTTACAACCATGAATTTTCTAGAACATACTACAAGGTGGTCAGACTATAATATGCAATAAAAATGATCTTGCTGACATTCTCAGGGTTTGTGAAATAAAGGATTTAATCTTGGTGATTTGTTTTCAAAGTCCTTAAGTATATCAATGTGAATTGTCTGCTGGTAGATGAATTACATGAATGATATGCGCCATTGAGTTACAAATGCCACATTCACCAGAGTCTACTCTAATTGTTCGAATATTATATTCCTGTGACTCCTCAATATATACAATGGACCATCCAATCTTTTATTAATTGGGCCTCGACATGAGAAAACCTGTCTTCGGAGGTTTGTGAACACTACAGGGACAGACCAGCCTGCCAGCCTGCGCATCCGCGCAGTCTGATCAGCACCCTTTGTTATTCGCTTTTTGGAAAGTATAAAATCTTGTGAAACTTCAATTCTCTAGCTAGTCCCTGTAGCTGTGGAGACTGGGCCGAGTCTCATTTTTCGAAAACTAAGAAGACAGGTTTTGTCGCGCCGAGGCTCATATGATTCAGTCTCCAGTATGAGGTACAACTTGGCATGGGTTTACAGCGAAGATTCAAAACAGTCTATATATGAGCCGCGACACGTGATTTCCAACAATGTGGCATTTTTACAAGTGTAGACTCAGACGAGCCTGTGCAGCCCCCTTTTAAGCTTAGAAATCCCAAATGCTGTTCGGTCAGTAGCTTAACAGTCATAGAATATACAAACGAGTAGCAAGGGCTCTGATCAGACTGCGCATATGCGCAGGCTGGTCTGAGCCTTTGCTGGTCACACATACCACATTGTTGGAAATCTCATGTTGCCGCTCATTATCTGCACAATCTGACCAATATTAGTTTTCTGCCTGAAGAAACATTGGAATTTTCGTTACTGTAGAGTCCCACCGAAGACTCTGATCAGACTGTGAGGATGTGCAGGCTGGTCAGAGCCTTTGCTGGTCGCACATACTACGTTGTTTGAAATCTCATCTTGCCGCTCATTATCTGCACAATCTGACCAATCTTAGTTATCTGCTTGAAGAAACATTGGTACTTTCGTTACCCGTAGAGTCCCATCGGAGACTCTGATCTGACTGTGAGGATTCCCAGGATGATCGGAGTCTTCCTTGGGTGTTCAGGCCAACTAGTATCTTTTGCTGGACAATTGCTAAATTATCAAATTGTCAAACTTAGTCCATTCTAGTATTGCAATCATCTTGATGGGGAAGAGAGAGCTGGTTGCTTTGCTTAATTTGTCTTCCTGGTGTCTTGTGATGGTTGAGTGGCTCTTCCTCGAGGTGCCATGGGGTTGTCTGCGGTTTGTGATTGTGGTATTTCCTGATCATACTCACTATTTTTGGTGTTAAATTCCATTCTTCTAAAAAAGGTAAAATCTTGCTAAGTGAGTAATAAAGATGCAATCATCAGACCTCCAGATAAGAGTGCGTAGTCAAAAATGAGTTTTCTTATTTCTCAACCAAACATATGCAGTGGGTAATTGAGACAGTTCTTTAGAGCATCCAAACCAAATATTAAAACTGATAGATAAGACAATATTTACAATTTTACAATGAAAACGTTTGCCCGTCTGGACCTATGATTCAGAACCAAACCTATTCAAACTGTGTTCAAACTAAAACTATTACTACAACATACATTACACAACTATGGATGACACATAAACAGATTCAAGAAAACAGTTTTATAAAATGCTTGGATATACATAATATACATAATAAAATTGCTATGGGCCAATTTCACAAGATTTTAGTACACATCTCAAATGTTCTAAGTGCCCAACTTTTTCAGATTCTTTCTAAATTTTCTTAAACTTGTAAAAAACTATTTTTTTTACATTTTCAAGACATTCCCCTTTTAGGTTATTTTTTCTGTGGTATCCCTGGACAATCCTACATGGTAGAACTAAACAGTTTGCTCTCTGATTTGTACACTGCAATAACTAGATACTTCAGCCTTGACAGCATTGATCAAGAACGGAGATGTGTGGAATTTGGATATAAGACACTCTAGCCTCCTGCTACCTACCCCAGTAACTGGGACACCCTAACTAGATACTTCAGCCTTGGCAGCATTGATCCAGAACAGAGAGGTGTGGAGTTTGGATGTTAGACACTCTAGCCATCTGCTGTCTACCCCCAAAAAACTCAGGGTCGTGTCAAGTTCACTGTAAAACCATAATATTGTAATAAATCGTTACATTATTAGTTTTCAAAAACAAAGCAACTCCAATTTTCTTATGTTGATTGATTTGCATATTTAAACCTTGCCAAGGCGCCTAAGTCTATGAAACCTGTCACATAACAACACTAACAAACACTTTAGAGGCTAGCCAGTGAGAAAATGATTAGACTATTACACATATATTTAACCCATTTAAACCAATGGAATTTACCACTCTTATCAATTCGACAAGTCCAATTCAGTTTTAAGGGTTGTTGGTTGGTATTCATCATTTTAATTCAAATTTTGATAGAACATTCTGTTAGCACACAGTGAATAACCTGATCAGCTGCCGCATTTTGCGGTGTCTGATCTTTTTCTGCACTGTTTGCCAATGTCCCACAAAAAGGACACTATGCTTATATGGGTTCAACATACATACATGGCTTTTAGATTTTCGTCTCCCCTTTATCATCTAGTTCAATGTACAATAAAACATGTCCTAAGCGGTAATTCAAAAATAGACAAAACAAAGATCTCAATGGAATGCAGCTGCTTTACAAGAGGTGTTTCATGTTTATTTGAACAAATTTGAAAATGCAGTTTCTCATTTATTTCTTGTTATATTTGATAATAAATGATTTCCATGGGTTAGTCTGATATCCAGAAATACGCAGTCATCAAGAAAACAGTAATTAATTTTTATTTTCTTGTTTGAAACAGTCTCTGAAGATGAGTAGTCAAATTTTAAGCGTTTAAAAATGATGTTTTAAACAAAATGTACTAAATCTTTCTCGAACAATTTCTCAAAAAAGCGTAAAGTTTTTTGCTGGAACAATTTGTATATTGTACATAAATCAGTAAAGTGTGTTCTGTTAGAAAATAACGCATTGCAGTTGGACATTTACGTTTCGGAAGCAAATTGAACATCAAATTTGAGGGCTAACAGTTTCCATAGCAACACTAAATTGTTTGCAAAATACTCAAATATAATATTTGGCGATCAGTTTTATCTGCGATAGATACTTAAAATATCTAACAAATTGATTTGGCTGTGAGTTTTGAGATTTTTTTTTCAGAATTCCCCCAAGACACATTTTATACATGAGGTACCCATTTTGGCACTTTTATAGAAGAATTTATTAAGCCCAGTTTACAAGGGAAAAGAGGCACACATAGGCTGTTTCTCATTTGCATAATAGACAGAATGTTCCTCTAAACTTAAAAGAATATCTTGAACTTAAACATGTATTTTCTTAGAAGATACATCAGTTTAGCTCTTAAAAACAGAAAAGTGGGGTGCGGATGTATTAAGGGCCCCCCGGGTTATGACCATGCTTTAAATTGCCATTTTGTCTATTTGGCATTACCAGGGACACGTACGTTATGTATGAAAAAGCAACATTTGTTTGTTTTATTTATATGCAAACGCAAAAATTGGGATTGAAATCTGTTCAAATAAATATGAAACATGTCTCGTATAAAGGTCGAAAGTATTGCAGAATGCTCCCCTTGGAGCATTCTGCATTACTTTTGACCTGCATTAAGCGATAATCAGTATTAAAAACCAGTTGTTGGTGCTCCTTTTGAGTGGCCTCATAAGACAGGTTTTACTGTATGTACTTATAGAAGTGTGTCATGTTTAAGTACAAGTGTCTCATGTGTAATCATTTTCTGAAAATATGTTTTTTTCGAAAAGTAATGTTATTTATCATGCCAGGTACTATAGTGCAATCATTAACAAGTGTGATATCTTACCCAGAGGTCATGGGTTTGATCCAAGCCCAGCCCCATACTTTCGTGGAGAATGAAACTCAAATGACCAGGCTTGTGAGAACCTTTGTTGTTAGCTTGCAACATAATCAGATTTTCTCATCACTAAGTCTGTATTCTTGTATGACCATAAGCCATTAACCCTTTATGGACTTTATTACAGGTATGAGAGATCACAGCATATAGCTTCAAAAAATAAATTTCTTTCTCTGAAGATCATTTGAGCCGTGATGTGATTTCCAACAATGTGACATTTAGACATGTGTAGACTCAGACGAGCATGTGCAGTCCACTTTAAAGCTTAGAAACTCCTAATGGTGTTCAGTCAGTAGCTTAACATCCAAACGAATAGCAAAGGCTCTGATCAGACTGCAACTATGATCTCAGGCTTTGCTGATCACATATACCACATTTTTGGAAATCTCATCTCATGGCTCATTTTATGTAAGCAAACAGTTTAGACCCTGATGATATGACACATTATACATGTCATCTTGGACTTCAATGATTGCCAAAGCATACATGTATGAGTAACTAGCTATATAGTATATCGAGTTTGTGAGAAGATACAAACGTATATAAATACATGTGAGCCTCGACATGTGATTTCCAACAATGTGACATTTGACAACTGTAGACTCAAACGAGCCCTTGCAGCCTCTTTTAAAACTTAGAACCTTAAAATGACGTTCTGTCACTAGCTTAACACTCATAGAATATTCAAGCAACATGCAAAGGCTCTGATCAGACTGCGCATATGCGCAGGCTGATCTGAGGCTTTGCTGGTCGTATATACCACAATGTTGGACATCTCATGTCTTAGCTCATATATGAAGTAAAATATCTCTACATTTACCTATTGTAATCACAAGAGTTTTAAATAGGGAATTTACAATTAAATATAATTAAATAAGGAATTTACAATTAAATATAATTAAATAAGGAATTAACAATCAAAAAGGCAATTTGAAATTTACAAGGCCATAAGTTAATTTTTCTGTAAGACAACTTTTAGCTAAATTCAAACCTTTAATGAATAAGAAGGGTTACATGTAAAAACAGAGTGATTAAAACTATTCAAATTTTTATACCAAGTAAGTTTTACTAGTTTGTTTTTTATTCTTTACATCCCAGTCGGCAATTTTACAGTCATGTCGGGACGGGGCTCCTGAACTGAACTAGTACTAGGCAGACAATAGAGTGTTGCTCAAGGTGACATATACTCTGAAATTATCAACAGTACAACCTGTCTTAAGCAGACAAACAAAAAAGACAAAGTATCTTAATGACAAATGGAGTTCGAAAGTATTGCAGAAAGCTCCAAAGGGGCATTCTGCAATACGTTTGACCTACTTTAACCAATTATCGGTTCTGAAAACCAATATTCGGTCTTCTTTTTGAGAGGCCGGTTAAATAGGTTTTACTGTATTCAATATTCAATTGTACATTCCAAATTTTAAGTCTTGTATCAGTATCATTACTTTCCTCTAATCATTAAAAATCAAACTCTTATAAACAAAAATGTTACCATATTTAAATGCTTCTAGATAAGAGTGTGTTATTTAACTTTCATCTTCCTATTTTTTCAACAAAACATATGTTATCGGTGCTCAAAAGAACCGGCTCCATGAGATAGTTCTTTCGAGCACCTACAAACACATACATGAATTTTAAATTCGAGTTTCAGCTCAAAAACTTTGCGTATCTTTACCTAAGTATTTACACTAAATGAGCCGTGACATAAGATTTCCAACAATGTGGTATGTACAACCAGCAAAGCCTCATATCAGCCTGCGCATATGCGCATTCTGATCAGAGCCTTTGCTAGTCACTTAAGTAGTCTATGAGTGTTAAGCTACTTACTGAACACCACTTAAAGTGTCTAAGTTTAAAAGGCTGCACTAGTATTAGACAAAATGTCACATTGTTGGAAACCACATGTCAAGGCTCATTTATTTTGATAGAAAGCACAGACTGATACATCAGTTGTTACATTTAATTTGATCTTTACGTCCTGATAAACATTTGTTCAGTGATGTCGGGACAGGTCTTCCTGGGTGGAACCAGTACTAAGCAGGGACAAGTGTGGCTGGATCAAGGACACAACGCAGTGCCACCGATGAGGCTTCAACCTGCAACCCTTCAGTCTTGAGTAAAATAAGGTCATGAATGTACCATCGGATCACCCAATACGCAAAGCGTCGGGGTGATTTAATGGCATGACACCTCATCCACTTGACGTGATACAGTACGCCAGATTAAGTTACTACTATAAAAATGTTTATTATATACCCTTTTCTGATATTATTCTGATTTTATAAATGGGTTTCGTCTTTAATCTACATAAATTGCGGGAACGCTTTCCATTACGTTTCATTTCTCGACGTTACATCATCATGTTTTCCGTCTGATTTCGTGTTTGATTTACTTTACGTAACGTTGCTGCAAAACAGGTAACGACCGTTAGCTTCGTTTTAAAGGATAATGAGACGGAATCAGAAAACCTCAGTTCGATTTTCCGGCCTTCTGTATCAGATGGCCAGAAACAGCAGTTCAAAAAGATGTAACATCTCAGCAAAAACGAGTTAAGTTCACCAATTCGGCCTTTTTTGTGTCCCATCCCCATTTTAGCATGTAAACAATGTATTTTCTAACACTTTAAGGTTTATAAGTTTTGTTTAGGTTTATGTCTTATCAATCAAGTAAAAGAAAAGCATTGGAAATGGCCAATAGTCATTCCTTATGACGTTTATCAACAGCAAGTACCCCCAAAATTGCCAAAAAATGCTGTCCCATCGTCAAAGTATGTAATTTTAAGAATGAATTATGCTCAAATGGTTGTTGTTATAAGCAGTTTTCAACTTTATTTTATTGACACACATATATATCTTTCATTTCATGTCCCTCATTTGATTGAAAAGTGAAAAACAAATTTTTTGAAGTGTAGATGATTAATGTCCCACAATCTAATGTGAATTACGTTACCAATTTAACCATCTCACAAATTACAAACCATGCATGTTAAACTCACATTAAACATCTCTATGTCAAGAGGATTAATATGTGCATGGACAAAAGAAACGAATTTGGGGAAACATTTGTTAATTTTTCGCAGATGAAAAGATATCTGAGGCTGTCTAAAAAATCTGCAGTTTTGTGAATTACGTTACCCTATGTGTATTATTTGTATAAGAAGAGGTAAATATATTGCAATTGACGCCAAAGTAAGAACTATAACCTAACTATATAACGAACCATACAAGACTTTTACAAGAAGTTGTTTGCATAGAAAAAATAAGGAGAGGCATAAATTTGTGAATTACGTTACTGTGAATTATGTTACTACAATCTTACTAAAATCAAAATACCTCTCTAAATGCATACACTAGCTGAAACACAATGTTTATTTTTAATCAAAGCAAATCTGTCCCAGTTAATAAAGATACATTTTAACCATATTACAGTTGTCATTTTACTTTAACAATGATATACCTATATGTTCTGGGTACATCAACTCCCCTGTTCATGTAACTTACAAAGATACTCATTATATCAACATATGCAAAGTAATCTGTTTGAAAACAAAATCGAATAGTGTGAATCTCTAAGAGATTGTTCGTTTGGTTTATGAAATGAGCTGGATTAAACATAGGTAACGTAATTCACAAGTAGGTAACGTAATTCACATTCTGCAAAAAAAACCAGATTGGTCCAATCAAAGGGCCAAAGGCAACAAATTGGCGGTGATTATAGGTTTCTGACTTGTTGTTCAATGTTATTTTCTCTTTTTCAAGCCGTTTTATCTAGTTGCTGCTACAACAGGAGGTTTATTGGTGAGTTTATGTGTAAACTTTGAAATTGGAACTCTCGCTTTTCCATCCTGGTCCATTTCAGTTGATCACAGTGACCTCAAATGTTCTCATGACTTACTATGTTGACAGCTTCTATGGTTTATATGATAGATAAAATAGTTTACTTGAATTTATAACTTCTTATCTTCAACTGAATTGAGCAAATTGGCTATGTGAGTTACGTTACCATGAACATTTTGCCATTTTTCTAAGAAGGACGTATCTTTGTGAATGATGCAAACTTTGCTGTTTTTTTTGTAATATATGTACATGAAAACGCATTTATTGAAGTTTAATTATTAATTCGGCATTGTTCTAGTTTGTAGTGAGCCACAAGTAGTTTTTATATATATGGAATATTTAAACATTTTTGCTATAATCATATTTCAAAGTGATTTTCCAACAAGATTAATGAAACTAGATGCAACAGCTTACTTCCAATGTGCAAAGGATGTTGTAAAAAGTGTTATACACAATAGAGTATAACACAATAGAACCTGATATTTTGCAGAAAAATATATTTTTATACGCAGGAAATAAGACCAGAGTGTAAGGTATGTGAATTACGTTACCGACCTATTGGCACAATGTTCTTTATACAAGAATACAATTTATTATTTCCAGTACCAAAGAAGAATATAATTTTTAATATTAATAATCTACTGTTCCAAAACCAATATTTTTTTCTTGTCAACTCTTCAAATTTGATGGATACATTAAAACAATAACTGTTCTCATAGAATTAAAGTTGAATTCCACTGTTAATTCATAACAAACCTGCTGAGACCATGCTGAGAAGCAAAAACATGAAATATATTCTACATAATATGCTTATTTGATCAACAAGAGAGCCAAGTAGAAGTGCGTGCTATAAAAGCTGTTAAATATTTCAGTCTTGTAAGAAATTTGGTATGTACAAGTATACTTCATCACAGTAACGTAATTCACATTCAAATTCAGTGGTGCTCTTTGTGAGGCTGAATGAATTGAAGTTTGTGGATGAGCACATTTTTTTAGACATCATTATCTAATTGACATATACCAATAAGTAAAAAAATAGCACAAAAATGAAAATCTAAGCCAAAAAAATTGTGGGACAAAAATTGGCTGCAATTGGTGAACTTAACTCGTTTTGGCTGATCTATTGGTATATACAAATAACGTTTTCAAGTCAATAACAGCGACGTTATGTCTTAAACATTACATGATACTATTCACAAGCTCACATGGGTGGACAGGCATTCATAGCAAATATTCTAAAATGCAATACAACATACTATTTACAATCACATGTTTATAGAATTATGTATATACATTGTAATAGGTACAAAAAGTTGTCAATAAAATATTCTAGTTAAGCCTCCATTTATGATGTTACTTATAAAAAAAAACTTACATATACATTTTTGTAATTGCAGCAAGATACAAAAATGTCAAATATTTTTCAGAATGATGTAGGTTACTTTACTAATATCATCTTAACAAAACTGCAATAAAGTTGGAGCATACCTAAAATATGTGATTTCCAACAATGTGGCATTTTGACAAGTGTAGACTCAGATGAGACTTTGAAGCCTTCTTATAGGCATAGAAACTCCAAATGCTGCGTGTATACACAGGCTGATCTGAGACTTTGCTGGTCGCACATACCACATTGTTGGAAATCTCATGTCAAAGCTCAATTATGCGGGTGTACCGCCTTAGGCGCTAGCATCAACCACATGGCAGCCAGGGACAAAATTGAATTTTCCAAATCACCAAGAATTTCACAGATTAGAATGCATCTTCTCATTTATAAGACGATTTTCTTTCATGTTTTAGGCCAGCCAGATACACAAGTCTATATAGTTAAAATATTATCTATTACATGTGGGAATTGCAAAGTCAAATCTTTATTTATGTTGCATACTTTGTTCAACTTAGCAAAAAACGCGAAAGAATGGTATAATTTAACAATGCCACACAATATACACTATTTGTAAACTTGAAACTGCAATAGTGTCTTTAGGGTAATAATTTGTGGAATAATTTTTGGTCCTTAAGTGTGCATATGGGCCTCGAAGCGAGAAAACATGTCTTTGGTGTTTGCGTACAACAAAAGGCACAGACGCATCCGCGCAGTCTGATCAGGGCCATCGTGTTTTGCTAAATGGAAAGTATCGTATTTACACTTGCTACAAGCGAAATGCAATTATTCAAGGTAGACTTTGTAATTGAGTATACTGGTTTATGTTTGACATGATTGGAAACCCCGAAGACAAGATTTTCTCACGTCTAGGTCCATATAAAGCCATAGCAAGATAGAAAATGACTTTGTTGCATGAAAAGTATAAATACATACATTGTAGACCAGTCTGTATATCTGGGCAGCCCGATCAGCACCTTCAGTTGGTTATTCCAATCATTAACCGTTTAAGCACTAGTTCTGCTGAATGCATAGTTTTACAGTAAACCCAGTCTTAAGCGGCCACACAAAATAGACAGAATATAGGTCTTTAAGACGGTTGGTAGCTTAGTGCAGATCAAAAGTATTGCAGAATGCTCCCGAGCATTCTGCAATACTTTTGACCTGCATTGAGCAATTATCAGTCTTGAAAGATATTTTAGGGACGGCTATAAGGTGGCCGCTTTAGACAGGTTTTACTGTATATGGTAGATGTAGCTGAGCGGGCTGATCAGCATCTAACCAGGCCACAGTGCACAAAGACAATATTGTCTCACTTTCAGGCAAACATATAACGTCTTAGCCTTATTGTCAATGACTACGTCAAACATCTCACTAATATGATAATATTGAGTGATCTTATTTAGTGACCATGAATGAAAATATGCAAATATAACAACATCATACTTACATTGTATATAATAAGATTGAATGATCTTATTAGCAAAATGCCTACTGGTGACACGCAATACACAGGCATGAATGAAAATATGCAAATTCAAAAATATTTGATGTGCAGATACAGCTAAAGGAAATAATATTCTGTTTAAGACACTGTGCATCCCTTCAATGAACATCACTCTAACTGCATGCCGTGAAAATTGGCAGTTTTTTTATTTTTAAAGGAATCTCTAAATCAACACATACACTAAATGCCTATAGTATTTTTTAAATAATCGATCACCAACGTTGAATATCAAGATATTTCTGAGAATGGTCTCCTTCTATATTATGCTGATGTTAGCCGCTCATCATTCCACGTGGGTCAAAAATAATAAATAATAATGAATAATATGCCTTTGAGCCGCGACGCTGGATATCCATCAATGTGGTATGTGCGACAAGCCAAGGCTCAGATCAGCCTAAGCGCACTCGCAGTCTCAGCAGAGCTTTTGCGAGTTGCTTGAATATTATATCACTCTTAGGATACTAATCACTCTTAGGATACTAACCAAACAGAATTTGGAGTTTCTAAGCTTTAATGGAGGCTATACAGGCTGGTCCGAGTCTACACTTATCAAAAAGACACATTTTTTGAAATAACTTGTTGCAGCTCAAATTAACTTATTACATTGTATCATGTGTGAAATTTTAATCTTTCTAGTATTATATCATGAATTATTGAACTAAAAAGTAAGTGATTATGGTGATGATTTTGAAAACTGAAATTACACATTATGGTTCAAAATACCAACAATTTAAGTGTGTTGATGATACATTGTCTTCAGATAGATCCAGAATTAACCTATATAAGCCTAGTGTTCATTTTGTATGACATAGGCAAACGGTGCAGACCCATCTCAGACGCCGCAGAATGCGACGTCTGATCAGGGTCTCCATTGTTAGCTGACAAGCTGTTCTATTAGATTTGAATAAAAAATGAAAAATATCATTCAACTACGTTTATAAAAGAAATGTACTGGTCCAATTGATGATGGTGGGAAAACCCATTCAGATCAAATGGTTTAATCCGATAAGCTATTACTATCTTGCCAATTTCAGTATTATATTCTGAAGGTCACTTTCTACATATGGTCAGCCTAAAAGGATACTCCAAAAACTTTCGTGACTCTATGTGTTATCTATTGATACTAGATCCAGAAGATTAAGTATCGTCTGAGCAGACTGATCTGAGCCTCACCTGACCGCTATCTTCGAAGACAGTGGACAACATTTAAGACTGCGTTGTTGTCATTAACAACGTTATGTTACGTAACTATTCCATCAGATAAAAGCCAATATGATGTTCGATGTAGTCTCTAGTAAGAATTGAATTGAGATATCCAGCAGTTTCATTTAAACTGATTGAATACATCGTTTAGGTCCTTACTGTTTAACATTCCAGCCAACAGCTATGTTCATAATGAGGTAGTCAATTATCAACGTTCTCATCAAGACAAGTGATTGTAACTGTCTTACTTGAAACAGTGGTAGGCAGATCATTTGAATCCGCAGTTGGTTGATGTTATCAACGCCCTTCTTGAATTAGACTCTGAGTCACAGGCGGATCCAGAATATTCCGTCAGGGGGGGGGGGGTCCTGACAGAGTTGATTTAGTCAAACCATCAGCGCAGTTTACAGAGGGCCATAGGAACCTCCCTCAAGAAGGGTCCAATTGCTTCTCAGGGAGGGTCCGTACCTGTATTTCTAAGGAAACCTATAGCCACTTGTGATTTTCCAAGGGGGTCCAGACCCCCAGCTCTTCTACCCCCTTCGCTTTGGATCCACCCATGACAAATGACATACTTGGATTATCTTCTCTTGTGTTGTTTAAAGCCTTCAAACATTTCTGTTTACGAGCCAAATAAGCTCTAGCAAGAATGCACACATGCGTAAACCAATATTTCAACACGCGTATTTGGCTATCTTGAAGTGTCTATAGTTGGTTGTTGAGTCTGCGAGCAGGAAAGGCTCGGGAGAGACTGTGCATATACGTAAATCCATAAATAATTTTAAACATGCATGCTAGAATATCAAATGTGGTCATGTATCTCATAATGACCATCCAGGTATCCATGTCAGTAATAACCATCAAGGTATCTCATGCTGGTTATAAACATCCAGGTATTGCATGTTGGTAATAACTATCTAGGTATCTCATGTTGGTAATAAACATCAAGGTAGCTCATGCTGGTTATAAACATCCAGGTACTTCATGTTGGTAATGACTATTCAGGTATCTTATGTTGGTAATAAACATCCAGGTATCGCATGTTGGTCATAACCATCCAGGTAACTCATTTTGGTAATAACCATCCAAGTATCTCATGTTGGCAAAAAACATCCAGGTAACTAATAATGATCATAACCATCCACGTATCTTATGTTGGCAATAACCATCCAGGTAACTCTTGTTGGTAATAATAATCCCTGTATTTCATGTTGGTAAAAAAACATCCCTTTAATTCATGTTGGTAATAACCATCCAGGTATCTCATGTTGGTAATAACCATCCAGGTATCTCATGTTGGTATACCCTTCCAGGTATCTCATGTTGGTATACCCTTCCAGGTATCTCATGTTGGTATACCCTTCCAGGTATCTCATGTTGGTATAACCTTCCAGGTATCTCATGTTGGTATACCCTTCCAGGTATCTCATGTTGGTATACCCTTCCAGGTATCTCATGTTGGTATACCCTTCCAGGTATCTCATGTTGGTATACCCTTCCAGGTATCTCATGTTGGTATAACCTTCCAGGTATCTCATGTTGGTATACCCTTCCAGGTATCTCATGTTGGTATACCCTTCCAGGTATCTCATGTTGGTATAACCTTCCAGGTATCTCATGTTGGTATAACCTTCCAGGTATCTCATGTTGGTATAACCTTCCAGGTATCTAATGTTGGTTATTACCATCCATGGATATCATATTGGTAATAACCATCCAGGTATCAGATTTTGGTAATAACCATCCAGGTAGCCCGTGTTGGTAATAACCATCTAGGTGTCGCATGTTGGTAATAACCATCCAGTTATCTCATGTTGGTAGTAAACATCCAGGTATCTCATCTTGGTAATTACCATCCAGGTATCTAGTGTGTGTAATAACTGTCCAGGTATCTCATAATGGTAATTATCGTCAAGTTTTCTCATGTCCGCAATATCTCATGTTGGTTATAACCATCCAGGTTTCTCAAGCTGGTAATAACCATCCAGGTATCTCATGTTGGGAATAACCATACAGACTTCTCGTGTTGGTATTAACAATCCAGGTATTTCATGTTTGTAATAACCATCTAAGTATCTCGTGTTGGAAAAAGCCATCCATGTATCTCATGTTGGTAATAGCCATCAAGGTTTCTCATGTTTCTAATATCAATCTAGGTTTCTATGTTTGTAATAACCATCCAGGTTTCTCAAGGTTGTAATACTCTTCCAAGTAGCTTTTGTAGGAAGTATCCATCTGGGTATCTCGTGTTGGTAATAACTTTCCAGGTATCTCGTGTTAGCAACAACCACCCAGGTATCTCGTGTTGGTAATAACAATCCTCGTATCTCATGTTGGTAATAACCATCCTGGTATCTCATGTTAGTTATAACCATCCAGGTATTTTATGTCAGTAATAACCCTTGGTAATTTCCATCAAGGCATTTCATATATGTAACAACCATCGAGGTATCCTGCGTTTGCAATAACCGTCCTGTTATCTCGTGTTAGAACCATTCGAAGTCGCATACAAAGGAAGGCTCTGGCGAGACTGCACATGTGCGATAATCAAATATTATAAAATACGTGCTAGAAGACTAGCATTCTTTTTGTGGGACATAGACAAACAGCGCAGACCCAGATCAGACGCCGCAGAACGCGTCTTCTGATCAGGGTCTCCACTGTTTGCTCACAAAATGTTCTATTAGAATTTGAATAAGAATGAAACACACCCCTAAAATTTGAAATAGACTCGTCATACCGATAAAGATAGGAAAGTTCATTCGGCTTAAATGGGTTAAGTAGGGAAAATATGTCTCTCCCGTAGCCATAGGTATCCACTCTTCCATATTGTGTGTTTGTAAGCAGGAAAGTCTCTGGTGGGATTGCACATATGCGTTTATACAATAAGAACATGCGTACAAATTTACGTTTGTTTGTTTTAATTCTTTACGTCCGAGTCAACATTTATCAGACATGTAGGGACGGGTCTTCCTTGGTCGAACCAATACTAAGCTGTGGTCAAAATGTCTTGCTCGAGTACAATATATAGTTACTCCGCCGGCGGTTGGACTCCAACTAGCAAATATTCGACACCAAAGTTTAACGTTCAACTGAGTCACTATTCTCCGCATACGATTTCATACAATTTTAAATGAGTAGGGATGGCTCTGACGAGACTGCGCATATGCAAATATATACTATTACATCTTAATTATGCGTGCGATGCATCTCCTGTGTGGTTTTAACCAGCCATTCTTTAATACTATTTGTTTGTGGACAGGGAAGGCTCAGACGAGACTGCGCATTTGCGAATATATATCATTACATTTAAATCATGGGTTTGATGTATCTCGTGTGTGGTTTAAACCAAGCACACTCTTTTATACTATTTTACATGTATGTGGGTAGAGATGACTGTGACGGGACTGCTCACATGCAAATATATACTATTACATTTAAACTTGCGCGTGGTGCCACTCGTGTGTGGTTTTAACTAACCACCATTTCATACTATTTGTTTGTAGACAGGGAAGGCTCAGACGAGACTGCGCATTTGCGCAGTCTCGTCTGAGCCTTCTCTTGTCGCCTATGTGATACTTATCAGCAGTCTTCGTTTATTCTGTATTTTATTTCATCTTATATACCAAAAGATTTTTGTTGTTATAACATCCAAGTATAAGTGTGTTGTCCGACTGTCTGTACGCTACTGAGCATGGACAGGAGACACCGTCCTGTGATGATAGTAAGGTACAACACTTGGTGCCATCAGCCCTGATAACTTGTACATTATGGGACAACCTGCCACACACAATGACATTCCCTCCTCCATCAACACATACACCTCTCGGTCCTCTTAACTTTTCATCTTTATACTGGTATACAACAGTTCCATCAGCCATCAGACATGATACAGTGTCTGAGTCATAGTCAGTAATGAACATCTTCCTGGAGGAGGGACATACTGTAATATAGTATGGACCAGTTAACATAGGCTGTTTCTTGTCTGGCTTTTTGAATCTATGTGTAACAGTACCATTCATATCTACAACAAGTACTTCACTCTCCCTAGGGTTGTTGTGACATGTCACATAGATAAGGTCCTCTACCACCTGTACACCCCAACACTTCCTGTCAACGTTGATGGATCGACCTATCTTTAGTGAAGGAATCACCTGTATAAGTTGTAGCTTCTTCTTACCTGCTATAGTGACCATAACATTGTTGCTGTTGACTAGTGACACATCCCATGGTGGGGAGTCCAGATGAAGACGTTCTTTTACAGTGAACGTATTACTGAGTGATATAAGATTGGAGTTATAGTGGTCACAAAGAACTACCCCACCATCAGGAATAAATGTACAACCGGTTATCCACGGACACTTACTGTCACTTGACAATTGAATGTTGACCTTCTGTGAACTGTCTACTGCCAGTTCTGTAAATAGTGTATTAGTATTTTGAGATGATTTGTGTGTTATTTGACCTGTTAATTGTCCGAGTTCTTTAACGGTTTTTAGTAAATTTCGAAGCTCTTCATTACTTTTAAAGGTTAAATCAGGCGATATACTTTCTTGTTTGAAATCGTTTAATAAGCTCTCATAACTTTCAATACGATGCGATACTATATGATGAGCGGCAAACATGTTCGCTGTCTTTGATGTTGTTTGTGCCTCAACAAGAAGGGTTTTGTCTGCTGTGAGAGATTTTAAGGTTGATGAGCAGGTTTCAATATGGCGGCTGATTTCTTGTTTAAATTTTGCTTCATGAACCTCTGATTCTTTGACTACCTTATCTTCTAATATATCTAAATAAGAATTTAGTTCTTTTCGAAAAGTATGGATATCAGATTTGCATTGGGCTGTCATTGTCTGTACATGTTTTAAGTCAGTAGTTCTATTACGAATAAATGAGTCCATTTCCTTCTTCAATCTGACTACTCTCTGAATAACTTCTTTTAACTGATTTTCAGAGAACGATTTAATTTTCTCACCAATAGTTATACTTTGACATTTTTTGTGTTTAAGAATTTTACAATTCGAGCAAAATGCTTGATCATGATCAATACAATAATGGGTGATAGGAGATGTTTGATCGCAGTCACATGACATAACTAACGAATCACTAACGGTCGACGTTTGCATGCCCGACATATCTTTTACGTCTAAGAGTTTATGATTCCGTGACATCTTCTGCCCTTTGTGAGACTCTGTACACAAATGGCACATATATTCCTTACAGTTCCTACAAAATGTTAAAGCTTCTCTGTTAACACCTCTATAATCACAGGGCTCACAAGGATGGGTATATACTGCATCAGATCCAACATGGAGAGATTGAGCTCCGTCATCTGACGCCATACTGTAGGAGAAAGATAAGAAGAAAATGACAATTCATGAGATTTTTGTACTGATTGCATCTTCTAGCATCGTAGACTCGGACGAGCCCGTGCGTCCCAGCAGTCTCGCCAGAGGATTTACTGCTCGCATAAACAAAGCTTAAAGGTCGATAATGGCTCAGATCAATGATGAGTCTTTAATCTAATTGGGTAACTTACACAATGGCGCAGCCAGAACGTTGTAAAAAGGGAGACTACTGGATCAAGCAGTGATTCTCTTCAATTGCGTCCCTTTCCAAATTGGGAAATTCTCTGCTCCCAGAGGGTGTAAATTATTTCCTTCAAGAGCATTTCCTTATGGTATGAAAAATTAATTTTACCACATGAGGTGACCTCCCTTGAATGTTACTATTTTTTATTACGCACGTGCGTAACTGCGTAATGGGCGCTACGCCAAAAATACACATGCACGTGTTTGTATACCTTTACCAGTATTCACCAATGACCTTACTCATACATGTACGTTTGTCAATGCTTAACTCTTTGCCTACTAGTGTCGTCTACTCCTACCTTTGTAAACAGATTGCATCCAGATCAGATCGACAGAAGGTCGGTCCTAATCTGGATCCAAACTGTTTGATACTCTGAAGGACTTTTTTCTGAAATAATTTTTCGAAAAATAAATTTTGAAAACAAGATCAGCAAAGTTAACGACAACAAGGCATTCAAATTTACCCAGTTTGCAAAGAGTTAACCACCCCTTGTACTTTCAATAATAACTTTTCAATAAGTCCCATTAACCAAGAAATTTCTAATTGAGTGAGTTGGCCCCATACGGTGAGACAAGAATCTGACGTATTTTTCTTTCTGTTAATTATCTAAGGTGAGAAGAAATTTATGGGGAAATTCTACTATTTTCAATTTCTGAAGGGACATAACTCAAAAAAATGCAATTTAGAGTTACAAGGTCTGTGCTTTGCAATTTTGCATGTTGTCGCATATGTTTTACATTTCTTTACGATTTCATGAAAATATGTTTTACGTTGGAGAACAAAAATTAATTATTAATATGCAATTATATTAACCTTATTTCGAACGATGAATTTTCATAAACAAAGGACCATACCTCATGAAAGCATAGTGCGATATATACCATTATCAAACTAGAAGAAGGCATTATAGTACTAAACAATGTGACCAAGTTTCATAAAATTCTGATTTAAACTTATCAACTTAGAAAGCGGACATAATTTCAAATGGTGAATTTTCATAAACAAATGGCCATAACTCCTGAAGGCATGGTGCGATATGGACCATTATCGACCTTGAAGAATACCTTATAGTACTTTACAATGTGACTAAGGGTCATAAAATTCTTATCAAGACCTCTATTTAACTTAGAGAGCAGTCATCGTTTGGTGCGACGTACGTACATATGGACAGACGTACGTATGGACGGACAGACAGGGGTAATACTTAATTCCCTGGCCATTGTCATGGCAGGGTCATAATTAATAGGTATGCAAATTTTGATCTAACTATATCATGTGGTTCAGGAGTTATGAACATTTTCACTAATTGACCATTATCAGGCAACCGGTTTAAGCCCTCCAGTAAAATCATTTCTAATGACTGTTCCAAGGCGGTGCACTGAGCCACTTTAGTAACGCACCACTTATAAAATGTAAAATTACTCGGAAATGAAATGTGCTTTTTTTTATTCTGGGACTATCAGCGTTAAGTGCATCTATATTTGCATTAGACATTGAAATTTTATTGTATCCAGATGAGAACCTAGTGAGAAAATGGATCTTGAAGGGCACAAAACTCAAAACACCATTTCACATTGCATTATTTCGAAAGGATTTCAGATCACATTGCACTTTTTTTTCAGGGTCAAAATTCTGCAATGCCAGTGATAAGAGCCGATTTATTCTTGGCAATATCTAAGACTGGAATGTGTTTGTTAAAAATATCCGTTTTTAAACGTTTTACTATTTTGGTTCCCAGCTGACCAAGGTTTGAAAAAAGTTTGCTTTTATGACCTTTTCTAAAGTTAGTTTAAATGTCGTATGATTCTGAGTAAACTAGTTATCAAAACGCTTCTTTTATTTCATTTTAAACAACAATGTATCCGCCGTTTATTTTCATAAAAAGTAATTGGATTTATTGGCGTCATGGTGTTGACGTTAGTGATGATGTCACCACTACCAAGGCTATAAGACGTGTCAACGATTAGGTGTTTCGATACATCTATTTCAAAAATGGACTCATAACAAAACAATTTGCGAAGGGAAATCTGTTATTGTAAATGACGTTAATATGACGTCAAAACGAGCATTTCTTCAAAGAGTAACAGTGTTACTAACTTCAACGACCAAAAAGGGGGTTTTACTTGAGTAAAACAATTTTTTCGGTGTTTTTTTCTGTCACAACGATAACCATGGATAATTCATAGCGCAAATAGAAAATAGAAAATATAGACGATCAGGTTACACGAGCATGTTTGTCAAAATAGCCTTTGACGTTGCAGAATGATTCGCATGAGTGATTTTGATAGTTTTCGATTTCATCAAACAATTAAAAGAGAATGTTTGGTTCCAGCATTTTCGTCAAAAATTGTTGGCCCTGAAAAGGTGGTGCGTACCTTTTTTTTAACTAAAGTGGCTCACTGTACTTCTTTTGTGGATATTTTTTTTTTGTGCCCTGTGCTTCTCATGCTTTCGCGTCTGTTCATTGCTGCCTTGTGGTCACCTGCTGGGAAAGGGCTGAAATCTTGGCTTTTGTTGGTGATGTTTATTGTATTTTTGTTACTTCCCCATAATAATTGTATCCTGGGTCAGGTGTGGTACTTGATTGCAGAGTTTCCTGATATTTGTCGTCTTTCTTTCTTTTACTGATACTTAGGCGAAGCCTTGTCCATCAAAAAGGTAGTTACGCAATCGAGTTGGACCATGTTGACATGCGTTTGTATGCAAACTTTTGATCAAAACATGGCTTGTGTTTCAAGAGTTTTGAGTATTTTGACTAACTGCTAACGGATAGAAGGTAGATGGACGGGTGGACGGACGACAGACGGACGGACACACACAGTGATTATAGTACACAGCTATGGGTCGTGCATTTGTTCAAGATCTTCAATAGCGTTTTCTCTTACTGTTGGTAGCTTAATTAAAGGTCAGTATAGATCAATGGTGTATATAAAATGAATAGGCAGATCCATATATACCTTTCTTTTAGAATTGATGTAACACACAGTTTCACTGTTGATCAGCTGTAGACTTTCTTCTTTTTCTTGAAACCTGCAATACATATATTTTTGTCATATGACTGGAGAGAATCCTGCTTCCTGATAGGCCCTATTTGCCTTCATAAATCTCTATATCTACCCAAAAACTGGTCGAAACTGGCCAACAGGTTGACATAGGATGAAAACCAGATCAAACTTGATTTGCTGCTTCAACTCCCAACAGGAAAAATAAAGATGTGTTAATTAATTTAGTATTCAGTATTGTTTTGTTTCTTCATTTTCCGTTGTTTGAATAAACAAGACAAGTGATTTATGATAAAACAGTTGCTAAAATTTCGAGAAGGTCATTCGGTTGAACAAGAATCTAGTTACAAAAATGAAAGTTGAAAATATTCAGTCACAGTTGAAAAGACATATAATACAATATTGTACAATAATTGACTTTTGATGTGATGTCGACCTGAGAGTACCTATTATATTGACTGAGGCGGAGCCAAGGTCAATATTTGTATTATCAGGTTGACATCACATCATGTCCAAAGCCTCAACCGTCATCAATTGTTTAAATATATAATGTTTCTAGACAAAAACAGCAACAACAACGAAATCTTGGCCATGGCTCATGTCTTGGCCAGTCTGCAATTTCTTTTTTAACATGATGACTAACTGTTAAAAGAGAAATGAATGCATGCATTTGTAATTACAACTGCAGGTGGAGAAAATCTAGATGAAATGCCACAAAATGTGGCATTGCATCAAGATCTACACTGTTTGCTAAGATAAAAATGATCTCAGAAAAAAAACTACATTTTTATTTAGATTTTGTAACCTGTGACCCTTGAATTATACAATGGACCATATCAATTCTATTACATCAAACCAAAAGGAATAATTCATTAGTGCATAAAGGGTTCTGTTTATATTCAACAGCAAAGTCTTGAATTGCATGTCTATGATGAAGCATCAAATCTTTTAAATTTTGTGTTGATATAACTTATTAATTTGAATTTACAGCAAATCATGCAAGTTTCGTGCTGAAAGCACACCTGTCTATGATGAAGCACCAAATCTTGTAAATTTTGTGTTGATATTACTCACTAATTTGAATTTACAGCAAATCATGCAAGTTTCGTGCTGAAAGCACACCTGTTAAGAAAAGTTTCTATGATGTCTATTTTAGCAACTAATATTAAATGGGGAAAACCCCAGCCAATGCAACTTGCAGTTCTATTGACTATAGGTGAATATGGATCTAGGCCAATCAGAAGATGTTTATTTATAGGCTATATAACAAAGGGATTTATCTACCTTTAAAAGTGATATTCACCGCGGCCTTGCTGCCTCGGTAAATATCCCTTTTAAGGTTAGATAAATCCTCATTTCTATCTCATTGAGGTCAATACTTTTATAATAGTAAGTAAGAATGAAGGCAAAGATCAGAAATCGATACAATCAGGCACCACGCCTGACCCAGGACAAACACAAGGGAAAGTGGCAAAAACACAATAAAACATCACATACAAGAGAGCCAAGAGCTCAGCCTTTCTTAGCAGGTGGCCACAAGGCTGCAATGAAAAATAAGACAAACAAGAAACATACTTAACAAAAATGATCCACAAAAGAAGAACCTCCTTGCCTTGAAACGGTCAGTAAAAATTACTTTTTAAGACCTAGTTAGTTAATGGCCCATTCAACAAATATGCTGTTTGCACATATGAGTGTTTGGTAAACATGGTACTAGGTGAGCTTAAGTATTTTCCTAACGGGTAATTTTGCATGTTTTTGCCGCCTGCTGTTTCTTTTTTTTTAAAATAAAGCTTTTCAAAAATGATTTCAGAAATAGCATCAGAATGTCAAATAGTTTGGATCCAGATCAGGCCCGACAAAACGTCAAGTATGAACAAAGTAAGTAAGGGTGCAAAGATCAGGATTCGATACATTCAAGTACCACACCTGACCCAGGATACCAATGGGAAAGTGACAAACTCACAGCAGACACCACAAACGAGAGCCAAGAGGTCAGCCCTTTCCCAGCAGGTGACCACAAAGCACATATGCACAGACGCTCACAAAGACATAGCAAACACAAGACAGAACAAAAACATAAAAGATCCACAAAAGAAGCACCACCTTGGAACGGTCAGTAAAATATTTTACTGGAGGGCTTAAACTGGTTTTACGGCGCCCCTAACTTATCAATGCATTATCTCCTAAAACATATAAATCACGATATAACAAGGAGATAAAGCAAAGATAAGGACTCAACAGTAAATAAAACTGAATACCGGAGCAAAAGAAATCCAACAGGTAAACCCCGGTGGGCCCGACAAACAGCCAAAGCATCAGGCCCCTACCATCTCATCAATAGATTAGTCTTTAAGTCCGAACCATCATAGAGTCTGAAGTCCGACCCACCGGCGTGCAATTAAAGCAGAAAGCAAAATTGCCAACCGTGATTGGGTTGACTACCAAGCATGCAGTCTGTTGCAATACATTAATGTTATAGCCAATCTTTTTATAATCGGAAATTATTTTAGTGAACTGCTCTAAAAAAATTATTAGAACCAACAATCTTCTTCAATTTATACACCAAGTCACCATAGAAATCAGGTTCTGAAAGTCCTTGGCGCAAGAGAGATTCAAGTCCAACTTGGAATTTAGAAATCAACTCATAGTATCGTCTATAAATTTTGAAAAAGTTTTGCGAAGTTTATGATACCAATAGCCTTGTTTTAGAAGTTTCTGATTTAACAATTTATTGCGAGTGTTGAAGTCAGCAACATAGCTAGATGCTCTAGCAAAACGAATGAGTTGAGAGATATAGACTCCATAGGATGTAGAACAAGGAACATCACCATCTAAAAATGGGAAATTGACAATTTCAAAATCAAAGTCGTCACGTTTATCATAAATTTTTGTAGAAACAATATCATTAGAAATTGACAAATGCAAGTCTAAAAATGCGGCTTTGGTATCAGAGGCATTGGCTTTATTCAGTTTGAGCTCTGAAGGGTATATTTGACTTACCATATTGTCAAAATGAACATTATTAACATTTAAAATATCGTCCAAACATCTGGAAGTAGTGTTAAACGCATCAATAACATCAGCCTGCTTATCATCAGAAAGAGACATCATTAAGTCCCTCTCATAACAAAACAGGAATAAATCTCTGCAACCAGGGGGGCGCAATTAGTGCCCATAGGAATCCCAACTGCTTGTCTATAGAGCTTGGTGCCAAATTGAATAAAAATGTTGTCCAACAGAAAGGTCAGCGCATCACATACATTTTGACACGACCATGCATGAAATTTTTTAGGTTTTTCTGAAGTAAAAAATGCATTTCTTCATCAAAATTGATAGATTAGCTTAAACCTATTATTTATTTTACATTGAACTTAGTTTGAAGGTCATATTGATAAGCTGAAGCAATAGACGTAATCTATAGACCACATGCAATTATTTTGACAAATATGAGCTCCTTTGGTCAAAAAATGAAATATGAGCATTTTTGGCACAGCCTCTTAAACATATTCAAATATATTTAACCTTGAACTTTAACTCCATGGTCATATCTGACTGGCTCTAACATAAATGTATTGCAACAGACTGCATGTTTGGTGGTTAGCCCAATCACATTTGGCAACTTTGCTTTCCTCTTTAGTTGCACGCCAGATGGTCGGACTTCAGAGACTATGCGGTTCGGACTTAAAAACTTATCTTTTGATGAGATGGTAGGGGCCTGATGCTTTGGTTGTTTGTCAGGTCCAACAGGGTTTACCTGTTTGATTTCTTTTGCTCCGGTATTCAGTTTTATTTACAGTGGAACCATTATTTTTGCTTTATCTCCTTGTTATATCTTGATTTATATGTTCTAGGAGAGGATGTATTGATTAGTGAGGGGTCTTTCATGCCAACCAAATATCTATGTGTCTTGATCCACATCTGAATTAAGGGTGAGGTTGGCGCCGGTTTAAGCCCTCCAGTAAAATATTTTTTGCTGACCCTTCCAAGGAGGTGCTTCTTTAGTGGATCGTATTTGTTTGTTATGCTCCATGTTGGTTTGTGTTGTGCTGTCATGTCTATTCCTTGTGGTTACCTGCTGGGAAAGGGCCGATCTCTTGGCAGTTGTGTTTTGTCACTTTCCAAAATTTGTTCTGGTCCATATCAGAAATAAGGGCAAGGTTTGCGCCATGAAACTGGTTTAAGCCCTCCAGTAAAATATTTAACTGACCATTCCAAGGCGGTACTTCTTTTGTGGATATTTTATTTTATTTCTGTCTTGTGTTTGCTATACCTTTGTGCGTCTGTTTATATGTGCCTTGTGGTCACATGCTGGGAAAGGGCTGACCTCTTGGCTCTCGTTTGTGGTGTCTACTGTGTGTTTGCCACTTTCCCATTGGTATCTTCGGTCAGGTGTGGTACTTGATTGTATCAATTCCTGATATTTGCACCTTACTTATTTTGGTAATGAAATACTTTTGCTGTCATTTACACAAAATAGGCAATCACTGTGGTGCAGATGAACACCCTCTGTCAAACAATGTAAAATACGGTATTCTTCGATTAATTTTGGAATGAATTTTTTTGAATTTAGGATATTTTACGACACACACACTCGCAAAAAATCATAATTCAAATAAAGTTTAATAATCGCATGTCATTGGCAGGCGCATGACGTTTGTATTTTGCTTTGTGGTTTTCGTTAGCTGTTGCAGCCTTTTGGTCATTGATCAATTTTAGCTCGTTAAATTAATTATTTCTCTGTGATGATAATTATCAAAATTGAAGAGCATACGTGACAACTGAATAATGAAAGCGCTTTGAAAACGTCAGAATCTTTTGTGTAGTATTGGTCATAAAATATATATAGACCCCAACATCTGTAATTGTACCTGCCACGGTTTTTGCTAAAGTTATGTTTGGTGTTGCCCACATTGCGTGCTGTATTAGTAATTTACACCTATAGCTGTTACTGTATTGTTTGATATTGCTCAGTAGGAATATATTTGACACAAACACCAATAGCTGTGTCTACCTCTGTTGTTGTCAATATATTGTTTGCGTTTGCTGTTGCTCACATTGTACGTGGGTGTTAGTATTTGGTCCTGGTTTTGTTGTGTAGATGTTTTGCCTTTTTCAACTTTGATAATTGCTCTTATATCCCTACTTCATTGTATCTATTCATTTGATGCATGCATGTATGACTATCTGATGGCGCTCTATTCCAATTTGTTCATGCTGCGTCCGTACACGCATTCTGTCTGTGTGTGTTCATGTAAGGAAGGGCGAAGGGTCGGATGAGTCTGTGTGTTTGTAATAGCTCGTCTGAACCTTCGCTGCTCAGACTTGCAACAAGAACCAAAATCATATGAACTTGCTCATCTCTGTTTAATAGACATACCAACACTTGTGGGAAACAATATGAGACGGTTCATCAATGTTTAAAAGTCATACAAATCACTAGTGTGAAACAAGATGCACTGGCCCATCACTGTTTAATAGACATACAAATCACCAGTGTGAAATAAGATGAACTGGCTCATCAATGTTTAATAGACATACAAACACTAGTGGAAAACAAGATGAACTGGCTCATTAATGTTTAAAAGTCATACAAATCACCAGTGTGAAATAAGATAAACTGGCTCATTAATGTTTAATAGACATACAAATCATCAGTGTGAAATAAGATGAACTGGCACATCAATGTTTAAAAGACATACAAATACTAGTGGAAAACAAGATAAACTGCCTCATCAATGTTTAAAAGACATACAAATACTAGTGAAAAACAAGATGAACTGGCTCATCAATGTTTAATAGACATACAAATCACTAGTGTGAAACCAGATGAACTGGCACATCAATGTTTAAAAGACATTCAAATACTAGTGGAAAACAAGATGAACTGGCACATCAATGTTTAAAAGACATACAAACACTAGTGGAAAACAAGATGAACTGGCTCATAAATGTTTAATAGACATACAAATTACAGGTATGAAATAAGATGAACTGGCACATCAATATAAAAATAGACATACAAACACAAGTGGAAAACAAGATGAACTGGCACATCAATGTTTAAAAGACATACAAATCACAAGTGTGAAATAAGAAGAACTGCCTAACCAATGTTTAAAAGACATACAAACACTAGTAGAAAACAAGATGAACTGGCTTATCAATGTTTAATAGACATACAAACCACACGTGTTAAATTAGATGAACTGGCACATCAATGTTTAAAAGACATACAAACTCTAGTGGAAAACACGATGAACAGGCACATCAATGTTTAAAAGACATACAAATACTAGTGGAAAACAAGATGAACTGGCTTATCAATGTTTAATAGACATACACATCACAAGTGTGAAACAAGATGAACTAGCTCATCAATCTTTAATAGACACACAAATACTAGTGTGAAATAAGATGAACTGGCTTATCAATGTTTAATAGACATATAATTATGGGCAAGTTTAAAAAAAATGTGACCATTCATTTTTTTTATCCCCATGCTCTTAATATGGAATATTTTTGCTTACATTTATCCCTCAAAGGTGTGTTTTGATACCCATTTATTTGTTGCCAAATTTGAAAAAAATCAAATGACAAATAAAAAAGTTATGTCATTAAAACCACCCCAAAATGTCAGGAGTGTAACGCTTTTTGTGTGACATTTTTGCACCATGTGAATGTTCTGAGGAATATATTAGTAAACATAGTGATATAACACCAGTTTAAGCTTTAGAATATCATAAATTGACATGTTGTAGATAAGATACACAAAGCAGGGCTATTTATATAATCTACCTATTGATATAACATATCATTTTGGAGACATGCCCTTCAAAATTTACATGAGGTAAAAAAACAATGCTTCTTCCAATATTAACTGCTACAAGTTGACTATACATGCTACATACATGTAACTTGGTCACACCACAAACAGACATGTGCAACATCAACTGAAGCTTGGATTTTGATCCTAACGTCACTTCACATTGGTATGTGTTTCTTCAAATTTAACAACCCACTGATGTCAGGAGTGTAACACATTGTGTTTACCTTCTCACCATCTTTCTGTGTGCTGCCCAAAACCTATATTTTCATGTTTTCCAAGAACACATCCCCAATCCAGATAATCAGCAAAATTTACTTGCTGCATCAGAGGATTGAATTTCCTCACAGAGCCTGATTTATGATGTCAGGAGTGTAACACATGTAATTTTGTTGCATGTTCTTCAGGTAATGTAATACATGATTTTAGCTCAAATATTGATATTAACCAAATATTATGATAATGCAGACATTGTCCTAGCAGTGGAAACTTGTTTCTTTCCTTTTATAACAAGAAATGCCAGTTATTTTTTGTAAAAAAGCCAATTTTTAATATAATAGCCATTTTGTAGGTATAAAAAATATGTATAAATAGAAAGATAGTGATCAGTGTTTTTTTTTCACCTCAAGGTTATTCCTTTGCCTTACAAATGAAACCATCAAATAATGATAAAAACTTCTTAATAATGTATTTACATGTTGATAATGATAATGTATACAAATTGTTACACTCCTGACATTTTTATATGTAATAGAGATATATCTTTACTAACCCTTCTAATCTAAGATGCCTTTCAATGAATGACCTCAGCATCAATTAGAAATGGGAAAGCCAGTTATAAAACTTTCTTGTATCAGGAAATCAATAAGAAAACTTAAGGGGGTAGGGGATTTTCTCGGCTCAAGCCCAAGGAACCAAGATATCCGCTTTAGAAAGAGTAAAGAAATATATAAAGAAAAGGTAAAAACTATCTAGTTGAGATGACAAAATAGAAAATACCATTATATGAGACTGACTGTCATGTAAAGTGATGAGATTAGTTCATGGATCAAGATAAATACTTCTGTCTTTTCATGTCAGGAGTGTAACAACTTTCAATTTTGTTCATTTGATAGTTCGAAGTCTGCTTTTGTTTTTAAAATCCTTTAGCAGTATTTTTTGATATTTTAAACTAAAAGTGTACACAATGTTCTAAGTAGTAGGGAGGCTCTACATTTTGATTGAATATTCTATCAAGGCAAGCTTTTTAGTGCTGATGATCTTGAGTATTTCAAGATAAACAGCAGTTAAGTTATCAACTTTCATCAAAAGCACTATATCATGCTGTGAAAAATAGTATACCATCACACTATTTGTTACCAAAACGAGCCTGATATTTCAGAAATATATAGTATGTATGAAATATAGACTGTCTATATCAACATACTTGTACCGGTCATGGGTGTAACATTTCAGATAGTTTCATACTTGTGTTACTTCAGACTGCTTTTTCTGAAGTTTATTGTTCATTTTTGGTCTTTTAAAGCAGTACATAAACAACATTTTACAGCATTTAAATCATGCTGTTGTCACCTTATTTTCTCATAATAGCTGAAGAATATTGGGTGAATTCTTCGTTTGTTAAATATTTTCCGACCCAACCATTAAAAATGGCTTTAATAGTAGTAACCACCACCTGTATGTCATTTGGGTGTCATTTGAAAACCCCCAAATCATATGAGATCATTTTAAGCAGTTGCTTGGTAACAGAAGAAACGATATTTTATCTTTGAAATGAATAAATAGCAATGAATGTCAGGAGTGTAACATTTTCTTTCATAACACAGTGTTTTTATAATGTCCAGCATTAGAAAGCTAGACATCCAGACCCAAAAAGTCTAATGTTTTCTTCTTCTATAGATCCTAACGTCTGCAAATCAATGAGTTTTCTTTTTATGTGGGCTTTAATATCAAAGATTTAAAAAACTTTAAGCTCTAGGTGCTGGAAAATCCTTGCAAAATTTTATAAAAAGTATCATTAATTTCACAAACATGTTTTAAACATGGCAGTCTTGATGCCAAACATGGTTTATAATATCCATTTCATCATATTAGGTACAAATTACAGGACTTAATCATTTACTTGATGTTTTTATGACCTTGAATAGAATAGATAAAGTTTGGTTAAAAATCTTTTAATAATCTAAATCAAGAGGTTGATAAAAGAAAACTATAAATACTTTGTACAAAAAACATAAAATTTGTCAAAATTCAGGATATAAGGAAACTTATGTTACAAAAAAGAAAGCTCTGACATAATGTTTATTTTTGAACCCCAATGTCACACTTTGGTCACATTTTTTTAAACTTGCCCACATACAAATACTAGTGGAAAACAAGTTGAACCGGCTTATCAATGTTTAATAGACATACAAATACTAGTGGAAAACAAGATAAACTGGCTTATCAATGTTTAATAGACATACAAATCACAAGTGTGAAACAAGATGAACTGGCTCATCAATGTTTAATAGACATACAAATCATCAGGGTGAAACAAGATGAACTGGCTCATCAATGTTTAATAGACATACAAATCACCAGGGTGAAATAAGATAAACTGGCTTATCAATGTTTAAAAGACATACAAATACTAGTGCGAAACCAGATGAACTGGCTCAGCAATGTTTAAAAGACATATAAATACTAGTGTGAAATAAGATGAACTTGCTTATCAATGTTTGATTGACATACAAATCACCAGGGTGAAACCAGATGAATTGGCTCATCAATGTTTAAAAAACATACAGATACTAGTGTAAAACCAGATGAACTTGCTCAGCAATGTTTAAAAGACATACAGATACTAGTGTGAAATAAGATGAACTGGCTCATCAATGTTTAATAGACATACAAATCAGCAGGGTGAAACCAGATGAATTGGCTCATCAATGTTTAAAAGACATACAAACACTGGTGTGAAATAAGATGAACTGGCTTATGAATGTTTTTACATAATACACATCACTAGTGTAAAATAAGATGAATATGTTCATCGATCATTGATAGACATACAAACACTAGTGTGAAACAAGATGAACTGGCTCAGCAATGTTTAATAGACATACATCAATGATTGATAGACATGCAAACATTAGTGTGAAACAAGATTAACTGGCTCATAATGTTTAATAGACATACATCAATGATTAATAGACATGCAAATACTAGTGTCAAACAAGATTAACTGGCTCATAATGTTTAATAGACATACATCAAGGATTAATAGACATGCAAACACTAGTGTGAAACAAGATTAACTGGCTCATCAATGTTTAATAGACATACATCAATGATTGATAGACATGCAAACACTAGTGTGAAACAAGATTAACTGGCTTAGTAATGTTTAATAGACATACATCAATGATTGATAGACATGCAAACACTAGTGTGAAACAAGATTAACTGGCTCAGCAATGTTTAATAGACATACATCAATGATTGATAGACATGCAATCACTAGTGTGAAACAAGATGAACTGGCTTAGTAATGTTTAATAGACAGACATCAATGATTATTAGACATGCAAACACTTGTGTGAAACAAGATGAACTGGCTCATCAATGTTTAATAGATATACAAACATAAGTGTGAAACAAGTAGACTACATGATTAAAATGTGACGTATATTTAGTATTTGACAGTGAACAAAGTGGTAAATTCTCACCTTCGTGAAATTATCTTTTCAGATAATGACTCTAGTTGTGAAACCGTCTGTGTATAACTACTTGCTCCTGGCTTGCTACTAGATGTTGAAATACAACTGAAAGACTCAGAAGTTGAACCAGTAAATATCTCTACACCAGGATCTGTTAACTCTATATGGCTGTGATTGGATCTTTTCCTTCCGTTTAGCTTGTTAACTTTACTGCCACCTTCTTGCTGCAAAACATTCACACTTTATTATCAAATATGGTTGATTTTAGCACTAGAACAGTTATTTAGTGGTAATTGACTAGGTCGCTTAGAAAGCAACACCAAAATGTTTTTATAAGATCAGAAAAATCTATCATTGACAGACTTTAACAAACTGACTCTATGAACTGCGCATAAACAAGGAGGGCTTGAGCACAGAGGATCAAGAGGGGCACACAGAGGCAGGCGGCAGTTTAAAGAAGCGATATGAATCAGATTGCACACATAAGTCATTATGTGGGATGAAGGGAACTTGAGTCTCTTCAGGTCCTACACTGTAAAAATAAATCTTACTTTACACCAGTGAACTACTATTGGTCTAACGTTTCAACAACTTTTAAAAATATGAGCATTTAGATTGTTTTTAACAGTAAAATAACTATAAAAATAACAGACAGAAATGTTTTAACTTTCGTCATCACAGGAAAATATTTGGCCTCAAATTAGTTTCAGGGGAAAGAAAGATTATGTTACCACAAAAAGAGATGGTACCTAAGCTCCCAACTCTTTTGATATTAATTCGCTCAAGCAATGTATTTAATAAGGTAAGATGACCTGACTCAATATTGTTTGATAGATTTACAAGTAGCTAGACTAAGAGTAAAAAGTAAATTTAATGTTAAAGGCTGATGCACAAGATTTATACATGGCCACATATACATCTCCTTCATCGCATACAACTAATACTGTTGAACTTTTTCCTATGAATGAGATTACCTTTATTTCAGCAAAATCGTAATTTTTTCAACCAATACACAATTGTAGAAATAAATAAATGCTATTCGATGCCCTTGATAATTACCATCAACATACCTTAAATATTTTGCTGTGGCACATAAACTGATTCTAAAATATGTGATGAAGTTGAAAAAAATGTCATTTTTTCCTTGCAGTAAAACATTTTAAACTGTCAAGCAGAATATCCTCTTAAAACCGATATTAGTATCGAAAATTCAATGAGTGTCTCATTGAATAGCATTGCCTGATTACTAAATTGTGCTCTCAAAATCAGGACACGCAAAACTCCAACTGGTATATGCAATTGAAGGAGCTGAATTGGTGGCCGTGTTAAAGTAGTTGATGATATTAAAGAAACTAAATTTTCACTCACCTCCTCCGAGTTATGTTGTATAACTATGATGAAACTATTGAAGCCGTCTGTGACAACTTTCTTGTTTATAACTTGCTACTTGATGATGGAATGCAATAGGAAGACACGACAGTCTATGTACTCAGGGATTATATAATGATAGTTTGATCCTTTCCACCAATATTCTCGTTTACTCTCTCACCGTTGACTGTGAAAAAATAGCATACAGTCACTATTTTAGCATTCTGGACAGTATAATTAAACACTCTTGTTTCATTGTAAACATTTATTTGGAAATACTATAATTGTGCTTTATAATTTTGCTCTTTGTTTTCTGTCTTGAGTTTACTCCTACTCCCATTAGATTAACAGGTGATTGAACCCAGGGTGACGATTGTCTACTGAATACCAACGTTCAGCTTCAGCTTTATTGAGGCCCGTTAGACGTTATAAGGGTCTCACAATTTATCACTGCCAACACCAGGGGCCATATTAGAATCTGTCGCATAATATATAACTGCGATCATTAAAAATTATTATAGGGTCTGTTTGCAGAGATACCATTTACGGCTACGTGGCAAATGAGGAAGTAAATTTGACTAGATCCATAGTACCCTATGTTCCAGTTTCGACAACAACTGTGTTTTTTTTTTGTTTTGTTTTTAAATGTTTATATCATTAATTAAGCAACAGCTATTAACGAAAACTGTAAATAAAAGTAAAATGGATATGCATGTATCATCCCATTATTTTTCAGTCAGACTTCAAAAAACATCTGCAACACAAATTGTCAAGCACAAATTATGGGATAACTGTATTCAAAATTTTCATTTAGGGTGGTATATCGTCGGATATACGGTCCGAAATTTAGTTTTACGGTGACGTAAATATGTAAATATTTAATGCTTCAATTTACACTCATTTCTGTACACTTGGTCTGATGCTCCCTTTATTTTGTCGGTAAAAGTTTTCTTGCCCTAATATGCTCTCCTGAACTGGTTTTACAAAAAATATTGTGATATCAGTCCAGTCTCAACTGTCTCATAGTTATAAACACGTGGTTCTCAATTATAAAATAGCCGTTTTAAAAGGCCTGCACAAAGAACCATCAATAAAAACATATCTTACTCTGCCGATTCAAGTCCTTAATATTTTTTTTCTCTAGCTTATGTTATAATTATTTCAAACAATTACAAAGCACCATGACAACTTGTTAATATATTAGTCACATGACTATAAATTCTATATTTAGTTATTCCACAAAAAGGTGAATGAGCTTCACATTAAAACAGCATTTACCAACAGTGAAAATACATGAATACAAATGGTTTATATTGCCATTGTTTATATTGACATAAATATAAAAATGATTTCAGACAGATGTTTGTTTATTCTTACTATTAATCCATGTTCAAAAGTGCAATTCTTGATCATCACAATCAATTAAAGCAATTCTAACCGTTTCCTCAAATGAATTGTCATACAACCTGATACAGGATGCTAAGACACAATTAAGTGATAAAGGAAGAATGATTACATGCCACGTCTGATCTGGGTCTGCTTGAATATTCCGTAAATTGAATGCCTAATAATGCCTAGAAAATTACGATGGTGTGTGTTCTTGTGTCGCTACCTTTTGGACTGTGATCTTGAGTGAGTGATTTGGCTTTACCATTAATGTTTTGCAACAGACTGCATGCATGGTGGTCAACCCAATCATGGTTTGCAACTTTGCTTTCCTCTTTAATTGCACGCTAGTGGGTCAAACTTCAGACTCTATGACAGTTCCGACTTAGATACTTATCTATTGATGAGATCGTAGCGGCCTGATTCTTTGGCTGTTTGATGGGCCCACGGGGGTTTACCTGTTGGATTTCTTTTGCTCCGTGATTCAGTTTTATTTACTTTTAAGTCCTTATTTTTGCTTTATCTCCTTTTTATATAATGATTTATATGTTCTTGGAGATGATGCATTGATAAGTTAGGGGTCTTTCATTCAAAATAAGTAAGGGTGCAAAAATCAGGAATCAATACTATCAAGTATCACACCTGACTCAGGATACCAATGGGAAAGTGACAAACTCACAGTTAGTCACCACAAACGAGAGCCAAGAGGTCAGCCCTTTCCCAGCAGGTGACCACAAAGCACATATAAACAGACGCGCACAAATGCATAGCAAACTCAAGACAGAAAAAAACATAAGATATCCACAAAAGAAGTTCCGCCTTGGAACGGTCAGTAAAATATTTTACTGGAGGGCTTAAACCAGTTTCAGAGCGCCAACCAAATATCTATGTGTCTTGATCCACATCTGAATTAAGGGTGATGATATTAAAGAGGCTACATTCTTACTCATCTCCTAAAGTTATGTTTTATAATAATGATGAAAATGCTGAATCCGTCTGAGAAGAGTTTCTCGTTTATAGCTTGCTACTTGATGAGGGAATGCATCAAGAGTACACAACAGTTTTTGCACACTTGGAGCTGTTGGTTTTGTTTGATAATATTTTAATCCTTTCCTCCAATTTGTGTTATCTCTGTCACCTTCTTACTGAAACAATAAACATGCAATAAGTGTTTAGCATTCTGGAAAATATATTAATTAATTGGTTTAGCAATCTTGCCTCATTTTAACGTGTCTTGTATAATCATGTATTTGGAAACGGTTAAGTTGTGCTGTATATTTCATTTTTTGTTTACTGTCATGCGTTGGCTCCCGATGCCGTTGGTTTAACAGCTGGCAAAGCCCAGGGCGACGACAGCATACTAAAGAGAGTCTACTGAATAATAAGCTTCAATTTATGAGGTCCGTTGGACTTTCTTAAGGTCGTACGATAAATCACTGCAAATTTCAGGGGCTATATTGGAATGCGTTGGGCTGTCTTATGGTCGTATAGTCTGTCACGTGATTGGGATCCGTTGGCAAATGCAGTAGGATATACAGTATAATACTGCAATAATTAAACAAAGCAGTTTTTTGGGATATGTTTGCAGGGAGACCTTTTACCGCGTCACAGCTAACGAGGAAGTAAAATTCAGTATATCACCTCATGTTCCAGTTTTCGAGCAAAGCTGTTAAAAAACTGCTTCATCGTAAATTAAGCATTATAATTTACTCTGCCCTTTCCTGTGCTTCAAAACTCAAATCAGTTTGCACAGATATTTAAATGTTTGGCCAACTTTATCACAAATTTTGTCAATATTTGCAATATTGTTTAAATGAATCATTAAATAAATCCATGAAGTGGTCAATGCAACCATTTCCAAAGGCGCAGTTATAAAAAAGGAAAAACTATAAGTACTAGTATTATCATATACGAGAGTGTTTCAATAAGTATTCAGTCTGACCTATTTAAAAATGACTGACACAGTCAAGATTTCCACAGTTTGTTTGGTCACCATACAAACATATGCACAAAGTTTAAGCATTATTGGTTTGTTAGTTGATAATTTATCGCGTCTTCAAGCATGGACGGTGAGTCAAATGATTTTCTTTCGTCGAATAAGGCTATACGAAAATTGTATTATTTGATGAATATATTTAGTATGAAAATTGCAGTTTGCATGTGTAATATATGAACGAAACGGAAAATTTGTCGCCTACACGATGGTATGAAAAACATTAAGATTGCATAATCTGACAAATCACAATAATAACTTAAGTAAATCACGGTTGAGGACAGTGGAGCATAACTCTTTTCAGACATGTGGGAAGCTCACAGAAAGTAAAATTTTGACAAATATTTATGCGATATATCCATTAATATCTGAATATAATCATATATATATACATTTTTGTCAAAATAGATAGGAGTAAAATGTTTGAATTCTCAAATTTTTACAAATGAAATTTCCTTTTTTTCTAAGGAAAAATGTAACTATTAGGTTTGAACAATGTATAATTGTTCAAGAGCATTGAAATTTATTCTCATTTTAAAAATAATGAAACTCTGTTCTATTGGCTTTTAATTATAGCTTAGTTACAAGACTTAGTACAAACCTTGCAATTTGCCTTTTAAACATTTCTCTTGAACACAGTGGTGTTGCATATTTCCAAGTCATTTTCAAAGGTTGCTTTATTATTGTTAAATTATAAGATAACATTTTTTTCAAACAGTATCTTGCTAGAGATTAATTTCATAAAAGAAAAAGCGACCTATCTTGATCAGAAGTAGGGTAGGCTGGTAACATATTGAATGACCCGCAGAGAATTCAAGTGCAATCCTTCCCACTTAATTCCTTTATACATGTAATTGCAATATATGATCTATAACCTATACATAACTATTGACGAAAACTGTAAATTTAAATGTAAAGTGGATAGATGTAGCCTTATCTCTGATCCATAAATATTTCAATTAGAATTCCAAAAACATTTAGGTTAAGCCACAAATTGTTCAGCACAAATGCCCAAGGCTTTTCACTTAAAAATTCAATGTTAATTTTCAAGGTTTCAATTAACCCTCATTTCTGTACATTTGTTCTGTCGCTCCCTGATTTCTCCCTTTCTTGCCCTAATACAATACAATACAATACAATACAATACAAAAAGTTTATTTTGTAATGAAGGCCGCCAGCCCATAATACAAAACAGTCATAATACAATATTGACGATGAGTGGTAAACTAGAAATTAGTTATTTATCTTACTAAATTAGTTTAGGAAAAATATTGTTCAAACTTGTCTCACGAAAAAGTGTATTCATGGTTTTAACTAACAACAAGTCATCCACACTTGTCGCCCGCTGATATGTGGTCAAACAATGTAGTTCAGTGTAGGAGCAATCCTATTTTGGTCCACATCGTTTGTCCCCCGCTATTATCAGTCAATAGTGCCAGCAAATGTGTGTAGCAGACGACATGAGCAAACAACATTTTCAGCTGCATTTTTTTTCTTCTTTTTTTTTCAAACGCCTTCGGGTCAACATATGTTGTGGTGCGCGAAAGAACCCTCTCATTGAGACGGTTCTTTTGATCACCACGACACAAGTCTGCATATCAATTGATGCGTATTAATTGACGCCAATTTGGACATGCGATAGACGCTTGTCCCGCCCATAATAAATCCTCGAATCAGGTTGCTAAACCCATCGCCAATGAAATACTGTCCATTGTGTATTTTTATACAGCTGTCCATACAGGTGATATAAACGTTTCATATGGGCGGATCAAGGACTGTCAAATTGACCATATTTGGCGAGTGCATTTGAACCGGTTTTAAAGAAAATGCACACTTCGCACGAGGCTAACCTAATTATTTTCGGGTCAGCGGATTTAGATATATTTTTTATTTAACAGCGAGATGTATAGTTATTCACTGTGCTTTGGATTACTAAAACTTGTGTACATAAAATTGTGTTTCATTTGTACTGGATATTTAAATGGTGTGACCATCGTCTTGATATGATAGGTAAGTAAAACGTGGTTGCCTTACACTGTTATCGGAAAAATATGGAGGAACGGAGTTGCCATCACAGTAATTCCGTCACCTCTATACTTCCCCAACAGGCGCTTCTTGAATTTTGTGTATTAAGGGTTTTAGGTTTGCTTATATTTATTCATGTGAACAGAAATCTGTAGACTATCAGAAGCTTAAAATTAGGACCTACAGTCATGCACCATCTACACCCTGTTGCATTTTCCCCACGCAATGTCATAATGATTGCGAAATGTGCATCAGATAACCTCGATTTTGAGTGGCCACTCAGAACAGAAAATCTCACTGAGATCTCCCCTTCTGTGCAGCCAAGCAAATACAGTGTATACTGTTTCTTACTCTTTCAATAATATTCCCTACTGAATCTGTTTAGCGAAAACCCTTATTGTAAAACAATGTCATATCAGTCCAGTCGCATTGTTATAAACACATATTTCTCGATTATAAAATAACCATTTTAAGAGGCCTGTACTCATGAACCATCAATAACAATATTTACCCTGCACATTTAAGTCCTTAATAAGTATATCAAGCTGGTAGTCATAATTTTTAAGCACTATATCAGTCACGTGACTAGTTACACCGACTAAAACATCTATATTTTGTTATTCCACGAAAAGGAAACGTGTTTCATAAAAACTGTGAAATATACACGGGTACTTGTAGTGATAATGATTTCAGACTGAAGATGTTAAGTATGGTTTGTGCCTATTTACGGGAAGATACATTGGATTTGCGCAGTCAATAGCATTACATCCACAAATTGGCGTGTATTTCAGAGTTGTTGTAGAGCCTATAACTGCTAATTACCTGAATGCACCTGGAATTGCTATCAAGCACTTTCAAACAATTTATTGTTCATATGTACCCTTACACTAGCCAATTATTTTATTGGTTCATTTTCTAAATTCACTGTGGTGTGGTCTGTCTTAAGTCATATAGCCAAGCTTGATCTTTTAATATGTAACCCGTTGGAAGAACATCTCTTTCACAAAAAGGTGATGCGTCGGACTATCAATACACTTGACACCCTTTTCCTCAATCCAATACAGCAAACATTTAAAATTCCCAGCAGCTTGGACATCATCATGCCTTCCTACGCAAGTTAGAAGATGATACTTAATGAACTGTTTCCAGCTTATGGTCTTGTCCTTGCCAGAATAGCTGGTATTGCCCCGCGTATTAGTAATGTATATCCTGATTGATTATTTTTCAAAACACTATCAAAGCGTCAAACAAATTGTATTCAGATCTACCCAAAGCTTATCGGTTTTGATCTTGGCAAAGGTTATAAAAATATGACACAAGTAGTTAAAGCAAAAATGCTCAGAATATACACAGCATCTGTCTATATGTTACAATCAAGAGGGGTTTTTTTTATTAGCAAAAATTTTATGGCCCTAATAAAATAGTAGGATACATTGTAAAATTGTTCATAAATGGATATTGGTGGGTGGAGGTAATATTAGTTTAGGTTTTGATTCTTGATCCAGGCCTTCAGATTTATGGTGGGCCCGGGTCATTGTCCCATGATTTCAAAATATGGCCCATCACTTTCCAAGGCAGTGAGCCCAGTGGACCCATCCTTTTTAGTTGTGAAAAAATCTCACTTTAATAAAAGTATTTATCTTACAGTGAGTCTACGAACTCAAAACAGAAAGTACATGTAGGTAGTCAATACAGTAAAACATGTCTTAAGCAGCCACTCAAAAAAAAAAAAGATCTTAATAACAAATGGTAGCTTAATGAAGGTCAAAAGTATTGCAGAATGCTCCAAGGGGAGTATTCTGCAATACTTTTGACCTGCATTAAGCAATAATTGATCTTCTTTTTTCAGTAGCTGCCTAAGAAAGGTTTTACTGTATTATCAGCAGTCAATGTACATATGCATACAAGTGTCTGTGTCAGTGTGTAGGTAAAGTACACTACTCAAATGTCAATTGTGGTTAGCTTGATATGCTTGGGCCCATCATTTTTGAAAATGACCCACCATTTTTTGCTCCATGGGTCACTTCGGCCCACCAATCTTGAAAAAAAAACTGAAGCCCTGTTGATCAGGTTTTAGATTAGTTAAAGACTCTATATTATATCTTTTGTCATCATTTTTTTCTATCGATATTTCCTCCCTATCATTATAGGAAGTCCATCAGTTTCTTCTCCTGCTTCGTTAGCAGATTTATGAAAATCTGGCTTTTTATTTCAGGATATGTAATCCCTTGCTCTTTTAAATACTTCTGCAACCCATTTAAAGATCTAATGTTGAAATTATAGTTCCATCAATTACTGGGTATTATATTAGCTAGAATATATTGTTCGCAAGATTTATTCCTCTGGGTGCAGGGAATGGGCAATATGTGTACCTAGCACAGCTGCAGGGCTTAGCCAGTTTACAACAGTACTGATGTGAAACCTGATCTGTGCCTAAGGTGGATCTGGTGTGGCGCTTGATTGTATTGATTCCTGGTTTTTGCCACCTTTCTTACCTTTTTATATGCTTATAACATATTTTCTCTTAACATGACTCAATAAGAAGTACAATAGTTGTTTTTGCTGCTATGTTACGCTTTGATATCCATATTCCCTTCAGTGAAGATGTTTGCTGAACTCATACATTATACATACTTATGTTGTTGATTAATAAATATGTTGGGTATGCTGACTACAAAAGCTAGAATTTTCCACACAATTTTACGCGAACAATGCACTTAAGGGACCTTTAACCCAGACCTGGCCTGTAGTATAATGTCATTTCAATACGAATTGCTAGAATGTGCATCCACCCCGTATCTGTTTTACTACACATATAGGAACATTATTAGCATGGGTGCCACCTTCTGCTCAATTTTGCAATTAAAAAGTGAAAATAAGCATTTAAATGGCGTTTCACTGTTGGGTCAATGATCGCCTACCATTGAATGATGGCAGGTAACTTTGTGATTTTTCAGAGGATCCGGACCAGTATTGCTAAGAAACCCTACAGTTTTGTGATTTTTCAGGGGGTCCGGACCCACTGTCCCCCCCCCCCCCCTTTGGATCCGCCCATGGCATACGCACTGTTGCCAGTCTTATGCATCCACAAAGGCTTCTGGCCACAGTTGCACGCAATTATCCTTGTCGGGCGGGTTTAGAAGAGTATTTTGAATAATGTCTAAAGTAGACTGAATCTCGCAGATATTGGCACTCAATGTTGACATATCAAAGAACTACTATTTCTACTGACTGTTAATCTTCAGCTTCATCTTATAATATTTACATTTCCACTGCGTGTCTTTAAATGAACCTTTGCATTTGAGATGTGGTTCATACCTTCATAAACAAATCAATTTAAGCCACACCCACATACGCGCCATTAGAGCGGGCTACCGCCAAGTCCAGCCAATAACGTTGCCTGTTTACTGACGTTTGCGTGACGTTGAACACGTTCCACCATGACGTTAAGCGCGAAAATTTGGCGTTTTGGCTATTCCAAACCCTACGTTATGTCTGATTTAATTCAAAATATCTGGAAAACCAGCAAAGTTATGTGAGAATTGAAAATTGATACTTGACTGATAATATAAAATGTAAATATAAGTAATAAATTCAATTTTTGGAATGTTCACGTTAACTTTGCAAGAGACCCGAAGTATTCATGATTCCATGAACCTTCCAAAAATCGAATGCATTTCTTAAATGATTCGTTGGGTCGTACAATTGATCACTGCAAACAGCAGGTGCCATATTAGAATCCGTTGGACTTTCTTAGGGTCATAAAATATACTGAGAGGAACTAGAAACTGAAGTTTGTTTTCTAATATGTCTGTATGAAAAATGATAATTCAAATTCATTATGTCTTATGATATCTGATATTCTCGAAATTCATTTAACAAATTTAATTCACAGAATTGATCACAGACACTTGGATATTTTAAATCATCCTGAGAAATAAGCATTTTTTCAAATGTCTTTCATATTGTCAAGGGCTATTTTTCTGACATCTGTGTTCTGCGTTCTAGCTTGAGCCCCGACACGTGAGTTTCAACTATGTGGCAGTTTGACAAGTGTAGACTCAAACGACCTTGTGCAGCCTCCACTCCAAATGATGTTGGGTCGGTAGCTTAACGCTAATAGAATATTCAAGCGACTAGCATAGGTTCTGATCAGACTGCGCGTATGCACAGGCTGATCTGAGGCTTTGCTGGTCGCACATACCACATTGTTGGAAATATCATGTCGTTGCTCATATTTTGAATAAAAAAATGTACGAATCCAAAAGCTCTGCTGACCCCAAATGTTTGTGGCCATATTTAGATCTATATATTTGCAAACCCGCTTGACCTTTATATGGTCGTACAATATTGGACTGCAATCATTTATTTTGGGACTTGTTTGTAGGGAGACCTTTTTACTACCGCGCGGCTGACGAGGAAGTGAATTTCACAAGATCACCTGATGTTCTTGTTTTCGAACTCGACTGTTTAAAAATAACTTCTTTATTTTTAATTAAGCAACAACTATTGACGGAAGCTGTAAATTAAAGGTATTAAAGGTGGATACCTGTACATGTATACTTGTACCTTACCCATTTATATTCCAATTAGAATTCCAAGAACATAAGGAACTTGCGGCGAACGAGTTTAGCACAAATTCCCTTTTCACTTTTAAAACAAAACTTAATATTCTATGATTCAATAAACCCTCCTTCCTGTACATTTGTTCTGTTGTTCCTTTTATTTTGTCAGTTTAACTTTTAACATGTTTTATGCCCCAATATGTCCTCCTGAACCGGTTTACGAAACCCCTGACTTTAATCAGTCCAGTCTGATAGTTATAAACACAGGTTTCTCGGTTATAAAATAACAATTTTAAAAGACATGTACAATGTACACCCAATCTACAAATAAAACATAACTTACCCTGCACATTCAAGTCCTTAATAATTTTCAAACTGGCAAACAATTACAACGTATACTATATCAGTCACGCGACTAGTAACAACATGGTAAACAATCACAAAGTATACTATATCAGTCACGTGACTAGTAACAACTGCTAAAACATCTATATTTAGTTATTCCATGAAAAAGTAGACCGGTTTCACATAAAAACAGCATTTAAAAACTTCCTTTTCGAAATACTCGCTAATTCAAAATAAAGGACGCACAGGGTGCAGAGCTAATTAAGGGACTTTCCATGATCTACTTGATTAACTGTCTATAATAACATATCAGTCGCGGATCCAGGGGGGGGGGGGGTTTCAAGGGGTTTTCTCGAACCGCCCCCCCCCCCCTCCTCCCCTCTCTGTTCCCCGTTTTTTAAATGAACCAAATTATTTCATTTTTATGGGATGTTTAAGAAAATAAGATCAAATCAGCAAAGCGAAACCCCCACACATTTATACATATAAACCCTCTTTCCTGAAATCCTGGATCTCCGCCCCGGTATATGTTTAGGGTGCATAAAAGACGTCTCGTCCCTTATACCGTCCAAAACTTATGTTTGATAGAGAAAACAACTGATAATAATCCTCTTTTTTTATGGGGGGGGGGGGGAGGGAGGGGGTATATATATTAATGTCTTGAACTATTAATAATTCGAAATAAAACCTCTCAGCAGTCGGTAACGTGTCTGGCAACAGATGCGAGTCTGATTGCAGATCAGGGGTCGCGAGTTCGATCCCGGCCAGGTCCCATACTTTACTTTCAAGGAGATTGATCATGAAATAATTTCTGCGGTAATTCTAATCATTCAAGCAGGGTAGATTGGTTCCCCACGTTCATAAAGCTCTATAATGACAAGCTATTAAAGGGAGACCAGTCAATCAAGAAGGGTTGTTGTCAGTTACAAGCGAAAGTATGTACACGAAATACTGGTTAACTGCTTGTCATCATCATTATTCGGCTAAACCCTCAACCTTCCCAAATATTTGAGTTTGATCTCGTATCAAGGAAATCCTTCTCGTAAGGGGTTACCAATTCCGTACATCAAAACCATTAATTATTCCTGAGCGCGGTGGCTCAGTGGTACAGTCTAGTGGTTGCGGGTTCGAGCCTCACAGGAGGCACTGCGTTGTGTCCTTGAGCAAGACACTTTATCATCTGCTTAGCACTGGTTCAACCCAATAAGACCTGTCCCGACATGACTGAAAAATGTTAAATGGGACGTATAGAATCAAATCAAATGTTCCTCTTACTCAGCTGCAGCGAAATCGCGCTGGTGAATGTTTGCATAAATCATTGGCCGCGGCGCAAGAAAGTCTGTCTTTCGGGGTACTGACCTGGTCTGACATGAACATGCCTGTGTGCTGATTATCCTCTTATGTTGCATGAGAGAGTGAGTGAGTTTGTGTTTAACGCACTGTCAACATATAAGGTAATATGGAGACGGTGCCAGGGTTTGGAGTCTCATCTAACAGACTGGATGAGCCAGGAATCGAACTCGGAACCCCTGCACAACACCACGACTGCTCCTCTTATTTTGCGTATTTATACATGTATTGTTGTTTGCTTCTATAGATTTTAAGGCTCGCAAGTCTGTGTAAATTTCTAGAGTGGGTTGTGTTAACCTAATGGGGATTCCCGAGGACCGAAACAGATTTCTCGAGATGCAGCTTATATTAACCACACTACAGCCTATTTTCCCTACACACTACTCCGAAAAACTGGCCATGGAACAGTCCAACTGATTAGTCAGACGACGTTGTTCACAGAGTGCTTTTATATATTGCTGATTGCTGATGTGTGCCTAACCCAATCCCCACAAAGTGGAAAACGAAGGGTCTGGATCGGCGCAGGCCTTGATGTTTATTGCAATGAATACGGTAAAATGATGTATCTTGTTTGTCTTTGGAAGTAGTGATTAAGCTAACAAATAGAAAAAAAATAACGCAAGCGCATTGTAGAATGTATTTTCTGGGAATTGCAGAAGTGATTCGAAACTGGGAAAATGATCCGAAACTAGGCCAATTGGCAGTTTACTTCAAGGCCATTGTATGACTCGAAGCAGAGTCCGAGTGAAACAAACTGAAATTCATTATTTAGGGGAATCATAGTGCTTTTTAACAGTAAAGACGAAATCTTATTTCCTCCGAGCAAATATTTGGAATCCGCCTTCAAGTAAAAGTGATTCGAAACTGGGCAATTAACTATATACCACCCTTACCAACTTTAGCACTAGATATCTCATGATGTGCAAGGTCTACACTGATGTAGGTGGTATAAAATAGTTATACCATGTTTGTCCACCTGTACTCGCTAAAGCTCGTGGATTATCTCCACGTACAGGCAGACAGCCCATGGTATAACTACTACGTAGTTAAGTTTGGGATATGCTTGAGACCTTTTACCGCAGCGTGGCTTTCGAGGAAGTAAAATTGACTATTTTTAGTAAAATCACCTCATGTTCCAGTTTTCGACCACATCTGTTTAAAAATACACATTCTTAAACACTGTTAATTTAAGGTATAGTGGATACATGTAATGCCTGTTTCAATAGTTCAGTGCATTTGCAACTTTGAACTGCCATGTACTTCCAGGACCTTTTTCAGCACTAATAACACTAATAACTACTAATGCCCTTTTCATTTTCAAAACAAAATTAAATATAACATTCTGTTTCAATTAGCCCTCATTTCTGTATATTTGTTCTGCTGTTCCTTTGAACTTTTTTCTTGTCCTATAATATCAATGCCCTGTTGAACCACAATTTCACATTTCGCAAATTTCACACTGTGAAAAATTGGTACCAAAAATTGGTACCAATTTTTCACAGCGCGTACCAATTTTTCACAGCGCGTGAAAAATTGGTACCAATACGTCACATATTTTATACCAATATTTCACATTTTGTGAAATTTGCGCACGTATAATAGCCTTAAAAGCATCAGGGCGTGACTGCACTAACAATAATGAACTGTTCCATAAAATAGGGGTGTTACAACGTTTTGCCATGCAGTTATTCGTATTTACAAGATGACTTTTACAAGCGATTCGATGGCGCAGTAAGTATAACGGTTGTACTCAAAGAATCTGATAACGGGGTTGAGTGTTCGAGCCCCATAAAAAACTTTTTTTTTTAGCTTTCTCAAAGATGCAGGTAATTTTTCGTGATTTACATGTTTGCAGAAAATACATGTTTTAATGTATTATGCTCATACAAAGTCACTTTACTCAGTAAAATGGCGAAGCTTGTATGGAGATACAGCTACGATGCAAGAGTTATTATTGAAAACGTATACAAGACTGCAAGGCGGAAAAGAATATGTTCTTAAAAAGATTATCCTTTGGAAGCAAAGAATGCACCGAAGAACTGAAACTAGAGTGTGCAAGTTTTCTGGGCCAGACTAGCTACTTTCGGCCATTTAGGCCTCATCAGTGACCCTCCAATAATTTCAAAGTTCTCAAATAAATCCCATGCTCCCAAATGACAAGAAAATAAAATCTACACTATAGTGAAGGGCAGGGAGACGTTATACCACTTCCACATAGTCCCAATCACCAGCTGCAGTGAAGTCAAATATGTTCTTTAAAAGGTTATGTCTGGAACGAAACTGTCACTGAATCAGGTATGGGACAGGACTGCAGCACTAACTGGCGTTTAACATAGATGATCTACCGCTCAGAAAATTATGGAAGAGAAGAAGTTGAATTATTGGGCGAGTGACATCGCGAGGGATGAGATGCCTGAACCTGTGATTATATATCTGGATTTAGATGATGATGACTCCGCGACAGACACAGCAAGCGAGAACGAGGATGAAATTTGAAAATTCCTAGTACTGTAATGAAATTGCTAAATAAATATAAAACAAAACAAAACAAAAAAAAAACAGCAAAAAACATCAGAAGAATAAGCAACTGCAAATAAAACCATGCACAAATCATTTTATAACATACAAAACTTACTTTCCTATATTTAAATAACTAAACATCAATACATGCAATAAAATTAATGGAAAAAACAAGTCCCAATTGAGGATCGAACTCACGATTTCACGCGTTTCAGCACTGGACCATAGACACAGATATCAGTTGAACATAGTTTTTAAGAATATACATTTTTGTTAAGAAATTTTACAAACAGTTTACGGTAAATTATCTGCTCAACCCAGAAAAATGGACTCGACCAAAGGTCAATACTGAGAGGTCACAAATGAATTATAGTGAAAATATATGTAGCATACATGCCAAATCTTCACATCGATAATATACCCCCAAATCTACTGCATTTTGCATTCGATTCCAATTCTTCACATATGTGTCAGGATTTTATAACGTGGTTCAAACAGTTTACAGATAAATTTCATATGTTTTACAATTGGAGAATCTTGGACAGGAGTAAGACTGCAAATGTAGGGAGCGCAGTGGCTAAGTGGTGAGTGTTTGACTCGAGACCGAGGGGCCGCGGGTTCGAGCCTCACCGGCGTCACTGCGTTGTGGTCCTTGAGCAAGACAAATTTATCCTAGCTTAGTACTGGTTCAACCCAGAAAGACCCGTCCCTGTTTAAATGAAAGATTGTTGATAGGACGTAAAGAATCAAATCAAACAATCGAAAGACTTCAAATCAATTATATGAGCCGCGTCACGAGAAAACGTTTCTATGGAGTTCATGCTCCAGACTCGCCAGCTTGTGTCCATGTAGATACAGAAACAAACACTAGTCTTTTAATTTTAGGTTGAGAATCTATGGAGATTTTTCAATCAGTGCAGGAAAATTTCGTGCGAAGAAATGGTACCGATTCCTCACATTTGTGAAAATTGAGTACCAATTCTTCACACCTCAGAAAAAATTGAACTAGTCCTTCGCAGATGGCACCAATACGTACCAATTCTTCACAATTAAAAATGAGAAAGATGTGAAATTTGAGCACAGATGTTAGACCCCAAAAATTATCGAAATTGACCATACGCAAATTTCAAATTTTCCAAGAGTGACGTTTTGGTACCAATTCTTCAAACGGTGTGAAATTTGCGAAATGTGAAATTTGCGGTTCAACAATGCCCTCCAGAACCTGTTTTACGTAAGCCCTATAAGTAGAGCCTTTATTGTAATACAATTTCATGTCAACCCAGTGTCATAGTTACAAAGACATGTTTCTCGATTATAAAATAAGCATTTTAAAAGGCCTGCACAAACAAACCATCAATAAAACATGACTTACCCTGCACATTCAAGTCCTTAATACTTTTCAAGCCGGTAGTTATAACATTTATGTTCGTACCGCTGGTAAATATATCAGTCACGTGTCTAGTTACACCCGCAAAAACATCTATATTTAGTTATTCTACGAAAAGGTAAGAGTTTCACATAAAAAGTTAGTTTTAATGCCCTACGTCATTGCTCTACGTCACACTTAACAATATTTCAGTCATGACGTTTTCCTCGGTTGAACATGTACTAGGCAATAAAGATGAAATGTCTTGCACAATTACACAAAGCATTTGTTTCTTTGGGATTGTAAACTGCGATCTCTTAGTAACACGTCAGACACTACAATTGTCTTATAATATGTTAGTGATATAGACCACAGAGCTATCACGACTGTTTTTACCCCAGCCCGGACATGCGTAAAATATGGAGCAGATATGCATTCTGTACAGTCTGCTATGACCATGGTCTTAAATTGAAGCGAATGAAACATTTATTCTTCGTGTTCTCCTACATAAGTGCACATTTATGTGAATTAAATACCAACCCAACAAAAAAGGTCGCGCATGTAATGCGTTTAACATATGCACGCTGATGTGAATGTCCTACTGATTATATGATTAAACTGGACTATGTTTGTTTGTGATGCAGCTTAACTGGAAAAAGCGATAAAACACTAATAGCCTTAAATGTTTAATTTTCATTACACCTGAAACCGCCACCCCATCTCATCAAGATAATTTTAAACAACGTTGTAGCCAAGTTTTAGTATAGTTTGTTAGAGTAAACGAGACTTATACAGTAAGTTGAAGTTTGATCAAGATTTCATATACCATAAATACCCTTCAGGTTCACATAGAGTACGAGTCACGTGTTCGCTGGATATTCATACTTGAAAGCCATGAAATTAATTATTGGAACCAGCAAACCCAGTAATATGGGCAGGGTGAAAGCGTGGGTATGTGAACCCTAAGGGTATTTATGGTATATGAAATCTTGATCAAACTTCAACTTACTGTGTAAGTCTCGTTTAATCTTACAATTTCATTCCCATAAATACCCTTATGGGTTCCAATAGAGAATTTAGAGTTGCTGTGTCCAAGAATAAACAAACCGGAGCTTACCAAATATGTTGAATTACTTCATGCCATAAGTGTATTTTTCACTAGCTTAAATACATGCATCTATTAACTTACATTTGTCCTCCAGATACTCATCTGTTGACATCAATTTTCTTCAGCAGGTACAAGTCCAGCAATGTAAATCCATAACAGTTACACCCCTTTGTATAATTATGAGCAATAACATCCAATTCCCTTCAAACTGAATAAAATTTACATCTCAAATGCATCCTATCATAATCAATTGCCCAAGATTGCAGATTGAAAACAGGACTTTCCCTGTATAGGTTTGTCATAAAATTTCCTAAATGTGCTTTTTGTGTCCACCCTGCTGAGTTCAAAATCACACTCATGTGATGATCACACGCATGTGATGATGCTGCTGTCCTTGTGCTATGAGTGTTAATTTGATTAGAGTGTTTTCCATGATGATACATTGCATTAGTTAGAGCCTCCATGCGAGCTGAACATTTCTTGTACTTCAACTACAGCAGAATCTAGGGCGAAGATTTGGTACCAGTAAAATACATTTAAGCCCCCCGATGGCTTAGGCTGCTGTCCGTTCTAAGGCGCTGAGTCTGTTGTTGTTGACTTTTTGTTTATTGTTACTCCCATTGTGGGAGTCTGTAATTGTTCTATGTTTAGTTGTACGTTACTTTATGTCCATTCTAGTATTGCAATCATCTTGATGGGGAAGAGAGAGCTGATTGCTTTGCTTAATTTGTCTTCCTGGTGTCTTGTGATGGTTGAGCGGCTCTTCCTCGCGGTGCCACGGGGTTGTCTGCAGTTTGTGATTGTGGTATTTCCTGATCATACTCACTTACTATTTTTTAAACTCTTTCCACCCATCTTGAGATAGTAGAATGAGCCACTCCTTTAAAGGTAGCTTGCGTCAAAATGAACAGCTGTGTCTCCTGACCTCTCAAACTGGAAGTCCTTTCTATATACTCACGCAATAGCAAAACAATGCATACTGACTTGTTTTGAATATATGACTGAAACCTAATATTATCCTGATGCACTGCAGGTCTAGTATATTGAAGAACAACAGTAAACTGTAACCCCAAACCATCCTCATGAAATATGAAATCATCAACTTTTAATAAACGAATACTTTGTCCCCTTTGGCCTGTTAGGAGTAAAAGCAGCATACAAACCTACTGAGGTAAGATTTGAACTCAAACTTAATAAAAAATCTAAAACAATATCTGGATTCTATGTTGTCCTATATTTAGGCAAACCAGGCCATTTGTTAAATACTCCTCTCATAAATTTCTTGACTAATACACTATTATCAATGCCAAGTGACCCTCAGAACACAAACTTTAAAATCCACTCAAAGCAGATTTGGCTGTCCAAAATAGTAAGTGAGTATGATCAATACCACTATACTGAACCCCTGATTTATACAGATCATATAAAAGCTCAACGACTACATTTATAGAGGGTTGAAGTGGATACATTTCCCAAGAACCTGAAACCTGAGCCACTTTCTAAGGTAGCATTCATATTGTTTCTTTGTAGATTGTCTCCATGCTTGAATGATGAGGTTGGCAGACACTCCCTGAATTCCTCTGCCTTGCACAACTTCCCTGATACGCGAAATGCCCCCAGCTTCAGTTTCTGTAGTAGGTGAGTTCTTTTTGGGATGCTTGGCTGATACAGTATTTTGCTTATTGTAGGAAGTTTAATGGGAAAATCCACAATCAGATTAGCCAGTTGTGGCCACCTACTTTGAGTTGTCCATAACGGGGCTACTACTGATGCTTCTGCCTCGTCTTCCACAATCTTACGTAAAATCATACTGAGGGCGCTGAAAGGTGCAAAATATAGACATATTGTTTAGTCCAAGATACTGAAAAGGCATCCACTGCCATTGCATTAGGATCTTGTCTAAATGACATGTGTTTTTCAAGTTTATGATGGAGCCTAAGGCAAAAAGATCAATGTTGGGCTTGCCAAACCTACACATAAATCTCCTGAAAATGTCCATATCTAAAGCCCATTCAAGGCCCTCATTAAGATTAAGCTGCATAGAAAGTTCATCTGCCTCTACAGCCTAACAACCTGCTACATGAGAAATACTTAATGAATGTTGTGGGAAATGCACCAGTTCCAGATATCAATAGCTTATACATTCAAATATCTCTTCTTTCCCCAAAAATTTCTTAAATATGCACAACTTGAAGTGTTCTTACAATATAATTGAATGTGTGTATTGGCCTTTGAACCACATAAGGCTTTCAGCCCCCATAAATATAGCACTCAGTTCTAAAACATTTATGTGTTCTTCCTGTTCTTCCTTTGACCAATGTCCCCCTGTACGGAGGTTTTTGGTTTTGTCATACGCCCCCAACCTCTCTTGGAGCTGTCAGTGTAGATTTCCATATTAGGTTTGCCATGCAAAATAAGTTTGAAACAAATTCTAAATTATCAATCCACCACTGAATATGACTATTACAAGATCTGGATATGATCATAGTTGAATTAAAATTGCCATTGTTTAATTTAAGATGTTTTTCTTTGATTCTCTCTAAAGGTTTGTACCTTAACTGGGCATATTTTACTCCCGGTTCAGTAGCTAGTAGCTACTATAAAGTTTACGAATTAATCTGGAATATGCTCTTATGGTAATATGTGAACGTTTATTTATACTTAGGCACAATTTTAAAATAGACTCTTTCGTTTCCAATGGTAATCTCACAGTCATATCTGCTGAATTCAAAATAAAGCTGACAAATGTGATTTCTTTTGTTGGTATTAAGACTGACTTCTTATCTTGTACTGTAAATCCCAAATTATCAAGCAATGAACAGCATCTGGTACATTTTGTGCACACTGTTGTTTGGTGCGGCTCTGCAAACATGAGTCATCAATGTAAGCTGTACTAATATGTCCCTTTCTACGAAGTGTTGCATAAACCTGCTTAAAGATCTTTCTAGAACATCGGGGAAAGGAGCTCAAGCCCATGATCAAAGAAGTAAATTGGTGTTTTGTCCCCTCCAGTAGAAGGAGAAATATTTCCTATCTATTTCCCTTATTCTGATTGAGTAAAATGCTTCCTTCAAATCCACACTGACCAAAAAACAGTTCGGCGTCATGGCATCGATAGCAGATTTCAGACTTTCCATCTTAAAATGTATTTTGTCAACATATTGATGATTAAAGGGTTTAAGGTTCAGGATCACTCTAATACCTCCATTAGATTTTGCCTTACAAAAATGTCACATATAAATTCATCAGGATCAGCCTGCACAACAGGTTAAATTATTCCTTTTTAGTAAAGTTTAAAGTCATCTTATTCCTTCAATTCTGCATTCAAATTATCTCCAAATAACTGTGTGGCAGAAACAGGATGAGCCGGCTCACAGAGACTGTGAAATTTACTGTCCAATTCTGACTTTATAGCATCCTTCCGCTGTTGGCATGATACATAAACTGCGTGTGAGAGGGCTAAAACTGTCTCAGTGGATAACTTTTTTTAATTTCCTTGAAAACAGGAATTAATTTTCTTTAGCTCTTTTTATTCTTATTTATGAGTTCCAACTGTTGAACAATCGCAGCTAAATCTGGCATAAATTTTGACACAGTTTTCTGCACAGCTGCACGTGCTGCCTTTCTTTTGTCTAAGATGTTAAGTCATATGATTGGTTCCACTTACGGCACTAGCAAATTATCTACGTTGGATGGTCTGATAAATTTCTATTATAGCCTTTTCATTTCCTCTGATTGTCCAACCGATCGAGAACCTTCATTCACTACATCTACCAGCCCATTATCTGTAGCTAGGCCAGACTTCTAAGTCCCTTTGAAAACCAATTTTAACTCCTTTAAAATGTCATCATCTGATTCAACCTCTGAATCCAGTTCTCCATCTGACATAATTCTATCTAACTCCTTAGAAGTAGAAGGTTGTTGTGTATCAAGAATATGGTGTGTTTCCTCGTTTGACATTTCAATGTCAGAATCCTCGTCACTTTCACTTTCGTTTTCTAACAATTTCCGTTTTTTACTTATATTCCTTTCACTTGTATTCCTATCACATGAGGAGGACCGCCCCTTTTGCATTCTAAATCTCCAACGTAATAACACAAAATCAGTCATTCCACGCTGAATCTCACGTCAGCGCTGGTGATATACGTTAGTAAACTTCCATTGGGCGCGTGTTCGATTCGGGCCTGTTCCATTAGCAAGTTGCGGAAATGGATCAGGTGTTAAATCCCCAACAGCAGTGTCTTTTACAGTTCTTTCTCGGACTCCCCGTCGACCAAGTTACTTCCAAAATTCCATCATTGCGTGAGCAATGTTGATATACTTTGGATACTGGATTGCTTCTAAAAGCGAAAAGACCTATTAGAGACCTTACCACTGAGCGAGAATCCCGATCAAAGATGGGCCCTTCGGATATTCTAGACTAAATGTGACGAAATATCTAGATGTAGATGGGTCAGTTTCAATATGCCCCCTAGGCATTATGTGCATTGACTTCCGTTGAGGAATACGGTTGAATGAATTTATACATACTGCTGGGGAGGGGGTAAACTCTACAATTATTCAGTGTGTTCATGAGCAGAGTCTTACTGGTATATACATATTTCCTGTCTTATTTGCTTCCAATGTATCACCTATGTACAAATCGTTAACTAAAACCAAAAAAAAATACTCAGAGCTTGAAGCCCATGAAACATTGAAAAGAGTGGCTTCAGCAAATGCAATAATAAAACACTATAAAAGTTCTTCTTAAATAACTAAAACGCCATGCGATGGTTCTAAGCTTTTTCAAAAGCTAACCTTGTATAGGTTCTAGTTTGATAAATTCCTGTAACTTTTTTTCAAAAACAGTGGGCGCAGCCATTACAGGAACAGGAAGCGAGCTCGCGCCTGCGCAACGATCTTTTGTCCCAGTGACTGTTACATTATCCTCCCGCAGTCCTGAAGGGGACTACAACAGTCTTCGATCGTCCAAATCTGACGGGTTGCTCTTTAAAATTACTGCCCTCAACGTCCTATGACCCCGGGAAACTCGTATCCGAAAATATTTCACAGAAAACTGATTTATTCGCCTGTTCGAAAAATAGGTCACACCCAATTACTCCAAAACAAAAGACATCAAAGTAAGTAAGTAAGGGTGCAAAGATCAGGAATCGATATAATCAAGTACCACTCCTGACCCAGGATACCAATGGGAAAGTGACAAACTCACAGTTAAACACCACAAACGAGAGCCAAGAGGTCAGCCCTTTCCCAGCAGGTGACCACAAAGCACATATAAACAGACGCGCACAAAGACATAGCAAACACATGACAGAAAAAAAAAACACAAAATATCCACAAAAGAAGTACCGCCTTGGAACGGTCAGTAAAATATTTTACTGGAGGGCTTAAACCAGCTTAAACGGCGCCAAAGTTCCAAAAGTTTGTAGAGCAAATAACGTCCAAAGTCAGTCAAAAAAAAGACGACCACGCCTGTCCAAACAGTTTTACAGCGCCTTATGCAGCATACAGCCAAAAGGCAATATCGAATAAGCTCGAAACCCCTTGTTTTCACGAGTTTAAAAAGTTGCTAATTAAGTTTTATTGCTTCAAGCATCCACGACAACCTCGTGATAAATTTCCAGCGATCACGTGACTCGTACTCTATGGGAACCAATAAGGGTATTTATGGGAACGAAATATGGTAGTGTTAGCTGAAATCACAACATAGACATGACGATTATAAACACACGCATGTTTGGTATCATGTTTGAGATCAACTTGTTTTTTGTTTTTGCATCTTTTAAAATATCCACATTCATGGACAAATCTATGTTTATACACACTAGTGACAAACTTTAATTCACGTGGCTGTATATGCCGTCGATAAATTAAAAACATACTCATGTAAAAAGGCAAAGATCAAACTACCTTATATTTAAATTTCAGCAAAATTAATTGTGGGCCATAAAACGGCAAAACCGTAACAGGCCAATTTAAATCGCGGAAATGTGTTTGTTTGATTGATTTGATTCTTGAGTCAACAATCTTTCAGTTATGTCGTCACGGGTCTTCCTGGGTTGAACCAGTACTAAGCAAATATTAATTTGTCTAGCTCAAGGGCACAACACAGTGACGCCGGTGAGACTCGAACCCGCAGCCCTTCGGTATCGAGTCAAGCACTCTACCATTGAGCCACCATGTATTCATAGGGAAGAAACATGTAATTTACCACGACATTGTACAGGAAATTAAATTTTAGCATAGGGTGAAAAGCTACCGTCATATAGAAACGATTCTGTCGCGAATGAAGCCTTTTTAGTAGCCTGAGGCGAGTTCAACAATGCTAGAGCTTGCGGGTGCTCGTTGTTCTGGTACCTATCTTTATTCGTAATGTGTAAAGCCTGACACCAGTACAATGAGCGCTTGAAAGCGCTCGAATTGTTGAAGTCGCCTCTGGCTAGCACTCTCGAATTCGTTTTGGGCCGAGATGTCCAATTAACCCTAGAATGTGCGCTAACGCTGTTTAGCTGTACCAATCAATATCAATCAATCAATATAATTTATTTTGAAATAAAGGCCTCCGGCCCATAACATACATGAAATATTTCAAAAACAATTTTAAAGCAATGCCTTAAATAAATATCCAACATCAAAGAGCAATCTAATTTTAAGTGGAGTTTTGTTTGGAACATGTAATAATTATGACTTAAAATGTGATTCGAAAAAGATTCAATCTCCGTTTTTTTTCTTTTTTAACATAGCCCGAAAATATATGTCGCCATAGTACCCCGGGGAAGGGTCCAGTGTGTACCATTGCAATAATATTACATAATTTATTCTATTTATGTTTGTCTGAGATCAACAAGTTTTATGCATACACGAACCAAAATTACAAATTCAAAAACAGTGTAGACACAGATCAGACTGCTCCACATGAGGCAGCCAAATCTGGATCCACCCTCTTTTGCTTCGCCAGTTCAGGGAAATGTGTATTCTTGTTCAATTACGTTCGTGTATATTTTAAAACACTGGGCCCACCGAGTTGAAAGAACGAAACGTTTTATTAAAGCTGAACCGTCTGTAGCTTTTGGTTTAAACATATTTTATTTGTATACTTTGTACATAGAACAACATATAAAGACATACAATAATATACAGTATACAAATGGGATTCAGAAGAAAGTCTCCAGACTTATACGAATCTGTATCCCATTTAAAATATCAATTTTACTTATAATATCGAGATTTAGAGAGAAAACCATTTCAGTACCAATGCTAAATTTGGTACGCAAATGTACTACGAGAGTTTGGAAACTTTTCAATTAGAAGTAATATAGCAAGAGGCTCCACGGGGATGGAACATTTCATTTTCTAACGTTTAAACAGATTATAAAATGTTTAATAGTTCGTGAATCTCAAGGTCAAAGAGTAATTACTTAAAGGCAATTTATTGGAATCGTTTAGTCCTTAATATATACTCCTGTATGATGATGAAGAGCTGCCTATTTGTCTCGTCAGACAGATCTGTGACTCCATATAAAAGAGCATTTAAGGTTGGTTCGCATAATTGAGATATTGATTGCATCATTTCCTGGCGCAAGTTATTAAATCTATTACATTTAAACAAGTAGTGTTTGGTAGTTTCAGGTCTACCACAAATGCAAAGCGGACTGTCAATGATGTTTTTTGAAAAGAGATGGTGATTAAGAGAGCTACATTCCATTCTCAGTCGAGAATGATAGATTTGACCAATGCGCTTGCCATCTAGATAGAAGAGAGGGACACCGATTGGGGTAGAATTAAGACTGCGTTTGAAAGAGCTAATACTTGGTGCATATCTAGTAGTATGAGGTAGTTCATTCCAATCGCGAACTACTGAGGGAAGAAAGGAATTGTAATACAACTGAGTATTTGAGCGTATGTATTTGTAATCAGATGCATTACGGAGACGATATGCTGTACTATTACCAACAGTAGGGGGGACAAGTGAAGACAAGTAGTCAGGACATAGTCCATTTATCATTTTGTAGAATAGTATTTGTTTGTGTTTTTTCCTTCGGCAAGAGAGAGTATCCCACCCAACTTCTTTTAATAATTTGTCTATTGAAACTAGCTTAGTGGCACCACTGACAATACGTGCAGCTTCATGTTGTATTTTCTCTAGTTCATTTGCCTCGAATTGCGTACAGTTATCCCACACGACGTCAGCATATTCAAGTAACGGTCTGATAAATGAAAAATAGATGATCTGTAGTGATTTTCTGCTGAGTTGGAATTTAAGTTTTCGCATTACATTTATACGATGCCAAGCTTTTGTTTTGATGTTGTTTAAGTGTTCATGCCATGAAAGGTCATTTGTAAAGGTTAGGCCCAGGTGTTTGTGAGACTCAACAGTGATGATGTCTTGCTGATTCATGTAAAGGGTTGGATGAAGTGGTTTAAAGAGTTTACGTGAGAATAGTAGTGACTCCGTCTTTGATGGATTAAAGGTAACAAGCCAGTTTGATGCCCATGTGTATATTTGTGAAAGATCAGAGTTTAATATAGTTGCTGCTTGGATTGGGTTTTCGACTATGATATAGAGGCTAGTGTCATCAGCAAAGAGGCGTATGGATGAGTTAATATTGCGTACAATGTCATTAATGTAAATAAGGAAGAGTAAAGGGCCAAGTATGGAACCCTGAGGCACACCAGCTTTTAAGTCGGCCCAATGTGAGAAGACCCCTGGCAATACTACCCTTTGTTTCCTGTTGTTGAGATAATCAGTGAACCATTGTAGAAGATGACCTGTTATTCCTACTGTTTGCAATTTGTAGAGCAGCCCTTTATGCCATACTCGATCAAATGCTTTGCTAATGTCGCAAAATATTGCACATACTTCTTTACCTTCGTCTAATGCTTTACAGAATGAGTTATAAATGTCTACAAGTTGATTTACAGTACTATCTCCAGAAATAAAGCCTGACTGAAGAGTAGTTAGGACTTCATGGTCCATTAGAAAATTAAAAACATATTTGTGAACAATTTTTTCAAGTACTTTGCCAACTGTGCTTAGAAGTGATATTGGTCTGTAATTTGTGATTTCTGAAGGGTCATTCTTCTTATGTATTGGAGTTACATTGGCTTGCTTCCATAAAGCTGGGACTTTTCCTTTACTAAGAGAGGCATTGAAAAGATCAGATAGAGGAAAGGATAAGGGCTTGGCTAGCTCTTTTAGAATTCTATTATTGATAGCATCAGGACCAGAGGCTTTACCTGTTTGAAGTGCTTTTAGGACTGATTCAACTTCGTTAGCTGTTATAGATATAGAGTTTAAGGTGAAATCTGGAATATTTAGATCTGCAGGGAGATTTGCATTACTGTCATCAAGTGATGATTGTTCTGTGAAATAATCATTTAGTATAGTTGCCTTATCTGTATTATCAGAGTATATGTCACCATTTACATTGAGTGGCTACGTCTGTAGCTTTTGATCTTTTAATTTTAGAACTAATGTTTCTATTTTTCAAGAACACAGTAAAATAACAAAAATTCAGGTAAACATTTTACCAATTTCGTAAATCTTAGCAAATTATCAGTATCAAAACAATAGCATTTATGCTAAAATTAACTGTCTATAATTATTGGAGGGACGCAATTAATTACCAACAAGAGAAAAACACGCCTGTTTTATAAGATAATTCACTTTTCCGTGCAGTTTTCAGCACTAGTGAACAGATTTATTGTGAAAACATAACTTCATTCTACTTTTACAAATGATTTAAAAAGAAAATAATAAATTTCGAAAAAAATTCATAGTTGCAGACTTAGTCTCTTTAAGTATATCTTTTCCACCCAAGTAATCTTGGAATCCGTCGTTTTGCATTAATTAAACTAAAGGATGCCTTTCAAATCCGCAAATAATACATGTGCGTAAAAACAAATACACATTATAATTTGTTTTGCTGTCTTCACTTATTATAAGCAATGAATACACTGAAGGACTTTAAAAACGCAAAAATCTAAATTCATAATCTTTACTAACTTTTAATGTCTCAATCTTATTGAGATTTGGCAAAAATAAACATCAATATGTCAGAAAACATGTTTTAATTTTTATTTCAAAATAATAAATAATGTTAGAGCAACAGTCTATCAAATAGCAATACCCTATGATTCTAAATTTGCAATTTTGAAATTTGTCTAGAAATTGGACACGATTTTAAGTTATTGTGATAAAATATTTTTATTATAAAAACAGACACGAATTACCCTTGGAGCCCTACTATTCGTCTGGCACTGACAGAAGCAGGGCGGGACGGATATCGTCGATGTAAATATCGTCGATACACAATCGACGTAAGTTGGCGCTCAGCGCTAACCAGACCTGCGTCGATTTTAACTGTCCCAGTAGCCTGGTAATGATCTCTGAGGCGTTGTATAGTTGACGGATGGCAATTTAAATTTCCATGTGTTTGCCTCAAAACAACACCATGATGATCTACGTGTTATTAAGACCAGCCATGAGGTGACTTTAGAAATGTCACAAAGAAATAGTCCAGCTTAGAAGTGACCCCCTAAAATATAGACAAAAATCGACATACCTATGAATATTTTTTTTTCTGAAAACACCAAAATATTGAAATTCAAAATGTAAAACCCATAAAAATATACCAAGCTTTTGTGTATACAAAATACAGGAGCACATCTAAAGTCTGGCTCAAAATTTCTCCATGTTGGCTCACATGTCGCATATAAAAGAGGACCACTATCAATGTCGTCTGGCCGATAGTAGCTCTCGAGACTGTATGCTGACAGGTTTATGCCCTTGAATCTTCATTGCATCATTAGACATGTCCATCTTGCTGCTCCGACACATTGTCGGGACGGTACTTTAGATTTAGATGTGTAACTTTTTAAGTGCTGGTCCTGATATGCCCTTTTGCAGAAGAGTTTTCAAACCAATTTGTACTAAACAATCAACTCTGAGTGTCTGTGCAAACTTTTAGAAAATGTTTTACTGAGTTCATTATAGTTATAGCCTTGTTTTAGTTACTTAACAGTCAAAAATTGGTATTTAAATAACTAACATTAGAACAAACTATCGCAAAATGAGTATATAAGGAGGCCCTCCCAGGGGATACGTGTTCCCTTGTTCCCCTGAAATAAATTGGCATGTTCCCCTGTTCCCCAAAATATTCTTATGTTCCCTGTTCCCCAATAGTGTCTGTGTTCCCCTTTTCCCTCAAAAGTTGACCTTTGTTCCCCTGCAATAAATACCCTTGTTCCCATGTTCCCCAAAACCCCTGAGAGGGCTTCAGTAAGGTGCAAAATATGTACACCATAGGAACATCTCTATCAAGAAAAGGGAAATAAACTATTTCAATATTAAAATCATCTGGCTTCTCGTAAATATTTGATGAAACTCTACCGTTTGTTATGGTCAAGTCCAAAAAGGGAGTTTTCAGTTTTAAGGAGAATGTGCCCTATTTAATGGAAGTTCTGTGGGATATATCTGACTTACCATTTATTCTAAGTAAGGACCAAACTAAGTTATCTAGATATCTTGCAAAAGAATTGAATGCTCCAATAAGTTGGGCCTCGACGCGAGAAAACCTGTCTTCGGGGGTTTGCGAACAACACAGGCGCAGACCAGCCTGCGCATCCGCGCAGTCTGATCAGCGCCTTTGTTATTCACGTTTTGGAAAGTATTATATGCAAACTTGCTACAGGTGAAATCTCAATTTTCTAGCTAGTCTCTGTAGCTGAGGAGACTGGTTTGAAACTCGCTTTGCCGGACACCCCGAAGACAGGTTTTCTCGCGACGAGGCCCAGTTAATCCTGATTACTGTCAGGTGTAAACAATATGACGCCTGTTCATATCAAAACAGAAACAAATCTGCGACAAGAGGACCACAAATAGTACCCATTGGAATACTTACAATTTGTCTACATAAGGCCTAAATGAAATATATGTGTGGTTCCTGTTGCATACCAACAAAATTCAGGGTAGGTAGGTAGGGAAATTATTAAATTTTGTTATAACATTTAACAAAGAAAATAGTGATAATATCTGAAAAAGTGACCATTTTTGGTATTTTTTCTCCAAAGACCATTTTAATGTTTAGGGTAGGGTTAAAAAAATAGGGTAGGTAGGCAACAGGAACCACACATACATTTCATTTAAGCCTAATTAGAGAGTCGAATCTTATAAATATACTGTCCAAAAGACAATGGAGATCGCCATAAACTTTCTGACATGACCACAAATGTGTTCTTTATGGCTGTTCAGAACTGAAAAAGGCGTTTCTTATTACAAGCCAAATAAAGCGAGCCTGCTTCATGAAAATGTATTGTTGTTCAATTAACCCTTTGTATATTGTTGGAGTCTTCCTTCTGGTTTGATAAATTTGGGATGGTCCGTTGTATACATCTAGGCGTGTCAGGTTATAATTAATATGATATATTGCGTTTTTTGTCTAAAGTTTTTTAACCTTAACACAGAGTGTAGACACTGATGAAATGCCGCATTAAATGCAGTGACGCAAGAGATTAAACGTAAGATTCAACTCGGTAGTGGTAAACTAACTTGAATGACCTATAAAACGTGGTTTACTAGTATATTAGGTATAACCAGTATAATATTGGAAACTTGTCATTATCCCCATCAACAAACCCACCAAACTTAAAAGCTGTATCACACAGATGCCTATCAAAGACATGCCTCTAGCACAGTCAAATGCACAACTTATTATGCCTCCAGCTGGATACTGCAGGTCTGTTAAATCATATTCGTAACCTTAAGATTCCCTGCAGACCAACTAAGTACCATATTTACAGTCCCACTGTAGATGTTAGCTGTCGGTGGGGCATTTTAGTAACTGTAGACAAATCATGGGCAACAACTCTTACTTCACTGGTGATCAGTGAATATCAGTATTACTGAACATGCATATATTGAGATTGCAGAATTTGATATTGTAGTATAAAAAGTATCAATTTCTCTTAGCTACACATGTTATCGAAATCAAAAGAGACAATGATGGGTCGACCACCTAAGGCGAGATTTTACCCTGGGATAGAAAATCGTATCTTACCCATGCTATACAGGATCGTCATTGTAATGCTAAAGTAACGTCATCATGTGAAATTGCATCTTAGCGTATTCTGGGACTTCTGAAAGCTTATTTTAAGATAAATCAAATATAAATGAATAAATAAAAACAGTTGTGAGCAAGAAAAAGAATCCATTATATGTGTGAGGGTAGGATAGAAAAATCCGTCCCTCGGGATCACCATTTGCCATTAATCGGCAAGCATCGTGATGCCAAACAGAGATCCTCGGGACAGATTTTTCTATCCTACCCATCACACTCATGATAGATTCTTTTCATATCCGCACTTTTTTTGTAATTGATCGCGTCTGTTCGTCAGTCAATCTTGTTCATAACGCAAACTCAAAGTGTATTCATATTTGGCACAATTACAGCCTATGACGAGTCCATTACCAAGTACTTTTCAGATCACTCATATGACCTTGGAGTCAAATGTCAAAGTCAAATATGCTTGTAACACGAACTACTCTTTCATTTTTGACTGAGTGTAACGTAGTAGTTGATTCTAACCTTCAAAGTTCGTGTTGTGTTTTCAAAGTCCTTTTAGAGTTTCTAAAATAGTAAGTGAGTATGATCAGGAAATACCAAAATCACAAACCGCAGACAACCCCGTGGCACCGCGAGGAAGAGCCGCTCAACCATCACGAGACACCAGGAAGACAAATTAAGCAAAGCAACCAGCTCTCTCTTCCCCATCAAGATGATTGCAATACTAGAATGGACATAAAGTAACGTACAACAAAACATAGAACAATTACAGACTCCCACAATGGGAGTAACAATAAGCAAAGAGTCAACAACAGTCTAATTCTTATAAATTTCAGCAACAATTTTCACAATTTTATAAGTTTATTAAATCTTCTTAAGTCCAACTAAAATACTTTTAGAAACTAACTATGACATAAAGTTCCGAAATCTAAAGCTTTTACTGGGTTGAATCTTATATACCATGCCGTCACGTGATAGAAGCTGACTACAGCGCCACCTAATGACATCATCAATCAATCAGAATTTAAGTTTACAATAAAGCGCCCTCTACATAGGTAGAGTTCCATTTATATCAACCAATCAGAAGATACAAAAGTAACTCAAAGTCAAACCAATTGTGCAATTTCCCAAAGGTCATATTACTAAATGTATTGCGCAATCCTGCCAATCAATGCCAGAATTGACATGATCTATTTATTGGGCTGTTTGTAATTTTACTAAACTAAGTAACATCTGTCATCACGACCTTTCGAAAGTGTTAAAACATCCCATCAGAATTGACAATCTAATAAATATGACCTTTAAGAAACAATAACAAACTGGTGGCAGAAATCGCTTTTAAAACATAAACCTGTCAATCACAGATGTCAACACTGCATCTGGCCAGAACACCTGTGTCTTATCTAAACCAAGCATTTACAAACATTGTAAATCCCAACAGGCAATTCACAATTATTCTGAACCCTCTCAGATGAAATCAGCAGCTATTTTATACGAGGATGTTCATATTTGGCACAATGAATGCCTATGGCGTGTAAATTACAACAAAGTTTCAGATCACTGATAAGACCTTGGAGTCAAAGGTCATTGTCACATGTACCAGGGGGGGTTCAATATGTAATGAAAACCCATTCATAACGCCATCCACAGACGCGTTAGGATTTTATGCCATGTACTAAATGAATGACCAAAGTGTCGCCATTATAATGAAGCATGAAACAAAAGTTAATCTTTCCAAATTTAATAAGTTACAGACTTTCTAAAAAGCACACTAATATACACTGCATATATTTTCCTCCCAATTGTAAAGACTCATTTTAACAAAGGTAGAAATGCATGCGGTATTTTCTAAAACAAACATTTAACATGCATGAAACACATATCCATAGTTTTCTGACTCATTTCCCCTTTATCTGCTACAACAATACAAACTTTTGACCGCTACCGATTTCTTATGCAAACGGCTTTATTACGTTACCCCCTCTTACGTTGACGTCGTTTAAAGCAATGGACGAAACACTAAAATACGAACGGGTCATGAAAATCGGAAATGAGGCTTTGTACTAGGAAAGGACAATTTTGATTGTATCGAAGTTTCAATACACACAGTGTATAGGCAGCAGACCAGTTAAACTGAAACCAATATCTAGGAATATCTCATCTGAGTGGTATACCATTTTCGTTTTCCATAATTTAGCCAGCCAGATTATGTACATGTTAATACGTGTAACAATGTCCAAATAATGCATCCGAATGCAAACATCGATGAAACGCGGTATTTAGTCTGATCCATTTCAGTTCAAACCAGAGATGGTATTCTTTTAAGTGATTTTCTTATTTCAAATGACGTTTTGGGGGTACCTTATGAACGAGATTAAAAACGGAAATTTTAAAATCGGCTGTATTACTTGCAAATTAACATCAAAGCGACCAGAAAAAAAAATGTTACAAATGATTTTTGTATAAATTTTCGCTATGTATTCGTTCACGCAAAAACGACTCTGTCAATGGAATGCCAGAAAATGTAGCATCAAGGAGGATTTTAACCAAATTAGCAGCCTCAGTATTTCATAGAATATTAAGCAATATCAAACTTTTTGCAGGTATAAATCACCAATATTTGGATATTTACCACACGAAGAAGCAGCCTGAAAACACCCCTCGTTCATGTAGTTATCTGCTTTTGAAAACATTGTTTTATTTCATTTCGCAGTGTATTTCAGTACCCTATCTTGCAAGTGGCTTGTAAATTAGATAAGGAGCTGGACAACTGCAATTTTACATTTATTTAGCCAAGAAACAGACCTTTAATTGAAAGTAGTTATGAAGTGTGTAAATTAAAAACTTTTGGATATACTGGGCTGTTTTCATTACATATTGAAAGCCCCTCGTACTTGAAAGCTGCTTTAAGGCTCGTAATGCGAACTCCTTTCAGTTTATACACATTATTACTTTAGTAACTTGATCCGATGGGTCGGATCACGTCGAGTGGGTGCGCCAGGAACGACCGGATCACACTCGACTTCGTCTCGTGTGATCCGGTCGTTCCTGGCGCACCATTTGCACAAATGTACGGTAAAATACTATGGCAGACCTATGTGATGTGGCATGATATTTTTACCCAAGTACATGTAGTAATACATCAGCTGTTCACTGCTGAAAGAATTGGAAGACCGCCATTTTGAAAATCCTCTTCCCCGAGTCCACCTCGGAATTTCAAACGTCTGTAACTTTCTTATAAATGAACAAAAACATAAAGTGTGGGTACTCGTTTTCTTAATTAGACCGTAAGGAACATTTTGGTACCAAATTTATTGTGTTTTTCTATAATTTTTCATTTTTGTACCTCTAGCTCCTCCTGTTCCCGTGGTGGAAGACAGAAACGTTATGCAACGTCATCGCATATATATGACGTCATTTGTGACGTCAAAAGTGCAGACAACCGTTGAGTCTTTCGAACACGTTTAAAAAAAGAAAGAACCGCGAAAAAATGACATCGTCATAATATTTGATACAGATTCCGGCCCGTTTCCGGGTTTTACCCAAATACAGTACCAGTGTAAAAGTAGTTCGACGTGGGTAGACTATGGAGGATGGTGATACGGAATCAGAAAACGCTAGTAGGGTGATACGGGATTTTGTATTTTGGTGTAGGAAAATAGGTAGTATCAATGGGTATTTTTTGTAGGTATATAATAAATACACATTATTACTTTAGTAACTTGATCCGATGGGTCGGATCACGTCGAGTGGGTGCGCCAGGAACGACCGGATCACACTTCGTCTCGTGTGATCCGGTCGTTCCTGGCGCACCCACTCGACGTGATCCGACCCATCGGATCAAGTTACTAAAGTAATGATGTATTTATTATATACCTACAAAAATAACAACAACAAGGCTAGAACGATTCAATAATACATGCATTTGCACAAATGTAAGGTAAAGAACCGTAAGGAACATTTTGGTACCAAAATTATTGTGTTTTTCTATAATTTTTCATTTTTGTACCTCTAGCTCCTTCTGTTCCCGTGGTGGAAGACAGAAACTTATCTAACGTCATCGCATATATATGACGTCATTTGTGAAGTCAAAAGTGCAGACAGCCGTCGTGTCTTTCTTTCGAACACGTTTAAAAAAGAAAGAACCGTGGAAAAATGACATCGTAATAATATTTGATTCAGAATCCGGCCCGTTGCCGGGTTTTACCCAAATACAGTACCAGTGTAAAAGTAGTTCGACGTGGGTAAACTATGGAGGATGGTGATACGGAATCAGAAAACGCTAGTAGGGTGATACGGGATTTTGTATTTTGGTGTAGGAAAATAGGTAGTATCAATGGGTATTTTTTGTAGGTATATAATAAAACCCAATACAGCTGAACAGGCTGAATATTATCTGTACTTCTAACAAAGAGCTATTGTCACTTTGAAGACTATACAAAACTATAGGCTGCGGCTAACTGTGGCAAATTACCATCTGAGGCATTGCCCCTAAATGATACAGAGGTCCACTCACGTCAAAGAAGACTTTAAGTGTATCTTTAGCTGGCATACTAAAGCTTTTAAGAAGTCTAAAACCTGGAAGGCAGCTGGCCCGGATACACTCAAACCAATATTATTGATAGAATTACGTGAGGAAAGTGCACCAAACATACAGGTTATCTTTTCAAACAGGCATCATCCTATCTTTAAAAACATGAAAAAACATTGCCTGACAATTACAGACCTGTATTCTCTCAAAGGCTCTTGAACATAATTGAGTTGCGACATGAGATTTCCTTCAATGTGGTATGTGCGACCAGCAAAGCCTCAGATCAGCCTGCGCATGCGCGCAGTCTAAGCAGAACCTTTGCTAGTCGTTTGAATATTTTCTGAGTGTTTGTCTACTGGCTGAACATCATTTGGAGTTTCTAAGCTTAAAAGGAGGCTGCACAGGCTCGTCTGAGTCTACACTTGCCAAAATGTCATTGTTGGAAATCACTTGTCGCGGCTCATATTATTGCATTTCGCCTGGTAAATCATTTTGACAAGCATGATATTCTGTACGATCTCCTATGTGGTTTGAGAGACAATCAAACACAGCTTAACATGTTGTTTGATGATCTTGCGAGAAATACATGTGCATGCCAACAAACTCATCTGATGCTGAGCCAGACTGGAAAAACAATGGAGAAAAACATCCATAGAGGCTTCTTAGCCAAGTAAGATGTCGACGTCACATAATATACTGCTGGACTTCTCAATAGCTCATTTGGTAGCTCCATCAGTATGGATTTTGATGAAATACACTATCATAGAACCGTTCCTTTCTTGGTGGCCGGCCACAGACTGTCGTCATTGCATATGAGGAATCAGGGTATGTCCCTATGACATCTGCGGTACCCTGGTGATCAGTCTTGGGCCTACATTGTTCCTTGTATACATTAAAGTGTATGTTCATGGTTTTGAACATTTTACTTAATCAAAAATAAATATTTCATAATGTACTTATTTATTTTTCATAGATCATCCCCTCATCTGCTAAGATGATTATGGCAGTGTTCATTGCTTTAATCTAAACTTCTGGGGGCTGCCATATTACAGTAATGGACATTAAAAGATGGACATTAACCTCTATTTCAGGTCAGGTAAATGACTCCTGGAATCACCTTGCTAGTGGTTCCATACATTGCTTCATTTCAATATTGGATAATTAGTATACTGTTTTAATAACAATTATCAGTCAGATTAATGCAAATTAGAATGTTACGACTATTAAAAGAAAAGTATTTTGTGTATCAATAAGTTTCAGTTGATTTTGCTTTGTCTTATTGTACCCAAAATGAAGAAAGTTGTTACAAAATATGTTGTCTGCTATAGTAAAAATTAGTGCTTTAATGGTTGAATTTTAGAAATAATTATCAAACCTTGGTCAATGTATCATAATATAGTCATCAATGTACACACCGCTTAGAATATTACTTTGAAACATTGTTAATTTTTGTCATTATCAAGGATTTAAGACTTTGGACTGGTAGTGTCTGAGCAGGTTATAGTGATTCCAGTCCACCTGTTAGGAGCTCATTGACCTGCAAATGACCAGACCCCCAGTGCCCACTGAAAGTAAATAATTACAGGCTAATTAAAGGGATTTCACACTCATTAAATGAATGATTATTCCTACCATACTGTAAGCTCTATAATAAATGCAGTAAAGAAAGTGTGAATTTTCCCTTTAACCTCCCAGAAAAGTTGTAATCATAGGTGCGCCTTTTTGCTGATGACACGGTCATATATTTTACAGTTGAAGACTTGGACGATGGAACAACAATGAAAGACAATGGGAGTGGGAGAGTCAGTTGGACTCGAGTTCAACACCTCGAAGTGCCAGGTGGTGGGGGTGACAACTACCGGGAAAGCAATAAACTTAGTGTACACGTTACATGGTCATATCCTGGAAGTTGTCACCCGTGCTAAGTACTTGGCGGTGAGGGGGCGTTGGTAGACATGCGACCTATCTTTGAACTCCCATACATACAATACGCTTGCCTGCACTCAGCTGGAGTATGCTGTTCATATTTGTGACCCTAAAACCAAAGAAAAACACTCCAGCTTGAAAATTTTCCAGCTGGGCTGCCAGAAGCTATGATTAAAGGTCAAATGTATCAGCCATGCTTGGCAAAGGCGGACGTATACACTGAGCAAAATTTCTAATTGGTCACCTTACATTTTTTAAGTTAGTTTTGTTTGTTTGTTTGTTTTGATTCTTTACGTCCCATCAACAATCTTTCAGTTAAACAGGGACGGGTCTTCCTGGGTTGAACCAGTACTAAGCTAGGATAAATTTGTCTTGCTCAAGGACCACAACACAGTGAGGCCGGTGAGGCTCGAACCCGCAGCCCCTCGGTCTCGAGACAAGCACTCTACCATTGAGCCACTGCGCTCCCATTATGTTAGTTTTGAAAGTAAGATTCGGTTATACAAAATTCATGCTTCTATAAATCGCCCAAGACCTTGCCGAAACTCTGCAGGTCATTTCATTTAAAAATGAGCTTGCACAGACGATGCTAGAGTAAAGGTACCCTCATTTCAAAAAGTCACATTTTTTGTTACAATATGAAATATTCCACAGAGACGCCATTCATTTGTTTTTTGTTTGTATGAAGATGTTTCTGACTGCCATGATTAAAGACAAACACGCTTCAAATGATTCGCTTCCTCTTTTCTGTTACGTAATAGCATGATGACAGACACTACCAGCAGCTAAATCATTGAAATTCAGCTTTTTGCATGCAATTTACATAGGAAGTTCGCACTGTTCTGTACGCCTTAATATCTGTGATACGGCATTGAAATTTTCAGCGATTATATATTACTACTAGACGTCACTGTTCTAGTTTGGAAATTTAAAATATAATGCAAAGTACCGTCAAATTGACTTTTTAAGTTTTATATTCAAACCGGAAGTGCGCAGCAGCAGTAAATGTTTGTCATCACAAAATGGACGAATCAAGTTCGATTCTGTTTGGGCTATCTTGGGCTATCTTGTTCAGATGAAATAAAATGCATACAACAATTTTTACACAAGCTATTATTGAATTTCAAAAACTTCGAAGAATGTGATATTTTAAAAAATGCGTAAAAATCTACTTTAGTCAAAATTTCAAGTGTTTGGTGTTTTTTGAAGTTTATTACCAACTGCACTTAAATTTGATAAAAACTTCACTCAAAACTATTTTTCTTCAAAAAAAATCATACTTTTGCATTTTTAACGAAAAAGCCTTGGATTGAAAGACAGTATTTTCGGAAAGACCGCTAAACGTTTGCCCATTAAACTGCACATATATAGGCAAAAAATCGTTTTAATGTTATTAGAGCATGATCAGAAATAATGAGTTTAAAAGGTGACCAATTAGAAATTTTGTTCAGTGTATAAATGCCTGTGTATGCCGTTTTTACAAATTGGTACATAGAATGTGACACTATATGTCCTACCCACACATAGAGTGTCCCTTTACTGGAAGTCATTGGCTTTTCGCCAGACCCATACCAACAAGGATTGCTATAAATATGGTACTCATTTTCCTACTGCCCATAGTGCAGTGGAACGCACTTCAAGATACCTTTGCTTGTTTGCAAGATCTTCCTAGCAGGCACACAATCTTAAAACAGCGTTGTATCAACGTCGATGCAACGTCATGGTCATGATATGACGTTACATCGACGTTGACAATGTCACACGCCGTTGGTTTTACATCATGAGATCGAAGTACCGAAGTGTGCAAACTGTAACACGCTAGATCCTAGATCAAGTCATTGCTGATTTTGTTTGTTTCTTTCTCTCTTTGTATTGATGTCAGTTTACGTCACCATGGCAGACAACCATTTTTCGATGAAATCGGAAGTTTCCCTGTCTATGTACTTAGCAGAAGATAAAGTGTCTTGCTCGAAGATATGACACAGCGCATCCGGTGAGTCTCAAACTAGCGATCCCAAGTCAAGCTCCCTAAAACTAACCTTTTTTATTTACACCTACATCTAATTTATAAGTATCTTCAGTCACCGTTGACTATTGCGATACTGCTAGCAAAAGAAAAAGGATATAATAGGAAAGTTAGAAATCAGTGATAAGAAAGACAGAGATCAAACTGCATTTTCGGCCCTTCCGTCTAGACCAAACTGGCTATGGTAGCCGCCCCCGGCACTAGGTCAGACAGGTATAGCTCTATCCATCATTAGGTCCTACTTACAGTTTGGCCCCTAACTGTATAAGAATGAAGATTTGGAAAGCTCCCACTTGAAGAATACCAAATCGAGAGCATCAGCTGTTGAAGCTGACAAAGAATTCCAGGTGGTAATAGTACGTGGGAAAAAAGCTGTACTTAAGAGCATCTGTAGAGAAGGCATACTGTCCCAGCTTCTTCGTGTGAAAGGCTCTGATTCGAGTTGATGCTGTAGTGAGGTGATCTTCAGCAGGGATATCCACTAAACCATACAATATCTTAAACATCAAAGTCAATTATTGTGACTTGGTTTGTCTTGTCTCCAGTGTTTCCCAGTTCAGATTCTCCAACATGTCAGTCACACTGCTCGTATTGTGGTATCTGTTAGCTACATAAAGTGCTGCCCTCATCTGCACCATCTCTATCTTGTGTTTGACCAAGCTATATAGTATATGTATTCCACACTATTGAGCAATACTTCAAATTTCGATGGACAAGTGTGAAGTAAGCTGAAGATTTGGTATCTTGGTTGTTAATTCGCAGATTCCGCTGCAAGAAGCCCAGCATGCTAATACCTTTCTTCACAATCCTGTTAATGTTGGTATTCCATGAAAGACTCGCCGTCAGGTCAACTCCAAGGTACTTTAAATGGGATCCAGCTTGCAGGATTTGTCCCTTCAGTGAATAATTATGCAGTACTGGCGATCTTGAACTTATGACCCTAAGCACGCTACACTTTCTGCATGGAAGCACAGCCCCCAATTTTCTTCCCAATGGGCCAGTCTGTTAAGATCATCTTGTTGCTGAATGCAATCATTTGGGCACCCTATGTCTTGGTATATGATGCAATCATCCGCAAACAAACTTGGTTTGATTTTGACACAATCAGGTAGGTCATTTATGAATAGCAAGAAAAAGAGTGGTCCCAGCACTGTCTCTTTGGGTACTCCACTGACTACTGGTGCTTTGTCTGATACAGAACCATCAACTATGACCTGCTAGTTATGACTGGATTCATCTGCATGTATGTCCCCTTATACCATAGTGGTCAATCTTGACTAAAAGACGCTGATGTGGAATGTGGTCAAATGCCTTCGAGAAGTCCAAGATGATGAGGCCCATTTGTCTTCTCTTGTCAATGGATTCTGCCAGTTTATGGGTAAGAGTGAGGAGTTGTGTCCGTTAGTATGCTGTTGTCATCCAAGTGTCTCAGGATGGTCCTGGTTATAATGTGCTCTTGTTTCTTATTTCACAGGCTGGTGAGTGACGCGGAACGATAATTACTGGCTTTTAATTGGTCACCTTTATTGATAATGGGGTGATTAAGCTGACCGCCAATCATCCCAGTTTCCTGGCAGGGATCAAATCTGGGCCACTACCTTTATGTTGTTTGAGCTTCCGGAGAAGCTTCCTTACCCCTTCTTTAGTCACAGTGATCTTCACCATGGAGTTGTATGGCTCGCCCGATGGCTTGGGAACACTTGACGTATCCCCACTCATATTCAGGATGTTTGTCTTATCTTGTGAGTCGGAATACATTTTACCCCTTTCCTTCAGTGGGGCCACTCCGCAGCTGTCTTTCCTGAGTTACTTGATAAAGGACCAGAATCTCTTCTGTTTACTGGGTCTGTGGTCTGATTCAGCGTTTCCAAGATCAATTATGTTTTCCACATGCTTCCAATATGCCTGGCGTTCATCCCTTTGTACCTTGGCTTTCATCTGTCTAAAGTGGGAGATATCTTTGGCACGGTGGGTTGCTTGAGCGACAGATGAACAAATAGATTGATTTTGAATGGATAAGTTGATGAATGGATGGGTGGTGGGTAAGATAGACAGACAGATAGATAGATAGATAGATAGATAGATAGATAGATAGATAGATAGATAGATAGATAGATAGATAGATAGATGGATGGATGGATGGATGGATGGATGGATGGATGGATGGATGGATGGATGGATGGATGGAGGGAGGGAGGGAGGGAGGGAGGGAGGGAGGGAGGGAGGGAGGGAGGGATGGGGAGGGAGGGATGGATGGATGGATGGATAGATGGGTGGGTGGGTGGGTGGGTGTGTGGATGGGTGCTTGGGTGGATGTATGAGTGGGTGGATGGTTGGATGAATGAGTGGGTGGGTGGGTGGGTGGGTGGGTGGGTGGGTGGGTGGGTGGGTGGGTGGGTGGGTGGGTGGGTGGATAGATGGATGGATGGATGGATGGATGAATGGATATATGGGTTGGTGGGTGTGTGTTGGTGGGTGCTTGTGAGGATGTATGGGTGGGTGGATGGATGGATGAATGGGTGGGTGGGTGGGTGGGTGGGTGGGTGGATGGATGGATGGATGGATGGATTGATGAATGGATAGATGGGTGGGTGGGTGGGTGGGTGTGTGGGTGGGTGCTTGGGTGGGTGGGTGTATGGGTGGTTGGATGAATGGATGGATGGGTGGGTGGATGGATGGATGGATGGATGGATGGATGGATGGATGGATGGATGGATGGATGTATGGATGGATGGATGGATGGATGGATGGATGGATGGATGGGTGGGTGGGTGGGTGGGTGGGTGGATGGGTGGGTGGGTGGGTGTGCCGATCGATCGATGGATCAATGGAGGGATCGCTGAATGGACGGACTGGGGCTTTTCTATTCCGTTCTATTCTTTTTGCATCCCGGGTTATCCCGGAGAAATCCGGAAATCGAAAACCGGATTACTCGGATTTTTTCGTTATCCTTACTAAAAATAGGAAGTGATCAGTTTCAACACAGTTTTGCATTTTCGTGCGCGCTGTTTATGTTTAAAAATGCCTACACGTGAGGAAGATGTTATAGGCAAACTATGAGTGGCGGATTTTTCGACAGCTATGGAAATACGAAAGGATCCTTTCGAGAGCACATACGAAATTGGTGATGACATCGGAAAGTAAGTCCTCAATTTTACTAAATTTCAAAACTGGTCCAGCCTCCACAAAGCAAAACATGCATGGGACCGCTGTTTTACAGCTAGGGTAAAAACATCGAATTTCGGACGGACATGTAAAATCGGACACTTTTCTACCTCCCCTGACATAATGTACTGCTCTAGACTCCTGAAGTAATTCCAATGGGAAAATCTTTGGGTCTGCCAGGATTCGAACCCAGAACTCCTGCGTGACAGTCGACCACTCTAACCATGTCGCTAAAGAGTTAACCCAACAGCGAGGCTGTTAGGAATGGCACTGTCACTACACTCTTCCCCCTTTTATTTCCTGAGAGCCTGGCATCAACCACAACCTAGGGGATCCCGCTACCGCTCCCAGAGGCCATCTCAGGCGCTACCGAATTACCGCTGCCACCAGTGAAGTAATTCCAATGGGAAAATCTTTGGGTCCGCCAGGATTCGAACCCAGAACTCCTGCGTGACAGTCGACCACTCTAACCATGTCGCTTAAGAGTTAACCCAACAGCTAGGCTGTTAGGAATGGCACTGGCACTACACTCCCAACCAATTGATAAAGTCTTATTTCAGGTAAACTGTACGGACAAAATATAGTCGTACCCACTTCCCAACAATTCAAATGGAACACGTCACATTATAATCGACCAATTAGATATCCATTCCAGTCTGGTGACCTCCAGCTCCGTACAGTTTAGGGAGCACATGGTTTTGATGCTTGTCACAAATATTTTTAATTCCATCTTTTATAGTTGAATATTGATGCACAATGAATTATTTCTGCTCCCTAGTATCTTCGATAGTTATAATTATGAAATGAAAGATTTTTTTGCATATTCACACAGCTTTGAAAGGAAATGAAGATAAAATAATGGGTGTCCGTATTTCCTTCAGGAAATTTAATTTCGGACACGCCATTGAACACGACGTTTAGACGATGCTTTTTGACCCTTTCATATAGTTTTCTTTCCTTTCCAGCTGTTTGTAAATAAAATGCATTGCATCTGTTTACGTTTTAGATAAGATTATTTTAGATTCTTGTTGGTATAGCGATTTAAAGACTTGAATGCATCACAATGGACCCAAAAAATTGAGCAAGAGTTGACTGCGGATTGAAAAGATTCTGTAGCTTTGCATGCTGGTTGACATTTCAGCACTTGATTTTAGAAGCAAATGAAATCAATATCTTAAAAGACCTCGGTAGTTTACTTATATGATAAATCAGGGTTTTTTCTCAGCATTTTGGGAACATGACCCGACCCCTAGAATTGGGAATTTTCGCGTCGTTTTATACAAAATTGGGAAAAAAACACACCCTATAATAAAAACAAAAATATCAAGTATTTCGTTTATTCAACTTCTTACTCTTCACTGACTCATAAGCAAATTCTGAAATCTGATTTACAATCTGATTTACCATATGTTGTGGGTGGTCAAAAGAACCCTCTTATTAAGATGGGACCCATCAGACGATTGATTGTCATCGCTGCTGTCATGATTTGAATGAGTGTCATCACACTGAGAAGGTACACCAGCGGATGTCGACGGACAATTTTTTGTGGAAGCAGACGATTCGGCAATTTCGGCAGATGCTTCTACTTTTTCGGTCTGTTTGGGGGTGATATTTGCAGAATTCTCCGATGCTAATGCTTGCTGACGAAAAAGCACATCTATTTTTTTACTTGACTCCGTTTTTTTTTGTTTCTTTCTGTAATATTTCGTATTGTGCGACATCGCGAAAATATGTTACAAGCTTTTTCTTTTTTTGTTATGAGAAAGGTGCCCCGTTTAATCTAAATTTATACGCCAGAGTAGGGTACCAGTAAAATAAACCATGTGTGTTTATTACAAACTCCCCGGCACCTTCTGCTGAATTGCCGCTAAGGGACGTTACCGTTTGGGAGTTTGCAATATTTGGTTATTTCCTTTGTATCATTCGGACTGTTCAGACCCGCTCTTTCAACCACAAACATAAACATCGTAAAATGGCGATATTTTGTTATTTTTTCTCCCGTTTTTTTTTTGTTCCTTGAATTGGGAATTTTCTTATTCAAATTGGGAAAAAAACATACTTTTTGGCATTGGGAACACGACCGAATATCGGTCGTCAAAACGGGCCAAAAAAACCCCTGTAAATGAAACATGTTAAACTGTTTTTGACTAGAATAAAAACATTTAAAGAGCTTTATTTTGTAAAAGGAAATAACTGTCCGAATTTCTCGATAGCCGTCCGAATTTTCATGTTCGACCCTGTGTCACTTTAAGTGCTAATCAAACACATTTAAATGCGTTAACCAATGAAATTACAGCTTTAGTAAGTCAATCGAGCATGTCTGGTAGCATCTTGTCCTACCAAGGGTTGCGATTGTCTTATCTAACCCTTGGCCTCACAGCTTTGATTTTCTCCGATTGAATATGTCATAAGCCGAAAATAGTAACAATTAATATGATCAATCACAAAGCGGTGCAAAAAATCGATAAACACCAGGCCTCCAGATAAAACGGTGTGATTAATTTACATTCCGTTTTCTTATTTAACAACTAAAATGTACGTTTAATGTGCTCAAAAGAACTTTCACATTAAGATGGTTATTTTGAGCACCCATAACATAATTTTGAACTTAATTATAGAAGAAAAATAAATAATTTTACGACCAAAATCTTTGCTTATCTGGACTTATGGAAACTTAGCAGGCGGGGCACATTAGATGCCGATAAACTGCTACATTTAATCTGATTGGCAGGAAGGGATTATCGAAAAAATCCTTCCTGGCGTTTTCATTGGTCGATTAGTCTGCGCTAATAATAAATTTTGAGGGTCGTGAGGCGAAGGGTTTGTCGAAAGGTAGATACGACGAAACCTTCGCTGGTGAAGATGGTCTGGTAGCTACCAGCCAGATTTAACCTGGTGATATGTCTGGAGCAAAGCACATACCGTGCTGAAGTAGTGACACAGCGAATAAGCGTCCGAAGTTCGATGTTTTTACCCTATATTGTCTAATTTAGTTTAGGGAGCCACTTGAGGTACCTGACAATGTCTTAAGACGGAGGAAAAGAGGTGACATTGCAATGGGGTGTTAACATACCCAGACTGACCAATCTGTGCCCCTAATTAAGCTCATAAAATGAAAAGTGAAGCATGACAAATTAAATATGTTTACCTTACTAATGCATCTTTTTTGCATTGGACTGCAGATAAATCTCTATTCAGATCTGACACTCTACCTTGAAAATAATAGGCAACATTAAGGAGGTAAAGTTGAAATCTGTCATTTTGGCGTCACCTACTTCTGCCCTCGGACCCAGTTTAAAAGGACTGGGCACTGAATGGAAATACAAAGTTATGTTGATGAAGCTTCGTTTTAGCGCTATTTCAAAGAACCACAGCCAAATAAAATTGATTCTGAACATACCCAAGATTATACGAAGCTATTCCAGGTATGCAAAGATGAAATGTTACAAGTTAAAGTTTTATCATCATTTTTTTAGGTTGATTTCTGCCGGTGACAAAAATAGCTGAAAAGAGATCTTTGTGACCTTTGTCAATTTTGTGTCCATTGACAAAATACTGACATGCAATAGAGTAGAAAATTTATTAATGGTCGTTTGGGTGCTGAACTAATGTATCCGCTTTCGCCCTGAAGTGGGTGGATCATGGCAGAATTAACCAGACAGAGGGAGCTAATGGAAATATTGCCAGTGGCTTGTGACAGCTCCAACGAAAGCTGGACTAGTGTGTTCAGCACTGCTTGGCGGTGGCCCAGGTCCATACAGACAAGTGGGTTCAACACTGCTTGGCAGTTGCCCAGGTCCATACAGACAAAATGTCCGTGGACTGTGCCATGCGGTTATGTTGCTCGTGTTATATGTTTTCACTTCTGCAGTTGCAGATATAACTGTATTCTCGGGAGTTGTCTCCCTCTTGTTCTTGTTCTCAATTTGGTTGGACCTGCGAAGCGTTTCTCCGACAATAAATACATATATCCAAATAGTTCGTCATTTATTGCTGTTTCTGTTTACTAGCGTGGTGGCAGGGGATTACGAACTCTGTCCAGGAATCAACAAACCGATTCTGAAGGCTTCAATAAACAAACAAACGGTACAGCGTGACTTTCTCGTGTAAATGACACAGTTTTCTCATTAACTGGTTGAACGGTGATTGGAACATTGTCGCATTGCATTGAATAGAATCTTTCAAGAAACTATGGCAACTATACGTGCCCCTAAGCAGTGGTCCCTAACAAAGTCTGAAACTATCACCTCGTTCGAGGCGTGGAGACAGAATCTGTTGTATACACTATCGTTGGACAAGAATTTCGCGCCCTTTCTTGTCGAGGGCTACACATGGACTAAAAAGACTGCAGCTAATCCTATGCGTGGTTTCACAGATGATGCTGAAAAAGTTCCTGAAGCTTCGCGACGTACAGCGGCCCAAAAAGTAAATCTGCTGGAACTAATGCTTGGTCAAGTGGCAAACTATTGCCCAGTCATGTCAAGAAGCACTATAGTGAAAAACTCCACTTCAGTTAACAATATTTGGCAGGCAATACATCTTCACTATGGTTTTCAGTCAACAAGTGCACACTTCTTGGACTTCAATTCAATACATTTTGAACCTGGTGAGCGACCGGAAGACCTTTTCCAAAGACTCAATAGCTTTGTTGAAGACAATTTACTAAAGGCAGGTGGTTCTATAAGGCATCATGGCGAAATTCTCGATTTTGATGAGGATATGACTCTGTCCCTCGAAAATTTTGTCGTGTTAACATGGCTTAGATTGATACACAGTGACTTACCGAATTTAGTAAAGCAGAGATATGGTACAGACTTACACTCCCAGACATTAGCTTCACTAAAGCCAGAAATATCCCAAGCATTGGATAGCCTTCTAGATGAAATCCATGCTTCTGTTGAGTCTAAAGTACTACGCACAGCCTTTAAGCGCTCTACTCGCCTTCAGACTCCGATGATTCCATCTTCAAAATCGTTACGCCCATCATGTCCCCTATGTAAAGAGGCAGGACGCAGATACGGACATTATCTAAGCAAATGCAAATTCCTTCCAGATTCTGATAGGCAGTTTTTATATAGTAAGATTCGCCAAACTAGTGAACATACTGAACTTTGTAGTGAGGATGAAGGTAGCGAAGAAAAAAACATTTCTGTTAACTTATGCTAAAACAGACGTGTCAGCACAAAACAATCCCCATATTTAAAAGTGTTCTATAAACATAACTAACCCCTTGCAGATAACTCTTGATAGCGGTGCGGAGGTTGGCATGATCAAGTACTCGGTAGCAAGTCTCATAGGCGCTAACATCAAGAAAAGTGATCAAAGTGCTTTACAGGCCGATGGTGTAACCCCGCTTGATATTCTTGGAGAGACTCATTTAACTTTGTCAAGAGACAACCATAGTCTCCAACTTGAAGCACTTGTTGTTAATGACCTTTACGTTGATGTCCTTGCAGGAATACCTTTCATGGCAAGAAACGACATTTCTATTCGCCCAGCTAAACATCAAATTACTATTGGAGGTACTGTGTAGTTAATTATGGCAACCCCAAACCTGATACTCCACAGAATCATATCCGTCGCACTCAAGCTTTTGTCCTACGATCTGGGTATTCACCTACTGTGATTTGGCCGGGGAGTTTCATTGAGTTAAGCTTACCCTCAGATATAGCACCTGACAGCCCCTGCGAAATGGTCTAGAACTGTTCTAGAATGTTCTAAAATCATTCTAGAATTTTCTAGAACTATGTTCTAGAACTGTTCTAGATATGTTCTAGAATGTTTATGGGACAGATGTAGAACATTAAATGGGACAATTTTTTGTTCTACAATTGTTCTAGCTGAGGTAAAAAAAATTGTTCTAGAAAAGTTCAAGAAAATTCTAAAAGTTTTTCCTAGAACAGTTCTAGAACAAATCAATTTTGTTCTAGAACAGTTCCAGAACAAATCTTTAGAACGTTTATGAAACAATTGTAGAACACCCCTCATAAAATGTCCCATTTAACGTTCTATAAATGTCTCGGAATAGTTCTAGAACATCTGTAGAATGGTTCCAGAACTATTCCAGAAATGTTCTAATGGTTTGTTCTAGAACTGTTCTAGAATTAACCTTGGTTTGTTCTAGAACAGTTCCAGAACAAATCTTTAGAATTTTTATGGAACAGTTGTAGAACACCCCTCATAAATTGTCCCATTTAACATTCTATAAATGTCTCTGAATAGTTCTAGAACATCTGTAGAATGGTTCCAGAAATGTTCTAATGGTTTGTTCAAGAACTGTTCTAGAACTAACCTTGGTTTGTTCTAGAACTGATCTAGAACAAACCTTTAGAAATTTTCTGGAACAATTGTAGAACACCCTTAGAAATGTTCCATTTAACGTTCTAAAAATGTCTCTGAATCATTCTAGAACATTTTTAGAATGGTTCCAGAACAATTCCAGAAATGTTCTAATGGTTTGTCCTAGAACTGTTCTAGAATAAACATTGGCTTTTTCTAGAACTGATCTAGAACAAACCTTTAGAAATTTTCTGGAAAGACTGAAGAACAACTCTTCAAAAATGTCATATAAAGCATTCTATTAATGCCCCTAAATTATTTTAGAGCATTTTAGAATAGTTTAAGAACAATTTCAGGAATGTTCTAGTGGTTTGTTCTGCAACTGTTCTAAAAAATCTGATCTTTTCTAAAACAGTTGTAGAACACCTCCCCAAAAATGTCCCATATAGGGTTTGGAAATAAGATTCCATCGAATGCTACTTTTATATATCTGGAAAACTGTTGACATTGGTTTAAAAAACCCCAATAAGTAATCCCCAAATGCAGGTGACACAATAAATAAATAAACATCAACTGGAGGAAAATTATTATTATGGCCTTAAGTTGGCCTAAATGTTGTTAGTTATTGCCACCCTGTTACCCCACCCATTTCAAAACATTGTCATGCATTTGACCTTGGAAAAACAGCAACTACAGCAACAATTAACATTAATACTTAAGAAATTGTGTCTCAAGCCTACTCACTGTCCCAGACTATATAATACTGTCAAATTTGCCATCTAGAAACTGCCACAAGTGCTTTTTGGGGAGCCTTCGTAATCCCTCCAATTCTGGCAGCCATGTTTTTCCCAACATGATCAATCTGGTTAAATTTATGATAATGACATGCTTGTTCTAGAACTGTTCTAAAAATGTTCTAGAACATTTTTTAACTTTTGTAGAACTTGCTGGTTCAGTAAATTTCAGTAAAATATTTCTCCCGAATTATCAGTGAATTGAAAAATAAATAACATTCATTGCAGAACTGTAACATTGTAGTTTTTGGAAAACTTATTGGATGTTAACTGCTCAACCTCTGTTTATAGTAATTAAGCCATGATCATCTTCTCATTGTGGTAACATGCAACCCTGTATTACCCCACCCATTTCAAAACATTGCCTTGCATATGCTAAAAAAACTTACAAACAACAACCCCACCATTAATCAGCATTAAAAACCTTAGAGAAACTATTTCTCAGGTCTATTCACTGTCTCAGTCAATACTACTATCATTTTTGCCATCTAGAAATTCCCAAACAAATGTTTTTGAAGAGCCTCCACATTTTCCCTCCAATTCTGGCAGCCATGTTGTTCCCATCATTCATCTGGTTATGACATGTTTCCTCTTTAAATGTTCTAAAAATGTTCTAGAACTTTTTAGAACATTTCTAGAACTTGCTGGTTCTATAAAATTACTAAATAAGTTCTAGAACTTAATTTGAATTTTCTTTTACTTATTTTGCCCTTTTTTTCTTTCTTTCTCTATATACTGCTAGACCCTCGCTTGCGAGTATTATCGGCAAGTGTACTTTGTGCACTCCAGGTTGCAGGATGAAAGCCTACAAGTAATTTAAACCATATCTAAATTACAGTAGGGTTCTTTAACCTGCACAAGGGGTGACCTTCCCTGCAAAGGGGACATCCAGTTAACGTCCCCATCCAAAGGACCAGGCCTCCAGATAAGAGAGCGTATTGGAAAATTATTTTCTTTATTTCTCACCCAAAACATGTTTTATGTTTTGGGTACTCAAAAGAACCGTCTCATTGCCCAACCACTGAGCTACCTGATGCTTTCTGCTCTTGAGAAATTTCAAAAATGTTCTAGAATTTATTAGTATATTTGTAGAATTAACTAGTTCTAAAAAGTAAGACAAATGTTCTAGAACTTAATTTGAATCATTTTTTAGAAGTTTCTGTCAACTTATTTTGTTCTTGAAAAGTTCTAAAAATGTTCTAGAATATTATTAGAACATTTGTAGAACTTATTGGTTCTTGATTTGTTCTAAAAATGTTCTAGAATATTTCAAGAACACTTATAGAATGGAAATCAGTTCTAGAATGTGTTTGATTTGTTCTATAACAATGTTCTAGAACAGTTGTAGAACAAGAGTTCTAGAACGAACATATTTACCTGTTTAGAACAGTTCTAGAACAGTTCTAAATGTTCTAGAACAGTTCTAGAACACCTCCAATTTGTAGAACACAATTTCGCAGGGGAGTAGCCTCACTGTTGAACCACGTTCAGACTTTGCTAAAGCTTCACAAACGTGGCCCAGCCCCCAAATATCAGTAGCTGTCAGTGACAAAATTCGGATTTATAATGACTCTGAAGAACCACAGCTGGTCAACAAACATGACCACCTCTGTCAGGTTCGTTACACAACTACTACTGATTGTCCCATTCCTAACCCGATTCCTCATTCCCAAACGTCTTCTGAACCAGTCAAGCTTGAGCCCTATACCAGCACAGTTTCAGTTGACCCGGATAATATACTTCCAGACAGTAGTCAGGTAGAGTTTTGCAACCTCTTACGAGAATATGATGACGTTTTTAGTCCTCAGATCACAGGATATAATGGCGCTGTTGGGAAATTTGAGGCAACTGTTAATATGGGCCCAGTTTTACCCCCACAGCGTAAGGGTAGAGTACCTCAATATTCTCGTGATGTTTAACTTATTGAGCTTCAACAAAAGTTTGATGAACTGGGAGCACAGGGTGTCTTCCGTCGCCCTGAAGACGTAAATGTAACCGCAGAATATTTGAACCCCTCATTTCTTGTCAAAAAGCCAAATGGAGGTTTCCGCATTGTAACTGCGTTCAGTGATGTTGGTCGTTACAGTAAGCCCCAACCTTCGCTTATGCCTGATGTAGATTCAACTTTATGCACAGTTGCGCAATGGAAATATATTATAAATACAGATTTGACAAACGCATTTTTCCAAATACCACTCGCTAAACAATCAATGAAATTTTGTGGTATAGCTACACCTTTTCGTGGTGTGCGTGTCTAAACCAGGTGTGCAATGGGTATGCCTGGATCCGAGACCGCTTTAGAAGAATTAATGTGCCGTGTCCTTGGTGATTTAATTCAAGACGGCTCCGTTGCTAAACTTGCCGATGACTTATATTGTGGCGGGAACACCCCAGAAGAGTTACTGTTGAATTTCAAAAAAGTCCTACATGCTCTACAAGCCTGCAATTTACGTCTCTCTCCTTGCAAAACCGTCATATGCCCACGTTCTACTACAATATTAGGTTGGATATGGTCTCAAGGATCATTATCTGCAAGCCCGCATCACATAGCAGTATTGGCAAAGTCCCCTCTAGTTGATACAGTTCATGGTTTGAGATCGTTCATCGGTGCCTATAAAGTTTTAGGACGAGTCCTACCTAAGTGCTCGCAGTTAGTTGGACCCCTTGATACTGCTATTGCTGGTAAACAATCTCAAGATAAAATTCTCTGGACTGAAGAATTAATAAAGCATTTTCATAATGCTCAAGGTGCCCTGAGTTCGCATAAATCAATCATGTTACCCCAACCCTCAGACCAACTGTGGATAGTAACAGATGGCTCTGTATCCCAACGCGGTATTGGCGCAACTTTATACGTTTCACCAATGACAAGTTACAGCTCGCCGGATTCTTTAGTGCAAAACTACGCAAACACCAGGTAACCTGGTTACCATGCGAGATAGAAGCATTGTCTATCTCTGCCGCTGTTAAACACTTCAGCCCCTATATAATACAGTCTAGACACACTGCATGTGTACTTACTGACAGTAAACCGTGCGTACAGGCTGTCGAAAAGTTGTGCAGAGGTCAATTCTCTGCAAGCCCTCGTGTTACTTCATTCCTATCTACTGTTAGTAGGTACCAGGTATCACTGAAACATCTGAAAGGCTCAGCCAATATCCTGTCTGACTTTTCAAGTAGAAATTCTCCAGATTGCAATGAACCAAATTGTCAAATTTGTAAATTCATTATCCAAACGGAAGACTTGGTTCTGGCTCAGTAAGTGTAAATGATATCTTGAACAATACCAAATCGCTTCCCTTTACTACGCGATCAGCTTGGATTGATATTCAGTCTGAGTGCCCTGACCTCAGACGTACTCATACTCATTTAAAGCAAGGCACTCGCCCGTCAAAAAAAATCACAAATGTGAGGGATGTAAAGAGATACCTTGCTGTTGCAACTATAGCCAGAGATGGATTATTAGTTGTGCCGCGCAGTGACCCCCTGCAACCAGCCACTGACTTAATAATCATGCCACGCTCAGTTTTAGACGGCTTGGTTACTGCCTTGCATCTCAGACTCAATCACCCATCCAAGCATCAACTGATGCAAGTTATGAAACGCCATGCACTTGACATGACCAAAGCAGTTGACCATATGTGTGGCACATGTCATGCCTGCTGTTCTCTACAGAAATTTCCTGACAAGTTAATTGAACAGACCTCTGAAGATCCCCCAGAATCTATAGGCATATCATTCGCCGCAGACGTGTTGAAACGTAGTCGCCAACTAATCTTTGTCGTCCGTGAAACTGTTACATCTTATACAGCAGCGTGTTTAATAGATAATGAAAAGCACGAAACATTACGTGATGCGTTAGCTCGTCTTGTCATATAGATCTTCACCCATTAGATGGTCCCATCGCGTTAGTTAGGGTAGACCCAGCACCAGGTTTCATTGCTCTTAAGGATGACACTCTTTTGAAACAGTTACGGATTAATATCGAAATTGGTAGGGTTAAAAATGTAAACAAAAATCCTGTTGCTGAAAGGGCCATACAAGAACTCGAGGTAGAGCTACTTCGACGTGAACCTGGCGGTGGTGCCGTAAGCCAGCTGGATCTTTCAGTTGCCATAGCACGCCTAAATGCACGTATCCGTTTTTCAGGTTTGTCATGGCGCGAGTTATGCACTCAGAGGAGTCAATATAACCACGAACAACTCCCAATATCAGATCGCGATATCATCATTGAACAACACAAGAATCGATCTGAAAATCACAGTCCAAGTGCTATTTCCAAACACAAAAGTGGTAAACATGTCCCTACCATTTTCCTCAATGTCGGTGATTTAGTTTACCTGTACTTAGATAAAGATAAATCACATGCCCGCGATAGGTATCTTGTCGTGTCTATAGATGGCGAGTGGTGCCGAATCAGAAAATTTGTTGGAAATCAGCTGCGTGCTACTTCGTACAAAGTCAAAATGAAAAGAATGTTATAAGGTTCCATCAGAATTTACCCCAACCTACCACAGTCATTTGAATATTGGCAATCACATTGACGATGACGATGATCCCGTCGAGGGTCCCAATATACCCCTGACCTTAAGTGAACCCTTGACTTCGCATAACCCCAAACCACGGCTGCCAGACATCCCAATTTTGATTGGAGTTGAAGATGAACATGATACGTTTCAACATGATTCCTCGTCTCAGTCTGTAATTTTTCCTGGTTCAGGTCAGGAAATTCCTCCTACAGAAGCTATTGAAAATCCTATAACCCAAGAACAATCAAGACCTAAACGTGCATCTAGACCACCAAAGTATTTGGAAGATTATGTTAGATATTGATTACATTCTCTCATGATTCAAAACTTGTCATGAAGGGTGGGTGACCTGCTTAATATGTATGTGTTTTTCTTCATAATATGTGTACAAACATTATTTTATAATTTTCTAGCTCTTTCCTTAAAAGACTTAAAAGAGAAGAAAAGAAAAGAGTGGTTACGCCATGCGGTTATGTTGCTCGTATAATATGTTTTCACTTCTGCAGTTGCAGATATAACTGTATTGTCGGGAGTTGTCTCCCTCTTATTCTTGTTCTCAATTTGGTTGGACCTGCGAAGCGTTTCTCCGACAATAAATACATATATCCAATTAGTTTGTCATTTATTGCTGTTTCTGTTTACTGGCGCAGGGCTTGCTGCACAGGGAGGACTTTTAACCCTTAATGCGCCAATCGCAACAAAGGTCGTCTGCTTTTCTCGTCTGCTTGAATGTTTAAGAAGCCTCTATGACAAACAGTGTGGACCCAGACGCAGTCTGTTATGGGTCTAGGCTGTTTGCTTCTATATTTAATTTGTCAGTAATGTTAGGCAATTATTTGCAGCAGACGACGTTTTCAGATGCATTTTTTGGAAACGATGTTTTCTCAAAACATCTGTTTCCAATGGTATCATATACACAAAATACACACAAAATCCCCATATCATCGAACCCCCGTTCAACATTGCTACCCAGTCCGCTACCTATACCGTTACAGTCTGTGTAAGTCGCTGGGAACCAAATGTCCTTAATGCAAACAACCCTTGTCCTGCTGCTAGACAAAAACAATATTGGTATTTTATTAGTTTGTTGCGGTTTTCAGCTCTGAAATGTAAACCCAACGGTCAGAAAAACGTTGTTGTGCTTGAAAACTTGATTATTGAAAGCTTACATATGATTGAAACAGAATTATAAGTTTATTTGTACATCAAACGGAGAGGGTCTCAACGGGGTACCTTAAAAATCAGTGTTTCGTTTGTTAAAATTACGCTTTAATCAGTTTAATTTAAGAAAAATCAGTGATAAAAAAATTATTTTGTAATGCTGAATGTGCTTACTGGTAAAAATGAGTTTTATGAAGACGCTAATTGGTAAAAATTTGGGACAAATTCGCAAATCAGTAAACCCCATTGGATGCCTCAAACGAGCGTCAGAAAAACAATGCCTTAGCATGAGAAAATCTGCTCTTGTACGACGAAGAACCGCTTGCAATATCTATGATGCAGCCAGATATTGCAGTTAAAAGTACACTATCTTGCAATCGTTTTTTATCATTATACTTTTCTTTGCTTTTAAACATTACGAGACGGACAATAAACGCAGCCCTGTCCTTTTGTCATAAACGTGAAGAAGACACGTTTTCTTGTGGATTGCTAATGTTTTCCCGCCCTTTATGAACCTGACCGCCACTAAAATAGTTCTAAAAATATAGTGCGCTAGGTATAAGTTTTTATGGACAGAATGATAGCAGTGGCGTTTGAAATTAAGTCAATTGCATGAAAAGACACTGTCGATAGACAGAAACGAATAATAATAATAAAATAAATACACCTTAACTTTCGTTTCGTTTCGCGCAACAATATCATCATCGAGCAGATTTACACAAGTATTAGCTTTGTATGGGGGCCCGGACCACCTGGAACATCAAAAATTCTATAGGTTTCAATTGAAATTAGCATTTGGACCCCACACCCGCTGGAAAAATTTGGACCCCCTCCCCTGAAAAATGATAGACCCCCTCTGGAACCTTAAAAAATTATAGTTTTCCTTAAAATAAATTATTGGACCCCTCTGTAAAATCGTAAAAGGCTGATGCCTAAGAAAACGTTATCAGAGTGTTTTTTCTCTGTCAGTTGAGCCTGGAGCCCCCTACCCCCCCCCCCCCCCCCCCCCCATGACAAAAATTCCTGGATCCGCGCATGATACTACCGTAAAGTCAACTGTGTTGGATGCACAGGCTCATCTTTGCCTACTAGCGTCTAATGCTCTTCACGTCGTTAAGAAAAAAAGTGAATTTCCGGTGCGATTTTTCGGTTTTGTGACGGTGTATCGAGGCCTTTTATGCACCCACTGGAAATTAAAAAAAAGGAGTTCTGGCTGTCGCCCGCCATTTGATAAAATTGTGGGGCATTGATAGTTTGAATTTGTAAAGTAAATTTCCGAGATCCAAAACAATTTATATCACATGTTTGCGAACGTGTACGCGATCGCAATGAGCGAAAGTGATGAGTTTACAGAAATTGTCTTTTCATGCCAGATAGCTCATGGGCGGATCCAGAGGGGGACAGACCCCACCCATGAAAAATAGGATTTCTTAGCATACTGGTCCGGTTCCCTTTAAAATCACAAAGCTACCAAGCCAGCATTCGATGTTGGGCCATCAGCGGCACGCCAGCGAAACGCCATTTAAATGGTGTTTCGCTGGCGGGCCAATGATGACCCGCATATAGTGGTGTTTGGATCCTCTCTCCCATCATCAATTAAAAAAAAAGTTGTCAAAGTTGGACCCCTTTCTGGATCCGCGCATGCAGCTGAGCAATTATGTTTTATGTTATGCGCCAATGCACCACGTGCTACCCAACTCTTAAAACAGCACGTGGCATGAAAGCGGCGGATTTGATCTTCATGTCTGCGGCTGATATTATTAGCAGACAGGTTTGACCCAGACCAGGCCTGACAAAATGTTTAATTTTTGTATTCATAACAAAGGCGCTGATAAGAATGTGCGGTACCCAGGCTGATCTGCGACTTTGTTGGTCTCATACAACAAAGTCGGGGTAAAACATCTACAGACGTGTGGTAAGGATTTTTGCAAATTCTGATATGTATGTCACCGCGGATGATCTCAAGGTCTTTTGCTGTTTTCATTAAGATGGATGTTATAAAGACCTTCCAATTTTCTGTAAAAAAACTAAATGGAAGGAAAATCCATCCATATTGGAAGACTTTTCCTTCCAAAAAAGACACACGGTCTGACTGTTCATGAAAACTAATATATTGAAAGTCGGGATACATACATCAATAGATGCGTGGTGGTTAAAATAAAGCGAATTCTTCCTGTTTTCAAATTCACAGCCACCTAGTGGGGCTATTATCCTAAATTAATGAACGTACCTTCATCTACATTCCTTCTATGCTCGCAGTTAAGCCTGAAGGCGCTGGCGATTTTCCGCAGATGCACAGGCTCGTTTGAGCCTTCGCTGCTCGCATATGCGATAGGTACCATAATCTCATGAACTGGCTTATTTCATGGAAATGCCATTCATCAAAACCTAGAATCATGATACAATCAAATTATGCTCGGTTTGTGCGTCTGTGCGTACACTATCTCGGTAATCATGAACTCTCAGGACCTTCCGTATGTAGTTTCATGAGGACAGCAAGACACGCCACGATCGGCTAAACAATTTGTTAAAATGTTCCATTTGTTTGAACCTAGGAAAAGCCGTTATTACTACATTTATTGAGTTATTTACGCTCAGAAAACCGAAATTGATATTCAACTATATAAAACAAAACGTAAGTAGATATCTAGAATTTGATTTGGTGTGAGCATGCTGAGTCTTCATCCACTTCAAACTTTATGTTAGTGAGCAGCGGGACCCTGATGAGATTGCGCAAAAGCACATGCTTTCCTGGGCCTTGTCATAAGTACCAGCAGGCTATTTACGAAATATTCTGGTACCAGTTTATGTGAGGCACCGTGCAAGTTGATTTCGTGTCGGGTCCGAGCTGCACAAGTATAAAAATGCTTTCCGGGTCGCACGCGGCTTGGGTGTCCGATTATAAAAGATATATGACACAGAAGTAATATGCAACTTTCCATTATTCTAAGGACACTTTTTGTAATGAACGTACAGAATATATCTCTGACGCATCGGCGACATAGGGCGTGTAAATTAGCATTCGCTCGATTTTCAGAAAACAAATTTTAATGTTATTAACATGCGACGGCAATGCTGGATTTACGTTAGCGACCGAAGTCGTTAGATTGACAGACGAAAAGGTCTGTTTGGTGTAAGCACGCGAAAGTTAACAGGAACATATCGTAGACAGCCACGCTGATTAAAAACAAGCACCAATGAAGAAAAAAAAACCGTTGTGTACGAACTAATAGAATTGCATATAAAAAATGACTAGTGTACGAACTAATACATGACATTTAACGAACTATTCGAGTGTACGAACTAATACAAGATTTACCGTATTATAAAATCCAACTAACTAGGATTCCTTGGGATAATATATTAAGATAGATTCCCAGCAAGGATGAAATAGAAAATGACTTGGTGACTAGCCTTGACAGGGACTCTTATGTTTGTTCTTTGATGTGCTGATGGTACTTTAACAAGCAGAAATAGGGTCTCTTATTCCATTCGTTCTGATTTGTTCTATGTATTTTATAGAGGGTCTTACACAAGTTATCATTTCATAACAAGGTGGTAGAGTGGGGCATTTTATTTTCTGCTGAAGGTTTCTGAGAGATGGTTCCTTTATTGTTGGCAGGATTAAATTTACTTCTTAAACTTTGTTGAGGGATGGGGGCCAGGAAGTATATTCTTTTCTTTGCCTTCCTCTGTGGGAGGAGTCTGACTAGACTGAATAATGTTGACCAAATACTTAAAGCTTAAGTCAATCAGTTTAGACAGGCTCAGCCTTAGGTTAGTTTAAAAAAATGATTTGAAATGGGCACAAATGGAAGATTCTCTCATCATATGAACTCTATTGCGAAATTAACACCTCCAAAGCTGGTTTATTTCAAAGAAAATTTACATTGTTATTAACATAACTTCTTTGTATCAAAATTATGCAACCTGTGGCCATAACATTATTTTTTCATTTGATGTTACTGTTATTCAGTGGAATATATCATGTCAAAAAGGGAGCGCAGAGGCTCAGTGGTAGAGTGCTTGACTCGAGACTGAGGGTTCAAGATTCACCGGCGTCACTGCGTCGTGGTCCTTGAGCAAGACGCATTTATCCTAGCTTAGTGCTGGTTCAACCAAGGAAGACCCGTCCCTGTTTAACTGAAATATTGTTGATGGGACGTAAAGAATCAAATCAAACAAACAAATCATGTCAAAAAATAATGTCATAGCCAGAAGTTAAATAACTCTTTGGTGACAAGAAACACAATTGGAATAAAAGTAAGTAAGGGTGCAAAGATCAGGAATCAATACAATCAAGTACCACACCTGACCCAGGATACCAATAGGAGAGTGACAAACTCACAGTAAGACACCACAAACGAGAGCCAAGAGGTCAGCCCTTTCCCAGCAGGTGACCGCAAAGCACATATAAACAGATGCACACAAAGACATAGCAAACACAAGACAGAACAAAAAACAAAAGATCCACAAAAGAAGTACCGCCTTGGAACGGTCAGTAAAATATTTTACTGGAGGGCTTAAACCGGTTTAACGGCGCCAACCTCACCCTTAATTCAGATGTGGATCAAGACACATAGATATTTGGTTTGCATGAAAGACCCCTAACTTATCAATGCATCATCTCCTAAAACATATAAATCAAGATATAACAAGGAGATAAAGCAAAGATAAGGACTCAACAGTAAATAAAACTGAATACTGGAGCAAAAGAAATCCAACAGGTAAACCCCAGTGGGCCCGACAAACAGCCAAAGTATCAGGCCCCTATCATCTCATCAATAGATAAGTCTTTAAGTCGGAACCATTATAGAGTCTCTTTGACTTTAAACACTCTTAAACACTCTTTGAAGTAAAGCAATAATTTTTTTTTAAATTTCTCATGAAATCATCACTTCTGTAAGAGCTACTATGTATGACATGATGTTATCTACTGAATAACAGTAATGTCATATGATAGTTAAATTTATGTATAGATTGTATGAATGTTTCTAGTCATTTCATATAGGTCTGAAATAATGTATAGTCAATGTGTCTTTGCATATAGTTCTGAAGTAGATAATTGCACCCATCAAGCGTCACATCATTGTGTCCTAAGATAACCATTGGTAGCACATGGATTAGAATTTTTCTCAGCAAAGTGTATGTTCATTATAGATAAGTATATTTTGCATATGCCAAGTAAAGGAAATGTGTGAAAATGCTTTATTCACATTTGCACAAACTTGATATTAAACTCTATGCAATAATCTTTTGTGCAAGATCTACTTTGTATAACATGATGTTATCTACTGAATAACAGTACTGCCATACGATAGTTGAGTTTATGTATAGATTGTATACATGTTTCTAGTCATTGTTTGTAGGTCTGAGGTAACGCATGTATTGTCATTGTGTCATTGCATATAGTTTTGAAGTCCAGAATAATTTCACCCACCGAGAGTCACAGCCTTGCGTCCTAAAATAAACATTGGTAGCACAATGAGTTAATTTTTTTACAAAGTGCATGTTTGTTAAAGATATGTATATGCAGTGGCTCAGTGGTAGAGTGCTTGACTCAAGATGAAGGGGCCCAGACACGAGCCTCAACAGCGTCACTGCACTGTGTCCTTGCGCAAGACACATTTATCCTAGCTTAGTACTGGTTTCAACCCAGGAAGACCTGTCCCTTTATAACTGAAAGATTGTTGATGGGACGTAAAGAATCAAATCAAACAAAAAACCAAACAGTATATTTTGTAGAAGCATGTGAAAATGCTTTATTTGCTTTTTGACAAACTCCATATCATGTTTGATCTGTAAGAAGTCTAAATAGTCGCTGAAACCAGATATTATATTGTTTAAAAATTTTGTCAACAAATTGCTTGCAAATTTACAATTTGCTGTTGCTTGTACCTTTGCTATTTGAGCACACTCTGTGCTATTATGAACAAAACTCAACCTGGTGGTTGTAAGAATATTACAAATTACAAATGCTGATTTGGGTATAATTCAAGGAATTAGGTGACATGAGATTTCCTGTGACCGGCAAAGGTTCGGGTCAAGTCTGATCAGAGCCTTTGTGCTAGTAGCCAATACCACAACTGGTCCTGACAGCAAACTCCATTTAACTCTCCATTTAACTGCTATTCCTTGTAGCAAAGTTGCATATTTAGAATAGGAGCTTAAAATTGGATCAAGTGTTATGTTTTTCAATTATCATCGATTATTACCAAAAACACTATCAAACGAAGTTTTTGATTGATCATCGATTATAATTGGTGATTATAATTGATCATCGATGCAACGCTTAAGTTTACACTTGTCAAAACGCCACATTTTTGGAAATCACATGTCATGGCTCTTTTTTTGCTCTTTTTTATTTTTAAGTGCTTTTTTTACTTTTTATTGTCAATGTTCTTAATGAAACCTAAGTTTACCATCTATAAATCTTCTTTTTATATCTATACTATATGCTAGATATACACAGTTAATATTGCCAAAGAGCTACGTGCATCAGGGGGGTGCTATTTTGGCCCACATATGGGCTAAAATGCTTTTCACCATTTTGTTCTTATTGGTTTATTAGAACAATATACCAAGTTTAAAAGTAAAACTTTTAAATTGACGTTTATCTTTGTTATTGTTACCAAAAACGGACATCAAAATGGGCTAAAATATGGAAAAGCGAACATTTTGGAACAAATTTGAGACATTTGACAGAGAAATTAACGTAAACCCAAACAAGATATTTTACCAGGTGATAAAAATTATCAGAACACATAACATATTTAAAGCTTTTTAGGTATGTAGCTATGCTGATATCTAATAATCCCTGACAAAGTTGGAGGGATATAGTTTTGGCGTCGTCCGTCCGTCGCATTTTTGTCCATCCACATCTCAGAACTACTGGTCAGATTTGATACATATTTGGTACACAATAAGTATCAAGTACTCTGATATCCTATAAGTTTTGTCAAAATCGACCCTTAAAACTTTAGTTATTGCCCTTGTTGGAATTTTTAGGCAATTATAATGCAAGTCTATGTTAGCAAAATGTTAACGGGTTGCTCCACTGAACAAAATGTTATCAATAGCTAGGCAAAAGGAAATGGCTATAAACCACCTTTCCTTAACCATTGTTTCCTGCTTGCAATAATTCATCGCATTACCCTCAAAATAGGGCAACAATGAACCGAATGGAAAATCTAAAAAGATATCTAAACTTCTTAACCAGTAATCCAAACTCTTAAAATAATTTCAGTGATGTATTCGGCATAATGCCCTCTGCTAAATATGGGCAAAAGGTTTGGTACCAGTAAAATGCATTTAAGCCCCCCCAGTGGCTTAGGCTGCTGTCCGTTCTAAGGCGGTGGTTCTGTTGTTGTTGACTTTTTGTTTATTGTTACTCCCATTGCGGGAGTCTGTAATTGTTCTATGTTTTGTTGTACGTTACTTTATGTCCATTCTAGTATTATAATCATCTTGGTGGGGAAGAGAGAGAGCTGGTTGCTTTGCTTAATTTGTCTTTCTGGTGTCTTGTGATGGTTGAGCAGCTCTTCCTCCCGGTACCACGGGGTTGTCTGCGGTTTGTGATTGTGGTATTTCCTGATCATACTCACTTACTATTTTTGATCCCACATAACAAAATGGCCACCAGAGCTTAAAAGTGAAATAGGGTTTAAAGACATACCAGCCCATGTTTGAAATGATAAGATTGATATTTTGTCGCATGCCCCTTCAAAATTCTGTTATGCTAAAACTAAAAACTAAAAATAGAAATCATATCAAACTTTTCCTTCATCATTGGTCAGAAAAATATACAATATACAAATTCAAATATTCCTAAAATATCATCTACAAAAATGCACTCTGCTTAGCCTACAAGAACTAAAATCACAAGACATCGTTTCCATCAGTACTCTCAGTGCTTTGATTTTCTTGGCGCTTAAGGGTTAAGGTAAAAACAAATGGCAGAGGACGAAGGCAGATCAAGAAAAGGTTCAGTGAACTTTATGAAGATTGGTAAATAACAGAAATTAATGAGCCTCAGCATGAGATTTCCAACAATTTTACATTTTTTTCAAGTGTAGACTCAGACAAGCTTCTGCAGCCTCCTGTTAAGCTTAGAAACTCCAAATGGTGTTCAGTCAGTAGCTTAACAATCATAGAATACTCAAGCGACTAGCAAAGGCTCTGATCAGACTGTGCGTATGCGCAGGCTGATCTTAGGCTTTGCTTGTCGCACATACCACATTGTTGGAAATCTCATGCACTGGCTCCTGATAAAAGACATGTCATGGTTAAATAAAGTAGTTGAAGTTGATAGACTTAAGGACATGTGCTACTTAATAATTCCCACATTGAATTCTGTTCAATACTTGTTTGGACTGTCAATTTTAGAAATGAAAAGGGTATGTCACCATACTCATTTTTTTTCAAAAACTTATATGGAACATAGGTCCAGATAAAGATCGTTTGTGCACCTAAAATTGCATTTATTTCCTTACTCATCGTTTTAAACATGTGTTTTGGGTGCTCAAAAGAATCGCCTCAATGAGGCGGTTTTTGAGTACACACAACCTATTTTTTGTTGAGAAATAAGAAAAATAATTTTTCAGTACACACTGACTTATCTGGAGGCCTGATGGAGTTTTCAGCATTTGACCAATTTTCTGAACAAGTTTAATATCAGTCAAAGAATTGTTCAAACATATCACTCCCACCGAAAATGGGAAGAGATACAGGGACTCCCACTTTTATGAGTGGGACTCCCACCATGTTTCCCAATTATCACAGTATTGAATAATTTTATATAGCTTTTTTGATTGATTATCAATATTAATTTGAATGATCCATATTCCTGCCAATTTAACAATTGTCTGATAAAGAATTTCATGTTGAACTACATCTTCAAAGCTATGTACATTGTATGAGTTTCTCTAAGCACACTTATTTATTATTTGGCCAGAGATGGGTTTTTTTTCCAATTGGGTCAAAACTCAAAAGGTCAAAATTCAACTTTTTCAGAACATGGTCTTGTTGCATATCAAATTAAAGAGAAGCATGAATGCAGCAACATGGTAGCAAATATTTTGCCTGCAGACCCCCCCCCCCCCCTCCCCCCCCCCCCCCCCCCCCCCACACACACACACAAACAAGTTCAGGACTTGGTAAAAGCAATTCGACACAAATCAGAATAGAACAGAATAAAAGTCTGACCTTAGTGGGAGACAAAATGAATGTGAATTCAGGACTTTAGTTAAGAGATGGAACGAAAATTTAATTTTCTTATTTCTCAAACAAAACATATGTAGTGGGTACTCAAAAGAACCGTCTCAATGTGACGGTTCTTTTGAGCACCCAAAACATTTGCTTAAATTGATGGGTAAGAAAATATTTACAATTTTACGCTGAAAATTTTTGTTTATAGAAACCTGTGGAATTGTAAAAGTTTAGGGCTGGTCACAAGCAGCAAAAAAAAGATGGTAGCTACATGTAGTAAACAGACATAATTTTTTTCAACAGGAAAAAGGCTAAAATTGCCTGATCTGGGCTACTGTTTCAAACACACCATGTTTCCCAATTATCACAGTAATTTTATATAGCTTTTTGATTGATTATCAATACATGTATCAGCGCCCTAGATAAGCTTTCGGGTCAATTGGGTATTTACGCAACCTGGTTATCCTCAATTGCGCACTTGCAAAAACAATTGCGTATTTTCATAATTTTTACGTCACGTTTTTTTCTGTGATTACACCTTTTCTTATTGCATGAAGCCATCAGGAATGTGCTTGCATATTTATACACTCCCATCGTCTGCCTTTCTAAAGTATCAAACTCGCGGATTTTATTGTACCTGAAGCAAATCTCACCCCCTTGTTGACATTCGAGCATGTATACTTTCCAAAGTTTCACTTTCCTAGTGTTTTTTCTGCGAAATACTGGACTGGGCACCGATATTTTCACAAAACTGGAGTATATTGCGCACTCGCTAGTAAAAATAAAATCAATACCCGACTGGCATTTGTTTATTAGCCAAATGAAAACGAAATGGACCAAATGATTACGCAATGACATCGCATGTAATTGCATACCGATCGTTAGAATTGCTTTTCGGTACGCACACATTTCATCTTAATTGCTTTTTTGAGGATTTTAATTGCGTATTTACGCAAATACGCTGCTTATCTAGGGCGCTGATGTATTAATTTGAATGATCCATATTCCTGCCAATTTCACAATTGTCTGATAAAGATTTTCATGCGGAACTACATCTTCGAAGCTATGTACATTGTGTGAGATTCTCTAAACACATTTATTATTTGACCGAAGATGTTTTTTTCCCAATTGGGTTAAAAAGGTCAAAATTCAACTTTTCAGAACATTGTATCGTTGCATATCAAATAAAAGAGAATCACGAATGCAGCAACATGGTAGCAAATATTTTGCCCACAGACCCCCCCCCCCCCCCACCCACACACACTCACTCAGGGGATGGGATCAATAAGTCAGATCATGGTCATGTTGCATATCAAATTAAAGATAGGGAATCATGAATTCAGCAACATGGTAGCAAATATTTTGCAAGCATAACCACCCCACCCCTCCCCCCACAACCCTAGGGGATGGGGGTCAAAAGATCAAAATTCAACTTTTTCAGAACATGGTATGTTGCATATCAAATTAAAGGGAATCATGAATGAAGCAAAATGGTAGCAAATATTTTACCTGCAAACCCTACCCCGAGGGGCTGCGGGTTCGAGCCTCACAGGCGTCACTGCGTTGTGGTCCTTAATTTAGCAAGATACATTTACCCAAGCTTAGTACTGGTTCAACCCAGGAAGACCCGTCCCTGTTTAACTGAAAGATTGCTGATGGGACGTAAAGAATCAAATCTAACAAACAAGAGTCCAGTGACCATCACAGTGATTATTTTACCTGCGCATCCTGCATCTTTTGCGCATTGTTATGTCTCTGGGATGCAAAGTTTTTATTTCAGTGAGTCCCATGATGCAATGGTATCGCAGACTTGTTATGAAAAATACTGTTCTGGACTGGAAGTTTGCAGTTGGACTCATTGATATGGCAAACACGCCAAACAGTGAGTCCCAGGACCCATAAGCCCAAAATTGAAAATGATCGCACGCATCACTGCCATCAGAATAAAATCAGCTCCACAATTGATTATGGTTTTGTGATATCAGCTGTAAAAGTCTGTAAAGCATCCCAACATGACTGAATAATTGTTGACTGGTATCTAAGCATCAACTTGAACAAAAAGCTTCTCCATCTTTATTTACGTCTTCGATTTGTTTGGTTTGTGGTTTCACGTCCCGGTCAAATAGTCAACAGCTACATTTGTATGCTTGTTGAGGCAGTCAGTTTTACTTTGGGCAAGCTTAGACTTAGCCGTTAACCAGTACTCTGTGCTCATTTCTTTTGCTTAACCCTTAATGCGCCAATCACAACAAAAGCTTAAGTCGGTCTGCTTTTCTCATCTGCCTCTATTGCAAACAGTGTGGACCCAGATCAGACTGCTCCTATAGGAGCAGTCTGTTCTGGGTCCATGTTGTTTGCTTCTATACTTAATTCGTCAGTAATGTTAGGCAATTATTTGCAGCAGACGACTTCTGCAGATGACATTTTCAGATGCATTTTTTTCTTGGTGCTTTAAGGGTTAAACCAGCCCTTCTTGAATCAGCAGAAGGAGAATGAATGTAGAATATACAGTCAACCCTCTTTATAACGACACTGTTTGTTCTAAGCTATCTTTGACGTTAAAGTGAATTTGCTGTTATAAAGAAATTTTGACCATTACCAGATTTCAACATAATAATCATTTGGTAAAAGAAAATATTGTACTAATGAATTAAATGCTATTATTCCAAATGTATACATCAGTTCAATTTCATATTGCATCAAAATGCACAAAGCTTCCCACTTATCAAGTGAGACATAAACCTGTTCATGCAAAAAGACCTTGTTCTGATCACAAAATTGTCTGACACATGGTAACAATTCTGTTATAATGAATTTATTTTCTATATGAATTGTATAAATGTTCCTAGAAGTTACTGTCGGTGTCGTTAAGTGAATATTCTGTTATAAAGAGGGAATTTTAATGGAAACAGATCCGTTCCCAGCAATTTCATGTCGGATACTGAATATTCTGTTATAACGAGTGACATTATAAAGAGTTTTGACTGTATTTCATGATCAATCTCTGCAAAACAAAGGGGACCACCAGGCTGGGGTCAAACTGAGGACCCTGGATCAGCAATAAGACTCACTACCAATTAATTTGTACATTGATCTGTTAGACCTATACATAAAATAATCATTGGATATTTGCTAAATACCTTAGTATTTCACCTAGACCCCAAACCCCAGTGGCTCAGTGGTAGAGTGCTTGACTCGAGAGCGAGGGGCTGCAGGTTCGAGCATCACCGGCATCACTGTGTTGTGTCCTTGAGCAAGAACATTAATCCCAGCTTAGTACGGGTTCAACACAGTAAGACCCATCCCTATTTAACTGAAAGATTGTTGATGGGACAGAAAGAATCAAATCAAACAAACGAAAAAAAAAAATGTAGGTATATCCTACTTCAAAAGCTCATCTGTCCCTTATGAGCTACATGCCTGCTTTAATTTGCACCTGTATGCTGCTATTGGGTATGCATTTCATTTGGAGAGGCTGTCAGTTTAGATGATTTATTCATTGACAAGAATAAGAACTGGTGAATCATTATCCTAGATCTGTTACCCTGACAAAAAACAACCGTAGTCATTCTAATAGTAATTATTATTATAATGTACTTATTAATTAATGTAAAAATTGCACACTGAGTGCAGTTATGATATGGGCCTCAACGCAAGAAACCCTTTCTTCTGGGTTTGTGAACAACAGAGGTGCAGATCAGCCTGCACAGACTGATGGTAATCCTGAAAATTACAAGTTCATTTTGAAAAAGATCAGCGTACTACAAATAAAATATTGTGAGCGTTAGGTGGCTCAGTGATAGAGTACATGACTCGAGATTGAGGGGTTGCGGGTTTAAGCCTTACAGATTGCACTGCATTGTGTCTTTGAGCAAGACACATTAATACCTGCTTAGTACTGGTTCAACCAAGGAGGATCCATTGTTAAATGGGACATAAACAATCAAATCAAACAATTAGATAAAATTTCAAATTACCCAGTATGCAATTAAGAGTTATATACTCCCCCCCCCCCCCCCACCCCCCCGAAGAAGAATTATTTATCTATCGTTTTATTTCTGAAACAAAATGCTGCCAGAACTAATGCTAACTCTTTGTCTAATAGTCAGTGGCGGATCTAGAGGGAGTTCAGGGGTTCACTCGATGCTTAACTCTTTATACCCCTAATGTCGACTGCTCATAACTTTTGCAAACAGAACAATGGGCCTGATCTGAATCCAATCTGTTTGACACGAGAGATGGTATTCTTAAAAGAATTTTTCGAATAAGTTGATTTTGGAAAAAAAATCAGCTGACAACAAAAAAGCATGAAAAACTTTCCCAGAGGGCAAAGTGTTAACCCCAAAGCATTGTCTATAATTTTTAAAGGGCCAGCAGAAGTTTTGAGATTTGTGTATTTGCTGCAACTTTTTTATGTGTGTGGATCTAAAAGGGGGACCGGGGAAAATCACAATTTAAAGCTTTAGGCTTCCTTAAAGGGATACTGGTAAGGTCAGTAACAAATCCACTCTTGAAATCAGTTGGGCCCGCTGAATGATGACTATAAAAACTTGTCTGAGCTTTACATTGTATCTGATGGACTCAGACCCCCTTCCCGCCCCCTGACATTAAATTCTGAATCTGGACATGCAATAAGCAACCAGGCCTCAAGGTTATAAAACTTGAGTTCAGTCTCGAACTCAAAATAAAGCACAATGATTGGCTTGCGGACACGTGTTCGCAAGCAGCCAATCATTGCCTTTTATTTTGAGTCTGAGAATGAGCTCAATATTTATAACCCCGAGAACAGATTAAGACTCAGATGATCATGAGCCTGCACAGAGCTTTTATCATGGTAGTCTCAACTAGGGAATAAGCTAGGGGTGACTAGGGTGAAATAGCAGGGTTGCCACGGTCAGGGAAAAAGTTCTGGAAAATGAAAAATTTTCCAGGTCAGGGAAAAGTCAGGGAATTACATTTTCAGTCAGGGAAATTTAAAAAAAATGAAAAAAGTCATGGAAAAGTCAGGGAATTTCAAAATTTTCCTAAAAAGATGCTAGTTAACAGGCTTCTGGAAATTTTAGTTTCCATAATTTGCAAGCAATATTAGAAAAGGAATGTTTCTGAACATAAATTGCAAGCAATTTATATTCAGAAACATTCCTTTTCTAATATTTATGGTTTAAGATTTTTCTTTAAAGATTAAATCAGCAAGTTCAAATATTTGTGCAAAATCTTCGAATAGTCGATGGATGAAAATGGCTAAAATTGGCCTTCCAAAAGGGTCTGGAAAACTGTTGAAAGTCAGGGAAAAGTCAGGGAAAAGTCAGTGAAAAGTCAGGGAATTTTGAAATGGATATTGAGTGGCAACCCTGAATAGTCACCCTAGGGGCTGAAATTTTGCCCTAAATGGGACCCAGGGAGAGGTGGTAGTCTCCATAAAAACAGTGATTTTGTTACCTGTGCATCCTGCATCTTTTGCGCATAAAACTGTCTCTGGGATGCAACGTTTTTATTTCAGCGAGTCCCAGGATGCAATAGTATTGCAGACTTGTCATTAAAAATAGTGTTCTGGACTCATAAGTTTGCAGTTGGACTCATCGATATGGGAAACAATGAGTCCCAGGACCCATAAGCCCAAAAGAGTAAATGAATCACTGAAAATATATATTTTTTCATTCTGTTACCACACAAACACAAGTTGTGGTGAAATGAAACACGCTTCCACTGCAAAGTATTACTCCTTCCTTTCAATGACAATAGTATGTGTAATGGCTAATTTGCTTTTAAACTGGCAGAAAATGTTGTAATTTTGCGCTATAACTTCTCCCTATCTGACTGTCACTTCTCCCTAATTTTGCTGGAGGGAGAAGTCACTTCTCCCTATTGTCAGGGCCCAGCTTGAACCCTTAGTCTACATGGTCTAGTATCTACACACAAAAAAAGGCATCAAAACCACTGAAAAGGTTCGTTTTCTTAGAAAGGTGCCGTGGCTGAGTGGTACAGTGCTTGTCTCGAGATGGAGTGGTCGCAGGTTCAAGCCTCACCGGTGTCACTGCGTTGTGTCCTTGAGCAATACACATTAATCCTTGCTTATAGTAATGATTCAACCCAGGAAAACCTGTCCTGACATAAATGAAAAATTGTTGACTGGGATGTAATGAATCAAATCAAACAAATGGTTCTTTTTCACAAGAGCTGGTCCAATTGATTCTGGATCTTCTTTAATTTCCAGTGATTGATAAATGTCATGTTGGAATGTGAATTGAATGAAGTACAAGCAAATGTCAAAATAGATCATATATAAACAGATAACAGGTGTTAACCGGTCAGTGTCTATCTGTTGGGATCAGGTCAGGAAGCTTATTAAATGTATTATTAAATGTTTGAACAGTAGCCTGGCAATTTGATTGTACTGCAAGAATGTTAAGAATCTGACTTGAAAGATGAAAACTTAAATGCACCCTAGCCATCTCACCTGACCATTTTGGATTTTTTGCTCACATGAGCCTAATAACTCCAGTGTCCGTCTGTCATCTGTTTGTCCATCCTTCAACACTTTCAAACCATTGGACCAATGAAGATCACATTTCATGTGGAGCCTCCGTAGGGCACGGGATCTAAAGTTTGTTCAAAATGTCCTTGTCACATGACCAAGATGGCAACCACACCAAACATGTTGTAAAAATTTCTTTAAAAATCTTCTACAGAACCCTGTCAATGGCCTTGGGATTTGGTATATAGCATTGGGCATGTAGGGCCTACCAAATTTGTTCAAATGATGATCCTAGACTGACCTTCAAGGCATGACCTAGTTTACATGAATCACTTAGGTCAAATTTGTTTTTTAATGCATAATGCATGATTATATTATAATGACCTTGACCTAATTTGCAAGGTCACTGGGGTAATAAAACTATGAAAAGCATTGTCTGCATTCTATTTTCTGAACCAATGGCCAGATGTTGACAAAACTAAATGATTATGTTTTTGTGACCTTGACCTAGTTTTCAAGGTCACAGGGTCATTTAAATCTATTTTGTTTTGTTTGATTTGATTCTTTACGTCCACTCAACAATCTTTCAGTTATGCGGGACGGTCTTCCTGGGTTGAACCAGTACTAAGCTAGGATAAATGTGTCTTGCTCAAGGACCACAACGCAGTGACGCCGGTGAGGCTCGAACCCGCGGCCCTTCGGTCTCGAGTCAAGCACTCTACCACTGAGCCACTGCGCTCCTGAAAAAGCCTTGTTTGCATTCTATCTTCTCAACCCATGGCAAGATTTTGAAGAAACTGACACAGATACATTCATTTGGGGGAGTTTAATTAATTATTAGATTTTGGTGACCTTGACTTAATTTTCAAGGTCATCATGGTCATAAAACTCTGTGATGATGGCCAGATTTAGACCAAACTGGTACACAGGGATATAGACTAACATTTTTTCGCCAGGAGCGAGCTGGGCCCCTAAAATAAAGTGATTCGGGGCCCTGCCCAAAACTAAGGGGCCCAGGGTTCGGCACAATATTGACTCATTTCAACAAAATTCGTTTGCTTTACGCATACCTCCAAAATCTGTTTTCCTCAACCTATTTGGAATCAGCTCAATGAAGATTTGTAAACTTAACAGCTAGTGTCAGATTTGACATACATACTACCCTTTTTCAAATTTTCAGGGGCAAGCTGGGCCCCTAAACATTTAGTTAAAGGGGCCCAGCCCAAATTTAAGGGGCACTGGGCTACTGGGCCCCTGTTTGTCTTTTTCCCTGGTACATAGACATGTACAGAAACATGATGACATTGGGATAACCTTTAATGATAAGATTTTGGTGACCTTGATAGAAAAACTACGCTGCTGCCGACGGGATCCGATCCAAAAGCAATATGTGACATTATGTCCACCCCACCCTTTCAGGGCTGGACATATGGAATGATTAGATTTTTGTGACCTTGACCTAATTTTCAATGTCACCAGGGCCATATTACTGTGAAAAAGTCTAGTCTACACTTTATCTGCTGAACCCATGACCAGATTTACAAATGTAGACCAAACTGGTACAGGTACACCAGTGGGAGGACCTTAATAAATGATCAGATTTTCGTGACCCAGACCTAATTTTGAAGGTCAACATGGTCATAAAACTCTATAAAAGGCTTCGTCTGCACCTATAGCCAAATCACAGATACATCATTTTGGAGGACCTTAAAAATTAAGATTTTGATGACCTTGATGTATATTTTGTTAAGTCATTGGGGTAACCATTTATCAATATGAAAATGCTGAAAAAATGAACTCTATGAAGTGGGTAGGGACCATATGTTTTCTTCTGAAAATCCATCTAGTTGTTTCTTATAGTGTGAGTTCTGTCGGTGGCGGCATAGCATGCTACATGTAACTTGTGAACCATTGGATGGATTTTGACGAAACTAGCACAGAAATTTTTTTATATGCAATACAGCAGAAAGGATGACATATAACTATGAAAAAGCATCTGAATGTTTTTTTATGCCCCTAAAGGAACTTTGGGAGGCATATCGTAATCGCACTGTCCGTCCGTCCCTCTTTGTGTCCGGTGCATATCTCCTACCGGTATATTCTTTTAGGAAGGAATCCCAAATTTGGTGTGTGGATGTATCTTGAGATGGCGGAGTGTCGCATACTATACTTACGAGGGGTGATCGATACATTCAAATTCTTTAACATTAGACGCTGAATTAGGCGTAGGTTAATGAAACTTTGGCAACATGGTGAAATATCAATTAGGAACATTTTGACGACGTGAGGTCCTCATGATGTCAGAACTAATACCGTGACGTCACATTTATGTCGTCACGGTAAACGCGCATCGTCCAGAAAATGACGGACAACGTGGTTCAGGAACAGCGTACTGTTATTAAATTCTATGTAAAATTAGGAAAGAATATGCCTGAAATTAAAGAAGACCTGCAAAAAGTTTATGGGGACTCTCGTTTCACAAATAGTTGTATTCACAAGTGGTTTCATCGATTCAGTGACGGTAGAAAGTCTGTGAAAGATGACCCTATTTCGGCCAAAAATTAACAGTAATTACGGACAAAAGAATTGCTGCAATAGAAGAATATGTTATGAAAGATAGGCGAATTACTGTTCGGCAGGTAGATGAGAACTTTGACATTGGTTATGGGACTGCTCAAGATAATCTGACAAATGTACTTGGAATGCGAAGGGTTTGTGCACGTTGGGTGCCTAGACTGCTTGTTCCGGAACAGAAGACGGTTAGGGTACAAATATGCACAGAACTTCAACAGAGATTGTCCGATGAAGGTGATTCATTTCTTAATAAAGTGATAACATGTGATGAAACATGGTTTCGTTTCTTTGAGCCGGAAAGTAAGCAACAAAGCTCAATGTGGTAGCATTCTTGGTCCCCTTCACCTGTAAAAGCACTCCTTTCGAAGTCGGTTGTCAAAGTAATGTCAATAATATTTTGTGATACGAAGAGAATTGTACTCAATCATGTGGTACCTGACAAAACTATTGTAAATGGTGACTACTATTCCGGTGTTTTTCGAGAACAACTCGGAAGAGCTCTCCGAGATAAGGGCCCATAATTGTACAGGTTAGGATTCATTCTACACCAAATTAACGCGCCAGTGCATGTCAGTCGTGTTGTAAAGCAAACTATGAGCGATTTAAATATAGAACCACATCAACACCCACTGTACAGTCCAGATTTGGCTATTTGTGACTTCCTTATGTTTCCAACTGTAAAAGATCACCTTCGTGGAAGGAAATTCGAGTCCAGAGAGGAACTAGGTACTGCAATAACGGAGGCGCTTCGAACGATGACACATGACGGCCTGCAGCAAGTGTTCCACACGTGGGTGGAAAGATGGGACAAGTGCATTAAAGCAAAGGGTCTTACTTTGAAAAGGAATGAACTTTATTTGTAAGTACCTCTAACAGTATTTACATAATTTAGAAAATTCTCGAATTTATCGATCAACCCTCGTATGTCACTGTGACCTTGACCTCTAACCTAGTTATTTGGTTTGGTGCATATCTCTTATATTCTTTGAGGTAGGAATTCCAAATTTGGTTTGTGAATGTGGCTGGGGATTGTGGAGTGTTGCATACCATTTTCGTGTTACTGTGACCTTGACCTAGTTTTTAGAATAATTGTGTCTGGAGCATAACTCTTATATTATTTGAGGTAGGAATAATCAGATTTGGTGTGTGGGTGCATCTTAGGATGATGGAGTGTCAGGTACCATTTACATGTCACTGTGACATTGACCTAGTTAATTTCTAGAATTGGCATTGAGTCTGGTGCATAATCTCCTGTATTCTTTGAGGTAGGTATTCCAAATTTGGTATGTGGATGAATTTTGGGATGGCGGAGTGTCGCATACCATTTCGGGTCACTGTGACCTTGACCTCTGACAATAATTGATGAGATTTTAGTGACCTTGACCTAAATTTCACGGCCACCAGGGTCATATACTATGAAAAAGCCTTGCCATTATATATATATATATATATATATATATATATATATATATATATATATATATATATAGCATATATATATATATATATATATATATATATATATATATAGCATCAACTTGGACGATTCCATTTTAGCAATTGAGATTTTGAAGGTTGAAACTCCAGTTTAGAAGTTCAGCACTGAAAGTGTAGGAAGTTGGGAAAGATAACAGAACATTTTGTCAGCCAATACCTTGTCAGTATTATCTTGAAGTGGTAGTGAAAACATCATTGATTAAAGAGCTCTTGAATGCATTCACCATATTTCTGTAAAAACAGCCTTTTACCTCGGATGAAAAGCATTGACTGAGAGTGAGACCGGTCTTTGCACAGTTTGTGTGTTGTCGTTTGCTACAAAACCTGAATTTGTAGTAGAGGAATCTTGAAAATATTTTGGTTGAGTTGTTGTATTAGTATATGCCTATGAGTATAATAATAGCATATTGTATATGGGTTGATTTATGACAAGTCTTGTTAGCCACTTCATGCCAAATTGCACCTGTGTTTATGATGCAAATTGAGATAATTTTCTCTTTGTCTTACATTGTAATTGGCTACTCACAGCAGAATTACTACTGTATACAATGTATAGTACAGTAAATTATGGACATCCAAACTGTATTGTACACAGGTTTAGATAAACACAAAATTTCAGTGTAAATACTGAACATATTTTACATATGTTTTGGGTGCTCGCCCTGATTGTAAGTGCTAGATTTTGTTAAGTCTCCCAAACGGAGTGGGGGTACTTATTATTTTTGCTCCATTTTCATATAGTATTCTTCTTCCATTCGTTTCTTTTTCTTTCTGCCTAAATTTTATGAGAAGGAGATGTGAATATACATGTAAATTCTGGATTAGAAATTTTGCAACAGCCCGGTTTCGGAATTTAAAATGTCCGGACTCAACTTTGCCCGAATTCGTGTCGAACAAGTTCTCTGTGAATTCTCTTTATGGTAAGAAGCATTCAGTATGACAGGGGATCACTTAGGGCCCACCCTGCAAAGACTGACTGTTAGTTTCTTCGTCAAGAGTTCTGCACTCTACTAACTGAGATGGAGTGCAGTGGCTCAGTTGGTAGCTAGAGTGTTAGACTGGGAATCGAAGGATTGCTATTTTGGTTCTCATCGCTGGCAGAGTCACTGTGTAATGTGTCCTTGAGCAAATTTAATGCCTATATATCTTGGAAGACCCTGTCTTGACATTAATGAAAAAAATTGTGGACTGGGATGCTTAGAATCAAAAATTGTTGATAGTCGCTTGAATATTCTAAGACAAACAAACATCATTTTGTTTGTTTGTTTGTTTGTTGTGTTGCTTTACGTCCCAAGTCAACAGCTAAGGTCATGGCGCCGCTGGATGGTCAGTTCACCTAACCACAATTTTTTCCTGGGCAAGCTTGTACAAGCGGTAAACCAGAACTTAGTGCACATACTTTCGCTTGTAACTGATAACAACCCTTCTTGAATGTTTCAGCGTAAGGGAGGAAAATGACCGTAAAAACTATTTCATGATCAATCTCCACGAAAGTATGGGATCAGGCCGGGATCAAACTCGAGACCCCTGGATTTGCAGTAAGACACAAATCTGTAGCTAGACATGTTACCCACTGCGCTACACGACCCGGTATCCGAACATCATTTTGAGTTTATAAACTTAAAAGGAGGCTGCACAGGCTCGTCTGATTCTGTAACACTGGTTAATATGCTACATTGTTGGAAGTCACATGTCATGGCTCATCTTTTGTCTGCCTATAACCTTGCAGTACTAACAGAATAAGCATGAATCAGTTTATCTGCTAACCTGGTATCCTACTATCATCATAACTGTCATGAGAAATAGTCTAGGCTATGACTAATGAATCTGTACTTCATTATTTCGGCTTTTTGACAAAAAAGTGTCTGTGCAAAATGCATGCTTTTCATCTTACTGTTAGGCTAGCAATGAGAACACTTCCAATGTTCCTCATTGCATTTGCGCAGCCTTGTTGAAGTGCAGAGTGCACACGCTGGTTAGAGGATGCAAACTGGCTGGTTCGGTGAACTGAGTCAGAGAATTTCATTTTTTTCCCGGCAAAGCATGTAGTATGTACAATACGATAAATCAGATGTTTTGTATTATTTAAATGGTAGAAAGATTTATTTTTTTTCTTGCACACCAGATCGGGATATCCGTTGTTTTTACCCATGAGATAATTCTATCTCACACACTCATACCAGCCTTAGGGAAAGATAAACAATGAATACCTGCACGTCGTCCGCGCGCTGGCCGCACATCAATATGTAATGTCATTGTAATGTTAAAATGACCTCACCATGTCACATATCTCAGGGAATTCTGGATTTTCTGGAAGCTACTTCATATCTTTGTGATATAAAATGAGTTAAAGGGGACGGCAACCCTGATGATTACTATAAATTTATATGAAAGATCTTAATAAACCATGAATTTTGATACCAGTTTCATTTAAATCGGTTGAAAAATGTGGAAGTTGTGGGCGTTTGAATATTTGCGAATGGACTGTAATGGAAGCAGCCATATTGTAGGCTTTAGTGACGTCACTCAGCCTAATTAAATATGCATTATCAAAATAAAAGACAAACCAATGGATTATTTGCATTAATCTTTAATGAAACATATTCCTTATGTATAAAGCTGCATATCTGCTGAAACACAGATGATGTGACAGTAGTGATAACTAAAAATTCAGCAGTTGAAAAAATTCTGAAAACTAATTAAATATTCAAATGGCCGCTAAATGTCGGCCATATTGAATTCTTTAAATGCCCGTGACTTGCCCATTTTCCAACCGATTTTGATGATACTTGTATCAAAATTCATGGTTCATCAGGTTCTTTCTGATAAAAAAATACTTATCATTAGGGTTGCTGTCCCCTTTAATGGTGAGCAAGAAAACGTATCCATCATGAGCGTGAGGGTGGGATAGAAAAATCTGTCCCTTGCGATCACCGATTGTCATCACTCGGCAAGCCTTGTAATGCCAATCAGTGATCCTCAGCACTGTTTTCTCTATCCCACAATCAAGCTCATGATGGATACTTATACTCAACAACTTAATTTGTTTGGAAACATATTAATTTTTGAACTGTATGCCAATAGATTTTAACCATTTATTGTGTGCATTATGCACACTGTGGTCATAACACTACGGCAATTTGGGTTTCGTCACTTATTCTGTGTTAAGTTAACTTTCTCATCAAGTTCAATTTCTTTATTTGAAGGTAATTTTACTAGTGACAAATCCCAAATTGCTGTAGTAGTTTGACCACAGTGTAGCGAGCACAATTGAAAACTAGAGCACGCAATTGATGGGGGGCCATTGCAAATCCCCAAGCTAAAGTTTTTGACTCCCCCCAGCACCCACAAGTCACGCCCCAGGGCATGACCGTGGCAACAGAATGAAAATTCTGCTCAATATGTTTTCTATCTTTTATTTCTGAGAACACACACAAAGTTTGGTATAATCAAAGCACTGAGAGTACTGATGGAAACGATGTCTTGTGATTTTAGTTCTTGTAGGCTAAGCAGAGTGCATTTTTGTAGATGATATTTTAGGAATATTTGAATTTGTATATTGTATATTTTTCTGACCAATGATGAAGGAAAAGTTTGATATGATTTCTATTTTTAGTTTTTAGTTTTAGCATAACAGAATTTTGAAGGGGCATGCGACAAAATATCAATCTTATCATTTCAAACATGGGCTGGTATGTCTTTAAACCCTATTTCACTTTTAAGCTCTGGTGGCCATTTTGTTATGTGGGATCAAAAATAGTAAGTGAGTATGATCAGGAAATACCACAATCACAAACCGCAGACAACCCCGTGGTACCGGGAGGAAGAGCTGCTCAACCATCACAAGACACCAGGAAGACAAATTAAGCAAAGCAACCAGCTCTCTCTCTCTCTTCCCCACCAAGATGATTATAAAACTAGAATGGACATAAAGTAACGTACAACAAAACATAGAACAATTACAGACTCCCACAATGGGAGTAACAATAAACAAAAAGTCAACAACAACAGAACCACCGCCTTAGAACGGACAGCAGCCTAAGCCACCGGGGGGCTTAAATGCATTTTACTGGTACCAAACCTTTTGCCCATATTTAGCAGAGGGCATTATGCCGAATACATCACTGAAATTATTTTAAGAGTTTGGATTACTGGTTAAGAAGTTTAGATATCTTTTTAGATTTTCCATTCGGTTCATTGTTGCCCTATTTTGAGGGTAATGCGATGAATTATTGCAAGCAGGAAACAATGGTTAAGGAAAGGTGGTTTATAGCCATTTCCTTTTGCCTAGCTCTTGATAACATTTTGTTCAGTGGAGCAACCCGTTAAGATTTTGCTAACATAGACTTGCATTATAATTGCCTAAAAATTCCAACAAGGGCAATAACTAAAGTTTTAAGGGTCGATTTTGACGAAACTTATAGGATATCAGAGTACTTGATACTTATTGTGTACCAAATATATATCAAATCTGACCAGTAGTTCTGAGATGTGGATGGACAAAAATGCAACGGACGGACGACGCCAAAACTATATCCCTCCAACTTTGTCAGGGATTATTAGATATCAGCATAGCTACATACCTAAAAAGCTTTTAATATGTTATGTGTTCTGATAATTTTTATCACCTGGTAAAATATCTTGTTTGAGTTTACGTTAATTTCTCTGTCAAATGTCTCAAATTTGTTCCAAAATGTTCGCTTTTCCATTTTTTAACCCATTTTGATGTCCGTTTTTGGTAACCATAGCAAAGATAAACGTCAATTTAAAAGTTTTACTTTTAAACTTGGTATATTGTTCTAATAAACCAATAAGAACAAAATGGTGAAAAGCATTTTTTAGCCCATATGTAGGCCGAAATAGCACCCCCCTGATGCATGTAGCTCTTTGGCAATATTAACTGTGTATATCTAGCATATAGTATAGATATAAAAAGAAGATTTATAGATGGTAAACTTAGGTTTCATTAAGAACGTTGACAATAAAAAGTAAAAAAAGCACTTAAAAATAAAAAAGAGCAAAAAAAGAGCCATGACATGTGATTTCCAAAAATGTGGCATTTTGACAAGTGTAAACTTAAGCGTTGCATCGATGATCAATTATAATCACCAATTATAATCGATGATCAATCAAAAACTTCGTTTGATAGTGTTTTTGGTAATAATCGATGATAATTGAAAAACATCACACTTGATCCAATTTTAAGCTCCTATTCTAAATATGCAACTTTGCTACAAAATGAATAGCAGTTAAATGGAGAGTTAAATGGAGTTTGCTGTCAGGACCAGTTGTGGTATTGGCTACTAGCACAAAGGCTCTGATCAGACTTGACCCGAACCTTTGCCGGTCACAGGAAATCTCATGTCACCTAATTCCTTGAATTATACCCAAATCAGCATTTGTAATTTGTAATATTCTTACAACCACCAGGTTGAGTTTTGTTCATAATGGCACAGAGTGTGCTCAAATAGCAAAGGTACAAGCAACAGCAAATTGTAAATTTGCAAGCAATTTGTTGACAAAATTTTTAAACAATATAATATCTGGTTTCAGCGACTATTTAGACTTTTTAAAGATCAAACATAAAATGGAGTTTGTCAAAAAGCAAATAAAGCATTTTCACATGCTTCTACAAAACATACTGTTTGGTTTTTTGTTTGATTTGATTCTTTACGTCCCATCAACAATCTTTCAGTTATAAAGGGACAGGTCTTCCTGGGTTGAAACCAGTACTAAGTTAGGATAAATGTGTCTTGCGCAAGGACACAGTGCAGTGACGCTGTTGTGGCTCGAGTCTGGGCCCCTTCATCTCGAGTCAAGCACTCTACCACTGAGCCACTGCATATACATATCTTTAACAAACATGCACTTTGTAAAAAAATTAACTCATTGTGCTACCAATGTTTATTTTAGGACACAAGGCTGTGACTCTACGTGGGTGAAATTATTCTGGACTCCAAAACTATATGCAATGACACAATGACAATACATGCGTTACCTCAGACCTACATACAATGACTAGAAACATGTATACAATCTATACATAAACTCAACTATCGTATGGCAGTACTGTTATTCAGTAGATAACATCATGTTATACAAAGTAGATCTTGCACAAAAGATTATTGCATAGAGTTTAATATCAAGTTTGTGCAAATGTGAATAAAGCATTTTCACACATTTCCTTTACTTGGCATATGCAAAATATACTTATCTATAATGAACATACACTTTGCTGAGTAAAAATCTAATCCATGTGCTACCAATGGTTATCTTAGGACACAATGATGTGACGCTTGATGGGTGCAATTATCTACTTCAGAACTATATGCAAAGACACATTGACTATACATTATTCAGACCTATATGAAATGACTAGAAACATTCATACAATCTATACATAAATTTAACTATCATATGACATTACTGTTATTCAGTAGATAACATCATGTCATACATAGAAGCTCTTACAGAAGTGATCATTTCATGAGAAATTAAAAAAAAAAATTAATGCTTTTCTTCAAAGAGTGTTTAAGAGTGTCTAGAGTCAAAGAGACTCTATGATGGTTCCGACTTAAAGACTTATCTATTGATGAGATGATAGGGGCCTGATACTTTGGCTGTTTGTCGGGCCCACTGGGGTTTACCTGTTGGATTTCTTTTGCTCCAGTATTCAGTTTTATTTACTGTTGAGTCCTTATCTTTGCTTTATCTCCTTGTTATATATTGATTTATATGTTTTAGGAGATGATGCATTGATAAGTTAGGGGTCGTTCATGCAAACCAAAATATCTATATGTCTTGATCCACATGTGAATTAAGGGTGAGGTTGGCGCCGTTAAACCGGCTTAAGCCCTCCAGTAAAATATTTTACTGACCGTTCCAAGGCGGTACTTCTTTTGTGGATCTTTTGTTTTTTTGTTCTGTCTTGTGTTTGCCATGTCTTTGTGTGCATCTGTTTATATGTGCTTTGCGGTCACCTGCTGGGAAAGGACTGACCTCTTGGCTCTCGTTTGTGGTGTCTTACTGTGAGTTTGTCACTCTCCCATTGGTATCCTGGGTCAGGTGTGGTACTTGATTGTATTGATTCCTGATCTTTGCACCCTTACTTACTTTTATTCCAATTGTGTTTCTTGTCACCAAAGAGTTATTTAACTTCTGGCTATGACATTATTTTTTGACATTATTTGTTTGTTTGATTTGATTCTTTACGTCCCATCAACAATATTTCAGTTAAACAGGGACGGGTCTTCCTTGGTTGAACCAGCACTAAGCTAGGATAAATGCGTCTTGCTCAAGGACCACGACACAGTGACGCCGGTGAATCTTGAACCCTCAGTCTCGAGTCAAGCAATCTACCACTGAGCCTCTGCGCTCCCTTTTTGACATGATATATTCCACTGAATAACAGTAACATCAAATGAAAAAATAATGTTATGGCCACAGGTTGCACAATTTTGATACAAAGAAGTTATGTTAATAACAATGTAAATTTTCTTTGAAATAAACCAGCTTTGGAGGTGTTAATTTCGCAATAGAGTTCATATGATGAGAGAATCTTCCATTTGTGCCCATTTCAAATCATTTTTTAAACTAACCTAAGGCTGAGCCTGACTAATCTGATTGACTTAAGCTTTAAGTATTTGGTCAACATTATTCAGTCTAGTCAGACTCCTCCCACAGAGGAAGGCAAAGAAAAGAATATAATTCCTGGCCCCCATCCCTCAACAAAGTTTGACAAGTAAATTTAATCCTGCCAACAATAAAGGAACCATCTCTCAGAAACCTTCAGCAGAAAATAAAATGCCCCACTCTACCACCTTGTTATGAAATGATAACTTGTGTAAGACCCTGTATAAAATACATAGAACAAATCAGAACGAATGGAATAAGAGACCCTATTTCTGCTTGTTATAGTACCATCAGCACATCAAAGAACAAACATAAGAGTCCCTGTCAAGGCTAGTCACCAAGTCATTTTCTATTTCATCCTTGCTGGGAATCTATCTTAATATATTATCCCAAGGAATCCTAGTTAGTTGGATTTTATAATACGGTAAATCTTGTATTAGTTCGTACACTCGAATAGTTCGTTAAATGTCATGTATTAGTTCGTACACTAGTCATTTTTTTTATATGCAATTCTATTAGTTCGTACACAACGTATTTTTTCTTCATTGGTGCTTGTATTTAATCAGCGTGGCTGTCTACGATATGTTCCTGTTAACTTTCGCGTGCTTACACCAAACAGACCTTTTCGTCTGTCAATCTAACGACTTCGGTCGCTAACGTAAATCCAGCATTGACGTCGCATGTTAATAACATTAAAATTTGTTTTCTGAAAATCGAGCGAATGCTAATTTACACGCCCTATATCGCCGATGCGTCGGAGATATATTCTGTACGGTCATTACAAAAAGTGTCCTTAGAATAATGGAAAGTTACATTTTACTTATGTGTCATATATCTTTTATAATCGGACACCCAAGCCGCGTGCGACCCGGAAAGCATTTTTATACTTGTGCAGCTCGGACCCGACACGAAATCAACTTGCGCGGTGCCTCACATAAACTGGTACCAGAATATTTCGTAAATAGCCTGCTGGTACTTATGACAAGGCCCAGGAAAGCATGTGCGTTTGCGCAATCTCATCAGGGTCCCGCTGCTCACTAACATAAAGTTTGAAGTGGATGAAGACTCAGCATGCTCAGACCAAATCAAATTAGTTGAATATCAATTTCGGTTTTCTAAGCGTAAATAACTCAATAAATGTAGTAATAACGGCTTTTCCTAGGTTCAAACAAATGGAACATTTTAACAAATTGTTTAGCCGATCGTGGCGTGTCTTGCTGTCCTCATGAAACGACATACGGTAGGTCCTGAGAGTTCATGATTACCGATATAGTGTACGCACAGACGCACAAACCGAGCATAATTTGATTGTATCATGATTCTAGGTCTTGATGAATGGCATTTCCATGAAATAAGCCAGTTCATGAGATTATGGTACCTATCGCATATGCGAGCAGCGAAGGCTCAAACGAGCCTGTGCATCTGCGGAAAATCGTCAGCGCCTTCAGGCTTAACTGCGAGCACAGAAGGAATGTAGATGAAGGTACGTTCATTAATTTAGGATAATAGCCCCACTAGGTGGCTGTGAATTTGAAAACAGGAAGAATTCGCTTTATTTTAACCACCACGCATCTATTGATGTATGTATCCCGACTTTCAATATATTAGTTTTCATGAACAGTCAGACCGTGTGTCTTTTTAGGAAGGAAAAGTCTTCCAATATGGATGGATTTTCCTTCCATTTAGTTTTTTTACAGAAAATTGGAAGGTCTTTATAACATCCATCTTAATGAAAACAGCAAAAGACCTTGAGATCATCCGCGGTGACATACATATCAGAATTTGCAAAAATCCTTACCACACGTCTGTAGATGTTTTACCCCGACTTTGTTGTATGAGACCAACAAAGTCGCAGATCAGCCTGGGTACCGCACATTCTTATCAGCGCCTTTGTTATGAATACAAAAATTAAACATTTTGTCGGGCCTGGTCTGGGTCAAACCTGTCTGCTAATAATAATAGCCGCAGACATGAAGATCAAATCCGCCGCTTTCATGCCACGTGCTGTTTTAAGAGTTGGGTAGCACGTGGTGCATTGGCGCATAACATAAAACATAATTGCTCAGCTGCATGCGCGGATCCAGAAAGGGGTCCAACTTTGACAACTTTTTTTTAATTGATGATGGGAGAGAGGATCCAAACACCACTATATGCGGGTCATCATTGGCCCACCAGCGAAACACCATTTAAATGGCGTTTCGCTGGCGTGCCGCTGATGGCCCAACATCGAATGCTGGCTTGGTAGCTTTGTGATTTTAAAGGGAACCGGACCAGTATGCTAAGAAACCCTATTTTTCAGGGGTGGGGTCTGTCCCCCTCTGGATCCGCCCATGAGCTATCTGGCATGAAAAGACAATTTCTGTAAACTCATCACTTTCGCTCATTGCGATCGCGTACACGTTCGCAAACATGTGATATAAATTGTTTTGGATCTCGGAAATTTACTTTACAAATTCAAACTATCAATGCCCCATAATTTTATCAAATGGCGGGCGACAGCCAGAACTCCTTTTTTTAAATTTCCAGTGGGTGCATAAAAGGCCTCGATACACCGTCACAAAACCGAAAAATCGCACCGGAAATTCACTTTTTTTCTTAACGACGTGAAGAGCATTAGACGCTAGTAGGCAAAGATGAGCCTGTGCATCCAACATTGTTGACTTTACGGTAGTATCATGCGCGGATCCAGGAATTTTTGTCATGGGGGGGGGGGGGGGGGTAGGGGGCTCCAGGCTCAACTGACAGAGAAAAAACACTCTGATAACGTTTTCTTAGGCATCAGCCTTTTACGATTTTACAGAGGGGTCCAATAATTTATTTTAAGGAAAACTATAATTTTTTAAGGTTCCAGAGGGGGTCTATCATTTTTCAGGGGAGGGGGGTCCAAATTTTTCCAGGGGGTGTGGGGTCCAAATGCTAATTTCAATTGAAACCTATAGAATTTTTGATTTTCCAGGTGGTCCGGGCCCCCATACCCCTCTGGATCCGCGCATGCGTATGATAGATCCACTTTCGATATCCAAATTTTCAAGTCAACAGTAAAGCCAATCCCGAAGGACAGGTTTTTTTCATGCAATTGTTCATTTTCCATTCCTGGAGCATCTAGTGACACCTCAAAACATGATGAGGTATATGATTCTGCAATATGTTTGTGGAAAACAAATGTTGAGACCTCGGACCCTGGTCCGAGTTGAGACACAGTGATTATCGCGACTTTTAGTCAACTATTGATGGTTTCAGTCTTTCATTATGTATATAAGACTAGGCCTTGATTTCTGGCATCAGTTTTAGAAAAACGGGCTGTCAAATGTTGTCAAATAACGTTCATGCTAGATACATTACTATAACATGCCATGCATAAGCTGGGTGCTTAAGATCAAGCAACATACTCGCTGGAAGAATGTGTTTAATGGTAAAAAAAAAAAAATACAGTTCAAACGTAAATAATCAGATCTAGAACAAATCTACATGGATATGCTTGAGAAGCTCAAAATGGAAGCATGCAGTGTGCAAGAACACATACAATAATATGGCTAAACAACCGCCAGCTTTTTTGAAAAGCTAATACTTGTGTAAATTTACTCGATGATGATATTGTTGCGCGAAACGAAACGAAAGTTAAGGTGTATTTATTTTATTATTATTATTCGTTTCTGTCTATCGACAGTGTCTTTTCATGCAATTGACTTAATTTCAAACGCCACTGCTATCATTCTGTCCATAAAAACTTATACCTAGCGCACTATATTTTTAGAACTATTTTAGTGGCGGTCAGGTTCATAAAGGGCGGGAAAACATTAGCAATCCACAAGAAAACGTGTCTTCTTCACGTTTATGACAAAAGGACAGGGCTGCGTTTATTGTCCGTCTCGTAATGATTAAAAGCAAAGAAAAGTATAATGATAAAAAACGATTGCAAGATATTGTGCTTTTAACTGCAATATCTGGCTGCATCATAGATATTGCAAGCGGTTCTTCGTCGTACAAGAGCAGGTTTTCTCATGCTAAGGCATTGTTAATCTGACGCTCGTTTGAGGCATCCAATGGGGTTTACTGATTTGCGAATTTGTCCCAAATTTTTACCAATTAGCGTCTTCATAAAACTCATTTTTACCAGTAAGCACATTCAGCATTACAAAATAATTTTTTTATCACTGATTTCTCTTAAATTAAACTGATTAAAGCGTAATTTTAACAAACGAAACACTGATTTTCAAGGTACCCCGTTGAGACCCTCTCCGTTTGATGTACAAATAAACTTATAATTCTGTTTCAATCATATGTAAGCTTTCAATAATCAAGTTTTCAAGCACAACAACGTTTTTCTGACCGTTGGGTTTACATTTCAGAGCTGAAAACCGCAACAAACTAATAAAATACCAATATTGTTTTTGTCTAGCAGCAGGACAAGGGTTGTTTGCATTAAGGACATTTGGTTCCCAGCGACTTACACAGGCTGTAACGGTATAGGTAGCGGACTGGGTAGCAATGTTGAACGGGGGTTCGATGATATGGGGATTTTGTGTGTATTTTGTGTATATGATACCATTGGAAACAGATGTTTTGAGAAAACATCGTTTCCAAAAATCTTTGATATTGACATGTTAATCATAGCTCTAGATAAGGATTGGAGGCAATTGGGTACAGGCCCCCTAGTGGAACCTTTAACACCTTTAGAAACCTTTAATTTGGTTGCAATCCTTTAAAACCTTTAATTTGGCTGAAAAACCTTTAATAACCTTTATTTTGATTAATAAACCTTTTAATTTTGCAAAGTCAGTGCCCGACCCTGGAAAAGAACCTGCAAAACTCCAGACATAAGATTGGAAATGCTACCAACTGCATTAACTGCGCCAACAAATATTAATGGATAGCATCTTTTTGATTTATTGACTTGAATAATGTCCTGATTTTCTAATGTCATTGTCTAATGTTGTCAAATCTAAACAGTTTTATCTACACCCCAAGACTAATACAGATAATATGCATATCTTTCTAAATTCTATATTTTAAAAAAAGAGCATACAATAAATGGGAGCAATATCCTCTGAAATTGTTCATTTATTGAAGGTAAATTGTCTTTACAAAATGACCAGAGATGGCCTCTCCTGCTTTCTTGATTTTCAAAATTTTTCGGGGGAGGACCACCTGACCCCCCTTCCAGATTAGAAAAATATGTGGTTTATTGTTCAATCCAACACTGCTCAACACAAGCCTTTAGTTTTAGTTTATAGTGAGGCTTTCAACTAGGGAATAAACAACAAGAGTAATTTCCTATTGATCTGTGATTAATGGGCTTTAAATTTTTTGGTTAAGGATTTTACTGCACCCCTTTCATACCATCATGTATCATAACATGGATTTATAGATCAGAATCCGATAAAAATACTAGAAAATTTTATGTTAATTTGCTCTTTATTTTTGTTAGAATTTAAATGAAACAACCTTTATTGTGCCTAAATTAGCCTTTATAAAAACCTTTAATTTCTTGAGAGTCTGCTAGGGGGCCTGTGGGTATTTACCCACCTCTTTTTGGCTTAATTGGGCATTTCAAATTTTAAATTGGGTATTTCAAGTTTTTGTATTGGGTATCCATCTGAAAGCAAATAAGCAATGAAACCGGGCATTGTTTCTCCTGATTTTTTTTGTTTACTTTCGGTTTCACTTTCAGAAAGCACACTGGCAATATTAGTATATCTGAGATCGCTATTTGCAACTTATTTCGAAAATCCAACGTGTCTATCAAGTCATCTTTGATTCTTCGAACCACCAATGCGGTATTAGAGTAAGTTACGATATGATATTATTCAATTTCTCTGGAGCATTTTTGCCCACGTTACGCCATTGTTATTGTAAAGCGAGACGAATGTCGTAATCTTGTAAATATTGGGTATAGCTAAACAGCGATAAGAATGTTCCTGGACTGGTTTACAATTTAATTAACTAGATTCAGTGCCAGGCCATGTATAAATTTGTACCCAACAACAGCTTGTGATGCGAAAAACTACAAGCGCAAAGTGAATACTAAAGCGTCATACGCTACGAAAAAGTTCGGAATTGAGTATCAAGGATTTTTATTGCGTTTTTGTACGCACAGAAATGAATTTAATTGCGTTTTCAGGTCCACGAAATAGCGTAAATACGCAATACGCAGCCTTATCTGGAGCTATGGTTAATGATATTTGACCATTTGACCTCGCCCCAAGGTCACCAGTTTGACCCTAGGATGAAAATGTTACTTGCATTCTATTCTGCTCGTCATCCCCATCAATTTGATATGCCACATGGCCATGTTTGAATTTTTTTTTTGACCCCCTGGGCACCCCCAGTGCTTCAAAGTCCCACCCTGGGGGCATGACCCAGGCAACAGAATAAAAATCCCATCTGAAATGTTTTGTATCTTTCATTAGTGAGAACACACACAAAGTTTGGATTAAAAATCTTTGAAATTGACTTTGTAATTAAAATTAAATGATATCTGACCCTTTTGACCCCTCCCCAGGGCCCCAGGGGGCGGGGCAATTTTTTTTGACGTTGCACGCCCCATTCATGTGATTTACTCACACACCAAATTTGGTTGAATTTCGTCCAATGGTTTAGGAGGAGATAGCATAACAGACAGATAGCAGGACGGAATTTGATTTTGGCCCCTAAGTACCCCTAAGTCCCACCCCTAGGGCATGACCCAGGCGACAGAATAAAAAACACGTCTGATATGTTTGGTATCTTTCATTTGTTAGAACAAACACAAAGTTTGGATTAAAAATCTTTGAAATTGACTTTGTAATTGAAGTTAAATGATATTTGACCTTTTGACCCCTCCCCAGAGCCCCAGGGGGCAGGGCCAAAAAATATTTTACGTTGCGCGCCCCATTCATGGGAGTTACTCACACACCAAAGGGCTAGGTTCACGAAGGGGTGAAATCGGCCCTGCCATAGAAATGCATACCGACTTAAAAAATGTTTATATGGTTTATTTCATTGAGAAAAATCGAAATTTTATCTGCCTAGTGCTTAAATTGTGTAAACTATCAGGGCTTTTTTTAAGCGCGGGTCCATGGCCCGGGCCAGTAAATTTTCAGCTCGGGCCAATTAAATCACGCTGTTGCAGGTCCGCCAGGCCAGTTGAATTTTTGCCTGAAAAACGACTCAGAAGTCGGTGTTTTCGGCTGAAAACGTCTGCTGTGATCGGTGTTCTCTGTAAGCCCTGGCGCCCGAACGATTTCGCATGCTACCGACGGCTATTTTTTGGCTGAAAGTAGATTTTTATCGGTAAATTGCTGTACTTTCGTTTTGTTTACAGCAAGCGGAGAGCCTCGGTCTTATTCGTTTCGTATCGATTTCCGGTTGCCAATTCGGCGGTAGAATAGAATAGAATACGGACTCGTACACCCCCTATAGCTACACAGTGTCTCCTCAAGCAAACTCTTGGGATCAGGGAAGAAATGATCGCTAGCAGGACGCCTTTGTCGGGGACTTTGGCAGTTCAATAAAAAGGAAAAAATACCACCGAAGAAATACAGAAGACAGTAAAAATAACCAGAACAAAACAAATCAGCCAAGCTTATTTGCTTTCTTTGAGAGAGGTATGGCTCATTTTATTATCTATCTAAAGTAAAATGAGGACAAGGCGGTACATTGAACGTGGACACTTGTCACTATGAGTCAATGTACCCCACCCACCTTGTCCCCTTCTTTCTTCTTGCCCAACACTTTTCAATGGCCAGGGTTTTTGGGCTGGGGGTAAGTAGAAAAGTACAAAATACAGGGGAACGTATGCCCAATTTTTTTAAGGGTTGGACTTAGTTTTTTAGGGCGGGCAGTGGGAGAGGGCTAAGCATTTTATATTAGAGAAAAGTTCTCTGTTCAATTTCCCTACCATCTTGACATCATTTCCATGAGTTCTGAAGGGCCTTTAAAAGTTTAAATGCTTTTTTTTTGTTCGGGGTGGGTGGAAGGGTAGGGGGAAAGGTGGTAGGCTACGCTGGCTTTTCATGTTTTGATCTGCAGTAGAAATAAAGATGAAGCCCATTATCCAAATTCAAGCATGTAAGTTCCCTCAGATTCAGAGACTGGAAACTGAAATTATATCACTTCTTTTTGTTTCAGAGAGAGGAACCCTGATTGAAAAGCTGGGCCTGATCTCAACTCTGATGTGTCAGTTATAGACAGACATTCAGAGGGTGTGGTGGAATTGTACTACGACACTCTTAAAGCTATATATGTGGACTCCGGTTCTGATTCAGATGCCAACTCCATTTGAATTTGATATGATTGAAGAGTTTCAAGAAATAAAATAATTTCCAGATCTTTTTCTTGTAGCTTCCAGTTCAGTTACTATATATAGGACTCAAGCTAGGGGGTGAAAGGATGTCAGTGCACTCACATCCTGAGCTGCCTCGATATTGAAAAATAGTCGGGCCAGTTGAAAATTTGGAAGGCCAGTAGATTTTCAGGCCAGGTGGCCCTGCGGGCCAGTGGCATTTTGGGGCTTAGCAAAACCCCTGAACTATGGGTTACTAAAGACAAGGACCCTCTGTAAATTTTGCGGAAAAATAACGTCATTTACATTGCAATGTAACGCCAAAGACGTCGCTAAGTTTGGCTAACAAATTTATGTAAAACAAGTGAGTGTCACACCAAAATTTGTGCCAAAAAGTAATATAAACCTCGATAAAAAGTCTATCATTGCGATACGCCCGCCAACCCTCTGAAATATGCATGTTTGTTTGAGGCGTTATGTCCATGTATTTTCATCAATTTTAGTCATATCACGGTAGCGGTCAATGTATCCTATACCGCTGCTTAATACAAAGGGTTTATCCGTATCAAGTACTTACTAAATACTCTCATCAGAATCAGTAGAAGAGAGAAAATAGTTTCAACAAAACTGTACAAGGGTTCAAACGCATGACTCATGACCACCCCCCAATTTGAATGCAGAGTGGTCATTTTACGGTAGTGTCATCATTTTCAGACAGGAGCTTGTCATTCTGACTGATCTTAAATCATGATAGCATTTTTGATGGACGGAATTAATAGTGATAACAGTAAAACCTCGTTTGCCATGAGTCACATCAACAATCTATCAATTATGTAGGGACGGGTCTTACTGGGTAAAACCATTACTAAGCTAGGATTAATGTGTCTTGCTCAAGGGAACAACGCTGTAGCGACCCACGCACACTCGGTCTCGAGTCAAGCGCTCTACCACTAAAGTAAATCTCAATCTCTCAATCCTGAAAATAAGTAATTATACGAAATGAAAAAAAATCCAGTTACTATTCTTTCACAATAACGTTTTTATCTTCAATTTTAGCAAAATGCGTAATGATAAAGCTGTATAGAGGAGATTTGCAGCTAACTTCTCCAAATGGTCTGGTGTTTTTTGCACAAACAGAATTTTGTACAGTAAAACCTCAAAAAATCAACTCCGATTTTTCGAAATACTGGCTAATTCGAAATAAAGTTGGGAAACACTGAATTTCGAGAATAGGACCTATTCATGATCTATTTTAATAACTTTCTATAATAATATATGTTTTGGGTGCAAGGTCTCCCTGAGACGTTTCTTTTAATGCACCAAAAACATATATTTGATAAGTAAAAAGACTTCGAATTAACGAGATTCAACTGTATTTTGATAAAATTTTGCAATTAATTGAATTCGTTTAAAGTTTTTTTATTGACGGGTAAAATTTGTATGGGCGTGACAGACAGCGGTATTATAAAAAAAAAACGTGAACGATTAAAATCCTGTTTAATATTCAAAGGTTGTGTATAACATGAAAGTGATAAAACTGCCATTTGCATGCTCAGAATTGTCCATGCACGCACAGAATCAACCTCAGACAGGCTCATTTGTACGAACAAAGTTTGTGTTAAACCGTTTTTTGCACAACGTGCCATTTTCCTTTGCACATGTTCTAACATTTACGGTTCCGAGATGATCCCACTAGCTTAACGCACGTGCGAATCAGGCGCGATTTCCAATATATTTGAACAAGCCATACATCGCTTTAACAAGTGAATTGTGGCGGTACAATGTAACATTTTGATTGACATCTTTTGACTTGTTATATTTGCGCTTTGCTTAAAATGCTCAGAGTGCATCTATCTATGCACAGATGTAACTTCATCATCTTGGATGTTGGAACCGTTTTGAGAAGTTGGTAGGGATGTTCTTGAATACTTTTCATCGGGAAAAGAATTTCGAAAAAGATGTAGTAAAAATCATTGCAAAAACAGGTTTAAAATTTTTCAGGTGGAGTTTAATTATTAGTATAATTCAAACTTCTAAGTTTAACATGGAACTTTATTTTCAAAACGATGTGCCTGACTCCTGAAATCATGATAAATTCTAAACTATATCACCTTCCTTTATTCTGTGCATGCAAATACAGGTGTGACAAAGTATAAAAAAAATCCGTTTACCCCACAGATTGATAGTACTGATGTTTCAAAGATGCAAAATACTCAGACTATACCACATTGTTTTTTTTTCCATTGAAGCAGGTCAATAACAGTCAATGTAATACTGCAGTTTGAGGCAGTTAATGTTATATACTATCCTGCTAGGCAAGAGTGACAGTGACATCATGTTTTGTTTACAAAGTTATCAGGGACTTGTAATCGATAGATAACTTGTGTATTAATCCTATCCTGCAGATAGGATTAATACACAAGTGATCCATCGATTCACATGAGCTCAAGAGGAATGGCATTTTTTACTTAACAATTATAAACAAAACATGATGTCACTGTCACTCTAGGTTGGCAGGACAGTACCTGTATAAAATACCCATTACCTGGATTAGTTCATAATTTTGTTTACAACGATTCTCATCTATCTTTGAATTAACTGTACGTCTTGCCAAACGTATGTTAAACATGTGTCATTACTGATTATTGACAAAAAAATCCCCAGTTCTTAATATTACAGCTTACACATGGGGTACACGGAAACAATGAGGGACATAAATATAGTAGACCTATCACCTTATCCAAACGGCCGTACATAGCGAATGCCCAATGCGATTTTTCTTTCATAACGGCCTCCAACTGTGTCACATTTCTAAAGATACGCATGCATATTGGCGATCGAATAAGTTATTTTTACAATAGGAAAATCAGTGCAATACTGACTAAACATAACTCATGATTAAGACATGAAACACGATCATTTTGTTAGGGATCAGTCATGCACGGACCCAGAGAGGAGGTTGGGGGGGGGGGGACAGGTGGCATGAACTCACCTTGAAAATCACAAGTTCTATAGGGAATAAGCAATTGAGTTCGACCCCCACCCCTGGAAAATGTTGGACCCCCTTTGGGACCATAAAGTACAGTTTTCTTTGATATTGACAGTTGATCCCACTGTTAACATGTCGAGGACGATGAACCCACTGTAGATAAATTTGAGGACCAAAAAATTGACAAAGTCTTTCTTCCTGTCAGATTCTGTCCTGCCCCCCCCCCCCTCTAAGACGAAAGTTACTGGATCCCCGCATGTCAGTCATGCTTTTTAGTGAGCTTATGGAATACAATAAAGGCATGTCAGATATGCTTGGCATAAGTATATACTGGACAGTGGAAGATTTCTGAAACAAAACAACCAGTAGGCCTATATGTGGATAATTGTTTTCAGCTATCAGATAAACCTCAAAGCTTGCAATAATATATAAACTAGCACTTTTAGAAGGTATTAAAGTGAAATGAGAAAAAAGACTGAAAAAAAATTGACGTCGCTGAGGATTGAATCCAGGACCCCTTGCAAAACATGGGAATTATTCATGGACTTAACCGCACGGCCACGATGCTTTATTTAGTTGCAGCGCCGTTAAAGCTATATATTTTTAAATACGAACAAAACAACAATAGGCTTTTAGACAGGTTTTGCGCTAGGATTTATTTTTCTTTCGCCACCATTTTCGCCAATCTGATTTTTTTTGCGCCATTTTCTTGAACTTGGAGCCCGATTTTTGGCCATTTTTAGCCCAAAAAAGAAAGGCCAGGTTTTTGATCATTTTTGTTAAAAAGTCTGCTGTCTTTAACCTTTTAATTCTGGTGGATTATTCTATGCACATTGATACAATAAGCATGGAATAGTCCATTTAAAATTTAAAGCCGTTGACAGTCTTAAAATTGATGTATACTTGTAGCTTTCTTAACAGAACAGACACTGATGAAATGCCATTGTTTGGGGTAATCACTGTTTGTCAAGGTACCTATTGCTAGTCCAACCGTTAAAGGATCATTGACGGATTGGGCCTTATACGCCTATTTTTCTGATTCCCATAACGCTGCTGTTGAGCTTCTAGTGTGGCGCATGTAGTATCAGTACAATAGGTGAATCTTTAAATGGCAAGAGCCAGCTAGCAAAATATTTTCAAAATCCCTACGGACTCGAGAGTTATGGCGGGTAGAAAGGGGAGGGGGTCTTAAAGTTCATGAAAATAAAAAGTGCTTTAAAAAGTGATTTCTGCACGTTTTCTTGATTTATTTGGCAGGCATGGTGATATCTATTGAACATACCATATGCAGAGTATTAACGGATCACGATAATTGATGAAATTGTTTTAAAAACAAAATATGTCTTGTAATAAAATGATTTTGGGGAGATAATTTAGAAGTTACCTGTACATTTTTGACTACATGTACCGTATATAATACAAAACTGAAAGCTCAACAAAAGAAATAAATATTTTTGTCCCATTTAGCATTGGAAAGTAAAACTGATTCCAAATTGATCCTTTGAATATTACTTTTGCTTTGTTTAAAGGGCATGGCATGTTGAATGTATTTAAAGTGTCCTAATATTTATGGTATACATGATGCAAGTATATCCCTATATGAGACAATATATTGAACACTAAAGTATTTACCTGTTATAACGCTTTGCATGCCAGTGGATAATTTTGTCGGCTGCCAATAGCTTGAACCCAGATAAAGACCAATAGAATGTCGGTCTTGATCTGGATCCAAACTGTTTGACACTCTGATGGTGGTCCTGGGTGGTTTATTTTTAAAAACTTAATTTTGAAGAAAGTCAGCAGACGAAAATAAAACATGAACATTTCCCTAGCATGCAAATAGATAAGAACAGGACGTTTGCAAAATAATGTGTCATTTAATAACAGTGAGATTTTTTCTTATGAAAAAAATGCATAAAACCTTGCTTATTCTACTTTTAATATTTAAGAACTTTATATTAAAACTAGCACAGAATACAAAGCAATTTAGGAGGTTGGTTCTCGAGAAAATGTTTTCGGATTCCTATATATCTTAATGTAAAACTGATTGTTCTACCCAAAATTATATATCTTTGAAGCATTTGATATCGAAAACGGGTTTCACAGCCATAAAGTACTCAGGTCAGGGTAGCTTCAAGGTGAAGAAAGGGATGATTGACAAACTTTTATTTTTTACTGAAAACCATAGGCATTTACCCATAGCAAGTGTCAATGATCCTTATTATAACACACACGGGTGGATAATGATCAGCCTTTTGTCTATGTTTGTACATGGCTCAATTTTGTTAGAATATTGTCAACCTCCATTCATGTTAACACCTGAAAGGTATTTTCAACAATAACTATAACTTTACACATGAATGCATAGTATATATGACGCCAATATTAATTTAATATGGGGTTTTTTGCTTCCGGTTTTTGGTACTTGCTTTTAGTGATTAAAAGTTTGCAATCAATGTTATTCTAGCTTGAATATAAAAATATAAAAATACTATGATGAAAGCTGTTTAAATTTGGGAAATATATGTTAAATAAAACGTAACTGCAATGAATTCCAATGTGAGCAAAATATTGTCAAAAGGGAGCTTACTCAAAAATGTTAGGGGAGAGCACAATTGCATAATTTTTACCTTGAATTTTTACCGATATTTTTTCTGACAAAACACATTTTATGAGCCATAACATCATCTACCTTATAAATAAAAGGTTTCTGCTAATAAATGATAGGTTCAGATATCTGAGACTGTCGAGAAAAACCCTTTGAACGGCGTGCGTTACTCTGTTTTGAAGAGAGAAGCTATCTTCAGGGTTGTCTTGCTACTGTCCGAATTTTGGAAATGCGCGGATCATTTCGTATGTCTGGTAATGTCTGGTGAGTGATGCTGTCAGATGAAAGAATGGCGCAGTGAACACCATGCAAATCTTTCCCCTTTCTCACTATGCTTGATGGAAAATGAGCTTGAAAGTGACACTTGAAATTTTTTTTCTTCTTTGCGGAGGACGGTGTAGCGGTCTTTTCAGCATGTTTAAAGTTACGAATTCAGAAAGTTAATGACTATTATTACAGACTACCACTCGGACCCAATACTGGGTCCGAGACAACAGGTCCGAGACAACAATAAGCAAAGACATCATGGTGATGGTGCAGTTTATTTCATGCACAGTATGACACCATGTATACTATAGACTTTCTTCTGATCGTTACCGGTAGCAGCTGTTAAAAGTGTGCCGATCGCCGTAGGTTAAAGCAGCGCGTGTCCAGGTTCGACTCGATCAGCTACAGAATTGTTTGGTGTTAATCAAGGTGTTAATTGACAATTAGAATAAAGCGACATGAGGCAATGGCTTTATCAAGAGTGGACGTTCCGACGTCAGACAAAAATTTTCGCTAGTGATTTTTCTTTCGCCAATAGTTGTCACCAAATTACAATTTTTTACGCCAAATTTATTATTTCTTAGCATTTGGTGACAATGGCGATCGGTAGCGCGAACCCTGTTAGAAATATACAAAAATATAAACAAGCTGACACTCATTAATTGTAAAAATATGACCCTGTGCATTTTTCTTATAGTGATTTATGGATAAATTGGCTTCCAGTTAACCAAAAACGGTAGTATATACCTGCAAAAGCAGACAAAAACTAACGGTAGCACGACGAGCGTCTCTTACTGAATGTAAATTTCGGACGTAACATTATTTCGGCATCGGCATTGTTTGCACTGTAAAATGTGAGTAAGTAGGCGTATTTTCGGCTTCTAAAATAGTCCAGCCCTGCTTTCATGAGATAATGTAGTCATATTTGTAAATTTTAAGCCTTAAAACATGTATTAATGGCCCGAAAAGACCAAACACAGACAAAATATCCAAACGTGATCGTTAAGGTTACGTAATATTACATTATGAAGCCATAATTTCGACACCTTGAAATCTTGGGTCATGGGTTCTCAATGTTAATTTGCACAGCTAAGCCAAAAATTGTGGTGTCGAAATAATGGCCTCATATTTTGTTATGGTTATATTTACACAAAATCCCCACAATATCAGTCATTTTGGGGAAACTGGGGGTCATAATATGGATTTTTGCGGTATTAGGGAAGCATCCAAGAAATTGTTTGGTATGTATTTGAAGAGAGGGAAGATTGTCTTCTTCAGAAATAATGTCATTTATATTATATTCATACATTTGTAAAATAGGATTTTACAGGGCCGAATTTACCCCTTCGTGAACTTAGCCCTTTGGTTGAATTTCGTCCAATGGTTTAGGAGGAGATAGCATACGAGGGTCATCCAATAAAGAATGAGACTTTTTCTATAGCGCAGTGAATTTACACGCTAGACTTATGAAGTCTCAATCGAAGCTAACATGTCTTCTTGGCTATGTAAATGAACCATATTCAAAGAGTTACACCGTTCCAACTTTCGTTGCTAGGCAACATTAGAAGACTAGGCAAACATCCGTGGACGGCTCAGGATATGTGGTCACCATGGCAACAGATTAAGATGTATAGTTTATTTTTCTACAAATACTTTTATACCCTCATGCAATCTGTCTATAACCAATGGGGGAAAGTAATGTTTCAGAGTCTTAAAGCTGCATACTCTGTAACTATGAACATTTATCGAAAAAAATTCTTTTCTTTTTAAATCATTCAGGCCCCCTAGTGGAACCTTTAAAACCTTTAGAAACCTTTATTTTGGTTGAAATCCTTTAAAACCTTTAATTTGGCTGAAAAACCTTTAATAACCTTTATTTTGATTAATAAACCTTTAATTTTTGCAAGATAAGAAATAGACCATAAGTATGTTGACAAAAATGTCTGTGACAGCTTTAGTTTTTCAGAAAGCTGTATTCATCCCCAGACCATTGTGTGTACCTAACTCTTGCACCAGGGTGACTCTATATAGTGGTCTGGTGGTTGGTTATACTGAGGCTTCAGATAAGGCAGCAATAAAAAAAGAGTGATTTGGGTAAATATAAATGCTTTTAGGTTGATTTCTTGCTTTACATCCATGCTAAATAAGGGAGCACAGTGGCTCAGTGGTAGAGTGCTTGACTCGAGACCGAGGGGCTGTCGGTTCAAGCCTCACCAGCGTCACTGCGTTGGGGTCCTTGAGCAAGACACATTTATCCTAGCTTAGTACTGGTTCAACCCAGGAAGACTTGTCCCGACATAACTGAAAGATTGTTGATGCGACGTAAAAGAATCAATTAAAAAAAAAACTACCAACTGCGATCTGTAAAAGCTGGGCTGGGCTCATCCGTTGAGCTCTGGGATCGGATGAACAGGGTTATCTCAGGTGAAATGTGCTGATTTTTAAATTCTAATCTGAACAGTGATATCTTCACACAAGATGCATATCTTTCTAAATCTTGTATTTAAAATTGCATACAATATATGTCAATATCAATAGAAGCAATATCCTCTGAATTTCTTCATTTACTGAAGGTAAATTGCCCCTACAAAATGACCAGAGATAGCTTCTCCTGCTTACTTGGTTTTCAAAATTTTCCGGGGGAGGACCCCCAACCCCCCCCCCCCCTTTCCAGACTAGAGAATGTTAGATTTATTTTCCAATCCAACACTGCTCAACACAAGCCTTCAGTAAAAAACGAGGTTTTCAACTCGGGGATTAAACAACAAGAGTAAATTCTATTGATTTGTAATTAGATGGCTATATATTTGTTGGCTAAGGATTTTCTGTACCCCTACCATACCATCATCTATTATAGCAGGGATTTAAAGATCAGGGTCCGATAAAAATACTAAAAAAATTGACATTAACTTGCTCTTTATTTTTGTTAGAATTTCAATGAAACAACCTTTATTTTGCCTAAAATAGCCTTTATAAAAAACCTTTAATTTCATGAAAGTCTGCTAGGGGACCTGATCATTTGTAAAAGTAGAATTAAGCTATGTTTTCACAATAAAAATGTTCAGTACAGCTGAAAACTGCATGGAAAAGTGAATTATCTCATCAAATAGGTGTGTTTTTCTCTTGTTGGTAATTATTTGCGTCCCTCCAATAATTCTAGACCGTTGAATTTTAACATAAATGCAGTTGTTTTGATAGTGATACCTTGTTAAGATTTACGAAAATGGTAAAACGTTTACCTGAATTTGAGTATTTTTACTATGTTCTTGAAAAATAAAAACATTATTCTTAAAATTAGAAGATCAAAAGTTACAGACTATGCAGCTTTAAGCTGTTACCATGGAAACAAAGCTTAAAAATCAGGGTTTTTAAGAAGTAATTGGTATTTTCCATTGACCTCTTGACTTATAAAGTGAATATCAAATAGTCTAGGTCAATTTAAGTAAGAGGGATTCTGTTCATCTATACCGAATTACAATCAGCTGCATATAACATACATTTTGTGGGATATCCTTCACTAACATAGTTACCATAGCAATGCAAAGTAGTGTGTTTATAAAAAATTGAGCAAATCAGTTGCTAGGCAACCATTTTAAAGGATATGCATATTTGGTTCTTCTTTTATGGCATTTTATGTTGGACTAAGATTGTTCAGTAGAAAAAATGATATCAAAAGGTTAAATGCTATCTTTGAGCGAAATAAGATACTTTGAATGACCGTGGGTATGCAAAAAATAATGTAAACGTGGCCATGCATCTTCAAGTTCGTCCACAAAACAGCCCGTTGCTATGGCAACTGATCGATGACAAACATATTGTTTCTATTTCTGAATTGCTAAGATGTTATACTATTATAATGGTGAATTTTAACTAAATGCACACACAGATTTTCAGACGGTGAAGAAAGTCTCATTCTTTATTGGATGACCCCCATAACGGACAGACAGCAGGACGGAATTTGATTGAGGCCCCTAAGAACCCCCAAGTCCCACCCCTAGGGCATGACCCAGGCGACAGAATAAAAAACACGTCTGATATGTTTTGTATCTTTCATTTGTGAGAACACACACAAAGTTTGGATTAAAAATCTTTGAAAATGACTTGGTAATTGAAATTAAATGATATTTGACCTTTTGACCCCTCCCCAGGGGGCTGGGCAAAAAAAAAAAATTTGACTTCGGCGCCCCATTCGTGTGAGTAACCCACACACCAAATTTGGTTGAATTTTGTCCAATGGTTTAGGAGGAGATAGCATAATGGACGGACAGACGGACAGACGGAGGCGATAACAATATCCCCTTCGCTTTTTTAAAAAAGCGTGGGGATAATTACAATACTGCAATGTGCTGTTCTTATCCGATCAAAATACTTTTGTTTGGATAAAGTTTAGCAGTTACAAGCAGTGCAGACAAGATCATAGTATATGATGTGTTGTCTTTGTATCATGTATACCAGTACAAACTGTAGGCTTTCCCCCTTAGACCCAAAATGCGTATAAAGACATAAAATGAGGGGTGGGAGTTAAAAGTGCACGTTTTCTCGGTATTGTAAATGGTGAATCGCTTTGAAGTGTATTTTGTTGCTACTATACATATTTTACTGCTGAACTTCACCAATTTTAAAAACATTACGGCAATTTGAAAATTTGGTGTTTGTTACAATCATGACAACCAGGGAAAATATATGCCTTATGGCTAGAACTTCTTTCAATTTTGAACTTCCCCCAAAACTCATAAAAAGAGGTTGTCCCGGAATCCTAACATTAATTTCCAGAATGTAGTAATCAGTTTTCAGAATGGCATAATAATGAATGGAATTTTATTGAAGTTGTGCCACTAATTCACTCAGTGCCGCAGACAATTACAGAAGGTCACCCAAGCTTTATGGTTTCATGTTTATTGTAAAAAAACGAGGCATTGCATTTTTATATTAATTGGGTTTATGTGAGAATGCAGACACAATGGTGTAACCTACTTTGTGAGAAGTTGCTGTTTTGAGTGTGGAGATCACAAATTTGGGTTTACAGGGGGATAAAAGATAATTGGCCTCTTACCATCTGATGGAATTGCATTAATTAAGATGCATGTAATAAAATGAGAACGTGATTACAGGAACGACCTACGAAAAAGAGGCATATTGAAATGTGCATATTCAAAGACAAGGCCCGGGATCAGACTGCACAAGAGTGCAGTCTGATTCCAGGCCTTGGCTTAATTTTGCAATCAGAATTTGACTGAGACAGCTACCAGGATACTGTTGGTTGAGCTTAAAACGGTTTGATGAAACTGCTACTTACTTTAGGGACTCATCATTTTGTGTAAGTACAGATGGATGCATGTAAGCATCAGTAGACTAAGGTGCCAAGTTAGCACAAAAAGAATTTTATTCATTCTTTCTCCTTATTTTACTGTAAAAATTGTTATGTCAGTTGGCTTGTGATTGTTTACAGACAGACTGTTGTTTTATAGTTTTTTTTCTTGTAATGGTTTGGTTTTGGGTGTTTGATAATGCCAGACAGACATGCATTCAGGGCACAACAAAGGCAGAAAGACAAAATATCCTCCACAATTTTTTTTGATAGGCTAGGATAATATTGGGCCAGCTCACTTGAAAATAGTTTTACCAATGTTAAAGGGGACGACAACCCTGATGATTACTATGTTTAATATGAAAGATCTTAATAAACCATGAATTTTGATACCAGTTTCATCTAAATTGGTTGAAAAATGTGAAAGTTGTGGGCGTTTGAATATTTGCAAATGGACTGTAATGGAAGCGGCCATATTGTAGGCTTAGTGATGTCACTCAGCCTAATTAAATATGCGTAATCAAAATAAAAGATAAACCAATGGATTATTTGCATTAATCTTTTATTAAACTTTTTCCTTATGTATAAAGCTGCCTATCTGCTGAAACACTGATATTGTGATAGTAGTGATCACTAAAAATTAAAATTCTGAAAACTAGTTAAATATTCAAAATGGTGGCTAAATGTCGGCCATATTGAATTCTTTAAATGCCTATAACTTGCCCTTTATTCAACCGATTTTGATGATACTCGTATCAAAATTTATGGTTCATACAGCTCTCTCTGATAAAACATACTTATCATTAGGGTTGCTGTCCCCTTTAAGCATAGTTGGTGCACATGTTCTTAATAGTGCATAATGAATACATTATCTGGTTGTTTAACCCTTTACCCCATATGCTATATAATGTTTATTTGTAGTATGGCTGATGGTTTTTTCTTTGATCTTTGCTGATGTTTAAATCAGACATCCTAGAATAACAACGAATATAATGTTTATTTAGAACATTGCATCATTTTCTATAAATAATTCAAATTTTCAAATATTTTTCAATTTTTTAAAAAAAATATTATGGAAAATGGAACATTTGCTCCCCAGGAGCAAATGTTCAATATTTCATATGAGCCGCGCCATGGGAAAATGTGTCTTCGGGGTAAATTTGGCCATTTCGAGATTCTGTAATTTTTAGACAGGTCATTATTTTAAGAGTAAATTCGTTTTTGTTTGATCAAAATATTCAAATTATTAGAAAAGATATTGGAATTTGAACTTTGGGCGGCTTGACGTTGATTTTAGAACTAACGTTGCGTGACGTCACGATGAGTCATTCACAACGTTGCGAAGTTTTTACGCCTTTAGACATCCGACCATCACTGTTACTAACATGAAACTGGGTTGCGACGTATCTTACCCCTACTGATGCTGGTAAAACAAAATAATTGAATTTAATCGTAAGTCAAACATACTTCATTTCTTGCATATTCTTCAATTTTGACATATAAATGATTACCATAATTCCTTGAGGTGCCATGTCATGTCAGCCTTCGTTTGAAAATGTGCACTAAATGGATGTAGCCGTCGACTGGTGTGATATTTTCCTGCACCAATATTTTGCCAGAACAATTATGGATCATCACGAACACATCTCCGTATAATTAGCACATTGACTTTTGAAATTCGGAAAAACCTGGTCGTGACATTATATGTTCAACTGCCCTTGAAAACTAAATTGTTAACTTGAACGTAAATGTTTTCTTGTGGACATGGAGAAACTCTCTGATTTTAAATTTACTGTTTAAATGCCAACATTTCTTTACATTTATGAACAGTATAAATTCCATGCTCAGTTGAGTTGAGCACTAAAAGATGTTATAACTTCGGTACCTGAAGCACGTTTTGATACTTTGTAAACTATGTATGCCCTCTTGGGCATTTGGCAGGCCTGTGCTTCGCGTTGTAATAGCAGATCGGGGGAGCGCAGTGGCTCAGAGGTACAGAGCTTGACTCGAGACGGATGGGCCACGGGTTCGAGCTTCACCACACTGCGTTGTGTCCTTGAGCAAGGCACATTAATCTTAGCTTAGTACTGGTTCAACCAAGCACGACCCGTCCCCACATAACTGACAGATTGTTGATGGGACGTAAAGAATCAAACAAACAAACAGCAGAATCGGGATGGTAATTGTTCTTTTGAAAAGGTAGATCAAAATTAAATTAAATAGGTTGCGACTTAAAAACAGGTGGCATTTTCTTCTCAAAGAAGTGGTTGGCTTTCAGCTCATTGAAAATGCCGCAAATGACGATATAGATGAGTACATAAACAATAGAAGTAATAAAGAAAAAAAATAAAGTTATTGGCCAACGGAGTTTGACACTACATATCGAGGATTTTAGCAATGATTTCTCATTTGTTCAACCGATGCTCAAAATGTTGCACTAGTAGAAAATCAGTTCCTAAACCCCTTGATGGCCTGTATGATGTAGGCAAAACCGTCTAACAGTTTCTACAAAATGAAATGTTCTGCAGTTACACATGCCCTATAGGTTCAGTTAGCCACATATATTAATATTCTGAGGAGCAGCACTGACGTTTTTAAAGTAAGAAAGAGGGCAAAGATCAGGAATCGATACAATCAAGTACCACATCTGACCCAAAATATTACAAGCGTTCGCGAGCGTATTTCCTTAGTTTTATGGTATCCTTTTTTCTACCATCGCGTTAAAGTCCGACCCCAACGCAGCAGCGAATATTCTAGTCCGACATGATGCAAACATGTTGACTTGGTAATTAAAAAATCAACACAAAACTGGATCTGAAAAATAAAATCACAAAAATGCGTTCTTGCAAAGGTGTATTGCAACATTGATAACTAGTTAAAATAAAGATTTGGCGATGGGTATATTCTTTAATTCACTGTTGTTGTTGTTGTTGTTGTTGTTGTTGTTGTTGTTGTTGTTTAGGCTAAACCCATATATGCCCAATGGAATTTTACAATACTGCAGGCTTTCCAGCGTTCCTAGTTTTTCCTAGTTTTCCTACTTTTTCCTAGTATTTTAAATGTGCTCCTAGTTTTTCCTAGTTTTGTCAAAAACCTCCTAGTATTCCTAGTTTTTCATAAATTTGGCACCTTTTTGGATAAGTGTTTGAGATTTTGTTTCAGAGTAAGATCTTTAGGGTGTTGAACTGACAGTCTTTGGTGTACTTTGTGTGGTCTGTTGTCACTGATGCATAGTCTAGCCTTCTAAGGTGATAACTGAAGGTTGGACTATACTCTATGATGACCAGAATTGACTCAAACCCTCTAGTGGAATCTTAGAGTTTTGCAAGATCAGTTTGAACATAAGAAATAAACCATATATACGAGGGTCAGTCAAAAATAACTGAGAGTTGATTCATATCTCTTACGTAGGTTAGCGTACACTAATGAAATTTGGCACATGCATGCAATGAACTGTCCTGCGTCAGAATATGCAATATACAAGACCATGCAAAGTATAGATTGTTGTTGCTTAGCAACCGAAGAATGTGTAATAACGTCATGCGTTCACGCTGGAATAAAGCGTTGCCATGGAAACACTGTACAAAATTCAAGCTACATAAACTTGTGCATTAGTTGCAAATACAGTATGTGAATGTATTTTGTGAAATGCAACAACTGAGATTGAGGCGTTGGAATGTTATTACATAAATAAGATGGAAATTAACTAAATTTTCTGAAAATTATACCCCAAAATATACCCCACCCACCAGTTACTGTTCAATTTTGGAGCAATATTAACAACTAAGTATCATATCATATGACCATATCATTGTATTTGGTAATTAATTTTGACATCTGAATGCATATCTTGAATATTCCCAGGAATAAACGGTTGCCATAGCAACAAAATCTGGTCTTTTTGTTAAAATTGGAATTATTATCGATTTTGGTTGCTAGGCAACGAACATGTCATGTATTGTATTTACTATCAATTACACTTCTTCAAAACATTGCTAACACATTGTTTGATAAAATTGGAGAGATAAAAGGTCCGTTATTATACTGTTTTAGATTTGAAATGATTTTAAATTCATGGCTGCTTAGTCAGAAGTGTCGTCAGCGCGAACGCACATCGCTGAGAGACGGTCTTCGGTTGCCTAGCAACAGTGCATTGAAGATGATAAGACGTCAACTTCTATATTTAATGAAGCCCGAAGGTTCATTCTATATGTGTATAAAGTTTCAGCCAAAACTGCCGACCCAGTAAAAAGATATTAACCAACTCTCAGTTATTTTTGACTGACCCTCGTATAAATATGTTCACATGTAATGTTCGTGACATCTTGCGTTGTTTGAAAATGCTGTATCCATCCTTAGACCGTTGTAAGTGTCTACCTTACTCTTGCACCAGTGTGAAACAGACTATTTTGGTCTGGTGGTCATTGTTTTTTTTCTGAGGTTTCATATAGTAGCATAAAAAGGAGTGAGGTAAGGTAAATGCCTTTTGGTTGATTTCTTGCTTTACATCTGAGGTCATGTAGGAATGACAAGTTGATCCTAACGACACTTTTCTAAGGCAGGATTACTCTGTGCTCATCCTTTCAGTAGTAGCTGACAACTATAGTGAAAAAATGTGCCGGACCTGGGAATCGAACCTGCAAAACTCCTGAATATTAGGTTGGACACACTGCAAAAGCTGGGCTGTTAAATATTAATGGATTGCATCAATTGGGTAATGTACTGATATACTAAAATCACTGTATAAGGTTATCAACAAGTCAAGTCTAATACATCCCAAGTCTAATCAGTGATTTTGTTACTCTGCATCCTGCATCTTTTGCGCATAATTTTGTCTCTGGGATGCAAAGTTTTTATTATAGCGAGTCCCAGGATGCAATGGTATTGCAGACTTGTCATAAAAAATAGTGTTCTGGACTCATAAGTTTGTAGTTGGGACTCATTGATATGGGAAACAGCGAGTCCCAGGACCCATAAGTCTAAAGTTGTAAATGAATCACTGCTTATACAGATGCATGCCAATATCTGTCTAAATCATATATTCAAAAAGAGCATACAAAAAATGAGAGCATTGTCCTCTGAAATTCTTCATTTTCTGAAGGTAAAATTGCCCCTGCAAAATGACCAGAGATGGCTTCCTCTGCTTTCTTGGTTTTCAAAATTTTCCGGGGGAGGACCCCCGAAAACCCCCTCTCAGAACTATGTTGTAAGTTTACAGTCCAACACTGCTCAACACAATACTGGCTGGAAAGTGAGGTATACAACTCAAGGAGTGACACACATACACAAAGTGGGGTCTACTTCCTTAATTTGTGGTTAGTTGGCTAAGGATTTGCTGTACCCTCTATCTGTCAAATACAGGGCTGGAAAAGACCAGGATCCTGGAAAAATTATAGAAAATTAATGCAAATGTTAATTTGCTCTTTGCTTTTATTAGAATTTTTAATAGAATTTCAGTGAAACAACCTTTATTGCGCCTAAAATAGTCTTTATAAAAAAACTTTAATTTCATATAAGAGTCAGACTCTGCTCTGTTGACTGCAGAAGAAAACTTAGTCAGATTATCAGTCTTGTAGTATAAATGTGTACGGTTACTGTGGTAATCGGGTAGAGGAAAGTAAAACATATAACTCCTAGTTTTTGTCTCAAACTTCCTAGATTTTCCTAGTTTTTTCCTAGTATTTTGTAAATACTTTTCCTAGTTTTCTCCTAGTTTTTTCAAAGATGCTGCTGGAAAGCCTGATACTGCCAAAAAGACGGATCCATTTCTGATTCGTGGGAATATGAAACCATATAATTGAAAATTCTTAAAACTTGCATAATAAGATGCAATAGCAAAATGTAATCAAACTTGAATGGTTGTGACCATTCAACATTCTCAGTCAATAGAAATTTTCAATATATATACCTCCGCATAATAAATTGCAATAGCAAAATGTAATCAAACTTGAATAGTTGTGACTATTCAACATTCTCAGTCAATAGAAATTTTTCAAATATACCTCCGCACATGTCTAATAGGTTACTATCATTAGAAAATGTTTGCACAGTTCACAAGTAAATTATATACTTTCCATAGTTAGTTTTGCACACAGGAGTACCTTACACAGGTATATATAATCACACAACATATCCGTACAGATGGTCTTCACAAGAAAGTTACTGAAATCTGCACAGATGGTCACTTTTCACTGGTGTCAATTTGTGTGTATATTCCGTTATCCATTGGTTAACACCAAGTATAGTCATATAAAAGGCACATTTGTCAGAGGTATAAATGTCTGGAGCATGAAACATCCTGGTAAGTTATGGGTGTCCTTCCAGTTATTTGATTTATATTGAGGCACTAAGATAGTATTACTCCACTCTTTTATCAAGAATTTATATATGGTTTCGAACTACACACTACTTTCTAGCCTACTATGTTTATTTACAGATTGATGGGTGTGGGTGGGTGGGAAACAAATTATTCGACAATCTTTCTACGTTGAAAGTAAAATTCAAACTGATGAGGGATGCTGGGCGAATTCTCCCGCATCCCTGTACCTTTTGATTTGATTGGCTTAACCTTAATTGGGCTACGACATGATTGGATGCTGCTTTGGTAAGAAGCGTGTGCACTGCTGGTGTCGTGTGCAAATAGAGACCCCGCATCGAAAAATGCGGGAAAGAGAGCCCTGTAATATGATTGGTTAAGATAAGCAAATCATAAGTTACACTCATGCACATGAAAACAAGTTAAAAATAGATTAGCTTTTCCCACCTATCCTACCACCACATCACGCGGGGGTGGCATGGTACATCGCCTCACACACGTGAGACCATGTACACACTGGCACCATACACAAAAAACCTACACGGTAAGGGTACACAGAGGCATCAAATCTAGTGCTATGGATACTTCACAAGAAATTTAAAACCAGATTACAATGCAATCTTACTATTAAATTTCTTGTGCGTATATGAGTGCAGCTGCTGTTGTCAACTTTCGTTGGCACCACCAGCTGCACTCCACTACCTGATCACCTTTAGCATGAATATGGTAAATGAATAAACAAGACCTTGCTTTTGGGAATATGAAACCATATAATTGAAAATTCTTAAAACTTGCATAATAAGATGCAATAGCAAAATGTAATCAAACTTGAATGGTTGTGACCATTCAACATTCTCAGTCAATAGAAATTTTCAATATATATACCTCCAAACTCCCAAAAGCAAGTAGAATTTTGTAGGGGTAGAAATAATACGCAGAAAATTAAACTTAAAATCTGGGACTGAATGTCAGGCCCTTAAAGTGTATATAAATCACTTTTTTTGGTGCAGTTGTATGTACATGTATATTGAACACCAAAAATCCAGCTGAGCTGGGGTAAGTCGACCTCACAAACAACAATGATTTGGACCAGTAACCTTGCAGTTGAAGATGATTAAGAGAAAAAACCAGATGTACAGCTCCCCAATTTGCCCGCCACTTGTTTACGCAACTCAAAGGATGGGTGCAGATATCTTTCGTATGCATTACTACTCCAGTCCCCTTGTAATTTAATTAAATCTATTGGTAAACCACACTGGAGAGCATATGATGCACCACCACGACGAAAGGAGTGTCCCGAATAATCAGACGGTTTAATACCTATGGCAGCCAGGCAAAAGCGAAGCTTATCCATAAACTGCTTGTATGTTAGGGGGATATGGGTTGCTCCGGCAAAACTATAGCGGAGCAGTGGAACAGGAAAAGAGCCCACTGGGTTCTCTAACATAAGATGAAGCAATGCTGTTGAGGGGCAAAAGGGGGAATTAGGGATTTTTGGCAAAGGGATATGCAAAAGCCTCTCCCGAAACTGTATCACCTTGGACCAACGCACTGTCAGGACTGCTCCTTCATTTGTAAACTGCACATCTCTGGCACATAAATGCCGAGATGGATCAAAATCAATGTGAGAATTAACTAAAAGGTTAGATTTACGAAAGAATGAATAGAACCCAACCAGACAAGCTGCCCAAAATGCCCTGTCAAAAGACTCAGTTAATGTTAACTTGAGAAAAATTCCCTTTAAAATGTCAAGAGTAATGGGCAGCTTCTGCATGGAAGTATCCCCTTTTGTCCGCCTGACCCCCTTTAAAATGGATGCAACATACCAATTATTTTCAAGCGGGTTCCTTAGTCCTGATTCTAGATGTATTAATTTAACCACATTGAGATATTGACGTACCGAACTAAATGAAAGACGTCTTGATAAAAAAGCTATATATCTACCCAGGTCAGTCTGTGAAATAGGGACCACATCAATACCTAATTTGGCACAAAAGTCTAAATAAGCTTTCAAATGAATGGAATATGTCCGAGCTGTTGATGATGCAAATCTACTGGATCTATACAGATGCACCTCTTGATCAAGCCTTGAAGCGAGAGATTGCTGTCCAGTTCCAACTGCACGGGGTGGAGTATGGCCCAATAGGGATTCTGACACGCCAACACGGGAATCTGTCAAGCAAAAATTTCAAACTTTTTGAGGACATATGAAAATGCAAGGGGGAATAATCTGTATAAGGCAGAAGGAGTTCCATGAATCCTTGAGCATGCACGCGCGAGGCACTATCGGCCACAGTGTTAGAAATTCCTGGGATGAACCTAGCCACCAGGTGGAAGTTAAAAATAGCTGATAACCAAAAAAGAGAGCGCAGACCTCTCATGATTGTTTTATTGCGAGCAGTGCCCTTGTTTATTGAAGCAACAGTCACCGAATTATCTGATTATATAATCACTTTTTTATGCTGCCATAGGTGTGACCACCTATATGCTGCAAGGACTACTGCAAGAACTTCTTTCTCGTTTATATGGAACGTTTCTGCCTCAGGCCAATCTTGCGACCAGTTATAGTAGAACCAGTCTGCCCCAAAAGAACCCCCAGCCCCCTTATCACATGCATCAGTATAGACACACTCAATTGGGGTTTTGTCCAGCAATAAGGATTTGCCATTAAAGGACTGAATAAATTGAAACCACCATACTATATCCTGACGGACATCTACAGTTACCAATGTTCTGTGACAACTATGCCGGAGCATACTAATTTTGTTGAAGATACAGCGGAGAAAAACTCGTCCACCTTTAACAACGGCAGCGGCCCAACACAAGCGGCCAGCAAGAGATTGCAATTGTCTTTTCGTAGCTCTTTTGCGACCCAGGAAGCCCTGAAGTTCCTGTCGAAGAATGCATAGTTTATCATGGGGAAGTCTCATCGACATTTGAACAGAGTCTAGTTCAACACCTAAGAAAGTTATCTTCTGCGTTGGATCTACAACTTTGCCCCAGTGAATTGAAAAACCTAACTTCCGGAGAAGTGAAATTAACACTGATAAAGCTTCTGCACATGCCTCTTTAGAATTTGATATGAGCAGAAAGTCATCTAGGTATACAATAAGGAGGTCATAACCTTTCCGGGCCATAATCCTTTTAACAGCTTGGGTAATACGATGAAAAATACCAGGGCTTAAGCGAGCCCCAAATGGCAATTTTGTGTCTTTCATGTATATTGTTTTTCCCTTGAATTCCCACTGCAGACCTGTTGCCAGTTGACTTTTTTCTGATATTCCAACAGATCTATAGGCGTGTTTCAAATCAACCTTCGAAAACCAGCAGCCCTCTGTCATGAGTGAAGCAGCATCATCCACTCTTGCAAACTTCTGCTTCCAATCAGTAGAGCAGTAATCATTTACAGACCGACCAGGAGGCCTGGAACAGTCATGGATGAGCCGGACTCCACCATCAGGTTTTGGGATGGCGGCCATCGGGCTCACCACTTCAGGGGCTGAATCGCAAATAACATAATTGCCACACTCTATTTCATTCAGGACTTGTGCACTTGCTTTAGCATACAAAGGGCTGCTCGGTCTAGCTGAAGGGTGATTTGCACACAGAACAGGGGAAATATCAGAATCCTCATCTATTATGTCAAAACCATTTGAAATGCCATTCAGGAGAAATTCTTTATCTGGGTCATTATTAAGTTCTTGTTCCCAAGCTGTCAGATTAAGGCCCGGGGAAGGCCTGACCTCTACCCCTAGTTTTTTTCCGAAATGTGGGTCATAACGGGGTGGGGCTTGTTGCATCCAGGCACAATACAAACATGTTTAAATTTACATGTGGGGTAGGTGCAGCCTTTGGCCGTATTGAAATTACGGCATATACCTATATCACGCTTATCCCCCCTTTTTTGACCTAGGTTCTGAACCCCAAGCTTTTGTTTTGTAGCCCCAAGGGAGTTTTGTACAACTGGCCTATCCCTTTGTTGGAGGTGGAGGGTGTGGAGGTGCTGGACATCAGTGCCCCATCGAAAACCCATTGTTGCTTGCAAACGCCTATATTCACGATCGTACAAAAGCACAGAGATCAGACTGAACCTTTGAACGAGCTGATAAACTTTAGTTGTGTAAGATAGGTAATCCATGAGGCTCTGTCCAGCTAGCTTTTCCTCCCCCACCAGTCTGTACAATATAGACAAATTTGCAATGGACCATTGAGACAAAGTTAGGGCCTCTAACTTTGGTTTCTTTGGCCCAGACTTAACAATAATTTGTTGGTCCCCCTGACCACCAATAACTACCTCCTCTTCAACTGTGTTGGTTACAAAGTCACATATATCATGATACACTGAGGCCGACTTACCAGTTGCTGTTGCCAGATGGACTTGTGGGTCCTGCCATGATGAGTGGTTTAGTCCTGGGGCAGGTGAACTGTCATTTGGGGCTTGGTTCACATTTTGCACTGAGTTAGTTAAAGTACTTGATTTTCCATTTGAAATATGGTTCTGCTGTGTAAACAGGGTGTTCAGCAACGTTTGCTGATAAACGTCTGGAACTTGAGTTACACTCTCCACAGGTTGCACATGTACATCCGCAGTTGGTAATGAGTTATTGTCACATGATGGTGATAATGACTTGGCGATGTGAACAATCAATCGCCTTTGCCCTACAGGGATCCGCTGGGACTTCAGGTCCTCACTGTCAACTAGGCTAAGTGCCTGAACACTGTCAAACCCTCTATCCAAGAGTTCGTCAATAACACTTCTCTGTACATTATTGTCCAGACAAAACTTTATCATCTGGTCGGCTGGGGACATGTCACTAATTGAGCCCGTTCCAGTGGGTTCAGATTCCGCCATTTTAGTCAAGATATTTAGTTAGATCTTGAATATCTAGTGCAATGTCTGCACAAAGGAGACTCGTCAGAACAAAAATAACACAGTCGATCGTCACATATGGTTGTACAATCCAGGAAGCGCGCCAAAGATGCATTCCACTGTTCTGATATAATATAATTAAACAACTGTTCTTCCTCAACTTGAGTTAAAACGTACCATGAGGGAATTTTAAAGAAAGTTCTTTCTCTCTTTTTTTTCCTTTATGTTGTTGTTGTTGTAACTTACATATTTTTGTAATATCCCATACAGTCTCTCTTGTCTAGGGTGCAGGGGTGTGGAAATAGTAAAATTTTCTACTTGTCCAGGAACAAGTAAATGGCCATAATGTACTTGTCGAAAGAAATTTTACTTGTCCGATAGTACAGATTAGCTTACTCCTATCTGTGCTTAAACAATTTACACTTTAGAAAACAGTATGAAACCATGCAGATATCAACTCTCTTGTAAACAGTGTAGATCCAGATCAGCTGGCTTCTGAAGAAACCAGCTGATCAGGATCCACACTGTTTTCAATGCAACATGTGAACTCATAATAAATTATCTAAATATGAAATACAAAATTTTATTAACTTTATAACAAATTTTGCACTTGTAAATTTTCAACTAGTCCTGAATGAAATGGGACCAGGTCGGACAAGTCATTTCATGGCATGGCATTTCCACAGCCCTGCCAGTGTGTGTACCCTTGAACTTTTTGGTTACTGTAAAGGCGGCACCTCATGAATACATAATTAGGTCTGGTCTAATACAAGGGTAAAAGCTGAAAATGAGGTGTGGTATCTGTTTATTGTTTAACATAAATATAGACGCAGACAGTGTAGACCTAGATCAGACTGCTCCAATAGGAACAGGCTGACCTGCATCTACACTGTTTGTTAAAGAGGCTTCAGAATTGTTCAGCAAACAACAAAAACATACAACTTTTAGTGATAGGCACCTGAAAGGTTAATGCATAGACTTTTATGGAATGCCCGCACATTTATGCGGCTCAAAAAGCTTAATAACTTTTTACCAATTATTAACAAAACCTGATTTCCCTTCCTTATTAGAAGAAACAGCCAAGCCACGACCAGATATGAATAATTAAGTTGCTGCCTTTACAGTTAGCAGAAAGTCTATTAATTTATTATACACTGATTTTATTTATAAAAAAATTGTAGTTTGTAAGGTGTGAGAGGGGGATGGTCCTCCCCGACCCCCTACACACCAATGGACGGGGAGAATAAAGCAATAACCTTGGAAAAAAAAAAAAAAAAAAAAAAAAAAAAAAGTTCTTACAACCCATGTTTTTAACATCCCTGCGTCGGCCATATTATATCCTGTTTATACCCCCCGCAAACTTTGTTTGTAGGGGGTATACTGTTTTCACGTTGTCCGTGCGTCCGTCCGTCCGTGCGTCCGTCCGTCCGTCCGTCCGTAACGCTTTGTTTCCTTAATAACTCGAAGAGTCATTGCTGGATTTTCATCAAACCTTGCAAACATGTTCATAAATATAAGACAAATACTTTAGACAAAAAAGTAAGGGCTAGGGGCCAATTCTATTAGAGTTATTTCCCTTTGTAGTTCTAAATGGCTTTTAATATAGTGCTTTTTCCTTAATAACTCGAAGAGTCATCGCTGGATTTTCATCAAACCTTGCAAACATGTTCATATATGCAAGACAAATACTTGAGACAAAAAAGTAAGGGCTAGGGGCCAATTCTATTAGAGTTATTTCCCTTTGTAGTTCTAAATGGCTTTTAATATAGTGCTTTGTGCTTATGCTATTATAGGCCATATACGGGCCAATCAACTCCTACCACAGCTTTCGATGGAACAATTTGATACTTTTCCTATACAATGTAGACACATTGAACATATGCATGAAGGATTTTAGTTCAGAAAAGATAATTTTTGACAAAATGACAGCTGTGAGAACTTAGACAATTTTTCCCTAATAAGGTGTTTGTATATGCATAGTCAGTGCCTTTATGGGCCGATCAACTCCTACCACAGCTTTTTATGGAGCAATTTGATACTTTGCTTATACAATGTAGACACATTTAACATATGCATGAAGAAGTTTGGTTTAGAAAAAAATATTTTTTGACAAAATGACAGCTGTGAGAACTTAGACAATTCTCCCTAATAAGGCTTTTGTATATGCATAGATGGTGCCTTCATGGGCCGGTCAACTCCTACCACAGCTTTTGATGGAACAATTTGAGACTTTGCCTATACAATTTAAACACATTGAACATATGCATGAAGGAGTTTTGTTCAGAAAAAATAATTTTTGACGAAATGACAGCTGTGAGAACTTAGACAATTTTTCCCTTATATGGCTTTTGTATATGCATAGATGGTGCCTTCATGGGCTGATCAACTCCTACTACAGCTTTTGATGGAACAATTTGATACTTTGCCGATACAATGCAGACACATTGAACATATGCATGAAGGAGTTTGGTTCACAAAAAATTATTTTGACAAAATGACAACCGTGAGAACTTAGACAATTATTCCCTTATATGGCTTTTGTATATGCATGGATAGTGCCTTTATGGGCCGATCAACTCCTACTACAGCTTTTGATGGAGCAATTTGATACTTTGCGGATATAATGTAGACACATTGAACATATGCATGAAGGAGTTTATAATTTTTGTTTGCACAGATTCTACTGAAATCTTATCAAAACTAAGGTCTTCTTGTTCGAACTATAACTTGCCAAGTTTTTTCACTGACTCTTACTGTGCGGGGGGTATCTAATAAGCATTGCTTATTGACTTTTTTCATTACGGTTGTTCGAATGTTCCGATAATGGGACAAATGTTCCACATATTAATCACAAGTAAACGGCTCAAAAGTTTAACAAACACTAAAGTTTCTGCCCATTCCAGCGGGAAGATAATTTATACTGAAGAATTGTGCTACTATCGTCAAAGTCACATCGTAAATCCGGATTAAACACAATTATTTTAACGTCGCTAAGTCATCCTTGCATAAGCGTCCACTAACGTTAGGCCTTCGAAGTTAAAAACGTCCTCGCAGGGTTTGGTTTTAAAGTTTAATTTTCTCCGCAGAGACACAAACAAATTATTCGACAATCTTTCTACGTTGAAAGTAAAATTCAAACTGATGAGGGATGCTGGGCGAATTCTCCCGCATCCCTGTACCTTTTGATTTGATTGGCTTAACCTTAATTGGGCTACGACATGATTGGATGCTGCTTTGGTAAGAAGCGTGTGCACTGCTGGTGTCGTGCGCAAATAGAGACCCCGCATCGAAAAATGCGGGAAAGAGAGCCCTGTAATATGATTGGTTAAGATAAGCAAATCATAAGTTACACTCATGCACATGAAAACAAGTTAAAAATAGATTAGCTTTTCCCACCTATCCTACCACCACATCACGCGGGGGTGGCATGGTACATCGCCTCACACACGTGAGACCATGTACACACTGGCACCATACACAAAAAACCTAGTGCTATGGATACTTCACAAGAAATTTAAAACCAGATTACAATGCAATCTTACTATTCGCTCAATGCACTAAGCAAACAGTGCGGTGTCTGATCTGGTTCTACACTGTTTGACCATGTCACACAAAAAGGGCGCTAGGCTATTATAAATTGGTTAACATTTTTTCAAAACATTATCAGTCGGCATATCACGGCGACCAGTTCTTAGTGTATCCATATTCCGCCAGTAACTGACAACTACCCTACTTGAACCGCGGCAATGATTGAGGATAATAATCTTGATGAAATGTTTGACCAGAGAATGGCTCGAGCTCACAATCTCAGCCTACATAAGCAGGATTGCTTATTTGCCTCACTGTATCCGACTTTGCTATCCGGAGCGAAATGCCTCATTATTCCTTTAATGTATGTGCAGAATATACTTCTCGCTGAAAAAAAGGATTTCAGTCTACAGAACAACAAAATCATATTCAAACTTTCTCACCAAAAAAAAATCAAGACATAAAGAAATCTGGTCGCTATAGCAGTGCGGGTACTCATTTCTATTCCATTCGATTTTGTAGTTTTATGTCGGCGTAGTGCATCCCCTTGCCTCTAACATATATAGAGTGTGCACATTACCCCAAGTTTTATGCACCCAAGTATATAGGCTTTAAGAAAAGGATTCTGGTTGTATAAAAAGTTGGGCATTTGAATACATGTATAGTTTGAATTGTGTAATTCTAAATCAGGCCCAATCGCGCAGGTCTTGACTTGACAATTCCGTATGTACACTGCCTTCGATACGAAGTTGAGAATGGAGGTAGGTTAAGTTTGTTAAAGTTCGACGCTATTAAATTGTTGAACTGTACACTGATTTTGAAAACAGAGTAACATTACCCTTCGATTCATTCCGCATCCCCGTCTTTGTTGACAATACACATGCGCGTGGATTATAGGTGTTAATGGGAAAGAGGACCTTTGGGGAAAATGTTACTGCCTCTAATTATTTAGTTCCATTGAGCAGAAATTTCCTGGGGTGGGGGGGGGGGGGGTACTATTCTCTCCCACTCAAAGAACTTACAACTTAATGTTCTGTGAATATTTCCGGTAGGAAACTTACTTGCAATAAAGTTAAGTAATAATAATAATAATAATAATATTCTTTATGACAAAGCTGAGCAACACGCATGATGTTGAAAGAAACTAGTAATTTTGTAATTTCTGGAACTGGCTTTGGTGCAGATCAGGCACTCTACTTCGTGAGATTTTAGTTTATTTCACGCACGGTAACTCAGCCAAGGCTGAGCATCTAGCAGTCTCATTGGAGCCTTTGCCCAATCGTAAATGCTACTTTGTGTAACTGCGTTCGTTCAGAATGGCCGTCCACGCAGCTTGGATGTGAATACGAAAGGTTCAGACACACTGGTTGGTCGACTAAGGAGAGCTGGGATGTATCCGGCGTTTATTTTTATTTTATTTTTTTTTTTTTTGTTAGAGTGTCTTTGGAGTGCAAAGATGTTGAGAATTGAGGGTCAATTAGCGTTTACCAAGCCGCATCTTTTTGGACAGTTTATTTTTCACCAGGAACCTTTGCTGGATCAGACAATGACTAATTTACAACAGAATACAATCGGCCTAAAATTCCTTGATTTTAATCGCATTTTATTCTAAACATGACTTGTCAAATTGTCGTAATCCTTGATGACGCTCTCTTTAATTACGCGCGGCCCGAAATAATTACGTCAGACTTTACGACATCATATCTCATGACGTAATTAATCTCCCGAAGACACATTATCGCATGGCGCGGCTCATATATATTTTAAAAATTCATACATTTCAAAGCCGTCCAGGAGTATAGGGTTAAACTTACATAAACTGGTGTTGTACCCCCAATGATTCAAAGTTGGGTGGGGGTGTATAGCATATTTATATTTAATTGAGGTAATGTGCTATGGACACAATTTCTTTCCAAGCATTATCATGTCCCCCAAACCTGCGGATTTTTGTGTATGAGCAATCAATTGAAATATGGCGGACATATTGTTTTTGGTGCTGATCCCGTCGGTTTTGGTATTCACATAACCTTGTTTCTGTGCGTTATCTTCTGAACCAGTGGATGAATTTTGATCAAACATGCATAGATACCTTGTTGAGAGGTCGGAAAGAGTTTAATAGATTTTGATGACCTTGACCTGATTTTCAAGGTCACCATCCTATAAAGACTAAATAAATCTGCCATTTCCACACACTGTCTTCTGAACCAAAGGGTGAATTTTAACCGAACTTGCAAAGATGTATTGTTAGGAAGGGGTTAAAAGTTGATTAGACTTTGGTGACCTTGACCTTATTTACAAGGTCACACCAGCACTTTGAAATGTTATATTTCAACCAAAACAGGTTTCTGCACATCTCTTGAACCGTAAGATGGATTCTGGTCAAACTTTATGTATTGTTTTGTTGTAGCACAATAAAGATTTGATTAGATTTTGTTGACCTTGGCTTAATTTTCAAGGTCACCATCCTATAAAGACTGCAAAATCAGCCTTTTTTTGCACACTATCTTCTGAACCGGTGTATGGATTTTAACCAAACTTGCATGGATAAATTGTTGGGAGGATGAAAAGAGTTGATTAGTGACCTTGGCCTTATTTTCAAGGTCACACCAGCTCTTTGAAATGTCAAATTTTGACCAAAATAGGATTTCTGTATGATATCTCTTGAATTGAACATTTGAATCTAGCTAAACTTTGTGTAAATTGTATCATTGAGCCAACTGTTTTTTGAAAACATTAATTTAAAACAATTAAAGAAATATGCCCTACGTATCTTGCCATTCTAAGTGAATTTTGGAATCCTTAGTTTTGACAGGTGGAATGGAATGTTCCAAAACCGACCAGTGCACGTTCATATCTTTTTTACATAAAAATGTAAAGGAAAGGGGGAAAATTCGAGAAAGAATCTGGAAAATAAATTTTAACGTCCCGCACAAAACTCTCGCATCTCTCCGTAATATTCATATGACCTTTTCTATGACCCCAAAATCGGCGCAGCCGCAGTAACCTTGTTGATCAAAGAAAAACATGTCGGGAAACAAAACACGCGCAGGGCGACCACGAGGAACACAGATTTTGACAGACTCTGCTAAAATCAGGGAGAAAGTGGTTATGAATTCGAAATGTAATAAATGGAAGATTAGTATCGGCCGAGAAATAGATTGATTGAATACCTTCAAAACAAATAACTGTCTGAAGTCCGACATGAAAGTTTTGCTTGACGTGTATGACCGATATAAACAGCTGATCAATAGCGTTTTAATGGTTATTTCTGGACCACTGCAAATATTATTATCCAGCTCTCATTTCCTTATAACTAGCACAAAACACCTTGCGAAAACTAATATTTAAACGCAGCAACAATTGATAAGTGCTGTAAATATGCAACCTGTACAATGGTCAGTTACTATTTCCAGCCGCGCGGATGTGCATTAGGAATACTAGAGGCTCGATAAGGGGACTTAATGGTCTTGCGCAGTATGCGTGATATTTAATTCTAACTTATTTCAAGAAATTCTCGGTGTCTGTATTCCATAAATTACTAAAACACCAAATTTTATTATTAATAAATACTTTTAGCTGAAGAAGTTAAGCGTTCATCTGTTCATACGGGTTTCATAAATTTAATCTATATGAATCCCCCGTAGGCGCCTACTTCAAACATGTATGACTGTATCTTATATACACTTCGCAAGTGTTCGGATGAAACAGAAAATTCTTGACAAAATGTTAATTTTGAGGATACATTCTTATCGTTACACCTCTCTTTCAGAGAAAACAACTACTCCTGAGCGTTGTCATTTGGCAACATAAATATTTAGATTCCAATTGAACTGGAATTGATCAGAGATAGTTTGACTGAACTTATCTTTGCTCCGATGCCATTCTAAACATGGAACTGGTATCGGAAATGGCCGATTATTTATCAGGAGCTATGTTGTTTTAGAAAAATAAAGCGTATTGCTACGAATAAAAGTTTTAAAGTCTCAAACCTTCTTGTACTACTCTTTTATAAGATATACTTTTGACATTTAAGTTTTGTTTAGCATACTTTTTTGATGAAAGCCACAGGCAATATTTCTTTAAAGTCAGCAGATATGCCATCAGTTAAAAGCATGAAAAATTACCCAGCAAGCGAAGAGGTCAAAATGCTATATTGCAGACATGTTTCATGGCATTTTCCTTCATTAAGGGTGAAATTAAAGCTTATTTCATGTAAATCAGGCTGAAGAAATTCACTTGAAATATCAAGCACTATCCACTATTCATTTTCCTAGACACAACAAAATCTGAAAATGTCGTCTGCTGCAAAATTTATGTGGCACTCTAAGGGTTCAGACATTGGCACTTTGAGGAATTTGCTCCTGCATTGCTCTGAGGTGTAATTAAGCTGAGTTTCTTATAATTGTGCATCTGCCAGGAGAAAAGAAGGTATGTAACTCTGTCTTAACTAGGGTGACTTTGTCGTCTGATGATAAACTCGAATTTTTATGCTTTTCACATTGATTTTCGGCGATAACTTTTTTTATTTTATAATTTTAGCTAACTGTGCTATTGATGAAAGTTGTACAGAAAAATTAGCGCCCATTTGTCCAAAAGGTCCGAAGTTTGTGGTGCAAGCAGTTTTTTTGTGTACAGCATGCATTGATGAAGAATTGCAACAAATGGAATTCAGCCAAATGAAAAGTTACCCAGCAATGAGCATGCAAAAAGTTAAAGAGCTACGTGCATTACGGGGCTTTTTGGGCCCCCCCTATGAGCCTAAAATATAAAAATGTTTTTTCACCAATTTGTTCTTGTTAGTCTATTAGAGCAATATACCATAGCAACAATAAAATTTAAATAAATGCTGAAATATTATACTTCAGTTATTATTCTAATAAACCAATCAAAAGAATTAAGTGTATGAAAAGCAATTTTCAGTTTTTGGCCCTAGAGGGGGCCAATTTAATAGCCCCTTAATGCACATACCCTTTTAAAAATAAACGTAGGGTGTGAAACACATGCTTTTTCAGTAAGAGCAGGAATCAAAGATTATTTTGTCCCAGCCTAAGTAGAAGTCATTACATACTGTCATGTGCCACATGTTCATAGAATTATGAGTCTTTTGATTGCCATTCCTGAAATGGTCCTGGTGACTCAACTAGGTTACACAAGCAGTGATACTGTACATACAATGACGGAAAAAAGGAACCTTATCATTTCCAGAGGGAGTTCAGGGGCTTCACTCGAACCCCCCTCCCTGCCCCCCATTTTAAAATATATCCAATGAAAATGAAATAATTTGGTCTCAGTGAGACCAAATTATTTCATTTTCATGGGATATTAATCATGTTAATATAAAAATTAGATAAAATCAGCAAAGTGAACCCCCACAGCTTTATACATATGAATCCCCATATCAGAAATCCTGGATCGGCCCCTCAGTGTTATAGTGCATGTTCTGTGTCTCTTCCTCATGGTGGCATGGGTTGGTCTGCACTGCAGTATGTGATCATGGCATTTACTGGTCTTACTCGCTTACTTTTTGAGGTAGCATATGCAGGCTTTTTAAAAACTTTTTTACCGCTAGAGCCAACTTTTGTCATCTGATGATCACACCTTTGCAAACAGTTTAGACTGACAAAATGTCCGGAAAGCAATTGACACTCTGATGGTTCCAAAAATAATTTAAAAAAAGAAACATGTTTATTTTGATGAAAAAATCAGCAGACGGCAACAAAATTGTGAAATATTTCTATGCATGAAAAGAGTTACATGAACTTTATAAGTGGTCGAGATAGCATCATGTAGGTTTTCAATCAGGCCCCTAACTTATGCACACCGGGTAGGTGGCAATTGAAAAAGTTAATACCATCGACAAACATAGATAAAAAAATCGATAGAAATGAAGTGTTTGATTGCCATTTGTTGCCCAACAGGCGACAAAATAAATGCTAATAAAAAACACTGTTTCTAGCGATTTTTGATCTATGTTCGCGATTGTTAAGAGTGTTTCTGATTGCTCCCTACACAGTGTGTTATTTCCCCCAACATGCAGTGTCTAATGGGGATTTTAAAAGGAATTAAGCATTTTAGATAAAGCTTTGTTTGCCATCATTCTGAAAAATAGGGATATTTTTGAAAATTGGGGGCACATATACCATGCCTGGAATAGGCACTGGGACATAAAAAACAGAGGATCTTACATGAGTGCTAATGTTTTATTGGATTTATTAAACAATTTGGGGCAAAGAGATAAAATGTGAAGGCTTGCCGAGCATTGTTTTGCTTTTTTGCAACAAGTGTAATAAATTCAATAATACAGGAGCACGAATGTTAGATTCTTTTTATTATATGACATTGAAATTACTTATAAACATGTTAACGTCAAGATTTTGCCATCTTTTGCACAACGTTATAATGCACGTCATTATGTAACATCACTAAATATGTAAACCACTAATGGTTTATCTATTAAAATTCATGGCCTTATTTCACTCCCAGAATGGCCCTACATGATAATTATCATTTTTGTATTATGACACTCAGAGTTAGGCCGTACATGTGATATATCAGGAACAATTTTATGAGTTTTAACCAAATTTGCCATAGACATGACTTTAGGGCTGCATTGTGAAGAGTTGATTAGGTTTGGGAGACCTTGACCAATTTTACAAGGTCACTGTAAATGTTGGACATTAGTCAAGCCGTAATCTTGTAAACCCTATTTCTGTTATAGTCTATCGAACAGTGTCGGAGAACAAAAATAAAATGTTTTGGAGATTGGAGCCATACTAAAAAGTGTTGACCTGTATGTCTGTAAACCTGGAGAATTGTAATGGGTAATTGAGTGATTGATAGTTCTTTGATGGCTCATTAGCAGGCAACAGTATGGGCATATACTAAAACATGGAGTGTTATCATGGAGCGCATGGAGTGGTTTTTATGAAATCAGTCCACAATACTCTCCTGTCCCATTGGTACGGTAAATGTTCTAAAATTTCAAACACTTTTCTCTTTCTGTTCTCAAATAAAATGTTGGTTTTCAGGGCTGGAATTCGCAAAATGCTTGTCAGAATAGCAAATAGAGAAGATCCTGATCAGACTGCTTCTTCAGCATTCTGATCTGGATCTGCGCTGTTTAATTATCTAGTCCTTTTTGGCAGGCAACGAGTGTTGGGAATTTTAGAACATTTACCTTGCTCGCTGTGATAATGCTGGAGGTTGGATACAGCACAGATTCTTCCTTGGATCGGAAAATTTTATAAGGGGAAAAAAAACAAGATAAAAATTATATCTACTGTCCTGCCAGCCAAGAGTGACAGTGGCATCATGTTTTGTTTACAAAGTTATCAGGGACTTAGAATCCATAGATCACTTGTGTATTAATCCTATCCACAGGATAGGATTAATGCACAAGTGATCTATCGATTAGCGTTAGCTCAAGTTGAGTGTACAAGTTATAATTTTACTTAACAATTGTAAGCAAAATATTACGTCACTGTCACTCTAGGTTGGCACGACAGTATCTATGTTTTTTATGGAAAGTAAAGAAACTTGTTGCCAAATTTTTATATTGAATGATGAAATGAATAAAGCTTAATTTATCTGTTGTTATCAGTACTGTGCAGAATCCTCTTAAAAGCTTGGTATGATTTCAGTGGGAAAGTTGACAAAAAATGAATTGTTGTCATAAAATGACCATTGTCTTTGTATTTTATTGATGAGCAACACTTGAGTTGTATAACCATTGTATTTATGTTTGATTAATGGGCAATAAAAAATCATATGACTAATTTGTCTTTGTGCTTAATCGATGGGCAACGCTTATTTTAATGGGCGCTTCCCTACCATGTATTTATCTTATAGCTATAACCTTATTGCTACTCACAAAATTTTGAGGACCCCATACCTTGGTGCGCCTTTGCTGGGTGGATAAAATGCCTTAGCAAAGAACACCGGATACTGCACGGGAAGTGCTGTGACGTCAGAAATAATTTTGTGCACGAGGAGAAGGACACGTTGAACAGGAGAATTTTCATTTTCTAAGTTCTTTCGTATTTTTCCTTGATTTGTACACATTTCAGGCTACTCATTTGATTTTATTTTATTACGCTAGGTTTGTCCTACGTTTTTTATTTGTGAATTTTCGCTAATTTGTATTTGTATTGTATCGAACTTCGGGAATTCGGCCGTTCGATACTCGAGCTCGCGCTCTCCTTTCTTTCCTCCAGGCCTGTAATGCCCCAATCGCGTGGCCTTTGTGGGCATTTACGATCTTCGCAGGACAACCACCCCACTTGTTTGAATTGTTCCAATTGTTTTAGGGGCAAAACTTGTGGGTTTTGCGAATCCTGGTCTTCAGCAACTTGGCGGAAATTCGAGAAACGTCGCTTATACCATACAAAGATGGCGAAGAAGAAGGAATCTTCAGCTAGGAAGCAAACCGCTTTCAAGAAGAGACCCATGAAGACGCCAGAATTTGTGGAGAGCGACTCTGGCGAATCGGTAGTTCGGGAAGTGATCGACTCCTCGGAGTCCCGCCTGAACTACCGAGACGGTGCCTCGGGCTCTTCAGAAGAGCTGTCAGCTAAATCTGGTGTCCCGGTCGAGTCTAGGACTCACCCCCGGGACTACCAAGCTGACTCACCGTCAAGAGGACAAAAAGTTCGTCACGGGTCTGAGTCTATCTCAGATCCGGAACAACGAACTCATTTGAACAATGAACTTAATGTTCATTATTCAGAGTCCTCGGCCGGACATCAAGCTAACCGATGTTCGGCCGGTAAGTATGAAGAAAAGTCGAACTTTGCAGATCAAGGTACCCTCAATGTTCGGAATACCGGACAGGATGAAAGGGCACTTGATCAGGTCACCGACCATACGTCTCTGACCAGGAGCTTAGTGTCTCCGGACACAAGACCTCCCTCTACGGTCCCGAGTATAGCTCAACCGGACAAGGGAATTGGGTCTAATCAAGTGTACGCCCCGGACATTGCGGTGGCAAGCACTTCAATTTCTGATGGCATTGTTACGGGGTCTCAACCCCGGACAATTTCCACGGACGAAATTGTAGCCGGACACCGGGTAGTTTCTGAATGCAGAAATTCTACCGGACACCGACAATCGAAAGCTCGACATGCTTCACCGGGAAAACTGTCACCTGCCTCCAAATTAAGGAGACGTCAGGTAAGAGAATCTTCTGCTCTTTCGAACCGATCAAGACTTAGATCGCGTTCGCCTTCCCATCGCATGAGAAGAAACCGATCACGCTCTCTTTCTCATCAGGAAAAGAGAAACCAATCAAAGAAAAGAAACATAGGCACAGGTCTTCCTCTGACTCTTCTTCCTCTTCCTCATCGGAGGATAGGTCTAGAAAGCATAAGAGGAAACAGAAACACCGTCGGTCAAGATCGAAATCTCGTCGATATGACAGGCGGCCAAAAGGATACAGGAGGCATAGGTCTTCTTCATCCTATTCATCTTTCTCTTCTGAAGAAAGAGTATTCAAGAGACCTAGGACTGATTATCAGAGGCATGAACATCCTAATGATGTCATCAGGTCCTCATCCCCAATAAGGGTGCAATCAGATAATCAGCAGAGGTCATCTTATTGTGCTAGAGAGATCAATAGTCCAGCCAAGTCTAACACTGAACACGACATAAGCATTAATGTTAGACCTCAAGACAATGATTTTGAGAATTCGTTCGAATACAGGGATTCGGTTCAAGATCCCGGCGGGGATGATTTTGAACCAACCGAGGACGAAGAAAGAGCAAGTTTCTATCAGCTCATTGAAGAAGTCTTCAAGTTTCTTCCAGCTGATCGATTTCCAAGGAAATCTGAGGTGGTAGAATCTAACCCACGTCCGAGATCTAGCATCGAATTGGACGTTAAAAAAACACAGAGGAAATCCATTTCTTTGCCACAGTCACCAGTTGTGTGGGACAGTGTGACTTATATTCAAAACTCTCTAGAAAATAGTCATAGGAGAGAATTGGATTCCAGCTGCCAAAGATATTGCTAAACTTGTGACAATGAAATTTTATCAGGCTCACAATGAGAAATTTTCAACATCATCAGCCTCACCACTGGATGATGACGCAAACAGACTTGGTTTATCTTTGTCTGGAAACTGCAATTTGCCAGCTAAATATCTTGAGATATTTGAGAAGCAGTGTAGAGATAACATCAGACTGCTGTCTCATGCCGACATCTTCTCTTTTGCAGCTTTTAAGTGTTTGCAACAAGAAAAGATGGATCCTAAAATTTTATCTAGGATCTTAGAATCTCTCTCTTCCTCCATTAAAGATGCCATTGGCCTTTCTGCTTTCACGGCAATTGGCCTGCAGCAAGTTCGGCGGGATGCTGCTATTCGTGCCGCCCCTAGGTCTTTGACTGACCAGGCTAAGAAAAGACTGAGGAAAACTCCGTTTGCTTCTCAGTCTCTCTTCGGCGGGAAAGTGGATGAAATTTACAAAGAAAACACTGAGACTAATCGAGGTACTTTAGTACACAAGGCAATCTCTAATCAAGCCAAGTCTCAGAATTCTTCCTCTCAGATCCACAAGCCCAAGTCCGATCAGAAGAAAACCACTGGTCCAAAGTCTCAACCTTTGAGCAATAGAGAGAGAAAACAATTTTCTCAAACCCCGAGATCGGCCCTAGGTGGCCATTTTCAGAGGGGTTCAGGGTCAAGAGGTAGAGCCCCCTCTAGAAGAGGGGCCTCCTCTTCCGGAAAGTTCTGAGGAAGTCACTCCACTGCCCCTCCCCCTTCCTCACATTCAGGTAGGAGGGAGGTTGGCCCACTTTGCCGAAAACTGGCAAAAGGTCACAAACAACAAGTGGGTCCTCTCTTTAGTCAAGACAGGCTACAGGATACCGTTCATAGAACGACCGCCCCTGTCAGTGGACCCAATCTTTTTCCAACAGTCTCTAAGTCCGCAGTTGGAAGAAGAAGTTGCCAGCCTCCTTCAAAAAGGGGCAGTGGAGGAAATTCACCCGGTAAGTCCCGGGTTTTATTCACGGATTTTCCTTGTTCCAAAATAGAATGGAAAAGTAAGGCTGATTATAGACCTGTCAACTCTCAATCGACATGTTTTCATTCAAAGCTTCAAAATGGAAACTCAGAGAAAAGTCAGGAATGCTATACGTCTCAACGATTGGGCATTTTCGTTGGATCTGACCGATGCGTATTTGCATGTCCGGATTCATCCACGGTCACGCAAATATCTTCGGTTCACTCTGAATGGCAGGGTGTACCATTTCAAAGCCCTCCCGTTCGGTCTCTCAACGAGTCCCTTCGTTTTCACGCTCCTTATGACGGTCATTGCGACTCATCTAAGGAAAAGGGCAATAATAATGCATCCATATCTAGACGATTGGTTATCTCGGAACCAAAATCGTCAAACTCTGTTGGAACACAGACATTACATTATGTATCTTATAACATCCCTCGGTCTGATTATCAATTACCAGAAATCAGACCTCATTCCTACTCAAATTTTCACTTTCATAGGGATGGAATTTCTAACCTATTCCAACATTGTCAGAGTTCCACATCCAAGAGTTCAGAAACTATTGGAAACAATCATGATCATTTATCAGAAAACATTCATATCAGCCAGAGTTTTCCTTTCTCTTTTGGGACAACTCAGTGCAGCAGCGGATTTTGTAATGCTAGGCAGACTACATCTCCGACCATTGCAAATGTCCCTGCTCTCTCAATGGAGACCACAAAAATTTTCACTGAATCACCAAATCAAGATATCAGCGAACATTTTACACCATCTCGATTGGTGGAAGCAGGAAGAGATTTATCAACAAGGAGTGCCCTTGAGGATAAATCCCCCCTCACACACAATATTTACGGACGCCAGCCTGTCGGGCTGGGGTTCACATGTGGAACCGGAAGGACTATTGTTTCATGGAGTCTGGACGGAAACCCAATCTCAGCTTCACATAAATATGCTGGAAATGATGGCCATTTCAATGGCACTAAAGGAAGCTCTTCACACAATCAAGAATTCCACTGTGTTAGTCTCCACAGACAACACAACAGTAGTGGCTTATCTGAGAAAACAAGGGGGGACCCGTTCTCCAGACCTCTGTTTAGAAGTCTGGGAAATCCTGAATTGGTGCTTCCAGAACAAGATTCAGCTTCTCGTAAAACACGTTCCAGGGAAATTCAACACTCTGGCAGACAGGCTCTCAAGAGTAAACAAACCAATCTCGACAGAGTGGTGTCTGAACCAAGAAGTAGCAAATGCAGTACTTCACATGACTCAGTTTCCCAACATAGACTTGTTTGCGACACGTCTGAATCACAGGCTTCCGCTATACGTGTCTCCAATACCAGATCAAAAGGCCCTATCAATAGATGCTCTATCGATGAATTGCAATCGCATTCACGCCTACGCTTTTCCTCCATTTCATCTCATTCCTGCATTGATCAACAAAATACGAGTGTCTCAGTGCAAAATAGTATTGATAGCTCCTTTTTGGCCCAGCAGATCATGGTTCCCAGAACTTCTGAGTCTGCTGGTGTCTCCACCAATAACCCTCCCTGTAATTCCAAATCTATTAGAACAATTACAAGGAAGGTTCAGGCATCAAAACATAGATATGCTGCAGCTTCACATTTGGGAATTATCAAGCAATCAATCAGAGATAAGAAATTTTCAGAACAAGTTGCAGACCATGTCTCCAAAGCTCGTAGAAAGTCAACAGGCAAAGTTTACGATGCAAAATGGAAAATCTTTGTTAATTGGGCAAATCAACGGAAAGTTGATCCTATCCAGGCCTCTCCTCATGTGATTGCTGATTTCTTGACATTTCTATTCACTGAAAAGAAATGTCAAGTTAGCACAATTAAAGGTTACTGATCTACAATATCTTATACCCTTAAATTCAAGGCTGGATATGATATAGGCTCGCATCCAGTTCTGTCTGAGCTTATTAAATCTTTTCAAAGACAGAGACCTGTTGAAAGATCTCTAGCTCCCAAATGGGATTTTGCTTTTGTCCTTATGCATTTATGTAAGACACCATTTGAACCATTATCTAAAGCCTCATTGCTTCATCTTTCAATGAAAACGGCTTTTCTTATCACTATGGCTACTGCCAGACGTGTGAGTGAGGTTCATGCTTTTACCATTGATAAGGACCACTTTAGATTCAGTAATCTTGATGGTTCCCTGACTTTAAGAACCAAAATTGGTTTTTTAGCTAAAAATCAGTTACCTTCTAGGGCTCCTGATTCTATAAACATACCAAAATTATCAAATTTTTGTCATACAAATGATTCATTTAACATGAAACTTTGTCCTATAAGAGCAGTCAAAATTTATCTTAAAAGGACTAAGTCCATCCGGAAAGGTAGAGATAGACTGTTCATACCGACGAAGGGGGATCATGACTTACATAAGTCTACGATCTCGAAATGGGTTAAATTCACAATTAAGAATGCTTACAATAGCATTTCAAGTAGTCAAAGCAGATTACTTAAAATCAAGCCTCATGAATTGAGAGCTCTTTCTACTTCCTGGGCTTACCTAAATTTCATTCCCATGGAAGAAATTATAAAAGCTGCTGTCTGGTCAAGCTCTTCTCTTTTTGCCTCCCATTATCTGAGAGACTTTAAGAATCAATCTGTAAATCTACATAAAGTTGGACCTTTAGTAGTGGCGCAAAAGGTGACGGGGGGATCCACCAATCAGGCTCCTCCAGAAGAAGACTAGTGTCAACATTGTCACCTACTACCGAAGGAGACAGATTGTCCAAAGGTAGTTATTTATGTTCTAAATTATTATGTCTGGACCTCCAGAGTTAGACTGAGATTTTTGAAAAATATTCATTTCTCTCTTTATTTAATTTCAGTCTTTAGAGATCTTTAACTTTGACTTTGTCAAACAGTTTCTAAGATTCTCTGTTTTATCTCTGGAAGTTTTTTATTTTGGACCCCATCTTGGTGTAGGAATCCTCCCTCCAATGGGCTGTGATTCTAGCTATAAGATAAATACATGGTAGGGAAGCGCCCATTAAAACACAATTTTTACATTAATTGTAATAAAATTAGTTTTAATAAGCGTACCTACCATGTATTTATCTGATAGGCCCACCTATCCCAAACCCCCATTCCTGGTGTATTATTATTATTAATAATATATCCAAAACTATCTCTGACATCACAGCACTTCCCGTGCAGTATCCGGTGTTCTTTGCTAAGGCATTTTATCCACCCAGCAAAGGCGCACCAAGGTATGGGGTCCTCAAAATTTTGTGAGTAGCAATAAGGTTATAGCTATAAGATAAATACATGGTAGGTACGCTTATTAAAACTAATTTTATTACAATTAATGTAAAAATTGTGTTTTAGCATTGACTGTGTATGATCTGGGCAACAATCAAATTTAATAAGTGTTGACTGCATGGCCCGGCAACAATAATTTCTGCATTGAATTTGTGCTTTATTGATTGCTGGGTAACCCTTAAATTTCAGTGTTGACTGTGTTTGATTGCTGGGCAATAATCATTAAATTTGAGCATTGACTTTATGTTGGATTTCTGGGCAACAATAATTTCAGGGTTGACCACAAGGTTGGCAATCGACAGGTCAATATGCATATTGACCAGACCACTGGTTATTACTGGTTTTAACCGGTCATTACTGGTCGATTGGTGGTCAATTGAAAAAACTTGGTTGATGTGAAGATACTTGGCATTATTTATCCCCCGTTTTACTGAACTCTATATAGACTAAAAGTAGTTTAATATAAGATAACACACTGAGGTTTAACTGAAAATGTGTTGTTGCTGTTTTTTTAGTTGATTTTGCTTTAAAAAAGTATTAATTATTAATAAGCCATAAAATAAACAATAATGAAATGTCAATAGTTTTAGATCTTCAGTCCAAATCATTACCACAACTTTCAAATTAGACTAACAAGTTTAGACTTACAGTCTTGAACTTATTTTCTATTAACCATAAACGAAAAAGGCAAATTCAAGTAATGAAAATAAATTTTAAGACTAGCTTTTTTCACAGAAATAAAAAAAGATTAAATCAAGAACTTATTTTAAAATGAGAGAAAGTAAAAAAAAATCAATACTTCAAATTGATCATCAAAGAGGTCATTATGTACAAATTAAATAAAATTCAAATTGGTTTGGCTTCTTATCTGAAAAGACAAAGGTGTGAAATGAAAACAATAAATGTTAAACAATATATCAAATGAAAGAGTTATTTTTTTAATTTTAATACCCTAGAACAAACAAAACTGTCAAAATACCGGGCATGTCTCTCAGACTGAAGAAGGTGTGTCCAGTTTATAACACCTATCCAATCACTGAGCTTAAAATACTTTGGCTAATTCAGTGGCATCTGTGTGTATATAGAGGTGTGAAATTGTGGTCATTTAGTTATCTTCTGTTATCAGTTAATAATTAACCAAATGTCATAAACTAATAAAAGTTATTGTGTCAAATGTGAGCAAAAAAACCCTGTATGGTTATTCTATTCTGCCTTTGATGATGCAAGAAAAACTAGTGTTAGGTGCATGGACTGTAATGCAGAACTCAGTGTTAAGGTCTTGAGATGGAAATCTCACCATGAAAAGTACCCTTGGCAGGGACGAAACAGTTTTTTTTTTTCTTTTTTCAATAGATAGAACATAAAATCTGTGCAAATATCTCAATCCACCACAAAAACGTCCCTTAGAATTTTCAATCGACCACTCAGATTCATATTGACCAGTATTGACCACTTTTTGGCATATTGACCGGGGCGGTTTTAACCGGTTAAAACCGCTGGTTAAAACCAGGGGTGGTTTCGACCACCCAACCTTGGTTGACCATATTGTTCGATTGCTGGGCAACAATTAGAAAATTTCAGCATTGACTTGATTTGATTGCAGGGCAACAATAATTTCAGTGTTGACTTTTATGTTTGATTGCCTACCCCTGCGAAATGGTCTAGAACTGTTCTAGAATGTTCTAAAATTATTCTAGAATTTTCTAGAACTATGTTCTAGAACTGTTCTAGAATGTTTATGGGACAGATGTAGAACGTTAAATGGGACAATTTTTTGTTCTACAATTGTTCTAGCCGAGGTCAAAAAATTTGTTCTTGAAAAGTCCCAGAAAATTCTAAAAGTTTTTCCTAGAACAGTTCTAGAACAAATCAATTTTGTTCTAGAACAGTTCCAGAACGCATCTTTAGAACATTTATGGAACAATTGTAGAACACCCCTCATAAAATGTCCCATTTAACGTTCTATAAATGTCTCGGAATAGTTCTAGAACATCTGTAGAATGGTTCCAGAACTTTTCCAGAAATTATCTAATGGTTTGTTCTAGAACTTTTCTAGAATTGACCTTGGTTTGTTCTAGAACAGTTCCAGACCAAATCTTTAGAACGTTTATGGAACGGTTGTAGAACACCCCTCATAAATTGTCCCATTTAACGTTCTATAAATGTCTCTGAATAGTTCTAGAACATCTGTAGAAATGGTTCCAGAACTATTCCAGAAATGTTCTAATGGTTTGTTCTAGAACTGTTCTAGAACTAACCTTGGTTTGTTCTAGAACTGATCTAGAACAAACCTTTAGAATTTTTCTGGAACAATTGTAGAACACCCCTAGAAATGTTCCATTTAACGTTCTACAAATGTCTCTGAATCATTCTAGAACATTTTTAGAATGATTCCAGACTAATTCCAGAAATGTTCTTATGGTTTGTTCTAGAACTGCTCTAGAATAAACATTGGCTTTTTCTATAACTGATCCAGAACAAACCTTTAGAAATTTTCTGGAAAGACTGTAGAACAACTCTTCAAAAATGTCATATAAAGCATTCTATTAATGCCCCTGAATTATTTTAGAGCATTTTAGAATAGTTTAAGAACAATTTCAGGAATGTTCTAGTGGTTTGTTCTGCAACTGTTCTAAAAAATCTGAACTTTTCTAAAACAGTTGCAGAACACCTCCCCAAAAAAGTCCCATATAGGGTTTGGAAATAAGATTTCATCGAATGCTACCTTTATATATCTGGAAAACTGTTGACATTGGTTTAAAACCCCAATAAGTAATCCCCAAATGCAGGTGACACAATAAATAAATAAACATCACCTGGAGGAGAATTATTATAGGAGCCCTAAGTTGGCCTAAATGTTGTTAGTTATTGCCACCCTGTTACCCCACCCATTGCAAAACATTGCCATGCATTTGACCTTGGAAAAACAGCAACTACAGCAACAATTAACATTAATACTTAAGAAATTGTGTCTGTCCCAGACTATAATACTGTCAAATTTGCCATCTAGAAACTGCCACAAGTGCTTTTTGGGGAGCCTTCATAATCCCTCCAATTCTGGCAGCCATGTATTTCCCAACATCAATCTGGTTAAATTTATGATAATGACATGCTTGTTCTAGAACTGTTCCAAAAATGTTCTAGAACATTTTTTTTAACTTTTGTAGAACTTGCTGGCTCAGTAAATTTCAGTAAAATATTTCTCCCGAATTATCAGTGAATTGAAAAATAAATAACATTCATTGCAAAACTGTAACATTTTAAATTTTGGATAACTTTTTGGATGTTAACTGCTCAACCTCTGTTTATAGTAATTAAGCCATGATCATCTTCTCATTGTGGTAACATGCCACCCTGTATTACCCCACCCATTTCAAAACATTGTCTTGCATTTGCTAAAAAACTTACAAACAACAACCCCACCATTAATCAACATTAAAAACCTTAGAGAAACTGTTTCTCAGGTCTACGCACTGTCTCAGGCAATACTACTATCATGTTTGCCATCTAGAAATTCCCAAACAAATGTTTTTGAAGAGCCTCCACATTTTCCCTCCAATTCTGGCAGCCATGTTTTTCCCATAATCCATCTGGTTATGACATGTGTCCTCTTTAAATGTTCTAAAAATGTTCTTGAACTTTTTAGAACATTTCTAGAACTTGCTGGTTCTATAAAAGTACTAAATAAGTTCTAGAACTTAATTTGAATTTTCTTTTACTTATTTTGACCTCTTTTTCATTCTTTCTCTATATACTGCTAGACCCTCACTTGCGAGTATTATCGGCAAGTGTACTTTGTGCACTCCAGGTTGCTGGATTAAAGCCTACAAGTAATAAACCATATCTAAATTACCTAGGGTTCTTTAACCTGCACAAGGGGTGACCTTCCCTGCAAAGGGGACATCCAGTTAACGTCCCGATCCAAAGGACCAGGCCTCCAGATAAGAGTGCGTATTGGAAAATTATTTTCTTTATTTCCCACCCAAAACATGTTTTGGGTACTCAAAAGAACCGTCTCATTGCCCAACCACTGAGCTACCTGATGCTTTCTGCTCTTGAGAAGTTTCAAAAATGTTCTAGAATTTATAAGTATATTTGTAGAATTAACTAGTTCTAAAAAGTAAGACAAATGTTCTAGAACTTAATTTGAATCATTTTTTAGAAGTTTCTGTCAACTTATTTTGTTCTTGAAAAGTTCTAAAAATGTTCTAGAATATTATTAGAACATTTGTAGAACTTACTGGTATTTGATTTGTTCTAAATATGTTCTAGAATATTTCAAGAACACTTATAGAATGGAAATCAGTTCTAGAATGTGTTTGATTTGTTCTATAACAATGTTCTAGAACAGTTGTAGAACAAGAGTTCTAGAACGAACATATTTACCTGTTTAGAACAGTTCTAGAACAGTTCTAAATGTTCTAAATGTTCTAGAACAGTTCTAGAACACCTCCAATTTGTAGATCAAAATTTCGCAGGGGTAATGGCAACAATAACTTTAGCCTTGACTGTGTGTTTCATTGATAATGGGCAACAATAATTTCAGCATTGGCTGTGTTTTTTGTTTTGTTTGTTTGATTTGATTCTTTACGTCCACTCAACAATCTTTCAGTTATGCGGGACGAGTCTTCCTGGGTTGAACCAGTACTAAGCTAGGATAAATGTGTCTTGCTCAAGGACCACAACGCAGTGACGCCGGTGAGGCTCGAACCCGCGGCCCTTCGGTCTCGAGTCAAGCACTCTACCACTGAGCCACTGCGCTCCCTATTTGGCTGTGTTTGATTGCTGGGCAACAATTATTTCACTAATCAGTGTTGACTTTTATGTTTGATTGCCAAATGGCAACAATAATTTTAGCCTTGACTTTAATTTGTGTTTGATTGATGGGCAATACTCATTTGAGCATTGAATTTGTGTTTGATTGATTGGCAATAATAATTTCAGCGTTGACTTAAATTTGTGTTTGATTGATGGGCAATAATCATTTGCACATTGATTATGTGTTTGATCGATGGGCAACAATAATTTGAGCGTTGACTTTTTGTTTGATTGATCTGTGAAATAAAAAAACAGTCCTACAAAGAATACTGAGATTCCAAACTTTTCTCTATAGCTAAGAACTGTAAATTCGGAAATTATACTGAGATTTTTATTTTCGTGAATAGCGTTAAAAAGACATCTGAGTGACGTTAAAAATTCGTGACTATAGGGCATGGTTTACCTGTATCAGTAAACAACAGAGTGATCTTGCCATATTGCATGAGATTTATTTTCATGAAATGTGTGAAGTTTCATGAAAATAAAACCGTCACGAAAATTTTCGTATTACAGTATGTTCATACCTTAGACAAGAAATTGCGCAGTTTCCTGTATAAAGTCATCATGACTCTTTAAGTACTGTGCCAAAACTGTTCTATTCTTCAAAGAGGTAACTGTAGCCTCCAGATAAACAAGCATAATTAAAAATCAATTTCTTATTTCTTAACCAAAACATATGTTGCTGGTATTCAAATGAACCGTCTCAATGAGACAGTTCATTTGAACACCAAAAACAAATGTTTAAACCGATATAGATTAGAAAATAATCATAATATTAAGCTCAAAACTTTTGTTTATCTTGACTTATGGGTGCCTATAGCTAGGTGATTTCACTTCCAGAAACAGCATATTTGACTAGTCTGAGCATTGTCAAACCAGATTCTTTTCTTAATGCATCTGTAATACAAATAAACAGAGAATCCATGAGTTTGTCTTGCTTAATTGATTGTTTGATGGATAGAACATATGGTTGGCTTGTTTTGTGCTGCCTCAAGATAAAGTAGTCCCTCTTTTTTTTTGCTCTCTCAAATTTTTATCAGCTCCAAGTCAGTGTTATATAACCCTTAAATTTTGTATTATTATAGTAAAATAAGTGAATTCCTCCATTTGGTTTGATGCATTGAGTTTTGGATGCATAATTTAATGCAGCCTTTTCATTAAATGGCAGATATTGATTGCTTGGTTATATTTGCCAGAAAATAGAGAGCTCATCTCAAGGGGTCTTGGGTTAGAATACCCCAGGGTTCTCAAAGGCTTGAAATGTACTTGAATATACAGGACTGTCTTGAAAAGCCCTTGAAAATAAAATTTGCCTTTAAAAGTACTTGAAAAACACTGAAGGCCTTGAAAAGTCCTTGAATTTTACCATTTACAGGAGGATTCAACATTGTTTTTGGAGACCTAAATCAGTATAAAATTCACAGTGGTGCCTTTATTTGGTGCAGCATAAGCTGCACCAAATAAAGGCACCGCAATACTTTACTCATTTTCTTAAACTAATATCTTTAGTAATGGCCCCCTGGAACTCTAGCATTTTCGAAGTATAATTTTAATGTGTAAATCAGTATATTGTCTTAAGTTTTCAGTCCTTGAAAAAAGTAGGAAAGTCTTTGTGAAGTTCTTGAAAAGTCCTTGAATTTTACTCATTCAGACCTGTATGAACCCTGTACCCAAATTAATATAAACTTCAGTCCTTGAAGATTGATTTTACGCCCAGACAATGGCAGCAAATCCATTTCCTTCATCCCATAAAATCAATACTGTGTTATGAAGAAGAGGAACCTGTTTCCTGTGAATGAGATGGACCTTAAATTCAGCATAATCATTATTTTTTCTAACCAAGACAAAATTTCAGAAATCCGAAAATGCTTTTCGATGGCCTTGACGTCTACCTTCCGGCTTCAACATACCTTAAAAAGTGTGCCCTGACACACAATCTGATTCTCGAATATGTGTTGAAGTTGAAAAAATGCATTTTTCCTTCATTACAAACTATTTTAAAGTGTCAAGCAGAAAATCTTCTTAAAACCCGATATCATCGTCGGAAAGTTCAACGAGTGTCTCATCGAACAGCATTGGCCGATTTCTAAATTTTGATCTCAAAATTACAAAATATAAATTTTAATCCAACTGGTATACGCGATGTAGGAGCTTGATATAGTAATCACTCTGTCTCTGTCTGATTGAATGTCTGTCTGTCCATCTATTCAGATCATGTCCGAATTGCATATTTTATGTGAGGTAGGAATCCCAAATATGGTGTGTGGATACATCTTGGGGTTTCATTTAGAGAGGCCCTCGGGACTTTGACTTGAGTGACCTCCAACCTCATATGCATGAAGAGGGCTTTGAACAGAAACATATTTTTACAGATGTCTCGTATATGAACAATAAGGACTCTTTTCTCAAGATAGCATTAATTGTTGCTTTGGTTCGCTTCAATGTTTCATTCATAATTTCTGTAAATTAGCAGCTGATAGGGGAATTTTTTTTTTATTTTGTTTTTACATGCCAGTTGCTGAATAAGCTGTTTATGTCAAAATATGGTTTCTTTTGCATGCATGGTAAATATTTAGGCACAATATAAAAGTAATAAAAATCCATTTTTTGCCGAAAAGAGAAGGCATTTAGTCATATTATGGTAAAGCTAGACCTGCTGGCTATAGGCTTTTAACAAAATATCACAAACTGTTGTTGTGCTTGGGCTTGGGGGGGGGGGGGGGTGGAGGGGGGGGGGGTGCACTCACATCAATGATATTAAACTGTCATCTGCTTATAAATACACTATATGAGCCGTACCGGGCCGCGTATCGCAGTCATTAAATGACTAGCAACAGATCCTGGTCAGACTGCAAATCCAGGGGTCGCAAGTTCGATCCGGGCCCGGTCCTATACTTTCGTGGAGATTGATCATGAAATAATTTCTAGAGTCATTCTCCTCCCTTCCACTGAATCATTCAAGAAGGGTTGTTGTCAGTTACAAGCGAAAGTATGTGCACAAAGTACTGGTTAATCGCTTGTTCAAGCTTTCCCAGGAAAAAGTGTGGTTAGGTGAGCTGACAGTCCTGACATAACCTGGGACGTAACAAACAAACAAAATCTCCTGATTTGCTTGATTTAATGCTTTATCAGTCACCGCTAATATTAACTGAATTGTTTCAACATAACCTAATAAACGTTTCCTATCTCACGGCATGTTACCTTTATCAGGTCATGATGACGTTGCACTTTTTGAATCGCTAATGACGCTGAATCAACACAAAAATCAAAAATTACGTCATAATCGCTAGTTTGAAGAATGTTCAACAATGGGTAAACTGATAAATAGAATACCAGGTTCGCGTCTTTTGATATCAAGTTTACCAGGCTCGGCTTTGAGAACGCATGTTGATTCGGTCGGCAAGCCTCGCGATGTCAACATGCGTTCTCAAAGCCTTGCCTGGTAAACTTGATATCAAAAGACACTCACCTAGTATTCTCTATATCTCGGCAAGCCTCGTGATGTCAACAAGCATTCTCAAAGCCTTGCCTGGTAAACTTGATATCAAAAGACACTCACCTAGTATTCTCTATTTACGTCCCAGTCAAAAATGTTCAGTCATGTTGGAAATTTTTTTTAGTTGAACCGCTGTCCTATATGCAGAGGCGAGCGCAGTGGCTCAGTGGTAGAGTGCTTGACTCGGGGCTGAAGGCCGGCGGGTTCAAGCCTCACTGGTGTCACTGCATTGTGTCCTTGGGCAAGACACATTATAAATCTTTGCTTAGTACTGGTTCAACCCAGGAAGACCTGTCCCAACATAATTGAAAGCTTCTTGACTGGGATTTTAAGAATCAAATCAAACAAAAAAAAACAAACTATATGCAGAGGATAAAGTGTCTTTCTTTCAATCTCATGGACACAACACGGCTTTGATGGTGGGATTCAAACCCCACAGCTCTTGGTGGTCATGCAGTCTGACATTCATCAATAAGTCTTCTTTGCTTGATCCTGATTTAGTTTCATTCATATTTTTGTTTCATGGTTGCATAAGCTGTACATACTGAGGAATTTACCAGTCTGTAAAATTAGGTTGAAAGTCTGGGTTATGGATTATCACTGACTTCCTAACCTTGGGAATGCAATATATCTGTGAACATATCAATTGTTCTATGAAGTTGTTAATTACTGACCTGTATTGCTTTTCGTCTCTTCTGCTCAGAACAATAGCATTAAATTGTTATTGGCTGACATCCTTATAGTTTTCTCCTCCTTTTTCATGACTACGCCTTTGGAAATGGTCACATTGACCACTTCACAAATTTACTTAATAATTTACTTAATAGATAGCTTTTCAAAATCAAGGCAGGGGAATAACTTATGGGGAAAAAAGTGTCAGAATAAGGGTAAATGAAATTGTGCCACGTATTATACTAGACTTTCTGAAAATCAAAAGTTGTTATCTCATCTGACAAAAACACCTCAGACAATGTGCTGAACTCTTTCCTTGCTGGCACTGACTTTTGCAAACTGTTCGGACCCAGATCTAGATCCATATATACTGTTTGACTCCTGAAAGAATTTTTTGTGAAGGTAAATTTTGAAAAAAAAAATCCACAGATAACAAAAATCATGCAAAATTACCCAGCATGCAAAGAGCAAGCATGCTTTAATTGAGCCGCGACATGTGATTTCCAACAATGTGGCTTTTTGACAAGTGTAGACTCAGACGAGCCTGTGCAGCCTCCTTAGAAAGTTCAAATGATGTTCAGTCAGTAGCCTTGAAGATTGAGTCATAGAATATTCAAGCCACTTGCAAATGCTCTGATCAGACTGCTTATATGCGCAGTCTGGTCTGAGCCTTTGCTGGTCGCACATACCACATTGTTGGAAATCCCATATGGCGCGGCTCATTATTATATATATATATTAATTTAAAGCTGCATACTCTGTAACTATGAACATTTTTCGAAAAATTTTATTTTCTTTTTAAATCATTTGTAAAAGTAGAATTAAGCTATGTTTTCACAATAAAAATGTTCAATACAGCTGAAAACTGCATGGAAAAGTGAATTTTCTTATCAAATAGGTGTGTTTTTCTCTTCTTGGTAATTATTTGCGTCCCTCCAATAACTCTAGACCGTTGAATTTTAACATAAATGCAGTTGTTTTGATAGTGATAACTTGTTAAGATTTACGAAAATGGTAAAATGTTTTCCTGA